>OX380336.1:23608626-25098001 GCA_947425015.1 Pterostichus niger | reverse complement strand
TACATGAGATATTTAATTTTTCAATTTACTTTTTAAATCGATTTACATTTAAATGATGTGTTCCGCAACAATGATAAGAAGCGTTGTTCACGGTAATAATACCATTTTTAAGTAAATGGCGAAAAGTTGTTCCTCCAGCGTAGACAATTATGTATTTCTGATCTGTATGACTTAAGTGGTTTTCATTTCTCCTTCAACTTCGCATTATCTCTATTTGCTTTTAGAAAACAGCACTTCAGGCAATAATGCCATATCTTTCCTTCAGAATATTTCTTCGGTATATACATATCTTGAATTGAAATATTACTGCAATAAATAATTTTGTATGGTTTCTCTGCTATTACCAGTATTAAACTGTATTTTGTCCTTTAGTTTTTCCACTAAACTCTTAAATGTGAAACTTGTTTATTAATTATATAAGATATGTGATCATCAACGGTTCGTCATATTACTCCTAATTAAAATTCTTCCAGTTTAATTTTGTTGATAGGTTTTTAATATTACCTCCCTCCACGTAACTAACTTCATTTGATTCTCATCGAAATGCTTTTATAATTTATTTTGATGTTCCTACATGTTTTATTACAGTATCCTTAGTTAATTAGTAATATGCAATATTTATTTTGTATTGATAAATTATAAACTATACTTATATTTTCCATCAAATTTATTACACATTGCTGCATAACGTAAGTGGTGGCAGTGTTTTAATTGTGACTATATATTTCACTTTTGCGCTAAATTAGAACTACGCTATTCGTTATGTGCCTGAACGGGTGGAACTAAAATGTATTCCAACCTCGGCTTTACTTTGCTTTGTTGACCCTTAACTTTTAATGAAAATTGTATGGTATATAACGAGCAGCATACATTTATGTTGGTCTAAGTAAGTGTGTAAGACAGTTAAAGATTTTATAACAGAAAAATTATGCAACATGTTTGAGATTTATTGGAGGACGAATCATGATTAAGAAGCTAAATTTTAGCGAACAAATTAAAATATTGATCATATAGTACATGGATAAATAATAGTTGCACTAATTGTGGAATAACTAAATTTAAATGCCAAATAAATTTTATTATATTCAAATGTACAACTAATTTCTATCGAAAAAAACTGGAAGAAACTTTAAAATTTTCTACGATATCATTCAACACACTCTAATAACTTTATTGCAATGCAAGCAAAAGAAGTAAATAATAAATCATTCAAACAAGAAAGGTTAAGTATATATACCTGTATAATAAGAATCAATTTCTTTTATTTATAAACACACCTTCAGGACATAATATTATATATATATATATATATATATATATATATATATATATATATATATATATATATATATATACAGGGTGTTGACCGCGACCCCGGAACACACCTTCAGGACATAATATTATATATATATATATATATATATATATATATATATATATATACAGGGTGTTGACCGCGACCCCGGAACAGCACTTTAACATGTAAAATCATATTTTCTTAATTTCCTGCTTCCCTAATTATTCTAGGTAAAAAAGCTTCAATTAAAAGCTGTAGAGCATAAAATTCTACATCAGAATCAATAAACAGAATTAACTTTACATGCCGTATAACGGCAGAAATTAATATGAAAATATTAAAAATTAGCTCAAAAATCGGGTTAGCCTTGGAAATGAAACAAAATTGTAAACAAAAGATTGACGATTTATCTGTCAGAAGAATATTCTTTGTTTTGTTTCATGAGTTTATTGCCAGTAATTATTTATTAGTGTTCAATTTATAATAATATAATAATAACAATAATAATGTAATTATTGTATATAAGGACAAGCTTATCACAAGAAAAGAAAGATGTTATTAACAATATATACATTTCCACTTTACAATTCTGAGCTTTAGCGCTGTTATTGTATTATAACATGCACCTGAATTCATTTACTCAAACTCTTATAGACTTACAGGAAGGGCATGAATCACCCAATTGTGTCTCAATACTTTCGTGAATATCTTTGGCTATTTTCCTTTTCAGAAAGAAGAACTGAATTACACCACGAATTATATTTTATCCATTTTCCACTTCGATTCGAAACGCTTATGTTTATTTATACCACTCTGTACAATAGCAACTCAATCCTAATTATTGTACAGGGTCCAGACTTACCGAGCCGCAGTGTGATAATCTATATATTTTTAGAGTGGGAATAGAACGCAGGATTTTTACATTCGAATACCGTAACGCTACACACACCACAGTAGTGCCGGGCTTGTAAAAATTAAGGTTAATGTCGGAATAACTTCTAACAATAGATTACACAACAATTAAAAAAAATCATGTTCTATTGACGTGCTTAATTTGATACTGACGTCAGAATAGCTCCATCACGTCTAGGTTATTTTAACATTATAATAAAATATAAAAATAAACACTTGTCTAAGGCTCACAAAATTCAAGACAATTAATTTTGTCTTTGTTGTTATTTTAGCATTAAAAAACGGTCAAAATTAATTAAAAAATAAAAACCTTGTTTTATGTAGGATACTTTTCATTGAGATTTGCCTTATTTAATCGTCGAAGTTTTGAAAAACTTCTAATTCTAATTTAGAAGTAGTGGACTGTGATGCGTGACTTTGTTACAATCGATCTTCATCAAAATCATAGAAGCTATCATTAGTGTTTAATATATCTTCAAGTATATCTAAAATTTCAGCATCAGCCTCTATAAATTCATTACAAGCATGTATTAATGTACTTTTTATACCATCCTGCGAAACTGTGGCTATCTTTGCTACTACATTATACCATCTCAGAAGATCTCGGTAAGTGATATATTTATGCGCGTGAAGTGCGGTTTACAATAGGTCTCCAAAGATGATAAGGGAGGGAGCCACAGGGTTAGTATTAACTTGCGGAAATTATTTGTTTATAATTCATACAATATGTGTTGTGTATATATTTGAGAATTTAGACATTTAAATTTGCCTATTTAATATAATTTCTGTCTTTTTAATTAGACATAATAGAACAAAAAAATTATATTGCTACCTAGTTATATTACCTGACGCTACATGCAAAGGATATTCAAAATAAATTTACAAATTGTTGCAAACCTAATATATGTACATAGAATTTAATTGTCTGCCAATTTAATTTTAAGTCGTTAATATAATTTGGGAACTAATGTCAACGGAGAAATAACATTCTCGTGATAAAAATAATTTTTTTATTTATAATTTGTTGTGTATTTGCCCTCTTATATTCTGTACCAGTATGTGACTACCTAAAGTTACCTGCCACGGGATAGATAAAATAGATATTTATTAGTAGGAGCGTTGTCATAGTCTCGCAACAGCAATAATAAATAAGGAAAATAAATTGATGAATAGGATAGTAAAAAGAAAAAAAATACTGACACCGTCAGAGCTGTCAGACCGTAAAATATGAAATTTATCACGGATATTGAGTATTGATGAATAAATCTGTGAGGAAAACAAAGAAATAAAACATGAAACATCCATTCCAACACGCAACCCATATTTTTAGCGTTATAAAATTTTAATAACCAAAACGGATAGCGAAAGAAAAAGTAAAGGTATCAAGTGCAGATACACAGACGTGAGTTGTGAGAGAAAACACTAAAGAAGATAAGTTGATTAAACGATTAAAGAACACAAAATAGTAGAAACAGCGAACCTGAAAACTCAGTTGAATTCTAAGACTAGAGTTTAAAATTTGTAACATTTTAAATAATGTAGTGATTTAATTGTAGAGACATTTAAATTAAATACATTATTTTTGCATTATCTATACTACAATTTAAATTTATAAGAGTTTCAATTTACATATAATTTTATCATATATTATTTCTAATATTTTTTTGTTTCTATTGGAGAGTAACTAAGCCTATCAAAAGTAATACAAACTTTATGGCGAAATATACCATATAGCCATACTACGTATATTAAGAGACTGATGCTAGACAGGAAGGTATAGAGCTAATAGAAATAATTACACAAAAACAAATATCTAAATAATATATGTATAACTGCCCAGAAATTTAGTTCTTTCTAATAAATTTTAACTAGAATATCCGTCTTTACCGATCTAGATCGAAAAGTACGACGAGAGGTATCGAATAACTTTGCCGATTTTTAAATTCAAAAAATTAAGGGTTGTTTACCTAAAACATTTTTTGTAGTACCGCACTGGATTCGCTTTCTTATTAAACACAAACAATGAAGTAGATAATCAACAATTTAAATTACATAATACTAGTAAAATAAACAAACTAGATCGAAAAGTACGACGAGAGGTATCGAATAACTTTGCCGATTCTTAAACTACTAAAAGAGATAAAAAAATTAATGCTTCAATGGTGGTCAGTATATTTAGTTTGTACAAATATTTTTCATTCGTATGTCAAAATTTAAATAATTTGTCATGATAGTGGCAAAAAAAATATAAGTAACATATCTACAAATAGTTATTTGTGTATTAGGAGCGTAAAGTGATCCTTTGTTACTCGAATACGGTAATTGCAGCGCGAGCCGAAGGCGAGAGCTGCAATAGTGTAAGAGGAACAAAGACACTTTACGCTCGTGATACACACATAATTTTTGCTACGATTGCATCTTAAAATTATTAAAAACGTATACGTACTGAAAATAAATTCATTCTGTCAACTGTCAATATGACAAGTTTCTGTTTTGTTTGTATCCCTGGTAACTATTGAAATAAGCGCGCATTTAATATCTTTTTCGCGCGTTGCCATTGAAAACGCGCGCATTTGACATCTTTTTCGCGCGTTGCCATTGGAGACGCCCAAAAAGATTTTTTTCGATTGTTCCACAGTAAACGTCAAATTTACGATGACATATGAGAGCGTAATTGATAACTTTTCATAGCAATCGTATAAAAATGTATTTTTTGGGCTTTCAAGTTTTTAAAGTATGTACTCTTACGGCTTGATCTGAAAAATGTTTATACGCTCAGTAAAGTTTCACTGTCAAGTCTTGTTACGTAACTAACTATTCATTCGTGCGTCAAATCATGTATAATTTGTCAGTGATGATGGTCAAAAAATATTGTACTGAAAATCGTACGACACTAATTAACGACCAATAGAAACACTTATACGAGCATGGGTTACCTAGCAACGTCAAGATTTTCTTGGAAATTTTTCATTCCTAGACCAACCTAAGTGAAATTAATAAGTGGAAATTTTTATGTCAAATTTGACAGTTGGACAATATAGTGAAACGTCATATTGAATGTTTAGAAATTATAGTTTTATTTTAACGGTCAGTATAATCAAGAAAGCAGTAACTAACGCATATTAATTAAAATTAAAAACAATTGTTATAAGTAATGCTTCCTTTGTAAGAAGAATCTGATAAAGTGATAGCAGTAGAAGAACAAATGATAGATACTACCAGATTCAGGTTTTTTTTCATTCCTCATGCTTTCTGTTATATTTTTATGATGTTCTGCATCCATTTGCAAATAAGGCCGAATAGAATGCGCATTACTATGCCCTGTAACTTTGATGAGCTGTTCTTCTCCGACACCTTTATCAATATTTTGTAATGACAGGGAATCAAAACGTGACATTTTGCTCGAATTTTTCAGTAATTGTTTTTTGTTGTCAATAATTTTATTACGTTGCTATAGTTATACTTGTATTCCAACTTGATTATTTCGAATAAAATTTAAATATTAATTTATGTATTTTTGCTTTTTGTAGCGGTGTCGTTACGTTTTTCTTACCGAATCTACATTCGAGCATTAATTCATATCCGGGAAATTTTTTGTCGTGCATTCCAACAACGTAATCGGGCTCTCGTGTTCCACTCGGGCCGATTAATACGTTGTTGAAATGCACTCCTAAAAATTTCCGGAAAGAATTAACGCTCTTATGATAGTATAAGTGAAAATTTCTTTACAGGGCTTTTAAGACCAAAGCTAACCTACGACTCGATCTGGAATATGGTAAAGTATTACTTTCATATCTTGTTACGTAAATAACTATTTTGTTCAAAGTCCGTATTCCTGATTTATTAGTTTAATTTTTTATATAATAAATTCGACTTTTTAAGTATAATTAGATGTTCCAAGTTCCTAATGAATGATTTTATGAGGATGAAAACATATTTGTATTTAAAGTGTGTAAAATATTTTTTTGCAAAATATTTCGCGTTTTTACAATTTTTTTTTACAACATTTTGAGATGGGAAAATTTAGATACCTACCTCAAGTTTTGAAATGAATTAAACTATGATTTATAACATTTAATTATTCTTAGAAAATAAATGTGCGCACATAAGTTTTTCCATTAACGTTTTGAACATACGTATTTTTTTAATTGTGATTCTTGCACTACACAACGCCATGGTTCTATTCTATAATAAAAGATTATTGTAAATTTTTATTATTTTCATATTTAAATTAACTTGCTAAAACTTGTATAAAGTCGTAAACAGGAAACATAAAAATAATAAAGAAAGTTAAGAGGTTTAAAATACTGTTCCAGTGTGGTGGGAATTGACTGGCTTCACTGACCCTGGTTCAGACTCCCTAATTTGTATTTCTAACTTCATGGATACAGACTTGCCGGCTGGTAGATTTGATCCCGGATTTGCACGAATATCTTACGTCACTACAAGCAGTGAAGCAGTGATCTAACGTGCTCAGCCACCTTACCGATAATATGCGATGAATCGTTTAATAAGTACCAGTTAACCAATTTTTAACCAGTTATTAATTGACTACGATTCATCAATTACCGATTAACGGGTTATAGGTCACTAAACCGGATATCATATAATTACTAACCTTACTTACTGTAATGTATATGTATATCTACATAATAATATTGTTAGCGTAACTTTTTTAACGTAAGGACTTTATTTCTTAATTGGTTATGGTTTCTACATTAATCTTCCGTTTAGGTGGATTACGAGTGCAGTTGGATAAGAACTTCATTTAAATAGATTATAAACTATGCATGTCATTCTGTTTGTGGTGAGAAGTGATAGTAAGTGGTTGTATATCGTGTTACTGTTAGGTGGGAGATTGCTGGAGAACGAATTGGTGAGTTGAGTCAAGTGGTGTTACCACACGTGGTGTATGAGTGTGTAATCCTTTCCTTGTATATGCTGCGGTCACTCCAGGGAAGTCCCCTGCGTGGTTGACGGGGAGTGACAGCCAAGTATGCAGCCAACGAAGCACGACCCGCTAGCCCTCGTGCCAACGGTGCCCTGCCTGCCATCTATAGTGTTAACTCAGGAGGTGCCCAACGTTTTGCTAACACCCAGCGATTGCGGGTGGAGTGTGGGTTTCTACTTGGCTTTCAATCCACACTCCCGGTGCCCAGGTTAAGCAATCCGGTGGGTGGGTGTTGAGCACTGGTTCTGGTCACTCTGGTTGGCGCTGTCCTTGAGACGACTCTCAGTGTGTGTGTGTGTGTGTGTGTGTGTGTGTGTGTGTGTGTGTGTGTGTGTGTGTGTGTGTGTGTGTGTGTGTGTGTGTGTGTGTGTGTGTGTGTGTGTGTGTGTGTGTGTGTGTGTGTGTGTGTGTGTGTGTGTGTGTGTGTGTGTGTGTGTGTGTGTGTGTGTGTGTGTGTGTGGGTGGTGGCTGTTCGACTCCTCACTGAGTACTTTCTTATGTTGTTTCTCTTTTCAGCCGGATAACTGTACACCTGAGTCCCGCTGAGGCAGCATCCACTACGTCATTAAAGTTGATTTGTAGTATAATAGTTTATTAAATACACGGGTTAGGTAACATATTTGGTTTTAATATATTTTATTTCAGCCCTAACCAAATTTATCTTTTAATAATATATAATGTAACAAGTTTTATAAACGTCTCTTTAGTTACGAGTATCTAAATAGTTTATAAAACGAGTTACATACTGTACTTTTTCTACAATTGTAACTTAAGACAAGAAAAAATATAAAGTTTATGAATTATATAAAACGTATGGTTAAGGAACAATGCAGGTGCAGGACATGTGATTAAGATGTTATGTAGTGCCTTGAAAACTAGTACACTAAATGGCATTTGAATAATAACGGATATAGAAAAATATATTTGAAAATAAATTATTCAAACAAAAAGTGACAAATTGTAGAAAGACAATTTTTATATTTTGCAGACTGTAAGAAAAAGTTCTAAAATTTTTATCAAAAAATAATGATGCAAATTTAGTTTGTTTCGAAGAGGCCGTATCGGTGGAATAAAAACTTTGTTTCGCCGTTTTTAAACTTCCATAAAGCTATTATGTAAATTTTCTGCCACTTTATCGAATTATTGAATTTTCTGTATTTTGCTGGCAGATTTGTAATAAATACAGGAAAATCGTGAAGAAATACTTAATTTTGAATCAATTTGAAATGTTTGGTAAACAATGTTCCATTTAAAAGATTATAAATGTTCCAATTCTGTTCTTGTTCTGCAGCATCTAATAAATGGAGTTGTCCATTCATGTGAATTACAGTATTTGTAAGTTTAATAAAAATATTTGTTGATCGTTGAATTCCAATTTAGAAACTTACTTATATCATCTTTTAAAAAAATTTATGAAGTACCTTGGCAAATTTTTACTTCCTTGACCTATATACTTGGGAAAGTAAGGCGTGTGATGGTGATTGTCATCTATCGCGAGATTTTAGTGAGTTTTCGCATATTAGATCCCACTATAAATAAAAACATACATTTGCATTTCGATCTCTATGTATGTAAGTTTATGGACGAAAACCTGATGTTGAACTTAATATTGAGCCACATTTAAACAGTGGTAACTAACTTTATAGATATATCTTTTTAAATTTTAAATAATGGAGTTTATCACAATATCCATAATAAACCACAATTTTATGATTTAGAGAGCAACAACACGTTGGAATATAGGTTGGAAAACCTGAGTTTGATTCCTATACCCGACAAACTGTTTCACACCACATTAAAAATTTCTCCCGTCACTAACATATTTGGGGATCGTGACGGCTGGTAACCGCATTTCACCCCCATAAATATATCACTTACCGAGATCAGCTACGAAGAGTGCCACATCCAGTAATGGTATGGTCATGTATTTATTTATTTTAAAATTAAATTAAAAAACACTAGGTTAGTTTCAAATAATGTAAAGTTTATTTTACAATACGTATTTCGGTCGACTAGACCATCATCAAGATATCTTGTTCACCTGATGATGGTCTAGTCGACCGAAATACGTATTGTAAAATAAACTTTACATTATTTGAAACTAACCTAGTGTTTTTTAATTTAATTTTATTATAAAATGTTTCAACGAGAACCGACAGTTAAATCTATCGAATTTATTATTTATTTTATTTGTATAAACAAAGATAATGATGAGCGAGTGATAAGAATAAAGCGGACATTATAAACGGAGCGGACGTTATTAATCGTAATACCCGGGCTTTATGGAGTTGTTTATATACTTCATATCATAACAATAAACAAGAAATAATGTTCAATATACTCACTGCGAAAGGTTTTATTGGCGTAAAATGTTGTCTAATTGAATAATTTTATATTTTTTGTGTGTTGTGTGAACTCAATATGGTCTTGAGAGCAATTAAACTACGTCTGAACTATACAGGATATAACAGCAAAACCGATCACCGCCAATATTTTCTTTATTATTATAGTTACAAAAATTACTGTGGAACAAATATGTAGGAGGCCAAGGAGGGCCACTGCTTAAAGACGAAAATATTTTTTAAATCAGTGGATTTTTCAAATTTTTATTTATTTCAATATACCTAGATTGAACAGAAGAGGAAGAAGTTTGTTAACATTATTTTGCGTTTTCAAATCATTTTGATGATTTTTAGTATATTGTTGTTATTTAGGTATTTGTAGATTCTGTAATCATTAGAAACTATTACCCAGAACCTTACATTACATTATATACTAGTAAAAAAAACTAGGCTTTTGCTGACGTCGTCCACCTGATTCGATGCAAGTTGGGTCTTTTGCGAGAACGATAAACATTCTCGATTCGGTTACGCAAACGACCGGAACGCGCGGTTCGGCTAGTGCTTGTAAATTAGATTATTTTCTGTATTCTGTTAATTAATTTCATTATCTTCAATTTTGTTACCTTTTATTTTTATTCAATTGTTTTCAATAAATCATTATACTATTACCAACGTTTGTGTGCGAGATTCGAGGCTACCTTCCCATCTTACAGTTACATCGAGGGACGACGCAGTGACGCAGGTAGGTATAAACTTATTTACATTGTTTAATCATCCCGTATAATTCGGTACGTCGACGGGAGTTGTGCTTCACTGCCACACCCTTTATTACAATTGCTCAAAATTGTTGCTATTCTCTGTCATACATAATGCAGCACGGTGCATTAAAGACACGCTGCAAGCTTCGTTGAACGAATTATGATGTCTCATAAAATTAGCAGTGTTTTCAACCCGTTCCCTCAGTTGTTCCAGAGTTTCAGGAGCTTCCTGGTTATCATAAACTAATGATTTAAAATAGCCCCAAAAATAAAAATCTAATGGACTTAGATCCGAAGATCTAGGAGGCCATTGTACAGGACCACCACGTCCTATCCACCTATCCTCAAAGTTTTGAGTTAAGTATTGCCGCACATTACGTGTAAAGTGCGGTGGTGCACCGTCATACTGGAACCATGCATGCTGCCGTACATTTAAGGGAATAGCTTCCAATAAGTCCGGCAAATTATTTTTCAAGAAAGATAAATAATTTGCACCATTCATTCTATTAGGTAGAACATAGGGACCAAGTAACGTTCCATTTATGATTCCAGCCCAGATATTCAAAGAAAATCGCATCAGAGAAGATTATGTGCGAGGTGAAATTTTGATTTAGGGCATTTTGTTGTAGAAGCCACTCACACAAATTTACCCGAGCTGGATGATCAGTTTGTAGTAGTCCATGTACTTTTTGAAAATGGCACGGATGATAACCATGATTCCTAATAGTTCTCCAAACACTGGAATGTGGACCATGTAAAAGTCGTGATATTCTTCTTGTGCTAACTGTAGGGTCAGCATGGACGGCGTTTAAAATTGCATCTTCAACAATGTGACGATGTCTTACTTGGCGAGGGCCTCCCTCTCTACCACGATTAGGTCGCAAAGATCCTGTGTCACGCAGACGTTGTGTAATTCCAACAAACATACGGTGGTAAGGATGCCGTCTTTGAGGAAAACGTTCCGCATAAATACGCTCTGCTAGTCTCGCATTTTGTCTCACCTCTCCATACGCTAACACTATGTCCACTAATTCACTATCACTAAATCCGTTCGCGTTATCCATTTTTAAAACAAATCACCAATTCTTTTACACTGTTATGTATGTATCATTCACAAAAGAAACAATAAATTGACCTACTGACGTACTACGAAAGAATAATTACACAATTCAATTATTAGCAGTTATTTATAATAGAATTTTATTTAATTAATAACTTTAACATAATCATCCACACAGTGGCAGTGGCAACAAAAAATTTTGGACTGGGAAACATGGAAAATAATTTTTCGATTTAAAAAAAAATTCTTTTTGATTCGTAATCAGCATATCAAATAACATATACCATTAACGTATGTACCTGAAGTTATGAAACACCCTGTATAGAAATATAAAATATTCATATATAGCTACCATAATTTTTTATAGCTTTTCTGAAGATACAAATACTTGACATGGTTTCATACTGACTGTCTAAATTATTATATTATGTAATTGCATATTGTTGTTTTAAATTATGATAGTTGGAATTCACTTGCAATTCGTGTATTAAAATCATGAATGTAAATTCCGACACTTAACAGCCCATTGCACTTTTGTTTTTTAACTTTATTTTATTTATTAATACACATTGTTCTAAGAATTTTAAATGTTGTCCTGGAAGAATTTTAGTGATTTTATACACTAGATCTGAGCTAGTCTATTTAGATTAAACAAAATTTAATGCATTTCGTTTGAAGTACTATTAATAATTATTTTGCACCATTGCTCCACACTGTTAATAAATACCTCAGATGGCTTTCAACATACGAATAATAAATAGTCCGTTTTATCTCGTATTAGCCGATATCACAGAGCACCAATGAAGGGTGAAATTTTAATTCAAATGCTTTTGATATGTTTGTTCCACCTTATATTATTTTTAATCTCTAGACTTATATTCGTTCGCTCGTTTTAGTAAATGTCCATTTTCAAAGTTAATTTTTAAATCACACTCAGTTTCATTACGTAAACTAAACTTCATGTAAACAGTTTCATCTGTATTTAATTTTTTTTCGTAGTCTTATTAAAATTTGTCAAAACCTATTGTACTGGAAACAACGTCCACTATTTGTTTTTTAATTCTTTTTCCACAATTTTTGAGAATATACTAAGTAAGGATATTAGACTGTCATTACTTTTTTATTCTTTATCACCTGATTTATGTATGGGTATTTTCTTAGAAATGTTGTGCTCTGTACTGTGTTATTTTACTGTAGATATAATTTCCTGCAAATCTTTGCAATTATTTACTTCCTTTGTTGCAGTCTGTTAGGCAATTTCTAGTTTATATTTTCAAGTTAAAGTACAAAGTTATATTTTTTCAAATGGAATTATACATATGTTTTATACCTATTGGATACCGTATTTTTTCAGAATTCATCCATATATTAGTTTAATATAATTATGTTTTTTTAATGATATTAGATGCTCTTGGGCAATTTCACTTGTGGATGAATTAAATGACGCGCAGTAGAAGCTAAAACTGCGATTTATATTTCTTTATTTTTTCTCACCGGACGCTGGTTTTCACGTTTATATAAAAAATAACCGTCGTTTTTAAAATTTCGTACTAATCGCCTGTAGTAGGATCGCACCATATAGAAATGAACATAGTGAGATTGCGATTCGTTGCTATGAAAATTATATTTATAAAGAATACGCGATAAACCTATATCGCGCCAAGGAAAAACTTCATTTATTTCCCTGAATTACGTCAAACTAGAATAGAAACGAAATGTTAATTTTTATTTGTAGAAAACGTATATTTTTACCGGAAAAATAAATTTATTAAGGGAAAAAGGTAGATATACTATTTGAAATAACAAAAGCAATATATACATAAATACAAATGTAACATAATTTATATCCTAACCGATTGGAAATTTAATACAAAGACTAAAGCGCAGAATTGTAAAATTATAGAAAGAAGACTGATGGCTGAAGATTCTTGATCCTCATCTTTTGAGGAGAGACTATTAAAATTAATGGGGAAAAGTTCAACAGATGTAAATCCTGAAGTTAGGAAAATATGAGTAAACATGATTAAAGTAAATTATTTCGAATTAATATACGAGTAACTATAAATATATTCTTAATATCAAAATGTTTCAGTTAATACATGAACATCAATATATATATAAATTTTTCCTAAACCTAAATAAATCTGTAAAATGTGCATCACACGTTTTTCAATACTATAATTGATCTCTATTAACTTATATGCATCAAAAGTTCCATTACTAAATAAAAAATATGTATTTATAAAATTATAATAACATTTTTACTTTTGTATTATCTTAAAGTATAATACAAAATTCTATAAAAATATTTAACGTTTTATTATATTATTAATAATATTTACCTACAGGTACAACATTTAGTACGACAATTGTTACTTGACAGCAGCTAGGTTTTGTTCTTTGGTCTTGGTTTACATCTATACCTTACTGCAAACTAAATAATACAATCGCATGTTTTTCAATAATTTTATTGTGTAAAAATATTAAACTAATACACGGTTGAATTCAGAAAAAAATACGCTGTTGCATTGATATACAAAATATGTATAATTCCATTTGCAAAAATTAAAAATTTATAATCTAATTTAAGAACCACTGCTTTACAAAATTATTTTTTTCTTTAAGCAGATATCCCCTTTAACCTCCTACAACTTAGTTTTATAGTATTTGTTTTGAAACTATAATATTAAAGGACATATTTATGGTAATTGGTTTTGTTGTTACAGCCTGTATACTAGACATAGAAGATTTTTTGTAGAAGAACCATTGGAATTGCTGCTGAATAATTAATCTAAACTCATATTTGAAGGTGAAAATTTAAACTAATCTAAGATATGTCCTACAAATATCTTACAATGGATAAAATGCTTTTAAAGTTTGAAGTGTCAAAAGAGTAATTTTTTATTTTTTGGTGTTTAGCTATCGAATGTACAATCGAAAATAAAAAATAAATAAATATATCATCACGCCTTTTACCCATTACTGGGTGTGGTAATTTTTCGTAGTAGATCTCAGTAAGTGATATATTTCTTCGTGTGAAGTGCAGTTACCAGCCGTTAAATAGAACAAACATATCGCTTATTTATTGATTAATCGATTTGCTCTATATAACATAATTTGTACAACAATAAAAATTCAGTGATATATTGGTCAAGTCATTTGATATATAGATTCTAAATATCATTTCTGAAGATATGATATAAACTTATATTTTTAAATAAAACTAGAATAAAAACTTATATAATTATAAACATGTTTGCATAGTTTTTAAAAATATATATTACAAACATATTAATGCTTAAGTTGTTTTCTAATTATTATATTAATTATACCCCGGTTTTCCAGATCAAATGATTTAAGAAAAATATATCAAAGAACAAAAATGTGATAAAAATTGAAGAGACTGTTGCAGCTGATTGCATTATCGTCACCGAAAAATAAAAGCGTTGTGAGTGATTCAAGTTACGTGGAACAAAGGAGGCCTTGAGAGAATAAAATATTTGCGAGAAGCTTTTGCAACATTCCTGAGCTTCCGGTGCCGTAAGTAGCTGTCAAACGGATATTGTTCAATTCATATTGTGCCAACATCACTTTATCTGTGATGCCAACACATGCAGAGAAAACTTTTGATCAATAGCATATTGATGATCTTGTAACATCATACATACTATCTACTTGTTTATATAAAATTATATTAATTTTTTCATGAGATATTAAGCTAAATAAATATCTGTTTCGTTATCATTAATGGATGATACTTTGCACAATGTTCAATGAAATAATGCAATATTGTTCTATTACAATCGTAGTAGCAGTCTTCATAAATTGGGATTCTTTAAGCAGATTAACTTAATTCAAACCAAAACCACAAACAAAAATAGAAAGAATAAATAATTGAAACATAATTAGTAATAAGTAAATATTTAGTAGATAACAATATAAAATCTAATCAATAGCTGATAAAATTATTTGAGACAGTATTGAAACAATCATCACCTGTCATTTACACTTCTTTGTAGTTATGCTGCATGGCGTATACTGTATTTTTTATGAAGGAAGCTTTACAAAAATACATTCTTTAAAAATGTTATATTGAACATTATGATATGAATGCGTTTTTTTCTGTCCCATTGTACGCGTCGCGAGTTGTGATTGGGTAGTTTTAACTTTCGAAAATACGAGAGAATATAAATGTAACGACGTTTCAATTAGAGATGAAAAACTATCGGTAATTTCAACTATCGATTGTTCGATAGTGCTATCAGTAAACTATCGGTATATCGATAGTACTATCGATAGTCAATTAAATTACTAAACGATAGTTTTAGTTACTAAACGATAGTTTTAATTACTAAACGATAGTTACTAAACGATAGTTACTAAACGATAGTTACTAAACGATAGTTACTAAACGATAGTTATTAAACGATAATTACTAAACGATACTATCGATAGTTTTTTTCTATTAATTACTTATCGATAGTACTTTATTTTTTTAAACTATCGATGTATCGATAGTACTATCGATAGTTTTTTCATCTCTAGTTTCAATGCAATATTGATAAGAAATGATTTTATAATCAGAAAATAAATATTTAAATTTGGTTTCTCTGATCTGTCAACAAAAAGAAATTATTGGAAAAAATCTAAAAGGATTTAAAATTTCAAATAAACCGAATGATATTATTTAAGTAGTTTTGTTGATTGGATTTCAGGTTTTATATAAAACGAAAACTTTCAAAAACTTGATTATTTCATTTATTCAGCAACGTTTCGGCCATTGATTTTAGCCTTTATCAAGCTACAAATTATAAAAAGGATTTTATAAACTTACCAAAAAAGGTACAAAAATTAATTAATTTGTTGTTATAAATACAAATTATAAAGTCGAAGCAAAAAAAATATTAATTAAAATACATGCTTGAGGTGTACACCTCAAGGAGTCAGTAGAACTAACAAAATTTTAAAATTGGAATTGCAAAGAGACGAGACCGTGTTAAACAATGCCATCTAACGTCATACAAATCAAATAACAAAAAGAATATAATTCAAATTAATGTCAATCAAGGACAAGATTGTCAATTATGATTCAAAATGATGAAAAACAGATTTACGTTGTAAATTTGACACCTGATAATCTTATTTAACATTAACAGAACTAGGATCTAGATTAATATAGCAGCTTTCTAAGAAAAGTCATTTATATTTATCACTTTCAGGTTGTAATATTTTTAAATTATCAAAATCAAGTTTATGATTATTGGTAAAAGCATGTTCACAAAACGCACTATGGTTGATGTTAGTTATTTTTAGATGATAACGGTGTTGTTTTAATCTAATACCTACATATAGTCTGGTTTTACATGTATGTAAGTAGAACTACAACCTGAACATTAAATTTTATGGATTACATTGCTTAATTTTTCTATATCGATTTTAGATTTCAACTTGGATGAAAATTCACTTGTGCTAGAAGATGTTTTCTATGTTTATCTAAGTTTATCTCACTAGTAATTGTTTTCAAATCCTGTCTAGATGTTTATAATATGGTAAAGAAATTTAGAATTATTTATGTTATTTAATGTTTCTATTCTCTATAGTTTTGTTTAAGAATTGTAATGAGTAATTGTTTTTTAATAAAATTATTTTTATAAGTTTCAGATTTTAACAAAAAATTCATTATGAGATAATAAGTAAGCTCTGTCAGTTAGATTGTGAATAACTACTCTTTTATATTTAACAGGGTAGTAGGAGTTAAAATTTAAATAGCGTTCCGACCAAGTCGGTTTACGGTACCAGTTGGTTATAAATTTGTTATTTTCTTTAAATATAGTGACATTATGGAGGTTAATACTATTATTGTCCTGTGTGATGGCCGCGCGGGTTGGAGCTTAATCAAGATCGTAATGTCGTGGGTTCGAGTCCCGCCCGTGACGACCATTTACAAAGGATATATTCGTCATATATCCTTAGTAGTTGGTCCGATATATAATAATTAAAAAATACTGTTATGTTTTTCATTTTCTAAAGTACATTGAATTGACGAATTAAAAGTATTAAATTTATCAATCAAATATTGTCAATTTGATCAGTAGGAAGGCAGAAATAATACCGTCAGTATCTAAAATAGAAAAGTAATTTGAAAACAGGATTACTATTAATGACTTGTGATTCCAAGTGAAACATCACAAATTCTGCCAAAATCGGACTAAGAGTGTTTCTTATGGGACAACCAAGTGTTTGTAGATAAAATTTATCATTGTATTGTAAGAAAGATGTATTAATAATGAATTTGACACAGTTAACGAATTATAATTTAGATATTTTAGTGTGTAATTTAATTTCTTCGCATCTTTTTTAATAACAGTTAATATGAGTTGATGTAGTATAAAATACAAGCAAAAATTTGTTATAAATTACTTGATTTTTATGACATTAGATGGTATTGTTTGACAACTATTCAAACGGATTAAACCTAGACAGAGACGTAACTAGGATTTTTTCTATTATTATAATAATAACATAACAATTAGAAATACAAATAAAAAAACTTAATAAATAAATAATTTCATATATCAAAATATCAAATTCATTAATTATTTCTTCATTTCAAATGCAGTAGACAATACCTTTTCAATATTAATTATTGCTAAATGTGTGAGAAGAGCATTAGTCATTTTGTTTTGCCGTAAATGTATAATCACATGTAATACTAGACACTGGAATTGTTCCTGTAAATACTACCAGTTTATATATTTCCGGATATATTTCAATTAAGTTTGAAAAAATTCTATTCATCTAAAAACTAACCCAGACAATTGTACGTTTTGAATTTGTATTATTTATAAAATAAAATATTTGAAAATATGGCAAGCTTTTACGTTTTAAGTATTTTTTTTTTTAATACAATATAAGGAATTCAATCTACAACTAAATCTTATCGAGATAAATCTGCTAGGAAATTCGTCTTAGTGTTTCGATAAACTCGCTCAATACACTCTCTTGGTACAAAAATTACAACAAATTAGTCATAGATCGTTGAAAGCAGAAAGATTCAATATTTTGGTATAAAATTTGCCTTTTCTTACCTGTTAAATTGAACAATTGAAATATAAATTACAAATTTATGTATAGTAAACCGTAGACAAGGAATAATTGTTTCGATTAAAATATTTATGTTTTTATGTACTTGTACTAGATTGAGCTCGTCTTACAATTTCTTCAACTATCAAATATTTTGGCCTGAAGTGTGCCGTATTGTAATAAATCTTCTCTTCTGCATTATTTTAACTAATTCCACAATAAATTACTTGTATTTTTTTGTATTATATGAGTAGAACTGTTTTGTAATCTACAATCAAAATACAAAAATTACTTTTCATGTCTGCATTGCAAATTATTTTATTATAGAATTGATTTTCTTTATTACAATCTTATTGTTATCATATAACCAATTAAAGGAAAAAGTTTTTAGGTTATATATTTACGTCAAATGACAAGAAAATGAGAGTGTCTATGGTAATTGTTATTATTTTTAAGCAATCCATACAACTTGCAATGATAGTTTTAGCTTAAACTACGGACTTTAGTTAGTGACTCAACAATAAAACAGAGATTTTTATTAATATAACTTACCCGTAACGAAATTAGCCATAAATATTAAAATTGCGACTAGTTACATTTAAAACTTCATAATCTCTAAATACGAGTTTAAAGTTGAACTGACATTAAATTTATGATTGCTCTTCTTCCTATTTACGGCATATTTGTTTACTTTATAGGTCTATGTATTTTAGTCCAAAATAAATTAATAAGGAGGTTCAGATCGAGTAGGCAAGAAGATTACTCAAATTGAACATAAATTTGAATTTAGAACCGGGTAG
Source organism: Pterostichus niger (assembly GCA_947425015.1). Taxonomy (NCBI): domain Eukaryota; kingdom Metazoa; phylum Arthropoda; class Insecta; order Coleoptera; family Carabidae; genus Pterostichus; species Pterostichus niger. The sequence goes on along the minus strand of OX380336.1, from coordinate 25,078,798 downwards.
GATATTAAATATATTTTTAAAGACGTTTACAAAAAAAATTTCAAATCGGAATAAATAATTTTAAAAAGAAAAAGGCAGTGGTGTCTTATTGACGGTAAAAAAACCTTTTAAAGTTTTTACTCTGAACTGCGGATTCTTATCACAACAGAACTAAGCTTAATTACGGGAGTCTTTTATTCTAGATTATAAATATATTACTCACTTTGTACTAAAACTTTTCTCAACATCGACTATCGATTTATTCCTAGCTTATATTATACGAGTATTATGGGGTAGGTGGCTCAGTGGTATCGAGTCGGCCTGTGTATCTTGAGAACCCTGGTTCGATCTCCACAGCCGACAAACAATTTTCACCAATTTAAATCTACTCCTGTGGCTCCCCCTCCACTAACATCTTTGAGGGCCGTGAGTTGACGGCTGGTAACCGCACTTCACGCAAATAAATATATCACTTACCGAGATCTGCTACGGCAGAGTGCCACACCCAGTAATGGGTAAAAGGCGTGATGATATATTTATTTATAATTATATTATATTATCGAGGTAAACTACAAATAATGATATAAATTTACCTCCGGGCAACAGGTACTATTTCCATATTTATCCTAATAATATAAATGTTTCATTAGATTACTAAAACCATCACATAACAAGGAGAATGATACTTTTAAAATTGCCGTTTTATGCTGCTTGGACCCGAGGCTCAACTTACTGACATAATTTAATGGATATTTATTTTTTCAGACTCTATTGGAATGTCTTGCTCAGGATTCATTACGTGATCATTCAGCTTTTTACATGAATTAATCATTTGGAGTTTGAATGATTCTCTACTATTCTATTAAATCAATGTACTGGGATTATATGACTGATATTTCCTTAATTGACGTACTGACTATTATTATTTGAATTATATGTTATTTTGATATCCTGTTTTTTTTGTTTGATGCATTGAATAAGTAGTGGTAATAAACATTGCTATTTACAACGGTGTACAAAAGGGCTAAAAATAAAGATATTTAAATTTTTTTATCAAAATATGTGTCTTTACAATTATTGACAATTTTGGAAATTAGAAGGTTTTACATGAACAATAATTTTGATATTTTAAAATATAATAGTTATTCATTCTTGATATTACAGTAATTGTTTATCAACAACGTTCTGAGCACAATTAGAATAAAATTTAAAACGAAAAAAATATGTCCTTCAATTTTAACTATGTAAGGTGCTATTCAATGGCACTAACTATCATATTAATACAATTTACATTTCATTTATAAATATGAAGTGCATGAAATAAACCAATTTTATATATTTAATAAGTATTATCTATGAAACAAATACAGGTCTCTGGTCTCTTCTCATGTGTCAATCTGCTACTAAAGTATTTATTTCAATATACGAGGTGCTACCCAAAAGTTCCCAAACTCTGTGTGTAACTCTTCTAACTACTGTACCACTGCACCAATTTGCTGCTAAATTTCAATACTAGTACATCTCCCAAACAGATTCTTTCGTTTTCATAACATAACGTTCTTTTGTCGTATCAGTGTAGTAATATCTGTGTTTCTGTTTGTTATGTTCTGTGATAGCGTGATGAGCGATTTTAAAGAGCAACGCATTTGCATCAAATGGTGATAAAGTCTTGGGAAACCCCCAAACCTTTCCATTGTTTAAGAGGTTCAAGAATGGAAGGACGAGTGTGGAAGATGATGAGCGCTCTGGACGTCTTTCAACTGAAATCAATGCCCAAAACATCCAAATTGTGGGTGAAATAATTCTCGGAGACCGTCGACAATCAATTCATGACATCTGTAACAAAGTTGGAATGGCCTATGGCACAGTCCAAAGAATGTTGGAGGCCAAACTTGGGATGAACTAAATTTCAGCAAAATTTGTTCCCCGTTTGTTGACATATTATCAAAAGCAAAATCGTGTTCTCATTTAGCAGGAACTGAAAATACTTGCCGAAAATGAGAAAAATTTCCTTTCTTCCATTATTACGGGTGACGAGTCATAAGGGTACGAGAAAGGTATGAGATTTGAAATACAGCTTTTTAACAAAAAATTAGATCAGGAACTTTTTGATAACACTACCTACACTGACCGACAAAAAAATGGAACAACAAAATATATTTTAAATATTTTAAAAATAAACATATTATGTACCTACTATAAATTTAACATACATACATACATACATACATAACATCACGCTATATCCCATTAAATGGGGTAGCACGAACCCGTCAACATTCTCATCCTGACACACGATACTCGATTCGACCACATTAACACTTCCTCCATACAAACTCTTTCTTTTCTCACAACCAAAATCCATCAACACACAACAAACATTCATCCATTCGCTAGTGTACACTGCGCTTGTTTCTGAAGATCGTCTCCGCACAATTGCAGGTAAACACTCAAAACATCTAACCAATTAATCTAAAATCAAGAATCATACGCTTGTCTTCATTCATCATATTTATCCCGCAATTAATTTTCTCCAAACATTCCTATCCTGACACACCACTTTTGCTTCAACCACATTCATAATTCTTTTCATACAAGCTCGTTTATTCTTCACGCTCAGAATCTTTCGCTCACGCAACAACCCTTCAATCATATTCATCCATTTGTTCCTAGGCCGTCCACGCAAACTTTCACCCTCAATTTCACCAACATACACCTGTTTCACCAATCTGTCATTCGACATACGTTCTACATGACCAAACCATCTCAACTGACTTATTCCCACTCTTCTTACAACATTCTTCACAATCTCACATTCATCATACACCAATGTATTCCGGACACGATCTCTTCTAGTATATCCACACACACCCCGCAAATATCTCATTTCCACAGCAGTTATACCAAAAAGTTACATTGTTAATATTAAATTATTTAATTCAGGGAGAAAATAATTTAGAGCGGTACAGAATTATATAAAAAATAATATTATATAAACTTAAAAATGCTGCATGGTTCTGCTTATAATAACTGAAATTAATACTTATAATCTATGGAAAATGACATTAATAGGATGTATTTTCGCCTAGATTCCTCTCACAGTAGATTTTACCGTACGTTGCAATCCTAAAATGATATGCTGGATATCCTCTTGAAGAAAGATATCTCATTTATCCTGAAGAACTCGTCTAATGTCAATTAAATTGTTAAAATCAACTCGACGATCTCCAATACGTCTTCCCAATATATTCTAACGTTTATTACAATTTCGGGTTCAGTGAAGTTTATTATTAAATAAAACACGAGTAATGAAAATACTAATAAAATATTTACTAATGTAGTACAACTACTAAGACATATATTTATATCAACTCATTAAAGTAGGTAGCAACAACTTGCATTTTTTTTCTATGTTATTTTATTATTATAGTTTCAATCATCCACAAATAGACAATTATTGAAAAAATATTAAACACATGGGCGGGATGGATAATTGTTGGGTTGTTTTATAAATAAATAAAAAACACATTCCATCACTTTTTACTTCCTTGTATGAAGTAAAGGAAGTATTGTAATCGCGAAAATTTTCGGTTTTGAGATTTCAGCGGAAATATCCATTTTGATCATCCCTGAATCCATTTTTACTTCCTTGTTCCTTGTACGAAGTAAAGGAAGTATTATAATCGCGAAAATTTTCGGTTCTCAGATTTCAGCGGAAATGCGTATTTTGGCAATCCCTGAATCCATTTTGACTAATTTCGTTGTGCCGTCTGTACGTACGTATGTATGTCGCATAACTCAAAAACGGTAAGCCGTAGAAAGTTAAAATTTTGTATTTAGGACTATTATAACATCTAGTTGTGCACCTCCCTTTTTGGTCATTATATAACTTCCGGAAGTGATACTTTCCTTGAAGCCTATAATATATTTTAATGAAAAACTATATCAAAATATAATCCAAAACTTTTCAAATTTGGTATATAAGATTACTATATCAATGGAAATAACATAATAGATTTTAGTTAAAAGGGACTAACCGGAAGTGATACATTACATGAACCTATTAACAGTTTTTCTTGAAAAAAATGGAATTATTCTGATTTCAGAAATAAATGCTGCAAATAAAAGTTTTAAGAGAATTAAATTCTGCGTCTAACACATTACAAATTATTAAATTAGCCATTTGTAAGCGAGATATCTAAATTTAAAAATTATATATTTTTTGTTTTTTATAATTAAGTTTGCTATGGATTAGAACAAAAAATAAAAAAATATAATGTCAATGTAAAATTACGTCAAATTAAAAAAAATGTAGGTATAGTATAATACGCGTACAAGGAAGTCATGTGGTGTCCATATCAAATTTTTTAATGATTGTTTTAGAATATCGCCTTAAACCAACGTCACTTTTAAAATTAAAATATTACATTTAGTTTAACAACTATACAATATTGTGAAATATGGTATGGACTACCTAATCATAACTCTCTTCTTCACTAAATGTTTTTTCTGTATCGTCCTGGAGATGAAAGACAAATGATTCTATTATATCGTCAATATTTTTCATTGAAGCCCACACTAATTCAATATAATTTAGATCCGGATGATACGGAGATAATCGAAAAATATTGTTTCCGTATTTTTGTAATGTGCCATACAGGGCCGGCGCGTCAAAATATGCCGCCTAAGGCGAATACAACTTTTTCCGCTCCCCCACATATTAAAAAATTAATAAACCGATGAAATATTTTATTTACTTAACAAATAAAAATCAAATGTCATTCTAATAACAATATTTACAAAAAATAATATATGTATAGACACTTTGAAAAAAATATATAAAAATATTACTTATACAAAAACAACAACTTATGCCTATGGCACACTGGTCGATGAGTGTCGATGAGCATCGATGAACTTTTCGATGAAACAACAGAACACACCCGTCATTGACGAAAATAAGAGGCTCCTCTATTTCCATCGAAGAGCTCATCGATGAAACGAACTTATCTCATTTCACTCGTATCTTTTGTGTCTCATTTCACGTTAGCATATTTTTGAAATTTAGTTTTTCTTTCTCAACTTTAGAAGCTTTTATTGTTTGTCAATGAAGAGTGCGTTCTGTTGTTTCATCGAAGAACTTATCGATGCTCATCGACGATCATCGACCAGTGTGCCATAGGCATTATAAATAAAACAAAAAAATTAAAAATTTTCTCGTCTGACTTTCTCCTTTGCAAAATTATTAATGATGTCGTCGTAGTTTATTTTCTCTGTTATCTCATGTTCTATGGCTAATATAGATAAATTTATTAATCTTTGTTGAGCCATAAAAGATCGCAAATAATTTTAATTATTTTTAATTTAGAGAACGAACGTACTCCACTGGCAAGTGAGTAATATTCTTAAGCAAACAATAATATTAAGAAAATTTTCAGATAAATTATTTCTTTCTATATTAATTCACTGCATCCAGCGGTGTCATATTTGTTGTTAATATATTTCGCACAATTTGTAATTCGTTAGACAAATTTAAAGGTTCTATATCGTCTGTTAGGTACATGTGCAAATCCTGACAATTTTTAATAATTTCATTAATGATGGAATATCATATAAAAATTCAAAAATTTTATTATGATTTTCCAATTGTGTAAATCTTTCTGTAACAATTAGTACAAATATCTAAGAGATAATTAAAAACTTCAACTTCTATTGGTTTATCTGTTCCTTTGTAAATAAATAATTTACTTTTACGTCTAATTCTAATTGAAAGACTCCATTTCATTAGCTATTTCTTTAGCTTTACGAATTATTTGCTCAAAACTATTTATACGAAATTCCTTCAGAAACAAATTTACGCTATTTAATATTTTAACACATTCTGATAAATTCATATTTGGGCTTTGTAAAAATTTTGACGCCATATTAATAATACTGCAAATAAACTTGAATTTTTTTTTGCTAGAGATGTACTTTTGTTTCTAGTTTCGTGATCCCTCTCTTTGTCCAAAGAAATTTCTATCAGCGCATCATAAATATTAGCCAAACCATACCTTAGTGGTTTAATAGCTTCTACTCTGCTTTCCCAGCGTGTAGCACTAACGCATTTTACAATGAACGATTTTATGTGTCTTTTTAATATAGCCCATCTAGAAGTAGAACTAGAAAAGAATACTAACAATTCTTGATTAATTGAAAAAAAAAACTTAGTTCACCAGATTTTTTGGCTGCGTCGTTTACAACTAAGTTTAAAGAATGACACGAACAGGGTACGAAAAAGGCCTTAGGATTTTTATCTAAAATTCGTTTTTGCACACCAGAATGCATACCTTTCATGTTTGGTGCCGTATGCCTGGCCACGAATATTTTCAATTTTGAGACCTAATTTATCTAATTCTTGCAAAATTAAATCAGTTAAACTCTCCCCAGTATATGACTCTACAGGTAAAAATTTGATGAAATATTCTTTAGGAACAAATTCTTCACTATCTTTATTTAGAACGCGAATAACAAGAGACATTTGTTCAATTCTACTAACATCTGGAGTGTAATCCAAAATAATGCTGTAATATTTAGCCTCAATTCTCAATTGATTTGAAGTCGACGGCTATTGACTACTACGGTGTGAGATGGTTTGCCTAATACTATGCATTATAACTCCAACACTTATACGGATGGCAACTCAATAGTCAATGCATTCGCGGAATATTTTAACACCTTTTATAAACCCGCAAATAATTTGGATATACATTTGAATGACCAAACGCCATATTTGATAAATACAGTCAATATCTCGTTATTGGATATTTTTGATAAAATTAATTTACTTGATATTTGTAAGAGTGCAGGACCGGACGGTATTCCACCCATATTGATAAAAAATTGTATATTTATTTTTTCTTACTTTCTCAAGATCATTATTGATAAATCGCTAGCCGAAGGTAAATTCCCAGCAATATGGAAATCAGCGTACATAACACCGATATTTAAATCAGGAAATAAAAATGATATTGCTAATTATAGACCAATTTCTATTTTGAGCACTATTCCTAAATTGTTTGAATCTCTTATTTCAGATAAAATTAAAGTAAAGGTCTCCACTCATCTATCTGACAGACAGGTTGGTTTTATCGCCGGTCGAAACATTGAAGCTAATCTTGCTTGCTATTCTCAATATATTTTAAATTCATTAGAAAAGAACATTCAAGTCCATAGTATACCGGGTGGAACATCATACCTGTGCACATAGGCGATTAATATGAAAAAACAGTTTTTCTGTGCGCATTGCTCCCCAAATTATTTGAGGCAAAAATGCTTCAAATAAATGTTGTAGAGCATAAAATTCTGCATCTAAATCAATAAACAGAATTACATTTACATGCGTTATAACGACAGAAATTAAATAAAAAAATATTAAAAATTACGTTGAAAAAATCAAATAGCCATGGAAGTGAAACAAAAATAGATAGATGCTTGACGTTTGACAGATCTCCTGATTTAACACCTAGCGATTTTTTTATGGGGTCATCTTAAATGTAAAATTTATAAGCAACGCCACCCAAATATTAATTCTTTGAGAGAAGCTATCGTGGATAAGTGCGCTTTAATCACAAATAGGCAGCTCGCTAATGTACGACATTCCTTCTACAATAGACTTTGTTATTGCTTGGCTGAAAATGGAGGTTTATTTGAATATTTATTGTAATAATAAATTGTAGTGATTATTTTAATGAGAGAATTATTGTTTGATATTTGAATTATAATAGATAAGTTATAATTTTTACATGACCAACCCTATAAGAAATAAACGTTTCATTGAAATGTACAATTGTTTATTTATTATTAAATTGTAATCATAGGTATGGAGTTTTTTATATGAATTTTATTGAATGATTAATTTATCGGGGGTAAAATATCAAATAAACAGAAAAACGTCAAGCATTTATCTATTTTTGTTTCACTTCCATGGCTATTTGATATTTTGAACGTAATTTTTAATTTAAGAATTATATATTCGACATCTCTGTCTGTCCAGTAAATATGTTAGAATTTTTGAAAAATCATGAGCATTCGCCGGGATTTGAACCCAGAACCTTTCACTCGCTAGGTGACTGCTCTACCACTACAAATTTTTCAAAAATTCTAACATATTTACTGGACAGACAGAGATGTCGAATATATAATTCTTAAACTATTTCTTCCTTGGCTGTTGGCCGCTGCATACTACAGTTGTTGATTTGTAACGAATTGACATAGTGATGTCACTTTACAAATTACTTAACAACTAAATTATAATGCGCGAAAAATCATGAATATTCGCCGAGTATTTGTAGCTCAAGTGGTAGAGCAGTCACCTAGCGAGTGAAAGGTTCTGGGTTCAAATCCCGGCGAATGCTCAGGATTTTTCAAAAATTCTAACGTAATTTTTAATATATTTTTATTTAATTTCTGTCGTTACAACGCATGTAAATGTAATTCTGTTTATTGATTTAGATGCAGAATTTTATGCTCTACAACATTTATTTGAAGCATTTTTGGCTAAAATAATTTGGGGAGCAATGCGCACGGAAAAACCGTTTTTTCATGTTAATCGCCTATGTACACAGGTATGATGTTTTACCCGGTATATACTGATTTCAGTAAAGCCTTTGATTCAGTCAACATAAATCTTCTTATATCGAAAATAAAGTCATTTGGTTTTTCTGACTCCTTATTAATTTGGTTCAGTAGTTATCTATCAGACAGAACTCAGTTTGTTAAGTATAAAAATTTTGTTTCTAAAGAAATTAAAGTTCTCTCTGGCGTCCCTCAAGGCTCGCACTTAGGACCCTTTCTTTTTAATATATTTATAAACGATGTAGCTTTAGTTCTTGGCAATGTTGAATTCTTAATGTTTGCGGATGATCTCAAAATTTTTAAAAGTATTAAAAATGAATCAGATATCCTAAGTTGCAAAATTCTCTAAATAACCTGCAAAATTGGTGTAATGATAATGATATGCATCTTAATTTAAATAAATGCAACACAATAGTATTTTCCAGACTTAGACATCCAACAGTAAATAGTTATAATATAAATGGAGTTAATCTGGAAAATGTTAAATCAATTAGAGACTTGGGAGTAATTTTTGATTCCAAGATGAGCTTCGATGACCATATAAATAAAACTATTTCTAAAGCAACGCATCAACTAGGTTTTATCAGAAGAACCTGCCAAGACCTCCATTCAGTAACAACACTCAAGGTTCTGTATTTGCTTTTGGTTCGTCCAGTTTTAATATTTGCTTCTGTCATTTGGTCTCCGTACTATCAATCTCATATAAAGAGAACAATACAACATAAATTTTTCAGAATAGCTGCAACACGAATGAATCATCCTGACCCATTTATTGATCATTACTATGCAAACATCTCTTCTGTACTAAATATCCCGTCATTGAAATCTATGCGAGTATCAAACGATGCAAAGTTCATGTTCAAGCTCTGTGTAAATATCATTGATTGTCCATTATTGTTGAATGAATTAATGTTTAAAGTTCCTGTTAAAAACTCCAGGCAAAAACCTGTTTTCGCTACGATGTACTATACATTATTATATACGAAGAATAATCCTTTAACATGAATGTGCAAAATCACAAATGACCTTGATATTGATCTATTTAATATTGAATACTTCGATTTAGTCAACGTATTGAAAAATATAGTTTTGTTATATGAATGACTCCATGATACTGTGTTAGATCTGTGATATGATTATTCTGTTATTCTAATATTGTTATTTTATTTACTGTACTATTATATATATTTACACATGTACCTTCTGCCCTGTATTTTTAAAATTAGACTTGATGTCCGTAAATTAAATATAAATAAATAAATAAATAATGTACGTTCGAGAAATCTCTTTTATTCAAATCTTTCGGAAAATTTGAACTTTTAATTTCATTTATTTCTCCTCTTCCATCTTCTTTATTTTCTTTGTCTTCTTTATTTGCTTGTCTATATTAAAAGTTAATATTATTGTGGTATATGACTTCTAACAAAATAGACTGACATAGATACTTACGTTCCTTTTTATAAACGTGAAATATATACGTACACAGTGCACGAATAAACGCTGCGTGGCTGCCTGTAAATACCTCCTTTACAACTTATGGTATTTGCGCCGAGCGGCTGGGCAACATGCGTAGAACTAAGAATCGGTGAAAACTTGAACAATATAATCATTTTAAAAAGTAGAATACCGCACGAAAAATTCGCTGCTACAAAAAATGCCGCCCTAAAAATATGGCGCCGTAAGGCGATCGCCTACCCGACCAGGCGCACGTGCCGGCCCTGGTGCCATAAATTGCATATTGCTTAAAGTTTGGTATATATTGAATTATTAAAGAATATAAATTTTTCTGTCATACTCCGGTACATTTTTTGCACAAAGCCATTCTTTCATTACTGCATTCCTGGAATTCGTTGTCGGAGCTTTGTCAATTTGAACATTGTGGTAAGGTGCATTATCTACCACCAAGAAATGTGCTACAAACTGAGTTACCCCCACTACGGTGCTTCTGCGTATCCTATGGTCATCCGCCAGTAGAAAATGATCAGACTGTTTGTGTGGTAAGTTACTGATCTCGCACAAACTTCTATTAATCATGTCTAGTTGCTCCGATTGCTCTGATTGTCTGTTTACGTGTTTTTCTCGTCCTTGCTCATCTCACATCTCGACTAGGTACAGCATATGCACCACTATTGTTTGTTGTTATGACTTATCTATTATTAAATATTCATTTTTTGATTTGATTAATGTGCTTTTATTTAACTTAATTTTGGAAAAAAATCACAATTTTAAAATTATTTTTTTGTGTTTCTATTATTATTATTTTAAATAGTTGAGTATCTTTTTGTTGCCAAAGATCAAATATTTGTTTTTCGTTATTGTATTTATATCTTATCTTAATTATCTTTTCCATTTCTTAATAAATAATAAAAAGTAAAACAGATAAACAGTGCCTACTTCATTTTAGTATAGACAGTACTACTTTACATCAACTAAAATAATTAAATATTACTTTACTGTATACAAACTAATAATTATTTATTTTATATCAACATTATTTTTATCATTTAATGAAGCACGTAATATCAAATATTCTGAAAGTATAGATGATTTCAATCTCTTGAATTTTTGCAAAAAATATGCTAACAATCCATTATCTGTATACTGTTGCGCATTTTCCTACTTACATCATTCCTTGAAACGGTTGCAGACTACTTCATATGTTTTTCTCACCTTTTAAGGTGACAAATTCAAAATCTCATTTTTCGCACAATCACGAATCTCGGGAGAAGTATCCATAATATCTCTGCTGGCACAGTTCTTCGTCACCAGCTTCTTCACGTGAACTTTGTTCTAGGTGAAGAAGTGAGTTATACCATACTGATGAGCTCTAATAAGAGCGAAACGCGTCTATGGTTACTAACTGTACTGGCCGGCCTCTGACGATGCCCTCATAAGGTGACTCGGAGGCTGAATTTTGTGAGACTTTGCCTAGTGTTTATTTAATATTTTTTATCCATAATATCATCTTATGTTACTGTCTTCGGGCAATTTACGCTTTTATATTATAAGTCACAGTGTTCACAATACCACAAATCTGACTAAATTTTTAATTAAATTTTTTTTTCTGTTGCTTGCATATGAATTTCAATGAGATATTTGTTGATAAATCGAAAATCTGTCAATTTGAATTTTTTAAAGACAAATTTCAATCTATTTGTAAAACATGTCGATTGTTTGTACAAAAATAGCGTTCATATCGCGGGTATAAATTGTTTTACTTTCACCTTTTATGTAACTGACACTTCATAGGTTTTTATGGCAACTAAGTAAATGAATAATTACAGTGCGGTAGCCATGTAAAATTTTTCAGGCTCATAGAAGAGACTTGTAAAATTTTACAATGTTCATTAACATAAAATTCATATAAACTAATTAATAGTTATTACTTGCAGCATTTGCAATATTTTGAACATTTTCTTAAACTGCAGGAATGTCGCAATCGAAATCTTTGTCGGGAATTAAATTCATTATTTTAAATTATTTATTTCTAGAATTCACGAAACTGTTAACCAGTAATTGTTTCTTCATCACAAGAATCACAACACCGCGTCAACTTCGTACTCTAACTTAATAATGCTCTAACTTAATAATGTACTAATAAAGTCAATTAATAAATCAAAAACACGATGTGAAAATTAAAATAAAACTTTGTACGTAGCACGCTTGAAATTAATCTTTACTGGAGCCACTGGATTATGTAGGCTCGCTCCTTCGTCGCTCGTCTCACAAACTTTCCAGCTCGCCCATAAAAATTAATTTGCTGGTCCCGTAAATAACTATTACGCTGTTGTGCTCCAAATATTATGAACTTCTACGTCAAACAATACTTGACATTCTTATCTATGCATTACTTAAAAAGAAAATAGTAAGTAAGTAAAAAATAGCCCTAGTAAGAAAAAGAATGAGCCCAGCCTAATATTTACTTCTTGCTACGGCTCTGTAACCAGATCTCCTTGTGTACCCACCATTCTCTTGAAATCGTTGTACTACCCTATTACTGTATGTACATTGAAACTTGAAAACACCAATTGATTTGCAGCATCACATATGGTAAAACCATTCTCAACTCTAGGTGTACACCTCAAGCATGTATTTATTTTAATGAATTATCTTTTTGTATATCAATATGTAATTTAAAAATATTTTTTGTATTTTTGATTAGCCGAAATGTCGTTTCTTAAACGAAAAATATTTAAAAGTTTTCGTTTTATTTAAAGCCTGAAATCCAACTAATAATACTACTTAAATAATATCATCCGGCTTATTTAAAATTTTAAATATTTTGGCCCGATGTACAAAGAAAGAGAAATGTATTATAATAACTATTGCCACCATAAATTAGATTTCTTTGAATATACTATCAAAATATATTATTTTATAACAAAATTGATTTTGTTTATTAGAATCTTATTATTAATTTATAATCAATTAAAAGAATACATTTTCAAGTTATATAATTTCGAGTATAATTTCTTTCTCACATCAAATGACAAGAACTTCAATGTTATTATTTTCAAGCAATTCGTACAACTGGCAATGGTAGTTTTAGTTAAACTAGGGATTTTATTTATCTACTAATGTCTAATTCGTGATAATGAATCAGAAAATCTGATCATTGTTACTTACTTATGATTCACGAGTGCTCTAATTTTACAACAACATATCGATTCTTAGAATTCTCAAAATGTTATTATTTATAACAAATGTAAGTAGTTTTAAATTTAATTAGGGTTTATGTTAGTTTCATATTTTCTAATAAACATTACCGTTTACCAAATAAACATAAAACTTAAAATGAACCATTAGTAAAGTTGTGGTACCTCTGTTTGTATATAGCCCATTAGTGAATTTATTCTCAGTATTTCGATTAAAAGCTTAAATATAAAGTTACAATCGAAAATTCTTATCTTTTTGATTCATTTTCTGTTTTTACTATACATTGTCTAACTGCAATTGTGTTAAATGTATTTTTAAACAAACGCAGGCGATGCTGCCTTCATTTCTTTATAGATTCGTTGTTAGAGAAGTGGGCGTAAGTGAAGATTTACGAAACAGGTGTACAGGAGCGAATGGATGGATATGAAGAAGGTTTGTTGCGAGATGATGGATTTTGGTTGTGAAGAAAGAAAGAGTTCGTATGGAGGAAGTGTTAATGTGGTTGAAACGAGTATCGTGTGTCAGAATGAGAATGTTGACGTGAACTGATTTTTATGAATCTTTTAGTGGATGTTCAGTGAATGTTGTATGTATGTATTTATTCCAAAATTTCACAGCATTTTTAAGTTTAAAATTTCTAAAGGAATTCCAGTTTTGTTTTATCTTAGTAATATTAATATATGGTACTCGTACTATAACTGAACGTCTTATAACGCAGACCACTTGCAGTTCACAATTCTAAGCTAAAATAATTATTATTTATAGCTGGCCTCACTTCACTCGTTTTTTTTTAACATTTAATAAACTCAAGCCATTGAACTCGTAGTTAAAAACTAATTATGTTATATAATTACGAGTTAGTCACGGAACAAGTTCTACAATACTTGAAGCTTTGGTCTTCTTGAACTGTCATACCATTGATTCTAATGAATATGAATTTATTCCAATATTTCTGGGGATTTTAAAAATACACGACCTGAAATAATATTTATGAAGGAATGAATAAATCTTGTTATAGGTGCGATGAAAATAAATATGAAAAATAGAATCAGGTTCGCGTTCAGAATATGTTGAAGTATGATAAGTATAAAGATGCAAACTAAAAAATAAATTGAATTTATTCAGATCTTTTTAATTTCTTGCGTCGAAGAAGCGTATATTGAATGAAAAATAAAGTTTGTAATAAAGATTATACTTAATACCATAGACGCAACTGATAATAAACTGTAGATCTGTGATTATTTGAATTTTTATTATTATTTATTTTTATATATGCTATTTTGTACAACAATTTCAATTACAGCACAGGGCTTCGGACTCATCGAGTTTGATAATTTATATCTTTTTAGCTTCAGTAGCTTTGAACTCGAGATCTTTGGTTTCGAATGCTGCCAAATTTATTTGAATTATTTATAATTTTAACGATGATTATTTAGATGAACTATTTACTATTTGGTAAAAGTATTAGCAATTGATCTTTATAAAAAAGTAATAGAACGATATAATCTGAATGGCAGCACCGCTGCCGCAGTAGAGGTGATACTTACTTCTTTTAATTACATTTCTCCATTCAATAGACACAAACGAACAATTAAAATCATTTATTTGAAGAATTATAACAGTACTACTCTCAAAATTTGAACAAGAGAATATTCACTTATTATCTGTACATTTAAAGAACTGGGATCTCGGGGCGCTTCGCGCCTCATTAAACATTCGTTTTTTTCCAATTTAAATCAATATAAATTACTAAGATATAACATGCAAGAATGGTTAATTCCAAGTTAATATACCTATTTTATTAATTTGGTTCAACCAAGGAAAAAGACTTAATCGGTGCCTGCATGAGACTGAAATTAAAAGATATGTGTCATTAATATATCTGTGACGTCACAAGTCCTTAGTTTTAAGAAAGTGTTCTTATTATTCAAAACAAATCTGCGCGTCATTTCAATGTTTGTAATTTAAATGTAATTCGTTCATTGCAATTATATAGAATTGTGTGTTTTTGGAAGTTACAATGTCACTTAAAAGTGGATGATACCTATTTGCAAAAATACAGAAGTGCAAAATTAGGTAATAAGTTCGTAATGTTGCCACACAACGAAAAATACGATAGAAGAGGTATGAGGCAACTTTTGATATTCTAAGACCAAGCTTTTATACATATGAGAAGATCACTTTGAGTTACTTGCTTTATAAAGAAAAAGATCGAATTGCCAAATAATTCAAAAAACTAGTGTGGTCGTGAACATAATTGCTATTCACAATAAAATATAGAAAATGTGCGTTTGAGATAGGACTAGAAATGAAATTATAAAACAAAATAACAGAGAAATTATTATTTTTTAAATCAAACAAAACTTTAAACAAATTTTTTAAATACTTTGCAAATTGTTAATTTTTGCAATCTTTAAAACAAGTTCAAATTTTATTCCATTTTCCATCTTTTGAGTAGTTTTGAAAGCAATGGAAGTACATAATGAATCAATAATTTGCAAGTTTCATGTTTGCACAGGCCAACATCTGAGATGAAACACATCAAACAAAACATAGTGCCACTTTGGTCTATAAGACCAAGGACTACAAAATTACATTTCTATCCTATCATAACATATGTTAGCGTAACTATTTTCACATAAGATTTTTAATTACTAATTGTTTACTTTTTCTACTTCAATCTTGTGTTTAGGTGGATTAAGAGTACAGTTGAATAAGAACTTTATTTATATAGATTATGCATTCATTTCAGTTTATTGTGGTATTTTACTAATTCTTTATATCGAAAAAAAGAATCTTCGAAACTACGATGTTTTATTAATTTTAGATCATTGAAAGATTATTGTAAATCCACGATTCTTCTACCGCCAATTTCATCGTCATTCATTTTAGAAGATTCTACTTCTATTACTAAATCTTTCGACAATGAAGACTGAAAAATAAATGAATACAAATGATATAGTTATTGCTGTAAATGTTATCGACTGAGATTCTAAGAACTGTGGTACAGTGGTGAATCGTACATATGTAATATCTACATTATGTTATTCCTTAATATTTATTTATGCAAAGCAATCTCTCATTTCTGTACTATAAATGATTTGTGTTATGTATATTGATATTGAGTACAGTTCATTTATTTTAATTGCTGTTGTTTCTAATCTAATAAATATTTTAAGAATAGATAACAAATACAAAATAACGTGTAAATTCGTTTAAAACTTATATGTCTGTGAAACTTGAATCATCTGGGTTACATATTTCGAAGCCGAAGATAATACAACGAATATTTGAAAACACAATAACAGCATTGTAAAACAAAATTACAACCCCAAATAAATAGACCCTCGACCAGCAGACCACGGTTCCAAGAACAGCAACACGGCAAGTAGTTGGGTGTAGCGGATGTATAAGATTTAGGGGCAAATACGAAAATTGTATTCACTCCGGAGCGGCCGTAATAAAATTTAATTTGCTAGCGCCCGAGACAAATCTTTCTATCGTCACTATTTAGAGGATATATTTCAGTGGTTACGCGTATAAGATTGTGTTGACCCCAATCAACTAAGAATAAACCTTTTCCAAGAACCCGAATTCTCTGTCAATTTGTTGCGGGAAAATTCAAAAATAGTAATTCTTTAAAAACAAGTAGCAATTAATAAAATAAAATTTGTATACTTATTATCAGAATATTATATGAAGTAATTTACTATTACTGACAATGCGCATATGTGCAAAATGTAAGTCAATCGTACCACACGAGTCAAAATTTTAAAATATCTTAATTTGAGATAATATTGATATTTATTACATGCAATTCTATTCGATATTTTATTATTTATGATAATAAAAGATTTTACGATAAGTAAAAAAGTAGGCTTCAGAATTGTCATTCGATGATAGAAAGTAAACAACAGAGCTCTTTGCAGACCGTTGCTTTTGGCAGCGAGGTTCTTTGCAAACCACAAATTTCAAAATTTTTGTTTTGTTTAAATTGTTTTCATAGTTACCTAAATTCAAAAAAATTATGAATTAATTAGATAAAATGCAGTATACACTTCTAGTAATAAGTATCTTTCCTAAATTCGGCTAATTCTAGCCCTCGTTATGTTCGTTCTACAATTATAAATGGGTATTCACACGCAAAAATGTTTTTTTATGTATACGTACAAAAAAATCATTCTCAATTTTTTTTTAGTAAAATGATGTATGTATTGTGTTTACAAGAATGTCACTACAAATTTAAAATAATAAGCAAATGTAGAAATTTTTGAAAAACTACATTGCAAAGCCATCAAAAAGGTAAAAATTATTCCGCTTTGTGCTTGAATTACGAACTTGAATTGAGTAAGTGATAATGAAACAGTGGTGTCATTATACTAGTATATGATAATCTATGTACAATAATGTAGTTGATTTTATAATTTTTTTATAATTATAATTTATGTTAAAAGAAATTCAAACATACATTTTTCTTCAACATTTTTCAGGGATTATACATTATTTTCGTAAATAAGTTGTAAATCTAGTTAATGTAAAAAAAAATTATACACTTTAGAATTCATCTTCAACGCTTGTTATACAAATAAATATTTTATTCTTTTATATGTAATAATCTAAGAAAAAAACAAAAGAATTAATTAGCATGGAAATGAAACATTTTATTCAAAGCGAAATATATTTTTATTCAATTGCAATTCTTACTTTTATGCTCGACACGTGGAAGATAACTGAAAATAAAAAACTATCGCAGAACTCTTACTTGAAACTTGAATAATAGAAAATCAAATATATGTAACATCAGATACAAGTATAAATATCCTAACGTCCTAGCATCCTACATTCACTATTGTTGCTAGAAAAATATGTTAGGATAGCAAAATAAAAGGCAATGTCAAAATGGGCGCGGGTGTCTTTGTATGTGTATGAAAGGAACAGATGTTATAACAACAATGAAATAAAAATAAAACCCACATTGTATAGGTAAAAATAGTTATTTGTGTATCTACAATCTAAATAATGCCTGTTTAGCGCAACGAGAGTAAAAATGGTGAAACTAAATACATTTTTAGTGGGAAGTGCACACTAGCTATTTGTGCTGCTAGGCAGTAAAGTACCTAGCTCTTTTCTGGTCGGAAAGATGGAATAGACAGCCGAGGCATAGCCGATATTTTGAAACAAATTTAATTTTTTTTATAATTTTATTTTATTATTATTAGAGGGTCTTTGAGCTGTTTCTTCTCGCTATAATAATAGTGCAAGATGGCGCAGTCATCACCCTATCGGAATAATTGTATAAATGTATTTTAACACTGGCTAGCGGAATACTATTTGTAGTTTTTTTATATATTTTTTTTATGATTATATAATGAAAATTATATAGTTATTTTCAAAGATAGAAATTTCAAATATTGCAAGACTTTGTCATTATCCGAGTAAGAAATGATATGTTTTTAATTTTATCTCTTAAAGTAGAGATATTTTAAAAACGTAAACACTTATATTTGCTGTCTATATTATATTAGTTCTAATTTAGAAATAATCATAATGTCAGTAGAAACTGGAGGCCGGCGAAAAATATGTGGAAAATTTATCGATACATTAATCGCAAAAATGTCATGTTATAACTTTGAAATTATTTGATGAAAGTATTGTTTTTGACGGATCAATACTATTTGACATTTCGCAAATATTTTTCTTATTTCTTCTAGTTTCTTCATTCATTAAAAAGGATTTGACTTTGGACACCGAGATAGAACCTGATGCTTCCGTAACAACAACTAAAGTGTCAAAATCATCTGGTAGGCCCGTTAATAATATGTGTGCGAATTCTTCATCAGACAATCCGAAACCTGCAGCGTCTAGTTTTAGAGCAATTTTTGACATTCTTTCAAAAGATGTGTGAGCTTTTTTAAAAGATGACCTTGCATCTTTTGCAGATATCACGTCGCGAATATAAGTTAACTGGTTGTCATCTATAGAATTACAGAGGATACTCATGGCCTTTCTATATTTTAGATTTTCTTCCTCAGTTCTCGTGATCGTGTTAGGAAACCCAGCCGACCATACGTTTTTGGCTTCCAATAAAATTTAAACACGAAAAGCCCAATTCAAATAGTTATTCCCGCTTAACTTCTCAATATCTGTTTTAATATCAATTTTAATTTTTATTAATATAATTTTTTAAATAACACGCTGAATAATATTTGAAATCAAAATCTAAAATTCTAGTCTGGGTCTGGGTCCATAACCTATTGTTAAAATACAGTAACGAAGACCTGAAGATAGATGACACTTTCAGAATAAATGAACCATGCTACACAGAAAAACCAGAATTATATATTTTACTTCAAGAAAAATGACATTTCATAAAATATATTTTTCAAACAATAAATACTAAACAACTGTTCCACTAACCGACTAGATTTCTTAATTTTTGTTATTAAATAATGTGGCAATCTTAAATATTATATAAAATATCAAAATTTTCCAGTTATTAAATAAATACTATTGAATTAATATTTAGCTGTTATGAATTGAAAAAGAATAGTGGCATTTATTTTCAATTACCGTATCATTATACAATAACAGTGCTAAACTGAAACTATATATGACTATAAAATTACCTTAAAGTGTTTTAATTCGGAGGTCAGCCTCAATGCAATTCCAAAATTTTCCTTGATTCTAACTGATTAGATATTCAAATACGGAAAAGCCGTTTCTTATATTTTTAGAATCGTAAATTTCATTCTATTTTATATCAAACACGTGCATGATCTGAGTCAATGGCTGTAATGAACAAGGCGAGCGCTTTCATTATCAGAACTCTTAATTTGTATTCAGGACTTGAAGTAAAAAGGCAGGAATGATTTTTCCGACAGTTTTTGTTCTAACGCCGTAATGTCGCCCAGTAATTACGTGGGTATTAATTAATTACAATGACGTCACGCATATCTTTTGACTGTACCTTTCGCCTTTACTTGCTTTAAATAATAATTAAGTAACTAAGCAAGAAATTTGATGTTAGTGTTAATACATTTTCTAGTAAATTAATTACACTGTTTTTCTTTTTTGCGTATAAAAAATAACTGTAATTATAAATTAATGTAGGTACTTATTTGAGTCTTTTACCCATTGTTGAATGTAGTGCCCTGCCGTAAATATTATATTTCACGCATGAAATTCCGTCATCAACCATCAAATCACGGTCCTTCAAGATCAATCTATCCAGTGCAGGAACTAAAGTCTGATTTAAAAATTTGTATATTGATAGATAATTTTTATTTATATTTATTCTGCGAACTATTCATAGAATTTATCATTTCGATGTAAAACAAATAATTAGTCTGATATTGTTTCAAATAAGATGAATCATATTCTTATAAAAATTTAAATAGCCGTCATTTAATTAATATTATATTAATTTCTACTAAAACTTGGTATAATATGTAAAACTTTTGCAATAACAATATAATTTTCTATAGACTTCTGCTCGAAATCAGTCATTTAATATCACGACAAAGTTAAGAATAATTGTACCTGTTATATCGGTGGCGCACTAACGTTTTTTTTTACAAAACCTAACAATTTATAAACTTATATAATTAAAATAAGGTATGTGAAAATAATTTTATTCATTTATATACTTTTCCTCATCATTTACCGCTCTCGCATCATCACTTCAATCTGAAGGTGGTAATAATCAGCTTCAAAATATGAAACATTTAAATATCCCATTTTGTTCTCTTCGTAAGTATGACTTTTATACAACATTAATAATCATAAACATTCATTTATTGCTGAGAAATTAAAAACGCATATGTAAATATATAATGTATATATACTATTGAATTTCAATTTGAAAATGATTTTATCTGTATTGTAACGTTTGGGGGTTTCAACACTTTTTATTTACATCAATAAAATCTTAATAACAACAACTAATAATAATTGTAATAATAAAAATAAAAGTTTACACTCTATTTAACTAAAATAACTAATACAAAAATCTTACATACTAACACTTATCAAGACGTTTAACAATACCCAAACAATACAATATTATTTATTTAAACTAGCCGAGCAATATTTATTTACGACGATCAATTTATTTTTAACAGCACTGTATGGTAGCTTCGGGCGGACTTAATGTGCTTTCTTAGAAGCACCGCCTTTTTATCTCTCCTCACTTGTTACTAGAATCTTCTACCGACATTTCGATTACGAACTTGTGAGAAGACGCTGCTCAACCAATACAGCCTTGTCCGACCCGTTCATTACAGGATAGTATGATTTTGTAGCGGTAATTTTGGTTTTAACATATATTTTATACTTTTGCAATTTTGACGGATTTGGCAAATAGCAGCATCCGATAAAACGGCCGCTGCTATGATAAACGTTCGATAAAGTAGTATTGTACATAAAATAGATGTATGAATTTTTAAAAGTTTTGACAAAAAGAAATTACTGAGTAGCAAATTAAATTCTACGAGAAGTGACTGAGTAGACCGGTACTTTTATATTCTTAATGTAAAACAACAGAAAATGAACCCTCGGGCAATTTGATAGAATAGAGATTGTTTTGTATTCGTACATTGCGAGTATGTACAAAATGAACAATTAAGAAAAGTTCTAAATATTTGTATAATTTCAAAAACAGTATAATATGTAATATAGTACTTATTTGTTTGGGTATAACAAATATTACAGTTCATAAAAAGAAAACTCATTATTCGTTAACATTGTTCATTATACTTCAGTTCACATATTTGTTAGGGTTAATTGTCCGTTGGTTGCAGAAAACCTGTCCCATTACACTTATATTGTATTTTATTTCGTATTTGTAAACGTAATTAGTAACTCCAGTTTGTAAACAACTAAAAATTAAAACTTAAATTTGTACTTTTCGTTGATTAAAAATATTTTTGTACCTAATCGGCGCAGTCGGTAGGATTCCCAGGCGAATTTAAATAAAATAAATCCGTTTTAATTTTAACGATTTACTGGGAATTTACAACTAAAATCGTCGCGGAGTGCTTCGCATCGTCACGAGCGCATATCGTGCCACACTGCAGAAGTTCTCCAGCCCTGAGGAACATAGATCTGCCAGTCGTCATCCCAGGACTCCTGTTACGGTGAATACGAAGCAGAAGCAAATGGACAAGCTAAAATTATTTCTGTAAGTACTAATGTCCTTTAGAATTATCATTGAATATCAATCAGATTCAGAGAATATAGACACAGGTTTAATAGTTTCTGTAACTCGCCAACCCCTAATATAACAGAAAATAATATAATAGTTGAAGATATATAAAATTAAATACAGCAAAGATGATGACCCCAATACTTTAAAATGAATTTTTAGACATGGTCCCCAAGTTTTACGGAGGCACTAAACTCTTATCCAGTTTTATTGAAGTTTATGAGATATGGATACGCTTTCCTATTAAACACAAACAATGAAGTAGGTAATTAACAATTTAAATTACTACTAGTAAAATGAACTAACAAAATTTAATTATTTTTAATGAAACGATAATTATAGTTTATTATGTATTCAAAAATAATTGACATGTCAAAATAAATAAAACACATACAATTCGAATAACTTTTACAAAAACTGCTCAAAATTGTTGCCATTCTCTGCCATACATAATGCAGCACGGTGAATTAAAGACACGCTGCACTTTGTTGAACGAATTATGATGTCTCATAAAATTAGCAGCGATTTCAACCCGTTCCCTCAGTTGTTCCAGAGTTTTAGGAGCTTCCTAGTTATCATAAACTAATGAATAGAAAAAGCCCCAAAAATAAAAATTGCCGCACATTACGTATAAAGTGGAACCATGCATGTTATCGTACATTTAAGGGAATATCTTCCAATAACTCCGACAAATTATTTTGCAAGAAAGATAAATAATTTGCACCATTCGTTCTATTAGGTAGAACATAAGGACCAAGTAACGTTCCATTTATGATTACAGCCCAGATATTCAAGGAAAATCGCTGCTGGAAATTGCTTCTTACATAAGGATTTTCAATCACCCAGTGATGTGAGTTATGAAAATTATAAACTCAGTCTCTCGTAAAATTTGCATTATCAGAGAAGATTATGTGCGAAGTGAAAATTTGATTTAGGGCATGTTGTTGTAGAAGTCACTCACAAAAATTTACCCGAGCTGGATGGTCAGTTTGTAGTAGTCCAGGCACTCTTTGAAAATGGTACGGATGATAACCATGATGCCAAATAGTTCTCCAAACACTGGAATGTGGAACATGGAAAATTCGTGATATTCTGCTTGTGCTAACTGTATGATGCCGTCTTTGATGAAAACGTTCCGCATAAATACACTCTGCTAGTCTCACATTTTGTCTAGCCTGTCCATATGCTAGCACTATGTCCACTATCACTAAATCCGTTCGCGTTATCCATTTTTAAAACAAATCACGAATTCTTTTACACTGTTATGTATGTATCATTCACAAAAGAAACAATAAATTGACCTACTGACGTACTACGGAAGAATAATTACACAATTCAATTATATGCAGTTATTTATAATAGAATTTTATTTAATTAATAATTTGTCAACGGCCATGGCATAACTCGTTGATACTGATCCAAGCGATAACGCGAGTTAAGCAACGTTGCGCGCGGGGTGTATTTGGATGGGTGACCGTCCCGAGAAACCTGCGTTGCTGTTGACTAAAAGACCTAAAAACGCGGATCAGGGCGTAATGGCGCCAAAGAAGCCAAAAAAAAATAAAAATTAATAACTTTAACATAATCATCCACCCAGCAACGAAAAATTTTGGACTGGGAAACATGGAAAATAATTTTTCGATTTAAAAAAAATTCTTTTTGGTTCGTAATCAGCATATCAAATAACATATACCATTAACGTATGTACCTGAAGTTATGAAACACCCTGTATATATAAATATATATATATATATATATATATATATATATATATATATATATATATATATATATATATATATATATATATATATATTAAATTATCTTTATTTGTTAATTCGTTAATGACAGGAGTAGTAATAAAACTAACAATAATTGCTTGTTTCACAGAGTACCTGAACTTTTTTCTATATTAAAGATATTAATGTTTTTTCAATTTGTGACTTTTATTTTAATTTTAGGTATAGGAACATGTTACATCGTTGAAAAAGAAATTTTTCTTGCTATCCAAAAAAGTACCCCTATCCATTCAAAAACATATATTATTAATTTCCCCGCCACATGTTCCCAATAATATTATTTTACTGACCATACAATTATGTCCTTCTCCTTAATGTAGCTTGTATATTTATTTTTTCTTTTCAGTAATTAGTGAATCAGCAAACCTATTTGGTTACTTTAAAAAAACTCATTCTGTATACATATATTTGCACATATTAGGAAATTTTTACTACATCATGTAAATAGGTAGATAGTTCCCACAACTTAGTGCGTCTTTTAAAGTACGGTTTCAAGAGTTATTAAATTTCCTATGTACCTATGTGCCTTCAATGTACATCAATACGCACAATCAAATTCTGAATATAAAATACAACAAAAAAGTTTTATATTGTCATGCACAACACAGAATTAGCTGCTTTTAAGATATTAGTCATTATTTTTATTATAATAAGAACTAAAATATTGCCACTAGATATATTTGCTATGAAACAGTATAACAGAAATAGATAATTTCATGGTTGATTCGTAAAATGTGTTTATCTCCTACAGAAATGAAAAGAGACAGTTAAATAAATTTAACTTGTTTTATTGCCAATTATTTAGTTAGCTGAGATCGCTAGCCTGAAATGTATTTTACGTTTAATGTTTATTCAGATAAGTACGATTAATGGATCCAGACTCGAGCAGCTAGACCGAAAATGTTCCAACATTAAACATCAATTGCTGGAAACAATGGAATAAACAAGTTAAATTATCAGATCCATTACACTGTGGATGTTCTACTGATCTCGACACGTATAAAGGTCAGGTTAAGACTTCTACTTAATTAATACTTCTAAAAGCCAAAGGGTACATTATACTACTTTTGAGGTTCTATTAATTTAATGAAAAAAACTAACTCTTTAGTTTATTTTTACAAATATGGGGTAGGTGGCTCAGTGATATTAAGTAAATTTGAGTCATATATTTATTTAATTTATTTTTTTAATTTTTACTAATTTAATTCTTATGATGTTCGCAAAACTAAAATCATTTTAAATGTATTTAGAGCAAAAGATTGAGACGACATTAGGATTAATATAAGGTAATTACTTTCTAAATATTATATATCCATAAAATAATGAATACTTCAAAATTAACTGATTGGTGATTTGATATGCTTCTGTGTGCCTTATATGTTTCGTATTCAAGTGAAAAATTTGATTTATTACAGACTAAAAACTATAAATAAAGATGCATCACGCAAAACTTGCATATTCAAGTCTTCACTTGTTGGATACTGGATATCTGGTTTGCTCTCTGACCGAGTATTTTACCACCGAATGCAAGTTGCAAGTAGGTTTTTCGGAGAAAAATGCAAACACCAATGAACTCTACTATTATTTGAATACTTCACAAATTCTGAGATATAGTGAGTCTTACTAGCTTAAATCAGTGTTCAATCTGGTAATTTGTCAAACCGAATTATCTGTCGCTTGTGAACGCTGAACAAATTATATTAATTTACCATAATTACAGTTAGTAAATTATGAGTATTAACTGTGTACCTTGTTCTTCTTCTGTTGGCACTACAGCTCAAATCTGGCCTGGGCATACCAGATGCACTGAGCTGCAGTTTTTATACTGCCATACTGCCGGTTTTCGTAGTCGAATGATACATTATTTAAGGCATATAAGTGACTAGCTTATAGCGCCCGAGTGTGAGAGATACATGTAACTGTATTTTTTTTAAATATTTAACGATAAATCACATATTGTTACAGGTTATAGGTTACAATAATGTAGAATAAACACTTTAATTCTTAGAGCAATTAAAAAAAAAGGATAAATATCAAATGTTTTTCTTTGAATAAAACAGAGAGTAAATTGGTTATGGAGATGGCTAGGTTTTCTCTGGTCAGGTATTTCGAGATATAAACGTCACGTATGGAGTTATACATAGCACACCTGAAAAAGATGTGAAAGACAGTGCTTTCATAATGGTTACAGATGCTGCAGATCTCATTCTCTGTACATTTGTAGAAATAACCATATTGGTAGTAGTGAAACCTTTAGGAATTGCACACCCTTAACTGGCTAGCTAATGTAAGGATAACAAAAGAAATGTCAAGAGAAAGGTAGTTATGAGTCATAATGTAGGTCTGATAAATATTATTAGAGGATTTGATGATTTTAGTTGTATCTTCTCTATAAAAAAATCGTTATAGGCTGTTATTTTATTATTAATTTCATAATACAGGTTTGCGATTCCCATGCCCATTCGCAGTTAGCTTGGGATAATACGAGTTATAATTGCCGAGCCCAATTGTACCTCATTTGCAGTAATATTTGTAAACAAAACCGTAGCATTTTTTAATACATGTAAGTTCTAGATTTTGTTGTCTAGTTTCTCTCCTATGAAGCTACAAATAATTTACTTAAATTACTTTAAAAATAAAGTTACTACTTGTTTTTTATTTTTTTAATATTTTCTTAATTATTTGGTAATGGCCGGATATCAGATCACTGCCCGGTATTAAACTTGATAATAATAAAGTGGCCAGATAACTGAACACCGATTAGTAACCGGATATTCGTTGCTTCTTGAATATAAGATTTACATGGCACATTTTCTATGCCGATCTTTCATTTTTATATTTCACTTGAGATACGTATCACATTCCAGGTTACACGCGGCCGTTAGACGATTAAAGGAATTTTTATGCGACCGTCTTCAGTACATCAACCCACACCACACATAGGCAAACCAGATTATTTCTGAACTGTTCAACGTAAGCTGAACGGTACATGTGTACTTATGTAATAAAGAAATAATATGCTTATTTCTGAAGTTTCAGATCACGTTTCATTACAAGTGTAACAGATTTGCTTTTGAATAGAAAAGTGATAATTGATCGATTAGTGTCTAGTATTAAATTTATTTATTTACGTAATACTTTTTTAAAGAGTGTCTCACGGCCCACAAACTAATTCAAATTTTACGACACACCAAACATATGCGTATATATTATATTTTTCGATCATCTGACAAACAAATATATATTTTTGAATAATTAATAAAAAGAAACTAATAACGTAACTACTGTTAACAGTATCACTTTATTTTACGAACGGGAAGCTCATACTGTAAACACCTCTGATAAGAATTACATACATAATTTTTTCTACGATCGGTTAAAAACCAGTTGTACTAATTTTACTTGTTACATAATAATTTATTATGTTTATCATCATCTGTGGCGCTACAGGTACGGATATAATAAAAATGTTTGTCATTATACTTATTGAAAGTTCTGAAATAAAATTTAAAATCTTTGAAATGAAAGAAATACAATTTACACCGAGATATACGAACTGAATGCTTTAGACACGTTAACGGACATAGTAGAGATATGTAGGAAGAAGTAAGTAATGATTTCCTGACCAATGAGGATTCGGTCAAAGATTTATGATTAAGAATTTAACCATATTATAATTACATTTAGTAGTTTAGAAAAATACATACATTGGCACTGATGACAAATATATTGTAGCGAGTACGGCCCTGTTCCCTCTGGAACAGTCGACGCGTCGTAACCTGCAGCGCGTTTACCGCTGTCTCATACGCAATACAGAGACAAGTTCGAACCTGTTCTCTCTGCGCCATGCTTGTAGGGTGTTCCAGAAGCTCTGGAATATTGTAGAAAATCTTGTTTCAGTATATAAGGGAGAGTTTGGGCCGGCAACATTCATTCGGTATTTGAAGTGTGAACAGTGCAAGTCGTTGCTACATACTTTTATGTGAATATAACTACGTGTTGTAAATAAATATATATCTTAGTAGTTGTACTACATTATTTTCGTTTTAAATAAATATTTTGGTAATGTTTTCATTTGCCCGTGTTTTATTTAATAATAAACTTCACCGAACCCGAAATTGTAATAAACGTTACAATTGATGTCAGGTGTTAGGGTTATGTTTCGTGAATTAAAAAGTGAAGTTTAAGTGCAAATAAATAAAAATGGGTTCGAAAATGGTAAATATAAGTGCTTTAAAAGTAACTGATCTCAAGAGAGAATTAGAAAAACGTGATCTGGATACTACAGACAAGAAGAGTATACTGCAAGAGCGACTTCGTCAATTTTTGGTTGAAGCTGGTGAAGTAGCGGATACTTACGAATTCGAAATTCCGTGAAATTTGGATATCATGTACAAAAAATTAGAGGAAAATTCCAAAACTCCGAAGGAAGAATTGCAGGAAAATTCCAGAAGTTTGGAAGCCAAATTAGAAGAAAATTCCAGAAGCTTGGAAGCCAAATTATAGAAATTTTGAAAGAAAATTTGGAAAATTTGAAGATAATTCGAGAAATTCTGAAGAAAAATTTCAAAATGTTAAAGAAAAAATTAAAGACCTCGAGGCAAGATTGGCAATATTGAATCCATCATTGAATCACTAATAGTCGAATTAACGACTCGATTCAGAAAATGCCATCAAGTGAACAGCCATTAAATAACGAAAAAGTCGATGATTTAGTGACAGAGGGGAAAAAATCATTGCGTAGATTCCACATGAACACGCTTCAAGACGGCAAGGCAATATTCGCGAAATAGAGGGCGTAGAGGAAAATCACAATGAGTCTATGAAGAAAACAGCACGGCGTGTCTTGACTGAGATGTTGGCAAAGAAAAGACAACTTCGATGTTGGAACTGCGGTGAGCTAGAGCATGTGCGAAGCCGCAGCGGGGAACAAATAAAGAACAAGGCAACCTAAAGCGTTGCGACGCAAGGGGGCGAACGTCGATCCATCATCAAGATGCCCTGAAGCTACCTGGACATGTTGCATCCCTACAACCAAGAATAAATAGCATTTTTGTGGATGGATTGATCGACGGGGAAAACACATGCCTTGCTGATTGATACAGATGCGACAAAAACCATCATCAGACCTGATATTTTCAAGTACTTAATCAACAACGATTGAATCAACAAAATGGCGACTGTGCACAGCAACAGGGGCCGCGGCTACCATCCATGGCGAAGCAGACATTACCATCTCCATCGGAAATACACGAATTAAGTCCTGGTAGCTGACATTTATTCTCGGAATGGACATCATGAACGCAAATGGTGTCGAACTAAATTTAAAACGCGGCATACTTAAGATCAATGATGAAGAGTTCGTTTTAAATCCCCGAGGAGAAGACACAGTACGTGTAACCGTAGCTGAAGATACTGTCGTGTTAAATCTAAGTGAAATGATTGTGGATGCCCACCTGGAACGTGAAATTTCAACAAGATGTACCATGATGTTAGAAGCTGGAAATCATAATGAAACGACTACTCGAGGAACACTGGTGGGAAAATCTCTCGTGTATACTGGAAAGGTAGTACCAGTTCGAGTAATGAATGTGAATTATTATCCAGTTACACTAAAGAAGGGTACTATCTTAGGACACTGTTCATCAGTAACTTCGATTATCAGACGAACATCCGTTACACAAAATCCATCAAAGAAGCTTCCCGCAGAACTGGCAAATCTACTGTCAACATCTTGCCAAGAATTAAATCTAGACCAGAATATCAGAATGAGAAATTTAATAACGGCATATCAAGATGTTTTCGACACCAGCTATGGAACCAAGGGTAGAACCAACATAGTCCAGCATCAAATAAACACCGGCGATGCACGCCCCATCCGCCAAGTACCAATACGATTACCATTGGCCAAGAGAGAGGAAACCGAGAAAATTATTCAAGACATGGAAAAAGAAGGTGTCATCGAATCCTGAAGCAGTCCGTGGGCCTCACCAGTGGTGTTGGTAAAGAAGAAACGTGGATCAACACGATTCTGCGTGGACTGTCGTCAACTCAACAACATGACGAAGAAGGATAGCTACCCATTGCCCCGAATAGATGACACATTGAATACGCTGGCCGGGTCGAAAATATTCTCAACATTGGACTTGAAAAGTGGGTACTGGTAGGTTGGAATAGCACCAACGGATAAAGAGAAAACTGCATTTTCTGTCGAGGCCGGATTGTAGCAATTTACAGTAATGTCGTTCGGACTCTGCAATGCCCCTGCCACGTTTGAACGACTCATGGAAACGGTACTGCAAGAGCTATTTTGGAAAACCTGTTTGGTGTACCTTGACGATATTATTGTTGTCGAAAGAACATTCGACGATCACATGAGGAATTTAGAGGAGGTATTCCTGAGACTGCGAGGTTCTGATTTGAAGCTTACTCCAAAGAAATGTCATCTCTTAGGAAAAGAAGTGCAGTACCTGGGACATATTGTGTCCAGAAACGGAATAGTCGCTGACAATCAGAAGATCCGATCAGTAAAGGAATGGCCAGTGCCAATGACAAACATGAATTGCGAAGCTTTCTTGGTCTTTGCACGTACTACCGACATAACGTTTCTGGATTCGTCAACTTTGCCAAGCCGCTGACACGACTCACGGAGGAAGGAAGGAAATTTGTGTGAGAAGAAGAATGCCAGGACGCTTTCGACAACCTCAAGCGAGCCCTAAAAACAGCTCCAGTCCTGAGTTATCCTCTACCCAACGGGGACTTCATACTGGATACAGATACCAGCAATTTCGGAATCGGCGCCGTCCTATCGCAAATCATCGGCTACTTCAACAAAACTCTGTCGAAGCCGGAGCGTAACTACTACGGCACCAGGCGAGAATTATTGGCAGTAGTTAAAGCCGCTGAACACTTCTACAAATACCTGTATGGAAGGAGATTCCCGGTGATGACTGATCATGCTGCGTTGAAGTGGCTGTTACAATTCAAGAATCCGGAAGAGCAGGTAGGAAGATGGATCGAACGGCTACAAGAATATGATTTCGACATCGAGCATAGGGCCGGAATTTGTCATTGTAACGCCGACGAATTATCAAGACGACCATGCTTAAAAGACTGCAAACAAGTCATCCGTGTGGAGGCGAAGTCCGCTCTAATCTTACGAACCACAGTGATAGACGACCATTGACAACAATGATGGCAACGCCAACTAAGCTCGAGCTCGACGAATTAATGTACAACACCCGGAAACCACCTTTGACGAGTTCATGGCCTTCTATTCTACGGGCCATAAAGTACGAAATGGTGTGACCAAAGTACATCAGGGAGACCTATTCAAAGTGCCTATAGAATACTGATAGGCGCATTGTGTGGCCCAAGATTTACAGATGTCTCGAGGAATCGCCGTGGTTTTTAAGAAAAAGTTGAATAATTACGGAAACAACATCCATGTGTCGGCAAAGTACTACAGATAACCGACAGACAGTCGAACCGAAACAGAAGCATTTTTTACCTGGTGACCAAACATCTGTCCCACGTGAAACCAACTTATCGCGCCGTCTGGGACGCCCTATGTGATTTACAAGGTGTGCTGCTCGATCAGGATATTCTAAAACTAGCTGTACCAAAGCTAGGCTGTGGCCATGTTGAATTGAGCTGGAGAATTGTAAGAAACATATTGGAAACATTTTCCAAAATACCGAAATTGAGATCCTGGTGTGCAGCTATAATCCCTGTGGTTCAACAGTGGTGAAAAGAACTGTGTACTGTTATTTCCACCAAACGTCACAGTGCTCGCAGGGATCAATGTGCAAATATCGGCATGGCGCAGAAAAGTTTCGGGACGAAACATCCCTAAGGAGGAGGCAGTGTAGCGAGTATGGCCCTGTTCCCTCTGGAACAGCCGATGCGTCGTAGCCTGTAGCGCATTCACCGCTGTCTCATACGCAATACAGAGACAAGTCCGAACCTGTTCGCTCTGCGTCATGCTTGTACAGTGTTCCAGAAGCTCTCGAATATTGTAGAATATCTTGTTCCAGTATATAAGGGAGTTTGGGCCGTCAAGATTCATTCTGTATTTGAAGTGTGAACAGTGAAAGTCGTTGCTAAATACTTTAACGCGTGATTAGTATAGACAGTAAAATTCGACCCTTCTAAATATAGACACAATTTTTCAACAGCCCACATTGCCTTCATTTTCTCACCGTTGTAAAATAATTACGTTTTTATTCAGTGACGGACTGAGGAGACATATGTATCGTTCCCCATTCGCATTAATTTGTGTGAGGGCTAAGTCCAATCCGTAACCACTAGCCTCCGTTTGAACGACAAAGGTTTTAGAAATATAAGGACAGGTAAAGTTTTGGGTGGAGATTAAGCACTCCGTTAGTCTTTGAAAAGTTTCCTGATAGTCTATTAGCAAGTCCATCTCCGGTTTCAGTTTTAAAGATTTGTGAACAAGACAAGAATGGTGTAGAAGTCTTTGACAAAGCGATGATACCAGAACGCCACCTCTAAGAGGTTTCGAACATGAGCGATACAAATCGAAGTCAGAATACTCAAAATTGCATTGATTTTGTCCGAATAAACTCTATTTGATGTTCAAACGTCTCTAAAAGACAAATGACGTCATCTAAATAAATGAAGACATATGGTTCAAGATCCGACTGTAAGATTTCATCAATGAGGCAGATCCGCAGATATATTAACACCAAATAATGGGTATAAAATGATGAAAATAGGAAATGAACTAATACAAAATAAATCAATAAGCAAATACTTCTACAGAATAAGAAAAGGACACTTATCTGTTGTTGCTCTTTCTCTCTCTCTCTCTCTCTCTCTCTCTCTCTCTCTCTCTCTCTCTCTCTCTCTCTCTCTCTCTCTCTCTCTCAACACTGGGACCAGCAACGGTAGCTTGGTAACTTGGAGACAGAAGATCGGATTGTACTTGTATAGTATATTACTCAGTATGTAACTTCGGCTTTCGTCAACATGAGGTTTAAATCAACGAGCACATTCGATCTTACTTTAAATAAAGATTTTGAGTAAATTAAAAAATTAAACCGAAATCGGATATGCCGAAATTTATAAAAAAACGAAGCGAGATAGCAATAGGTAAAACATTAATAAGATAAGGAGAAGAAACAATCTGGCTGGCAATAATTCCAAATAGAATTTAAAGGAAAACGCTCAAAGATATTGAAGAAAGAAGAGATAGAGAGAAAGATAACAAAGCATTAAGACAAAGAGTTTGTATACAATTCACGATCGATGGCAAGAGATTCAGATTAATAGATAATAACGTAAATTAAATTATATAAAATAAACTATTACTCCTGAACTAAATTAACTTTTATTTTTTTTTTAAATACGCATTCACTGAATGCTGCGATGTAATCCAATCCTTACCTTCCGATCCAATCGCAAGCGAAAAATCACTAAACTATCATTAATCAATAAAATAATTGTCAACAACAAAATTCAATAGGTTCATAAGAAAATAGAGAAAAAAACTGAAATAAAATCAGATTTGATTTACATGACCACCGTAACATAGTTGATTAAAGCATATGATCGAAGTTCTAGATCCTAGGTTAAAATTATTGACGATATTCCAATTTTTCTCTTTATAATTCAGTTCAAATATATTATTATTTCCAAAAATTTAAAAGAAATAAGACAAAATTAATCAATGTAGATTGTATTAATCGAACAAATCATCTAGGCTGAACTGACTGTGATATATATATATATATATATATATATATATATATATATATATATATATATATATATATATATATATATATATATATATATATACTTTTTCACTATATGATTCGGCATCCTTCATGTTTGAAACAATTACCGGTCGTAATTATAAACTTTTATTTATTTCATCTGCAAGTTTTTTTCGATATACTTTATATTTGAAACAATTGCCATGGTATGATTTAGAATACTTATTATTTTAAAGAATTGAATATCGTTATTTTTTTAATTTCATCTAAAAGTTCATTTAAATCCATTTCATATGATACCAAACTAGATATGAAAAGATTAGCTCTATGGTGGTGCCCCTATTTCACATACAAATGTTAATTTTTAATCAACATGTACCTATATAAATATATGTGTATGATAAAATGTGTATCAAAGAAATACATGTCTATTTAATAACAAGACGAATGTTCACTAAATCAGTATTGGGCCCCACATCCTACAATGTTACTTTGCCCCACACAAATGCTCAACTGTATATGCGACACACTATGCTTCGATCCGCGTGGGGATTTAAATGGTATTTTTTGTTGCCCAGTGCTCATACCGTACATATAGAAGAGAAAAAAAATCCAGAGGTTTGCCAATTATTAAAATTGTGCTTAGTTACAAGATTACAATATGATAAAAATATCATCAAGCCTTTATTATTATTGGGCGTGGTACTCTACAGTAGCATATCTGCGATTGGCATATATAATTTATATCTTTCTTAAAATTATAATTATACACTTCATCAACTGGTTAAAAACTATGGCTGGGAGCACAAGCTTTGTTTTTGGGTGTTTTAAGAGCACGGTTTTAACATGTTAGAGATAGCTAAAACACCCAAATATACTGCTCTTAAAACATGCAAAAACAGAGCTTGTGCTACTGACCAATATAATTAAAAAGTGGTATACTGAACAGAAGCATGATTCTGCATCATTTATGGCACACGCAATTCCAATTATTTCTGTAGCTATAACTCACCTAAATATATAATCCCTTGAAACATGGGCACGGGAAATTTGTTTTTAGGTTGGTGCAAAAATCCTACGAGAGAAGTAAAAGAACATAATTTACATGGGTTCATGACCTCTTACAGGATCCGAACTATTGTTGTCTCACGGAGCATACGGCATGGTACGGCATGGTAATTGTCGTTTCAATTTTAGTAATCAAGTATTCGTTTATATACGATCTTTGATATTATCAAGTTCCATTTGAAATGAGTCATATAAGATCGTTTTTGTTTAAAAAATAAAAACTAAAGCATCAAATGAAATTTACTTGGTGCAACTGCTGACTGTTCAAGAAGTCAACCTTTATGAGTCCGTGTGTTCTATGACAGAATATATAATTAATACAAACAGACGATTCTCATACCTTGAATATTTGCACATAATGGACGAAATTCATGTAAAACTACTTAATAATCATTGGGAACCTATCTAAGATAACAATTTTAAGGGGAACGTAGATAGTAAATCAAACCGAGTATTTCGTATTGATTGGCTTAAAACTTATCCAAGGCTTGTTTATTCATCTGTTGCTAAGTGTCCTCTTTTTTTGGTATTCAATTTCAGATTGGCTCCAAAGAGCATTTATAATATTCTCCATAAATAAAGTATAAAAAACGTTATGAATTCGTGCAATTTTATGCAGCGAACAAGTAGAATTCAGATATAGTAATTTCATCACAATTTTAAAAAAAAGAACAGATATAAAGAACCAAATATACAAAAAAAAATTGATTCGGCTTTCTATATAGAAGTTAAAGAAATTAGGGTAAACTTCAATCCATTATATCTAAGATATTCTTCCACGCAAAACATAATCTTCCATTTCATGGAAAAAGAAACGAAAGGTCCGTTTTAACAGATTTGCTACATTTTTCAATAGAACCGGAAATATGCTTTTAAGAGAACACCTAGAATATGCAAGAACATTATTTATACATATCACAACATATTCAAAATGACTTCATGCAAGCTTGTTTTAATAGAAAAAATAGTAATAGGAACAGGCTCATCTGTCTTTTCTGTCCTTTCTGATAAAACTCTTAGTATCAGTGATATTGAACAATTGTCATTTGAAATTCATTGCCTGCGTTGTGATCAATTGAACCATTTTGTAGTTTATTCATGGAATATTCACATTTGTTTCATTTATCTTTCATTCTACGTACGATCCAAGTTCAATTCACTCACACCCAATCTCTCATTTTTGTAAGTGAATTTCACACATTTGCAGTTAGACGATGAGTGTGCAATATTAGCTGGACATGCAGATGGCGTATACTGTTTTCATTTTAAACTTTAGGGATCGGCATCTAACGATTAAATGCATCGCAATTGCGTTTACAAAGGAACTCAAAATATGACCCTTTATAACTGATTTCACAAGATTTGTACAGCGTTGTACAGCCCCATTCGCCGGTACGTGTATAATAAAAACAAAAAAATTACAATCGTTAAATAACCATATTTCCTTATTCATACGATACAAGTATAACACATTATAAATATTATATACAAACATAATCTAAACATTTACCTACATTACTCAGTCTGATTCAGTACAGGATATTTAATCTTATTATTGAGTAACATAACTACTAATTGGATAATTTAATCCGAATTAGTAATTTTTAAATGGTTAATCATAAGATAAAACAAGAATAATTTTAGGCTGAATACGACCCTTAAAAATTTACCTGTTGTGACCATAGTTAAGCGATTTGGGGTGGCCGCACTAATAGATTTTATTGTATTATATAGAACAGGGACGTGTAATCGTTTTATGCCTATCTCTCCGGTTTAAAATGAAAATACTATACAAAAGTTAATTTATGACAAATATCTGAAGGCCCTATTTTTTCATTGCGCTAACTGTATAGTGTGAGTGGAGTCAGAAATGTACAATGCAATTTGTGTGACATCAAAAGTTAATATTAGAACAATATTTTCATACCGATAGCGCAATGATCGTCTTATAATTAAATGAATATTGACACAAAATGGTAAAACAAAAATGGTTCTATTAAAGTAATCGGGACTTGCAAGAGTTACGGCGGGACTTGATACTGGTATCACCTTAGTCTTGAATTTGATCTCGAGACTCAACTATAGACTTATTTCGACTGCTGTCTCGAGTCTCGCGGGTACCCATGTTGTTGTAAGTAGCTCATTTCTACAGCTTAGACGGATTATCCAATTAATTTGAAACTTTTTTTGTTAGATAGAGGTTAAACATGCGGGGCTGCCTTTTAATAGTTGCAGATTTTTCGTGCACATGATGTGCGATATATCTAAAAAAAACATGTCGCATTTTTAATTATAAATTACTTATATATATCATTTTTTAGAGTACTTTTGAAATATTTTACGCATATTATAGGGACTTTTTATTATAATTACATATTTTTCAAATATATGTATTTAAAACATAAAATTTTTCATTCACAGTTGTTCATGACGAAAAATTACAAGTTAGAAATAGTAACCAACTAATATCATTATGTTCAAGTGATTGTCAGTTGTTTTTCCTAAAGATCATTAGAAATGTATCGTGTTTGGTATCAAGCCAAAAGGTTTGAAGATATATTTCGAACAAAAGTTTTAAAATTTGTTATCAACTGATTTTCAATTGTATTTTTTAATAATTAGAAACATATTTGGTATCAAATTATATGTTTTGAAAAGAATAATTACAAATCCCAATTAATTGATTGCCAAATGTTTTTCATAAAAGTCTTTAGAAATCTATGGTGTTTGATATCAAACAAAGTGTTTGAAGAAAACTAACGAACATAATTATTAAAAATTGTGATCATCTGATTGTCGATTTTTAATAAAAGTCATTAGAAATATATCGTGGTTGATATCAAAAGAAAAGTTTTAAAGAGAGATTTCGAACAGAATAATACAAATTATGATCAACTGATTGTCAATTGTTTTTCCTAAACGTCATTAGAAATCTATCGTATGTTGTATCAAACTAATAGGTTTGAAGAGAGCTTTCAAACAAAATGGCTATAATTTTCAATCAACTGATTATCAATTGACTTTTTTTCTAAGAGTCTTTAGAAACATATCGTGTTTGGTATCAAATTAAGGGTTTTAAAGAGAGATTTCGAGCAGAATAATTAAAAATTATAATCGCCAGTTTTGCCAATTTTTTTTTTAGTTATATTAGAAATTGTTTGAAAAAAAATGTAGAGTAGAATGAACTAAAACTTTAATCGGTTGATGGGCAATTGTTTTCTCTAACCGCTTTTATAAACCTCATAGCTTTTGGTATCAAATTTGAAATTTCAAAAGAGATGTCTAATATAATAGCTAAAAATTGTAAACGGCTGATTATCAATTGTTTTCACGTAAAAGTTATTGAAAATGTATTAATTTCAGTTCCAATGAAAGGTCTGAGAGATCAAGTCAAAATGAACCAGCAACGAATTGAAAGCAAATCGTTTTCTAAAAATTTGTAATTGTAATTGTTTAAGATATCAATACTCAATTAGGTGGTGCGCAATATAGCAATTCCAAAAAATTCTTTTTTCCATGGTCCTAGTCAATTTCTATTTGAAAAAAGTGTACCTTTGTCATTAAAAAAGTCTTATCTATGGATTGTTATCCATTAGATAAAATTTTGTATTTTTAAATTTAATTGTGGACAAAAATATAATTGTATATAAAAAATGTAAAACTAGTTTTATACGTAACCTTTACTTTTAAAACATTTTTGAATCTCGCTTTTTGTAAAATCAGAATGTCGGAAATTGCTAAACTCATGTTTTGTTTCTTGTTTATTTTTTATAACATTTTTGGACATCCACATTTGGCAAATTCGCACATAATAATCAGCTTAATTAATTGTAAATTCATTTGAATGGCAACCAAAATGTTCTCGGACCTATAATTTACACGGATTGAGCGATTGTTGTGATTTTTTTCCTAGGGTTAAAGAATGTTTGGGAACAGTGCCTTTTAAGAGTTTCAGATTTTTAAAAGTATAGTCCGCATGAACTACAATAAAAATTTTCACATATGACGTTATGAAATAATTTTTATTTAAATTCAATTTCTAGATAAGTGAGATTAATTTTGTAAATTGATTTAGATATTAGAGGAATGAGTATATATGTTTAGAACTGTAACAACTGATTTTAAGTTGATTTAAAAGTTTTAAGGCAAACGTCAATTTAATGGAACATTTGTAAAGTACCTATATAGTAAAACCAACTGAAATGAGTCCTCGATAATAATATACTGTAAAACCAAGAAAAATATGACCACAGCAATCTACATTGTAAAAAAGGTAATTTGAATAAAAGATGTAAATAGTTGTAAAATGGTCCACACATTCCATTCTGATTACGGCAATCGACTGTATCGGTTACGCATTAAAAAGTTAAAAATTTGCGGACTATTACACTACATTTTTAACAGATAAAGAACATATTTTTTGTGCTTTTATTATTCTTCTATATGTGTAAAGTCTCAAGTGTCAGTCTTTTGTATTTAGTGCCTCTTCGTCGATGAATTTAGTTTAGTCATAATTTATTTTATGCCCTGTTTCTTGAACGTGTGTCATGACTCTACTATGCTAAGGGTTTATCAGTTTAGCTTGGTATCCATGTTTATAAAGCCATTATTTGAAAGGTTGCCTTGTTTCACTAATGTTTGTTTTTTGACAAATGTCACATTCAATTGGGTAAATAACATTTTGTCTTTTGTTGTGTTCTATTGAATCCTTAATTTTAGAAAATAAATTCTGCAACGTTTTAAAGTTAGTGTTCGCTACGACGATGTTCGTGTCCTTTGGGATTTTTTTGATACCTAAGGGAATTGCAGAATGTGACGTATCTATGTATGTATACAATATTTTACTTGTTACGAATATTAACTGGATATGAATATTATTTCAATGTAATAAACGAAGAGAACTTGTGTAATTTTTCTGTCATAGTGTCTAACGTAGCATCGATTCCAATCTCGTCTCTTCTCGTCTCGTGGCAAAACTTATCTATATGAAAAATAATTATTGAATGACAGAATCTGAATATTTATCCAGGTAAAATTTAAGGTTGCATGAAAATTAGTAACCACCAACAATAATTTATTGTTTCACCGTTGCTTTGGAAGATTAATTTTATAGTATTCATATGAACATATTTATCATCTATGTCTATATTATGCGCTTGTGTAGAAGAGGGGCAAGACGAAAGCATTGTAATGTGGCCAAGGCTTCAGCATCTGTTTCACTAAATCTCTCCGCTGTCTGAGGAAACAGTTCCGGTAAATCCGCAATGCGTTATTCAGCCTTACTAATTTATTTGCGGTTACTTTTACAGGTACGCTTTATTTTATGGCATAAAATTTAGTCCACTGAATCATGAATCTTCATTTGTATTGCAGCAAAAATCAATATTTTGTTCTGATATTTTAGTTTAATTGCTTGTAAATGACTGATTAGTTACTTAGGTTTTAAGATAAATACTCTCAATGTTTAAAGTAAACAGTGCTGTTAACATATTTTTTTTTAAAGAAGAAAATTTATGATTATATTGTTTTTTTCTTTTGTAATCTAATTTATATAACATATGTCTATTAATAAGTTTATTAATAATATATTATGCAACAAGTTTATAATAGCCACTACGTGCAAGTTGATACACTATTTTTTACTACTAAATCCAATATTCAAATTATTAAGATAAATGTCTCCCTTGAATATTAAACTACTTTTATAAGTATTTTATGGAAAACATGGACAAAGTAAATGCTGTGTTGCTATTAGATAATTTAGTTGTAATGTAACGAAAATTTGTGTCATAAAATAAATCTATATCATAATGAAAATATGTGTTTTATTAGATATCATTAAAGTACAGGTAAAATATATTTAATATATAAATTAAAGCATAGAAGTAGAAAATAGTATATTATGCAACAAATTTATAATGATAGCTAATGACACACCAGTATAAAGTTTACGATACGTAATTCATACGAAATCATATTCTAGTTCACTTTTCATAATTTCCGCAATAGTAATCTTTAAAAAAGTTTCATTCGAAGATCATTTTAGAATATGTTTATAACGCAATTTGCACTGGAAGTATTGTTTAGAATTAACTATATAAGTGCATAAATAACTGGAATTGGATGACTTTGACCACTCAATTGTACCTTTTGTACAATTACCTACATAATTTGACTAGTTAGACCAGAGGTCTTCAAAAATGTTTAAATCTTTTTTAACATTTCTCCATCATTTGACAAGCTGACTGATAAATTATCAGCAAGCTGCCAATTTTGCCTTTCCTGGCGATATTTAGTACAATGTAGAAGAATATGAATAACAGTTAATCTAATGTTACATTCTTTACACATTGGTACTGGTTGACGTAACAATAAATGCAAATGTGTTGCTTTCATTTGACCTATGCGTAACCTTGTAACAGCGACATGATATTTGCGTTTCATTAAAATTGTCGTATTCCATTTGTCAACCGTTTTTTTAATTTGATAAAGTTTATCTGTACCACTATTCCAATTTAGTTGCCATAGAGAATGGCAATACTTTGCTATTGTTAAAAGCATATCATTAGGTCTTTCTGCATACCGAGTAGCACATAAAAGTTATTTAAACATTTCGTTCATTAAGATGGCATATTACTTGATGAATAGCGCCAAGAGAATCAGAACACACGAAAAGACTCATCTCAAGCTCAACTTTTAGTAAACAAAGGATTGCGTACTGTTCTGCACTGAAAACAGAACAAGTTGGAGATACAGACACACTAATTTCTTCATCTCTAAAGATGAAAGAACATCCAGTTCCAACATTGGTTAATAATCCATCAGTGTAAATAAATACAGAGTTAGAATATTTATAATCATTAAGAAGTAAAACTCCTGGATATAAAGAGAATGACAAGTTTAATTTTCCTTAAATCTGACTAGACTCAAATCCGTCTTAATACCAGGCAGACGCCAATTTGGTGTTGCTGAAATAACCTGTGACTATATATCCCTGCGGTAGCTCATTAAATTGAAGCACAAGTTTAACAGCCAAAGGATTAAGTGAAGTAGTACTATTATAAACAAATATCAGCTCTTTGATCATCATGGAAAAGCATATTAAATAAAAATGCCAAGGTGTCACGTTCTATGTATAGAGTGGAGGTAAACCTGATTCACAATATTAACTATTGATAGAACTTGTACAATATTCACCTATTGATAAAGGAATGCCAGCATTATGAATAGCATCCAAACACTTAAGATGAGACTAATTAGCTGTACTAAGTACTACAGAGCCATTATCAAGTTTTGACAGTACAAAAGAAGAATAAAGACGAATAAGGCAATCTCGATCAATTCTCCATTTTGTACTATTTAAGCATTTAATTGCATTTATGACTTTGAGACATTCTGTAGCAAGATTTAAAATATGCTGTTTCCAAGTTAAATATGGATCAAAAATTAGATCCAAAAATTTAACTTTATTTATACACTGCATAGGAGTACTATATAACGGAACAGAAGGATTATTATGTGGTGTATGCAATGCATTTAATTTTTTCTACAGAAAATTAAATCCCCTAGTTGTTGCTACATCACAAACAGAATTAATAGCATTTTGAATGCGAAACTCACACTCAGATATGCTAGAAGCAGAAGTGAAAATAACCAAATCATCAACATATGTATGGCCGTAGGAAGGTTTCAAGCAATGCTATTAATAGCAATCATGGGGTAGGTGGCTCAGTGGTATCGAGTCGGCCTGTGGATCTTGAGAACCCTGGTTCGATCTCCACAGCCGACAAACAATTTTCACCAATTTAAAAATCTACCCCTGTGGCTCCCTCTCCACTAATATCTTTGAGGGCCGTGATTTGACGGCTGGTAACCGCATTTCACGCGACAAAATATATCACTTACCGAGATCTGCTTAGGCAGAGTGCCATACCCAGTAATGGGTAAAAGGCGTGATGATATATTTATTTTATTTTTTTATAAATAAAACAACGCTAATGGTGGAACCTTGCGGAACTCTATTTTCTAAGGTATGAGATGAAGAAAAGTATCACAAATACGTACTTTAAAAGTACGATTTTGGAAGAAAGAAGTAAGAAAGTTCGGATGATTTCCACGAAGGCCCCAATCACGTATCTGCGTTAAAATGCCATATCGCCAAGTCTTGTCAAAAGATTATTCTAAATAAAAGAAACCAGCAATTAAATGTTGTCGAACAATGAAAATACAGTGAATAGCATTAGTAAGATAAACATGAAGATCAGTGGTAAAAAAGGTTTTCTAGAAGGATCTAGAAGGTTATTATGTTCTAAAAACCAAATAAGTATAATTTATCAAGCGCTCATCTAATTTCGATAAATGAAATGTTACACAAATAGGCCTATAATTCGTAGGTTGAGTCACATCTTTATTTGGTTTAGGATCTGGAACAATAATGGCTTCTTGCCAAGAATCTGGATATTCACCAGAATGCCAAAGAATATTAAAATAAGTAAGAATGTGAGATTTCATCTTGAATGATAAATGCATTACCATAAGGTACAAAATTTGATCAGGTCCAACAGAAGTATTTTTTGTTTTATTTAAAGCAAAATTAAATTCGTTTATTGAAAATGGGCGACTATACAATTCACTGCCATCAAAATATAAGGAATAATTAACAGTACTACTGATAGTCTCAAAGTGAGGAGTAGCTAGGCATTCAGCAAGATTCTCTCGATTAGAGCTCAAAGAATTATCAATATTAAGAATATTGACATAAGAAGACTTTCTGGACCCATGCATGTATTGAATTTTATTCCACAGCTCATTAGATGGACGATCTGATGAAATAGATGAAACATAATTCCTCCAAGATAAGGTTTTTGCTTCTAAAATATATACCTATAGTATTTAAAAGCACGTTTTTTAGAAATAGCGCTATCCACTTGTAAATTCTACCATGGAACTTTTTTCTTATTAAATTTAGATGAGGATAAAGGAATATTATTTTTTGCAAATGTTACAATAGAAATGGTTGTTAGGAAGTGACTTGTTGATATCAGTTGAGATAAGAGGAACAGAAGATTTTTTAGA
Source organism: Pterostichus niger (assembly GCA_947425015.1). Classification (NCBI taxonomy): domain Eukaryota; kingdom Metazoa; phylum Arthropoda; class Insecta; order Coleoptera; family Carabidae; genus Pterostichus; species Pterostichus niger. The sequence continues at coordinate 25,034,663 of OX380336.1, read as the reverse complement.
AAAGTATTCCCAGTTTGCTTGATCAAAGCGCCATCTTAGATGAAAAGAAGGCTCAGCAGCAGGAAAAAAATAGAGATAAGAATGGGAAAATGGTCATTAAAATGTGCATCGTCAAGAACTTTTCAAGGTAAATACGCAGCAAGAGATGCAGAACATATGGATAAAACAATAGCAGAGAAAGAAGATTTGAATAAGTAGCTTCTCCTATTCAGAAGAACTACATTATTAGTGTCTAAAATATTTTCCATAATACGTTCTCACCCACTTGTTTGAGTTGAGCCCCACAAAAAACTATGAGCATTAAAATCACCTACAAGAAGGAACGGTGGTTCAAGTTGATTAACAATATTCTCAGTATCATTAATATTCCAATTATATAAGGGTAAATAGATGTTACAAATTGTCATCTTTCTAGGCAGGAACAATTGAACTGCAACTGCCTGAAGATGAGTTTGAAGGACGCATGAGGTATATGGTGTACATTTATTTAACAGAATTGCAACACCAGCGTGTGCCCGATTATCAGGAATTATATCATAACGAATAATATTAAATCCTTTAAGAGAAAATGTTCCATTAAGTTTCAAATGAGTCTCTTGAATGCAATTAGGGTTAAGTTCAGCTAGGAAAAACTTGAAGTTCAGGATGGTGGTTGACAATACCATTACAGATCTATTGTAGAAACATTAAGAAAGTGAGATCGAGAAAAGAATGAATACGAAAAAATTAGCTGAAATTAAATAAAAAGTTAAAAAGAAAATTAGATATTGGTGGATTTAGATTAAAGTTTTCTACTCATGCCTTTAATCCAACCCCTTTTTGATTTCCTGTCCGTGGTGAAAACATCATTAACCTCTAAAGAGGGAATACCAGTAGTGTAAGATTCATCATTTGAATCTTAATTAATATTGTTTTGATCTGATATATTTTGAAAATTTGACTGGTTCATTTAATTTATTATTAAACGAAGTAATATTTTTTGTGGGATCAAAAACTATTTGTTTTGGTAACATATTAACAATAGGTGCAATAAGATCTTCAAATATTTTTTTTAATTTTCGTAATATTAACGAGGAAATTTCAAATCTCTAGCATAAGGAGATGAAGATAATGAAGTTACAAAACCAGGATTATTTTTTAAAACATGTTGTCGGGCTTCCGGAAAGCTACATTTATTTTGGGTTTTATATTCTAAAATGATAAACTGTACTTGTAATTTGGACACAATTTAGAAAATGATAAAAGGTCACCGTTATAGTTTACACATTTTATATTAAAACATTCCACACCTTCATGAGGGACATTGCCACAAACACAAAACTTACTTTCCGTGCATTTTAAAGCTGAATGTTCAATTTTTTTACAATTAAAACATCGCAATGGATTGGGCACATACAACCGAACAGGTAACCGGTACATTGCAGCATGAATATAAGATGGAAGAGAGTTTTTTTTTGAGAAAGTTAACACAATCGATGAAGTGTTTTCAACTATACCGTTTCTTTTCATGGTACCTAATACGATGAACGTCAATAATACCTTGGTCCTTCAGCTCATCTTAAATTTCATCAGTTGGTACATTTAATAAATCTTTGCAATAAATAATACCTTTGCACACATTTAATGTTTGATGAGCAAAGACCGAAACATCACTAATTTTTTTTAATATTTTTAACATCTCTAGTTATGTTTTTAATCAATTTAGATATTAAAAAAGATTCATTTTTGAAAAATCAACTACAGTACATAAAACTTTGGTTCATAATCTTCATTAATATTAATTTGATTACTCAGTCAAAAATAAGTTTTTCGTTTTTTATTTATGAGATGTACATGTGAAAAACAATAAATAGACAAACAAAATTATAACACTAAAAATCTAGAAAAAAACAATAATCTGAAATGAAAACAAAAATTAATTAATAACTGAGCGACTAAATACTTAAAATGAAATTTATATACAAGTTACGAAAAAAAATTATGTTATTAATCAATTTAGATATTAATTAAGGATTCATTTTTGAAAAATCATCTACAGTACGCTTAATTACATAAAACTTTGGCTTATAATCGTCATTAATATTAATTTGATTACTCAGAGGAAAGTAAGTTTTTTGTTTTTTATGATTCACGTCTTCAATTGACGATATATATTTTTAAACAATTGAGGGCCGAAGCTCTCAATGAGTTGTAAAAAACAATAAATTGAAAAACAAATTTATAACACTAAAAATCTAGAAAAAATTATCTGAAATGAAAACAACAATTAATTAATAACTATGGGACCAAATACTTCAAACTAAATTATATTCAATTTACAAAAAAAAAATGTTATGTTTTTAATAAATTTAGATATTAAAAAAGGATTCGTTTCTGAAAAATCATCTACAGTACGCTTAATTACATAAAACTTTGGCTCATAATCTGCATTAATATTAATTTGATTACTCAGTGAAAAATAAGTTTTTGGTTTATTACGATTTACGTCATAAATTGACGACATATATTTTTAAACAATTGAGGGCCGAAGCTCTCAATGAGATGTACGTGTGAAAAACAATAAATAGACAAATAAAATTATAACACTAAAAATCTAGAAAAAATAATAATCTGAAATGAAAACAGCAATTAATTAATAACTAAGGAACAAAATACTTAAAATTAAATTATATACAATTTACGAAAAAAAATTAAGGGGCCGAAGCCCCACAATTAAAAGATACCTGAAAGAAAAGGTAATAGAAAAAAAAAATTAGTAACAGGAGGACAAGAACCCAGTTTCTTTGACGTAACAAGAAATGAAGCAGGTTACTATGAAGAATGTTGATAAAAAAATAGACGACCAAACAAGCAATAGAACTGTCAAAATCAGATGAAAGAAGCGAAAATGAAAACTTACTTTTCATCAAAACAAAGTATCACAAATGGAGGACAAATACTTTACCCACCCACAAAACACAAATTCAACACAAAATTGACAACTGAAGGCTGAAATTATTATACAGGATGTTTCTAAAATGCATAACACACATATCAGGTCTGACGAAAATCCTTTGCAATAGAAAAAAAATTATCTACTAGCACACTTCAGTAGACTTGCTATTTATGTAGAAGAACGCAAAATGGTACATTGTCGATTGAGAAGTTATAGCCGCGTGACGTAGAGTGCGGCATTATCTCGATATAGGCAATGTACATTTGTTATAAAAACTCACAGAACATTTTTTCTACAGTAGCCAAAATAATTGTTTCCATTTTAAGAATTTAATCTTACAAGGCTTTAGCGTTACAGGAAAAATGAAAATTGTTTATTTACTGTCACTGGTTGTTATCGTAACGTTCAATGAACGTTTGATTTATAGTTACAAAAATTTTATATATTGGCTGTAAAAAAAATATTTACTTGAATGAAACAATACACAGATAACAATATGAACTCGGAATTTGCAATTTCCTGCCTTCTTTCTGTTATTACTTCTTTTGATTTACAAGGACAGCTCCGCTAATCAAATTTGATCACATTAAATTCTCTGTAAACATTTGTAAGAGACTTGAAAAGAAATAGGCAGGTCGAATTCCTAAAATTAGTACTGAACAAATAGGGAAGGGCAAAATGTGTTACGTGGATAATTAACTTAATTTTATAATTAGAATTTGAAACGGATGGCATGGAATATTTAATTTGGAAATTTTAAAAGTGAAAAGTTTTGAACAATCAAATAAGGAAATAAATGTGTTCTTTTTAACTTTCACAGCTGTGAATTAATTAGTTATTTTTAATGAGTGAGTTAGATTAAGATATAATCTGGAGTGATTAATATCACGTTCAAATGAAGTTTTCCAAAATTATGCAACTCTTAAATCTGATCTATTATTTATATGTTTAATATATTTTCATTCTTATATAATAAGAAAGGAGATGTCATAATTAAAGTTAAATTCTAATCTTGTAGAAAAAATCTATTTGGCACTTCATTGATACGTAAGGTTGCCATATCTCCGGATTTGAGTCGGATATTCTAGGTTTCCGACCAAATCTCCAGGTTCCGGATTAATATCGAATATGTAAAAACTTTTTTTACAATTTATTCAAGAAACATATATTATGTATAATCGAACTGAGTCGAACTTTATTTATGTCAACTTCGTTATAGAAAGTGACGACATCTATGCACGCCCCATGACTTTCAGATATTTTGTATTTCACACCATAAACGTTTGTAAAAACTCGGAACAAATATGTCACTAGAATCATTACAACTGTATATTCTAAGAAACGTATATCGTGTGATAATGTATCTCTTAAGTTTACGCATCTGTGATAGCAAAGGTAAACTTTTTAATAATTGATTTTATTTTGTTTATAGGCAGAAAAATAATGAACATTTACCAAGTTTCGAGATTTATAAACATACAAGCTACGTATTTATTTGCACAAAGAATCCAGTCAAGAGGATCAATTATTGGTATGATAATTTTGTTATAATAATACGATAATAAACAGAAATATTTTGAAAATACTCTTAAAATATTTTTTCTTGTACCGAAGAATCTTCCAGAAATGTTTTTAAATACTTTAAAATATTTTTGGTACATCCAGAAATATGTTATTATCAAAATATTGTTCAGTTTACTTTTAAACTTACATTTAGATTCCCCACCGTCCACAATCTCAATGTTACTAACTGTAGGAAGATGCCAAACCCATTTTTACGATTTATTTATTCTTATTGAAATATGTAGACCATCAGTATTTTTTATTTTATAATTTTTGATTAATAAAGGTACTTTAAAAAAATTAACTGATATAAGAGAAAATAATTGATTTTAAATCAGTTAAAAACAGAAAATAGTATACTAAATTATTAGACACCTTTATAGGTTCTCTATGTTCATTATTTAAATCAAGTATGAACAAAGAGCAATCTAAATTCGTTCAATGCATCCGAGGTTACACTAATTCGATATATTTGTTATAAAACGATAACGAATTGAATCATAAGGTGGCATCAGAACTTGAAGCAATCATAACGTCCATGCTACGGCACTGAATTTACATCGCAATAATTTTTTTAAATCGTTCTTTCAAAGATGGATAAATTTCGGAAACTTTCTTATTTATAATAGAAAATTGCAGAATTAAAAATAATATCAACTTTTTTGTTTCAGAAAAAGATGATTAGGGCCGATAAAATGGATAGACAATTATTTTTTCTTTTTAGTAATCCTTATAAAGTGTTATTTGAGTGTGATAGGAAAAATTTGAGTGTGTTACATACCATAAATACATAATACACAATGACAATATATGGAATTCTTTATACTTATATAAATAAAAGTTTTGATAATAAAATATCAAAATAAACACTTGTCTAAGTCTCACAAAATTCAGCCTCCAAGTCACCTTATGAGGGCATCGTCAGAGGCTGGCCAGCACAGTTGGTAACCATAGACGCGTTTCGCTCTTATTAGAGCTCATCAGTATGGTATAACCTACTTCTTCACCTAGAACAAAGTTTACGTGAAGAAGCTGGTGACGAAGGACTGTGCCAGCTGAGAATAAGATCTATAAAGAACGGTAAGATGACATGAGAAGTTCTATCGAACCAGCAATGCCATCTACCGAAAAAAGCAAAAGCTACGAAATAGCAATTTAAATAAAAAACAACAAAGACAAAATTAATTGTCTTTAAATGCTCACTTGGTGAAACTAGGTTTAATAATAAAATATCAAAATAAACACTCGTCTAAGTCTCACAAAATTCAGCCTCCAAGTCACCTTATGAGGGCATCGTCAGAGACTGGCCAGCACAGTTGGTAACCATAGACGCGTTTCGCTCTTATTAGAGCTCATCAGTATGGTATAACCTACTTCTTCACCTAGAACAAAGTTCACGTGAAGAAGCTGGTGACGAAGGACTGTGCCAACAGAGAATAAGATCTCTAAAGAACGGTAACATGACAAAGTTTTCACTTTCCCACACTTATTTTGCGTTGAGGAAGTACTACTTCTCGATTGATTGTAAGAAAAATGACTTTCGAAAGCGATTTTAATCAAGAAATATTAATGTTTAAAATTTACTGTGGAAGATTTGTGTATTTAGGATACTTCGGTTGGGTATTAATGCTGTCAGGGTTTATTTTATACATGGGAAAACGGGGCTACTGCTCACGGCACGTAACAAGAAAAGGCCAGGGTATTTTGTAATTACACGTAATAATTTTGTGCAAAATAATGCAATTAATAAATTTGCTTTTATTATTCAAATTAATATAATTACATTTTCAAAAATATCATAATTTGTATTATTAAAAATTGATTTTGAAGATGTAACTAGTTTCGTTTGTCACTGCCAACTTTTCTGATTGAAGAAATAGAGATACGATTAAAGTAAAGTTTCAAATAAGCGAGTAGAGACTATAGACAACAATTTTTTTAATGAAACACCTGATAAAGAATAATAATATAGTTTTTCTTCATTAATGTTGATATTAATTCGTTTATTTAAAATATTAAATAAATAAAAGAATCGAATATGTTTTAAAAAATATTTATTTGTAAACGTTTCGAGCTAAAATATTAGCTCATTATCAGCACCTTAAAATACAATAATTATAATATAAAACTAACAAATAAATCAAAATGTCAAACAAACCTTTCAAAAACGTAAAATATAAAACAGATTTGTAAAATTATTACGAATTTTACACCAATAAATTTGTTAGAAAAAATGCCATGACTTTGTCCCCTACCTTCACTTTGATAAATGTAAATTAAGGGGTGAATTTCTTCAAAAATATATAAATTTATTATTTTTTATCAAGCACATGTTGCTGCGCCAATTGTTTTCCCTGAGTTAATTAAACTACTAATCGTTAGCTGTATTTGAAATTGAATATACTGAGTTATATCTTTACATTATACAGGCTGTTCATCTTATCCAATTTTTGATTTGGTGAATTTTTTAAATAATTTATTTTATAGTTTATCGTCTCTGTCCTCATGTCTGTTACTGTTAAAAAAATCTAACATAAGTTCATACACTTTTAACTTGTTCAGTTTGTAAAAATGAATTAAATATAGATTGGGTCGGAAATGGAACTACTAAAACTGTTTCAGTGTAAGTAATGGGATAGATACTTTTAAATTTATAATCATTAATTTACAAAAGGATATCATTGAACTAAAAAAAATCATAGAATAATATAGTTCTTCAGCCTTCCCCTCTAATAGCTGAAAATATAATACAGAAGACTATGGAACGTCTAAAATGATATAACGTTATGATATAAGGGTCCTTGGAAAATAATTCCCATACTAAACAACTTTTTGATAGAGATACTGTTTCAAATATTTCGGCTGATATTGGTGTTGATTGTTCATTAACCAAAATATCACATGTTCGTCGTTTTTACAACAAAAGCACTTTCTCGTCCTATTCAAGTTCAGTTACCGTGCTCTAATGATGTAATTAAAATTCTAAAAAAATCTTTAAAAAATACAATCTGATGAAAAATGGAAACACGTTTCCATATAAAGAGATCGTACAAAGATGCAAATATAATATTTCAAGTCTAAAAAACATAAACTAAATACATGTTTAGCTTCTGATGAAAAAGATTTAGTAACAAAATATTTTAATAACACCACTAAGTAATAAATACATAATTTGTCTCGCGTGATGGCCGCGCGGGTTGAGGGTATATATATATATGGCTGGTGACTCGCTCAGCCGGTCATAGGGATTTAACATGGGAAATCAGTTTTTTGCAATTTCCTGCTTCCCTAATTATTTTAAGCAAAAACGCGTCAAATAAAAGTTTTAGGGCATAAAATTATGCATCTAAATCAGTAATTACAGAATTACTTTTACGTGCTTTGTAACGACAGAAATTAAATATGAATATGTCGAAAATTACGTTAAAAATATTGATAGCCATGGAATTGAACAAAAAAATAAATAAATGCTTGACGTTTTATCTGTCAAAACATCTACGTTTGACATTGTGATAGATAAAATGGCCAGCTTGATCATCGGATTTGTCACCTAATGACTTCTTTCTTACAAAAGTAGGCACCCAAATGTGGATTCTTTAAAACAAAGAATTGCAGAGGAATGCAGGAATAGTACAGCCCGGCAGCTATCAAATAGCTAGACTAAAATATATATTTATTATGTCCATTATAGTTTAGTTTTGTTATAAATAAATTTTTCTTCTGATATTAAATAGTTATTTGTATCACTAGTCCAGAAACTGCTAAATACAAGCACTCGCAAAATAGTTTCTGGACGTGTAATACACAAGATTTTTCGCGCCGACGTTTTTGTAAATTTAATAAAAAAGTTTAATTTATTACCCATACTCTAAATGTCAGAGATTTTTTTATGTTAGTATCGTTTAATTGTCAGAACTGTACTTTTAATTTTAATTGATTATTTATTGTTCATCAATTTACATCTTCAATAAGTTTAATTACACTGAACAATTTATTTAATAAACATAAAACATAATTCATTTCTTTGTCTATTTCACGACTTGTCATTCCTTTATTATAACCTAAAAAATCAACATATTTAATTTTTTATAATCAACTATGAATATTTTATCAAAATATTTTTACGCCAATGCAATATTTTGACATTTCGTATGTTCAGAAGTTCGCTATACTAGTGATGCCAACATATAACCATAAAAGTCACTAATTTTTGCCGGCCTCGGCCGGTAAACACATGGTTTCCGGACGATTTTGAGTTCTGTAATACTGCTAATGCCGGACGGTGGCGCGAAAATTAAATAAATAAACTGTCTACTTGTCTACTTAATTATGAATGTTTCATAAAATATAAATATTTTCTCCTGCAGGTCCAACGTCAAACGTTGACATTTTATCTGTCACAATGTAAACGTTGATGTTTTGACAGATAAAACGTCAAGCATTTATTTATTTTTTTGTTCAATTCCATGGCAATCAATATTTTTAACGTAATTTTCGACATATTCATATTTAATTTCTGTCGTTACAAAGCACGTAAAAGTAATTATGTAATTCCTGATTTAGATGCAGAATTTGATGCCCTAAAACTTTTATTTGACGCGTTTTTGCTTAAAATAATAAGGGAAGCAGGGAATTGCAAAAAACTTATTTCCCATGTTAAATCCCTATGACCGGCTGAGCGAGTCACCACCCTGTATATATATATATAAATTATAACGTTAAACAAATTAACTTTGTTTTTAAAAAGTATTTATTTTACTTTAGACGTTCCTACTTGTACAAATTCTGAGCTAAGACTAACTTAAAACATACAATAATATTTCATGGCTAAACTACAACTACGTATAATGTAATATGATAATTCTACATAAAGTCACGTTCTTAAATATTAACTGTCTATGTCAGCACTATTCCACCCTATAACTCCTCCCTTATCAGAAAGGAGCACCTCCTGGTAGCTCAATTTGTTCTTCTTCCGGTTTTGAGTTGATGGTTGGTTTCCTTAGTTTCCTGGTTTTTATCCATTTTATTAGGAAGTACAGTCCAATTATTATTATTAACAAATATAACAAAACAGTCCATACACTTGGCACATGGATGTTGATGGCTTCTTCTTGAATAGTTACTACAGGATTTAATGAAATGTCTTCTAGTTTCACAGGGTTTAGGTTTATTGAAAAATTTGTTAATGTCGAAGTTTTAAGTGCGAAATTTAGTTTTGGTAAAATTATTGGTTGTCCTTGTTCTTTATTCAAAAATATTAATTTTTGTTGGTTGTATATTATTTCACAATTTTTATCATTTTTTATTAAATAGATGCCGCGCAAAGTTTTGATATTTATTTCATCTAAACACTTAAGCGTTATATTATCTTCGTGAAGGAATGTTAACAAATATTTATTAATTTCCGGAATTACTTCGATATGGTTTTCTTTTATGTTAATTTTAGAATAGTGACACTGGGTAGAGGACTGTTGTTGTAAGATTTCTTGTTCACATGATGACTGATGGTGGTTGTAGAATTTATTGGGGCACTGATAAACTTTGGTTGCAGTACATATGTCATTTAGAGGCATTATTTCAGTATTAGATTTTAGAAAATATCTTGCACTAGGGATAATCGTTACAAATTCTGAATCGTATATTGTTGGTATAGGGTACAAGTAAAATAGTTCAAAGTCCTTTTCAAAGTTAATGGGAATTGATATTAAGTAAATTATTTGGCATAGTTCAACTTTACAGTCTACTTTTAGTAGTGATTCAAATTCTAAAATATTCTCGGAGTTTGGTTCAAAAGGTAATTGGGATCTATAATGTTTAGAGATTTTTTGTAATTCAGATAATAATTCATTTGGATGTATTATACTGGGGTGTAATGTTCTCAATTTACAAAAGGTAATGGAGTTTTCGATATCTTGTAGGATATCTAGGATCGAGTTGTATAGGATTATTAATTGATCGTAAATAGTTTTTGCAAAAAGAATATCTTGAATATGCATGTTATTTATTATTTCACTGAGTTGTAGTATTTTGGATTTCAGAATAGCTTCATTATGTTGTATGTCCAAAATGGTATTATTAAAATTTGTTATAATTTGGTGGTTTACCGAGTATGCCAGTTTTAATTGGTTTTCTAAATTGTGTTCATTCTTTTGCATGTGATTTAATATTTTGTCATATCTCTTACCGTCTTCTGCATCTAAGTTGCCAGTAACGGCTTTGAAAACTGATCCCAATCCATCTATTAAGCCTCTTTTATTTCTATTTTTATTTATATGAAATTCTATATTATCAATTTTGTTATTAATGTTCGTACGAATAAATTGTATTATTTTCACATAATTGTCAAGTTCATGTAAATATTTAGAGTTATTAGATATCGTTGTCTTTAGGTCATTATATTGGTTGTTTAGGTTGTCATATTATTCGAAAAGGTTGTAGTAGTGGATGAGTGTGTGTGTTGTTTTTTCTAATTTAGCCGGTCCCAGTCTAATAGGTAGTAATCCAATATTTTCGGTTATGTTTTTGATGATCGATCCTTGTCCAAATGTGAACAGCCTGGAAGAGTATTAAATTTATAAGTCTTTTGTCTAGGACGTTTTATATTAGAGATATGGATTTTTTTCCATTGTGTTCCCGTGTTTAGTTTCTAATTTGGCAGTTTTTAAATTTTTATTAATTGATTTTAATTTTTCGGATTTAAATTTATTTTTTGTTTTCTGTTGTTTTTGTTTATTTTTTACGAAAATTTCTTTAGGAATTTTTGGTAATTCTTCTCTGGTTTCATTACGTTTACTAATTATTTTTTCTTTATTTTGCAAAATTTTGTTATTAATAGTTTGATATAAAATTTTTGTTTTATTTCTATGATTTTCCATGTAGTTATTAACAAGCTGTTTATCAATATCTATATTGAAGGGGGAATTTATTTCCAGGTGACCGGATATGATTTCTGATGGTTTTATTTTCGTAACAGAGTGAATTGTATTATTGTATGCTAAAAGAGCATAGTTTACTTTAGCTTCAATTGTTTCTTTCGAAAATTCTGCCTGATTGTTGAACAATCTAATACGTTCTATTATTCCGTTAGATTGAGGATTTTGTGAACTAATGAAGTGGGTGTGAATTTTGTGTATGTCTAAAAGTTCTTTAACTACTGAGTTTCTAAATTCTAGTCCGTTATCAGAAATTATTTGCTCCGGTATTCCATGGTGCGTGAAATGTTTTATTAAGTTATTAGCTACTTCGATACCTTGTCCAGAATTAAGTTTATATGCTTGTGCGAATTTGGAAAATGAGTCAACTACTGTTAAAAATTTAGAGTTTTCTAGTGTTATCGTATCTACATGCACCAATTATAACGTTAAACAAATTAACTTTGTTTTTAAAAAGTATTTATTTTACTTTAGACGTTCCTACTTGTACAATTTCAAAGGGTTTTGTTGCTGTCGGTGTTATATTAAATTTTAAATTTAGGGGTTTTCTGTCATATTTCGTAAGTTGACATATTTCACAGTTATTAATATACGTTTGAACCGTTTTTCTTAATTTTGGCCAGTAATACCTCTGTTTAATGCGTGCCTCTGTATCGTCAATACCTCTGTGGTTTGTTTTTCCCGTGTGGTAGTTATTTATGATTTCTAGTATTTCTTCTTCGTTAGTGACGTCTGTAAGATATTGTGTGCATTTAACCATGTGTATTTGTGAATGTGTGAAATATTTTTGGAGAACTAGAGATAATTTTTCATATAATTCGTCTTCAAAATATAAATAATATTTAACTTTTGGTACTATATACTCTTTAAGGAATTGAATCATTTCTTTTTCGTAGTTTGATTTTGAAAATTGTACCAGCATTCTTTGTTTTGTGTTCTCGAAAAGTTTCAGAATTTTTGGTGGATTAGGGTTGAACTCTACTTCAGATATGATTATCTGATTTTTTCCGAAATTAACAGGGTATTCAGCAATAGGTATGCCGATTACTGGGTTCTCTTGATTAGAATGAACAGTGACGTCACTATCGTTATCGTTGTGATGTTCGTTGTTTACATTTACAGTTTGAATATCATCCCCCACTTCGACAACTAAAGATTGATTATCATCTTGATTATTAGAGTTTTTATTACTTAATTCTTTATTAAAATTATCCATGAATTTTTGAAAATGGTTAATGTTTTCGTCTGAATCGTTTGTATTAATTTCTATGCGTGGGAGTGTACTATCTGGTAAGGTAAAGATTGTAATTAGTATGTTTGTTTTGTCGAAGATATATTCGAGCATTGATTTAACATCGTTCCAGTTTAGTTGGTCGCGTCCGCAAGCAATTCTGGGTAAACTTAGGTTTTGTATTTTATTTTTTAAGCAAAAGCTTCTTAATTGTAGTACTGTATAAAAAATGTCTTGTTTTCTTGGTTTATTGTAGTAATTTTCTTTTGTTATTAGATATATTATAAAACGGTTATTTTCTTTAAGATGAATTAAATTATGAAGTTGAGGGTTCTGAGATTTTAGTTTGTCAATATTTTGAAATTTGTTTTTAAATTGTTTAGCAATTCCTTTTGACATTTGTAAGTCCTTGCTGACGCAATGTGCGAGACTGTTGTCTGATGGTGCATTAAATAAGTTCCCAACTATTTCAATGATATTTGTGTGGGTCGGTTTGTCTGTTTGTTTTTTCGTTAGGTAGTCTTGGTATTGTGCTAGGACAGATTCGCTTTCGTACTGTTTTAATAAATTTTGAATTTTGTCATCGGGTTCTCGCGGAATTCGGCTTAGGGCGTCTGCATTTGCATTTAATTTTCCTTTTTTGTAAATAATATCGTAATCATATTCTTCGAGTTTCAATCTCCAACGTATTAATTTTTGGCTACAATCCTTAACGGAAAACAGCCACTGTTATGGTCTGTGATCAGTGCAAATTGAAAACTTTCTTCCAAAAAGATACGGCCGAAAATATTTTGTTGCCCAGTGTATTGCTAAAAGTTCCTTCTCGATCGTGGAGTAATTAATTTCTGTTTCGTTAAGCGTTCTGCTAGCGTAAGCGATTGGAAGGTCACTGCCTATCTTACTTTGTGATAAGACGGCACCGAGTGCTACATTGCTCGCATCGCATGTCAGGATAAATTCTTTGTCAAAGTCTGGGTATTGTAATATCGGTTCGTTAGTTAGTAATAGTTTACATGTCTCAAATCATTGTTTATATTCTGAATTATTAATGTCAATGATCGCGTCTTTTTTTAGAAATTTTGTCATGGGTTTGGTAATTTTTGCGAAGTCTTTTATGAACTTCCTATAATATCCAATAAGTCCTAAAAATCCCTTAATTTGTTTTGTCGTGGTAGATAATGGGTAATTTAGAATAGCTGAAATTTTATCTGGGTTTGGTTTAACGCCATGAGGGGTTACAATGTGTCCGAGATACGCAACTTCTTTTTTTAAAAATTCCGATTTGTCTAATTGAATTTTTAAGTTGGCTTCTTTTAATCGGTCGAATACTAGTTTTAAATTGATTATATGTTCGTCTAGGCTTGTGCTAAAAATAATTATATCGTCGAGATATACTAAGCAAATTTTGTTAGTTAACCCTCTCAAAACATTGTCCATGACACGTTGAAAAGTCGCGGGTGCGTTCTTTAGCCCGAAAGGCATTCGTAAGAACTCGTAATGTCCGTCTTCCGTGCAGAAAGCTGTCTTAGGTATGTCATTCTTGTCCATTTCAATTTGGTGGTAACCCGACGCGAGGTCCAGGGTGGTAAAATATAGACATCGTCCGAGTTTGTCCAGCAAGTCGGTAATGTTAGGTATGGGATACTTATCTCCGATGGTATTTTCATTTAGTTTGCGATAGTCAATGACTACTCGCCATTTTTGTTTGCCCGATGCGTCTAGCTTTTTGGGGACAACCCAAATCGGGGAAGACCATGGTGAATTAGAAGGTCGTATTATTTTTTGATTAAGCATTTTATTAACTTGGGACCTAACTTCCTCTCTGTGAATATGGGGGTATCGGTATGATTTCGTATAAATGGGTACTTCATCTTTTGTTCTGATTTTATGTTTTACTTGATTACTAAAAGATAGATTTTGATTTTCTAAATAAAAAATATTCGAGTATTGTTTAATTAATTTTGAGATTGCAATTTCTTCTTCTTTATTCAAATGATCAGTTCTAATTTTTGATTCATCGAATTTAATTTTTTCTGTTTGTGTGAGGTTTAAATTTGAGTCTGCATTCATTGTATAAATTTCGTAATTGTCTAACGCTTCTACTATAATTGGAATTTTAAACTGATATTTAACTTCGCTCTCTGACAAGTTAATAATTGTACACATAGCTTCATAGTTTTTTGCTACAGTAGCACATTCAGGAATTAATAAATTTTTTGTTCTGATATTTGGAACTAGAATATTACCTTTTTCTTTGTTAACTTTTATTTTAATAATTCTTTCAGACATTGGTTCTATTATGCCATTATTACGATATTTTTGATTTACTGTTAAATTATTTGTGTCGGGGGTAGCTTTAAAATTATGGTAATGAATTTTTATTTTACTGTGTGGAGTAATTATCATGTCGTTTACTGTGTCGATTGAAATTTTTAATTTTTTCATATTTTCCATGCCAAGTAGTAAATCAAATTGATTATGAAATTTAAAAAGATAATATTTTAACGCTGGTTTTGGATTGTCTTTGAGATTAAACACGTTTGAGATAGGAATTTGTGTACTGTATTTCTCGGTAGATGAACCGTGTGCAGTTGTAATTTGAAACGGGTCTGCACTGATAGCGTGTTTGTAGTGTTTGAATGCAATGTCGGGATTTACAAATGATTTCGTGCTTCCAGTGTCTATTAAAATTTTTAAATTATTTTCTGGAATTACAATGAATGGTAGCTTGCTTTGGTTATTTGTTAAATTCATTAATTGGAAGTATGAAGGATTTGATCCGAGGCCATTTCGTCAAAAAAAGAATTTTCGTTTTGATCTGATATGTTTGTTTCATTTGTAATTTCTGGGTTATCATCGAGTGGGTATTCATTCATCGTATAATCTTGTGTCTCTGGTTGATCTATAGTATTGTGTTCGTCTGTGTAATTTACTATTTCTGATTGATCTATGTTATAAAGTTCTTCCGCGATATTTTTTGGAAAGAATTGTCTGTTTTGACTTATGAAATTTTGTCTTTGAGTGGAAGGTCCGGATTTTGGAGCATTGAATTGTGTGTTTCGTGTGGATATGCTCATTGGTGTAGGTCTGGGGAGTGGTTGATTAGTATTTCTAATCATTGTAGGAAAGTTAGTTCTACGCTGCGCTGTTTGTTGGTTATTAAAATATGTCGGCGGTTTATTAAACGTGTAGTTAGTGTTCTGTGGTACACTTGTTAGTTGGAAAGGCCTGTTATTTCTAAAATTTTGATTATTTTGTTTTTGAAATGGTTTTTGAATAGGCATTACATTTTTAGATGGTTTGGAATGATTTTCGAATTGAAAGTCATTAGTAAGCATACTCAGAGCAGCGTTTAGGTCAGCAGGTTTCTTTGCTTTCATGAGTTGCCCTATTGGCTCTTTTAAACCTTTTAATAAAATTCTGAGGGCGTAATTTCTAAAGAAATCGGTCATTATTGCTGCAGTAGCCGGGTGGTTTGTTACTACATACGATACTTGTAAATTTAGAATATGTTGTATCTTATTGTAAAATTCAAATACCGTATCGTTCGCGCCTTGTTTTAGTTCGGTCATTTCTATTGTTAATGTGAAACAATCTCTTTTGTCTGCATACGTATCTATTAGTGAAGTTTTTAAGTTTTCCCATGTTTTGACGGAACAACTAGAAATATTTATCGCTGCTTCACCTTTTATTTTAGCTAATATTGTACTCATTAAATATTCATTTTGGAAATCTTGTGGATCTGCTTGATTATAAAATCGTTTTACTAATTTTTCACAGATTTCGATAAATCTTGGTAAAAGTTCTCTTTCACCGAAGAATTCTGGCACCATATCCAGATATTCTTTTTTTAAGACTGGGGTTGCCATGTTTAATATAGGTTGTCTTAGTATAATTGAAGGATTATTTAAGGTATTTGGATTTAAATTAAGATCGTCAAGATCTGAGTCAGATTCAGAATTTGAGCTTTCGCTTGAGTTTATTATTACGTTTAGACCTCTAAATGACATGTGGTACTTACAGTAGCAGTATCAGTGACGGTTTCATATTCGTTGAAATCGCTTGATGATTTCCTGGAACTGTAGTCTTGTCAGGTCGGGTGCAGGAGCCTCTGGAATCGGAGATGCCGTCCAGCTGATCGACGCTGCAAGGTTGACGTTCTCGTTGACTGATTTGCACTCAGCACAGTGAGGACGCTCAGGAACTTTAGTTAATTTGTTTTATGTTAGTCTTTTAAGATGCGTGTTAGTTAGTTATATACGTTAACTTACTACG
Source organism: Pterostichus niger (assembly GCA_947425015.1). Lineage (NCBI taxonomy): Eukaryota > Metazoa > Arthropoda > Insecta > Coleoptera > Carabidae > Pterostichus > Pterostichus niger. The sequence goes on along the minus strand of OX380336.1, from coordinate 25,017,724 downwards.
CGCACGAAGTGTTATTTTCGTTAACACAAAAAGACTGTTCGTTGGCCAAATAAATCACAAAGGTGAACCAAATTATTTTCACTAATTTGTTAAGGCCAATCCTACCGACTGCGCCAATTATAACGTTAAACAAATTAACTTTGTTTTTAAAAAGTATTTATTTTACTTTAGACGTTCCTACTTGTACAAATTCTGAGCTAAGACTAAATTAAAACATAAAATAATATTTCATGGCTAAACTACAACTACGTATAATGTAATATGATAATTCTACATAAAGTCACGTTCTTAAATATTAACTGTCTATGTCAGCACTATTCCACCCTATAACTTATATATATATATATATATATATATATATATATATATATATATATATATATATATACTATTATTTAACGAAAATGTAATTTTAGTTTGGGATTTTAATCGCCCTAAATTTTGTAATAACTCATTTAGCTGTATTAAATCTATTTAGTTCCGTAATCTTTGTGATATTTTAAATCTTATATAATATAATTCTTTTAACAATGTGTATCATGATAAGTTAGATCTTACTTAATGATTGAGAAATATGACTTGTGCCTGAAGATGTTTATCATACTGCTTTATTAATTAATTTTGATCTTTTTTCCTGTGTTAAGCCTGTTAGCTTTCTTTATGCAAATAACACTCGTTATAATTTTCACGTGGGGTAGATGGCTTAGTGATATCGAAACGGCCTGTATATTTAAGAACCCAGGTTCGATTCCCAAAGCCGACAAACAATTTTCACTACGTTAAAACTATCCCTGTAGCTCCAACTAACATCATTGTGGGCCGTGATTTGTCGGCTGGTAACCGCACTTCAAGCGAAGAAATATATCACTTACTTAAATCTGCTACGGAATAATGCCACACTCAGTCATGGGTAAAAGGCGTGGTGATATATTTATGTATTTATATTTATATGTGAAATGGTTGCATGGTTTAAGACTAGGCAAGAATCTTTTCTAGATGAACGCTTATAATGAGTATATTCGTAACGTAGAATTCAATATAAAGTCAAATCCTAGCAATTTATGGAAATACATTTATTTAAAACAAGGATTCTCTCGTATTCCTGGTAAAGTTATTGATAATAATGTAGATTAAAATAATCATCGACTTAACAAAGTCATCATTAAAAAATAAAATAATCCTGAAAACACCGTAAAGGCTTTTGCTAACCCCTTTTTATATTTCTTCAAAATTAGTTCCTCTTTGTTGTTAATATTGATATAACTAATATTCAATCTTTCTCAATAGGTGCTGTTACCGAAAATTAATTAATTGCTTTGATGATTACTTTACCAAACAAAACAAGTTGTGGTGCAGATGAAATACTGGCATTTCTGATTTGAGACTGTAATTTGTTTTTGCTGAGCCTTTGACAAAGATTGTAAATCTTGAAATTAAAACATGTATAGGTACATTTCCTAAACAGTGGAAGCAACTTTAAGTAACTTTATTAAGCTTTTTCAAATAGTTATTTATAATTCCATATGTAAAAATACGAGATCTAAAATTTCAATCATGCGAGGACGGTCGACGTTGAATAATCTTTTCTAAAGCGTTTGACTTTATGCCTCTCTGAAAGAAGCTGATATGTGTTAAATAATGGTTTTTCTTTTTCTCGATTTATTGCCACTTCCGGAATATCTCAAGGATCTAATTTAGGCCCGTTACTAATCATCTTATTTTTTAATGAACTGTTGTTCTCATTTTCCTGTTCTGTTCTGGTTTATGCTGATGACATAAAAGTTTGCTATTTTATCTCTTCATTATTTGATTTTAATTTCCTGTATTGGAAAATAATGTTTTTATAAATTTTGACAAATGATGTATACTTTCTTATACACGTAAATATAATTGTATTTTACATTTATATGACGTGTGGTATTCGTCTTACTCAAAAATTATCTTTATAAAATTTAGGCATTACGTTCAGGTTTATCTTTGACTTCAATGAACATATAATTTATATGTGTACATATGTCAGCTGAACATTAGGTTTTATAATTAGAATCTGTAAAATGTTTCAAGACTTTTCAAATCTTTATATTTTACTTATGTTGTGAGTATATTAGAATACGCCAGATGGTTTCCTTACCATGGTAATCAATATTTGCATTTGGGTCTGGAAGGTTTCTAAAATATATTTCGAATATAATTTTTTTGGCTTTAAGATCCAAAGAAATATTATTTTTATTAAATGTTGGACGTTTAAATGGTCAACAAGTTTAAGTACTTCTGAAATTATCACACAAATCTTTTTGACTTGCTCAAACATTTCGTCTCCCTACCGCACCTACACATATTTTGCTTAATTTGTTCGAAAGCTGATTTGATATATATATATATATATATATATATATATAATTAATTTAATTTTATATTACATTTTTTTTATTATATTATTTTTCTATTATTTATTTCTTTTGTTTATATTCTTGTAGATATTTAGCCCTGTTATCGGATTTTGTTGGGCAACAAAGTTTATTATTATTATTTTTATTTGTATTATTAAAACTTCTTTTAACTTCTATTTAATTAAAAATATATCATTAATAAAATGTTCAACAGCAATGTACAAGTCTTCATGTAATATTTTACTTCAGTTTTTCTTTATTTATTATAATCAAACCTAAATCTATATCTAGATAGATATTCCATAGCTTTAATATGAGCCACAACACAACCAAATCATAATTATATTTTGACAAGAAAATAATATATTGATGTCTCTAGATTCCAATCACATAAGGTGATGATCACGTACAGAAGAACAGAGACAGAAGAATCTCTTCACTCGTTATTAAATGTCCCAGATATGCAACGGTCTTACAAATTAATTTTCTTGATTCAATCGTAAATTAAATTATTCACGTCAGAAACATGTCCTGTAAGTCACTTAAATGATTTTTAAACGTATCTGATATAACAAACATATCGTCGAGATATGCAAATATAGTCATTTCTCCTAGACTCATTTCAAAACGATTCACATGTTACTAAAAATCGCACGAGCCGTTGTCAACGTAAAACACATACGACGAAACCAAAACATTGCATAATGTTCTTTTATCCTTGGAACTTTGTTTGACTGATACTCATCAATAGCGGGTTCTCATATCTAAAGTGAAATATAGTTCGGTCGTTTCACCGAATGTAATAATTCATCTAGACGCTGCATCAGGTTCTTAACATTGATAATAGTCCATGTATCCGCGTATTTTCCCGTCTATTTTCAGCACAAGAACCACCGATGTAACCCACGCCAATTATCTACTTACTTTTAATTTTAACATCCACTTCTGTTCTTTAAACTTATGTTTTTATAATACCATTAAAGTACACTCAGCTTATTATGATATTTATAAAATTAATATTATCCTGTTTATGCAAATTATACAATTTTCTTTCTTGCGCCCCAGAATCAACAAATTCTACTCTGCTTCGATTATTGATTATGTTTAGTAATATTGGTGGCTGATACTCTCTTATAATGTCCGTGATTTTAGCTACACCTAACTGGAATAAGTCGAAAGTCATAACTTTTTCCAAGGTCGTTATTTTGGCGTTTTAAGAATTTAAGAATCTATATCGAATTCTTTTTAAATAACCATTCTAATCGCTCACTGTACGAGCTATAATTCATGAAGCCTAAATTGGAACCTAAATGGAGAACACCGGCAAATGAAATATCCAAATCATGAAGATTAATTTTTGAAGATTATTAAAGGACTTTTAAATGTTTTTGAATATTCTAAATTCTAAATATATCATCACGCCTTTTACACATTACTGGGTGTGGCACTCTTTTGTAGCAGATCTCGGTAAGTGATATATTTCTTCGCGTAAAGTGCGGTTACCAGCCGTCAAATTACGGCCCCCAAAGATGTTATTGGAGGGTGATCCATAATGTGAGGTATTTAAAAATGAATTTCATATTTTAATGCAATTAATAGAGCCCTATTTTCATTATCCATAAGTAACATTTAATATACTACTCATATATTTTTGAGAATAGATTAAATTGTGTTTTGTATAATAATAAATACTAGCGCAGCTCAGTCAAAAGTACATTTGATACTAAATTTACATTTTTATTTTCTAACAACTACCTATCATATTTCATTTTCTGTGTTATACATCAAATTTTTCTCTTTTATGACATGCATTATTTATTTTCACTCTTTTAAAATATAGTTTTCCAGCTGCTCTGATTCTATTTTAATATTTCTTTTTGCAGTAACGTCCGTAAATACAGGGTGTTTCAGGACTAGTGTAACAAACTTTAACAGCTTATTCCTGAGGTCATTTTGAGCCAAAAATGTCATATGAACATAGGTCCTATTCCTTCTAGTTACCAAAATACAAGAGGATGAAGTTCTGTAAATAACACGAAATTTTCAAATTTTTGTAATCAAGATACTTTCGGAAGACAAGAATTTTATTGAAAAGTCATACCTTATTTGTCTTCATTAATTTTATTTATTAATATTAACATGCATACGAGTCCAAGGCGCTCATTTTGCACACTTGCTGTAATTTTTTTTAAATTTGTTATCTTATTTCATATTGTGTTAACCTATTCCATGTTTGGTTATGTTGTTCTGTGTCTATTTAATTGTGTCAGTTTATGTTTTGTTCTCTAAATCGTATTCGTTAATATTAATAAATAAAATTAATTAAGACAAATAGGGTATGACTTTTCAATAAAACTCTTGTTTTCTGAAAGTATCTTGACTACAAAAATTTGAAAATTTCGTATTATTTTCAGAACTTTAACCTCTTGTATTTTGGTAACTAGAAGGAATAGGACCTATGTTCATATGACATTTTTGGCTCAAAATGACCTCAGGAATAAGCTGTTAAAGTTTGTTACACTAGTCCTGAAACACCCTGTATAGAAAATACATTAATATTTATTTATGTGAAACTTATTTTATTTTTAACTATAATTAAATCATATTTAATAAAACAAAATATACGCAAGAATTATGTAAAACAAACGTAAAGTATGTATCTAGGTTATGTAAGCAATTCAAAATATTCAAAAAATTCGTTAGCCATCGTTAAAATATTTAAATGGTTAATAATACTATAATTTAGTAATAAGTAACATGGATATATTAGTAATAAGAAACAGGGATTTTAGTACGTCAGTAAGGTGGTGTGGCTAGCTATACGGAATTCGAATCCGGAGATCCCGAGTTCGAATCTCACTCAAGCTAAAAATTATATAAACTACTACACTGCGGCTCGGTGAGTGCGGACCCTGTACTGTAATTGGGATTAAGTTCCTGTTGTACAGCGTAACATAAATAAAATTAAAATAAAATAAAATATATCTAAGCCCAAAATCAATGACCACGAATGCTATCAAGCCTAGTAGAACAAAAATTCACCACAATCAGAGGTTAAAAAGTCATACCGAATGTTTCCCAAAAATATTTTAGCTAATCCTGAAGTTTGGAGTAGCTATTTTTATTCTAGTACGATTATAAAAAGTTGCAATTCACTTTCCGGTTTATTAGAGTTTAATTAAATTTTATGACAATATGGTTTAGTTAAATTTGACTAAATCAAAATAAAGATATCTATGTCAGTGTAATCATGAATCAATTAACAAATCAATGATAGATGTAGCCAGAAATATGAGACGTGGATCAATACACATAATAAAAATAAAACTATATTTTTATTCAATCTTCTTCCACTACTTTACAAGTCACATGGGTGGCAAAAAGTTTTCTTTTTTGAAAGTGAGTCCAGTTTAATGAAAGTTTGAGAGCACGTACATATGAATGTTATTTATAGGTTACATAACTAATATTCGATTTTACTTATTCTGTTAGTTCGAATATCCAAATAGCTTTGATATTTACTGGTCGAAAATTCGAATAACCGAACAGCCCAAATAGTTCGACTATTCAAATAGTAAAGGCTGAATAGTTAATAAAGAACAAATAGTTCGGATTGCCAAATAGTTCTTAATAAACACTTCAGGTATTTCATTTAGCTACAAAATTTTAGCACATTCTAATATGGAGACTACGGAATATCCGAACTACTCAGATACGAATAATCGGTTGACCAAATATCCGAATAATGAATATGGAAATTTACGAATATACCGAATCCATTCGCCAAATTTTTCAAAATCGTTATCCCTAGTTATTATTATATAATATATATGATGTGACCGGTAAGATATAAAGATGTTAGTGTATTTATTAGTTTTTTAATATTCATTGGTATAGTAATAATACATATCCTACTCATAAAAATCCATTTTGAAATAGACTTATGCGCCGAGTGTGTTTGTGTCGTCCGTTTCAATATTTTTATCAATCAATTTAGCAGCAACGGCGGCGCGACGACGTCAATCTCGTATTTTTAAACGTGATATAAAGAAATCCTGAGATACTGACCGCTATACCAAAGCACCCATGTACGAAGTATGGCGTCAATCGAATTCGTCTATCATAGTGTCTAAAGCAGCATCGCTCCCTAATCTCCTACATGATAGGAACTGACAACGGGTTTCGTCTGCAACGACACCATCTGATTTTAAAGAAATCATCCCTCAAGCAATTTTTTGTCATGACATGACAGACAGTACAGTGTTGACGATAAATTCAGAGTTAAATTTATGACTGAAAATTTCGAACGACGCTTAAATTCGAACAGAAAAATTTGAAAATGAAAAAAGTTTGTCATATCATTCGTATATATTTTATGGATACCTTTTTTTCGAATATAATGAACAATTTTTTTTAACAAGGAAAATTATATTTGAATTATTTATATTTACTACTTAATATTTGATTTTACAAAATACTTATACAAAATTTACCTTTGTATCTGCTTTCCATCATATTTTTATTTACAATTTTCACTTGAAGCTTGAAACTACAACTGACAAGCATATATATTACACATATAAACGAAAACTCGCTGTTGATATATGATATTTTTCGACTACATTCGTTCAAAATACTCAAGTCATTTCAGTATTATTTTTATTAATTAATAATTATTTACGTTCTTATAGGCTCAATATATATTTAAATATAATGGTTAAAAAAAGTTTTTGTAATTATTTTGGATATTAAAAAACATGTTATTAAGATTAATTTGTTTCGCTGCAGCCTCCTTAATGTCAATCGGCAAAAATAATAATTTATATAGCTAGGCGGCTATAAACGATGATTTTTTATTAAGAATGTGGAATTTTATGATACACCTGAGTAATAAAATATATTGTATATTTTTTTAAATCTAATATATATTACATTTAATATAGAATATTATTTGTTATAATTAAGATTATTCGGCAATAGACGTAAGCAATCGACGAACCGGCAGCGTTCTGATTGGTCGAAAATTCTAAAGTTGCTCATTATTGTACGATTTCATAATCAAATTTACGACTTAATATGACGCTGGTCATCTTTCAATTATACATATACAGGGTGTAACATGAAAACCTGGCCATAGGCGTTTAACATGGGAAATCAGTTTTTCCTTGCGCAAAAGTGGCAAATTGATTTTAGGCAAAAATGCTTCAAATAAAAGTTGTAGAGCTTGAAATTATGGATCTAAATCAGTTTTCAGATTTTATTTTACACGTTTTGTAAGCGAAATAATTGCATTAATATTTTTTATGAATTTCTACTTTATAGTGATAGCCGTGGAATTGAGACAAAATGATAAACAAATGTATAACGTTTTAACTGTCAAAAAAGTTTAGTTTTAAATAGATTTGTGATTTATTTAAGTGTTGTTATATCATTATTGAAAATGGATAACTATTCACATAAAGAAAAGTTACAAATTATTAAGTGGAATTATTCTGGTGAAAGTTTTCGAAGAATACGTGATTTAATCAGTATTATTTGGCCGCACCATAACATTCCAAGCAAAACAACAATTCAGAACTTTATTACCAAATTTGAGAAGACCGGTACATTTAATAATCAAGTGGAACAGGAACAGGGACGTGTGCATGGAGATAGAAATAATAATAATGAAGAAAATGTACTAGCATTAATAGAAATGGAACCAAATCTCAGTGTCCGAGAAATTTCAAAAGAACTAAATATTAGTTTCATGACGGTTTATAGAATATTAAAAAAATACAAATACTATTCTTATAAAATACAAAACCACCAACATTTTGCGAAATAATTATGGAAAAGGCCAACAATGATAGGATTTTTTTTAAAACATATTATTTACAGATGAGTGTATATTTACGCTGAATGGTGCACCAAATAAAAATAATTTTCGACACTGGTCTCAGAGAAATCCGCACATTGTTATTGAATACAGAACATCGTTTGTAATTTAATGTTATTTCTAAATAAATAAAATAATTATTTGCGTAAAAGTTCTATTATTTATTATAATAAATATTTTAAAAAATATAAAATAAAATTATGCATTTTCAATAATGATATTACAACAATCATCTTTATTGTCAGTTAAATAAATCACAAATCTATTTAAAACTAAACTTTTCTGACAGTTAAAACGTTATACATTTGTTTATCATTTTGTCTCAATTCCATGGCTATCACTATAAAGTAGAAATTCATAAAAAATATTAATGCAATTATTTCGCTTACAAAACGTGAAAAATAAAATCTGAAAACTGATTTAAATCCATCATTTCAAGCTCTACAACTTTTATTTGAAGCATTTTTGTCTAAAATCAATTGGCCACTTTTGCGCAAGGAAAAACTAATTTCCCATGTTAAACGCCTATGGCCAGGTTTTCATGTTACACCCGGTATGTATAGATTTCTAAACTAGAAATTGAATGAAGTGAAATACTTTAAAACAAAACATTTTTTATTAATCGTTCGGCGACACGTCGATTTGAATTAATTAATTTTTACGGACAAGCTGGAAATCCAGTAGGCCCAGCAAAAATTAATTGCAAACATGCTGGGTACATAGTTTTATTTCCACCTTCATAGCGTTGATTTATTATAGGTATTAACATATCTAGGAGTGTTAATGAGGATTTTAAGACATTTAAGGTCTGTTATGACTAATAACATCCGTGGTTTGTTCAATAGTTTATCGGTTTCAGAATATAAATACGTTAACGTTATTATTTTTTGAAATCCTTTTATGAATAATGTCATTGTCATCATTTTAAAAGGCGATTAAGTAAGTCTGTGGTCTGTTTGTTTTTATTTAACGCTATGGTAACAATTGTTTTGTATCATATTTATAAATATTTTTTTATTTAATCGTCATAATGTGGTCATCTCTAATATGAAAGACTGTACAAATAAATATATAATCACGCCTTTTACCCATTACTGGGTGTGGCACTCTGTCGAAACATATCTCGGTAAGTGATATATTTCTTCGCGTGAAGTGCGGTTACCAGCCGTCAAATCACGGCCCCCAAAGATGTTAATGGAGGGGAATCCACAGGGGTAGATTTTTAAATTGGTGAAAATTGTTTGTCGTCTGTACAATTAATGTATATTATGATATGCAGGCGGTAATCTTTGCATTATTGTTGTTTTGAGCTCCGTTTGTATTAATATTGTTATTGTCAACGGCCATGGCTCAACTCGTTGGAACTGATCTATGCGATAACGCGAGTTAAGCAACGTTGCGCGCGGGGAGTATTTGGATGGGTGACCGTCCCGAGAAACCCGCGTTGCTGTTGACTCTTAAAGATCTAAAACGCAGGATCAGGGCGTAATGGCGGCATATGACCTTAGCAGTTGGTCCGCCAGGAAGCCAGAATAAAAAAAAAAATATATTGTTATATTATCATTGTGTTTAATTTTCATTTTCTTTACTGTTTTGATAAGTCAGTATGGTAATATTGCCGTACAGAATACAGTTATTGCATAATTACCAGCCTACTTTTGTGTATGTAAACATAGGTTTCATATCCTGAAACCGGTAAAAATATTTTACTAGTTTTATAAAAAAATGATACATTACATTTTGTAAACAAAGATTGTTGGCAGTAGGACAATTTATACCAAAAGGTTGTTATGTTATCGTTGTGATGACAAAACAACTACTGTCAGTGTCAACGGTTTCGTGAATTTTAGAAATATGTAAATTGAAATAATGGATTTAATGCCTGAAGAAGGAGATTTTCTTGCAGTTCAAGTAAATATACAAAATATTGCAGGTGCTCTAAAAAATAACTTTTAATTAGTTTATAGTAGGTTTTATAATGAACCTTGTAATTACCTATTGCGTATAAAGTGTCATTTACATAGAAAGAGGAAATATAGATATTTTATAAATATCAGAATACATTTAAATCTTTTTAAATATTTTGTATCAGCAGAACCACAATCCGTTACCAGTAGCAAGCTGTTTTGCACACAAAAATGATGCTACGAGTAGCACTAAAGTTTAATTTTTCATTACCTTGAAAAGTCGATTACTGATACGATGAAGTTTAGGTAATGTGAGTTAGTTATGGGTTACTGACATGCGCATAACTCAACGGCTGTCAAATCCCTGCACTGTCCTGCAATAGAAGCTTCTACTGCCTCCTGTCCGCTGTAAGAGCACTTCAGAAACTCTCCGATGAAAACTGATGTCCTAACACCTTTAATTAATACGATGACAGGTTTTTAATTAACGGACGAGAATATTAAAATTTTTATAAATTTTACGAATCAAATATGAGCTCTTCTTCTCTTGCAAAAGTTTTTCCTACGGATAAGTTTAAATTTAAATAATATACAGAGTAAACAACATATATCGAAAGTTATAAAAACAACGACAATAGAACAAAGAAATAATTTTATATAATTATTGCGGCTTAAAAAATAATTAAATATTAATGGCGTTGTTAGTGTTTGATAAAGAGAAACACAGAATCAAATTGTACAACAAAATGTCGTTATTTCTTATTTGATTTTGTTTATATTATAAAGCTTATTTGGTCATTTGTTTATTTTTAATAGACCACTTTGTTTAATTGGATTTGGTAGAAACTCCGTTTCAATAACAATAGAAATACAAATTAAAAATATTGAATTTAAGTACTTTCTCCCATATTTTTATTCCATTTTTTAAATATATTGTCATTTCTTCCAGTAGTTATTTTGTTTAACATTATTTTGTCCTACGCAATTGGTTCTATGACATATGGCCTAAAATTAATTTTCTCCAATTGAATTTTGTCCAATAATTTTCTGGTTCTTTTATACTTTATGAAGACTAATGATTTGTATACAGGGTGTTATATTTTAATAGACCCAGCAAATATCTCGCTTATTTATCACCTTAACAATTTCTTTCATATAACGTGATTTATACAGCAACATGTAAGCTAGTTGATGACGGATGTACATTCATGATATCATTTCCGGTTTATTAGTAATCAATATCAACTTTGAAATTTCAAATGGAACATACTATATTTTTTTACAAATTTGAAAAGTGCATCAAATTTGCTTTACAATCATGTAAAATAATCCATATGTTACATTATTAAACAGTAAAATGGCGGGCACTTTAATATACACCAAATCGGAATGAGAATAGTGAGCCATGACTTTGGCTTGAAATAAAACAATTAACTAAAACAATTATTGTAAATATTACTATTAAACGAAATAATATTATTTTATCATAATAATACAGAAAATAAGAATAAGAAACACTTAATAACAACAAAATGATTTTATAACTAATATTCAAAATGGCTCCCAGTCTTTTCAATACATTTTGCACAACGTTTTGAAACAGAATTAGTAGCCCTTTATATTTGGTTAGCAGATAAAAATTCAATTGCTGCTTCATTTTTTCTTCAGTCCGTTTAATGTGTTTACTGGTTCATTACAAACAAAATCACGTACCTCCATAAAAAAATCAAGTGGTCATATCGGGAGAAAATGCATTGAAGAGGCTGAGAGTCATTTTGAATATTTGTTATAAAATCATTTTGCTGTTATTAAGTGTTCCTTATTCTTATTTTCTGTATTATTATAACAAAAAATATTATTTCATTTAATAATAATAATTACAATTGTTTTAGTTAATTGTTTTATTTCAATCCACAGTCATGGCTCACTATTCTCTTTCGGATTTGGTGTATATTAAAGTGCCCGCCATTTTACTTTTTAATAATGTAACATATGGATTATTTTACATGATTGTAAAGCAAATTTGATGCACTTTTCAAATTTGTAAAAAAATATAGTATGTTCCATTTGAAATTTCAAAGTTGATATTAATTACTAATAAACCGGAAATGATATCATGAATGTACATCCGTCATCAACTAGCTTACATGTTGCTGTATAAATCATGTTATATGAAAGAAATTGCTAAGTTGATAAATAAGCGAGATATTTGCTGGGTCTATTAAAATATAACACCCTGTATATATATATACAGGGTGTAGAATTGAAATGTGGCGTATAGAGATTTCAATGTTATTTTTTAAATATTGCTGTATCTGTTTACCTATTCACTTTAGAGCAAAAGCGTAAATACAAAAATTGTTCAGAAATTAAAAATGCTTCCTATACAGTAAATTTCATTACATAAATGTGAATAGTTCACGAGATATTAATTAAATGAAAGTCAAAATTTATTCAAATTTTTTGTAGATTGCGTTGGCAAATTAAACAAATGAACTGAATATTTGACATATTGTAAGAGAGTTTGACATTTGTTTGTTACAGTGTTGTAATATTTGTTGAACAATTTTTATTAAACCTACTTTCACCAAGTGTATGGATGACAATTCATTTTGTCTTTGTTGTTATTTAAATTGCTATTGCGTAGCTTTTCCTTTTTTTCGGTAGATGGCATTACTGGTTCGACAGAACTTCTCATGTCATCTTACCGTTTGTTAGAGATCTTATTCTCTACTAGCACAGTTCTCCGTCACCAGCTTCTTCACGTGAACTTTGTTCTAGGTGAAGAAGTGAGTTATACCATACTGATGAGCTCTAATAAGAGCGAAACGCGTCTATGGTTACTAACTGTGCTGACCTGCCTCTGACGATGCCCTCATAAGGTGACTTAGAGGCTGAATTTTGTGAGACTTTGCCAAGTGTTTATTTAATATTTTATATATATATATAATAAATTTAGATTATGTTTTTGAAATGCTAAAGTAATATTTTATGTAATTGTGGTTTTTTCTTTAATTTTTCTATCTAAATATGAAATGTATTAAACAAGTTTTTTTATAGTTTCGTATTAAAATTTATTATCAATAAATTTTTTGACAATATTGCATTTGACATAATATAACAAACTTTTTGTAGGACAAAATGATTCATGGATGAAGTAAGTAAATGATAGTTGAAATATTATTGGACTAAATATTTTGACGAAATAATTTTTGAACATTATTATATTTTGGAAGAAATACCTTCCGACAAAATATCCATTCCCCAAGTTTAGTGTTGCTGAGGTCAATTTTTAGTTCTATTTTTTAACAAAAAATCTTAAGTTTTGAATATGTTAGAACTTACAAAACGAATGGACTAGCACTAAATAAATAATAATGTAGAGTAATGTTTTGACTTTAAATCACCCACGCTGAAACAATGAATTTAAATGTTTTATAGTGTTGCCCTGCGTAAAATATTGTTCGACTTTTTCAATGCTGTTCGGTTGGCCAGCCTGATAATATTTTAAAAGCAAATATTCATTTTCCCGTGCAGTTCATTTACATATGAATACCATAACGTGTCTATCGCTCACTGGGCTTTAATGGTATCAGCCTTCCGACATTTTGAGGTTAGATTTCTTAGGTTACAGTGAAGATTGTATTTTATACAGTGAGTGTCTCTGGAGACTACGATATATCGCATCATATTTTAAAATTTTCCTGAAATATCTGTACGAAAAACCAATTGTATTTACTATATATCTAAGAACATGGGAAAGCTCGTATTATCAAGTTAAAATGCTCGCACGTATTTATTAATTACTTAAATCGTAAGTATCCTATTTTATAATAAATAGAGATATTCGTAAACCCATTTAAAAATAAGTAACTTTTTTTTGAGTAGTAGCTAACTAATTCATAATAGGATCTTAAACTGCTAAACTGGGTATATGTCTCAGAGAAGTAATGTATGGAACTATGAAAATTAAAAATCTTAATTGACCATTGTTACACGGTTGAGCACTACATATAAATATATATACATATTACAGTTATCAAGATATATTACAGAAAAGTATCTACTCAAAAATGAATAAAATTATATGATGATATATATTTAAATCAAAACCAAGCGATATCTCCCTGATCATCGTTTTCAAATTATTGGCACATTTTTATTGCATACTTATTAGAACACAATCACTATTTGAAACTAAAAACTGTAAAAGTAACCAAATTGTGAATAATTCAGTATGAACGTAAAACTAGACGCAAACATTCATAACTTATATAAAAATAAAACATTCAATTGTCTTGCGCGGTTACAAAATATGTAATATTATTTATGTTTACTTTTAAACATTTTATTCTTACAATCTCATTATTTACTCACAGTTACAGAAAATACAAACAGTCACAATAATATTATGAAAACGAATAAAATTTATTCAGGGAGAATTTAAAAAATTTAATTTCATTAAAATCTTGTACTCATTTTATAATACTAGACTACCTACTTTCTTTTTACATTAAATGTGCAAGAAAATTAAAACTAAATATCTAGAGGGAAATATTTTTTTTCTCCAATACCATTGCTTACTCAATTCACATCATAGAGACGTAAGGCTTTTAGAGTTCAATATTCGGCATAACGTTGAAATATGCGTGGAAAACTGATATAAATTTATTCAGATGTTTTGCATATATCTTAGACATTGGCACAGGTAAGGTCAGAGCGTATACAAACACATATAACTTATATTTATAAATAATATATCTCATATAATCTTAAATATATTTACTAGTACAGTTTATAATTTATGATGAAATTCTATGATAAATCTATAAATATATGGACCCGTAAAACTGTAAATAATTACAAAATGACATCAATATTTGTTAATAAGGAAAATATTTCATGAAGTCATAAGTTTTGTTGCGATTTTGTTCATTATTTACAGATTTATGTGACCATATATAATATATCAGTGAAACTTTTGACTTTTCAATTTGGAAATGGATAGTAAATTGGAAATATTGTATACCAACAATACAAATTCTAATTATTTTGGCAAAGTCGGAATTGTATTACTGTCACCATCCAAACTTATTTCAATCATATTTAAAAAATATAACACGAACCTCCCAAACTTGTTAGATGCTATTAATTCGTACTTGTATAAGGCTCAAAATTTTAATATAGTTTAAATGGAAAAATCGTCATTTGCGATATTTTGGTTAAAAATATTTCAAGATAATCTTTGCAAAGCTTATGAAATAAGCTTATCCAGAGATCAAAAATCTATTCAATATAAATTAACGAAGTGGTGCTCTTTTAAAAATATGATCTTACTATCAAAAAATAAATGTGTAAAATCTGGATTTCATATTTTTATGATTTTCACTCAAATTAGATGACTTTTAGCCTCTAAAAAACAATATACGCTAAAATGGCAAAAACATAGCTGTAAAGCAGGCTGAATGTAAAACACTCACAATGACAATACAAATCTGAGAGAGTGATCCCGTTAATTTAAACTTTTCATGGAACATGCCAATTTTTAAACAATAAATGCTGTTTGCCCTCCAGCGGTTACGAGAATACACTCCAGGTTTATGAAATTTTACTTTGTCTATAAAGATAAAGCAAAACAAGAGTTGTAGCAATAGTCATCTCGCGACTGCTTATCAGAATTACTTAATCGCTGTATAAAACAATCTATATTTTCAACCATTGTTTCTAACAATCCGCGAATTTATTTGTCTTCAATTCTAATTTAGTCAGAAATTTTGGAATCGTTTAAACAAAAGAAATGACGGTCAAATTGAAAATCCTATATGTTTGTCAAACACTCCTACTAACACAATTTAGAATAAATGATGTCTGCACGGTAATCTTGATCAAGCATATGTTTTGAAACTACTGCAGCCTCTTTTTACTTCCTTGTACGAAGTAAAGGAAGTATTGTATTCGCGAAAATTTTCGGTTCTCAGATTTCAACGGAAATAAGTATTTTGGCCCTTCCTGAATCCATTTTGACTAATTTCGTCGTGCCGTCTGTACATACGTATGTACGTACGTACGTATGTATCTCGCATAACTCAAAAACGGTAAGCTGTAGAAAATTGAAACTTTATATTTAGGACTGTTATAACATCTAGTTGTGCACCTCCCTTTTTGGTCATTATGCAACTACCGGAAATGGTACTTTACTTGAAGCCTATAATAGATTTTCATGAAAAACTATATTCAAATATAATTTAAAACTTTCCAAATTTGGTATATAAGACTACTATATCAATGGAAATAACATAATAGATTTTGGTTACACACGTTAAAGCAGATTATGGAGAAGGCACACAGGGCGAGGATAAACATAGAATTACTTTTTATAGATTTCCAGCAGGCTTTTGATTCAGTGAAGAGGGAAAAACTAATGGAAGTTCTAAAAGAATTAGAAATTGAGGGCAAACTGAGAAGATTGATAAGGATGACATTGATGGATTCTAAAATATGCGTTAAAACTATGAAAGGCGATACAAATGATTTTACAATAAATAAAGGAGTAAGGCAGGGTGATGCCTTATCAGCAACACTGTTTAATTTAGTGTTAGAATATATCACAAGGAGCATAAACAAAAAATCTATTAGGGTAAATGGGGGACAATTAATAGCATATGCGGATGACGTAGTAATAATATCAAAGAGAAGAAAATTAATGGAAGAAATGTTACTGGAAATAATAAGAGAAGGTGCAAAAATGGGTCTAAAATTAAATGAAAATAAAACAAAAATAATGAGGTATGAGAGGCAAAACCTAGATATAAAGATAGAATTAGGTGGGAAAGAGTTCGAGGAAGTGGATAAATACAAGTATTTAGGTGTTATGATAACGAGTAAAGGTGATAGAGCAGCTGAAATAAAAGAGAAAATATTTGCTGCAAATAAAGCTTACTACACGCATAGAGAGATATTAAAAAGCAAAGTATTAACAAAATCAACAAAAATGAGAATCTACAAATCAATTATAAGGCCAGTTCTGATGTATGATGCTGAAACATTAACGATAACGAAAAAAGAGGAGGAACAACTAAGAATAATGGAAAGGAAAATTTTAAGAGATATTCTAGGGCCCATTAAAGTAAATGCTAACGATTATAGATCAAGAATGAACAGTGAATTATTACAAGAGATGGAGGGAGAGGACATAGTTAAAAAAATAAAGCAGCAGAGGGCGAAATGGTTGGGCCAAGTTTGGAGAGCAGGTGGAAATGATATGATATACGCAATATTGGAGTGGGATCCTGGAAATAAAATAAGAGGCAGACCAAGGTCAACTTGGCTCAACGAAGTTAAGGAGGACCTAATTAATGCGGGAATTATAAACTGGAAGGAAATATCGAGAGATAGGAAACTATGGAGAAAATCAGTCATGAAAATATGAAGATAGAAAAGGGACTGATCCACCCTTCAATAAAGGATCTAGAGAGCTATAGTTGCGGCGCAACCCCAAAAGGGGTGTTAAGCCATTGTATATATATATATATATATGCTGCAAATAAAATTTTTTAGAGAATTAAATTCTGCGTCTAGCACATTAAGAATTTTTAAATTAGCATTTTGCATAAACGAGATATCTAAATTTAAATATTATATATTTTTTATTTAAAAAAAAAATTAAGTTTGCTATGGATTAGAACAAAAAATAAAAGATTTAATGTCAAATATGTGAAATTAAAAAAAATATCTATAGTTTAATACGCG
The DNA here is from genome assembly GCA_947425015.1 of Pterostichus niger. Taxonomy (NCBI): domain Eukaryota; kingdom Metazoa; phylum Arthropoda; class Insecta; order Coleoptera; family Carabidae; genus Pterostichus; species Pterostichus niger. The sequence continues at coordinate 24,999,800 of OX380336.1, read as the reverse complement.
TACAAGGAAGTCATGTGGTGTCCACATCAGATTTTTTAAATCAAGATTCGCAGCAGCGTTTCGCAGCAAATAAACTAGAATGTCCCCACTCCTTGAGAATCTGCAAAATAGCATAAAAATATTATTTCAAATTAAACGAAAATACAGCTGATAGTTTTTATTATTATTATTATTTTTAATATTTTTTATTATTATTTTATGTTCTGATTTTAAAGAACAGATAATTTTATATTACAAATTGTGTATTATAAAAATTGGTTCCTCTGCCATGACAGTTGCTTGTATGTTCCCGTTCCATCTTCTAATTTATAAATTGACAGAATCTTGTCAGTTTCTCTGTCAAGCAAAATTATGGCCAATTGGTCAGCAGCTTCAGAGTCGGATACATCTTTAAGAATTTTCCTATTCCAATGAAGAGCGGCAGCGTCAAGGTCTGACGACATACAAGTTTCTTTGATCTTCAGAGCCTAATTTTCATGTAACTGATATTGCCATTTGCGAATCGAAGTTTTATTCGCGATAATTATATTGGGATCACACCCAAGTATCTCAGTAATCGCAGCTGCAATCTTAACGATAAACCGATCAGAAATCAGGTATTTTTCTAAAGTCGTAACTACTTTTTCGTTTTAAATGTAAATTGTGCCACGATATTTGGTACTGATGATCCTGGTATGGCAACTTTTTGTGAAGATAAATACTTTCGCTACTTTCTATTAATTCAACAACATAATCTAAAAATAAAAATATAGATAATATGTTAAAGATAAACACATTTAAAGGGTAATATTAATTTGCGATTGAAATTATATTTATAAAATTAACATGATATTTCACTATAAAATGACACCTGTTTCTGAAAATGAGGTTTTTTAATATATTGACAACGGAGAAAATATAAAAAACACAAAACATTAAAATAACCTATTGCATAGTATTTGGAAGAGTGCGTGTAATATCGTGCTCCAACAAATGTCAGTATTCGAAGCGAATCAAAATGTATTCCAAGCCAGGGGCCACACGAAACAAGTGTGCAAGTTGTGAAGATACCCAAGATCTGTTATCTTCAGAACCAATAGCGTATTCTTTGAGATAATCAAAATTAAAAATAGCATCCAATATAACTTAGAAAATTAGCTGTCATTCCTAACATTTCAGTCTCGTTTGAACACTGCTAGTGAACGGACGTTTACTGTGCGGCTTGGCCGAGTATTACATAAATCATTGTAACTATTATATAGTGTTTATTATCAGACAAATAACGATAATTAAAACTCTAAATTAAAGTGTTATCCCATTACACAAGCGATAAAAGACGGCCAACCAACCGTTGGCCGTCCAAATATCGCAAATAATGTTCCCGGGACAACAAACGGAGGATCAGCACCTTCATATCACCGGTCGATGCGGTCAACGGAACAGCATACAGATAATGTAGCAGAAACAATAGAAGTTTGGAAAAATGCCTTCCTAGCAGCTCAAACCGAAATAAAGATGCTGAGAGAAATGGTTATGAAACTTCAATCAACAAGAAGTCAAAACCAAAACCCAACCATTCAAGAAGAAGAGGAAATTCAACCACATAGGTATATCCAAAGGAACAGAATGGATACTGCAAAGAACAAAAAGCGCAAACTATCAGAGACAAAAAATATAACAGGTGAGCATAATATAAAACAACCCAAACCTTCCCCAGTAGTCGTTAGCGAAATAAAAGATTACGGTAGGTTAACCACCAAATTAAAAAATAAAAATCTTGCATTTAAAACCAACATGCTAAATACCAATCAAATCAAAATTAACGTAGGCACAGCTAAGGATTATAGGGCTTTAACTAAAATCATGAATGATAATAATCATCAATAACATACCTATGAGAATATACAAAACAGATCAATAAGAGTAATGGCTAGAGATCTACACAACAATGCAAGCCAGAAGAAATGAAACAAGAACTAAAAGAAAAAGGATTCAAAACTCTGAAAGTAGTTAACAAAATTTAAAAAAATCAAAGAAAAAGGTCAAGACATAACAATTCCACTTCCTATGTTCATGTTGACCTTTCAGACTGATGAGATATCAACAAAATTTATGGTATAGAATTCCTGTGACAAATGAGAATTAAAATAGAAGAGGTAAGAAGCAATAAACTAATACCCCAGTGCAAGAAATGTTAAAGGTATGGCCACACTAAAAAATATTGTGGTCATGAAGATCAATGCGTGAATTGTGCAGGCAACCACCTAACAGCGGTCTGCACCAAGACAAAAACTACTAAACTAGTATGCGCAAATTGCGGCGAAAATCATCCCGCCAACCATCGAAGATGTACTATTGCGAAAGAACTGCAAAAAAGAAGAGACATGATAACTAAAACAAAAAATAATATACAACAAAATAAAGTAAATGTGTTTACTGATAAAAAGACAAACGAGAATATATCATATACCAAAGCAACCGAAAGTAACGATCAACAAGAGAACAATCTTTCAGAACCACCAGAATCAGAGCAAGCCTCATTCATAAGAATGATGCAGACTCTAATATAAAAATTCGATGCACATGAAAAGACCATAAACCAGCTTTCCCAAAGGTTGACCGAACTAGAAAAAGATATTAATGCCCAAAGAACATAAAATGAACAAAAAAGATATACGAATTGCGACTTGGAACGCCAATGGTCTCCTAAACAGAAAAAAAGAACTTCAAGTTTTTCTCGATACACAAAACATTGATATCTGTGTAATTTCGGAAACACACCTAAGAAAAGAATCACACTTAAAAATAAGATGATATAAAACATACCACACAATTCATCCTTAAAACAGGGCAAAAGGTGGAAGCGCCATTATAATAAAAAACACCATTAACCACTATGAAGAACATCATTATCAAAGCAAAAAAGTACAACTGACAATGGTCAGAGTAAAAACCACCAACCAGAACTTGACAATTGGTGCCATTTATTGGCCCACCAAAATATTACCTAAAGATACCAGAATATAAACTCATTCTTAAAAAACCAGGAGAAAGATATATTGTTGGGGGCGACATAAATACTAAACATACAGACTGGGACTCTAGATTATCAACTGTTAAAGGAAAAGAACTGAGGCAAGCTCTACAAGAAGTAGGATGTAATTATCACTCTACCGGCAAACCAACTTACTGGCCGACAGACAGAAACAAGGTACCTGACCTACTAGACTTCTTCATATACAAAAAAGTGTCACCAAATTTTATAAAAATTTAAGATAATATTAATTTAAGCTCAGATCATTCGGCCATACAACTGACACTAAGTGAAAAGATAATAAAAAAAAAACAGACCTGCCTTAACCAATGAAACAACAGATTGGGAAAGTTTTAGACACGACATTGAAAATAATATAAACCTAAGCGCACAAATAAAAATCAAACACCAACTGGATGAAGAGGCAAAAAATGTACCAAAACCATACAAAAAGCAGCAAGGAATAATAGTAAAGAATACACCTATAAGACGATTGGCAACAACTATCCGATGGAAATAAGAACACTTGTCAAAGGAAAAAGAAAGGCGAGAAGAAGGTGGCAGCAATCCAGAGATCCGACAGATAAAAATAATCTAAACAACAAAATGCAAAAACTAAAACGTGAAATTGAAAAAATTAAGAAGACTCAATAAATCACTACTTAGTGCACCTCACAGTATGCAAAGAAACAGAATACTCGTTGTGGAAAGCAACTAGAAAAATAAAAAGACCAATAACCCAAATTCCACCCATCAAAATGAAGGACGGAAATTGGGCACGCGACAACAAACAAAAAGCAAACACGTTTGCAGAACACCTTGAAACCAAATGAAGAAGGAGTGAATACCCCACTGCCAGGGATGTGCGCGTAGTCTACTGCAAGTAATCTACGCCATTCTCTACGTGTAAACAATCATGTAGTCTATGTCTTCATTTTTCATATAAACAATGTAGACTATGTAGACAAAGAAAACACCTGTGTTCACTTAAGTCAAATTAGAAATTTTATCCCTAGAACTAAAGAATTTTAAATGTTTTATTTTTAATCTAGGGATTACATGAAAAAAAAACTAGTTGTGCAGGGCAAAACGTTCAAAATTTGTCAACTGGTTACTGTTAAAAATAGCGCCAAAGAAAACTCCGTCTGGTGAGATGGCGCGTTGATCGATTTTAAAAATATGACAGTTCGCCCAAGACTCAAGACAGACATTTGTCTAGTAATGTACCAGCACTTGCTTTATTAGTTTTATTATATAAAGACCGAAAATGACCCGAGCTCATGAATACGAATACATGTAATAGTTACAAATTTAGGTTATGTTGAATTTTACAACTGTCAGATGCATTATCTACATTGTTTACATTGTCTACGTCGCTAGAATTGTCGACGTATTGTCTACGTATAGATGTAGACAATTAAAGATTACACGTAGATGCACATCTCTGCCCACTGCAAAGAACAGAAAACCAAGATAATATGTAAATAAAATTTGTCACACCAAAGGAAGTGGCAAACGAAATTGAAATTAACATTATTGCAAAAAAGCACCAGGCTATGATTTAATCACTTGCAAAATATTAAAACAAAACCTAGAAAAGGTATCGTAATGCTAACATACTTAATAAACGCAGCACTTAGGCTAAAACATGTACCGAGTAGCTGGAAGGTTGCAGAAGTAATCATGCTACAAATACCCGGAACCCCCCCCCCCCCCACGAAGTTAAATCCTATAGATCCATTTCCCTCTTACCGATAGTGTCCAAACTGTTTGAAAAAATGCTCCTTAAAATGAAACCAATAACAGAAAGCAAAAACCTTATTCAGACAAAAACATTCAACCCTAGATCAGGTACATCGTATTACGAATGTAATAGAAAAATCTTTAGAAGACAAACAGATGTGTTCAGCTTTATTCCTTGACGTGGCGCAAGCCTTTGATAAAGTCTGGCATAAAGGACTCATACATAAATAAAATTTATTATTACCTAAACTATATGTAGAACTCTTGAAATCATACCTAACAAATAAGCTATTTCGAATAAAACAAGAAAATGAATATTCTGACCTAAAAGAAATTGAAGCAGGGGTGCTGCAAAGCAGTGTCCTCTGACACATTCTATACCTACTTTACACATACGATCTGCCCCAACTTGAAAATGTTACCCTGCTACATTTGCTAATGACACACCATTACTAGCAGTGAACACAGAAATAGGAAATTAAGCAGAAAAAATACAAGACGCATGCAACCAAGTCAACGATTGGACAAAACAATGGAGAATAAAACTTAATGAAATGAAATCGATGAATATAAATTTTACGAACAAAAAAATAAGACAGCAACCGATAATCAAGATCAACGGTAATGACATCCCGTATGAAAACACCGCTATATATATAGAGGGTATATAGGTATGACGCTAGATGCCAAACTACGCTGGAAGAACATGTAAAAAAGAAAAGAGAAGAATTAGGTTTAAAATATAGGAAGCTATACTAGCAGATAGGATGAAATTTACAGCTGTCCGTAAATAATAAAATAGTAATTACAATCAGATCCTAAAGCCAATGTGGCTATACGGCATCCAACTCTGGGGGTGTGCTAGCCAGTGTCCTATAAACAGGATACAAACATTGCATCATTCATGAGTTTTTAGCTTATTTTGTAAAATGTAAGCTTAAATACACTTAATTTTTATGTTTAGGGATTGTTTTAAATTTTAGGTGTTCGGGAATCCGATTTTCGTAATCAGCGACCCGAAAAACCTAATATGCAATACACATAATAAATTTATTTGTCCTACTAACATGTAAAAGTTTTAATTTTTAAATATTTTACAGAATTCCTAACCTCAAAAAATGTTGATAAATAAATCCGCAAGTTTCTATGAAGCTCTAATGATTCATGAGTATTTTAAAATATATATATATATATATATATATATATATATATATATATATATATATATATATATATATATATTTAAAAAGCATAAAAATTGAGCAGGAGAACGATTTTTGAACTTTTTATATGTTTGGCCCCACTGTGCGGCACAAGACTAGTAAACTTTGCAATGACCCAACAACTACAAATTTCAAACAGAAACGGAAAACGCGGGACATGAATTTCTCGCAATGAAGAAACATCCGTCAGATCTCTAATTTCGAAACTAAAAAATTTCAGCCTAAACACGGACAATAGAATCAATAGAGCATCCATAATACTAAATAGGAGACAAAATAGATTTTAATCAACCAAAATATGTGTTATGGTAAACTCTCAACGAAAGAAGCATACTTTTACACGGTCAAGTTAAATGACTCAAGGAAGATACGATAAACTGGAAAGTGCCTTCAATAGCTCACACCCGCCAATGACATAATTCGAAATTAAGAACAGAAACTAAAGAAGTAGTCAAAAAAATAGTTCTGATGATGATCTTAAATACACAGAAACGTTAACATATCAACACTGAGTTTGATTTATTCCTGTCCACTTTCCAACTAAATTTTTTTTTAATTTTAATTATTTGAACGCTATTCACAATTTCTATATTAATTTTAATTACGATTATTATAAGTATTAATACTTTTGTTCAATTTTATTATTTAAATAAATATATTTATAATTCAAGTGGACTTTTTTAAGAAACAAAGTTCAGTTTAAAAAGTATAGGGATTCCAATGATTAATTTTGCTCCAGGTTCCCGATTGCCTTAATCCGACCCTGATACCGGACATATTTGTACAAATGACCTTTTTCTATTATTTTAGGTGTTACATAAGTCATGATTAAAATGTCGCGGGATTACTTTGATATATTCTGTATGTAAGTCTATAATAAGGTTTCATAATAACAGGTCATCTGTTTTATAAATCTGCCTCTATAGTCGTTAAACTTCAGCTTTAGGCTTCAGTCTCTTCAGCTTCTTCAGCATAATGGTATGAATATGCAGCACTGAACATAAATTTTTGACAACGCTATTTAGGTGGCTATTTTTAAAAATAATAGTAAATTGCAATTCCTATTATTAATTTTCAGACATATTTTCAAACCAGTCGATCAATATTTTATTTAAAAATGTTATTCTCATATTGAAAAAACGAGCTCGATTAATAAACTTATGAAAATGGATAAAACAGATGTAATTTACTAATACTTAATATAAGAATATCAGGTGATGATTAACTGAGTAATATTGAATTAATATTTTTATAAAGTAAATAATTTATTTATTTATTTATGTTACGCTGTACAACAGGAACTTAATCCCAATTACAGTACAGGGTCCGCATTCACCGAGCCGCAGTGTGGTAGTTCATTTTTAGCTTGAGTGAGATTCGAACTCGGAATCTCCGGATTAGAATTCCGTATTGCTATCCACACCACCGTACTGACGGACATTAATGTAAATCAAATTAAATTATGTACAGAAAAATTGAGATACCGCCAATCTGATTTAAATTCTAGCGGTATCCAAAATGTTATCTCTATAATTTAATTTAATTAAATACTATTTAGTGAATATTTTAAAGGTTTACGCCACCTCACTTGGTGGTTCAGATTTATGTTATTTCTACCGTCGTACTTACATGTTTATTAGATCGGACTGCAAAATTTATACGTTCCACGTTTTATACTTCCAGTAAATAATAAAGACTTGACCTAAGGGCTGGTACAAATTATGTTTACACTAAACGTTAGTACTAACTGGTTAAGAAAAAAGTTTGCGTTTACAGGAAAAATGTTAATTCGTACAACTGATTTTGAGAAACTAACTTAACCTTCATTAGAAAATTAAGTTACTACAAATATTATCTATAATATCATTTGAAAAATGTCATTGCGATATTTTATCTATTACTGGATCTAGCATTTTGTTGTAGCACATTTTAGTAAATGATAAATTTTGCACATGAATTTTGTGTAATAACTTCCAAAACACGGCACCCAAAGCTGCTCGTGAAATGGGAACCACAGAAGTGTATTTTAATGTGATTAAAATATAATCTATCTTAGCTTTGTTGAAAGTAACTAGAACACTATTTTAACGCCCAAGAAACGTAAATTGTTTATTTATAAAACAAATATGTCTTACCTAAAGAAAATTTCCCAAAGCATATTGTGTTTGATAATGGTGTTAAAGATTGAATAATATAAATAAATAAAATAAATAAATATATCATCACAAGTTTTACACACTACTGGGTGTGGCACTCTTCTTCAGCAGCCTGGCTAACCTACAAGTACCATGAATGAATTTTAAATGATGGTGAAGCATTTAGGCCTACTGACAGTCATTTTGGAAATCCTGGCTTATAATCTAAAATATTTCTCTTGTTTCGACAAGAAAACTAGGGCTCCATATGGCTTGCACATTCTCCTAATCTTACCCGGTGATGTTAACGTGGGTGTCATCGACAAAAATCGGCGATTTAGAATAAATAATGAAACGAACACACGTACTTGCACCAATTATCAATATACTGAACCGATGAGTTCATTTAAAAGAAATCATTTCATATTCGTGCGAATAGTAAAAAAAAAAATATATCAGGTGTTGTTACGTCAGCTGGAATATTGAGACGTGCAACTATCAGTTAACGACACGCGTGCTTTAAGTAAACAAATGCGTTGTCTATTCAAACATTAATTAGTCCTTTATACAAAAATCTAAAATGAAATTATGGCTTTAATGTTGTATAATTTTAAATAAATTGATGAAAATGAATAAAGTCGTGTACCGTTTCAATAGGTGGTCCTAGAACACCGAAAAAAATACGAGATCGTTTGAATTAGATAAAACTTATATCTTGCACACTGTAACAGTTTCATTGCATCTGAGAAGTACATTAATTCTCAAACGTTGATTTGAAATAAATAGGGGTAAAGCTCTAACGCAGTAATAAATAGAACTGGCGTAGTTTAAAGACAAGTGCACATTGCAGGATAACAAATGATGTTCTCGGATCCTGACAAGCTCTGCAGCACGACTTGAAACCAGATTTACACTTACCGATGTACAAGACCGGATTATTCACCTCCAAGTTTTCGAAGTATTCAAGTTGAGTTTTGTGTTTTGAAAAATTCAAATCAAATTATCTTATACCCGTAAACTATGTCTGAAGAATAAAGAAATATAAATCCAAGCAAATATCACAACCGCCAGCTAGAATTTTCATCATAGAAAATGAAAGCCTGTAGCTGTTGAGATTGTTGTTTGTCGATTCCTGAGAACACAAAAATTTCTGTTGAAGGGAATTAAATAAAAATATCATCACGTCTTTTACCCATTATCGGGTATTTTGACCCCGCCGTAACAGATCTTGGTAGGTAAAAGATTTATATGTGAAGTTCGATTATTAGCTGTCAAATCACGACTCCCAAAGATGATATTTGAGGAGACACTGCAAAGGTAATTTTTACTGTGGTGAAAAATTCAAGGTGAATTAGCATAGTTATTTGTATCACTAGTCCAGAAACTGCTATTTTGCGAGTGCGAGTATATTTTGAAAGGACGAGCCGCAGGCGAGGCCTTTAAATACGAGCACTCGCAAAATAGTTTCTGGACGTGTAATACACAATATTTTGCGCGCCAACGTTTTTGTAAATTTAATAAAAACGATTAATTTATTATTCACATTCTAAAGGCCAGGGATTTTTTTTATGTTGGTATCATCTAATTGTCAGAACTGTACTTTTAATTTTAATTAACTATTTATTGTTCATCAATTTACATCTTCAATAAGTTTAATTACACTGTACACTTTATTTAATAAACATAAAACATAATTCATTTCTTTGTCTATTTCACGACTTGTCATTCCAGTATTATAACCTAAAAAATAAACAAATTTTATTTGGATTTTACATTGCTAATTCAATTATAATTACTTACAATTTTGTTTAAAATATTTATGTATAAATATTCTGTTTTCTTGTATTGAAAATATTCAACTATGAATATTTTATCATAATGCCTATGGCACACTAGTCGATGAGCGTCGATGACCATCGATGAACTCCTCGATGAAACAACAGAACGCACTCTTCATTGACAAACAATAAAAGCTTCTAAAGTTGAGAAAGAAAAACTAAATTTCAAAAATATGCTAACGTGAAGTGAGACACAAAAGATACGAGTGAAATGAGATACGTTCGTTTCATCGATGAGCTCTTCGATGGAAATAAAGGAGCCTCTAATTTTCGTCGATGACGGGTGCGTTCTGTTGTTTCATCGAGGAGTTCATCGATGGTCATCGACGCTCATCGGCCAGTGTGCCATAGGCATAATATGTTTACGCCAATGCAATATTTTGACATTTCGTACGTTCAGGAGTTCGCTATACTAGTGATGCCAACATATAACCATAAAAAGTCACTAATTTTTGCCGGCCTAGGCAGGCAAAAACTTGGTTTCCGGACAATTTTTAGTTATGTAATACTGCTAATGCCGGACGGTGGCGCAAAAAATAATTTAATGGGTTATTGCCAGACTGGAGAAGAGCAAGTATTAGAGTTCTGATTGAAGAAAATAAATATTTACATTTGATGGTAATAAATAGAGCTTTATTATTGATATAATTGAATGATGAATTAACAAGGTATATCTCTTGTCTGCCACTAACTATCTGGACTTCTTTAACTGAAATTCTATATGACCTAACACTACTATACATCTAATTACAAAAGTACTACCTTCAATCAGCAAACGTTAGTGAATACATAAAAAATATATGAATACTGACCTCATTTCAACATATCCTAATTTTTAACTGTATTCACTAGGATCGTCCCTTTTTCAAGCAAGTTGCTTCCTGTAAAGAAGCACAATATATTAATACATTTAGTAATTACCCTTTATTTTCTTGTTACATTTCTTGTTTTTTCTTCGTATTTACTAACTTTAAATAAATATCATATACAAAAATATATAATTAAACATTTTTATACCTTTTTTTATACAATCCCAATAAACACCACCATCGTATTATGTTTAATTTATGGCTCACTAAAACAATAAAATTTTATTTTGTACCTCACATCTTGTTCTTTCTTTTTGTGATCACTTGTGCTAGTAAAATTTGTTTGAAATTTCTTCTTGTAGTCTTCTTTATGTCATTTAACCTTTGAATCTGGTTTACTCTTATCTCATTTCATCTTTTGGCCACTCATTCGTTTAGAGTTATTTTTTTGTTGTGGGTTGTTTTTATCGGAATGTTGAATTTTCTTTATTAACCGTTTCTGAATTTCGCCAATATCAGTACTCTCTAATAAGACATCAGTTTTATCTCCTAATGCTTTCTTTTCCCTCCTATTTACCTCGTAAATATCCGAAATTTCCTCAACAACGGCGCTATTTGGCCTTTCTTTACTAACACGGTTTTCTTCAAAATTTAATTGTCGGAAGTCTTCCTTACTCTTGTCTAACTCAGCAAGTTTTTCTGTTTGTCTTTTTTAATTTATTTCATAGAGACAGTACTTCTTCTTAGGCATCTTACATCCTAAATCTTAATATTTCTTCTTCTGTCGGAATCCCATCTAAGTGATTATAAATCATATGGGCTGACTCTTGGTCACTGGATAATTATGCTATTCTTTACATATTAAGTAGCACGTAATTTCTTGCATTTGTTTTAGTTCTTCCGCGTCCATTTCTTTATTTTATTGTCGTTTATTGCACAAATTTGCACATTTTATCTTACAGTAGCGGTTTATCTACAATTTATAAAAAGATTCAAATTAAATTGAATGAAGATACCGTCAAATAAGTGAAATATCCCTGTTGTTAAGTTGTAACATTGTTAAGTTGATTTAGTTTTCATGGATTTACACAGTTTAGTCTCATGTGAATAATTGCTTATTTTAATCATTAAAACCCAATACTATAAGATTAAACGTTTCCTGCTGGACTGCCAAAATAGTAAAATTGGATTCCTATTAATGTAACATATAAAAGTAAAATAAGTATTATACCCAATTAATTAAATAATTCTTTTGCATTTAATGTAAAATCTCTTCTATCTTTTGAGAATTGTCTGTCTGATCTATTTTTTTTTACAATTTTAACAGTTTAATAATATAACCAACATTTGTAAACAAAAGCAACAACAACAGTTATTTGTGTATTAAGAGCATAAAGTGAGTCTTTGTTACTCGAGCACGGTAATTACAGAAAGAACTCCCCTTATTTATCAACCTCGTTCGGCAATAAACTACGGCTTCGATTCCGTTTACTATCATATAAATTGTCAGCTTCCAAATAGTCTCTTACTGTTTACACTGCTTCAAAGAGCTCATAGTTATATCTTTCTAATCCTTGATAAAATAAGACACGATTTGAGTTAGAAAATCTGTATTCATCGAAATGCAAACAAATATCCGCTGGGCAGTTATTTGGCCAGAGTGTAAACCGGATATGCTGTATCCAGTATCCGGATAATTTACTATCTGAAGCATCACTAATATATATTCTTAAAGTATGATCATCAAGTTTAAAAACACTGGAACTGGGCATAAGACCTTGTCACGATCACGACCACTCACGAAAAATAAATAGCTCACGATTACACCCATTTAGGAATTTTAAAATTTAAATCATGCTGAGTCACTCACAACGGGTCACGATAGTCACGATAGTGACTCAATAACTACTGCTGCTATTTTATTAATTATAAATTTATAATGTTTATATATGTGTAAATTATAATAATATTACTCTTTATTATTTATTTGACTCCATTAATTTAAATACTTACAATTCGTATAAGGGTTGTTTCCATATTTGAGTCATTTATTTTATTATAAAAAATTTGCATATGTGTACATTTTAGTATCATTGGATCCGTATCCTTTTTTAATAATAATAATCTGTCACTTGCGATGAAATAATATTTACGCCAGCTCACTGACGATATTAAAAAAATTACTCACGTTTACGATATAAAATTTCAAATTTACCATGACTAAGCGTGATCCGATCAAAATCACGGCCTGCGTCAAGCTCTAATAAACGCTGATGATTCTTAATATATTTACGTTATGTTGAGTATTTTTACAGAGAAATTTGTAATTGTTATTCCAATGAATTAATATAAATAAAATTAAAATGTACAAGATATCTTAATTGTGTGGCAGTATGAATATAATATTATATTCATACGTAAAGAGAATATATAACACCAAACCCAGGTTAACAAGACCAAGAGGAAGACCAAGAAGTAGGTGGAAAGAAGAAGTGGAGAAAGATGTGAAACAGCTAAGGATTCCAAACTGGAGAGATGTAGCAAAAAATAGAATAGAATGGAGGAAAGCAGTAAAGGAAGCGTATATCCATCTTGTATAGCAGAGCTATAGAAGAAGAAGAAGATGAATATAATATAAAACATTTTAATAAACTAACAACCAGCGCTATTTGTGAATTTTAGTGAAATTTTTCACACATTGTCATAATTATATGTAATTAAATGCATATCATAAACACAATTTCTTTTACATAAGTAAGTTATATTACATAAATTGCACGCATCTCAGACGTAGAGTGCGTTTATCGCAATTGGTCATGATTTTACGCCCTCGCCTGCGGTTCGTGCCATAATTTACTCAACATTGGCTAAAAAAAGCCATTTTATATCCGTTATACATAACTATTTTATAACGTATAGGCATAGGATTTGAACAAAATACGATAAAGTATTTTAAGACAATCTAATTAAATACAGCAATTTTTTGAAACATTTGCTCTTTTATATTAAATCCTTGAGGTACATAATAAAATAAAAATTTGGTAATACGCAAAGTTAGTTAACAAAACGACACTTATATGGAACTAAAGTTCCTTCTTCTGTAACCATCTTGAATATTGAATACTGATTGTTTACATCTGACATCTCATCTGTTTTGTTTGAAGGTTATAATTTGTGTTACGTTGCAACATCTATTTTGATAAACATTGTTAGCTATAGTTAATACGTTTACATATAATTTGTCATAATGTTATTAATTCTGAACAAATTATTATATGTGATGCAACAAAATTATGTGCAACCAACATAAACAAGTGAAATATAAGTTTTACCACATTAACATATATCATAATTTTGTATTTATAATTGCCTTCAGAAAAGTACAAAACACAATCTTATGTATTTTTTCGCGTTACATTATCTTTTTTTTGTAATTTATGAAAACTATGCATTCTATTTATGTTTTAATGAGCGCGATCCACAACCAAATACACAGCAAACTGCTTGTGTTTATTTTTGGAAAAAAACTCCATAATCGAACAAGAATAACGATTAAAACCCAAATATAATATGGCAGCTGATGGATGACAGAATTCATGCATGTAGAAAAATGATTAAGTAACATTATCACAGTTGTCATGTTGCAGAAGACGGAACTATCGCAGTGCCATTCGTCCTTCGATGCTAATCACATTGCACATTGATTTAAATTAACAATTGAAATATCTACAACTTTTATTTAAGGTACTTGTATTAAAATAAATTGGCTATCAATGACTACAGAAATCATATTTTGTATATTAAAAAAATAATAATTTGTTAGTAGTTGTATTAAGATCCATTTGAAATAAAACTAATTTTTTAAATAAAATTTTATTGTTTTGATAACAAATCATCAGCATCTTTAGTCAAATTATATAAATTACACGCGATGATTCTCCAAGACAGATTAACACAACAAGTAGAAGAACTGAAAATATTACCGGACGTGCAAGCTGGTTTTAGGAAAGAGAGAAGTACAGTAGATAACATATATGTATTAAACTACGCAATAGAGCAAGAAATTGGCAAAGAAAAAGGGAAACTTTTTGTACTGTTCGCTGATCTAAAATCAGCTTTTGATAGAGTAAACCGCAAGAAATTAGTGGATATTTTAAAACACGAAAGGATCAACAGACAACTCGTAAACAAGATTGCCGAAATATACGAGGAGACACAGAACACATTGAAAATACACGGCGAATCTTCGCCAGTTTTTTGGACTACGCAAGGAGTGAGACAAGGGTGCCCACTTAGTCCGCTGCTATTTGCAATATACATGGCAGACATAGAAAAGCACATGGCAAATGGACAGTTGGGAGGCATAGTGATTGGGCGAAGAAAGTTTTGGAGTCTATCCTATGCTGATGATTTGGCTTGTGTAGCAAAGACAGAAGCAGAGATGCATTCAGTTCTGAAAAGGCTGGCAACATATCTTAGAAAAAAAGACATGATCCTAAATGTAATGAAAACTAAAATATTGAAATTCAGAAAAGGAGGTGGCAGGGAGAAGAAAACGAACTGGAAATGGGAAGACGGAGATGAAATCGAAGAGGTAAAATCATTTAAATATCTGGGATACAACTTCCAAAGGAACAACAGCAAACAACTACACATACAGGACATATCAAAAAGAGCCACAGCAGCTATGGCACAAATATGGGGCATAGGACAACGGAGGTTCAAAGAAAACATCAAACTAAGACTGCTATTGTTCGACTACACGGCGAAAAGTATACTGTTATACGGTAGCGAAGTCTGGGGTTGGGGAGAGCAAGAGAAGATAGAAAAAGTACAAATAAAATACCTGAAATGGATATTAGGGCTTGACGCAAATACACCCACGTATATTGTACAGGAAGAAACAAAGAGAAATAAAATAAGAGCAGATGCTGGAAAAAGAGCAATGAAATATGAAGTAAAAATACGGCAAAATCAAAGCAAAGAAATATTGCAAGAATGCTGGAAAGAGATGAACAAAAAAAGGGAGAACAGACTAAAAAACAAATGGGAGCAAGAACGGGAAAATTTCTATGAGAAAAGAGGTTTTTCATCAATTGAAATAGAAAATAAACGAATAAGAGGACACAACATGGTAGAAGAAATTGTGGCACGAGATAGGGATGTGGAAATACAAGAGAGAAGAAATAATATATACAACTCAAGATACAATAGTACATACAAGAACATATGGACTCTGGGTATACCCAGATATTTAAGAAGAGACAGGAAACAACAGGGAACAGTCAAGCTCATAGCCAGATTCCGATGTGGAAATGAGGAAAAAGGAAACCATTACTGGAGAAAGGAAGAAGACAGGTTGTGTAGATTATGCGGAAAACAGGAAGAAACAATACAACACCTAGCCAGAGACTGCGACAGAGCATCAGATAATTTCGAAACCAGAATAGAGGAACTATTAGATGACCAAGGGACGGGAATAGAATGGATGAAGCATATAATGAGCAAGAGAAAAGAATTTAATACTACTTAATTAAATGGGAATTATAAATTATACAACCTTATAGTATTTTTATGTACATAGATAATATAAATATTGGGAAAATGAAATGTAAGATTTAAAAAGCCACAAGGCATTAAATAAATAAATATTTTACTACTATAAATTACAAGATTTTTGTTTATTCCACGTCAGTGGGCACAAAATATAGATTATGCTACTTATAATTCTTAGTTTTGTATTAATAATGGTTAAGCCATATAAGCTAATATATCACACAAAAATTAATTTTTTTTTGAGAATTTTTGAAAAGTTTAAACTTTTCATTTGTTGTTAATTTTGCTTTGCAGGCACATAAAACACTACAAAAGTGCCTGGAAGAAAATGACTGCAACAAGCAAGTGAAAAAACTTATGTGACAAGCGTAACGGGCTGCTCTCTTTTAGATATTATTACATAATTGGTGTAAAATTGTACCCGCAAATTTTAAAACGCCTTTTGTGTCTGTATGTTGATTTATATTTTCATCTCTGTTGATGCTAATAAATTTATAAAGTTTCGAGAATTAATCGATATTGTTTATGAGGTTCAACATGAAAAATTTTGGATTTGAATTTATGTCCCAGCTCATCATAGTGTTTTGTCACTGCACTCTAGTTTTCGTTATGCGATTTTGAATGGTATTCATGCTGGTTTATCTGTTTTTGATTGTTTTTGAAGTTTCACCTATACAGGGTGTTTCGTAAAGGAAAACGTTCCGCATAAATACATTCTGCTAGTCTCGCATTTTGTCTCGCCTCTCCATATGCTAGCACTATGTCCAATATTTCACTATCACTAAATCCGTTCGCGTTATCCATTTTTAAAACAAATTACCAATTCTTTTACACTGTTATGTATGTATCATTTACAAAATAAACAATAAATTGACCTACTGACGTACTACGAAAGAATAATTACACAATTCAATTATTAGCAGTTATTTATAATAGAATTTTATTTAATTAATAACTTTAGCATAATCATCCACCCAGTGGCATTGGCAACGAAAAATTTTGGACTGAGAAACATGGAAAATAATTTTGCGATATAAATACAAATTATTTTTGAAACGTAATCGGCATATCAAATAACATATACCATTAACGTATGTACATGAAGTTGTGAAACACCCTGTACATTTCAAGTTGCATGCACCACATGCAATTTTGTAGATGTCATCTATGGTGTTTTCTGTTTTGGTTTTGTCTTTCAGTTTTGTATCAAAGATTGAGTTGTGTTAATAGTATAATTTGCAATTATAATGTTTGTGTTTTAAAAATTCGTTAACTTTGTGATGGTAAGAAATTTTCACGTATATTAGTTTTTCTTTAGTTGTTTGTTCAATATGCCTTAACTGGCGTTTAACGTTTGGATATGTATTTTAACTATATTACAAATACAGTATTCTGGAAAGCTACTTCCTCGTAGACCCTGTTTTACAAATTCAATGTTTTCTGACTGATTTTTTTATTTGACAATACTGGCCTTTATATATACATATATATATATAGATAGGCTGTCCAAAAAGTCTGACAACGCTTAAATATCTCAAAAACGAAGCATTCGATGACAAAGTTACAAAACACGTGATTTTTATTTTTCTAAAATTATTCAGGCATGATATGAAAACATACCTTTCACCCTCTGGTAGGCCGGGTGACGGTGAGTTTCAAAAACTTAAATGGAAAACCTTTTTATTTATTGCACTATTGCATTTTCCATAAAATACTGTAATTGATTTGCAAATTTCAACCTCATCCCTCCAGCCCCTTGGGAGTAGAAAGAGGAAAAATCTTTAAAAAAAATTGAGAAACGATAAATATTTTTATGGTGAAAAAAAGCAAAAAAATTATCGCATCTTCGAAGTGATGGATCTGACAAGAACTTAATGCTTATGGATTTTAGGAAATAAATTAATTTTTTCTCATGGAAGATAGATATTTCTTTTTAAAACTATTTACACCTTGTATTTAAACTATTAATAGGACCCTCTCCAAACATTTGGTAAGTAGTAGGGTCTTCAAGAATGGAATTGGTTTTGTTTAAATACTGAGTTTTTTCAATTATGACTGTTTTGGCGCTTTTATCAGCCTTAGTAACAATAAATTGTGGATTTTATTTAGTATAGTGACGTGTTTTGGCTATCCAATTTAATATTCCTATTTTGACGATTGTTAATCTTCGTGTCTTAATTTCTTCTGTTTTAGATGCTAAATACTTTTTTATTTTTACTATCGTATTAAAAATTCGCAATTGTTTCTATTATCATTGTTTCGTTTTTATGAGTATTGTTTTCTAAATAAGGAAAATTATTTCCCAAGACTAACGTATCCAAAATATCATCTGCAATGGTTATATTACTTAAATTAATGATCTTTTTTTAATTTTCGCGTATTTCAAAACAAAAGCTGTTTCTGAGTTCGTTATTTTTTATGTTAAATTTTTATTTATGTTCCATTTTCTAGTTTAAATAAAAATTGGGAGAATTAATAATATGGACAGTAAACACTTCGATGGGAAGTATAGACATAAACAATGCCATATCGAGTATTTGTACTTTTCACGTTTGAGAAAGTTCAGTTGCTTGTGGCAATCATTGATTTCTAAGTTTAACAATTTCGATTTGTATTGTTAATATTATTCCGTTTAAATATATTTACGTTTGCGTGATTATAACTCGTGTGTTTACATTCATTGTTAATAAAAATGGGAAACAAATTTAGTTATTTACATTTGTAATTAAAATATGTTCTTGTTTAAGTAGCTGTATTTTGTATAAGTATGTGTTATTGGTGTCGTTTGGTGTGGAAAGCTGAGTTTTCTACCGGCCACCTTATAAGTATTTGTAATAATAGTTGATCCTGTATTTTGAATTGTAATATGGAGATTTTAGGCTTCAGGATCCATTGAAAATCATACTAATAACTTTAATTTAATTACATACATTAGATAAGATTTTTAAGTTATCAATGCCAGTTGTCATAAACTATAGGTTATAAATTACAGTTCTCAGTTTTGTATTTACATAAAGTTACACCATACAAGCAGATATATCACACAAAAAATGACGTTTCTTGCGGCCACCTTGAGGCCATACGTGTTTCACGTATTCGCAAAACAAAAGTAACGACTAGCAAAATGTTTAAACTTTTCAAAATTCGCAAATTATCATTAAATATTATTACCATGAATATTAAGAATATTTCATATATTTGTTTCCACTGCAGGAAGAAAAATAAGTACTTAAATTAACAAGTTTAAATGTTTATTCATATGAAATATAGATATTCGTACAATACAAAGTTTACATAACATAATATATCATAGCATAAAATAACATAACTTAACAAATACAAAAATTATAGGTTTCATAGTTCAAATTATGTATACGTAGATACCAAATTCATGTTATTGTGTTGCTCATATATTCAGTTCTATTTTGACATTTGTTTTGTAAAAATCATGATGGATGCAGACGATATTATTTCTGTTATTATGTATGTTTATAGTAATAAATCTAGAGAAAAAAAATTATATTGCAGTGAATAAATCTACAACGAAAATCTGCTGGGTTTTATCAACATTATTTTATTAAAATGAAACAAATTGTCAGATATTACATTTAATAGCTATTCTGTGTTCTTTAAAAGCGTAACCGATTACGTACCTTAACCACAATGAAATGAAATTTAGTTATATTCTATGTTTTCTTATGTTATCTTATGTTATGTTTCTACTTTAAATACATTTATATTTTCGTAATGTTATGCTATAATATGTTATGTTATGCTATGTAAACTCCTCAATCAGCCTTAAAGTTGTATCGAAAATAAAATCATCATCATCTGTGGCGCTACAGGCTCAGGTCGGGCCTGGGCCTACCGGGCACACCGACCCGCAAATTTTACACTGTCGTACTGTCGGTTTTCGCAGTCAAATGCTACATTATTTAAGGCGTTTAAATCACTAGTTTATAGCTCCCGAGTGTGAGAAATACATGAACTGTATTTTATATTTTACGATAAATCACACATTGTCGACAGGCAGACTCGTCAGTTCGAACCTTGGTCCGGGTGACGTCACAGTAAGTTAAGAGATGTGCCTTAACACGCTCGGCCACCGCGCCTGGCAAAAATTAAATAATATCACTTCTGTAAAAAATCTGAAAATATATATCCGATGTTCACATGTTTTTTAGCATTTTGACCAGATACCATGCATTATGTCAAGTCACTGATTCATTAATCGAAATGTTTGGGCCATTAGTATATAGGTACATAAGTAAAATGCTCAAAATTTCACATCAATGTGTATTTCGTAGATATATCTAGCAATTACGAAAACTTTTTCAAAGAACCTATAGTAATTAAAATGTAAAAAAAAACTAAATATAATTAATACACGTAATTTTAAGTAAATTCATATTATTTGATTAAATTAATCCAGGTTTGATACCTAGATGTTTCAAAATAATTGCAAAAAAATAAAGATATATATTATTTGATGTATTGATTAAAACGCAAAAAAAAATCGCAAACAAATGCATAATACTTGAAGTAAATAATTTTCGTGTCACTGGACTGATAGGTTATACGGGTACTAACGAATAAACATTAGTAAACATTAAAATTTATTGGAAGTTGTGTAACAGATCTTTCAATGTTTAATGTTTACTGACTTGTAATCAAATAATATATACTCTTATTTTAAAACATCGTGAATAGTCTGTTTGTAGGTTGCTTTACCTGATGTCGATAGAATATATCTCCCAAAAATAATAGTCAAAGAAAATCTAGTTTTCATTACTATAGTACTCTTCAAAATTATGAACAACAAATTTATTATTCATATACTATAAATATATTAATGAAACCTAGATTCTAACCTTGAGCACTAGACTTCATTTGTCTTGTCAGACAATAAAACAGCCCTGTGTTCTTTCTTTCTTCACACACTGTCATGTGACATGCGCGCGTTTCCCAAGTACCACCACCAACACCGCCGTCGCCTTGTTGAGAAAAACAAGCGTGTGACAGCTAACTTTTTCCCTGAGAGCTTGCGGACGCATGCGCATAGAGATATTCGCCTTCGCCAACTCGGATTTACGTTCGCGGGCTTCAGTTCCGTCGTTCCGTGATGCAATGCGTTACTGTTCAAACGACGCCGGCGACGCTTGTCTCGATCGGAATTAGTTCGCGATTCATTCAATAAGTGATTGTCTCTGTGCATTTTATCAGGTTTAATTTCTTAAAAGTAAATATTTTATACATTCAGTTTATTTCACAAAATGTTTTTACAAGTTTTACATTTTTATATTAAACTTTAAAAACTTTTTTTCAACAACAAAAGATCATTAAAATTAGTTTAGTTTAATATTGAATATTTGTGTATGGAAATACATTATCTAATATATATATATATATATTTTAAAATTAATTAATAGAGTTCATAAATGTATATTTATACGTACTTCAAAGAATTTTAATATAAATTAATGATGCTTTGTGGAATTTGTTAATAAAACAGAAAAAACTATAGATAACTTTAATAATATTTCGTGTCCTAAAAAAAACTCTTAATTGTATCGTCAGTATAAGTTTAAATTAATAGACTATATAAGATATTAGTATACAAAAACTTTTATAAGAACCATTTTGGAGTGTATACAAAATAGCTCGTTTGAAGAGTAAAAACATGACAATTGAAATATAAACAGAAATTATATCCGTAACTCTTTAGTCTTTAACTTAACTCGGTCTTAATTTATGCGACAGTTTGTTACAAATCGACAAAGTCTTAAATCAGCGTGAATTTTAAAACAAAGATTTTGTTTGAAACAATTGGCCAGTAAACCGGACTGATACAGTAAATATTTAGACAGTGAATGTCACACTATAATTTATGACTGTGTTGAATAAACATTAAACATTTGCATTTAGTCATATAAATAAGGTTCATGTGAAATAAAAAAATCAGTTTTAATTAAATATTTACCAAAAGGAGAAGTTGAATTATTCCCAATAAAAACTAAAAGAAAAAAATTCAACATAAATAAATACGACAATGTGTGAAACCATGAAGCAATAAAATGAAAAAGAAATCCGAACAAACATCTAAATAAATGAATATTGACAATAAACAGAAGAGCGTAGGAATTCTACATCACGACAGTTAACTAATTAAAAATACCAAACCCTAAATCTACGATGGCGTCAAATGAAACAAACATCAGCCACAAGATGATAATGGACGTTTTTTTCAACGACGTGAATTACGTCATCATCGGGCTTTACATCCCAGTGTTCCTCCTGGCGCTGTCGGCCAACACTCTGGTTATAATTGTCGTCATTAAGTACCATTACATGCGAAGGTAAGTCTGTCACTGCCTAGGCTAGGCGGCCATGACTCGAGCTTTTTCCGCTCAGGAAATGGGCGCTAGTTCTGTTTTGTCCTGTAAATTCGGTTAATGACGACTTGCTAGAAACGGAAATTATTTTCAAGCCCACTTAATAGCTCTGGTTTAATGTGCCTAATGAAGACTATAACTGGAAGTAATGTTTGCGCTTCCATTTATTGTCATTAACGAAATGAATACGAAAAGTAAACATGTTTAAAAGTACATTTTTTTATATTATAAGTCTACATTAAATATTTACATTAGAATATTGACAAAAAATATATATTAACAATATTTTTAAAATAAATTTAAATGCATAACATAAAGATATACCTAACTTCGTTTTACGTATGATTTTATTATTGATAAAATAAAGGTATATTTAGAAAAATTTTATATTTAATTTTTAAAACTTTAAATAATTATTGTTCTATACATAATGAAATATGAATACCACAGGTTTAACCGTACTGGTTGCCATGTATATTAATAAAACAAAATGAAACTATTCAGGTTAAAAATTTTAAATATTTTGTATATGAAAAAAAAAAACAGATATATCATGTATCTGTTTACAAAACAATTAGTTATTTGTTTTATAAAACATGATATATGTCCTAAAAATAAAAGTTTTTTTTTGTACGTAATTGCTAATTTAACTCTAGATATTAACAATATTAATATTTAAGGTTTGTAAAATTAAATTAAAAACACTAGGTTAGTTTCAAATGATGTAAAGTTTATTTTACAATACGTATTTCGGTCGACTAGACCATCATCAGGTGAACAAGATATGAATGAAACTAACCTAGTGTTTTTTAATTTAATTTTATTATAAAATGTTTCAACGAGAACCGACAGTTAAATCTATCGAATTTAAGGTTTGTTATATTGTTAATAGAAATAAGTTATTTATTTATATTAATGATATAACAAACATTAAATATTAATGAAATATTCGATTATTGAACAAACCTCAGGAGTCATGAAAAGAATCTCTCAAATAACTGTAAGGTCTTAGACAATAAGTTTTTACTATATGCTACACGCGTACTCGTATGTTTATATCCGTATGTACCAAGTATTATCGTAGTTCAAATTTGAAGTTTTAGAGAATCGAAAAATTACCAGTAGAATATTTTACAGTATTGCTAACATTGTTATAGCTATTTATGTACATAAATTCCAATTATGTACGAGTTGTCTACAAAATATTTTGTTTGTGTGCCTTGAAGGCGATTTATTGTTGTCTTTGTTTAAAATTGGTATTTAATATTATTAACTGTCAAATTTATCAAAAAAGTTTTCACAAACACTCATAATTTAGAAGATTCCCAAAAGAAGTAAATCAATGTAAAGCAATTGATTAATTCATTATCATATTTATTTTGACTTATATTTTTGTATTTTGACAGGAGTCGAATTTTGCTATTTTATCAAACTAGTCCAATCGAGACTCCAATGAAGTGCCATTTTATAGTGCAGTAGAACATAAACTATTTTATATATTTCGAAAGCGTTGAATAATTATTCATTATTTTTTAATTATTCTTCTCTACGAGTACATATGATAAATGTATTAATTAAAGGTTGTGGAAAAAGAATGTGTTAGCAGCTTCTTCAAAGATAACTAAAATATAATAGGTAGATGTAGTTATAGTCGACAGGTTATTGTTATTAAGGTTTTTTTATACTTCTAATTCATCATCTCTGTTAAGTATATATCAACAAATTATTTGCTTTATTTAAATATTTAATTTTCTTTTTAACGTCCAATATATTAATCGATTGTTAAGTTAATAGCAACGTAAGTGATACAGTATCTTCGAAAACCTGAACATGTGTTTATAATATGTGATATCAGGTTTTTGGTGCGCATTGAATTTTACAAGAATATAATTCAAATAAAAGTTGTAGAGAATTAAATTACGGAGTTTTGATACAAAACACATTTCATTTTAATTTTTAATCAGAGCGTAAAAAGTATTTCAATAATCGTTAAAATAAAGGCCACCATGAAAAATTTAAAACAATTGCCTAAAAGAATATTGTTTTACGGAAAATGGTAAAAACTTTTGAATAATTGTGATTTTTATAACCTAATGAATTTTTCATAAAATAACTTATGTTATGAACTAAAATGACTTGAATAGAATTTTTTAATATAAAATAAAATAATAATAGTGATACTAATAAAATTATAAATAGTACGTTTATTTTTGGCAAAGATGCAAATCCCGCTGGAGAAATCGTTAATTTTTACGTTTTTTTTTCCTTTTTTGTCCGTGATTCAATATGAACGTCAATATCTTTGACAGTAGACAATTTGTTTAAATTTTTTCATGACCATCTTTATTTTTACGAAAATTATAAATGTTTAATTAATTTTTGCGATGGTAAGACACAAATGATATGTGTTTTATACAAAAAAATCCTAATTTTATCCTGTACAACTTTTATTTAATGTATTTAACAGGTAGATAATTATAACAAATATATAACAGTTAAATGCAACTCTGTGCATTAATAAAAGTAAACTAAATTTTCCCACGACTATATAGGAAAATAACAGCTTTTATACAGTCACCTAGTTACGAAAATAAACAATATAATTCAATCCTGCATTATTATAACAAACGTGTTTGTTATATATTTTAAACTTATGTTTAACATTTTAGTAAGCTAATGTTTATTTTCTGACAATTGATTATTTTTCCTGTTATATAAATTTTCACGATAAATCGTATTATTCCCCCAAAAATGGAGAATGACGACGTTGAAAGTCCATCCATGGAATGCATAACGCCAAATATTATTGAAGCGGCTTAGAACACCTCCCTGAATTTATTCCCGAAAATTCTCAAAAAAGGTACACAATGACAATCAGTTCGTGGATTGGGGGAAAGCTAAATAAATCAAATAAGCTCCTAGCTTACTTTGAAGAATTATCGAAAAAGTTAAAATCGAATTCATTATGGATACAATATGCTATGCTGCGGAGCTGGTAGTTAAGAGCATTTTTGAAGAGAAAATCAGATAGTTATAAACCGAAAAAATCTAAAAAATTTAATTCATAAAGAGAATATTTATTATTCGTATGGCCGTGGGAAATATAGCGTACATAACTCGCTGGAAAGTGTCTATCGAATTCTCGTGAGCTTTCCGCATTCGGTTAAGGGCTCATGCGTCAACATTCACTTTCTATGCTTGTTATATAATATACAATTACGTCATATGTGAATTAGTTTTCATTGATTAAATTAAAATTTAAGTTTCGTTAATACCAACTGAATATTAGGCCATTAATGTAAAAATAACAAAATGATTTATTTACTTTATTTACTTTCACAAATATGCATAACATGTGTTGATGATAAAAGCAATAGTACCTATATAAAAGGGTGAAAAACAGACAGAAATTTTGAATAAAAAAACAGTATAAAGATGTACGATATGTAGGTATATTATCAATTTTCTTATAATAATAATGATATATATTTCCAAAATAAATTTACATACAAGTGAAGAAAAATTAAAAATAAATAAAAAAGTATTAATTATTAGAAATCTTTGATAAAATATAAATGATAATGTCCTTTGAAATGAAGACAATTGAGTTCCTTGGGTACGTAAATAATTGTACAACTTCGAATTCATGTAGGAAGGACTCTTGGTAAATACTTGTCTTGGGAATTGTTGTTCCAGTTTCTCTTGTAGTTAGATTGTATGACGCAAAATTAAAGTTATGTTTATTTGAAAGAATAAAGATTAGCAACTTAAGTACATATAAAGTATAGATAATTAATATTTTATACATTTAAACAATTCACGATAACTCGTAGTTCTCTCTTCTATAATTTAAGAGTATTATTTACAGCTCGAATGGAATCTCCTAAAAATTATACCATAACTAATAATGCTTAAGATTATGTATTAGAAGTTATTTCAGAAAATTACCTGAGATACTTAATTATATAACATATTGTTAGTATTTTCTTGCCATTGTATAATTGCATTGAGTACTAATACTATGACAACTGACGTACATATGTTCATATTACCATTACAATATTTGCATTTTTTGGTACATTTAAAGATAAAGGGTTATTTATAATTTCGCACATCCTTAAATATATATTTTATTCAATAAAGATGATAATCATAAACAGCATTGAGAAAATTGACATCATCAGCATATATAACAGATATAATTTCAGACTTAACATATTCTGGTAAATTATTTATATAAACTAGGAATAAAATGGCCCAAGGACAGAACCTTTTGGAACACTTAACTTTGTCTGAGCACTATCAGATTTATAATTACAGGTAATATCGTTCTTATCTACATAAGAAATTTCAACAATTTGACAACGATATTAAAAATATGATATAAACTACGACACGATACTACCTCTTATGCCGTACATTGATAGTTTATTAAGTAATAAATCATGATTTACACTGCCAAATATTTTACTGAAGTCTGTTGCAACAACAGAAACTATTTGTCTGTCATCCACACTATGTATAATGAAATTAAACAAATCATGTATGGCTGAAAAAGTAATACGATTCTGTCTGAATATATGTTGGTTATTATAAAAGATATGTATCAAAAACAGTTGTTAAATATTTTAAAGAGGTTGGAGCGAATCTTGTGTCAAAATTCTTTTTTTATTCAACTATTTAAAAAATAAAAAATTAAGCCTCTGTTGACGTTTTCAACGTTCTCATACATAAGCTCTAATGATAGAAACATTTCCGTATTGACTTTTTTGTTTGCTTTACATTTATTTTCCTAACTTTGATAAACAAGACAAATATGAATAAAATTGAAGATTCGTAGTATACTATAAGAGATTAATAATGTTTTATTACCGTTCAAATTAAACTGAAAATGAAAGATATTTTTTTTTATTTTCGATTGATAGTAGCTGAACAGATAAAGACAACCTCGTACGGGACAGTTGGTATAAAGGAAAAATTTAGTCAAATGATTCGTATCTTTTGTATAGATACCTTTTTTTCGAATATATTTAACAATATTTTTAAGAAGGTAAATGATATTTCAATTATTTATATTTATAAAGTGTCCAACTTAACCTTACATTTGACTTTATAAATTACTTTTACAAAATTTACCTTTGTATCTGCTTTGCATTATATTTTTATTTACAATTTTTACTTGAAGCTTGAAACTACAACTGACAATCTTGTCACAAGTATACACTTACACATATAAACGAAAGTACATAAGTTTCTTCGGCTATATACATTGAAATCACTCAAATCATATTTTTATGAAATACAAATTCATTATGTATTTATAAGCTCAATATACTTTTTTCAAATAAAATTATAAGTTTTGGCAATTAAAAAACAAAAATATAAATTTAATTTTGATTCATTAGTTGCGCTGCAACCTCCTTAACATAAATTTCTCATAAATCTTGGATATACTACACACTTAAGATATTCGTTTATAATTTTCTATGTAATGTTTGGAATTTTGATTATTAAACATTGGAGTGACTAGGAATTTTACAGTATTCAGGAAAAGTGCCGACAGAAACAGATTAATTAAAAAGCATGGTTATTAATTCTAACAACTCAAAGTCAAGGGATGATTTATTCCTAAATGAATTTATTGAATTCAATACTTCATACGTGTCAAATGGGTTGATGAAAATTGTTTTACTTATTACAAAATAGATTGGTAATGCAAAAAAATATCAAACGTTTATACAATTGCAGAGGATAAGTTACATTAGAATTTATATTCGGATCAAGTAATTTAAAGTTATCGATAAGTACAGTGACTGATTTTGTTACATTATTTAATAAGTTCTAAATTATTGGATGATGAAATTATGTATCTATAATTTAGCCTTGTAGATTCTTTTTTTTTTGAGTAAGTTGCAATATATTTTACTATGAGATTTAATGACATAATTATTTTGCTATTATTTGTAAAAAATATATCTGGTAATCAGGATCTATTTATTAATATAACTAATTAAATAAAATTCTATTGCTAAAAATATACCCATGCATCTAATCTTCGCATTACCATATAAAGTAAACGTCTAACAGCGGACACATACGGAGATTAAGATGCAATCAGTTGCAAAGTACAACGGCAATAAACTGCAATTTTATATTCAATCTAAACGTATGTTCTTAATTGAGTTTGTATTTTTTTAATTCACAGAATTGTATATTTACTTACATAATTAAGGCCGAATCTACCAGAAAATAGGCGAAGCGGTCGCATCAGATATCCGTTTCAATATGGTCATATTTTTAATTTAACTACATAATTCGCTTATTTGGGATAAGAGTGTCACAACTCAAAATTTGGTCATAAATGAAAATGTAAACAAACAACCAAATTACTTATTCATCACTTTATCCTAAAATTGATAAACTGGCCCTAATTGGAACAAATCAACTCGACGACTAAATAGTTACAGAGAAAATCATTCATTCATTCGCGATATACTCTGGTTGATGTTTTAATCTTGGTTATCAATGACGTCATGAAAACAAGTATCAGAACATTATGGTTTAAGCCAGTTTCAAATATAAATGTCTAATGTGTGATATGTGAAGGTAATAAATAATGAAATTAACGTTTCAAATTTCTATAAAAATATTTCAGTATTTTAGATGGATTCAGAGACAGTAATAGTTTAAGAATTTGATTTTCAAGAACATTTTAATTCTATATAAATACTACAAAATATGAGTTAAAAAAGGCATGATGAAGATAATGTTATTTTAGCAACGTCGCTATTAGAACTTTGAAAAACCTTGAATATGGGCTTAGTGGATATCTTAAATATATTTGTTTTTTTATTAAATATTTAGAATAAGTTATTCTGTATTGTTTACTAAAATTGATTATGATGTTTCTCATAAAACTTATTCTAGGGGTAATGAGTAAATTAATGCAAAAAAACAGTTCTTTATGATTCTGTGGTGACTAAGCAAATGAGAAACTTTAATATCTGTAGCAAATAAATTCAATGTAGCCATTTCAGCTGTGTTCGAATGATCTGCAATACTATTTTCAATATTATGAAAAATTAAAAATAATTATATATTATGGCCAGATGAAAATGAAATTGAATAAGCTGAACGGAGAAATACGATCCAGCAAATCATCATAATTACGTAGATCGAAAAATACAACACTCTATGAAATTACAACATAACATCAGCAAATAAATTATTAACAAATAGTTATTTAGGCTTCCCTGCATCTGCTTATGATGTTAGAGTAATATTTTGTCTATGCGAGCAAGAAATGAATATGAAATGAAATTATTGTAGGTTTCCGAACTTCTGGATTTTTTATGAAGTTAAAGAATGCGGCACCTGAAATAAATTTTTTTTATGATAGTTACCATATATTGGGAAATTCTGCATACCCATTGATGAATTTGGAAGTGACCCCGTATAGGTAATTAAAAAATCGGAATTTTTCTATGTCATATCAAATTCTATAATAATGTCTTTTTAGAGACAATTGAAATATAACGTCGCCGCAATACACATCACAGTAAATCAGGGATTATTGTACATATGATTCTGGAGTCATATTCCTGGAGAGTCAGCAGTTTCTGTGGGAACACCTTTTCCTAACTCTTCCTTCACTAGAATTGGGCTTCATCAGGGAGTTGTTTAACCGTTCTAGGTATCGAAGTTCTTAGTTGAAGTACAATGCCTTCGCCGGATTTGGTTGAAAACGTGTGTGGAGTATTTTCTTTAAAAAAATACATACAGGAAGATAACACCTTTAAACAGAATTATATAAAATATTAAGGTTGGATTGTTTTTAGTACAATTGAATTTGTATTGGTTGAAGATGTAGTCATCACTGGATTCTTCGAACTTGTTCATTTGCTTCAATCGTTGATAGTGTTGAGTTTAATTGACATCTTTAGAATTTGTGACTTGTTAAAGTCGAATTTATAGTTTTCGGTTACTACTAGTTTGCCAAAGGTTCAGTGGTTGTATAATAAATGTTGGTTCTTGTATTCCAATTGACAATCGTCTTTTTTCATTAGGATTATTCCTTAAAGCGTTTTTATAGTATCGCCTTGTTTGCATTTGTCTTTATTATTTACGGAATCAGGAAATAGAATGAGATGTTGATGTATATTCGATATGATTTTGTTTGATCTTTAAATTTAGGAAGAGGAGAGTGTAACCAACAGTGCCAAGGTGAATACCGACAGCGTGCTGAGTATCAAACTATGAAAATTGTAAAGGTAAAAAACGTACAAATAAATTTGAAAATATAATTTTCTACCTACCTATATCCCCAGAAATCCCCTATACAGATCCTAGAACTCCCTTTTCTATTATAACAAATTACGCCCCCAAAACAGCCATCTCTTGGCTGGTAGCCAAATGGCAGAAATAAACAGCGACATACCAACCAATCTACGCTGAATTAATTTAAACAATACAGGCATTTACTAAACTATCTACAAAACAATAAATAATTCCAGCAACTAACAAAGCACAAAAGAAACAACAAACACATACGCAAACAAATTAAGACAAAATACAATAACTCCACCGAAAAAAGGAGAACAGAACATTCGCTTTATGGATATCGAATAATATAATCTGCATTTATTTAACAAATAATAATACAGTAGACCAACTAATAACAAATCATAAATCCATTCAAATAGATAACAACTAAATCGAAATAAGACGCCTCGTAACCCCAACTAAACGAATAATTATATCAAATGTATGCCCATTCATACCAAACACTGGAATATAAAAAGTACTAAAAGAACAAAATATAAAACCAGTCTCACACACATCATATATAAGAGCCGGAATGCAGGAACCAGAATACCAACACATACTGAGCTTCAGACGACAAATTTCCATAAATGAAGATGACGACAGATTCATCCCAGAAACCATATTTGTAGAACATGAAAATACTACTACATACAGATTATTCCTATTACACGAAACATTACAATGTACAATATGCAACAAACAGGACACACAAACAATGCCAAATAAACAAAAACTAAATATCCACAGAAAAAGATACCCAAATAGAACCAAACACGGAATTTCAAACAACCCAAACTGAGCGTGAAGAAAATAACACACCACGCACTAGCAATATACAACAAATCCCAGAATATTCATAAACCAACAGAAAACACAAAAAATCAACAAAAAAATATCGCAACCACAGCAAACACCAACCAAAAATAAAAAAAAAATCCACAAACATTAAAAGAAGACGAAATAACTAAAACAGCAAAAATACCAAGAACCGAAAGCCCGAGCGAAAATTTAACAACTAAAGAGCTTATGACAGGTATAGAAGAAATAATGGAAAAAGAACCAGAAAAATACCTTTTGACGTATAATGAATTAATAGACTTCCTAGAAGACATATAGACTTTCAGTAGCATGGGACTACACAGAAAATATACCGAAACTAATAAACAAAATGTTACAAAGAGATATGTACCCACACTTACAACATAGAAAAATAAAAATGAGAGTTACAAATCTAACAACTAAACTAAAAATACATCTATACAAATAACTCAGACTCACACAAAAACAAGCACTTCAGAAACACAAAATATAAAAGATAGAAATAATGATTGTACAATGAAACATTAACTGATTTTTTCTTCATCATGGAGAATTACAATTACTAGCTACAGAACACAATCCAAAACTAATCTGTATACAAGAAATTCACTTAAAAAACAATCACACGGCAAAAATAAATGGCACAACTTATCGCAAAGATAGACAAAATGAAAAACACGAAAGTGGAAGAGTCGCAATATTAGTTAAAAACAGCAATCATGTAGAAGCAATAGCAGTCAAAATATACAATCCGGTCGTGTTAACCATATGAACATATATATCGCACCACCACCGTACATAATAAATCAGAATGATGTAAAATCGCTACAAAACCTAATACCAAAACCATATATAATAGGGGGAGACATGAACACACACAACATAATCCGTCAACACAAGATAAGAGAGGAAGCATAATAGTAGAAGTATTTAAAAACGATGTACTACTCAACTTCGGTGAACCAACACACTTCTGCGCACGATCAGGAAATTTTACTAACATAGATTTATCCTTCTGCGACCCAGAAATAGCCTCAGACCTATCCAGGGAAAATCTACCTTACCTATATTAAAGTGATCATTCTCCCATAAAAATTACTCACCTACAGGACACAGGCCCAATCCAAAAAAACTGGAATAAAAAATGGAATTTAACACAAGCCGATTGGACATTGTATGGAAGCCTAATGAAAATACCTTATCCAAAAATTACAAATAAATTAAATAATACTGACCTAATTGAAAATCTAGTAACAGACAACTAATTCTTCAATATAGCGATTGGAACAAAAACACGAAGCACCAAAAATAAATGCACGATTTTGGTGGAATAAAGAATGAGAAGAACCAATAAAGGTACACAAAAGGGTTCTTAACAAATATCGCCGAAGAAAAACGACAGAAAATCTAATCGAACTGAAAATAAGTAGAGCAATCTGCAGGTGAACTATACGAAGAAACAAAAAGAAATATTAGGAAGAATATGTCAAAACCATAAACAAGGATACACCTACAAAAGAAGTTTGGAATAAAATAAGAAGATTAAAGGGAAAAAGAACACAATCATATATCTCAACCCTAAAAGTAAATACCCAAATCAAAAACTTGGAAAAAATATATATAAGTGAACTAAAACTGCAATGTTATAGAAGACTAAACATACTAAAAACACTGGTAAACCACAACTGGGGAGCCTATCTAAAATGGCTACAAATAATATATAAACCGCTAATTAGATCAAAATTAGATTACGGAAGTCATTTGTATGTATCAGCAAGACAATATTTGATAAAAGAAATAGACACCATACAAAACACGTCACTTAGGCTAATCACAAGAGCATATCAACCCAGCACCATCATACGTATCAACAGCGAAGCCAGTGAGCCACCATTGAAATACAGACTAGAAAAACTAACCCTGACCTATATCAATAACTTGATAAAAAATCCTAAGAATCTTGCATACCACCACATCATAAATAATAAAAATCACTGTACCCAAATCCACCATAAAATCCAACTACACCAAACATACCAAACAATGCTAGATCAAATAAACATGATACTGACACCTGTCGAAGATATAACGTACCATAATTCCCACCATGGGCACTTAAACAAGCAAACTTCAATATGGATCTCACAAGGTACAAAAAAGAAAAAAACATCGCGAGAAAGCTACAAAAACATATTTCGAGAAAGAAGAACAAACAGGCACTCAATTCATATACACTGATGGATCAAAAACAGACGCGGGAGCAGGAGCAGCAATTATACTGGAAGTAGAAGACTCATGCCAGTTTCACCTCCCAGATAACACAAGCATCTTTACAGCAGAAGCATACGCAATTTACAAAGCCACCGAAATTATCCTTTCTCACCCAAAACAATCCTTTATCAATTGTACAGATTCAAAAAGTACAATACACTATATTCAAAATATCTTCTCCCAACATGCAACTATCCAAAAAATCCACACAAACATCCACACTGCCATAGCACAAAAAATAACTCTTGTATGGATCCCTTCCCATATAGGCATAAATGGTAATGAAAGAGTGGATAAAAGAGCGAAAGAAAGCATAAATAAACCAATAACTCAAATATCAGCACATACCAACGGGATAATATCCACAGTGAAATAAAAAATTAGCAAATTATGGAACACAGAATGGAAAGAAACCCGCTTAGAAAACAAACTAAGGAAAATAAAGGAAGAAACTATAGAATGGCCAATACTGAAAAAAAAAACAGGAAACACCAAACAATAATTACACGACTAAGAATAGGGCATACCGCACCCATACATCAGCACATTGTCCAAAGAAGAGATCCAGATAGCTGCACTACATGCAACACACAAATGACAATCAATTGCCAAAACTACACACAAGAAAGACACAAACACAACATACCAAGATACATTCAATCTGCCCTCAGTAATGACAACAACACAACACAGAAAGTACTCATCTACCTAATAGACACAAATCAAATGTATAAAATATAAAACAAAAAACCATTGTAAATAAAAACTAAGCCATAAAATATGTACTATAATTAATGTAAAGTAACATCAGATGCTTATGACCTCCGGTTGAAGAATCTTTAAATAAAGCTAAATAAAATAATCTTCAGGAACAGACAATTTTTGGTGTTTCTTGAAATGAAATTCTTTTCACAAATTACAATTCGTTCATTTATCTTCTTCGGATACTGATATGTGTTCTCCTTGTTGTAGGTACATATGTCATATAGAGATGTAATTTGATCATCATATGATTTTAAGAAATATTCTTGGTTAGGGATTACAATTACATATTCATTATTATGTCTGGTCGAGACTGGAATAAGATGGCTTACTAAACTTGTGTTTCGTAATTTATCGGAATTTCAATGCAATACGTAATTTTATTAGATGATAATTTACAATTTACAAAGAACATTTTTTCTAATTGTAAAATATATTTTTAATTTACATTAATTCGTAACTGATTATTATAAAATTTTCAAATTTGATTTGATTCTTTGAAAAGATCATGTAATATTATAATACTTAGATGCATTGTGTGTAACTTAAAAGAATGTTAGGAAATTTTCAATATTTCGGAGAATGTTGTAAGTTAGACTGGATAAAGTATTTAGTGGATTAAAAATATCTTTTATAAAGAGCTTGTAAGTTAGAGTGTATAAGGTATTTAGTGGATTAAAAATATCTTTTATAAAGAGCTTATCATGAACACTAGTTTCACCGACAACAATGTGGAGTAGTTGTTCAATATTTAATTTTAACAATTTTTCGTTTAATTTGAATGTGTCGACAGTCTTATTAAAATACTCTATCATTCGTTTATTGACGGAATATGGGTGTTTGAGTTGGTTATTTAAAATGTTCTGGTTTTCTTTTAAATGATTTAAAGTTCGTATGTAGTAACGCTTATCATTGTTTTCTATGTGTTTTGTTAAATTATTCATTTTATCGTTTATTGAATATCGAATATAATCAATTATATTATTATTATTGTCAAAATCGAGAGATATTGTTTTGTCGTTGTTAAGTGTTTTTTTATGGTTTTCATATTGCTTGTTCAAAGTTTCGTATTGTGTCCATAGTGATTATAGGTCATAATAGTGTTCGAATGTGTGTGTGTCTCTGCATTTTTGGAGCTCATTAGTCCTGGGTTATTCGTTATGTCTTTCATACTTAGTCTATAGAAGTATGAGATGTAGAGGGATCTGAAATATTGTAATTCTTATTAGTAATTTTTCGCGGTCTTTTAATGATGGAAATTTGTATTTTTTGGTTGTTTTTGTCATTGGGATAAGGTTTTATTTCGACTTTTTTGAGACGTTTATTTACATTTTTGATCTTTTCTTTCTTAACTTTGGGCTGTTTAGTTTTATTTACAGTATTTTTGTTTTGAACAAAAATTATTTCAGGAATGTTTGGAAGTTCTACCGTTGTTGTATTTATTTTAGTTATTAGTTTATATTTGTCATCGTATAATTTTTTATTCATATTTAGATATATTAATTTAGATTTATCTTTGTGTTTTTGTATATAATCTTGGGTAATTTGCTTACCAAGCTTGATACCTAGAGGGAAGTTTCTTTCTAAACGTCCATTAACTTTTTTATCTTAGTTCTTAAAGTTATCTTGCATATTAAATATACGAATATGTTCTATTAAAGTTGAATGAAAGTGTTTAACTAAACCATTCTAATTTGGATTTTGTGAGCATGTAAAATGGATTTCAATTTTATGCAAGGATAGTAGTTCTTTGACGACTAATTTTAACACTATAGAATTTAGTCACCTTGTTATTTAGATTTGATTAAAATTACCTCCTTGCGCAAATCTTGAGAAAGCGTCGATTATTGTTAGAAACTTAGAATTATTAAGATTTGTCTATATGAATATACTCGTATCTAACGGTTTGTCGGGGGTCAGAGTTATATTTAATTTAGGTTTTACTAGATTTTTTTCATATTTAGCTGCTAAACATAATTCGCATTGATTCATATAATCTGTGTTGGTTTTATGTTGGTTAGGCCAATTTTTGACTTCATGTGAATGTCAAGGTGATTTGTTTTACCTTCGTGATTATTTTTAATAGTTTTTAAAATTTCGACTTGTTTTCTACGTTTTTCAATAAATGTTACATTTGATAAATTTAATGTATATAGGTTGTTCAAAATATAGGGAATATTTTATGTTTGTTTGTTTTAGTGTTTTGGGTAAAGGGTAGTTTTTGATTGCATTAATTTTATCCGGATTTAGTTTAACTCCGCTACGGTTCACGATATATCAGAGATATACTACCTCTTTAAGTAAAAAGTCTGATTTCTCCAGCTGAATTTTTAAGTTTGCCTTTTTTAAATGGTCAAAAACTAATCTTAAATTTTGAATGTGCTCTTGTAGGTTTGTACTGAAAATTATGACGTCATCCAAATATATTAGGCAAATTTCATTTACTAAATTACTAAGTATGTTGTCCGTTA
This sequence comes from Pterostichus niger, assembly GCA_947425015.1. NCBI lineage: Eukaryota > Metazoa > Arthropoda > Insecta > Coleoptera > Carabidae > Pterostichus > Pterostichus niger. The sequence goes on along the minus strand of OX380336.1, from coordinate 24,962,443 downwards.
CACGTTGGTCAGTTGCCGGAGTATTTTTTACACCAAATAACATTCTTAAAATTTAGTAATGCCCAATATGCCCATTTTCGGTGTTAAAAGCAGATTTTTAATATCTGCTTGATACATTTCGATTTGATGAAAACCGAACGCGATACCTAAGGTGTAAAAATAGTTACATCTACCAAGCTTATCTAATAAGGTATTCATATTCGGTATCGGATATTATCATTGATTGATTTCTCATTCCGTTCTTTATAGTCTATTACTATTCTCCTTTTTCTTTTGTCTGATGCGCCAACCAAGAAGAGTGAGAGGGGCGAATATTTTTTTTCGTCAAGCATGCTTGAAATTTGTCTTTGACCTTCAGTCTTATGTTCTTGAAGATATCTATAAGATTTTAAATATACTGGGATTTCATCTTTGGTTCGGATAAAATGTTTAATAACATTTGTGAATATTAGTGATTTATTATCGTTATGGAAAATAGGGGAGAAATATTTTAATAGTTTCATAATTTCGGGTTTGCCTTCCAGATACATAAGGAGGATTCTTATTTTTTCATGTCTAAATTAATTTTAGAAGAAGATTTTTGAAAATGTTTATTATTAAGTTGAAAATAATTTCACGTTTCTAGTTCTACACAGTTTGCTGTATCTAAACTTTGTTCTTTATCACTTATATGAATAACAGGATAAAATAATTCATAATTTTCAATATTTGCTAATCCTTCGGGAATAATAATATTATTTATTTGTATTTAAGTTATAAACGCTTCGGCTGTTTCAGTATTATTGACAAATATTTTTGTAATTTTTTTGGAGTTTATAGGGATTTTTATAATGTTAGATTTTGGAATAATTTTAAGAACATTAATTTGTATATTTTGATTATAGGTTATGATTTATCCCTATTCAAATTTATACTTCTTTATAAAATTTTTAAATTATCTATTCCAAGCAAAATATCAAAGTTCTTATGGAAATCAAATATATAGTAATTTAATAGTTTATCACGGTTATTAAACAATTTGGAAACAGGTGTAATAATACTAGAATTTTCAATTGAAGTACCGTGTGCAGTTGTAATTTTAAAGTGGTCATTTTCAATACTATTTTAAAAACATTTTCGTGCAATGTCTGGATTGAGAAATGAGCAGGTACTTCGAGTGTTTATCAAGACATTTAAGTTGTGTTCGAGGTTTATTACGAGTGGTAATTCAATATGATTATGTGTTAAATTCATAATTTCAAATTCATTCCAAAGCTTTTCATTGAAAAAGCCTTGATCATGATTATCTTCGTAATCAGTATTTGGGTTAGTGACATAATCTTCTGCATTTCCGTTATTATATTTTTCTTAAATTTTGTTATTTGATAGTTCAATAGTTTCAGTATTAAACAATTCTTCCGTGATAAAATCGGGTATAGGTTGTGATTGGAATTGTTGGGGACGGTATTTACTTCGACCGATTCTTGGCGTGAATGTTTTTTTCTAGAACTGATACTCATGAGAGTCAGTTTCGCGTTTTGACTGGTTGAGATCAGATTAAAAGACATTAGATGTATTTGTTTTATTCTGTTGGTAATTAAGTTGAGGAGTGTAGTGTGTTCGTGGGATGTATTGTTGTTGCTTAGAATGATATGTTAGTTGAGGGAAATTAATGATGGTTTGTTATTTTGTGTAGGTTTAGTCACGGTTTTATATTATCGTTTATTAACAGAGTTAATTTGAAAGTTATTTGCCATCATATTTAAAGCTGTAGTTAAATCTTACGTGTTTTTGTTCTTATTAAAGTGCCTAGAGGCTCTTTAAGACCTCTCAAAAAAACTCTTAACGGAAAATTTCATAGATATTCCATTAAAACGGGTTGTTTTTCTTCTTGTATATGTAATGTAATATAGGAAGTTCATAAATTTAATACTCCATTGTAGTAATTAAATGGAGATTCGTTTTGATTTTGTTTGAATTCATTTCAAAATTTAATGTGTATATGAGTGTGTTGCGTTTATCTGCGTTAGTAATTTAATAATTGTAACATTCGCAATATTTACAGCGGCTTCTCCTTTAATTTTTGCCAAAATACTACTCATTAAGTAACCATTTTGGAAATTATGTACATCCATTATATCGTAAAATTTATTTACAATTTTTTCACAACCTTCAATACTTAATACTTGTAATTTAGTTTCACCTCGAAATTCGGGGATATCAATATATTCACGTGTAAGATTTGGGACAGCCATTTCGTCAAGGTTTAGGTTATTTATTTGTTCAACAAGGCATTGGTCAGTAGGGAATGTACTGAATCTATGTCTGAGCTATCGTCTGATTCTCATTCAAGATACGTTCGATTATCTCTAGACCTTATATGTGCACTACTAATATATATATATATATATATATATATATATATATATATATATATATATAGCGGGAATTTTTTTATCAGTAAACATAGGGATTTGTCATTACCATAGTTACAGTTAAAAAGTTTGGCAGCAATGCATTAGAGCGTTTATTTAAAAAGTAAACTTAGGGAAAATAACATTGCTGTCATCTATAGTTGTCAATGTCAAACTGTCCTCTTTCAAAATCAGGCCGGGTTAATAGGGCATCAAATAGTGAGGCCATGTTATATAAATGAGCGTAGAACAATTAATGGGGGTTATTTTGAACAGTTACTAAATTAAAATTCCTATTTAAATTAATGTTATTTAAAGTAATTAAATTCATTTAATTTGTTTCAACTTAAAAAGTTTCTTTTGTTATAATAGACTATTACACTTCAATGCATTGCTGAAAATGTAATATTCCCTACGTTTACTTTTAAAATAAACGCTCTAATGCATTGCTGTCAACTTTTTTAACTGTAACTATGGTAATGACAAATCCCTATGTTTACTATTTAAAAAAAACTCCCGGTATATATATACATAAATATATATATATATATATACATACGGAAAAATTATTTTTATCTACCTCTGATATTGACCACGTGGTTACTAAGCTAAACGATGTGGATTTCACTATAAATAAATACTTTTAAGATACTGTTTAGAAGACTTCCAATTTCTGATATAATTTTAAAAATTAAAGAAAAATCAAAAGAATTGTTTTTCGCATATTTTATTGTGTCAAAACTTGTCGTTCACGTTTGTAGAAAGTGCTTATATCCAATAGAAATAGGTATCGTAACTAGTTTTATATATTTATATATACCAATCAATTGAATAAAAATGTTATGTTATCTTCGTATGAGATTCCGAATAATATGGTATACTCGTACCTCTGTAAGATGGTTTACTTCGTTCGCGAATGATAAATTGAGGTAATCCTGTACTTAATAACACCATTTCGTACAAACACGGTTTGAGAATTGCATACTGTTTACTGTAAATGTAATTTTATAACATTTACATACCTTCTATAAATCTACACTTTTGATTAGTTAGATATTATTTAAAGATATAACTTAATCTCGTTATTTAATCAAATACGATCGAGGATACGATGAAGAAGTATAGAAATGTCATACTTATGTTATAACTATATTTTTTTTGCTTATACCCAATATATAAATGCAAACAAAAATTTTGTACGATTTAATAAAAACAGAAGTTATTTGACACATATTATCACATGCTTGTGATTTTTGTTAGATATTAATTCAATATCCACTCATATTTTGTAAATTCTATTCCGCACAACTCATGTGTGCTATTCATCTTTTTTTAATAGTTGTTTTATATCGTAATTATAGACAACAGTTAAATGTATTTTATAAATTTTATAGTGAGACAAATAATTACGTTTATTTCCTATTTTAATTCGTTTCATTGTGTTTCTCCTATAAACCCTAAAAAGTTTTTATTTTTTATTAATACAAAAAAAAAACCTAAAGTAAAATGTATTCAATTTATAATCAAATTAGATTTATTTTTGATTGAATGCATTGACAAATATTGTTCCAAAGCCCGGTTGTATAAAGCGATGGTAACAGTATTGTTAGTTTACAGCATGTAAAATTTAACTAATTTTCTGATTGTTGCGAAATTTTGTCTTACATTTGTTAGATCTCGTTTCTTGAAAAATTGTTTGTATTTACACTGTCGTTCTTAAATTAATAGGGATGAATCTATAGGCAAATGAAAATTGTCTTATATAACAAAAAATAGATATTCACAGAAAAGACGCGCTAGTCTAAAACTGAGATTCATTAGTAAATTTATATACACATTTTGAAGATATGATTAAAAATTATAAACTAATACTTAATAACTATAGCTCCATATAAAGAAACCTGTCTCTGGGTCTCTTGTGGATATTATTGCAGTATTTGTTACATATTATAAATAAATTGTTACGAAGGTTAAACTGTTTAAATAAATTCAACTGATTCAACATTGTAGTGTAGTGTAATAATTATATTGACATCTGTCAAACTCATAATTTTAAAACTGGATTGTACTAATTGCATTTTTAATAGAGCAATATACTAATAAAGCAAACAGATGTTAGTTGAGGATATACTTTTGGTCTGAAAAATATATTTGCTATTATACTACATAGCAGGCAAATATAAAGAAAATAAAATAGTTGTCTCAATTTACTATCAAATTTAAAAATAATATTTTATTCTCTAAAATTATGTAAAATCTATACAATACTTTTTTTAATTAATGACGTTAATGATGCTTGAGTGCACTGTTATATTTTCATAGTAATCAATGTTATTGTTGACTATTATATTATTATTCTTATATAGATTGTAAAATTCGAAAATTTTAATAACTTTTTACAGATATTTCTTAATAACCTAAAATAAGAAGCAAAATATTTAATTACTAAATATGGGCATAGTAAGTAGTCATTTGTATAACTAGTAATAAAAGAAATTCTTTTTCAACGAATTTGAAATTGTATGCACGACAGCGAAGCCGGCGTATATAAATTCTTTCAATACATGTTGCATAGGTACGTATTTTTTTATTACCTTGTTATATATAGAGATAAAAATTTAAAAAACACATGGCAAAATTTCGATAGCGTATTGCTAAATTTGTAATAATTTCCAAGGAGATAAATAAATAGAAATAGTGAAAAAAAATTATCAAGTATTTACTTTTTTTGACAATTTTTAAAATAGTTGAAAAATGTGTAATTTTCTATATAAATTTCTATGTTTTATATGCAAAAAGTTTATCTTTGTCGAATTTTAAATAGGTGGGTACCTATATCCAAAAATGTGCAATATTTTACTTGTTTTTTTTTTTATTATTATTATTTTATTCCAAACATTTTTATTCTTCATTTGGAAAATTCAATGATCTAGAAACTGAAATTTATTCCAGTTAAGTGATCTCAGTACAAATTTAATATTCTTCAACAATTTTTCATTTTTGTTTAAATTTTAAGATCACGCTGACGATAACGTAATGGTTTGATATGATTAAGTATGCCGGGATGAATCACCAGATGTTCGGATCAACAATTCCTGATATACAATTCATGATATAAATTTAGAGAATATCAAAATAGTTTACCGTGAATGAATCTCAGAATGTATTTTCAGAATTGTTTGCTGTGTGGGATAAAAAAATTTGCTTTGAATTCTATAAGATGTTTTTACCTACTCCATTGTGCAAACAAATGGTAAAATGAATTCCTTCTTCTAACATATAATTACAAATTAGATAATCAAATTAAAATAACAGAATGAAAATTTGTAGAAAATGTTTACTCATTTTAAGATGGTGTGCAAAATTTTATGTTTTAATTTCTTATATACATTAGAGCGTAATAATATCAATATATTGTAGATAATTTAAAGCCGATTTTTCTTATTTATATAAAATGATAAAGAAAAATATATAAGTACATGCCATAAATGTTTTCTATATTTACCTGACAAATTTAGTAGAACCTTTATCGAGAGATGGAAAATTAAACCATACAATTTTAATGTGTCGAATTTATTAGTTTTTTAAATGTTTCTATTATCTTTAGTAACAAAATTATAACCACAGTAGCCTTTTGCATATTTTTGTTATTATTTTATTGCATATACTTTTTCTTACTTTGTCAATTTTAGAGAAGTATCTGCCCACTCTTTAACTTTTGTTAAAAGAAGATGTTTATTTCTAATTGTGCTTTTCGTCATGTCCATTGAATTGTATCATTTAATTAATTTCATATCCTACGAAATGTTGTCCTCTATTATTTAAGTAAACTTTGTTTGATTAACTTTAATAAATGATGGATATTGAATCGTGTTCGTTGTTCCACATTTAAAAATATAATTTTTAGTACCCTACATAATATAAGTATAATACGCCTATGTAATAGCAGAAAAGTTGTAGTTGTAGAGTTTATAGTAGAATGCCGTTCAAGTAACATGAAATTTTAAAATTATTTACGTTGTTCGGGTAGGCGAAGACAAAATCTTGTTTTTGTATATTTTTAAAATCATAGACAATTACAGTAGAATAAAATTTAATTTATTTCTAGCTTAATTTCCATTGAAAAGTGATTTACGAGTAACGCTAAACACAGAACGTATAAACAAAATTGTTGATTCAAATTTTGTGCGTTGTTAGATTAGACAGTATACTTGTACAAAGCAAAGCTAACGATTAAAATAATATTGGTACATAAATTTTGTTCCCTTATTATTTTCCAATATATCACTTATTTTTTACAAGGTCCATAATTATATTGCAATCATGTAACTAGTCTTAAAATATGTCAAGTCTTAATATTTAGGTAACACGGTACAACCAATAAGAATAACGAACTTTGTTTAATATTGTTATTTGTTCATTTTCAACAATAAATAATTTTGGGTTTATTTTATATGACAGATATAATTTTTTCTATCGTATTTTCGAACTCACAATTTAAACTATGAAAATTACAACTGTAATTTATTGAGATGTTTTGGTATTTATCTAGCACCTGTGTTTCTATATCTTAAGTTAAGAAAATTATCCGTAATCTTGTTCATGTATTTACACTACTTAAATATATTAATGCATTTTTTATTTAATTCAATTTCTATCTTATTAGTGTTCTAATTTCTAGATATTACTGTTTTGTGACCACTACTACAATATCGTATTTAATAGTATTTTACGTAACAATATCTGGAAGTGATACTTTACTGGGTATGCCGTACACGAACTTTCTAAGATTGAGAGCCCTGTAAAGACTAGTGATGCTGTCAAGACAAGATTTATTGTCTCGTCTCGACGATATAAGATAACGTTTAGAAATTAAAGGCTAAGACGAGATTTACATGTCAAACTTCTCGATTTTTGACATTTATTTTGAGTTTTTCGTTTTTTTTTATGTCTATACTATAAATTTTAATACCACAATGAAGTAGCCTGGTTTAAATCATCGTCACGTATCAAAAGAAATTAAAATACTAGCATCAATGCTTATAGACAATGGGGCACACAGGACGGGTGTCCAAAAATTTATGGATAATTATTTTTGATCATTATAAACCCATTTTAAAAGAAGACTTTATTACATTACAAGAACACTTCCAAATAATTAAATACTATTACATTTAATAAACAGTGATCTGAAGTAAGCCTTTCATAGTTGTACAAATTAATAAACTGTCTTTTTTATGTTACATATCTAGTGATTTCTATAACATAAGTCGTTTTAATTTTCATAGAATGTTTATTAATTTTTTCAAGAATTTCTTCTCTGCAGACGGGGATATGCTTTTGCTATTTTGTTTTCTAACTATTTTCTGTAATCTTCATCTCTCCCGTTTCCTCAAACATACAATGATTTTTCTCACTAATCGTTTAGCACTAATTTTGTTACTGAGAATGACCTAATTAATCTAATGGTCGTTTTTCCTAAAAAAAAGTCTGCAGGTGAAGATCACCTACCATGTTATTTAATCAAGGTTTACCGGTTCATGTTCACACTTCCGCTGATCTTCATTATTAATTTGGCTCTAAAACTCATATCTTGCCTGATAGATGGACAAGCATACTAATTTGTCCCATTCACAAGAAAGGTGATATTCAGAATTATTGCCCTATTTACTTATTCAACAACTTCACTAAACTGTTTGAAAAAGTGTTTTATAACTGAATTTATAGCAACACCAGATCATTAATCGCTTGTAACCAACATGGCTTTGTACGTGGCCGGTCTACTATAACTAATATTACTTCTTTTGCACAGTATCCTTCTGAAGCTCTTGATGCATGTAGTCAAGTTGATGTCATTTATATTGATTTTTCTCGTGCCTTTGACTCTATAGATCATGATTTGTTACTCGTACTTGAGGAACTTAGAAATTTGGATGTCTCCCCTACTGTGATCAAGCTCATTCATTCTCACCTTACAGAAAGATTTTACTGTGTGCATTATAATGGCTGCTTCTCTTTAGACTTTACGGGCACTTCCGGTGTCCTTCAACCTTGGTCCCCTTCTTTTCTTTCTCTTCATTGGCAGACTATATCACTCCATCACATGTCCGTATCTAGCTTATTCTGACGACATTATGATTTTTATACGCATTGATTCGCTCGTCGATGCGTTATTACTTCAGCAGAATCTTGACGATATGGCTCTTTGTTGTACACATAATAAACTACATTAAAACCTTAATAAGTGCTACAAAATCAGTTACACTCGTCATCATTACCCTATTACTTTTTCTTATACTCCCATTCTAAATCTCTCAAACGTACTACGACGATCAAGGATTTAAGTATCACCTTTACACATAATTTAAATATATCAGAACACATTAATTTCGTATGTTGACTGCCAGTATAATTCTAGGGTTTTAAATAAGAATCTTTCTCTGATGTTTCTTTATTGAAAACGTTATATCATTCTTTTATCATTAAAAAGCTGGAATATGCGTCCTTAGTTTGTTATTCACTTTATGCTTACCAAATTATAGCTCTTGAAAGAATTAAAAAAAATAATTAAAATATTTATCATTTAAGGTTGTTGGGGTTTATCCAATTATTGGTATTTATAATGGCATATTGCTATATCGTCATATAATGTCCTCCCTGTCGGATAGAAGAGATCCTTACTAGGCTCAATTTCTTTATTTATTCATAAACAACGTCATTGATGCGCCACACTTGCTACTTTGTGTTCAGTTTCTTATTCTCAGATTAGCTTCGAGACATCACAGGTCGTTCCATCTCCTCAAGGACTGATGTGTTAAGAAGGTCTCATATCTATATTATCTACAAGAATGCCGAACGCCATTTTGATGACATATTTTTGTAACTTTTATTCTATACTATGTAAATTTAGTAAATGTTAAAATTTATGTTTTCATTTTCACTTATTTTTTGCTGTGTCTTGTAATTGGATATTGTTGGAAATAAACTACTATTATTATTATTATTATTATTTAAATTCGAATTATAAATTTAATATATTAGTAAAAAAAAATAAAAATTAGTAACAATTTTATATAAGAAGCTGGCATATTCATTTTAACAAAAACTCATATAGAAAGTGACATTTTCCAACTATTTAAAAAAATCTAATTAAATTCATTTGACTTTTTCCATTTATTTAACATGTCGAAATTTTTATATCTGTCCAATTTTTAATTTTTATCATTTAAAAATCAGAACTTCGCTAATTTTTAATTATATTATAAGTACCTGGCTTGTTTTAAGCAAAAAAAAATTGTCTATGAGAGTAGAAAATTAAATAAAAAATTAAATATTTTTTAGATGATTATGATTACAATACTTAAGTATAATAGGTTGAGAAAGTAGAATTAATAATAGTATACATAGAAACAATCCAAATATTTCGCCGAATCTCTCGGCCGTAACGAGACGAGATAAATCAAGACAAAACATCATTTACTTTATTCGAGACGAGACGAGACAACATTTCTCGTCCAGTCTCTTCCGCATCACTACTAAAGATACATTTTTGCGACTATCAATGATAAATTATTCATGATACAACTAAAAAATATTGAACATATAAAATAATACTTATGTAATTTCCAAGTTTCCTGCGTTTTACAGCGCAAGTATAAAAGACATAAATTATTTAAGACTGTCATCTTTCAGAATGGTTTATACTATTGAAGAAAAAGTTTTATGAATGATAATTTAAATGAGGTAAACTATTTGGAATTATTACAGCAAAGGGTAATCTCGGCAATAAACTTTTTAAATATTGGTGATGTATTATTTTGTTTAATCTTGAAATGTTTCTTTCATTATAATTGACTATTATCATAATTCATGTTAATTCCTATGTTTACTGATAAAAAAGTTTTAATACTTTGTTGTCAACCACTTTAATTGTAACTATGATAATGATATGTACTCTATATATATATACAAATAACAAAAAATATATAAAAAATACAGGATGATTCTGCGAAGACGAACCCCCCCTTAACTTTTTTATTACAAGAAATAGAAAAATTTTCTTCATATGGAAGTTTTAGTATATTAAATATACTATTTTATGACACATATAGAATTTTTTTATAAAGTCAGATTTACATGTTTCGACTATCAACTTTTATTTTTCAAAAAGCTACCTAGAATTATTTTATTAAAGTAAAAACCGCCATTTTTTTCTCTCTTCAACGCTGTATTACTTGTCATAAATGTATATGAAAAAAATCGAGATAAATAAGATAATTGAGACATATCAGAAATTATTTTTATTCGGCTATTCTAGGAGGCTTACTTAAGTTAAGTTCGTTAATGGGCTATATACAACCAGTGGGTACCACAAGTTGATTCCGTTTTTATGTTTATTTCGGAAACGATACTGTTTATCACAAAATAGGTAATACTTAAATTGGAACCTAATTTGATTTAAAGAATTTTTAAAAGCATAATATAGAATTCTCATGACTCAAAATTGAATGTCAAAAATAACATTTAAGCATTCGCCAATTGTTTTTAAAAATTATTCAAAATATGCCGAATTTGGTAACAAATGCGTATAGGCAATCTAGTACGACTGTTAAAATGAAATTTAAGTGACTATCAATTATTTTTCCAAAATTATTTCATAGTGGATCGTATTCAATATCAAATTAAACCTCTGTGCACAGAATTCTAGTAAAAATATAATAGCCTCTTCAAAAGTTTATCAAGTTTATTTAAACTTATGGTCGAGAAAATACTGTCGTGGTCACAGTGGATTTTTTTCAAATTAGAAAACGGTAATATTTCTCTGATTCCTCTGGTTGCAATTTTCGTTCTAGATCGATAAAAACGGATTTTACGATCTAAAAATGATATTTTGTTAAAACATTGAATTTTATTTATCGACTTTTGGACAAATAATAATACCACTGCCATTAGTTAGAATTCCATAGATATTGTTTCCACTAAACTGCTGCTTAAGGAACTGTTAACCACTAAAGTAGAATAATGTAATTTAGATTGGCCGTAAAAATGAAAGACAAAGGATATTGCATTTGTCATTGTCACGACCTGTTGTATTCGCAATCAGTTTCCAATTATGTCAATTTATTTAAGTCACAGAACTACGCAGGACCTCGTACATTTAAATGCACCTAATAAATCTTATTCATCTGCTGCAATTTCAATCTGAAATCAACGTAATCAACAAAGGAAATTACAGTAAATTATACTTAATAATTTACAGTCGCAGACCTAACTAAAACTAGCACAGCGGGAATAATTTATAGTTATTTCATATTTAGTAAAGTGAAAAAGGCTTTGAGGCCAGTGAAGCACTGCGTGTCGATGGCACGCAGTTCGGCCATAGTGATTTCTTTACAAGCTTTATAGTGGATAGGGTAAGTGTGACGTCCATGTATTGCAGTTTGTTGAAATCAACTTCAAACCTTTCCAAATAAACAGTAATTACATGTAACTTTGCTATTAGAATTTCGTTTCCAGTTTACAACTTATTAAAAATAAATAAGAGAGTAATGAGTAAAGCCCGGATTTTTAGGCAATTGCCTTGATTCAAATTTTAATATACTTTAGGCAATTTCGTTTTTCTATACATAGATAATATGTTTACGTGTAATGGAAGGTTTTTTTTCGTGCCTTAGAGCCTATTTTTTCTATATTTTGGTTATTGTGCCTATTTTACCTTATACAGCCTATTTTGCCTATTTTTGTTGCCTATTCTAACTTTTATTGAGCAGACAAGGTTTATCATCTACTTCGTTGACTAATTCAGCACTCGACAAAGTGTTTCAACCTAACCTATAATATTTAAAGTATTTACTTTAATCAAGTTTTTGTGTGTGAATTTAAAATGCCGAAAGAAAATACGTTTCCCTTTCTGAAAATTTCATAGAACAATAGCTCGAAAAATTTTGTGAATTAAAGTATACTACATAGTTTGAATTTGCATAATAGTTAATAAAATGAGAACCCTACATTATAATTTTTCAGATTACGTTAATTTTTGTTTAAAATTAATATTTTTTTCTAACAAAGAATAGATACGAGATCCAATATTAGAAGAAGGATTCGTTTATTTTTTTGTAAACAAATTATTTACATTTATGCTGCCTAAAATCCCGCCTATTGTAGAGTAATTACCGGCCTATATGCCTGCTTATTTTAGTGTTTTTAAGAGCCTAAATATCCGGGCTTTAGTAATGAGGTAGATGGCTCAGTGGTATCGAGTCGGCCTGTGGATTTTGAGAACCCTGGTTCGATCCCCACAGCCGACAAACAATTTTCACCAATTTAAATCTACCCCTGTGGCTCCCCCTCCACTAATATCTTTGGGGGCCGTGATTTGACGGCTGGTAACCGCACTTCACGCGAAAAAATATATCTCTTACCGAGATCTGCTTAGGCAGAATACCACACCCAGTAATGGGTAAAAGGCGTGAAATATATTTATTTTTATTTTATTTTATGTTTTAATTCTCATTTTATGTATAGAGTAGATTTTTCCCCACTTTCTTTTACGCCTTATAAGCTATTATAAACATATAAAATGGTGATAAATTTTCAATTTTTAGGTTAAGTTTACATCTGTTACTTTCACATTTGAAATGCATTTGCAATAAAATTGTGTTATTAAATAATCTTCAGCAATATTTATTCAAAAATTTTTAAATATTTTTTTTACTTTTTCATTATTTGCTCTTGATTGTAAGTACTACAGTGAACAAAAAATGTAATTATTTTTGTTTATCAACTAACGTACATAAAAATAGATGAAATTAGTAAGGTACATTAATAATATTCTAATGCAAATTTTATTTATCAGTAATCAAGTGAATACATTAATATCCAGCATCTCCTTTGTTCTAGACATGAAAGACTACCGGGCAAGTACAGTATGATTTGTAGCCCTTGTCCCTCTTATTTATTTTTCATACAGATAATTCTGTTGTAAGTACTTACCTTGTCCATACACATAAATCTCTATCAGTGGTAGCTCATGAGTAAATTTATAAGGAGATGAATTCATATTTCAATGAATATACAAGTTAATAATAAAAAAAATTCATATTATTTATATACATACATATACAAACATAACAAATAATATAGATAAATACTCTTATTCCGCGTAAACTATTTAAACAAAATTATTAAAACATATGCAAAAAGTCCATAAAACAGTCTTTCAATAATTCACGGAACTTAAACCTAAAACTGTTTTAAAACTTATTCAATTCAAAACTGACATCTCCATACTTTCACTAGTTATTAATTGCTATTATATGATATTATTTGCTAATATATAACATTATTTACTATTACTTACCATATTATCAATTATTTTCTTGTATTAATTTAATAATAGCAAATAATAACAAATAATACTTTTTTCACAAAGAACGTAACGAATGAATACACAGATTTATTTACTGCAAGTGCAAGATAGCAAGAATAATAGTGAGACTTGCCTGTTTGGTTCTTGTATTTGCACTTTTACATTGTGTTATAACAAATGCTGACCGTGGATCCCCGGCTTCAGTGAACGGTACTCGCAGCGGACTCAAATAAAATTCAGTGCAAAATTAAATAAAATTTAAGAAATTATTATTTCTTATTACAAAAAAATATTGTTGCGCGCCTTTAAGTATTTTATTGTATTTATGGATGCAACATTTCATATTTTTTCGTTATTTCGTTCATTTTAAATCTAATTTTACATATTTTGACTAGGTGAATATATGAAAGTGAGTATACCACGTCGAAAAGAGTATATCGCTTATTTGCATGTGGCAACCAAGGAAAATTTATGATTGATTGATTTTATTGAGTTATATTCATGGTAACTTGTATAAGGAAAAATCTAAAATGTTACGGTTTTTACTGAATCGTTAAAAAATACAGTTAAAGCAGTAGAAGGTAGAAGGAATTTTAAACAATTTAGTCTTATACAAAATTGAAAGAAAAAATAAATATAAAAATTCGAAATTGTATCCATTTTTAATTTTAAATTTACAATTTTTGTAACTTTCATTACAAATGAAACTATACATGATACAGAACATAGTTGCTGAATTCAGTTCGCACAACAATAGAAATTCACCTGATAAAATTACTCGTAATTTTATTTTTGAAATCACAGTATTTTTTTTGTTTCATTGTTATAATTTTTATTTTGTATTTCTTTATTGTTTTAAATTTTCATTGTTGTTATAGGATAGATGGCTCAGTTGAATCGAGTCGGACTGTGGATTTGAGAACCCGGGTTCAATTTCCACAGGCGACAAATCATTTTCACCACATTAAAATAAAAACTACCCGCTAACATCTTTGGGGGCCGTGATTTTACTATGGCAGTATTGCACAATCAAGCATGGGTAAAAGGCGTAATGATACCTATGTTTATTTTATTTATTTGTAATTTTTCATTAATCAATCATATTCAAATTTGTGTTATACACTTTAAAGGTTTTAAAAAAATATATTGGTATTTTCTTTATATTTTGTTACTGTGTAATAGTTTTTTTCTACTTAAGATTGCACTCCACAAGTCGTTGCCTATAACTAAAGCTTCAAGTATTAATATCACTTGCCCCGAATCCGAATTCGAACACGCGATTAAAACTGTAGTTAAGACTTCAAATTTTAGAGGATATTTAGTGAGAGGATTTCGCCGCCAGCATTATTCCGCAAAAAATAAGATATGAAAATACGCGAATATTTTAGTGCTTTATCTTCATCAGGAATAAGTATTGCCGAGTTACTTCATATTCATACAAAAAAGTTAACCCAATTTTTATTAGATGAAGGATCATAATCCGCAACTGAACCGTACATGTCAGTGAATGTGAACCCGAAACTCAACCTTAAATTTTAATAGTTATTTAATATATACCCAACTGGAACCTAACTTTATTAAAAAATATATTTGAACCTGAATCAGCTCTACATTTTGTGAAATAGATGCCCTCTACATAGATTTTAATTGTTATTTAATCTATATTGAATTCGAACCCAACTTTAGTAAATATAATACCAGAACCTGAATACATACATAATTTTTTGCTAATTAAATACTAAATTATTTCGATTAGCAGTTATAACCGTTATTTTGTTTATTTATTTCGTTCTTGCCGTTCAGCTATTCAGATATTTGATTTTATATCGTAGACATTTATACTCGTAGATAGCTTTTCAAACCTGGTTAAATATACTAAAGAAAATACATTTTTTATTATTTGTTTCATTAAAAAAATTACATACATACATATATATATATATACATTTAGTTTTTTTCAGAAATAAATAACTACTACATTCGTTTAAAAACTATTCTTTGTATCTGATACTGGAATTTAACAACGCAACGTCGCGTCGCATTGCAACCTGTTGAGAAATGTGATTTTGTTTTATCAAGTCCTATTGCGTCGTGGTCGCGATATTTTGCCAGATATTTTAAATATGCACCGGGCAAGATGATGTGTTATTTTAAGTTTGTCTCAAACTCGACAACTTCTAAAAATAGTTTTTTGTCCTTTATTTTTGTGATACTTGTTTAAGCAACTGAAAATTTTAAAAAGATAAGTAGGTACACTTTTTTTATACTCGGTTAAAAATTAAAATAGATACGATATTTTAATATTGCCTGGAAATGATATAACATACAAAAATTAATGGGAAAAGTTATATCAACAAAAACATATAGTTATAAAAACATTTGATTCGGTAGAATTTAATTAATTACAATGAACAAGATCAAAGACTTTATGTATATATATATATATTAGAATTCCAACAAGATTTCATGTTCGCTTTATCTATAGTGCCAGAATATCAGACTACATAACCAAATCACTTAAGGCATCTGTGTCCACCCCGATGTATGAGGGATGGATTCCAGATATGGGTATTGTACCCAGGACAGCAAGTGTTTTGGTAGAAACAATCAGTCTCGTCCATCGACTCGAAGATTTAGATATTTACATCACGTGATGTTCGCGTTTTACTTAATTTTAAAGTTGAATAGTTACAGCAGTGCCTGAATTAATTTTTATAGTTAATATAATATAAATTTAAGTTAATTCGTAATTCTATTTCCATATCAGTTATTGTAACATGTTATGTTACTTATTTCAGAGATGAGTTTTTCTTTCAGAAAACAGTTTCATTTCACTTAGCCATCCTTACATCATTCAGTCATTTCGTATTACAATTGACGCAGTCCAGTTAATCATTTCTGCGTCCACTCGCTCGTGTTACTTAATTGTATTATTTCAAGCCACAGTTATTTCTCACTATTCTCTTTCCGATTAGGTGTATATTAAAGTGCCCGTCATTTTACTTTTTAATAAAGTAACATATGGATTATTTTAAATGTTTTTAAAGCATATTTGATGCACTTTTCCAAATTGTAAAAAATATATTATGTTCCATTTGAAATTTCAAAGTTGATATTAAGTACTAATAAACTGAAAATGATATCATGAAAGTACATCCGCCATCAACTAGCTTACACGTTGCTGTATAAATCATGTTATATGAAAGAAATTGTTAAGGTGATAAATATGCAAAATATTTGCTGGGTCCATTATATATATAGGGTGTTAAAAAAAGGGTAAGAATAAAATGCTGAACAGTGCTGATCGCAAAAACGCTGACCGACGTTGAAGAGCGCTGAAACCCGCTAACCCATGGTAAATATCCGCTGACCAATACTAAATAATAACAAATAGAGCCATACAAGTAATATTTAGTATATTTTATCCCGGCATCGCGACGCCGACCGACGCTGACCGGCATTAATACACGCTGGCCCTGATAAAAAATTATAAATATTCGCTGACCAATACTAAGTGATATCAAACAGAGCCTTACAAGTAATATTTACTATATTTCATTCCGGCATCGCGACGCCGACCGACGCTGACCGGCATTAATACACGCTGGTCCTGATAAAAAATGATAAATATTCGCTGACCAATATTAAATAATATCAAATAGAGTCATCCAAGTAATATTTAGTATATTTTATTTCGGCATAACGACGCCGACCGACGCTGACCGGTATTAATACACGCTGACCCCGCTAAAAAATGATAAATATTCGCTGACCAAAACTAAGTGATATCAAACAGAGACTTACAAGTTTTATTTAGTATATTTTATTCCGGCATCGCGACGCCGACCGACGCTGATCGGCATTATTACACGCTGGTCCTGATAAAAAATGATAAATATTCGCTGATCAATATTAAATAATATCAAATAGAGTCATACAAGTAACATTTAGTATATTTTATTCCGGCATCGCGACGCCGACCGACGCTGATCGGCATTAATACACGCTGGCCCAGCTAAAAAATGATAAATATTCGCTGACCAATATTAAATAATATCAAATAGAGTCATCCAAGTAATATTTAGTATATTTTATTCCGGCATCGCGACGCCGACCGACGCTGATCGGCATTAATACACGCTGGTCCTGATAAAAAATGATAAATATTCGCTGACCGATACTAAGTGATATCAAATAGAGTCATATCAGTAATATTTAGTATATTTTATTCCGGCATCGCGACGCCGACCGACGCTGACCGGCAATAATACACGCTGACCCTGCTAAAAAATGATAAATATTCGCTGACCAATACTAAATAATATCAAACAGAGACTTGCAAGTAATATTTAGGATATTTCATTCCGGCATCGCGACGCCAACCGACGCTGACTGACATTAATACACGCTGACCCCGCTAAAAAATGATAAATATTCGCTGACCGATACTAAGTGATATCAAATAGAGTCATATAAGGAATATTTAGTATATTTTATTCCGGCATCGCGACGCCGACCGACGCTGATCGGCATTAATACACGCTGGTCCTGATAAAAAATGATAAATATTCGCTGACCGATACTAAGTGATATCAAATAGAGTCATATCAGTAATATTTAGTATATTTTATTCCGGCATCGCGACGCCGACCGACGCTGACCGGCAATAATACACGCTGACCCTGCTAAAAAATGATAAATATTCGCTGACCAATACTAAATAATATCAAACAGAGACTTGCAAGTAATATTTAGGATATTTCATTCCGGCATCGCGACGCCAACCGACGCTGACTGACATTAATACACGCTGACCCCGCTAAAAAATGATAAATATTCGCTGACCAATACTAAATGATATCAAATAGAGTCATATAAGTAATATTTAGTATATTTTATTTCGGCATCGCGACGCCGACCGACGCTGACCGGTATTAATACACGCTGACCCCGCTAAAAAATTATAAATATTCGCTGACCAATACTAAGTGATATCAAACAGAGACTTACAAGTTTTATTTAGTATATTTTATTCCGGCATCGCGACGCCGACCGACGCTGGCCGGCATTAATACACGCTGGCCCAGCTAAAAAATGATAATTATTCGCTGATCAATATTAAATAATATCAAATAGAGTCATACAAGTAATATTTGGTATATTTTATTCCGGCATCGCGACGCCGACCGACGCTGACCAGTATTAATACACGCTGACCCCGCTAAAAAATGATAAATATTCGCTGACCAATACTAAATGATATCAAACAGAGACTTGCAAGTAATATTTAGTATATTTTATTCCGGCATCGCGACGCCGACCGACGCTGACCGGCATTAATACACACACATAAATAGAAACACAAGTTTTCATAATATTTTGAAATATAAGGAAAATACTAACCTGCTTAAATATAATTATTATCCATACACAACAGGTGACAACGGTCTAGTTAACTGAAAATATTGTTTGACAGTTCAAATCAATTACGTAGTACCAGGAAGTTGCTTAAAATTAAGAAGCTAAGAATACATCTATTACACTATTGTAATGCCAAAAAAAAATTATAACGTCAATCACCACTGTAGGCACGTATTAAATAATACTAAATGGAATCAATAATATTACAGGATAATATTTATTTATTTTTATTACATATAATTTTAAAAAATTACTGAGTTTATAAAGGTTTACAGTTTATTGAAAAAATTAAATAGGTAGGTAACAGAAAAGTAAATTACATTTATTTAAAATTAACAAAAATTATTAATTTACATATAATTATTATTGCCGGTCAGCGTCGGTCGGCGTCGCGATTCCGGAATAAAATATACTAAATAAAACTTGTAAGTCTCTGTTTGAAATCACTTAGTATTGGTCAGCGAATATTTATCATTTTTTAGTGGGGTCAGCGTGTATTAATGCCGGTCAGCGTCGGTCGGCGTCGCGATGCCGGAATAAAATATACTAAATATTACTTATATGACTCTATTTGGTATCACTTAGTATCGGTCAGCGAATATTTATCATTTTTTATCAGGACCAGCGTGTATTAATGCCGATCAGCGTCGGTCGGCGTCGCGATGCCGGAATAAAATATACCAAATATTACTTGTATGACTCTATTTGATATTATTTAATATTGGTCAGCGAATATTTATGATTTTTTAGCGGGGTCAGCGTGTATTAATACTGGTCAGCGTCGGTCGGCGTCGCGATGCCGGAATAAAATATACCAAATATTACTTGTATGACTCTATTTGATATTATTTAATATTGATCAGCGAATATTTATCATTTTTTAGCTGGGCCAGCGTGTATTAATGCCGGTCAGCGTCGGTCGGCGTCGCGATGCCGGAATAAAATATAATAAATAAAACTTGTAAGTATCTGTTTGATATCACTTAGTATTGGTCAGCGAATATTTATCATTTTTTAGCGGGGTCAGCGTGTATTAATACCGGTCAGCGTCGGTCGGCGTCGCGATGCCGAAATAAAATATACTAAATATTACTTATATGACTCTATTTGATATCATTTAGTATTGGTCAGCGAATATTTATCATTTTTAGCGGGGTCAGCGAGTATTAATGTCGGTCAGCGTCGGTCGGCGTCGCGATGCCGGAATAAAATATACTAAATATTACTTGTATGACTCTATTTGATATTATTTAATATTGGTCAGCGAATATTTATCATTTTTTATCAGGACCAGCGTGTATTATTGCCGATCAGCGTCGGTCGGCGTCGCGATGCCGGAATTAAATATAGTAAATATTACTTGTAAGTCTCTGTTTGATATCATTTAGAATTGTTCAGCGAATATTTATTATTTTTTATCAGGACCAACGTGTATTAATGCCGATCAGCGTCGGTCGGCGTCGCGATGCCGGAATAAAATATACCAAATATTACTTGTATGACTCTATTTGATATTATTTAATATTGGTCAGCGAATATTTATAATTTTTTAGCTGGGCCAGCGTGTATTAATGCCGGTCAGAGTCGGTGTCGCGATGCCGGGATAAAATATACTAAATATTACTTGTAAGGCTCTGTTTGATATCACTTAGTATTGGTCAGCGAATATTTATAATTTTTTATCAGGGCCAGCGTGTATTAATGCCGGTCAGCGTCGGTCGGCGTCGCGATGCCGGGATAAAATATACTAAATATTACTTGTATGGCTCTATTTGTTATTATTTAGTATTGGTCAGCGGATATTTACCATGGGTTAGCGGGTTTCAGCGCTCTTTAACGTCGGTCAGCGTTTTTGGGATCAGCACTGTTCAGCATTTTATTCTTACCCTTAAAAAAAGGGTAAAAAAAATTCAAAGTATGTTCATATCGATGTACTGATTTACAATCAAAAAGAATTCTCAAAATTATGGACACGCTTCTAGAAGAGTACATTTCTAGTGCCACTAGTCGATACGTAATTTTTAATAAAAATAATATTGGATTTTGTAACCACGTGACTGATGTTGAATTACAAATAAATTATTTTTATTTATCAATATAAGAGAAACTTTTTCAAAAATGGTAATTAATCCGTTTTGACTGTTTTAGAATAACGTTAGCACAAATATGCTAATTCTTATTTTAATTTTAATTTTGTGATTCATTGATTGTTGCAAAGAAATTTATGATTTATTTTTGCATTATAAAAACTAAATTAATATGATGTGGGAAATAATACGCTATTGCATAATATATGCATGAAAAAATATCGATTTGTTCATGAAAACATGCATTTATTTTAAATCACAAAAATTAAAAAATGCTAAATAAAAAATAGCAAATAATAATTTAAACAAATTATATACTAATACCAATCACAATTCACAATCTTCTTTTCACTTTCAAATTTCTCGTAATTTTCTTTTTGTTACTCCTAGTCGATGTTTTCTCCCTGTATTATATTTTTGTATCATATTAAAGTTTCTCGATATCGCCAATGCTTCCCAAAATAAGATTTTAAAAGATTGTCTAAAACTTTGTTTTCTTTCCTTTTTCATATTTTTCGCAAGTTGTATTTTTACACATGAAGTTAGCAGATATTTATCATATTTAAAAATGTTTGCAAGTGTTTTGAGAAGTTGATTTTCGTATAGAACAGTTCGGTTTTCAATTTCACATGTATTTTTTTCATTGGTTATAATTTTTTCAATTAACTTCAATAATGCACCAATTATATCTTCATCTGTTACAGTATTGCACTTTCCAATCTTGAATAATGGTTCGAGTACGTACAGGCTCTGGAAACGCTTAAACCTCTCGAGAACGAAGCATTCGATGACAAAAGGGTTGTGGTGGAGGGAATGGGGACAATTTAGAAATCAGAAAATATTTTTTAAGGTGAAGAAAATGATAAAACGTAAAATTATTGAGAAACGATAACTTTTTATCGTTTTCTTCACATTATAAAGTATTTTCTTATTTCTCAATTGTCCTCCACTCTCTCCACTCCCAACCCCCTGGAATAGGGAAAATTGAAGTTGCAATAATTTTTTATCGTTATTTTTTCATCATAAAAAATATTTTTTTAATTTCGTATTTGTACCCCAATTCTCTCCACCCTCCCAACCCCTTGAAATTGTAAAAGGGGAAAATTGCACATTTTCGAAGATGCGAACATTTTTTATCGTTTTTTCACTATATAAAATATTTATCGTTTCTCAAATATTTTTACATTATCCCTCTTTTCACCCCTCCAGGGGGTGGGGGGATGAAGTTGAAATTTGCAAATCAATTACAGTTTTTTATGGAGAATGCAATAGTGCAATAAAAATGATTATTTTTCAACCCTAATTTCGACCAATAAGAGCGTGGCATTTAACATCACGTGGTACAACTAGGTCTAAATTATATCGATAATTTTTCGAAAATTTCTCGGCTAGGTTGCTAGGCGATAAACAATCATTTTTCTGACAGTTGTAACTTATGCGCTATTCAGAATCATCAAAAATAATCAGCCGAATACCCCTCGAGCTTGAAAATTAATCGGGTATTTCCCTCTTGTTTCCCTGCGTAGCATCGATTGAGATAAGTTTTGCTCAAAAAAATGTAGAATTTTCATCACTGTAATACCTAATTAATAATGTGCAAATAAATACCTAACTATTCTTGTTAATTAACTCTTGTTTGGTAAATTCTCAAGCCGAATACAACTCGTTATGTTTCCATTTCCATAACAACTCATAATTTATGTCAAAATATTTTCAGCAATTTTCATACTACTTGTTATATTATATATGAGAGTTTCCATTTATGTTTTTAAAACTCACCTCCACCTCGTCAACCTAAGGTGGGGGTATGTTTGCATATCATGCTTGAATAGTTTTACAAAAATAAAAAATCTGATGTGGACACCACATGACTATAGATATTTTTTTAATTGCACATATTTGACATAAAATCTTGTATTTTTATTTTTGTTCTAATCCATAACAAACTTAATTTAAAAAAAAATTAAAAATATATAATATTTAAATTTAGATATCTCATTTATGCAAAAGGCTAATTTAAAAATTCTTAATGTGCTAGACGCAGAATTTAATTCTCTAAAACTTTTATTTGCAGCAATAAAAATGTAACAGCAGCACTCGAAGTGAAAATTACTAATTATAACAAAATATTTATTACAACGATATGTACATTCATTACTATACACATATATAGTTTTTTTTTTTTTGTAACTGAATCTACTTTGATATAATAAACAGTATCCTGAATATATTTTGTACTACTATATGTATTTATTAATTGAGATTCAAAAATTAAATGAAGAAACCAAGATTATTTTTAGAAGTCGATACAATAGGACATATTTGGAGGGAATGCTTGATCTGCAACCGAAATTCCATTTACGTTCAGTTGGTCACCGCCTATAGAATTCCGGGTCCCCGCAAGCTCTCACGTTTTGGTGCCTCTGGAAGAGGCAATTTCTTTCGTAATGATATCTTGGAGAGCGCGACAGAAACGTGAGCAAAGCGATAGAACGTGCAACGTGAAAAATTCCACACAGAACTGAACTCGAATCGGTCGAGAATGTAATTCTAAAATTGAATTTTATGGCGACGCACAACTCGGGTGGTAATATGTGGTCTGTCTCATTACCGAAATTGAGCGTAGTGGAGAAAGCAACGAAAACCAGCCCTATTGGGAATTCAGCTAATAGGATGATTCGATTTATCCACTGAAATCGTTTTTGATTTTTGGTCCCAGATTTGATAGCGAATGCTATTGATTTCTTTCTTTTTATTATTTACTTATTTCTATTAGATTTCCTGAAACGAACATTTTTCAATTTAAATATAAATATTATTTATAATAATATAATATAATAATTATTTTACAATAATTTTTTCCGTAAGAAAATTCCTATCCTTATACTACATATAATAATAATAAGAAAAAACTTTATTTAGCTTAAGCTATACAATAACACCATAATAAAACGATAATACATATAATTCGTTTTAATAACTATATTCTATTTAAGTAATAGTTTTTTATTTTTAATCTAATTTTTTTTAAATCTAAATTCTTAAAATTATCAGGTAACTTGTTATAAGATGGTACTCTTTTACAAAGTAATGTATTTTGCCCTTGTACTGTTTTTATGTGAAATATGAAACTTATTCTTATTTCTAGTATTATGTTCATGAGTATCTTCAAATTTAATTAATTTTTTGTCGAAGTACTCTGGCTGCAATCCTAATTTTATTTTATGTATCAAAATTATAATTTGCCTTTCTGTTAGATCTTTAATATTGCACCATTTTAATTCTTTTAACATTAGTTCTACACTGGTATGTCTGTTACATTTTAAAATTATTCGCATTGCCCTGTTTTGGAGTAATTGTAATTTATTTAAGTCAGTCTGATTACTCAAGTGAGTTGTATATTGTTTCTCTAGCTGTTTGAGACATGATCGACGAAAATCGACGATATTTTTTCTGATGTGGAGAAACGGAACTGGTCCATATAAGTTTGTGTACAAACAAGTTTTTATCAGAGTTTGTTTTTTTTTTGATAATATTTTTATTTTATTACTTGGCTGTTATAAATAAATGACAATAAATGAAAATTTGTAATAATCTACGCATTTAATAATATAAAAATATGAAAAAATGTTATGTATTATTTATTATATCATACTTTAAAATATATTTACATTATTTATGTTACGCTGTACAACAGGAACATAATCCCAATTACAGTACAGGGTCCGCACTCACCGAGCTGTAGTGTAGTAGTTTATCTAATTTTTAGCTAGAGTGAGATTCGAACTTGGGATCTCCGGTTTCGAATTTCGTATCGCTATCCACACCACCGTACTGACGGATAATAAATAATGCTGTATGTGTAAAATAATTGAACGTACTCGTCGATTATAGATGACAGAAAATATTAACTAAATAATAAATATCTAGGTAAAGAAATAACATACGTATAAAAACAAGTATTACGCAGCGCGCAGTACTAGGCACATTACAAAAGATGTTTGTATTATTAACATGTCTTGATTTAATTTATGTCATGGTATAAGATAGGAATTTTATTTACGGAAATCAGACAGCGTACATGAATTATTCCTAACCTTTGTAAAGGATAGTATTCAACCAAAGCTATATCTAGAATTTAGTTTATATGTTGTCTTGATTCCATGATGCCGGTGGTGTGACAACGTATTATAGTATTTATAATTTAATTATTAGTTTATTAGAAATAAGTATCCTACCATTGGTACTAAATATGTCTACTTATGTTGAACCATTCATAATTTTGCCAATTACTTTCCCTGATTATTTTCTATCGAGAAAAGACGTTGTTCGCAATGCCAAAATCATTTTAAAACTAAATCTTCACAGATGTTAAAAATTAAAGGTTTATCGCGATACCTGTTATTTAGCCATTTCAATTTTTATTTATTTTTAAATTAAATTTTATGTTTTAAAGCTATATAAGACATACAGACGTATTGTGATAATAGTCGTACGTTGTAGCTATTAAAAATTTTCAATGTCAAAAAATATTTACACTTGTTATGCAATCTAACTCCGCTTTTATGAGTATTACCAATCAAATTGATTTGCATAAACGTTCAATCATAAATTTTATCTATTTAATTGTTGCATTACTGATATTTTGTGACTTTACTTATATTCATTTTGTAAATCTCATGAATAAATTAAATAAATTAAATTACATTTAAAGAAAAATATCACAAATTGGTTATGGTTAATGAGCCTAGTTCCAACAATATAGCATCTGTTTGGAACCAGCCAAACATATGTTGACTGAAACAGATCGAGTCGCTTATTTGGATTTGAAATAAAGTAATGAATTTGGCCCACCATAACTGCGGGTTAACAATGTCATGATTTGTGTAGATCGTTACTGTGAATGTATTCGTTCGCGTTGTTTGCCTTTGCGGTATTTAAACAAATTGTGTTAACTCAAACAACATCTGCAAAGTGAAGTCGTGAATTTTGATCATAAATTATCGGTTATCCCTACGCAATAATGGAATTAAATAGTCAAGATAATAAAAATACCAAAAAGAGATATTTTATTTTAATTAATTGCTACATTGTATATGACTATAAATCATGAAATGATACATTTGAAAGCTTCTGAATAATAAACGAGTATTTGAGAATCCCATCCATATATGATTGCGTCACATATTACATTTTTCGAAATTTAATTATCAATTATTCTGGTAAATAAACCTTATCAGTTTATCAATAATTGTATTAGCTAGTGAAAATTAATTTGAAAATTTAAGTACTTAGTAATTAAAAGTAAGATTAGAATGCCCGCTTTCTTCCTTTCACTGAAATCTGATTTATAGGAAAAAGGGCAGAACATTTTATTAATTTTTAAAAATTCATTAGTAAATATTTTTAAAGTAGATTTATGAAATAACTTATTAGCTATATTGTTTCTATGATACCTATATGACTTCGTCATATTTAATTTTCATGACGAATGAAAAATTAAATTCATAGACTATTAGATTAACGTTCAATAATTTAAAATTTATTTGTTATGTTAATTAAATCAAGCAAACTTTACATCATTAAAAAGAGAGAGAAATCAAATTTTTAAATATGTAAGTGTGTGTTAAAAGTGTTTGTGTCGGCGGTAGCGAATGTCCGAAAAAATGCCGGCGTATGTTCCAATATTAGTATCGACGGTAATAAACGTGATAAAATATGTTGGTAATAAAGAAATAAAAATGATTATAGAATAAAGTATTATTTTATTTTTTGCTCTATAATACAAAACAAACCTTAAAAATATTTATTTGTTTCACTAGGCATAAAATATAAGATATCATGCCTTCACAAGTGATTGAATCTAGCTAATGCAGCGAACATGCTTTTTTGTCGTTTTCAGCACACATAAATTTTTATTGGTTGCTTAAAATTTATAGTAATTTTGCGATTATTTTCAATATTTTTAATGTTATCGGCATCAGCATAGTTATCATGTTGCTATATATTTATTAAGCGGTAGCTATGCAAAAACAAATTAACAAATTCCGCTTTTTGTGAATGTTGGAAATCACAATATATTAAAATGATTCGGAATATATAGGTATAATTAATAGAAAGTGATAAAAGCATGCGGTTGTAATTATATTGATTAAATTAAATCAGAAATATCTTATTTGTTATGTAATGCGGTTGTAATTATATTTATTAAATTAAATCAGAAATATCTTATTTGTTACGCCTAAGCCGGAGGTGTGCTAACTTTTTTCATCGCATTCCCATTTTTAATTCAGAATAAGTTAGCGCCCAAAAACATGGATTCGAAGATTCATTAAAAAAATTGCGAATTCATATATTTATTATAAATTAAATATTTAAACATAAAAAATAATTAAATAGGAACATGATTAATTATTATTATTAATTATATTAATTATATGGGGTAGGTGGCTCGGTGGTATCGAGTCGGCCTGTGTGGATCTTGAAAATCCTGGTTCGATCCCCACAGCTGACAAACAATTTTCACCAATTTTAAAAAATCTACCCCTGTGGCTCCTCCACCACTAATATCTTTGGAGGCCGTGATTTGACGGCTGGTAACCGCACTTTACGCGAAAAAAATATATCACTTACCGAGATCTGCTTAGGCAGAGTGCCACACTCAGTGATGGGTAAAAGGCGTGATGATATATTTATTTATTTTATTTATGATTAATTATTATTAAAGCAGTACTTATGAGTAATTAGTGGGAAACATTAACTTATCTATTTCTGATAATATCGTCCAATTTTGGCTTTATTTTTGAAGTCACTATTCTTAATTTAGGTTCAACATCTGATAACCTAGAGCGATGTTTGGTTTTGATTCAAGTTAATTTCGATAATGTAGCTTCATATAAATATGTTCAAGACAACGACGAAACAACTTCAATAGCTTTTGAAGTTAATGTCGGATATTCTTTTTTGACAGAGCCACAAACTTTCCAAATATCTTCGATTAAAATTTGTTTTGAATGTAGTATCAATTGATAAGTCAATTCAAATTTTTGTTCTGGCAAATTAATTTTTTTTTCATGACATCAGTTTCAAACGAATTACCTACATATATGAAGAATCACATCTGGTTACGAAATCAGTATCAAGTGTTTGATTATAACAGTTTGTATTTTTTTCTCGGGAATACCCGTATTTCGCATAACCCGATTTTGCACTTTGGCTTCTATAAAAAAGTTTTTTGTTTAAAAAAAGCTGAAATTTTATCTTTTGTCATAAAAATAATTACTATTTTTGCTTGAAGACATAAATTGAGATCATTAGGTTTTTAAAAAATGTCAACGAGCTGTACTTCGGGCTTTAGTCGTTTTGCTACGAATTTAATATACAGCGCGATTTGCAGAACCATACACTTAAAACCTTTTTAGGGCCCATCATGGCCGCAGTACCATCAGTGCATACAGCAATACAATTTAACTATGCCAAGGCATTAAACTTGGAAAAATTATACCGTTTTAAAATTATCTTCGCCAGTAGCATGTTCCTCGAGAGATTTACAAAACAACTTCCTAAATGCTAAAAAGCTTCCTTTTCTATCGTTTCGACACGAATGTAAACCAAACTTCACACTCACCTACAGCTTATACGGTTTGAACGATTGTTATTTAATTTTTTTCATAAGATTTCAAGAATATTTAGGACCAGTGCTTTTTGGGTATTTCAGATTTTTTAAAGTATAGTCCGCGTGAATTTAATTAAAACTTGGGATATTTTCAAGGAATACATAGATTGCATGCGTTGCTTATGCAGTTTAAATTGGCAATTTATACTGAATAACATTGATAGTTGTTACAGAGATTTTATAGATTGTTTTAGGTATAATTAGAAGAATACGGGGTAAAACTTGACTTGAGGGCCAAACCTGAAGTTGGCTGCAGAACAAGCTGCTTCTGGCTTGAATTCAGGAGTACCAACTTAAAAAAAAACACCCCTAACCATGCCAAACCTAGTACAGAACGCATTTTTATGATAAATATATTTTTAAATAGATGTACTCGAATTTTATTACAAACAAAATTTTGTTTCGTTAGTAAAAAAAACACCCCTAACCATGCCAAACCTAGTGCAGAACGCATTTTTATGATAAATATACTTCGCATTTCAAATTGCTCGGCTTTTGACGTTAAGTTGGTACTCCTGAATTCAAGCCAGAAGCGGCTTGTTCCGCAGCCAACTTCAGGTTTGGCCCCCAAGTCAAGTTTAGCCGAATACGGATATATGCTTTAAACTGTTTTAAGAGTTTTCAAGACTATTTAAGAACGCTACTTACGTCAAAATGTGACATTGGCAAAAGTGAAAGTGTGAAATCTAATATAAAATTTAAAAACTAGTCTTCGAAAAAAAATACACAAGAAATAATATTCGCAAAGAAAGAAGATGCACTCAGATATCTGTAAAAGATAACGCATATATTAGCATATTACTTGTAATGTAAGAGTAAAAGTGTTGAATAAAGATCGAATTTTGCTCTCATAACATAATTATTAAAGTGTGTTGAAATATAGAAAATAACTGTATGTACACCACATACTTAATGATTATAAATAAATATATCATCACGCCTTTTACCCGTTACTGGGTGTATCACTCTGTCGTAGCAGATTTCGATAAGTGATATAAATCACGCCCCCAAAGATGTTTGTGGAGGGGGAGCCACAGAAGTAGATTTAATTTTGTGAAAATTGTTTGTCGGCTGTAGGGATCGAACCAGGGTTCTCAAGATCCACAGACCGATTCGATACCACTGAGCCACCTACCCCACCACTTAATCTTTATAAATGATTATATTTTGATTACATAGAAAAAAAAATATACCTATAAAAATATAGCATCTTTTAAATTTTTTTATCGAACATAGCAAGAATAAATGAAATGTATCATAAAGTATACTTACGAGTAACAAAATACATAGAATAGTTTTTAATTGGCATATAAATATAAAATAATCAGAATAAATTTATATTAATTATTTTACTAGTAAATTAGTTTTGACAGTAGTTAGTAGCCAGTAGTTATTTGCATCGCTCTTTATCTTGAACAGCCCTGCTCAAAGCTGTAACTTTTATCGTTATGAAAGAAACATTTCAATATCTAACAATTTAGAAAAATATTACAAATTGATTGAGATATTAAAGGATTGAGGATATATGTTTTGAACTGTTACAATAGATATTTAATATATTGTAGATATGAACCGTGAAGAGCATAGTTTTGCGAATATAGAAGTTGTAAAAATTACAGCTTCTACTGAGAAAGAAAGTACAGGTGTAAATACGGTTTAAAAAATTAAATGGATATAGATGGTCCTTCTTTATATTGTGTTCTGAATGTCAAGGTAAGCTTTAATTATAAAGTAATACATAAAGGAATATTGAATTTCGTTTTTGTCTGAATCTGGTAGGACGATTTCTGCACAGAATTAAGCTTACTTTGGTATTAAATTATCAGAAGAAAAAAAGCACAAAAATAAATAAATATTAACTGTGATAAGGAAAGTTTTGCGAATACAGAAGTTGGACAAATTACAACTTTAAATGATACAGAACGTATAAATTTAAATAATTTTTTAGAAGATGAAATAAACATAGATCTTTAAAATGTACTTGACTCGTAAATGTCAAGATAAGCTTAAATCATAAAGTAATACATACAAAATTATGACCGCCTCTTTTGTTTGGATCTGGTAGGACGATTTCTGTACAAGATAAAGCTTACATTGGTATTAAACTGTCAGAACAAGAGCAAAGATTTATTATTAAAAATGAACCTTGTCGGCTACGTAAGAATCCGGTTAGATGGTTTAGAACCCGTGTTCGACATTGCAGTGTTACGGCGCTGGGAACTGTTCCAATTGATTACAAGGTTACTTAAATGATTTAAGACAAAACGTCAATTTGTATATAATAGTAAAACCAAGCAAAATGTATCCTCGGTTATAATATACAGTAAAACCAAGAAAAATTTAACCGCGGCAAGCTACCAGGGCACGAGGATATCTATCAATGGATATTTATCCTGATATATATATCATGATACATATCAAGATATTTATACGTTGATATATATCAAGATATATACCCCCACTCCCACTAGCACGGGATCTAGGTTCGAGCCGTCTCGAGCCACTCTGTACTTTGGGGAAATCTCAGTGTTCACATCTAGTGAATTAGTCTTGCAAGGAATACCCTGGTTACAAACCACTTACTGCATTTCAAATAGAGGGCACCATCTTGGAAAATGTGTATTCGGAAATATGTAAACAAAGACTGCAAGGAGAATCAGTGTCGATGTCATTAGACGGGTGGTCAAATGTGAAAAATGAGCCCCTTGTGTGCTGCTCGATTGTTACACAAAATGGAGAATCATTTTTAGTTGATACAATCGATTCTTTAGGAAACTCACACACAGCAGCATATCTAAAAAAAAGTTGCTGTTGAAGCTATAAAAAAAAACTGAAGAAAATTTCCGAGTCAAAGTAATAAGTTTTGTAACAGACAATACCGGTATTGTGCTAAAAATGCGTAAAGAACTTGCTACTGATGATGATCTGGATATAATACAGTTTGAATGTTCAGCTCTGTCTCGTTTAGTTGTGTCATTCATTAAATTAATTTAAATTATTGAATTTTTCCAATATTGTTAATTGTTTTTATTTAAAAAGAATAGTTATGTTTATACTATATTTATTTATGTATTTTGAACAAATTAAATCCTTTAATTAATTACTGTATATTCATTAAAATAAAAAAGCATATAACCATATTTAAATAAATATCAAAATTTTGATTTATATCTGAATATATCTGATATATATCTGATATTTAAATTTGTAAATAAATATCAACATTTGGATATATATCTGATATATATCTTTATATATCCGATATTTTGATATTTATATAAATATCATGATATTTTTGTGCCTTGTAAGCTACATTGTAATAGTTATTAACATACCTAGGAATGTTATGAGTAGCATTACAGCCGCAGATGTCAGTTTGAAATTTGAGCTCGTAGAGCGAAGATTGTAAGACATCTAAGGGATGGTATGACTCATAACATCCGTGGTTTGATCAATAGTGTATCGGTTTTAGAATATAAACACTTTTAATGTCATTAATCAATATTATTTTAAGAATAACGTCATTTCATCAGGGGCGTTCCAACCCAGGGTTCTTGGGGTTCCCAGAACCCGGGCGCCAGCATAAAAGGGCGGCAGGCGGCAAAGAGTTAAAATAAATATGAGTATATTAAAAGAACACAAATACTGCGTCTTAATATTATTTGTAAAATAAATAAAGTAATTAAATGAATACCAAATGTAGGTACCTACTGTCGTACTAAGGCCTTTAATTACAAAAGATCGCGAAGTAATGTGATTAATATTTGAAATATAAAGTTAACTGTCAAGATTTCTTAATATTCACAACAAATCTTGCCGGTTATAGTGACAGCTTCTGTTTCTATGACAAAGCTGTCACAAAAAATCATAATTAGTAGGCGATTTTCTCGAACTATTTCCATTAATTTCTCTAATTTGTGGCATTAAAATGAAGTAATCTGTATGAAATAATGTGTGTGGATAGGTCTATTATGGTCATTTGCAATATTATACCATAATTTTTTACAGGACACTTTTTATTTACAAAAACCTTTTTTCCCATGTTATTTCCCTATGCCAACCTTTACGTGGAACGCGTGGTATAGTTATGAGTATTTAAGTATTTTTATTGTAAACTTAATTTACATGTATTGATATGCTATTTTGTTATTTGTATAATTGTTTGTGCTATTATGTGCAATTGTAAAATGTAAACTATATAGTTTAAATTAGGTTTAGGTATATTAGAATGTACCTATGTAGTGAACTAATTTCTTTTTGTTTTTTTTTGTATTTTTATTTAATTTTATGAGAAATTAAATAATAAAATATTTATTTAAAAAATAGTTATTTTTCTAGACAAACAATGTTCTATTATTCTACGCTAAGGTGAATAACATATTATTTGTCATGAGTTTGCTTATTGCTCTAAATCTACACGCAAGTTTCGCATAGTACGGCGTGTCGGCTTACTGTCTTACTCTTTCTGTATCGTAGAGCATAAAATTCCACGTATTTTGAGTACAATATCGCATTTTTGTGCTCCAAAATTTACGCCTGCGGCGCACGCCTCGGGGCGCCACATTCTACTTCAAAACCCAGGCGCCAAATACCCCAGATACGCCCCTGCATTTCATCATTTTAGAAAGGGATCAAGTAAGTTTGTGGTCTGTATGTTTTTATTTAACGCCATGGTTACAATTGTTTTGTATCATATTTATAAATAAGTTTTTTATTTAAACGTCATAACGTGGCCATCTCTAATTTTAAAGACTACACAATTAATATATTTTAAAAATATTTTGTGAGATGAAAGTGATATAATAATACAAATTTGCAAACGTATATACATTTAAACTTAATTTCTGTAAAATCAGATAAATGTTACTTAACACATGTGTGCACTAAGCCATTGATAAATTTATCACGGTCAATTGACCATTTCTACACTCTAGGCCATTTTTTTTTTATTAATTTGAAACTATTTTATTGGATAAAAGTAACTCATGGGAAGTGCCTTTTGATAGTCTTAGATTTTTTGTACACACGCAATTTTTTGGCAAAATCAACTTCGAGTGTGGTGCCTTTGCATCTTTAATTAAAGTCTACTTATTTACTGAAAGTTTTAGAGTAGTCTAGAAATTCTTTACACATATTGGAGAAATGAGGAGACATTTTTATTACATGTATATATTTCAAATATTTACTTTTAAAAATAATTTTTTAACAGTTCATCATGAGTTGGTTTTAGGACAAAACGTCAAATTGACAAGTTTTATAAAATATACAGAAAATTTCAACCAAACTTGTCCTCTGCAATAATATACAGTAAAATCAAGAAAAATTTGACGCGGCAATATATGTTGTAAAAAATTCGAATACAAAATATCAGACATGATATCTGCGCGATTCTTAATAGTTTTGCAATAAAATTTCGTCCACATCTTATTGAGCGTTGGGCTACCGAAAAATGAAGTATAGGTAGATAATAAATATGAATGAGAAGATATTTCTTTTACACATTTTGATATTATAAATGTACTACATACTCGTAGATTGGAAAAAAATGTAAATGTAACGTTTGTATGCAAAATAGGACTCTCACCATGGGGCAAATCTTTCAAGCTGCACAATAAAATAAACACTTTATGACACATTAAATGACATCGCATGGTACGATAAAATAAATTATGAATGTGGTTGTCAGGATGGGAATGTTTGGAGAAAATTAATTGCGGGATAAATATGATGAATAAAGACAAGCGTATGATTCTTGATTTTAGATTCATTGGTTAGATTTTTCGAGTGTTTACCTGCAATTGTGTGGAGTTCACCTTCAAAAACAAGCGCAGAAAGATGCTCCCTTCTTTTCTTATCTTTTTCATTCATTTTCTGTTTTTAATATAGAGTGTCCAACTGCAATTGTGTGGAATTCAGTTTCAAAAACAAGCGCAAGTAGATGCTCCCTTCCTTCCTCATCTTTTTTTTTCATTTTCAGTTTTTACTATACAGTGTGTAACTGCAATTGTGTTAAATGTATTTTTAAACAAGCGCAGGCGATGCTGCCTTCATTTCTTATAGATTCGTTGTTAGAGAAGTGGGCGTAAGTGAAGATTTACGAAACAGGTGTACAGGAGCGAATGGATGAATGTTTGTTGCGTGATGATGGATTTTGGTTGTGAGAAAAGAAAGAGTTCGTATGGAGGAAGTGTTAATGTGGTCGAAACGAGTATCGTGTGTCAGGATGAGAATGTTGACGGGTTCGTGCTACCCCATTTAATGGGATATAGCGTGATGCAGGGCCGTCTTTTCGCCTAGGCAAACTAGGCAAGTGCTGGGGGCCCGTGACTTTGGGGGCCCCGAATGGACTAAAATGAAAAAAATAGAAAAAAAATATACACATTTTAAGTTTTAATCATTTTCTGACCAAAATATTTTTAATAATTACTACATTTGATATGAATTCTATTGAGGGATGGCAGCTAGTAACACAAATGCAAAATAATACAATAATTATAATCTGACACTGACACTCCGATACAATGTATTTATATATACAGGATGGTGACTCGCTCAGCCGGTCATAGGACTTTAACATGGGAAATCAGATTTTTGCAATTTCCTGCTTCTCTAATTATTTTAAGTAAAAACGCGTCAAATAAAAGTTTTAGGGCATCAAATTCTGCATCGAAATCAATAAACAGAATTAATTTTACGTGCTTTGTAACGACAGAAATTAAAAATGAAAATGTCGAAAATTACGTTGAAAATATTGATAGCCATGGAATTGAACAAAAAAATAAATAAATGCTTGACGTTTTATCTGTCAAAACATCAACGTTATATATATATATATATATATATTTATATGTTTTGGGGCCCTAAATATTATTTTGCCTAGGGCCCCGGAGATGCTTAAGACGGCCCTGGCGTGATGTTATGTATGTAGTATGTATGTATGTTAAAAATGTGTTGAGTCTTCCTGGATCGCAACAACCCATAATGAGTTTTATTTTCCAATGGATTTTTATCTTTTGTCAAAGTATCCTGAAACATGTCGAGATTGTATCATTGGAACGGACATTGAAAGAGGATTCGAGTGAAATAAAAAGTTGAAATTTTTTTGACAACAAAAGTTTTCCGAATCATTTTGTGTTTACTTTCATATGAAAGGGCTTTAGAAGAACAAGAGTGCAGAATTTTTTTTTTATCGGTAATTATTTTAATTTTATATGCACTAAAATATATCATGTTTGGTATCATATGAAAAAGTTTAGGAAGAGCTTTCAAACGAAATATCAAAAATACGAAATTTTGCGATTTGCAATTGTTTCAACCAAATCTGAAATATAATAGAGTATAATTTTTATTCATTGTAAAAGATACAGAAGCACAATTATTAAAATTATTATTAATTGAATACTTGCTTAAGTCAATGTCGTCATTGAGTAGAACACCTTACCATGGAGTATTGAACTCACAATACAGAAGCCAATATTAAGTTTTTTATATTAGTTCGATCTGCAGAAGCTAAATTAATAATTATTTCTGCTTCTTGCAAAAGTTTTTAACTGTGTTCTTGCTATTCCAATTTAGAAATGTAATATAATTATATAAACAAACTTCTTTACATAAATCTTCGTTGTTGCCAAGAAATTTTATTTTTTTGTCAAAATTTACTAATAATTTGATATTTTTTAAATATCAATAAACATACAGGGTGTTTCAGGACTAGTGTAATAAACTTTAACAGCTTATTCCTGAGGTCATTTTGAGCCAAAACCTCGTAAAAATATATTATATCGTGTATACGATATTAAGGAGAGAATTATATTTTTGCCTGATGTATATATACTATTAATTATATAGTTAGTCCTATGAAGCCACCATTTCAGAGCTGAAGTCACACGACCGTTTATTGTTTTGTAACGATACACAGACCAAAATAAAAACATCTTAGTTATCTTACAAAACAATTATATTTTGTTCCCAATTTTAGAATACTGATAATTATTAAGTAGCAGAAAATCAATTATGTAATCAAAAGCATTGCAAATCTAATATTTATAATTAGAAAACAAGGTCTACCATTTTGGGCACTTTAATTTGCTATATTTGATCATTTTATATTATTCTTCATTCTTGAGATATTCGATAGCGGAAAGGCAGTATTTTCAAATAGTAGCATTATGAAAAAGAAATGATAATTGTTGGTACGGCCTATTTAAAAATTGTAGA
This sequence comes from Pterostichus niger, assembly GCA_947425015.1. Lineage (NCBI taxonomy): Eukaryota > Metazoa > Arthropoda > Insecta > Coleoptera > Carabidae > Pterostichus > Pterostichus niger. Next base: position 24,925,282 of record OX380336.1, on the reverse strand, counting down.
TATATTGGAAATATATATGCAGATTTAAATTTAGCATGCACATTATTGTGGTAATCCGTATTTGCATACAATAAATGTAATATCGTGTGACAATCGTAATTATATTGAAAAATGTTAATTCCCAATCACAGTACACTATTTCTAGATAATAGAAAACAAAACAAAGTAACGGCTAGTACTTAGTTTCGTTTATATGTGTAATATGCGTAACAAATTCCAATGCGACGAGCGACATAAACACGAAACAAGTGGCTGCCATCAGCCTTCCGCCGAAACCCAGTAAAGTCAACTAAAACTTTCTGTATCCATATTCAGTAGCAGGCGGGCTAGCACAGATATGACACAGCTTGCGACAGTCATACATACCGTCACTTATTTAGCGCCTGTTCCGCCAGCCATACCGGCCCACTAGATGACAGTCATGTATCAGTGTCTAATACCAAGTGTGTCCCCTGGTATTCACGGGAACGACATTACGTTTATTATTATGTATCACTCCGTTATTAGATAAATCTGGCGTAATTGGTTTTAGCTGTGCTTGACGTATGTATACAAGGATATTGGCGAACCTCTTAGCTTGTTTGTGCCATTAAACCGATACGGATGGGATGCAGGATACAGTCTTGATTTGACGTTGAGGTATTTGAATTTGGTCATCTAATGTTTGATATAACTCTAGCAGTTGCCAAGTCCCTAAACTTTAGATTGGAATTACCGAAGTTTGATGTCGATAAAGAAGAGATCTATATTAACTAGCCACATATTCAGCGTATCAGATTGCCTATCATTTACTTCGATCGAAATTAATTTTTCAATTTATTACATGCGTCTAGTCTTATTTATTGAAATCATTTCATATTTTATTGAACGTAACAAAAATAAGTTTTTACTTTTTCTTTTGACTAGATAGATGTTGACAATATGACTTTTTTTTAAATTATGAACAACTTATATATGAGATAGTTTGACTAATGACCACGTATTAAAAATTATATTTAGGTTTCTGGTTTCAGAGAACCCAATAGCACTATGAAAAATAATACATGTTCTACTATTATGATACATATTAGTACTATTTAATCTATAATTGTAAAACAAATAGTAAGTAATATTTTACTGTTATTATTATATGAAATCTTTTATAACGAACACGCAACATCTCTTTTATTATATTTGCAATAATACTGGTATATTACTTTATACGGCATAATTTTGAAGAAAATGTTCAGATATTAATTAAAATCGCAACAAACAACTGGATAACAACAAAATATTTAGATTTTAATAAACATTTGAATGTTTTTGAGATATTTTATTGTATTTTTAATATTTAATTTGGTTGTGAGGCATAGAGTGGTGGGTAGATTGTGTCTAAGTCTTGGGGCTTCATATTTGTTATTTAATCTTTGTGTTTATTAGAAATTATAGTAATTTATGATATAAGGAATAAGAGTGTAGTTTTTTTTCCGAGTACCAAACAATATTTTTATTCATTTTTTATTTTAGTGGCCGAAAAGTATTTTACGGGCGTTGATATAACCGTCACATAGTAACCACTATAAACACAAGTACAAATATCACAACCAAAAAAACGTCACTTTTTGACAGAATTATACAAAAAATACCTAAGTATTATTATTATTTACCTCGTTATGTTTATATCCTATTTTTAAATAAATACATCGATTCTTGTGCTCATTAATGTGTATGTTAGTACTTCGACAAAACATTGTACGGTTCTTTGTAATTTTGTTTCAATTCAATGCTACCACTGCAATTTGACAATATTTATAAAAATTTTAGATACAAGGTTACAGGTTACAAAACGGGGAAAATAAAATTTGATTACTGATTTAGAGGCAGAATTGAAATTTATATAACTTTTATTTCAATGATTGTCGTCTAAAATTTTAATTTGTTTTTTTACACAAAGTAGAAGTGATTTTCCTATGATCCATTTTTCAATTTACATCCACTACATATATAATTAATTAAACTTAATTTATACTAAAAATATTTTTTTTGTGAATGATACAGGGCTGTAAGTAAAAAAATGCCTTTCATTAAATATATATATATATATACATTTGAAACTTTTGAGTGTTTTACAATGAGTTAAACATATATATATATATATATATATATATATATATATATATATATATATATATATATATATATATATATATATATATATATATATATATATATATATATATACCGGGTGGAACATCATACCTGTGTACATAGGTGATTAACATGAAAAAACAGTTTTTCCGTGCGCGTTGCTCCCCAAATTATTTTATCAAAAAATGCTTCAAATAAATGTTGTAGAGCATAAAATTCTGCATCTAAATCAATAAACAGAATTACATTTACTTGAGTTGTAACGACAGAAATTAAGTAAAAAAATATTAAAAATTTCGTTCAAAATATCAAATAGCCATGGAAGTGAAACAATAATAGATAAATGCAGAATTTTATGCTCTACAACATTTATTTGAAGCATTTTTGGGTAAAATAATTTGGGGAGCAATGCGCACAGAAAAACTGTTTTTTCATGTTAATTGCCTATGTACACAGATATGATGTTCCACCCGGTATATATATATATATATATATATATATATATATACCTATATTTATATTTTGACTAAATTTCCAAGTGTGTTGCAGGTGTTTTATATTTGAACATGTAAAAAGGTTGCAAAACATTGTGTGAAATATTTGTAGTTAATATATTATAATTAATGTGAATAGATTATTTTAAAAGAAAATTTCTATGGTTTTTTCCAAAATTATGATTTTTGAAATGTTTCCAGAGAAGCTAACAATATATCCGATGAATTCCATTTAATGTAAAAATTTATTTTTGGAAATGTACCTTACTAATTACTGATACCAGAAATAATAAAAAAATTAATGTTACAAAATATTATATACTGTATCCTTGATATAAGAAATATATTATTTTTTATGAGCTTAAAACATGAGATAAAACCTTCTTTTTGCGTAATGAATTAATAAGAGAACCGTTCAAGTCGAGCTTCAAGTTATAATTATAAAAGCTTTGGTACGTGTAATGGTTTATGGGCTAAACCGAAAAATCTATGTTTATGAAATTTATTATTTATGTTGAACCAAACTTTTGTAAAAGAAATGTTTAATGTTATCATGCCGGTACTGTAAAATACAGTTTAGATATAAATTATGTATTTATATTCGTAGTATTTAGATTACTTTTTTCATTTTTTAGTAACTGCAAGATTCAGTAAATACAAAGCCAAATTTTCTATTTTTAGAAAAAGGAACCGGTTCTTTTTGTAACATAACCATAATTTTGTTACTAGTAAACATATATTGACATGCACAAATTATTAAAAAATTTAAGCATAATTTTGAATTGTATTAAATGTACGCAGAATAATTTTCATCAAACCCTGAAATTAATTCAACAATTTCCCTCTTACTTCAACGGGTTGTTGTAAACTATCTGTGTACCTATATACTCTCCGCAAAGACTGAGATGCTAAAACAACAAACAAAATTGGGGCGTGTCAAAGAACGTACGGGGGCGTTTGTAAGCGCCACATACTACATGCTGACATACTGCGCTGTAGATCTTACGAGAACGTTCGTTTACACAGAATCGTTTTTAATTAAAGAGCTACAATTTTGTCGGTGAGTTTGAGTATTTCTTACACTGTTTGTGGTCTGTTGAGGGTTGTCAGATTTTCTTAGGTGTTGTATTCTCACATTCAAAGAAGAAACAGATTAAACAATGAAACTACAAAGATAACATAATATTAGTACGATATTTAAAGCAGTGATGTGCGGAAGGTGGCCCTTGGGCCATGAACGCTCTTTTTACAATTTAATCTGTAACTTTGATGAAACTTATCATAAAAAAATCCACATGACCTCCTTGTACGCGTATTAAACTATAGATATTTTTTTAATTGCACATATTTGACATTAAATCTTTTATTTTTTTAATTTTTTGTTCTAATCCATAGCTTAATTTAAATATATATATATATAATATTTAAATTTAGATATCTCGCTTATGCAAAAGGCTAATTTAAAAATTCTTAATGTGCTAGAGCAGGATTTAATTCTCTGAAACTTTTATTTGCATCATTTATTTCTAAAATTAAAATAATACCATTTTTTCAAGGAAAACTGTTAGCAGCTTCATGTCATGTGTCACTTCCGGATAGTCTATTTAATCAAAATCTATCATGTTATTTCCATTGATATAGTAGTCTTATATACCAAATTTGGAAAGTTTTAAATTATATTTGAATATAGTTTTTCATGAAAATCTATTATAGGCTTTAAGTAAAGTATCACTTCCGGAAGTTATATAATGACCAAAAAGGGAGGTGCACAACTAGATGTTATAACAGTCCTAAATATAAAATTTCAATTTTCTACGGCTTACCATTTTTGAGTTATGCGAGATACATACGTACGTACAGACGTCACGACGAAATTAGTCAAAATGGGTACAGGGATGGCCAAAATGCGTATTTCCACTGAAATCTGAGAACCGAAAATTTTCGCGATTACAATACTTTCTTTACTTCGTACAAGGAAGTAAAAACATAAATCTATTTTGTTTAGTGCAACAAAACAGAGTGCTTGTTATTATAAAATTTTATATAAATATATCCTAAAACTTAAATTTTAAGATATATCATTAAGACTTAATAATGATAATGAAAAAAATTCTGTACATTTTTCTCAATTTTAATGAAGGTTCATAAAATTATATAGAGTAGGATCTCATTACGATATTGAATTTATTAAATATTTTTTCTGTCTTTTACATTCTATTTATACCAAGAACGCATCAACGTATTGCATTTATTGTTATGTTGTCAAAGTTTCAAAAGAAAGTAATTGCCAAGCTAGTTGACATTAGTTGTTATCCAGTTGCACGTGTGGTTCACTTAAATGAAATAAATAAAACCAAATGTTTAAATTTAGTTATTAACTAGCGATCAGGTCGGCTTCGCCGACCCTCAGCTAGGCTCCGCAGCCCCTGAAGAAAAGTATTTTTTAAACTTTGTTACTTTATATACCATATAGTCGAGTATTGATATTGTAAAAACTTACAGTTTACAAATTTTTCGAAAATGATTTGCTATCAACTCTTTGCTGATTTATTTTTTCATTTTCTCTCAGATTTTTCTTTAGAACTGAAATAAGTACAGTTTCAATAACTTTTAGGTCAAAACAATTGACAATCAGTCGATTACAATTTTTGGCTTCTATATCTCCTCATAACTTCAAATTTGATACCAAACACGATATGTTTCTAACGACTTTAGAAATAAACAATTGACTATCAGTTGACCTAATTTTTTTTAATATTTCTGTTTGAAAGCTCTCTTTAAACCATTTAGTTTGATACCAAACGCGATAGATTTTTAAAGACTTATAAGAAAAACAGTTGACAATCAGTCGATTATAATTTGTAATTATTCTGCTCGAAATCTCTTCTCAAAACATTTAATTTGATACCAAACACGATAGATTTCTAATGACATTTATGAAAAACAATTGACAATCAGTTAATTACAATTTTAATAATTCTGTTTAAAAACTGCCTTCAAATCCTTTAGTTTGATACCAAACACGATGCATTTCTAAAAAGTATTAGAAAAAACAGTTGACAATCACTCGATTATAATTTTTTATTATTCTGCTCGAAATCCCTCTTTAAAACATTTAATTTGATACCAAACACGATATGTTTCTAATTACTCTTAGAAAAGAAAACAATTGACAATCAGTGAATCACAATTTTTAATAATTCTGTTTAAAGCTCTCTTCAAACCATTTAGTTTGATACCAAACACGATACATTTCTATTGACTTTCAGAAAAAAACAATAGACAATCACTCGAATATATTGGTAATAGTTGATTACTAATTTTAATTCTAACGACTATCAAGTCTGTTAAAATATTTCATTATGAAACTTGATTTTTTTGAGAAAATACGCAGCCAAGCTGATAGTGTAAAACCTAGTTCTGTCAATACTTGGCAACTTCATAGTGCACTGTCATGTCAAAAAAATTATTTTTTAAATAAACATTTTAAAAATCTGTAATTATAATAAAAACGTCCCCTCATTCCTATAATATGCGTAAAATATATCAAAAGTAGTGTAAAAATTTTTCTATGCAAGTAATTTATAATTAAAAATACGACATGGCCACTGAGAAATGTCAAATCGACGATAGATGTTCTTCTTAAAAAATCCAAAGCTACCTTGCTCTAAGTTGATTTTGCGCCAAAAACGCATGTTTTTCCAAAATATCTCGCACATCATGTGCACAAAAAATTTGAAACTATCAAAAGGCACTCCCCAGAGTTGCCCTCTATCAAATAAAAATTGTTTCAAATTTTTCGGATAATCCGTCTAGGCTGTAGAAATGGGCAACTGACCGTGATGAATCCAGATATATATATAAATATACCATTTTTCTCTTTTAGTATATGGACTAGCGATCAGGTCGGCTTTGCCGACCTTCAGCTAGGCTCCGCAGCCCTTGAAGAAAAGTATTTTTTAAACTTCTTACTTTATACACTACCTGGTCGAGTTGATATTGTAAAAATTTACATTTGATAAATTTTTATAAAATGATTTGCTTTCAACTCGTTTTGATTCATTTTTCATGTTCTCTTCGACCTTTCATGAAAACTGAAATAAGTATACTTTCTATAATTTTTAGGTCAAAACAATTGACAATCAATAGATTACAATTTTTGGCTTCTATATCTCCTCATAACTTCCAATTTGATAGATACCAAACACGATATATTTCTAACGACTTTAGAAATAAACAATTGACAATCAGTTGACCTAATGTTTTTTATGTCTGTCTTTAATATGTCTGTTCAAAAGCTCTCTTTAAACCTTTTAGTTTGATACCAAACTCGATAGATTTTTAAAGAAATTTAAGAAAAACAATTGACAATCAGTCGATTATAATTTGTAATTATTCTGCTCGAAATCTCTTTTCAAAATATTTTATTTGATACCAAACACGATAGGTTTCTAATGACTTTTATGAAAAACAATTGACAATCAGTTGATTACAATTTTAATCATTCTGTTTAAAAACTCTCTTCAAATCTTTTAGTTTGATACCAAACACGATGCATTTCTAAACAGTATTAGAAAAAACAATTGACAATCATTCGATTATAAATTTTTATTATTCTGCTCAAAATCCCTCTTTAAAACATTTAATTTGATACCAAACATGATATGTTTCTAATTACTTTTAGAAAAGAAAAACAATTGACAATCAGTGAATCACAATTTTTAATAATTCTGTTTAAAGCCCTCTTCAAACCATTTAGTTTGATACCAAACACGATACATTTCTATTGACTTTCAGAAAAAACAATAGACAATCACTCGAATATATTGATAACAGTTGATTAATAATTTTAATTCTAACGACTATCAAGTCTGTTAAAATATTTCATTATGAAACTTGATTTTATTGAGAAAATACGCAGCCAAGCTGATGGTGTAAAACCTAGTTATGTCAATACTTGGCAACTTCATGGTGCACTGTCATGTCAAAAAATTTATTTTTTAAATAAACATTTAAAAAATCTGTAATTATAATAAAAACGTCCCCTCATTCCTATAATATGCGTAAAATATATCAAAAGTAGTCTAAAAAATTTTCTATTGAGGTAATTTATAATTAAAAATACGACATGGCCACTGAGAAATGTCAAATCGACGATAGATGTTCTTCTTAAAAAATCCAAAGCTACCTTGCTCTAAGTTGATTTTGCGCCAAAAACGCATGTTTTTCCAAAATATCTCGCACATCATGTGTACGAAAAATTTGAAACTATCAAAAGGCACTCCCCAGAATTGCCCTCTATCAAATAAAAATTGTTTCAAATTTTTCGGATAATCCGTCTAGGCTGTAGAAATGGGCAACTGACCGTGACGAATCTATATATATATATAAATATACCTTTTTTCTCTTTTAGTATATGGATTAATCATATTTATTTAAGCTAAGTTTAAAATTTAACTTTTCTTGGTGAAATTGGCCAATAAAAATATGGATTGTTTGAATCTGAGTCTGAATCAATAATGTCAAATTGCGCCATTTAGGTTACATTAAATTCATTTGCACAATGTCTTAAATGAGGTTTAAGAAACGAAATCTGTGATTCAAGATAAACTGTAGAAATTCTGAAGATTAACGATTTAAAATGCACTTTGTTGACATTTAGAAAAGTAAAAACATATATCACAAAACTCTACTATATTTTTAACTTCCAAAATGTATTATCTAGTTTCTATAGTAATATAAAATATCTGACAGAATATATATATATATATATATATATATTTAGGTGATACTTAATTTGATTTTAGATTAAACATTTAAAACTTTAAAAAAGTAGTTTTAGGATTTTTGTGTTCGATTTTGTGATCATTGTTTAGGAAACTGAAAATTTAATGTAGGTAAGTACATTTTATGATATATTACATTTATTTTTTATGCTCGGTTAAAAATTAAAATAGATTAGATATTTTAACCCTTTGCACTCCAGCCTAAATACTTATAGAGGATACCAATAACTCCAACACTATATTAGTTACATACATACATAGTATACAAGTACATGCATGTAATGTAAAAATGTCGCAATTACGGCGACAACGGAGTGCAAAGGGTTAATAGATATATATATTTTTGTAAGTAATACAAATAAAATCATTGATAATCATTAAATATGTGATGTATATACAGTTAGTGTCCATATTGGAACACACTGTTATAATTATATCACGGCAGCAAAAGTTGATCATCATCGAGCACATTAACTCTTACATTACAAAAAGTATGTTGACATTTTGTTATGTGTTGTTTTGTACAGATATCTGATAATCGAAAAAAGTTTTCTGGAGCACAATCAACACGGGGAGAAGGGGTCGTAAAATTATTTTTACATAAGGGTAGCACATACCTTAGGACCGCCACTGCCTTTATAAGTCATGCACGATTTGTATATATATATATATAAATTATTTTTGCATACGGGTAGCACATACCCGGAACGTCACTGCCTTATAAAGTTATGCACGGTTTGATTGATTGTATAGAATGTCACAACAGAATATTATACCGGGTTTCCAAACAAGGTACGCGACAAAGAAATCTCTTACACACTTCGAGACCAAGAACGGACTTACTAGTGGCTTCATCACATCATAAAATTATTGCTTTTCATAACCACATTGACGCGAATATTGATATTTTTTATCTTAACATTAATTACATTAGAAATACTCTGATCGTGCTTAGTAATATTTTCATCTGATTTTATGTTGTACTTACTTTTGTTATTTTCTATATATCCTTATCCTCTTCATTGGATTTTCTGTTGTTTTTATACGATATAAATAAATAAATATACACAATAAAAGTGCTATAATCATAATTATCTCTGATGTTTCTATATATTAATACTGTGGGTGCAACTATTATGTACCAGTTGTATGAACTAACATTAACTTTCAATCAGCGATTATTCGAATTTGTAGTCGATGCACCAATTTAACCAACAAAGTGAACATATTGTTTAATTCCTATTTTTATAAAAGTCGGAATACTCATTTTTATAAAATTGTTTAATATTAATTATAATAACTTATGTATCTATTTTTTTTAATTCTATTTTTGCTTTATAACATAATTATATAATTATTTTTTAGTTTATTCTACCCTGACAATGGGCAATTGAACTTATATGAAGTTGGTGTGGGAATTAACTTTATAAAATTGAATAATATTTATTTTTCATAATGACAACGTTGTACATACAAGAACAAAGGAACATAATAGAAAACAAGGTAACGATTTTACAACATTTTTATTTCATAATACATAAAGTAGGTTAGGTAAATTTAAAAGGTTCTCTTTACGGTTCCTTTATCATATACAGATAATGATCTAGTTTTAAAAGTAAGTATATCTCTATTTGTAACCTTCCACCGACTGTAATCGATTAACCTTGAAAATATGAAATATGTTCGAAAAATTAAATTGGTCGATAGCAATCGCTCACTGATGATTGATAGTGATTGGATCTGTGTGTACTTGTATTCGTTCGATTTTTTCCTCTTCACAACTCGCAAGCTAAGAATTGGAGCCAAATATGCAAATATGCTTCACGAGACCCGATTGAATGCTGTAAACACAGAGGTGAAATGATTTAGAATTTTGAAGATATTGCATCAGAAAATACAAAATTTGATATACATTTTAATGGAATATTTTTTAGAGGATAAATTGTATTAAAGCAAATACTGAACAATTATAATAAAATTTATTTTAGATAGATTTAAAAGAAAAATGTTCAGAATAATGTTAATATTTAATAGTATATTATGTAACAAGTGCATAAAACCAGTCATATACTATACTTTTTTTCTATGACCGTAAATTAAGACAACAAAATATAAAGTTTGATTAATTATTTGAAAAACAAGATTAAGTTTCAATAAAAATTGCAGAATATTAACTGTCATTTCAGTTGTTAACTTCACGCACTGACTACAATGTTTGTCTCCGGCTCGTGTTGTAAACTTCATCCTTGTGTAATATAAACATTATATGCGAGTCATATGCTATACTTTACCTATAATTACTTAAGTAAACGGAATAAAAAAAGTAAAACATAATCTAACTTTGATCTCTCGTTGATCAACAAACGACAACCATGTGCTTTAAACATAAGAAAATACTTGATTGTTGTTTGTTGCAAATATGCCGTGGAATATGGAATTTCATATTACGTTAGTATATTATGAATAGCTTTACATATTTAGAGTTAGATATATAATGAAAAAGGTAGTATTTAATAAGATAAAGTATTTAATCTAAGACTAGTATTAGATATTTATTTTATTTGAGATAGTAGTACAAAAGTCGCTATTATAACAACTTTGTGTGATATACTATTAAACCTCTAGTTAATTTTAATAACAAACGTATATTAATTGTTATTGTATTGTTTGAAACTGCGAAATTGAAGCCCTGAGTTTCCAAAAATGAAGTCAAATTGATTTTCCTACAGTAATACGGAAAGTACTTATTTTCCGCGCTCATTTACGTGCGGAAAGTGATTATTTTCTGCACTCAAGTATCAATTGTCAAGTGACATTATGTTTTTTAGGTTGTCGTAAATACAAAAAATAACAGTGAGACAATTAATGCACAATACGTTTTGATATTATTTGAGAAAATAAAAAAGATCTAAAAATGTAATAATATCTTATAGTGCAAAATGCTCAATTGTCGTAAGCTAAATAGTATGTACGTAGTACTAGTGTAGAAAGACCATTAGAAAAATGGTTGTGGATGGAGAAGTTGTTGCGATGGAACTTGCATACACGGTTTACACTTGTATTCAATATACTATTGTATCACATTACAATTTCTCTTGTGATACTCCCATCTTTATATTGTCGTTTGATACCTGCATTTCATATGCACAAGAATATATTATTTTTCGATAACTTGTACGCTGGAATGATAACACCTGCCATTAATAAAATGGTATGATGACATAAATTTAGATTTTTTGTACAACTGTATCGTTATTTTTTATTTGGATTAATTACAATCTACCAATAATAATTTACAAATTTTATTTTCTTTAAAATGTCAAGTATTTAATGACAAATTTTGAATTTGATGAAATCTCATATTTGAAAGATGTTATGCTTCATAAAGATCTGAAACTTGCGTTTGAATGCTTTCTTTGCTCCTTCTTTCATATAATAAAAACTTTGTAAATGTACTCATACAAACTTTTTCATATAATGGGACGTTGAAAGATGCGGGTAGATTTTAGGAAAAAATACTCAGATGATTTCGCAATTTCAACGGGTAAACCACAAAATGGTCAAGCGAAAGATAAAGTTTTATTTAGCCCTACCGCCTTTTCTCATAAATTGCGTATTTCTCAAAAATGCCTTTTATCTTTTAAAAGTAATCAACATGTCAGCATGAATACAACGTTTTAGTTAATATTTAGTGATGCATTTTAAGCATTGTATATATATATATATATATATATATATATATATATATATATATATATATATATATATATATATATATATATATATATATATACATCACGGTCAGTTCGGCCTAGAAGGTTTGTTCGATTAATTCAATCTTACATTGATTAATGTTATCTTATTTCTGTTCACTTTTTGGAAAGAATAATACATTTGAATTGAATTATAAAGAGAAAAATTGGGATATCTTTAGTCTAGAACTTCGATCATATTTTTTAAGTTACGGTGATCATGTAAACCAAATTTGATTTTATTTCAGTTTTTTTCTATATTTTCTTATTATTCTATTGAATTTTGTTGTTGACATTAATTTTATTGATTAATGATAGTTTAGTGATTTTTTGCTAGCGATTAGATCGGTATCTAGAAGAAGGTAAGGTTTGAATTACATCGCACCATTCAGCGAATGCGTATTTTTTAATTACATTTATAATAAAGTCAATTTAGTTCAGGTGTAATAGTTTATGTTACATAATTTAATTTACGTTCTTATCCACTGATCTGATATATATATATATATATATATATACGGTTAATATTTATGGTATATAATTATTACTATGTAGTAATAGTGTTTATATACTATGTGAATATTGTAGGTATTGATGAATATGTAGAGAAAAACATTGACATAACTTGATCTGTCAAACTTTTCGATTTCTTCGAAATTTATCCGGCTGATCCACTTCTTTTTCCAGTATAATTTAAAATAAATAACGTGACTCAACTGATGTTTGAAATGAATAAACAAAATAAAGAAACAATATCTTTGGCCACGTAACGCTATAGTTGATTAATACGTTTATACGCATTAGTATAATCATAATTAGTGTAAATTAAAACGAATTATATATATTCCAGTGAAAATTAATGCACCACAGACGTTACTAGATGATAACGACCTCGGACTGGATGCCATCGCCCTATATATATATATATATATATATATATATATATATATATATATATATATTATCTACTGAACGTCCTTAAAGTACTATTAATTTACTATTATTACCTACTTTGATATATGACTGTTATAATTACTATATAATTTTCTAGAACTTTTCTTTCACAGAAAGAGTCGCCTTGAAAATAAAATATTTTGATCAAAGTAACGATGCTTTCAAGTTTCTTTTCATTTTCATGTAGATAGATTAGCAACACGTCTTCGTTCACAAGTGTTACACCGCTTTTCTTATTCTTCACTTTGATCAGATTTTATGTTTTCTCATATTGTAGTTCAGTATTTTTTGGGGAGAAATAAATTATAATAGTTTTTGCCTTCTCAATAATTGAACCTTGAATTTCACTCATTTTGAATCATTTTTACATAAACAGTGTTGAGCGTTGTTTATAAACAAATATATTGTTGTTGGTTTTTATACGAACAATCAACTATCAGACAGTAGCAGCGTAATTTTGGTACATGGTTTTAGACTTACACAAAGGAATTACAATTTGTTTTCTTAAATTTCGAGTAGTTGACGAGTTTGAACTAAACAAATTTGTTTTCATCACTTATGCAAAATAGATATAACGGACTCATTTCATATTAATCATATGATTAACTATTAATACGTATAGTAAAATTTATTTCGTTTAATCCGCCGTCATTGCTGATTATATTATTTAAGCAAACAATTCTTGAAATAACATTTTTAGATATTTAAATGCTGCATTTAATAGTGCGAAAAGTAGATATAAAATTATTCAAAACTTTCGTTTTTTTCACGAGCGATCTAAAAGTGACATTGGTCACTACGATACGCCTTAATTTGCAAAGCGTAAGGCTTTTAATTTTTCGTTGACGTTACATAACAATCAACACTATTGGTTGTTACATACAGATTTTAGATATTTCATAGAAAGTTTTCAAACATTGTCATAATAATATATAAGCAGCTTATGTAAAAATATATATGCATCTCAGATAGAATGTGGATTAAATACTACCACTTTACATCATTGATTCATAAATAACTATTTTATTTATGAGTAGATATAGGATCCGAACAAAATACGACAAAGTATTTGAAGCACTTCTAAAATAAATTGGCTAGCAACGGCGACAGAAATATATGTATATATATATATATATATGGGCTGTACTAATGCGATCATAAGGCGCTGAATCAGCAACGAAAATAACACATTACTACACTAACATCTTTTGCTTCAATATTTTTCCAGTTAATTATTTCGATTTTTTTATTAACATCTCTATGAAATTATCTTATGTTAAAAACTATATTGGCAAAACGTATGTTAAAATACATCATTGTTAATACTATTTACTGTATATATTGATGTTATAAACAAATAATTTCTTAAAATTTGAACATAGCCGTGTAGTATAACTATTTATCTATTCTATGCATTTTATAAAACTAAGGTGGGTGCGACAAATAAAGCCCAGGTGGTAATAAAGCCCATTTTCAAATTCTCCGCTTTATTGATTTTTTTTAAAAGTTTACTGCAATAGCCACTTAGGTAAAGCAGTATACAATAATGTAACAGATGGAGTCACCGGAAACTTTGTTTCTGTAACAAGTGAGGACGGTTTCAAATTGGCATGCTACTTGAAGAGACGATAATATAACCTCAACGCTTGGAATTATTTACAATTTTAAGGTATATTAGATTGTAATTTATTTGTATCCTATGTTATTAAATATATTAGAACCTTAGTAACCTGAATATAATTGTGTTTTGTTGCAAATTGTTTGAAGTATGTTGAAATTTATTCTAATCTATTTCAATACGAGTGCAGTAATAAAGCCCGCCGAAAAAAATACGTCTTTTCACGAATTGATGATTACCCCGGAAACATTCATTCCCACTGTGAAAACACCTAGACGAAAAGCAATCAACTACAAGGCCCAAAAAATTACAAAAAATTTATTTATGGAAAATATTCACTTCAAAACATCAAAACAAACAAACCAAGAATCGCAACCAGGTACTTCTAAACAAATTGATAGTTCATGGTACTGTCCAGTGTGTAATACATGCGCAGAATACTCAATGTGAATGTGTATTATATGTCGCACATGGATGCACGAACACTGCATTGGTTACACATCATCTGACGATGAAGAATATGAGTGTAATGCATGTAGTAAATAGCGGGCCTTAATTATTGTCCTATAAGAAATAAAGCCCAAAAACATACTTTTTTAAAAAATATTTTTTTATAATAATTATTTTTTATTTAGCTTATAGAATAATTCTATTTAATTGTACAAAGAGTGAAGTTTATTTTTGTATATTTGTTGTTAATAAAAACCGTTCTAATTAAATAATAAAAATTATTTACAGTTAGGTGGGCTTTATTTGTCGCACCCACCTTACTATAAGTGCTCATTAGAAAATTGTTACAAACCTATATACTCCGGTTCAATTTATTCACTACAGTATCCACTGTTAATTGCGAGTAAGAGACTCTATACTTACACAGAATAAAAAATGTAGTAATAATATAGTAACTAAAAAATATTTTTGATGTAATGTATTATAAACTACTAATGTACTTATGAGTTAGTTCGGATTAGAATAGCACTCAGGACATGAATACCTATTGAAAATTAACTTGTTACAGGAAATTCCGATAATATTGGTACCAATATATCAGAGAAACTTTGTTGTATAAATTTCAAGCAGTTATAGTGCATTTAAGTCTAGTTTATTATGCTCCATGACTATAACCATGTAGGAATCTATAAATAACATGACGGTACACCGGAACAGCAGTTACTATCATAATTCAATTGTCTTAGCTTTAATATCTTATAATATAACTAGAGTACAGATTTTAAGCTTTTTTGCTTATATGCAATATTTAAATTTTATTGCATTTGTATGATTTACACAAAAGAAAGTTATGTGACAAATATTATTATATGATTTTTTTTTTGTGATTTTAGCGTATCCTAGCTTATTTTTAAATCTAAAGAATTTTTAACATTCATTTTTGGTCATTTATTATTTAGGTTGTGATAAAATTGATGTATGACATTATTTCATTGAAAGTATGGGCGATACTGCAAAACGAATGTAAATAGAAAAGATGTACTCATTCCGAATTAAAAACTGCGTTAAATAAACCCAAATTTACGTTGAGATAAACATAAAATAAAAGTTACAATTTGTTGTTATTTACAGTTTGCTATAAAAGAAATAATTTTAAGATTTGTATTGTCTGTAGGATCTGTAAACAATAGTTATTCGACTCGAGTTTATAGCCGAGACACAGCCGAGGTTATTAATCTAGCCGCAACAGTAAATCTGCTTTTTGCCATGTTGATCACATTTTTTGTGGATTGTTTGAAATTTATATAAATTTTCTGTATTATCAATATTTTTAAAATTATTGGTATCATTGTGGTCATCATGTTGTTATGCATTTTTAAGCGGTTGCTATGTAAAAACAAATTTGACCTATATAATTTCATAAATGTTATTCTACTTTTTATGAATGTTGTCAATCACTATATATTGATACAATTTACAATATATAATGGAAAGTGACGATAAGACGCAGGGCCGTTCCAAGGGGTACTGCTGTCACTGAATTATAATTAGACAATAAAACTCAATTTTTAATACAAACAATCATTTTTATTCGTAGACGTAAGATAGAAAAACTTCTGATGAAAATAATTAATGACATATAAACTGGTAGTATCACATGTCTGAATCATTGAGGTGTAAAATCTGTGATTATGAAGAAAATGTGATAAGTATAAATCAGATACTGCTGTTATGGTCCATGTGGCAAAGAGTTTCATTACAAATGTGTAAAAATAATTAAAACGGCTTTTGATAATTGGATATCATGCAAGCAAATTAAATATGTTTACAAAGAATGCGAAAATGATCAAGTGCAAATGTTAATAAATAAAGTAAATATAATGATGGATTTTTTATATAAATAAGATATGACATCTCAAACAAATGATGTGAAAATTTATGAAATATGTTCTAATATAAAAAACGTTGAGGAAGTAGTAAGAAAGAAAATCGAAGAAATTAATTGAAATGGTAGTACTGTAAAAGACAGTCTAAAAAGTTATTCTGAAATAGCCGCTGTTATAGTTAAGCCACAGAAAAGTCGGGAATGTGGAACAATAACGAAGGATATACAAGATAAAATAAAACCAGTTCAACTTGAAGCAGGAGTAAGAACAATAACAAATAGTCTTGATGAAGCTTTAGTAATAGCCTGTAACACGAAGAGATATGAGAAAAATCGAAGAAAAAATTACATCTGAATTAGAAAATAAATATAAAGTTAATGTTGTAAATAAGAGGAATCCCACAGTTAAAATTATATGAATTTAGAATGACTTTAACGAAAATATTGAAAGCGAACAGCTCAAGTCCGAAATTAGTCAAATGATATTGTCACAAAATAAATTCTCGATCGATGCAAAAATTTTAGTGAAACATGTAAAGCAAATTACGAAAGATAAGAAGAAAAGTCCCACAGCTATGATAGAAATGGATAGCACATCTTTTGAATAAGTAATGACAAATAATAAAGTCAATATTGGATGGAGTAGATGCGCCGCTCATGAAAACTTGAACATACTTCGATGGTTCAAATGTTGTAAATATGGTCACAAAAAGAATATTTGTAAGAACGAACATGTAAATTGTCCAAAATGTGCTAAAAGTTCTAAATGCAAGAGGAATACAAGTGTGTGAATTCTTCCTATGCTAAAGAAGTTTTAAAAATTCAGGTAGACACCAAGCATACTACTCACGATCCAAGCTGTATTGTATATAAGAGGATAGTGAATAAAGTTAGAAATTAAATAAATTATAGTACAACATAGCAATTAAAGAATAACAACAGAGGTAATATTATTTATTGTCTACAATCAATCTACGATGAAATTAAATGTTTCTTGATACAACAAGAACCACTGATGTTAGCCCTAACTGAAACGCATATAACAAATGAACATGAGGACAAAGAATACCAAGTACAGGGATACAAAATATATCGTGTTGATTCAGAATCTAAACATAACGGTGGAGTGCTTAATTATATTAAATATTCTATTAGAGTGACAGTGATAAACCAATACGTTAAACACTTTAATTGGTGGTTCTGGTTTATAAAAATTTATGTAGATAAACCATTACATGTAGTTTTATATCACTCGCCGAATGCTCCCTACATAAATTTCTTAGAATTCTTTGAAGAATGAATACAAGTAATGATGACTATATTAAAAAAATTAATTAAAACTTACTGCAGAAAGTTAAAGGCTAAACAAGGGTAACAATGACGTCTAAAACAGTTTTGGGTCTAGTCCTAACTAATATTAAAAGTTTGGCATCAGAAGTATTATTAAGTCAAAAAATCATAGACCACAATCTAGTAAAAGTGATACCTTATATATCCTATAGAAATAAAAGAGTCGATAAAATTGTTACGCACACTGACTATGAGCAAGCATGTGATACATTAATAACAAGTAATTCGTTTTACGAAAAGACAGACGTCAATTAACTATAATAATTTTAACACTGACCTTTCTGAGGCTCTAAAAATGGTAACAACTTCTAAGAAAATACAAAATGTACATTCAAATAAAAAATGGTTTAATGTAGAAAATAAAGAAACAATTAGAGAAAGAGATATTGCATTCAAACGGTTTTCTTTCACGAACCTAACAAAAGACTGGGAAAATTATGAAATTAAAAGAAACAGAGTTGTTAGTCAAATTAGAATTCATAAACAAAAATACAAAGAAAAAAACATAGACGAGAACAAAACTAAACCCAAACAAATGTGGAAGTTATTAAAATCGTGGATAAGTGAGAAAGAAGACACTATAATACAAAATATTCACTTCGGAGAAAACCAAGTTAGCATTACTTCTGAAATATCAAACAATTTTATAATTTTTTTTATAGACTGTTCGGTACTTACCGCCATTTATTTAGATACACCCCCTACCACCAACTACCCCTACCATCATTTTCACCACCCCCACTATGTTAAGGATTCAGTTTTAGTTAATAAGAAAAATTATCTCTCTGTAACCAACTGTCGTACAGTAAACATCACCTATTTCATCCATGTAAACTCAGATCATTTGTGTGAATGTAAATAAAGTGGTTAACATACAGACATCAAAATCATTTCCGTGTGATCACACACGGTGGTCCTTCGAAGTCCTCAACATAGACTATAATTTGACATAAATGAGTCTATATGTACAGTTAACCCAATGGAACCTAACATTAATATCCACAGTGAGTTATTTTCATTAAACAATGTTACGATTAGTAAACTTATGAAAAATGTACGAATAACAGAGCTAGTCCGGATGGAGTTAATGCAAAAGTTCTAAAAGACACTTTTCACATAATTGGTCATCCACTATTAAATATAATGATCTAATGAAATTAAGTGATACATCACCAATTCCCAAAATTATTGGAGCAACTAAAGTCAGTGATTTCAGACCAATAAACATGTTACCAGTGTGCAATAAAGTTTTGGAGATAGTTGTACATAGACAATTTTTAAAGTACTTTGAGGATAATAATTTGTTGACGGCACATCAATCAGGTTTTAGACAAAAACATTCATGTGAGATAGTGTTACAATTTATAATAAATGAGTGGAGGTTCAAGATGGATATTTGTGCGGTGTTCTTAGATTTGAAGAGAGCATTTGACACGATTGATCGGAACAATTGACTTCGTAAACTCTCGTTATTATGGTGTTACTGGGAATGTCTTGTCATGGGTGAAAATCTAATTGGACAATAGATGTCCGGTAGTGAAATGGAAGGATGCAATAACTGATAAACGACATTGTAACATTGGTGTCCCGCAAGGGAACATATTAGGGCCCCTATTGTTCATCATATATATAAAGGACGTCCAGGTTCTAGAAAATTGTGTAATTCATCTATTTACTGATGACATGTTTATTTATATTATAGGAGGCAACTGACAAACAATATGTGATATGTGTAATAAGGACTTAAATGCTATCAATATTTGTTTCCAACAAAACAAATTAAAACTGAATATTCTTAAAAGTAAATGTATGATAATTAAAAATAACAGTTCAAATCTATCAAATGTTAATGTTAGTATGGATGGTTGTCATCTGGAGAAAGTTGTGGAATTTAAATATCTTGGAGTAATTTTTAAATGAAAAGTTAAATTTTAAAGAATATATTAGCAATTTAATTAGAAAATTATCTATGAAAAGTACACAAGGGTGAAAGACATGTTACATGTTACAAGCATTAAATTGGCTACAAATTAATGATTATATAAAATATAATACAATGGTATTTATTTATAAATTTAAAAAAACAATTTTTTATCGAATTATCTCCAGATATTTGTAAATTACTGTTCTAACATTCATGAGCGTAATACCCGACAAAAAAATCATTTTTATGTTCCAAAGAAGACGAGAATGACAACTACTAATATTATCTCTCACAACGACCTTATAGAGTTTAATCAAATACCAGCAGCGGTGAAATATGTTAACACTCTGTAAAAAAAACAGGATTACTGATACTTACTACTTATAGAGATATATATTTTGTTTTATTTTCATACGATTTTATATGTTATATTTTTTGTATCTTTCTTATAGCCTGAGTGCTACCCAATAAAATATTATTATAAAAAAGAAAATATAATAGTTACTATCTAAGAACAATTAAAAAATTGACTAACATGTTCCTACATTTGTGATTTCTGAAAGGTAATTCTTCTTGCCTTTTTAGCTGCGTAGGCATCTACAACAGAAGAGAAATCTATTGTTTCGCATCATATTATACTGTGTTCTATTTATATTGATGCCAAATCCGACAGTCGTAGTAACACGTAAATTTTATATTATTTTTAATTTTAAAAATAATATGCTGCAGAGATATGGGATGTTTTCCTTGCGGATCCTGACATATATTAAATTTAATTATTTTATTTTATTTGTGGTTCCCTAATATACTTATCTTTTTCATTTTGCTTTTCTTTAAAGAAGAAGAATAGTAATTATGTAGGTACTACAAATTGAATATACACAGCTTGATTCATTCTTGTCTCTAAGTATATAATATCAATATTAGAGATGGGCGAATATCATATTTCTCGAATTCGAATATCGAATACGAATATTAATCAGATCTCGAATATTCGAGGTACTCGAATATTCGAATACTCCTAAAAGTTAATTTATATATTATTAATAATTATTTAATTATGCCTTTTTCATTATTTGAATGAAATTGTTGAGATAAAATAAAATTAAAACAAAAAGTACAAAAAAGAAAAGAAAAAGACGAAAACTTCAAATTTAAGGTGAAACGTACGGGCTGATGTTGGCGAAAAACAAATTTGAAATATGGTACGTCTTCATGGTTTTGAAACAAAATATCTTTGTTGTTAATAACTTCAAAGTATTGTAATAACTTTAGTTTTATGTACAAATGGTAAAGAAAAACATAGTCAAAATTGAGGTCAACATATGGCGCGATATTGGAAATATTCGAATGTTCGCTATACTGACGTTAATATTCGAAAATCTCGAATATCGAATAATGTCAATATTCGCGGCATTCGACTATTCGCGGATGATATTCGCCCATCTCTAATCAATATCAATAACGTAATATACCTCTAACCATGTCTGCTCCTAAGGGTTCAAGAATAACCCGTTGTCCCATAAGTATTAGTTAAAATTTTCTCGTAATTGTATATTTCTGCACTATTAATTAATTAATTAATTAAATTAAATAATAAATGTCAAAACTGCACGACTAAAACAAGATTATCACCAAACACCACTATATTTTGAACTTTTTCAGAACAGCGGTATATTTCAATAGTTTAGCGGAACGCAGGACAACCCCGTACAAACTGGGACGTCTGGTAATCCTGGTAGTACAGTTTGTGTAGTAGTTGTATTTCTTTAAAGTATTTATGACATTAATGTTGTCGTGATAGTCCTGTGATTAAATCAGGAATATTATGTTTTCATCTTTCATTTTCATATTTGTTACATTTTGATATGATTTATTCCAATGTTATGGGGCTTATTTTGAGTTTTCTTTTTTGAGCAACTTTTCGTGGGTGAATCTCGATGCGTATACTGATAATAATGTGTTCTGTTGTTATGGAGGTAGAGGTAGAGAGATACATTTTCCGTTTTGTTTTTTGGAGCACGTGGTCGTGGGTATTTCCCATGCGAATAACTTAATTTTTGCTTACGGTTTCGACATGCATTATCTCGTTTTTAAAGATATATTTCATTAAAAAAATAAATATTTATCTTTTTCAAAATTATAACTATGCCTGCTTTTCTAATTGATTTATACAAATTAATGCTTTTTGGCAAAATCTTAAGAACGTGAAAAATGGTTATTTAAAAAAGTAGAAATAAAATTCTAGTATAAATACTGTTTAATATAATTGATCCATTTTTATTGAACAGTGTTTAATAGTAAATAAATAAATATAAATATATCATCACGCCTTTTACCCATTACTGGGTGTGGCACTCTGTCGAAGCAGATTTCGGTAAGTGATATATTTCTTCGCGTGAGGTGCGGTTACCAGAAGTCAAATCACGGCCGCCAATGATGTTAGTGTTGAGGAGCCATAGGGATAGATTTAATTTGGTGAAAATTGTTTGTTGGCTGTGAGGATCGAACCAGGGTTCTCAAGATCCACAAGCCGATTTGATACCACTGAGCCACCTGCCCTACCTAGTAAATAGTAATTATATAAATTATTCACGGTCAGTGGGGTAGTGATAGCTCAGTAGTAGCACAGTTGTTTCGCTGACACAGGGCCGGATTATCTAATAGGTAAATCAAGAGTTGTCTTAGGGCATCAAGCAAAAAGGGGCACCAAGATCATCTGAATCATTAATTAAATTGATCTATCAATTTTTTTTAATAATAATTAATATATACAACGTATTTACTATGTAAAATAAAGTAATTATTTTGATACACTGTATTTATTTGAATAAAATTTATTATGTTTGAGAATGTGAACCACATCGCTTATAAATTCAATGAACATATATAGGTACATACAACTTCGTACTTCGTTACAATATTTTCCTATTATTTTCTGTTAGATCAAATTATTCCTAATTAACTTAAAAAAAAATTCTTAATATACGCCAACGAGGGAGGAAGAGTACAACCGAATAGTTTACATGATATTATAAGTTGTACTCGTAGTTATCGTATAATGTAATTGGACTTCCTTAGTTAGCTTTCATTGTGCAATGTAGCAAATGAATCTAAATATAATATGTATTTAGAATTATAAAAACAGATCACCATAATTATAGCTAACATTTTGACCAATAAAATATGTTTGCTAACAAACAAATATTAGAAATTACAGTCAATTATATAACAAAACAATAAGAACAAGTAATAATTAATCTATTAATCACCTATTTAAGACCTGTGTACTGAACACATAAAAGCATAATATTTATAGAATATCATCACTGTAATTTACGGTTGGTTTTATTAAATGAAATATCTGGAAAGAAATTTTATTCCTTAATAATATCTAAAGTTACGGTACGAAAAGCGAAATTTTCTAGAATTGAACATTTAGTTTCATTAACCTTAATGACCGACTTGTGAATTTTAAAATAAAATATGTTATGCTAGTCCACTTTTCATATAAATTGTGAATTTATTTGTATCTTTTGGCCATTTTCTGTCTATTAAGAACTATTTCTGGTCTATTGCAACTGGAACACGAAACTAATGATTGAGAAATATCCCGAAACAATAATTTTATATTGTCTTTAAGATTTTAGAATAGTTCCAACTTTTTTAAGACCTGTATTTTCGGAAATATTTATTTTCTTAACTTTTCATTAATTAATTAAACAATTTATATAAAATGATATATTATTTATTCATTTTAGACAGTGGAAGATAACGGAGAGTGATCGAAGTGATCCCCTCGGCCCAAGCACCTAAGCTTAATAAATTTTCAAAGTTAATTTATAAATAATAAAAATAAATCACGCTTTTTACCCATTATTGAGAATGGTAGTCTACCGGATCAGATCTCGGTATGAGAGATATACGAGCATATGCACGCAAAGTGCGGTTGCCATCATAAAATTGCGGCCTTCAAAGATATTAGTGCAAGGGGAATAATTTTAATGTGGAGAAAAGTTTGTCGACTGTGGCCATTGAAGTCGGGTTCTCAAATTTACAGTAGGCATGATACAACTGAGCTACCTCATAAATATAAAAATAAATAATTGCAGCTTTAAATTAAATAATATTTCTTGAAACGTGTGATAATATATTCATTTATTTTATTCTTAGTAAGGTACTACTTTTTAAATAAACCCCAAATTTACATCTTTTTGTACTACGTGACATTCGTGCCTGAACTCAGAATTGGTCAGAAAAGATTATACGTAATAAAACTGAAATTTGAAATATTGATAATATATAAAAAGAAATTCAACTAAAACAAGAAAGTACCTGAGTAATAAGTATGTACTAACATATTTTTATTCGTTGATTTTACTTACTGCGTCATATCACTAAAGGTAACAAATTAAAAATCCGTCACTATTCATAGCCCGAAATGGAAATCGCAGAAAAATGGGTTCGATTTGGGTTCAAGTTCATAGATGAAAATAGCAATGGGTTCATATTCAATTTGAGTTATGAAATTTTTTTGTGGGTGATTTGATAGCGATTCATTTTCGGTTCGGGTTAAAATATACATCATCAGAAATCTGAAATATACACATTACTAATGAATATTTATTATTAAATTAATTAAATAACAAAAACACATCTATTCTAGGATTTAATATTTTTAATTACATATTTAACTTTATTTGAAATGAAGTTATTACATAATTTTTAGCCTGAAGCTTTATTTATATTGGACTTAAATTTTATTCATTGAATACTCATTTACTTATAAATTATTACCTTGTTTATAGACTAGATTTCGGTTTGGTTTCCGATCCGCTGAATCTCGTGATATTTTAAAATTCTTGAAATGGAATTTGTTTAAATACATTAAAAATGCTTTTCACAATCCATTTATTTATATCTTTCGTAATAACCATATTTTAGCAAAAGATTGCAGCAATGAAATGAAGTGCGGCTAGTGTTATTGTGCGCAAAAATACGAGAGAAATAGAAGACCTTCGAAGGATTAGTAGTTATAGCAATCACCAACTGAGTAAAATTAGTGTGAATCAATTATTAACACTTTAATGGATCGCTTTGTTCTGTATTAATTACACCTATTATTTAAATACGAAGTTGGGAACAAAACCTAAGTTTGCAATGTTGTTACAGCGTTGTAAATTTGTTGTATTATTACGAAATCCTATGTAAGGATTAATGGACTATATATGAAATCGTTTATTATTCAAATTACTCTCGCTTAATCAAAGCCGCGTGAATATAAATTGTTCTGGTAAATTGTCAAGTGCGTATTTAGGTTGCATTTATTATTTACTATTGTGCTTTTTTACGTTAACATACACATACTTATATTATTGAATTTATAAATGATTACACATTTCGAAATGCTACTCTGTATATTGATTTAAAAGGATTTTAATAAAAAGATATTATGGATTAGAGTTGAGATCAGAGTGGACTTTATGCATATTAGATTGAAAAATCGTATATCTATATTTATTATTTACTATTGTGCTTTTTTACGTTAACATACACATACTTATATTATTGAATTTATAAATGATTACACATTTCGAAATGCTACTCTGTATATTGATTTAAAAGGATTTTAATAAAAAGATATTATGGATTAGAGTTGAGATCAGAGTGGACTTTATGCATATTAGATTGAAAAATCGTATATCTATACAATTTAAAATAGATTTTCTTCTTGAATAAATACATTATAGCAACAAAAAAGATAGAAAAAACTTAATGTAAGAGACGTAGATTTATCAACAGAAATGCTGGACACCAGCGACATTATTAGAACCTCAAAAACACTTTAAACTTCTTTTAAAACGAAAAAAGTTCATTACTTTTTTTCGAACAATTTTTTTGATGTACTGTTTCTCATTAAATGTAATTAACGATTAACTAATATTTTTATTTTAGCGGTCTTAAAATAATTTCAAGTCTTACATTATTATATATATATTTCAAATAAAAACTATGGATACTAAAGCTTTCTTTACGGTATATCATTATAATATTTTTTCAGCATTTTTTAAATAGAAAAGATAACTGAAAGTAACATATTAAAATAGCATATATATGTTAAAGTTTAGTAATATATCGACGTTATAACTTATATATATATATATATATATATATATATATATATATATATATATATATATATATATATATATATATTAAGCACAATAAATACACTCAAATTTGACAACAAATCTATATTATTTTTCAATCCAAAATATCAATCAAAAACAATTTCTTGTTACTAAAACAAGACTAGTAAACAATTAAATTAATTATATAAACAAAACATTGAACATTGGTAAATAGATAAAGTCAAATAATATGTAGTTAACATGCTACATATATATATATATATATATATATATATATATATATATATATATATATATATATATATATAGTCTTTCAACGATGCTTAGCTAAGCTTGCTGAGTTTTCTTTCTTCTACTCGTATATTTACTACTATTTTTTAATTCATTTATTTGATAAATTAAATTTAATAATTTATTATTTCCGTCATGTTAATTAAATCATAAAAAATAAAAACTAAGCTTTTTAAATATGTCATTTAAAACTATTCTTTCTATTAAAAAAACCTGCGTTTTTTTTTATCAGCGACCCAAAAAACCTATTATCTACCTATATGTACTGCTATTTTTGAATTATTTGTTTAGGGGTTGTCCGATTTCCGTAATCAGCGATCCGAAGAACCTAATATGTAACTTTGAAATACACATAAAAAACGTATTTATCCTAATAAAATGTCAAACTGAAATATTATAATGATATTAAATACAAGTAAATTACACATCATGTTAATAGTATAGGATATCCAAACATTTATACTTAAAAATGTCAAAATTGTATTTCCCCAAATAAAAATATATATTTTTTAATATTACGGATTTATGTACATACAACCATAATTAATAATAATACACAAATACTCTTTTTCTACGTAAACAAGTATATCAACAAAACTCATTTCAAAACTGACATCACCATATTTTCATTAACTAAGAATTGCTATTATTTGATATAATTTGCTATTATTTATTATTATTTGCTATTATTTGATATTATTTGTTATTATTTGCTTATATTTGCTTTTATTAATCAAAGTCCTGTTTTACAAACAGTGCAACGAATAATTGCAATGAATAAATACTATCGGCAAGAGCAATACAGTTCGAATGACAGTGGGACATCGTCCGTGAGCTTCTTTTATACAGCATAATATTCCGTTAACTTGTCTATCGTGTCATATATGTCTTATCACTTGGAGTTCTATATTATTCAAGTAAAAGTTCGATTCTCTAGTTATGTGGTAAATTTTTTCGTGTGTTCCGAGCATTACTCAATTTATATACTTTAGTGATTGGTAAACACAGGGAATTCAAATAACATTCGACACGCAATTAGAAAATAAAATCATGAAATTATTATTTCTTATTACAAAACAATATTGTAGTCCTTTAAGGGTCAATGTCCAATTGGCCTTTTGAAAGAACCACCACTGCATAATACAAACTAATAATTTTAAATATGTAGTAATTTCTTGTTGGTAGCGCCGTTTCTAAATTCATTATATGTTCTTCTGTTCTGGTTAGATATATTTTTTCTAATCCCCTATCTTCAATCAGCAACCTTCTGTATTGTATAATAATCATATACTATTAAAATCTCATAATATTTATTTATAATTTTGATTGTTTTACATAAATACTAAATTAATAAGTTCATTAATGGATCTCTTTTCCAACTATGTAATTAACTTTTATTAATTTTTGACGGTATGCGTAAAAGATATCATATCTAATTAAAAGACTAATTAAATTTCTTGATTGAAAGGGGGAAGAATTTGAGAACAAATTAAAAAATTAATATTGTCTGAAACATCAATAAAACTGTTCTCGTAGCAATGATGAATTATTATCTCATAAACAGAAGATTAGTTTCAATATTCTCTTCGTTTACGTCTACACTCTCATTCTATTAGTTCTGATCTGTGATAATAACTTCATTAATCTAACTTACCAAGTTACCTATAAACTTTTATTTATTGCTCATAATAAAAATTTTATAATTAAATTTTTTCTTTCAGGAATTTCTAACATTGTCTATCCATAGTCTATTAAATAAACACTAACAAAAATTGATTTTGTTATAACATATAATATTATCGTGATCGAACTGAATTTTCCATATGCTGACAGTAAATCCAAAATGTGTATACAGTCAAATTGATTTTGGAAACTACAATTGCTATGACTTTAGTTAATTTTAAACCATTGTAAAGCTGAAATTCATTAGAAGTATCTTATTTAATAGTACAAACAAAGAATCCATATAAAATGGTAAAAGTTTGATTATTCATACAGTTGTTAAAATGTCTCAAATAATACATGGAGAGAAATTCCATGAAAAATTTAAACATATTCATTTGTCAAGAAGTAGGTACAGTTAAAATGTATCGCTGATAATACAGATGATATAAAATTACCAATTTTAATACAAAGTAACAAATTTGCGATTCAACTTGCCGGAAGTATTGATGTAGCCAATTTTGCTCAAGTCATTTTGTTTGTACGATGTTGTTGCAAAACTGTTAGTTTAGAAGAAACTAACAATCGGATCAGCTTTACCGACACTCTCGCTAGGCTCCGTGAACACAGAA
Organism: Pterostichus niger; assembly: GCA_947425015.1. NCBI lineage: Eukaryota > Metazoa > Arthropoda > Insecta > Coleoptera > Carabidae > Pterostichus > Pterostichus niger. Next base: position 24,896,205 of record OX380336.1, on the reverse strand, counting down.
ACACAATTCATTTTTGTGAGGCAATTGACACAATATAATTTGTTTTTTTTTTAAACAATTGACGATGGTAAAACAATTCCCGAACGAAACAAAATCAATTTAGTACGCGAGTCTTTTATTTAAACCAAACGCGATATGTTTTGAAGTACCCATATATGCACTAAAACAATATATGATTAAAAAAATTTCATTCCGCCTGCATGTCCTTCCAACGACTTTTCATTTCATACCAAACACGATCAATTTCAAAGCACTTTTGCTAAAACAATTGCCAATCGAAAACATTTTAATGCCAAATGCAAGCTCTTAAAAAGCCTTCCATTTCACACCAAAACACGATAAATTTAGAAGTACTTTTAATAAACAATTGACGATCGAGAAAAACTTAAATCCGGAAGCGAGCCTTTCTAACGACCTTTCATTTGATACCAAATACGATACGTTTTAGAGTAATTTTACTAAAACATATACTAATTTTTAAAAAAGTATTGCCACATTGGAGCCTTTTGAATAGCTATTCGTGTGATACTAAACACGATAGATTTTTAAATTCTTTGAATAAAGCTATTGCCGATCAAAAAATTTTTTTCAAAACCTTTAATTTGATACCAAACAAGATAGGTTTCTAATGATTTTTAGAATATTCATTTGGCAATGACTTGGTTAAAATTTTAGACAATTCTACTCGACATCTCTTTCCAATATATTTTGTTTAATATTAAACACAACATGTTTCTATTAACTATTGGGAAAACAATTGGCTTTATTCTGTTACAATTTTTGATACCATTCTGTTTGAAATCTCTTTTCAAAACTTTTTGATGCCAAACACTCTTCTTTAACTTTTAGCAGAATCAATTGGCAATCAGTTGATCACAATTTTTAATACTTTCAATACTAATATGATATCACACACGATATGAATCATAATACTAGAGTGGGATTTCGCAACAGGGTTGCTATAATTTGAACTTGTTATGGTGTCTAAAAAATGAAAATAACAACTATAAATGCAATGATTATTTGTTGTTATTATTAGTTCCAGAATTATACTGTCAAAATATTATAAACTTCCTAGAGGAATAACGTGCACATTATTTTCTTAGGCATAAAATGTTTTACCTCTGTCCCAATTTAAGGAATCGGTCAAATACTCCCGGCCTTGAGAAAACTGAAATATCTTACATCATATATCGCACAATCTAATCAGAAAATGAAGTTTACCATATATCGATGCATAGATCAAGTCATTGTATTTAAATAAAAACAAAAAAAGACAAATTTAATTGTCCATTACTTGTGAAACTAGATTTAATAAAATATTAAAAACAAACACTTGTCTGAGTTTCACAGAATTTCAGCCTCCAAGTCAACTTATTAGGTCTTCGTCAGATGCCGGCCGGAACAGTTAGTAACCATAGATGCGTTTCGCTCTTATTAGAGCCCATCAGTATGGTATAATCAACTCCTTCAACGAGAACAACTTCACATGAAGGAGCTGTGACGAAGAACTGTGCCAGCAGAGAACAAAATCCTTAACAATAATTAAAATGACAAGAGAAGTTCTGTCGAACCGGCATCTGATGAAGTCCTACTAAGTTGACTTGGAGGCTGAAATTCTGTGAAACTCAGACAAGTGTTTATTTTTAATATTTTATCATTGTATTTAAATTTAACCAATAAAATTGTATACATACAATGCCTTTTGGTAAAGCTCGTAACTCGCTATTTGTTCTGTATTTGCTGCTCATGTAAAACATATCTTCCATATATATTATAGATGTATATTTTATTTTGAATAAAAAATAAAAAACAACAAACAAAATTATAAAAAATAAATCAAACATTATACTGATAAATAACATTATACTAAATATTTCCAAGTTTAAATAAAACTACAAAATATTCAATTATTATCTCAATAGTATTTTATGTACCAAGGGCGTTACTATGAGGATAATGCCAGGAGAGCGACGAAGATATAGCCCGTGGGATAGATATCGTCCGATGGGCATTATCATCCAGAAACGCTCGCGGTGCATACAAGATTTTATGTCTCACTAGAATATGTGAAACAAGTTTTAATTTATAATAATTTTTATTACAATAATGCTGAAACTTTGGCGTTGCTAAGAATGATGTTTAATTGTTTAATTTATTATAAACGTTTATTTTTAAAACATCAACATCAAACAAACGTTTGGAGATGATGGATGGTATATCGGAAGATATTTTGTTGAAAGCCAATAAAGCGAATGATGGTTTAATACCTACGAAATCTAGGGCAGTTTATGAAAATGAGTTTAAAATATTTGTTGAATGGAAATTGAAAAATGTGGTGACGACTGTGAGCATATTTTCAGGAATTGGTATGTTATTTTCTATTTTTGTTTTTACATATTATTTCAATATATAATATGATAACGTATTCAAATGAAAATTTCGGCTAAACTGCAGTGCAGTATTATTTAGATTAGATTTTAGAATCACTGATTTATTAACTTACATTCTAGTAATTTTCAAAACTTTAGAAGTGCAGTTTTCTCAATTTTTCAATAATATAATAATGTAGTCAAACATATTTCAATAACATTTTTTATTATTTTTTTTTTTACATTTGCCGATTTACACTTCTATCTGATTTTACGTACAAATCAATGTTATCAACATAGTGTTGGCAACACTGTTTGACTTCACTAAAAGTTTGTTAATTATTTCTTCTTTGCAGTCTGAAAAATTACTTCTAACTCGTTGTGGAAAAAGTTTTCAATTTTGAAATCGACTTTGCTTGTTAATTATAATGTTGGCATTTCTCGTTGCAACCGTTTGATGTCATTTTGGAAAAAAAGATCGAAAGGATACATTCCAAGAAAATCGAAAGTTTTGACAGATCATGTTTTGACTTTTATAAAGAATGCTCCTAATGAAGTTATCTGCTGCATAAGGTAAAAAACAGATTTATTTATGTTCGTATTTTTACGTAAATATATTATTACTTATGGATTGTTCTGGTATTGGGTGAGTTCAGGTTTTGACAGATTTATTTATATTCGTATTTTTACGTAAATATATTATTACTTATAGGTTGTTCTGGTGTTGAGTGTTTTAAGGGTTTGAGAAGAGACGAGATGGTTGGGATGACGATTGATGACATACAGGATAAATGGTCTGTTCTACTTGTAAAAGTTCCGGAAATAAAAACTGGTACAGCTAAGGGTTTTACCATTATCGAGAAGGAAGACATAGGTGCTTTAAAGTTAGTTAGACAATATACGGCATTGGGACCGCTTATGGTGCGGGGATTTTTCCAGACATACAAGAATAATCGTTGTACAGTACAGCCAATTGGGCAAAATAATTGCAAGGTGTCTGAAATTAGACAATGCAAATGAATATACTGAACATTTGAAATACTGAAGATGCATGGGAAATGGAAGAGCACAGCAGTTGCTGAAGGATATGTAGCAGATAGTATAAATAGTAAAAATAGACTATCTGATATAATTGTAAGTTCTGTGGGTTCGTCTGGGGTGAATCTTCATTAAATGTTTGTCAAGGTCAAGAAAACGTAAATTGTCATATTCGATCAGTTGAAGAATCATCGGAATCAGATGGGTTTCAAGTAAAATCGGTAAATATCTCAGGGAAATTAAAAAAATTTAATTTTATATTTAGAAAATATTAATAATGTAATCATTTGAATCAATAAAAAAATGTTTTGTGTTACCGATAATCAAATTAGTGTTCATTATGCCCTCATATTATGCCCCGGTTGTTATGGATATGTTTATATACACCGTATCCTAGCAATAAATAGTCCATAATACTTTAGTGAGGCATAAAATATATATAAGAATAAACACTTCCCAACTTTACATGGTTATGTACTAAAAATAAGTTTTCTTAATTTGGCTTGAGCAAAGCTCTTAATAACTTCCTTGAAATCTGATATTTTGCTAATGTATCTTTCTATATAAAGCATAGAACACCCAACAACCCTTTCTTAACACAAAGTTGATCTCAAATAATTTTAAATTTATTTCAGTTTGGTAAATGTTTTTTCGCCAGACGCAACTGCGCAACACTTATTAATAAAGTTAATCATAAATTTTATACTATTTGAACATCTGCGCGTGGCAGCGAGAAATGCAAACATTATTTTGCTTGAAGTGGCAAAAGATTTAAAGTCGATACTGTGAAAAGAGAGAAATATGTTAATATAAAATTAATCTTGTAGTTTAATTTCAAAAACAAAATAGAATGTATATACACACACCATATCATACATATATATATATATATATATATATATATATATATATATATATATATATATGTATGGGCGCTATGGCCAAGTTGAATAGAGATTCAAATTTTAGAGTGCTGTGACGGAAACAATACCACTATTTATTATTGTGTGAATACTGAATAAACTCAATAAAATAGAAATTTCAATAGAAGGAACAAGATGCGAGGTACATCCCTCAATTTTATTCTAATTTAATGCGTCATAAAATGAACATAAGACGATGGTGGTGTTTATTTGGTTAGTTTTATTGATGGAAAAGTTTGGAAGTATTAATATTATGGTTTATGTATGTAATGTATTTAAAGTCAGTAAATACGAAGAAGAAACAAAGAAATATAATAAAAAAGGAAAAGGACAATTTTTAAATGCCTTAGTATAAATTTTTTTGCCCCTTTACAGGAAGTAAATTGTTTGAAAAGTAGAAGAATGTAGTCAAAGTCAGCAGATTCCTAGTGAATTGTAACAATATGAGCTATCTCATTGTTGTTATGTTGCGTTTAGATAAGATTGGTTTCGTGTAATTTGACACTCGTGACCACATGTGCCATTAAGGCTGAGTGTGACATCTTTTGGTTTTCGAATATAGGGCATTAAATTATAAAAAAAGACAGTTATAGTTAATATTCTTAGAATTCCAACAAGATTTCATGTTCGCGATATCTGCAGGGCCAGAGTGTCAGACTACATAACCAAAACACTTGAGACTTCTGTGTCCACCCCGATGCGAGAGGGATGGATTCCAGATGTGGGTAGCGTACCCAGGACAGCTAGTGTTTTGGTGGAAACCATCAGTCTCGTCCATCGACTCAACGCGTGAAGATGTAGATCTTCACATCACGCGGTGTTCGCGTTTTATTTAATTTTAAACTAGATAAGTGAATTAAGTATTATAATTAATAAAAATTTAATCCAAATAATAATTCTGTTCCCATCCTCATATTAAATTATAACGTTTCGTATTACAATTAGTATAAAAATATTTGATAGCAATGTCTTAATAAAATTTCAAGACTGCATCCCTTCCTTTCGTTTTACAATTGACTCAGTCCGGTAAGATCAACTTATTCACCTAGCTCTGCTCGTGTTACTGAATACAATTAAGTAATGAGGTCAGTATTCAAAATAGTATTGTTGTATGTATCTAATCTTTGCTAACTTAGTATTTTTGTAATTAGATATAAAGTACTGTTAGGTAAGTTAGAAAAGGCAGTTAGTATTTCAATTCGAAATTCAATTAAAGGAGTCGAAATAGTAAGGGCAGTTTAGAATTGTAATGTTGTAAATATGTAAAATATAAAACCATACATTAGCAAAGTCTCCTTACCTGTGCCTCATCCAGTCCTTCGATTATGGCAAGAATCTGAAATGGTGACAAAGACGAATATTTGAAATATCGAAATTTGGTTACTCTTTTACATTAGTGTAATGTTGATTACAATTTCGGGTTCGGTGAAGTTTATTATTAAATAAAACACGAGCAAATTAAAACACTAACAAAATATTTATTTAAACGAAAATAATGTAGTACAACTACTAAGACATATATTTATATACAACACGTATTTATATTCACATAAAAGTATTTAGCAACGACTTGCACTGTTCACACTTCAAATACAGAATGCCTCTTGCTCTGGCCGAAACTCTCCCTTATATACTGGAACAAGATATTCTAGACTATTCGAGAGTTTCTGGAACGCTGTACAAGCATGACACAGAGCGAACAGGTTCGGACTTGTCTATTGCGTATGAGACAGCAGTGAACACGCTGTAGACTATGACGCGTCGACTGTTCCAGACAGAACAGGGCCGTACTCGCTACAATAGCTTATTCCTGAGATCAATTTGAGTGTCATAACATTTCTTTTAGTTGCCAAAACTTTAAAAATAACACAATTTGCCCAACAAAACATAAAATTACACAATAGTGACCAATTGCGCCGCTAAAAGTTAAATGATAAACTTTTATTAAAATTAAATCTAATATTTAACAGTAATTTCATTTTGTTTGCTTTTATTTCTTTAAATCAAGGTTAAAATTTAAATGTTGGCAGTACATTTGGTCATTAAACTTATAGATTCATTAAATTAAACCAGAAATAGCATAATAAATTGTGGAACAAAATATGTGCTAAAAAAAATTTTACTATTGTAAAATCCATATCAAAAACTATATCTGCATATTCTGCACAACTAATGTCAATTTAAAATAAGGATGAATTTTGCTATTGTACATTTAGTTGTTTAAAAGTATCTTGATTACAAATTTTAAAACTTTGTTTTCTTATATTTTGTAAACCAAAGGAATAGGACCCATCGAGTTATGATAATTCATACTCAAAATGACCTCAGTAAGTTATTAAATTTTGTTACACTAGTTCCGAAACAGCCTGTATTAACTCGCTGAATGTAAAATCCCGCCCTTTGCAAAACTTTGAGTTTGCACTCGCACTTTCTTGTACACTCCTACATCCAGCCCTGAATACCTACGTAATCTAACAGAAAAATTGTAAACTGGTAAGTGAAAATATAATATTATTGATATAAACATGTATGTACCAGTGCAGGAATGTGATACACCTATACCGTTGCTTTATTGGTATTTTAAAATAAGAATGCACTCATAGAGGCGGAAATTTAAACTACGACAACGATACAGTTTGTTACTAACTTAATAACTAAGTATTTAAAATATAAATAAATATTAATGATGATAGAACTAATATTTACAATAATGAAGGTAAGAAAAGTGTAATTAATTAATATTATACTAATAGAACTAATTTCTTTTAAGAAAAACCTGTCGTATATTGAAAGAATCGATGATCTACATAGTTAAATTTGTATTTAAAAGTTAATGGATAAATGAAACTAATACTAAAACTGCAACTGCAACTAACAGGATAACATAACTATATTCTATATAAATGAATTAAAAACCAGTACTAGAAAAATCAAAATATCAGAAGAAACAAAGAAAGAGAAATGACAACAGTGGTAAGTTTCTGAAAATCTAATGAAAGTGTACCTTTTTCCCAAGTTTAATATATCGTGAGCTCTTAGTAGTTGAATATCACAATACCCACTGCTTAGAAAATGTCAAGTATATTGTTTTTCTTTACTGCTTAGGGAGTCATAAAATTATGTTAAAACACCGCGTAATATATAATAAAAGTATCAACGTCTTGACTAAAAAGGCTTTGCAAGCTTATTATGTTTTTCAGTGCCGTGCGCAGTGTTGGAGCTCAGTGAAACATGAATATAAAAGTAAAATGAGAAGCACTTGCTTTTGTTTCACAAATTAAACAATATCTCTTTAAATTTTGGCTGTTATTCCATCTTCAGAAGTGAATACATGCTAGCTAACACAACAGATCTTATAAATACAAACTAACAATTAGTGAGGAAGAGGTGATTTTAGTATTTCTTTAATTACTATATCATGAATGAGGAATTTATCGGATTTAGTTGCTCATTCATTAAATTTGTACCTGTATTCAGGTTTTCTTAATTTCGAAAGCTTATAAGAGTGTAAGTCTTAAACCATTATTTATTTGCTCTATGGAGAATTGACAAATTTTCAACTGAGCAATTATAGTTGTAATCTATCAACTATTTTGTTTTTATGATTATTACAATGGCTGGTAGCACAAGCTCTGTTTTTGGCTGTTTTAAGAACAGTGTTTTTGGGTGTTTTAGCTATCTCTAACATGTTAAAACCGTGTTCTTAGAACACCCAAAAACAGAGCTTGTGCTACCAGCCAATGTTTCTTAAATCTAGTGTACAAATTACGCCCAGTTTGTCCTATGTAAACAAAGTTGCAGTCGTTATATATAATTAGGTAAATTCCCAAATTGGACACTGGATCCTTATTAACTAATTTGTTTTTTAATAAAATATGTATGTTTATTGTAGAAGTCGTCGAACTAATGCCTTGAACATGTTCAATATGTTTAATTTGTAATACAAAATCAAGTGTTTTTCATTTGATTCTTATTAAATCTGCTTAACTATAGAAATTTATAAAATAAGCATGTCGATGCCCTTGAGAATGTTAAAAATGCAATAATTTAGAATTAAAAATTTATATTTCATTTCAAATAATGAAATAAATTTCCATATTTAAATTTAATAAGTTTTAAAATTATTCATATTTGTCTAGTTTGCGAAGTTCTACAGATTATTAAATATTTTTTGTGTTTTGTAATATCAAACATAATGAAAATTGTCAGTTAGCTACCCAGTTAAACTGACAAAATGAAAACATGTATTTTAATACAATAGCCTTGTATTTTTTTACTGAGATAACTCCACATTTACTAGTTCGAAATAGTTTAATTTTCATATTGCCATTGTAGGCAGTCGTTCTTAACATGATAATAATCGTGGACCACAAAATTTAACAAATAATACTCGTGAGACCTTTATTTTTAGTGGAATTATTTAGATATATATATATATATATATATATATATATATATATATATATATATATATATATATATATATATATATATATATATCATCACGCCTTTTACCCATTACTGGGTGTGTCACTCTGCCTAAACAGATCTCGGTAAGTGATATATTTTGCCGCGTGAAATGCGGTTACCAGCCGTCAAATCACGGCCCTCAAAGATATTAGTGGAGAGGGAGCCACAGGGGTAGATTTAAATTGGTGAAAATTGTTTGTCGACTGTGGGGATCGAACCAGGGTTCTCAAGATATCACAGGCCGACTCGATACCACTGAGCCACCTACCCCATATATATATATAATATACAGGGTGTTGTCCGCGACCCCGGAACATAGGACTTTAACATATAAAATCATAAGCATAAAATTCAACATCAGAATCAATAAACAGAATTAATTTTACATGCCCTATAACGGCAGAAATTAATATGAAAATATTAAAAATTGGCTCAAAAATCTGGTTAGCCTTGGAAATGTAACAAGATTGTAAACAATTGGAAATGTAAATTGTATTTATTATTAATTATTATGATAAATCCATAATTAGCATTACTGGGGAACCAAATGTTCAAAATTTTCGTAGTTGGCACGAAGAAAATCAACTTTTAATTTTAAATAACCATTTTCAATATCGCGAAAGTGTGAATATTTGGATTGGAATGTTAGGTTCCAATATTATAGGACCTTTTTTTATTGATGGCACACTAAATTCCCAGAAATATTTGGAGTTACTGGAGACAGAGATTGGGCCTGCTCTGGATAATGTTGCAGGGGGAAATACGATTTGGTAGCAGCAGGATGGCTGTCCTGCTCATTCTACAAATGAAATTAATTGCATGCTCTTTGAAACGAAAAATTGTGGAAGAATGCAGAAAAATTACAAACCGACAATTAAAAAATATGCAACGCAATTTTTATGATAAACTTGGGTTCTGTTTGGCAAATAATGGATATTTATTTGAGCACTTAATTGAAGATAATTCTGATTTATTTTCTTTTAAATTTAAAATCCAAAAAAATCTAATGTTATGATAATAACAAAAAACAACGGTCATTTTCAGGACCACAAACAATTTTACAATAATAAATTTTATAGTCAATTATGCAATTTATCATAATAATTAATAATAAATACAATTTTCATTTCCAATTGTTTACAATTTTGTTTCATTTCCAAGGCTAACCCGATTTTTGAGCTAATTTTTTATATTTTAATATTAATTTCTGCCGTTATAGGGCATGTAAAATTAATTCTGTTTATTGATTCTGATGTAGAATTTTATGCTTTTATCTTATTTGAAGCTTTTTTTACCTAAAATAATTAGGGAAGCAGGAAATTAAGAAAGTATGATTTTACATGTTAAAGTCCTATGTTCCGGGGTCGCGGTCAACACCCTGTATACATGATCTCGTCGATTATGTCAATTATACTATGTACGATACTACATTTGAAATACTGATTAACACGATGTCTAAATTTAACAAACCAGTATTAAATACATTATATATTACATATTTTATTTCCGGTTTGACCGGAAGTAATAAACTAACTAACTGTCATGGATATTAGGATAGTGGAATTTGTTATATTATAAATTGTTTTTAGAGATATTTGAAGAGTGTAATGAATTTATACAGTTTTTTCACGTCGATTTATAATAAAAGTTACATTTTTATATATGGTTAATTGCAGAATGTTATATAGAATCTAATACAATTTCCTATTTAAAATAAGAAAGTTAGAGTCACTTTCGGTTACACTGGAAATACAATATGTTTTCTTTTTATGTAGGTTGGCGCGCTTGTTGCACTGAGAAAAATATAATTGGAAAACCATATCATGATATAGTTTTTAAATCTGTAATATGAATGTAATTGCTTTGAAATTAATTTCTTTTTTTAGGATATCTAGTATAAGATACAATGACATAATTAAATTGATAACTACGCATTTCGATCTTTTGATCATCATCAGGTGACTCATTTTTATAAAATATGTGAAATATTAAGTTCTTTAATAACAAGTTGAGCCCATAAAACTTTGGTTTAAATTAAAGTAAATCGAAATTATATGGAATAGTCCATATTGCTGTTAAATATTTAGTTTGATATTGTCAATTTAGAATTTAAAATTGGGTGATGCAACTAGCTATAAAACATGAACTTTTTGAAACCAAATTGAAAATTAAATGTCATGTACCGCTATTCCAAAGTCCTTGTTAATTAAAACAGGATTTGGCCATCTCACATGAATTTATAGTAGTTGTATTGTTTTAAACATAGTACCCCACGCATAGGGATACGAAAACATAGATACTTATAAATAAATTAGTGCAAATTTATTCTTTGATTTACATTTCTCACTATGTAATACTTATGAATCATCTTTATTCGGTTATGTAAGGCTTAACAAAAGATTAAAATTTATTTTACATATCTACTTTAACGAGATTAAAGGAATATAAGATGTAAAATATATGAATATATATTTTAGTTAAAAAAATTAATTTATAAAGAGAAATTGAATAATTGTTACGTTAATGATTAATTACTTGTATAGACGATTTCTACTCAAAATACATTAAAATTACGTATTATAAGAAAAATAAAAATTGCCAGCATATTCAGAAGAGTGGGGATGGGTGTGCTTAGAAAGTGAGATTATAACCACAATTTTCCAAATTCAAATAATGTATCAAAAGCATGTATTTAAAATAATACAAATAAACAATAACTATAATAAGTTTTCAAATATTCCTTATATAAGTTATAAAACTTATTACTGTATTACTTCCAAACAGATTTTGAAAGAAAATTTTAAATGCTTCTAAATTTAAAATAATGAAAGTATATACTTTAGATTTGAAAAAATCCCAATAAATTTGCAAGTTTAAATTGGATACAAATTACTACATTACAAACAAGTAAATTCAGTGATTTTTAAAATTATTTCTTCCATAGTATTTAAATTTCGTACTTAATATTTTAAGGTGCTTTTACTCTTTTATTGTTTTTTTTTAATACTTGAAATATTTAACTTTTCTTTTAGACCATATATAATAAAAGTAGAGTGTTTAACAAATATGCTGGACTATTTGCTATTTTCTTTGGATAAGGCTAGATATGAGAAATAGTTTATTGAAATTTAAATTGTTCGCTGTCACTTAAGAAAATATTCATTTTACGCAATTGTTTAATGAAAATATTTGTAATTACACTGCATTTTTTAAATTATGATTATACCTGCGTCGCAATATTTGTATTTTACTTAAATTTACTTGCTGTCTAGTTTATTACAATATTATAATATTTTAGCTTCAAATTTATCCTTGCTTTAACAGTATATAGTACTCAACATACTAATGATGCAATTCGCAAACTAAGGTATACATTTTCAATACCACTGAATTACCGTATTCTTTATAATGAATAAACGAAGTTAGTTAAGCAATTACATAACAAATTATTGTTAAATAAATTAAATTTACTATAAACTTGTAAGATTAAAATTTAAATAAAATATTAAAATTACTTTTCCAGCCATACATACATACATCTTTAGTCCAAATGATTTAACTTGAACTAGAAACTAGAATTATGTTTAATTTAAACTTCACTTTTGAATTTTTTACCGGACATGGGAGAATTATGTTGTGCAAAAAGAAACTTTATTCTCCCTATTAAAATATTTAAGTTTCCTACGTTCATGTCCAAAATGGTACGATATCATAAAGCTGGATTTATAATGAAGTAACGCAAAATGTAACGCAGTTGCAGTAAAGTAGAAAGTAAAGCAAGCGAAAATAGTTGATTTATATTAAAAAGTAATACCACTACTGCAAGCCAATCAGGTAATATTATAAAAAAATCACATTTATTTCGGTATTTTTCGTTTACTTCGGCATCAAGTTTGAATTTCAGTACTTCTGTCATATCATATAACGTTTGTTAGGTTATTTGTTGTTTATTGGGTTTTATGACTTTTGATGACTTATCATACAGTATTTTATATATTTCTACCTGCTCGCTTGCTAATACTTCGGTCTATTATTTATTTTTAACAGAAAATATTTCGACTAACACAATAAAATCTGACAGATAAACAGATGGAGAATTGTGAATAAGTCGATAATATAGATTTCTGCGCAACGTTCAAAATGCTGACTTCTTATTGGCCAGCGGTAGAAGTTTTAGTTAAGGCAAGGTAGAAAGATGAATGTTGGGCAACTATTGCGTTACATATTTTACCTTACTTCTTACTTTACTTGAATATAAATCATTACTAGCTCTAGTACACGCTTAACTTTTTACTTTACCGATACTTTCTGCGTTACATCTTACGTTACTTCATTATAAATCCAGCTTAATTCTTTGTTGTATAAGATATATTTACGAGAAGCTATTTATATTATATTATGCTTTTATTCCTTGAAACACAAACTAAGTAGCTAAGTAAAATGTTAGTCGTAGACCTTGTTGTTTCTGAAATGGTTATGTAGTTACCAAAACATATTTTGATGTATGCAATGTTTGATCACGTTGAGGTGAAACTTACGTGCAATCTCGAATCCTAGTGTCGTACTGAATGAAAACACATACGTAATTTAGCGAGATCATATTCTTGTTATAGACTTCATATTAAACTTTGCTAGTCTGCATGTCTCTTTGTAGATACTAAGCGGCTTAACGCGAGATAATATCATACATTATATATTAGTTTACCTTGGTTTAAGTTTCATCATTTATATCTTAATTGGTATTGAGTTGTTTATTTCGATTTTGAAAGATAAAGTTGTACACTGACAATTTCGAAGAGTAGAGCACAGACTTATTTTATTATTTTGCAACTTACGGAATTTACAAATAAACTTATAACACAACATTTTTTCCGTAATTTTTTTACATTTTTAAATTTTTATTTGGAGATCTAGATTTTCTTAGGGCTGAAATTAGTGATGCAACGAGTTTCCGAACTAAACTGAAAAATCTTCTTATATATGCTGTCGTGTTGTTTGTTTTGGACTCTGTATTTTATAAACAAGAAAAGCACAAAATGTGTGAGATCATCCATGAAATACAATCAATACATAAAATTATGCAATTTTTTAAAATTTATTTAAATGTAGTAAGTTTTTTTATTAATGAACATTATGAGTTAATTTATGACATTGCTGTCAAAATTTGTATTGGTTTGGAATGCACAATACGACTTTAAGAGCAATGAAAGTATATCAATCTGGAAATATAAAGAATAAATTTGCTTATAAATTCTGGTTTTAAAACCCAGGACAAGACTGATGAAAATAATAGAAGTTATTAGGAACGAAATATTAATAATAAGAAAGCTAAATTGTATATGCATTTCAGCCGCGAAAAGATTTTGTGCGTTTAGAAAATAATCTGCTCGTCTTTCAGCTTCGGCCGCCGAACTTTTTCTTCGACGCACACAATCATTTCTCTATACTATTTACTAGTGCTGTCAACCGGTCCTGGTCTTTTTTAGGACCGATCTTTTAACCGGACTTTTGGTTTATAAAAGACCGAAAAGACCGCTCTTTTTAACCGGTCTTTTAGTCGGTCTTTTAACCAGTTTTTTAACCGGTCTTTTAACCAGTATTTTGACCTGTCTTGAACCAGTCTTTTGACCAGTCTTTTAACCGGTCTTTAACCGGTCGTTCTGGCGGTGTAATGGGGCCATTAATTGATTTTTTAAAACACTAATTTTTCATCTAACTTTAATTCTCAAAGATATATTAGAAAATGTCGAATAAGGTACAGAAACAGAGGTAGGTACATAATTGAATTTTAAATGATATTCGATAAAATTTAGTGGTATTTCCAAAATAATAAATTTCATCTTATTGATATTTTCAGATATTTATTACGAAGTAAAAATACCGACACCGACAATATGAGGCTTTTCTTTTGATGGGTAATTTAATTCAGATGATTGTTAATTTCATACATCTTTTTAAACGAGTTAAAGTTACATTTAATTCAAAAAGTACTTGCGGAAATTAATTCTCAGAATCTCTCTCAAATATGAGAAAAATATTAAATTGTCTTAAAACTGTTTCTGTTCGTACAGCTAAGGATACTGATATAGGTATCTACAATACCTTTATAAAATTGTATACAAATAAAATAATTTACTGTAATAAATTTTCTTGCACTAAGTTTATATTTGACTATACAGTGTGTAACTGCAATTGTGTTAAATGTATTTTTAAACAAGCGCAGGCGATGCTGCCTTCATTTCTTATAGATTCGTTGTTAGAGAAGTGGGGGTAAGTGAAGATTTATGAAACAGGTGTACAGGAGCGAATGGATAAATGTTTGTTGCGTGTTGATGGATTTTGGTTGTGAGAAAAGAAAGAGTCTGTATGGAGGAAGTGTTAATGTGTTCGAAACGAGTATCGTGTGTCAGGATGAGAATGTTGACGGGTTCGTGTTATGTATGTATGTATGTATAAATTGAAAAATTGTTGAAAAATTATCAATGAAGATCGAAATAATCACTCAAATATAAAGCACAGGACTAATATCTCATGCAATGACTTTAATTTAAATTTCACCTCTGTTTCTGAAAATAATTATATAGAAATATATAATGTTAACTATAATACTGATTATTTCATAAATAATTCACAAAATACTCATTTTCTTTGAATTAGAAATTACGGAGCGTGAAGTATTAGAAGGCTCCTTATCTTAAATAATTCTAATTGTCGAGATATTTTTAATATCAACATTAGAATAATTCAACAATATATTCATGGAATAATTACTGCATTAATAGTTATTTTTAATAAATGCATAGATGTAAATGTGTTCCCTGATTCCTTAAAATGTACTAAGTTGTACCTTTTATATAAAAAATAAATAAAGAAAACACAGAAAGTTATCGTCCTATTTCGATTGTTTGCTAAGATTTTTGAGGAGATTATCAGAATTAAACTAGTGATTTTTTACCACCATGGGGTGACATTGGGCAGTATACTTGGCCCCGTTTTATTTTAATTTATAATAACGGTTTTTCTTAATCCATGTCTCCCGTTAAATCGGGAGCCACAGGTATAATTTTAACGTTGTGAAAATTGTTTGTCACTGTGGGAATCAAATCCGGGTTCTAAAATCCACAGACCGACTCGATATTACTGGGCCACCTACCCTATCAAGTTAGATTATATCATTTCAGATTAAACAAATCATTGAAAACCTTATTAATGTTAATTTGTTTGCTTTACCCGAAGAAATTATACATGGAAATAAAGTTACTTTTAAAAGAATAACAAAGAAATTTTTACTACGTCATTGCTTATATTCAGTGTAAGATTTTTAAACTACAATTAAACTTTAAACATGTGCCGTAACCTCTTTCAACAGTTTATATACAACATAGACTTGATCTTGAAATGTGAAAAATAATGAAATTAAATATCATTTCTTATCATTCTTAGCTGAAGTAGAACAGACTCAATCTCCAGTATTTTATATCTGACGTATATTTGATGTCATAAAGTAGTTAAATTTAATAGTATTATGAATTTGTTACATGCAAACAGAGAAAATTTCAACAGGACTATAAAAAAATTATACTCCTGTGTTTCTCTCAATATATAAGTTTACAAATACTTGATGCGATATTAAAAAGCATACCTCAGATTGCTATAGTTCCGAGAGAATTACTGAAGGTGGAATTCAAAACCTAAGCGCTGCGACGCCGCGAGGGAAATAAACATTTCAAATTCCAAGCTTAATTGCTAAATTACTGCAGAATATTTGAGCGTGTATTTTTAATTAGAGAATTAACTTTCTGCCTTCTTAAACGATAATTAACTAATACTTAACAACAAGCTCACAAAATATAAGTACACATATAAGCATATAAATTTAGATAAAAACGCATTTAAAATATTAAATAACTTGTATGTTAATTTAACAGACTATGACTTTAATAATTGATTACATTTAAAAAATATATGCACTAAATAATTAAAATAAGAATCCGTACTATAAATTAGAAATATCAAATTTTTATGCATATAATACATATTTAAATTAGCAATGCCAGTGCCATAAGTTGAGGTTATAAGTTTAGTAAGATAGTTATACTCTGATTTTTTTCTTACTGCGATATTTTTAATTTCTTGTACTATTTAAAAACTTATATGGTTATATCATATTTTGAAGCTAAACATTTTTTAACAATACTATGAAAACGAAGAAATCAACTGAAATTGATTGATATTAAAAAAAAGAAACCCTATAAATATATATATATATATATATATATATATATATATATATATATATATATATATATATATATAATTTTCGCTTTATGTTTCCAATACATACAGTTACAAACTCGAATAAAGTTTGGTACAGAAATATAATTGTGTCAATAAAGTCGTCTGCACAATTCTATACAAATAAAACTTATCTTCCGTATATCTTTTATATTTTCACAAAGTTTTTTTTAGTTTCAGATAACTCTGTTGTCTGAACATTTTGTTATAAGTTCTGAAACATTTTTATTGTCTTTTTATTATTCGCACTGAAACATATATGTGTATATTTAAGATTCTATCAATTCGTATTTAAAAACGAAGACAAAATTTTCATTACGGTCGAATATGTTTTTAAATACTCCTACAAAGTAACCACAAAATAACGTAGCAAAAATATTATTTTCAGTTGTAACACAAGTATCGCTTACAGTGTCGGATATAATTTGATTCAATTTTTTAATGCTAAACGTCGTGCTGGTGCTGTGTAGGACTTAAATTTAATTGTAATAATTAATTGCCAATTATTGTGATATAGTCTCATTTACTATGGTTTACATAAAGTATGAAAATTTATTACGTGATATTATCGGTAATCAATCCGTCTCTAATCGTTTCTTACATTTAAAGGAAAATCTTATACACCTCTGGACAAAATTATCGCACCACTTCGAATTTTGATTTTGTTTTATAAAAATAGCTACTTTTCTTTAAAGTCTTATAATCTTTATAGTTAGTCTACAACAGGAAATTCAAAAAAAAGTAATAGAACATTATCATTTAATTGAAAAACCACAATATTTAAAAAATTTAATAGAAAATTAATCTTTTAACAACAAACTTTAAAAATTTTAATCTAAATATCATTACCATGTCTTGCAATTTTCGCCCCATTCTTCTAAATAAATTTTAAATTACGACCTCTTATTTATCTGTTTAGTATATCTCACACATGAAGAGACTATTAGCAATTTTAGCAGATTCGAACAATACCGTCCGAGATGTACGACAGAACGAAAAAATGGATTGAATTATACAGGGATATTTAGAGTACCGCCAGGATTTGAATCTGGGATCTATGATTTCCGGTCATATGCTTTTAGTCAACTGAGTTACGGTCGTCATGTGAATATTCTAATTTTTCTCTTTATTTTATAATGTTTCAATACCAGCTTTGATCCTATTCTTCTTCATGTACTAAAACACTTAATTTATGAATCATCTGCAGTGACATTATTATTTAAAAAGAATATTTATCAATTGTAATTTAATTAATATTTTTTAAATAAACTTCAAAAATACTAATTAAATTTCAATTGGTATGAAGGTTTAAACCTGTAACACCATAGACATATTAACTATGACCGTAATCCCAAGCGAGAAGACATATTATGCTGTATGAATGTGAGGATGGAGTTAAAGATGAAATAAGAAGTATAGGGTTTTTATACGATTCGACAAAAGGTGAAGAATGGATGCGGCAGTTTGGAATAAAAATAATTTAAAAGAATATTAATGTTATATAGAAAAAAATAATTCTGCAGATTATCAGCCCTTGGGCATATATATATATATATATATATATATATATATATATATATATATATATATATATATATATATATGTATATATATATATACGAGTATATAGTGCTATTTCACATACAATCTGTATAAGTTTATATTACAGTTTTAAAAGCCAAATCCATACACTGTTGTGAAAGCGACGAGTCCATCACAAGTATAAATAAAATAACCGAACACTATAATTTATTTCCAAATATATTTATATTTTATGTAATTACCATTTACACAAATAAAATATACGAGGTTTGTTTAAAAAAGGTCACTTTTCAAATTTCGCAGGTTACCTAGCTATTCACAGAAGGCCGAGAAGATGTTAATGACGATATCCGCCCTGGACGCTCCAGCATGTAAACAACGGATGAAAACGTTGAAGCAGTGAAAAAAATTGTTTTGGAGAATCGTCGAATCACTAAAAGAAGTTGCTGAGGATATCGGCATAGCGATTGGCTCATGTCATGCATTTTTTACTGATGTTTTGGGCATGAAACGTGTGCCAGCGATGTTTGTTCCGAAATAGCTAAATTTTTACCAAAAGAGCCGTCGTATGAGCATCGCTCAGGAGCTGTTGAATGACGTCAAGGACGACCCAGATTTTGCTCAAAAGGGTCATAACTAGTAACGAAACATGGGTATATGGTTATAACGTCGAAACCAAAGCTCAATCATCCCAATGGAAGCAGCCAGAAGAGCCAAGACCAAAAAAAGCACGCCAAGTTTGGTCAAATGTGAAGGCGCATCATGAATTCTTGCCAAAAGGTCGTATGGTCAATAAGGAATATTACCTTCAAGTTATGTACCGTTTGCGTACAAATAAAACGCCCGGATTTGTGGCAAAACAATCCATGGCTTTTGCATCACAATGATGCACCTGCTTACACATCGTTGTTTATTCGTGATTTTTTTTTGCTAATTTTTGCCCCCTGCGACTTTTTCCTGTTCCCAAAACTGAAAAACACATGCAAGGACGGCGTTTTACCACGTTTGAGGAGATAATGACCGCATCGCTGGAAGAGCTTTGGAAAAAGTGCTGGCACAAATGTATTATATTATGTATTTTTAAATATATAGAGTTAATCTACAACAAAACAGTGAAGAAAATTCAGTTCATGTTTTATTTTCTTAAAACCAATTGTAAATAATGAAGGTAAATGGCAATTACATAAAACAGATGTATAGGACGGAATGGGATGTGATTAAAGATTTGTTTCCAGATGGAAGTTTCCAAGTGTGGGGAATAAATATGCTTGTGTGGAGGGATTAAGATTGATTATTTGATAAATCTGATGTTCTGTGAATGTTTCAAGGGTTCGTGTTATCTTATTTTATGAAATATAATATAATATTATGTATGTATGTTAATATACATAACACGCACAGTGTGCAATAAAAATCAGTTTTTGCACTGAAAATGAGTACATAATTACTCACTTTTCGCACAACCATAGAAATAGTTAATTGTGTATCGAAGTTGTAAAAAGAATTTTGCAACCAGTTTTAAAATTAATTTCATATCTAATTGATTCATGTCACACTTTGTTGACACCTGGAGAAAACAAACTATTAATAGTCAAAATATAAAAAGTTAAAATAAAATAAGTACATTAAATTTGTTGAACAAGGTAGGTAATGAATAATAGTTTCTCAATAATCAGTTCAACATTTATTAACCTGAAAACAAGTATGAATTTGTTATTTAAACAAATGAATGGCTATAGCGGTTGCGAATAAACTGTATCCGTAAAGTACTTCTTGACAGATTTAAAAAAAATGTATGCTTGCCATTTGAAATACACTTTTATGAAAACGGCTTGCTGTCCAATTAAGGTTGACACTTCTGTTTAAAATTTTTGGTAAATTTTAAATCTTACATCACAGAAAAGTTGGATATATCGCTTGTTTATCTAAATGCTTCACTAGCGATTTTAATTGAAAACATAGGACGTTATCAAGATAAACTTAACATATCAACTTGATATCTGAATTGAGTATTTACGAGTATTTATATTCAGGTTACATGTTATTAGCCGAATGTTTATCAGTTTTGCTAGACTCCAAGGCGCACAAGTCAAATCTGCTTTGCATCTGATAATTTAGTTTTTGCCACATGTCTCGACCGTAATTCGCAGTAAAACGAATTGCTTACGGGCAATAGTAAAGTGTCGCTCCAGGCCGTGGCGGAGTGGGAAAGCTAACGTGGAACGGATGATGTAGGTTGCTCCAGGCAGAAGATGACAAATAGGATCAAAAGCGAATAACACAAAATATTCTTATTTGAAACTTGCTGTAGTCGGTTTGCATAATTGAATTAATAATAATTGTACCTGTGATACAGTGATTCCTGCTTTTACAATTAATAATATGATTAACAATTATGAAAACCTCCGATTATAATTATAATTCTATAGTTCAGATAAATTAACTACAGAGTATTCCTATAAAATCTATGAATTATAGTAATATAATTTTATTATTTATATTATTAGTATATAAAATTATAAAAAAAGAATTTAAATAAAATAATCTAGTTATATTAGTATACTAAATAAAAAGGCAAATTCAAAGTTAAAACATAAACTAACTTATAGTAATTTATAATATATGTACATATTTAAAAATTAAAGATAATCAAATCTGTCTTTCACCTACCTACTGTCCGGTTTTAGTTAATCCTGAAATTTAGGTTAGCTAATTTTATTCTAGTCTGATTTTAAAAAAGTAGTCTAAATCACTTTCTTAAATGGTAACTTTATATTAGAATTTATATAATTTTTAGTGAATATGCTTAATTTGACTAATTCAAAATTCAGGATTAATTAAAACTCTTTTGAGAATTGAGTTTTAAAATCGTAATAATCGTTGTTAATAATGACTTCATCATTAATTGTGCCTGAGACAACTACAGTCTCAATTTTTATTTTTGGAGATTTATAACAGACTTTTGTAATTATTGAGAAACGCCAATGTGGACCGGTTTTATTACTGATGCCGTTGTATTTATTAATTTTTTTGATCTTATAATACGGTTTTGTATTGATAAATCGAAACCTTGAAATAATTCAAAAGTATCCATCAATACAAAAACGTATTCAATGAAAGTTTTTTTTTTTTTAAATAAAAGTAATAGAAACTATAAGAGAACAGACAATCTTTCTTATGATGTCGAATTTCTTAGATAATATTTCATACGTATTAAGCATAAAAATAGTGTTCTGTTAAAATTAATACAAATATTTATATTTATAGGTGTATATAAGTGTTTTTATAATTCGGATATAAAAAATTAGGGTAAATATTATTTGATGTACAGATTATAACTCAAAAAGAATATTTCCGGAATTCGCAAAAATAATTGCACATCACTTGTAACAAATATATTTTGTGCCACTGGTTATAACTAATGAATAAAAATTAGTTTAAACATTAAAATTTATTTAATTTAATTGAAGTTCTGTAAATGTCCAGTTGCACGAAAAATGTTTCACGGTAATGAATGAATGAAAATAATAGATATTTCTAAATAAATATTTTTAAGATTCAAATTTTGTATCTATCGAGTCGCCATTGTACAACCAGCGCAAATGAAATAACTCAATGAAAATCTAGGCGTACGATAATGAGAGATTAAATAAGTAATAGACGATAAATTATTTTATGTAAAAACTTATATGTCGAAACATAAATGTATAAAGTGGTCAAGTACAAAATGTAAATAAAAATAAATATATCATCACGTCTTTTACCCATTCCTGAATGTGGCAGTCTACCGTTACTGATCTCGGTTAGTGATATATTTCATCGCGTGAAGTGCTGTTACCAGCCGTTAAATCACGGCTCCCAAAGATGTTAGTGGAGGGATAACCACAAGGGTAGTTTTAATATGGTGAAAATTATTTATCGGCTGTGGAAATTCAATCCGTGTTCTCAAATTCACAGACCGACTCGATACCACTGAACCCCTTACCACATTAAAAAATTTACTATCTAAAACTAAAGAAAAATAACGACGATGGAAAACGACAATATATATCACGAAAAATCTTGCTAATGTTATAAAATGATCTGAGTCAAGACAACTACTTGATCAAGGTATAGATACGACTTGTCTGGATTAAGACCGAAGTATAAATTATTATATATTTATTTATAGGCTATTAATATGTTAAAGATGGTATTCATAAAATTATTTATACTTGTTTCTTTAAGACGCAATGAATAGTAGAAAATACAGCAAACTTCGAATATGATATTCACTGTATATAAGAATAAGCTGCTGATAAAAACATTAACCCGAGGAATCAATTTCTGGACGCTGGTTTTACATATCTATATATCATAGAATTTAAGCCGTATTTTTTTTAGGCGTTGACGGATTGCAGACAAATTGAAAGTTAATATAGCAAATAATTTTAAATATCAGCAAACAAAGCGCAACGAATTAATACACAGAATATTTACTATCCGCAAGTGCTAGATAGTTCGAATAACAGTGGAACATTGTTCACGTGCTTATCATATGACAGAATATTTTATCCTTGATTCATGTACCGTGCAATATATGTCTCATTCGCTTATATTTGAGTATTTTTCTATACAAGTGTTGTTCTCCATCTAAACACTATGCGGTCAATTTTATCGTGTCTTCTCGGCATTATCCTCTATCTAGGCTTCAGTGCGCAATTAAATGAAAACAGTTTGCAGAGCCTGACTTTCTATAAACATCGCACTTCCAAGCTGTTCTTACTATCTTGTCCTGTTCACGTGTCTCCCAAATTTCCGATGTTCTGAAGTATTAATTTTTGTTGTGAAGAATTTATTTTCCGAATAATGGTTTCTAATGCCTTCTGGAATTCGTAAGCGTACAATAACTTCCCCTCTTCTAAGCTTTTTAGTTTCTCTTTCTTTGCAGTTCAACTTTCGTTCGCAGTAGTCATTCGAAACAAAATCTGGACACAAACAACGTGAGACCTATTTTTTTATAAAAAAAAATCTGCTATTCTAGGAAAACAACTAAGCCCATCTAGAAAATCTAGAAAAATGTCCATTGGTGTCACTCTATTTGCGGATTCGAGAATTTGGTTTATTTTCTTGTTTCAGTTGACCAGCATATCTGTTTGTTTCTACTACGATGTGATTGATTTTTCCATGGGTTATCAGCAGATTCATGATCTTATATGGATTTTTATCAATAATCTTTTCGTGATTAAAATGTACTTTTGGATTTTTTTTCTGTGAAATCAAATTCTTTAATTTTGGCACATTCATTAGCTGGTTTTCATTCAGCTCCAGTTTCTTCATTTTCGGTTCTTTCTTCGTCTTTAAGTTTCTGTGTTATATTAATTTTCTTCCTAGTTTAAGGATTAAATAATAACACTATTTATAGTTTCAGTCAATAAATCAACAATTGGTCCTTATGCGGTCCTTGTAGATGTACTTGGTGGGTCTGCTTCAGAAATGCAACGCGTTTCACTTCTTGTCATTGATTTTCTGATTTTATTTCATTTCCTCTTCTTCAATTGGGGTTCGTCTTCTCTATAGTTAATTGACTTCTCTTCAGAATTAGTCAAAACGTGTTCGTCCGATGAATTGTCACAAGAAAAGGGATCTTCTTATATTTTTACATATACATATACTCCTTCCATAATTTCGTCATATTTCTTTGTTCTTTTTCATATCGGTACATTATTTACTACTTGGCAACTCAAAAAAGCATACAAGCCAAAATCATGAGTATAACTAAACATCATAAATGTTAAACAAAACAAGCCTGTACCAACATGCAATCTAAGCACATAAAATGTGCATCTCGGGGTGAAAATGATCAGTTCTGGCCGTGATGATATATATCAAAAATTACAGCAATGTTTTTAAAAAACATTCTAAAATCTTATTCCGATTTTTTTACGTAAAAAGACCTTCAATCTATAGAAAAAGTAAAATGGTGAATAATGACACACAGCAAGTTTTAAAACGCCACAGTTGATTAATACTTTTATAAACATTACTATTATCATAATTGTTATAAATTAAAACTAATTGTGCATATTATAGGGAAAATTTTAAATACCTCTGTACTAGAGATGAAAAACTATCGATAGTACTATCGATACATCGATAGTTTTTTTCAAAAAAGTACTATCGATAAGTAATTAATAGAAAAAACTATCGATAGTATCGTTTAGTAATTATTGTTTAGTAACTATCGTTTAGTAATTATCATGTAGTAACTATCGTTTAGTAACTATCGTTTAGTAACTATCGTTTAGTAACTATCGTTTAATAATTATCGTTTAGTAATTATCGTTTAGTAAATATCGTTTAGTAACTATCTTTAAAATAAAATAATTTAAAAATAAAAATAAATAAATAATAAATTTATAATACGGGCTGGGCTGTGAGTAATGACAAGCAAATTACCTTATGTTCCCGGAGCAATTCGAATACGTGTGTTATATGCGGTCCACGTGGTAGCTAACGTGTTAAGTATGACTTCTAAAGATTTCATCTGCATTTAAATGATATAATTCAAATTATATTCAATATCGTTATTGTACAGTAACTGTACACAAATGTTAACTGTAAATCGATTGGTTGTCGGAAGAATTTAAACGGATGAAAGGCAAAGTGATATTTCTAAGAAATTTATTACAGGGTGACAGGTACGAAATAATATACATTCAGTTGTTCTCTGATGTTAATTGTAGTTTGTGCTATAGTGAATAATATTCTAACACTGAAGGTAAGATAATATTTTTTTAATTTTATTTGATCTAAATCAATATGAAAGGTGCTTCGAATTGCAACTAGTTTTTCTAATATTTTGATCTCGACAAATATATAAATTAATGTAAGAAATGGTATATATCTAGGGATAGAAGTACATATTTGCATTTGATTTTTATTTTTCACATTTGTTACTTCTAAAATCTTGTTATTAAGTCTAAATTTCAAAGAAATAATATTAACTGTAACAAAACCATATTCACAGAAATTATTTAGCAAACATCCCTTAATATAGAGTAACATCAAAAGTTTTAAATTTTAGGGTATGAGGGTAACATTTAAAAAATTATAAATTTTATTTTACCTCTCTCTCAAAAAAGGAACGAATTTAATCAATGATTTTAAACTCTGCAATAGGCAAAGAATTTTGAATTTTGAAAAAAAAATTATTTATACTTTTGTAAAAAAAATACTATCGATAAGTAATTAAAAGAAAAAAACTATCGATAGTATCGTTTAGTAATTATCGTTTAGTAACTATCGTTTAGTAACTATCGTTTAGTAACTATCGTTTAGTAACTATCTTTTAGTAACTATCGTTTAGTAACTATCGTTTAGTAACTAAAACTATCGTTTAGTAATTTAATTGACTATCGATAGTACTATCGATATATCGATAGTTTACTGATAGCACTATTGAACAATCGATAGTTGAAATTACCGATTGTTTTTCATGTCTACTCTGTACGTTACAAGTATTATATACTTAATGCCCTTGGTGCATAATGTACTATTTGTCATGAACAACATGGTTTATGACTTTTTTCGAATTTTTTAGAAAGTAACTACAAATACTTTTATAATTGTATTGTATTTGAAATTTTAAATTAATTATTTGTTAATTGTTACACGTGCTTAGTATATTCTCTCAACAGTATACTCTTTCGGTTGCTTGCTACTTATATTTCATAGTGGCTTTGCATATCCCTTCTAATAATTCTTTATAATTTTTTTTCTCGTAAACTATAAATAATTCAAGTAGTATAAAATATTAGTTTCGTTTTTAAATTATTGTCATTTAATTGTGATTTTGTTAATAATTTTATTAGCCTATTGCTACTTAGATAAGATAAGTGAAGACGTGAGAAGAGATTATTAGCAATAATAATTTATTACTACTAAAGTCTCCAACAACTACGCTCGTGTAACCTTATTTCTGCTAACGTTTCATCTTCATGCGTATTTTCACGTGGTTTAACACAGACCCAAAACTGCACATTGTTTATTGTTTATTTCGTCACTTAAAAAATGCCAGCCATAAATTACGGTGTCATTTGGTCAGTTGTCCGCACCGCTGGCCGTGACTACCGATAGAACACCCGCGTTCAGCAGTTAGCTTCGCGGGGGTAGCGGTACGGCAGGGCAGTTAGAGCGATGGAGCGAATGGCCACTCGGGACAGATTTATCAACCACCGTCCCTGGCCTGTCAGCATCCGACTACCATACCTCCTCGCCAGGGGCAGATTTAGGCAAATAGAAAAGGAACATATTGAACACCACTGAGTACTATAGTTGTTTGTCAGATGTCTGTACCGGGACTGGGATGATTGATGGATATTTTTAAGGTAGAAGTTTTTGATTACCTTGTTAAGTTATATTTCTTATGTCCGGTTTCAGCAACAATAGTTAAATCTTAAATTTGGTTTCAATAAATTAAAGCAATCCAAAATTACATGTCAAATTTAGTGATTTACAATGCATTCGATTTAATTTTATTTATTTAATTCTATTTCAAATTTTGTTGGTGAAATCGGATATAAGTAATTCAGAAAACTTTGTCGGTCATATGTTACACAAATTTAAATTCATTCCTTGTTTTAAATATATTTTAAAAATTATAAATTTAATGTAATAAAACGCAATGCAAATATTTCAGTTGTAAAACTTAATGTTTAAATATATAAATAAAAAAAAAATGTGAGCCGTCATGGGACGCCTGGCAGATGTGAAACATCGTGTGTGTACAAGTAATATGCATAAAAGATAATATTATTACAGGAATTAAATATAGCCTAATGAAAAAATGAAGTATTACGAATTTCTTACAGAAAATTCTACTTACTGATGACTTGGTAGTATGCCATAGTGTAGTTTCACTTTCTTTGCACAAGGTTGATCACTTTGATCTTCTGAGTTATCACTATCACACATATTTTATTGTCAAAAATTAAAATAACAAATTAAATAAAACGCAGGTTATGTGTACCGTAGTAAACAACAACGTCGAACTGAGTGAGAAGCCACACCGTACACTCTACTACATATAAAATATATATATATATATATATATATATATATATATATATATATATATATATATATATATATATATATATATATATATATATATATGTATACCTCAGTATAGCGTGGCGACCCGTCGCCACACCGTACACTCTACTACACATAAAATATATATATATGTATACCTTAGTATAGCGTGGCCACGGCAAGCGTCGCCACGCCAACAATTCGGTTTACAAGTGAGCCTATAGATGTTTCACATCAAAAACAATAAATATATTGAAATATAAAAATTAAATGGAAAAAAATATAGAATTATTTACAACTGATTGTTAAAGTAACTAAACAGAATGACGATGACAAATAATAACAACGTATGAACAAACTATAACTTCTAAGCTACATGACAAGACTACATCTTGCCGATCCAAAAACCAAGCTATCACTAACTATTTGTTGTTGTTTTCAATGGGATGTGCTGACAAAGGGTAAGAGCGTGATATCAGTACGTCTCATATTGAATTAATCCATAATTTTCTTTCACTATTTTCACAAAACAAGCATTAATTAATAAGTTAACATAATCATACATTTTATATATTTTTTAAGACATATCTATTTCCTCCGTTAATTTTCGTTATTCGGAAAACAAGAAAATTATTATATCATATTTCATGGCATAACATTTATTAAATAGAATAAAAACGTTTGAAATAATATTATTAAATTTAATATGTTTCTGAATATATGAAGGCTATAAAGTTATGTTTATAGTAACTAGTAATAACTCCACAAAGCTTACACATAAACTTTCTCAGGCTCATAAAGTGGTTTTATAATGAATTTGTAAGGTTGGATTACACTGTCTAGAACAAAGATAAACATTATATTTATATGTTAAAAGTGGAAATAAAAAAGATACCTACTTTAACAAGGTACACAGAGTTTGTGCATGAAATATAATTTTACACTTGTTTCAGTAATAAAGTATTGCAGAATGTTTTAGGACTAGTGTATCAATATTTAATAGTGTATTCTTGAGGTCATTTTGGGTAAAATATGTCATATGGACATAGATCGTATTGCTTTTGGTGACCAAGCTAAAAGGTTGTCAAAGTTTTATAAGTAACAGCAAATTTTTCAAAAATTATCAAGCTGTAATTGAACAAATTATGGAAAAAAACACGGTATGGACAACAACAACAAACATGTTTATTAATTGGATAAAACATGAAATAACGTAACAAAACATTGAAAAGACAGGATAATATAATACTGCATAAGAAAAGATTTATATATTTTTTTTACAATAAATGCTAAAAATCACATATCTGCGTATTCCGCAGCACTAAATTCATCCGTTATAAAATAAATAAGGTATACCAATGTTAGTTCATATCAAAAGTTAATTTTTGTTATTCAATATTTTCTCTATTACAAAATTTAAAAATTTGCTGGTATTTATAAAACTTTGTCCTGTCATATTTTAGTACCCAAAATAAATAGAACTTATGTTCATATGACAGTTTCAATAGCCTCGGGAATATACTATTAAATTTTGTTACACTAGTCTTGAAACACCTGTATAGGTAATAACTGGCACTTAATAAAAGTTTCTAGTATTTTCGATTCTTTTGGATTCACATAACATAGAATATTTACCCATATATATTATTTTACTGAAATTTGCCTCTTAGTAGGTATGGCTCAAAAATTATTATATTTTTACATAAATTTTGTGCAGTTCACCTATTGTCAAGAAATACTTTCAATACGAAGTAATACAGTAATAGTGTCAAAGAACGGTGTCGTTGCGGTGTGAAATAGGTATAAGTTAATTATGTTGCTATCACGGATTAACGATTGTTTTTAATTGGTGTATCTATTATTTTAATTTTTATAGTTATAAATACGTTGTATTTGAGTATTATTAAACATTTTTATTTAAATTGATATATTATACACATTTTCTTAAACGTCTATTGAATATTATTTTGATACGAGTATACATCTAAAACATGAAGTTGTTTTTGTATTGTTTCATTTAATGAAATATGGGAAAACTTGGTCTATTTTCACGTAATTTTGCGGGTGGTTACTGATTGTACGTTTGACTATCCACTATTTTGAAATAAAATAACGACAAATTATTATACACATACTACCGGTATGTATAATCATTTCTCCATTTTTATTAAGTTATGGCTAGAAGATATTAAAAGTGGTTTAATAGTTTTCATAAATCTTCGAGGATAATTATATTTATCTTAAAAATAAGTTATATATTTTGGAATAATAATACAATAAAATATCTCAGGTGCTATTAGTCTGAAAATGTTTGTCGATCTACTCGTATAAAAACGGCAAGAAATAGAAAAGACATTTTTTGTTTGTTTAGGTTTCTTACAAAGCATCCTTCGAACTCTGTCCATTCGCCCACTTATAACTTTACTTCAAAAGCTACAAGGAAGAGCTATCAACTTAAGATTTAGTACTGTCCGGCAGTACGGTGGTGTGATTATATGAATTACAACACAGCGGTTCGGTGAATCTGGATTCGAATTATGATATATAGCATAAATAAATAAATAAACATACTAAGATATATGCATTCCTAATAAAAGGTAATATACGTGTTTTCTCCGGTTTCTAAGTTTGTAAGGATAGAAAATTGAATAGAAGTTTTTAAAACTATATATTTATTGTATTATTGAACAAAGTAGAAATTGACTAAAGTTAATTTATATTATGACAGAAAAATTCGGATGACGCCTGGATTCGAACCAGGGACCTTCCGCATACCGGGCAGAGATGCTAACCGCTACACCACGTCACCTGTGTTCGAAATATGGCATCAACTGAATTTTTCTGTCACAGTGTCTAAGCGTAGCTTCGTTCCGAGAGACTCCTATATAGGCATTGACAACCGGGTTCGTCTACAGTGACACAGTTTTTGATTATGAGGGAATCATACCCAAGCTTAGAGCTAATATTATTAAGTTGTGTGATTATTAAAGGTAATCATACCTGTAGTTTTTGACTAAAGTTAATTTATATTATGACAGAAAAATTCTGATGACGCCTGGATTCGAACCAGGGACCTTCCGCATTCCGGGCAGAGATGCTAACCGCTACACCACGTCACCTGTGTTCGAAATATGGCATCAACTGTATTTTTCTGTCAAAGTGTCTAAGCGCAGCTTCGTTCCGAGAGACTCCTATATAGGCATTGACAACCGGGTTCGTCTACAGTGACACAGTTTTTGATTACAAGGGAATCATACCCAAGCTTAGAGCTAATATTATTATTAAGTTGTGTGATTATTAAAGGTAATCATACCTGTAGTTTTTGACTAAAGTTAATTTATATTATGCCCGGTATGCGGAAGGTCCGTGGTTCGAATCCAGGCGTCATCAAAATTTTTCTGTCATAATATAAATTAACTTTAGTCAAAAACTACAGGTATGATTACCTTTAATAATCACACAACTTAATAATAATATTAGCTCAAAGTAGAAATTCTTTTTACACACACATATTGAATCTACTACAAGTAAATATTGCGACCGTTGAAGTATGCGGTACTAAAAATTGATTATATATTTTTCTAACACGTGTTTCTAATTTTAATCTATTAATGTGCGTGAGGTATTTTGCTATATTGGAAGTTTAAAAATTTTCGTAAACAAGATGTAGTATCTACACTCTGAAACTATATGATTTTTTTGCATGTGTTATGATATTAATTATTGTTTGTCTTTTCATGTTTTGCGTATTACCTTTACAAATGTGCGAGTATAAATGAGGTGTTACTTCACGTACCTATTTATATATTTATTGTTGTGATGATTTGCACTAATTAAATATCAACATATACAAATATTATGCAACAACTTGATAATATGTTTTTGCTTTTGTAGAAATATATTAAAGTTATAACAATTTAATTAATACCAAATGTGCCTCAATAAATATAATTATGATATCGGTAGTAATAAAAAACGTAATTAAACTGGTAGATATTTTACAAATATCATGAAAAGAAATAAAATAAATATTAATTTATGACCTTAATTTCATTGACGGATCTGCAATATATAATATTTGCACAATGGTATCTAATTCCTTATATAAAACAATTTATTTCTGCAATAAATGTGATTGAAGTTTTGTTGTGTGAACATAATATTCCGAGGAGGAGAAATAAACGAGGTTATAAGACTAAAGTTAATTTATATTATGACAGAAAAATTCTGATGACGCCTGGATTCGAACCCGGTATGCGGAAGGTCCCTGGTTCGAATCCAGGCGTCATCAGAATTTTTCTGTCATAATATAAATTAACTTTAGTCAAAAACTACAGGTATGATTACCTTTAATAATCACACAACTTAATAATATTAGCTCTGAGGTTATAAGAATTAAGAATTTAGGGAAAGATAAAATGCTGTGTTAAAACAGGAATATCTAACGATGATTAATTTAAGAGATGAGTTTAATGAATAAATTCTCAGTGAATGTTTAGAGGGTTTATACTATTCCAATTCGTAGGACTATGAAACATAATTTAATATTTTGTACATATGTATCATTTGTTTATTTACTGTTCTTACATAAATTTTAACTTTAATTGTGTGGAATTCACTTTCAAAGACAAGCGCAGAGTGACACTCCCTTCTTTATTTATCGTTTTGATTAATCTTTCATTTCTGACTATAGAATTTCTAACTGCAATTGTGTGGAATATACATTCATGAATACGTGCAAGTCGATGCTCCCTTCTCTTCTTATTTTTATAGATGTGAATTATGGTGAATAAAAAACGGCATTTTGGGTGTTTTTGAGCTATAAATGTGCAGTTTATCGTCCAAAATTGATGAATCTTTGACTTCAAAAAAGTGATTTAAAGGAAAATGAATGAACTTTGAACACGGTGCAAGTTGTCAAACTTCTACATTTTTTTATGTCGAAAACATTTTTTTTTCATCGGGGGCTGACGGGGGCGGAATATCTTGAACGCCAGATCAACTTAGACTGTCGTAAAAAAAAAACTTCAAAGTGTTTTGTCCTCAAAGATTCAACTCAATTTTTCCAAAATTGAGCGAATTATCACGGTCTGAATATTTGACATTTTTCGCCAAAAATCAAGTGTTCCCCTAATGTTTTTAACGACTTTATCTATAACAATTGTGAAGTAAACGATGCGTCTGTTAGCGATGAAACTTTAGGGTCGTACAGTTTAATGAAGTCACGACCTAATGGAAATTCTTCAAAAAACGCAATGAATTAGGTTAAAATAGCAACTGATAATTATAACAGTCTCGAGTTGTTAAGTACTGACATACTGATTTGCTTAATCGCCTTTATAACCACATAATGAGTTACAACATAAGGGATGAAATTCATGTGTTCTACGGGGTAGCAAGCAACTGTATCATACTAGGATTGATCTGGGGGAGGGGGATGTTTACTTGCACGTTCATAAAGATATTAAGTAGATAATTGAAATTGAACATTTAAAAAATAATTAAATTTAACTTTGCACTGTTGTTAAACTTAGGGTTGAAATGCTAGGATTATTCGGAGAGAATGTTTACATACATTTTTGTAAAAATATTCAGTAGACAATCTAAAGTACTTAAAAAAATTAAGATTTAATTTTCACTGCTATACTAAGGGTTAAAATTCAAGACTCCTAGCATTATAAAAGGTTGTTCAGGGAACGTGTTTACTTACTATTTTATAGTAATATAATATATAATCTAAATTATTTTATTAAAATAATGAAATTTGAATTTACACTTTTAAGATTTTGAATTTAAGACCTTTACTGGATAGCGGAATACATCATCATACTAGAATTCTTCAAGGAAGATATTTATTCGTATAGATATTAATAAGACTATAAATAACAATATCATAATCATATTTAAATGCATGAGACTGAAAATCAATTTTAATGGGTTGGTAAACAATATCATCTATAATTAGTTTAGATGGGTGGCTAAATAAATATATACACGTTTAACAAAATTAAAAAATAAAACCTGATATTAAAGAAGGCGAATGTAGTTAATGTAGTAAGACAAAGAAATATCAAGAATAATTTTTAATATTCTATATTACTTTAGAACAAGATTTTTGCAAGCCTTTGCTAGAAATATTATAAAAAGGAGATCCAAAAAAATATTTAAAAATACATATAGCTCACAGTAAAATACTCCTGAATAATTTTTTATTTTTGTTCCCCATGTTACATGAGAGTATTATAAAGATATAAAACATAAATTTAAATCCTAGTGATTATCTATAGAGCGATCGCAGTACAGACAAATATTTTTAATGTCATCTGTCAATTTTAAATGATTTGTTTAAAAATATATTTTGTATACACAGAATCATAATTTTTTCTCGAAATTGTATTATGAAAATACCACAGTTATAGGTATTCATATTCAAAATTAATTTTCTATTAAAAACTATCGGCCGTGACTTTATTAAACCATTTTGTCACTGCTTAACGCATCATTAACTTCACGACGATTCTGTCCCTACATGACGATTTCGAACAAGGTGATGTATGTCTATATCGTTCGCTCGGTTCTCAAACTCCTCCTGCAGTTTTCAATCGATTTAAACCAAAATTGTATATGATCTAGACATTTAATTTTTTTTTTTAAATATTATCAATTTTTGTACAAATGTTAATCTTAATAATCATATATCAGTATCCGTACAGCTCAGCGTGAAGGTTGATCAAGTCGTTCCGATCGCTGGTTTTTTTTTTCAAATACAACTTGAAGGTCAATATCAAGACTAGAGTTTATATGAGCCTGCTTTTCAATAATTTTGATAGAATTGGTTTAAATTTTGTTTTAAGTGAATGAATATTTAATTATAATAATTAAAACATTATTATAAAAATTGTAATTGTTGACATAAATAACGTGACTGATTTGAAACATTGAGTATATAATATCACTGAAATAAACATTATATTATAACAAGTTTTACATAGTTGAAAACAGTAAAAATATACATTTCAACAATTTTACTTTTAAAATTAAAATTATTATTAATAAAACTTTGATCAAATTGGTCTAACAGACAAAATTAATCAATTTAATTGTCTTCGTATTTCTTATGGTTCTCGAGATTCGTACGCTTAATAAGATATTTGCGACATTTATATATTTTTTAATATTAACTCCAATAATCCAAAATTATTAACCTAGATTGGGCGGTAATTGATCTTTACATTAAACTAGATTTTAATGTAAAATTTCAAAAATACCTCAGTTGTATGGTATTAGGAAGCCTGTTCTACTCGTAGTGTAAATAAACTACCTCAAAGCCTACTATATTCATGTACGACAATTTTAAACCGAAGACCAGCAGCACATTGAACGGAACACAGAACAGCATAGGGAGCACAGAGTATCAGAGGATTTTGTTACCCACGTGTTTCACGAAAACTCTGCTATAGAGAAGACGATTAACATGGGAAACGAAATTTCCGCTAGCACTGTTTACCTGATTACTTTACATGAACAGGTATCAAGCAAAAGAGAGAATTAAATTCTACATTAAAATCAGTCTCCTCATATTTCATTATTGTTAAAATTAAGTTGTATAATATTTACGTACTTACTCTTAAAAATGTATGAACGTAGTAATATCTCTGTGGTATTAAGATTGCGGATTTGAGAATCAAGGCTCGATTCGCATAACCGTCAAATAGTTTTCACTTTTTTAAAGTTACCATTGTGTCTCTCCTCCACTAACATATTTCAATGCCGTGATTCAATGACTGTTATCCACACTTTACGTGCACAAATATATCAGTTACAAAGATCTGCTACGGCATAGTGCCACACCTAATAATGGATAACCGGCGTAATACATCTATTTTATTTTAAATAAATAATGTTTAACTGTAATTCTTAGAATATAGTTTTTGTAATTACCCAGAGGTATGAACTTCACTTCGTTTATAGCCACTGAAATGGAAAAGCATACTTTGCTTTTGCCATGCAGGTGCTCTTCTTTTACTGCTTGTAATAATGGAGTTATACATAAATTTATCTATGTTACAACATCGTCTGATGGCCCTAGGTAATCGGTTGGAAAAAAAAAGCAGCGGACTTCAGGAATAATGAATGTGAAAATACTCGTAATAGAATGATATTTTCATTTATAAAAAAAATTATGGAGTAGGTGATTCAGTGGTATTACTCGTAAGTCAGCTTGTAGATTTAAGAACCCGCGTTCGATTCCCACAGCTGACAAACAATTTTAACCACATTAAATCCCATCCACTAACAACTTTGGGGGTCGTGATTTAACGGTTGGCAACCGCACTTCACGCAAAGAAATATATCTCTTACCGAGATCTAGTACGATGGAGTTCCACACCTAGTGGATATATTTATTTTATTTTTATTAAAAAAAAATACATTTTTCACACAATTAGTTTTCATTTCTATTACGATATACAGGTACAGGCAGTACGGAAGTGTGGTTAGCGTTACGGTATTCTAATTCAAAGATCCTGCGTTCGGATCCCACTTAGTCTAAAAATATAAGAATTATCACACTGCGGTTCGGTGGACCCGATTCCTTTACTGTACTCGTAGTTGGGATTAAGTTATTATTTCTGGGAGTAGCATAAATAAATAAACACGTATTCGTAAGCCACGTGGAGCCTATAACAATTGATCACTTTAGTTTGATTGATTGTGTATTTTCCGATTTATCTAAAATTTATTAAAAATGTCAACATTGCCAAGAATTTTTTTATACTTATTGAGTTTTTTTACTAAAAACTTTTCGATTTAATGGAGATAATTATAACTTGTTTTTAAACCTACTTATAAAATAGTTATTTATATACCAAGAGTTAAAAATAGCTTTCGTTAGATAAAAAGCTGCAACTAGCCGAGGCCTGCAAAGTTCTTTCAATCAGAGGTGTACATTATAGTTTTTGTACTATCGGTAATTAAGATTAATCGATTTTTAATTGTAATTTATAAAATTTTGAATACAAGTACATAGGAAAACAATACAAACAAAATAATAATGATAAAAAAAATACATTTTTAGTTTGTAAATACTTTTTTCGCAATTTTTCTGAAATTTAGCTCTATCTAAATACTTTTTCAACTGAAAAATCTGTCCTTACCGATCTAGGTAAAAAAATATGATCAAAGAGGCCAAAAATGTGTACGGATACGTTTTTAATTAAATGAAATGCTAATTTGTGTGCGAAAACTAAACTAAATATTTTCGCGCACGAACGCATATCGCTCTTGAGCGCACACAAAAAAAGTGCAAACTCATATATAACGTACCACAAGTATTGACGTGGAAGGAAATTGATTTGTAACGTAAAGCAAGTTGTTAATAATCCTTCCAAACGAACAAGACGTCAGGGGTATTGTAAAACAATTCCCGTTCGCCCGATAACTTGTGAGGGCAAATTTTCATCTATTTCACTTACGTAGAATATAACAAATGGAGTCAGCCTTGTGTCTCGGAAGTATAAAAACAACGCTGGCGTCGTGAAAACAATGTTTCATTCTTTTCTCACTTTCTCTATCGCTCCGTCTGTCTTTCCTTGTACTCGTACATAATTTGTGTCAAGTATCATTTATTTACGTACAACCATACGATTACTGGAAGTCATTTTATTTTGGATTTAAAGTTTTATTTTCATTCAACTTATGAAATATGTATACTATATGAAAACTATGCTACATGTGCTGATCATTTAAAACAAATTTTCCGCTCTAATTACAAGCCTCGTTACTTTACAAGACAAAATTGGAAAGTTATAGTATATTTTATTTTACTTATTTAGTTATAGTACGTCCAGTGCACATTTGCACAAATGGCTTTTAAATCTAATAGGAATCCGCAAATTGATTAACTAAATCATCCAATTTTTTTGATAAATATGGTTCAAATAAGATTACCCAGTAATAAGTAAAAGGCGTGATGATATATTTATTTATTTATTTAAATATGATTAGAAATTAGGAAGATCATAAAGATCATTTAAACATAAAATGATGCATCTTTCATCCAATTATCCACAATTATATATTGTCCAAATAATATGTACATTTTTATTTTATTTGATTTAATTATTATGACAAGAATTTAAACATTAGTCCGTAATAAAAATAGAACCTTTATATTGAATTTCGAATCTAAAACATGATAAATGTTATTTAATTCTAAAATATGCAAATAACTTTAAAACATGCAAAAATAAAGATCACCTGGGAATATAATAATAAAATAACTCTTAAACAATTTAGTTCATATTTTAATAATTTTTAAAAAGTAATATATGGGTGTACCTTATTTTACGACTTAAAAATATTTTAGTCTCACCCCTAAAAAGTTTACGTTTGGTATAGAATAACATATGGAATATTTCATCCCCCTAGACGACAATGGCCTAAAATTTGGTGGTAAACTTATTTTTTAAATAAAAACATTAAATCAGAATTATTTAAATTTCAGTACTTGTACAATCCCAACTGACTGTTACTATATAATAATAAAGTAAGAATAATTTCAAACCCTATAATAAATACTTACCCTTACCTTAAAACGCTTACAACATAGTTAAGTATATTTTTCTAAAATATTGTTTATTGTTAAAAAGAAACCAAAAATATATGAATATGTTTATTTCAGTGTATTTTTTTTTACAATTGGGATACAATTGTCTTTGCTTTTGCACACATTGCAAAAGGTATTGTTTCTGTTTTTCATCCTGTTTACGTGGGCATAGATATCCTGCATTAAGTTTATAACTTTAAAACTTTGAACGCATTTACAATTTCTCGCCCATTCGAATACGAAATTTGCAACTCTCATGTTGTGGGATCATGATTCAAAATTTTTAGATCGATATTGAATCTAGCAAATAGATCGTTGCTATTTTTGGAAATAAATGTGTCAATTCTTTTTAGGGAAAATACTAATTAGATATTGATATCAGTGAAAATTAGTAATGACACTGACTTAATATTTTTTGTGGTAATCATACATATAAAATTGTTGATCTCTTTCGATTGAATCATTAACCGGTTTGTTGGACTTGAATTTGTTCATTTTTCAGAGCTTCCACCATCATTTTTTTCTCTCGATTGATAACTTATTGTTGAAAAATGCTAAAGCTGCCGCCTCCAGTTAAATATCACAAGTTGCTATACATTTATTTTAATGGTTGCCGCGGAAATAATTGGATCTTTGTCTCCATTTAATTTCAAAGTCTTTATAAAATGAGAATCGTGATTCGAAGCTTTACACGCTATAGAACAATCGAACCACGCTTTTATATAAAATCGAATAATAAAAACAAAAATATCTCTAAGGAAATGTGATATTGATGACGGTAAATAAAAATTTTGAAACAATAAATCTTGCGACCCATTCACCTTGCTTGATACATGGCTCCAGAAGGATGATTTTTATTTCTGTTCATCACCATTGAGAAAAAGGATGACTAGTTCTAGCATTTCTCGTTAATCATGCCTGAATTGCGTTTCCTCCAATTTGCTTAATTTAAAGATAAGTTCTTACATATTCTAAACCAACACGACGATTTTCCATTCCGTTTTAAAATGTATTATAATCCAGACTGCACCAGTTTTCTTCAAAGTTTTTAAACAACGGAATATCTGGACTTGAGGTTACATGGGGTATTTTTGTTTCAAAACGCTCTTAGAACCAATTCATAAATGTTGTGACGACAAAGGAGATAAAGAAGGTTTTTCCTTAGCTTCGGCTCTAACAAAATACACGCTCGAGATAAGCTTACAGTGTTTGAGGCAGTGATATCACAACATAATACCTGAACTGTATCTGATAATCCCTATTCCTGTAGTGCATTGTAGACAGCCAACGTATGTTCTTGTTCCGTTGAACTTTCAAGTTTCTGTACTTCCAAAAGTTGTTCTACATTTTTACTAGTAACGACAATCGGTAGTCGCTCAACAGACGAATCTTTAATTAATGTAACATGTTGGGGTTGTACACTTTCCCGGCATAGAAAATTGAAGTACTATTTATTACTAACTTATCCAAGTCATACCTTAAAGCTTCAGCTATCGCTTATAACATATAAACGGCATCTTAAACGTTTTATTGACATCGATCTAAGACTACAGCAATTTTTTGTGAAATAAAATGTATACGCCCTCTTTTTCTACTACTCTTAGTTGGCTCAATTGGCTCAAGTGGTTCCATTGGAGTACGTGCGAATTCAAGTCTTCAAGACAGGAAGACAGTTAGTTACGCAAAACGGTTTTTCGACTGGACATGAGATAAAATATTAACTTCCTGGAATTTAAACACGGATATTGATATTGTATTAAAACAGTAAACATCAGTGGTACGGATTAGTATTAATCGAGGTAGTTGAAATTGCTCTTATCTTATTTGCATACCAAATAACAGGTATTTTGAGTTGCTAAACACAATTTATATACCGAATTAGAAAAAAACTCCAATTTGATGTTTTTATTTATTTTTTACCAACTTTAGCCTCCGTTGGCTAATTTGGATAAGAAATTACGAGGTTATGTTATGCGCATCAGCTTGCAGTTCTAATACAACTTGCAATAGCCTTAATGGTAACAAATAGATAATAATTAATTTCATTAGAAATAAAAAATACAACCATATAAGTAGTTAAAGATTTATATTACTTTTAATTTCAGATTACTCTTGGATATAATAATAATAAATATTTTATTTCCAAAGACCAAATACACAATAGTTTAAGAAAAGTAAAATTCAAAAAAGAATAGTTATTTACGTAAAAAGGAAAGCGTTCAATTGCAAGATGAGTTGAAGAATTTATTTGCATCTCATTAAGCTATTTGTCTTGTAAAAGTAAAAAAAAAATAATTGTTCCATATTGCTAATAGAGAATAATCTTTTTTAGATCTAGCACTATTGTTTACATTTATTAGTTCAGTGTAATTTACCATAATATGTTGAACTGTATAATCCAATATGTTATTGTGTATCACAATCAGAACTGAGCAAAACCATGAGCAAAAGGAAATAAATAACAATTCACACATTCAATAATTACTTTTTTTGTGATAAATCACAATTTCAATTCATTTTCAATATGATTTAATTTACATATCAAAGTGATTTGTGATTTATTTACCTACAATTTAAAGCACAAGTCACAAGTAAAATATTAATCACAAGTTGTTTATTTATGACTTGAGGCTTTAGGCTGGGGGCTTGAAGCTTAAATCACAATGGCTGGTAGCATAAGCTCTGTTTTTGCGTGTTTTAAGAGCAGTGTATTTGGGCGTTTTAGCTATCTATAACATGCTAAAACCGTGCTCTTAGAACACCCAAAAACAGAGCTTGTGCTACCAGCCATTATCATTAAATACTTTTTTTTAACTACCGAATGAAAACAGATATGTTATCAACAGAGATGTGCATCTACGTGTAATCTTTAATTGTCTACATCTACACGTAGACAATACGTCGACAATTCTAGCGACGTAGACAATGTACACAATGTAGATAATGCATGTGACAGTTGTAAAATTCAACATAACCTAAATTTATTCTTTTGTAACAATTACATGTATTCGTATTCGTGAGCTCGGGTCATTATCGGTCTTTATATAATAAAACTAATAAAGCAAGTGCTCGTACATTACTAGACAAATGTCTGTCTTGGGTCTTGGGCGAACTGTCATATTTTTAAAATCGATCAACGCGCCATCTCACCAGACGGAATTTTCTTTGGCGCTATTTTTAACAGTAACCAATTGACAAATTTTGAACGTTTTGCCCTGCACAACTAATTTTTTTTCATGTAATCCCTAGAATAAAAATTAAAATCTCTAACAACATTTAAAATTCCCTAGTTCTAGGGATACAATTTCTAATCTGACTTAAGTGAACACAGGTGTTTTCATTGTCTACATAGTATACATTGTTTACATGAAAAATAAAGACGTAGACTACATGATTGTTTACACGTAGAAAATGGCGTAGATTACTTGCAGTAGCCTACCTACACGCACATCCCTGGTTATCAAAAAAATGTTACTATGAGTAAATGAATAACACAATGTATCATTATGTTTACATAGTAAATCTACCCGGTTTTAAATTGTATTACATTCTTATAGTTTACCTAAAAACTGCTGTAGACTAAGAGTCTTTAAAATAAACGTTTTCTTTTTAAAAATTTACAAAACGACTAGTAATATAAAATAAAAGTCAAATGTAACACAATCACAAATCAATTTACAGAGCAACGACAACTACAGCCCAGAAATGTGACATGTAAATGTGTACATGTATTGCCTTTCTGAATAACATAAATTATACAGCTTTTTTATTTTCAAATATTAAATTAAAGAAATCAATAAAAATGAAGAAGAATTATTTATAACGCATGTATCAATAATAAACTAATTTTTTATTTAATACTTATTCATAAAATTTTTATTGCCTTGCTTATTTTTTATTAATTTGTCACTTCAATATTGCACGGGTTTCTTTTGCAAAGTTTTTTTTATTGATGAATAAAATCAAACCCATAAACGTTTCTACTATACACAAAAATTGCAAGTCTAATCAGCAAGCCTTATGGGTCAAAATATGAAAAACACATATAATGTTGCAGGGCTCATCTGCGTATTGAACAACGTTCCAATATGATTTAAGTCCTTTCAATTGAATTAAGCCCTGACAACCGAATTAAGCCTTTGTATAGAATTAAAATTTTTCAATTAAATTAACACCATGAAAAAATATTTAAACATATTTATAAGGATTTAAGCACTAGAGCAATTCTCAAGCCCGAATCCATTTTTTAAAGCACATAAATCGCAGGCCTGATTTTAAAATATTTAAAAAGGTTTTTTCACTGATTTAAATAAAATATTATGATTTAAATCAATTTATAATGCCCTTTTGATTTAAATCATGCCAAGCTCAGATCACATTCATAGTATATTTGATTGTAGCGATATTCGTATAGATGCTGGCAACGCAAGTTTTACTATTTTTGCTGCACGAGTTGGTTCATTTATCGACTGATGTAAATTGTGAATATTTATAATATCTGAGGACACTTCTTTCTCGTTGCTACCTACAGGAAAGTTAACATTAAAATCTCCCACTATAAATATATTTGCATTACAGTCATTGATAAATTTCTTGACAAGCATATATCTAATTCAAAATGCATATAAATTCGAAAACCGCGATCTGTATAAAGTTAAAACATAGTGTACGATGTTAACATGATTAAATTGTATTCCAAAACATTCAAAAGTTAACTCAATATATAGATCGTTAAAATAATCCACCTTTTGATAAATATTAATGTTAGCTCCAACATGTCTACGGCAATATCTAGCCAAGCAACTAATACCCTTTGATATTATAAGAAGCAGGTTCATTTTCTAATACCCAGTGTTTTGAGAATCAGAGTACATCATTTGATTGTGTTCCTCAATTTCAGTTACGGGGTAAAGAGTAACTTCTGAATTCCTGGATTGGAATTGTTGCTGGTGGATAATTTATTTGTAGAACTTTTGTTTTTAAGAATGGTTTAATATAATTATATAATTTATTAATTCGTTTAAAGTTAGCACAGGTACGCTTTAGTAATTTGGA
This sequence comes from Pterostichus niger, assembly GCA_947425015.1. Taxonomy (NCBI): domain Eukaryota; kingdom Metazoa; phylum Arthropoda; class Insecta; order Coleoptera; family Carabidae; genus Pterostichus; species Pterostichus niger. The sequence continues at coordinate 24,852,829 of OX380336.1, read as the reverse complement.
ATACATTTTATAACGAAAACATTAGAATATAATTCTAAAAATATAATGCGATACAAATGTAATATCAAATTACACAACGAAATTAATAAAGTGTTTAAATATCGCATTTTCGGAAAATATAATTTTGTATAATATTTCTTCTATCAATCCATATCAACCCAAATTAGAAACGTGTAACGATTTTTATTTAAGTCACTAATCAATATATATATATATATATATATATATATATATATATATATATATATATTTAAATATTTTTAATATGATTCAAATCGATTCAGACAATCGATTTTTTAAAAGAGTATCAGCATCTCTAATTCCAAGTCAAGTCAAATCAACATAAACATATCTGTTGAAAACAATATAAGTATGACATGAATTTATTGTAATTATGTATTTTTCGAATGATAATCTAGTTAAGTAAGAATAACTGATTGCAATTGCGAATTTTCGGTAGTTCATTTACCTCAAAAAAGTAAAAATAGGTTTTCAAGGCTTTATGTCACTTGATTACGTACGTGGAATATAAGAACCCATTATATCATGTGTCAAATATGATGTATTATCTGTCAACATCTCATTTTATAACATAGTGATTCACTCACATTGGTGACTAATATGGCTAATAATCAGCACAACTTTTGGACTTCAACTTTTTTATTATTTCGAACAAAGTTCGTACATATTATACATTCTATGTATTTTATTCAAACCATGTATTTAAAAAGAATACATACATCATCACGCGCATATTGCACTATTTAAGATGTGGTAAATATCTTATATCAGATATATTATTATTACTTGATTTAAAATAGAGCTGATCGGGTAACGATGAGTCACATCGTGACCCGATAAATTTGAATTTATATCGTGAGTGTGAATGGGCGTGAGTGTTATTTTGAATGTTAGTGAGCTGGTGTGTGTGTGAGAAAAAATAAATATATGCTCTCAATTATATAATATAATTTTTATTACGATAACATAAGTTGTTATTATAGGTAGGTAGATATATGAAGTCAATGGACCAAGATGTACAGACATCAATTGAAGAAATTTTTGCGAAAACGAAAATAGATATTTTAATTTATACCGTCAAATAAATGTTTATTATTAAATCGTATAAGTAATATTATTATAATTTAGGCACATAAATATTAGAACTTTGTAATTTGTAAACTGTTATAGAAAATGAGTGAGTTAAATTTTAAAATTCATGAGTGGGCGTGATTGTGAGGCTTAGTGAAATATGCGTGAGTGAACGAGCGCGAAAAACATACAAAAAATTAAAACCGCAAATAAACTAACATTACGTTATAGTAAAATATGTAACTACTTTTTTGATGAAAACAAATAATTATATAATCCTCAAAAAAAAAATCGAACTTATCCAAACTCATGCACAAAGTACGGGCTATGAATGCACGCAGTCACAAATAAAGCTGAGAATTTTATCAATCTGTAACTAGTTATGGTAAATAGCAAGACTCTTTCTTATAGGTACCTACAATAAAAAAAGTTATGTTTACGACAATTGTTAGAAATGATTGGTATATATTTCTTAATTCTGTAATATACAATAATTTTGAAATTAATATAATATACATAAATTTGACTTTTTTTTTAAGTTGTTGGACATATTACACTACTTTTTTTAAATACGCATAATTAAATGCAGTTTATCTGAAGGGAGAATTTTTAATACGTCAAACATTTTATGCACTTGAAATTTATTCACTATTTCCTTACAATATTCTTCAAAAACTTGTTCAACAAATATTACAACACTGTAACAAACAAATGTCAAACTCTTTTACAATATGTCAAATATTCAGTTCATTTGTTTAATTTTCCAACGCAATCTACAAAAAATTTGAATAAATTTTGAATTTCATTTAATTAATATCTCGTGAACTATTCACATTTATGTAATGAAATTTACTTTATAGGAAGCGTTTTTAATTTCTGAACAATTTTTGTATTTACGCTTTTGCTCTAAAGTGAATAGGTAAAGAAATACAGCAATATTTAAAAACCATACCGCAAAAGGGGTAAACTCGCTTAATTATATATTTACTTTATTAAGATTTAGATAAATTAGAATCGCTATATATCCTATAGTAATTAAATTTGGAAAAATATTTTATTAGGTTAATTATTTTTACTGCTGAAACATTTTCTCAATAAAATTACTGAAGACCACCAATCACTGTCATTGCAGAAGTAGAATCCAGGATTCAATTATCCATGACCGATTGAAGTGAGCGAAGAGCGAGCGGGATAGTTAAACGACTTCTCTTCCACTCGGTTCATACCCCTACCGCAATCCTTGTTTGATATCGAACACCGCTAGAGGGATGAAATTATTTTTTTATCCTTCGGTTTGTTTACTTGTGAATACATAAAGTTAGAACGTTATTGTCAAAGGTCCTGTATACATAGTTAATATGTTGTTACACAGTCTGGTGTTTTTGTTAGTAATTATTTATTCTCGTCTCTTGAAACTTTGTCGCAGAAATTAAATAAATATAGGTTGATGTTTTTGTTTCCTTTGCTATTGGACTGATATTATGTAAACATCATTTTGGCAACCGTTTATTTATAGCACAGTTATTAAATTTATTTCTTGCTGAATTTATACTAATTATCATTTCACGTGAAAAAATATATCACTTACCGAGATCTGCTTAGGCAGAGTGCCACACCCAGTAATGGATAAAAAGGCGTGATAATATATTTATTTGATATCATTTTTAAAATAATTATTGTTGTTTCAAATATTAATATGTATTGAATTATAGTAATAATTGATTAATATTAATTATAGTCGATAGTTGAGTGACAACACGTCGAACTACAGATTTGGGAAACCGAGTTTGATTCCCGCAGTTAACAAACTACAGTAAATTGTAACTAGCATTATTGAAGGTCGTGATTTGTCGACTGACCGAGATCTGAACGGTGCCACGCCTAGTAATAGATAAGAGGGTTGATGCTATTTTATTTTAAATATATTTTTGGTAAATATAAATTACAATAATATAATATTCACAGAAGATTGCAGTCGTTAAAATATAATGATATTTAATGATTAAATTTTTCTTTGATTTGTTTAAATATGTTGAATTCATGAAAGATATGATATCTAGCCAAATGAATTATTATTGTATTTAAAAAAATGTTAAAAATTATTATATTTTTCTATAAATATATTTTTCATTGTTAATGATAAATTTTGCGGATAATAATTATTATAATTCAGCGGATGTATTTACGAAAGCAATTTAGAAAATGAATAGGTATTTTCAAACAATTATAGACACATTATATAAATTTAAAATTATATTGTATTTTGGCGAGAAATGAACTTTATCACAATCTTGTCTCTTGACAGATTATAGAGCAAACTTTAGGCAACGAATTATTTATAAGACATGTTTTCAATGTATTTATAAATTATAACTGCTTGTTGTTAACTTGTTACTGTCGTAAAGTTTCGGTTGCTAATTTAATCCTGATGAAGGTATATGTTTAGAGTCCTTTAAACGTCGGTTTTAAAAATAACTACAAAATATTTAAACAGCACAGGTTGTTTATTGATTATTTAAAATGTGTTTTGAGAGAGTTGATAAAATAAAATAATAGTTAACTGAAAATTTATTTGCGTTTCTAAGAAAATATATAAAAACATATATATGTATATATATAACTCGTATATTATTTTATGTAATTATTTCTATAGAAAATATGGCTTTTGTGTAGACACATAAAATGAATTTATTAAATACTTCTATTTTTTAATTCGACATGAAATTAGATAGTAAATACCATTAAATATTGATGATTTATTGCTACTTTCTTAAAAATAAAAATGATTTGAGCTGACTAAGTGATCAATAAAATGTCAAAAACTTGGATGACAAATTAGCCTATCGACAGGTTCATCTCTTGTACTTATACTAATTAATTGCCTGGATTTAATTAATGGTTAATATTCTTCTTCACTTTTTGAAATTTAAAACGTTGCTCGTGTATCCCAATTAAAGGTATCAGGTAATTTATCTTCTGACAGGAATTGACTGTCATTAATTTATATTCGGAATATAAAAACTGTGAGACACAATTAATAAAGCAGTGTATGCTCATTAATTAATAAAAATTATATTTAATAACAAAACATTATTCACGAAAATGTGTGAATAGTATTTATTGTACATTTTGCAGATTGCGTCAAATTATGGTTTCTGTAACGTATAGTCACCGACATCTTTCATTTAGCTTAAGTTATTAAAGAAACAATAATTAGTACACGAAAATTAATGAATATATCGATACGTCTGTCAATAATTTTTTTGCGATCCTTGTTTAGTTGTATATTTCTGTTTATTATTCTATTTATTCAATTAGTTGTTAGTTGGAACGTTATCTTATTCTAAGGAAAATCCTGTGCTGCTGTGTTTATCGCTCGCAGAGCAGTAACAACACGTGGTTGGTTTTGACGTTTTACACATGTGCTGTGAGCAAACCGAGCCAATATTCTCTGAAAATTGAGGTCAGTTACTATACGTCTTACGCAGTGTGCTAACCGATATTGTCTAAAAGTTAGATAAGTAATAGAAACAAGCTGGATATAGCAACAATTTGCTAGATTTTGTTATAAAAAATAGTATTATTTCAAATTTATTTTTACAGTTTGAGAAAGGCAATCTGAATCTTTGTGTATTTAAATGATATGAAATAAAATAATACAATCGCGATAGTATTAGTGTTAAAAATATTATAAAAGCCGTGAAATTTAAATTTATGTTTGAATATAAATATCAACCAAATAATATTTCATGAATATTCAATATTTCAAAGGTTGATAATACCAGAGTAGATAGAATACAATTTTGTGTTATGTATATATATGGATATATTTATGAATGTAGGTATACAAAATTTAGCATTTTTGAGATATTGGTATAGAAGAAAAAAGAGGCTAAAAAGTCTTCAAGAATAAGGTTCCACCTACACCAAGTAACATAATTACAAATATGTATATGTAGTTTATTGCAGAGCACATACTAAATTACCGTTATATTTGTACTAATAGGGACATACGATAGCTTATGCTAGCAGTAACATCTTGATTTGGCCCAAAATTATTTTATGTTTTCTTGATTGAATCTGTTGATAATTAATATTGTTCCAAAGCCCGGATTCTAAAAGTTAACAATGGCTAAGATAGCTGACACCATATATTACTCATTTTCTGAATGTTTTCTAGTACATCAATAAATATAAGCTCATTGGATGCAAATTTTTCCACCGATAACTTGATTTTCATTATCCAATATTTTAAATTTAATTATATAATTTGCAGACCTCTGGCTGCTGCTCAATTAGCCCCTCTTTAATTCGCTACTGAGTTGTATTATTTTAAAATACGTTAAAGTGCTTAAACATTACCTGGGCAACCTATATTCAAAAAATTATGATTGCTTGCAAATTATTTTAAATGATAAAGGACTTCGGCTCCTCTTCTTAGTGTATGGTAAAGCAAAATTTTATAATTATCTCACAAATTTGGGGTAATTTCTTACAACATATACAAAACATTATTTGTAGTTTTCTACCTATTGTTACCGTTATGCGCACTACTATTTTATATAAATATTTGTGTCGATAGGGTTTTCGATAAAAAACTACTCCAAATACCAAAGTATTACTGACGTTTCAAATATATTTGCGGAATTATTTAATCATGTAATGCAGTAGATGTATGTATGTTTATTTCTTTTGCTTTTTAATTTAAATAAATTGTAAGTTATATAACAATACATATATTAAATCCAGGTAGTACAAGCGATAGCGATACTAGCGACAAATTGCCAAGGATTTAAATTTATAACATATATACGGCGAATTATTATTGAAATTATATCGGCTTATATTGTGTACAAATAGGAACATTAGTTAAATTTTATTCTACTTGCCCATATTTCTGTTTTGCATGAGAACTTCAAACATGAGCAGATGTATGATAAGGATGTAATGTGCGCCTGACGTGTGAGAAATAAACAACAATTCTCAGAATATGTAGACCGTCTAGTTTGGTTCAAGTTTATATTAGTTTTGTGTTACAAACACATACAAATGTAAATTTTTTTACATCGAACTTCGACTTATTGTCTATAAGAACCTACGTATAGCTGTACAATAAAGCCGTTCGCCCACACGGATAAGTAAACAAAGAAATTTACGGATCAAATATTTGTGTTTATTTTTGTTTTGTCGTAATAAATAATTCCCTTCTAGGGTTTTGAATGAATGCAGATCGATATACAAGTAATTCATATAATATAATTTACTAAATAGCTATAATTTGAATTAATTTTGTAAGTGTACCTGCAATGAATTTAGACATCGTAAATATTTTGAGTAAACCTGCAGGAGAGCTACTTCACCTTCGATTTCGCTGAAAATTTGTGAAAAGTTTCCTCTAAGTGAGCAGAATATAGGAAAAATACTAACAATTGGCATGCGAAATTATTTGACCTTCAAATCGAAAAAAAACACCAATAACCATGCCTAACCTAGTACAGAACGCATTTTTATGGTAAAAATAAATAAACTTAAAGTAAAAGTGATAAACGGTGAAAAAATAACACTCCACACATACACAACCATCCACACACACACGCACACGCACCTGCAAGAGAGCTAATTCACCTTCGATTTCGCTGAAATTTTTTGAAAAGTTTCCTCTAAGTGCGCAGAATATAGGAAAAATACTAACAATTAGCGGTCGAAATTATTTGACCTTGAAATCGAAAAAAAAACACCAATAACCATGCCTAATCTAGTACAGAACGCAATTTTATGGTATAAAGACATAAACGTAAAGTAAAAGTGATAAACTGTTAAAAAAAACACCCCACACACTCGCAACCAGCCACACACACACACACGCACCTGCAGGAGAGCTACTTCACCTTCGATTTCGCTGAAAATTTGTGAAAAGTTTCCTCTCATTTATTTCTTTTTTTTTCGTATTATTCACCTCAAGACAATTGGAAAATTATATTTCAGTAGATATTTAATAATATAATAAGTGTTAAATAGTCTGTATTATTAATTCTGTTTTCTTTCTGATTTTCTAGATACCAAATAAGGAAGATAACAAAGTTTATTTTACTCGAAATTAAGTATCGAAATAATTATGATATAAATATTCTTAAATCATAGTATAAGCCTTTATTCTCAGTTTAACGGGAAAGGCAAGTTAAGTAATGTTCTTTGAGAGGCAACATAAACACTTTAAAGCCAAAACCGTCATCATTTATTTTCACATTTACTACGACAACAAACTGGAGTGACATTAATTCATAAATTTTCATTCATTACCCCATGACAAGCAACACACACATGTTTAATTAAAATTAAATTTATATGACGACAGTTGTACGAACATTGTAGAGACAGATACAAGACAGAACATTTTTGAAATTCTTTCTCTGTATACAACACGTGGTGTTTAAAAACAAGTTCTAAATTTAATAATCTGCATGATATATTTTTTCGCGGTTTACATTCAGGTTATTTACGTTTGGAACAATATTATCTTTGAAAATCTACAATAAAGTTCTCCAGAACCTGTTTTTAATGCGTAATTTTTACTACTTTATCCCAATTAGGTTATATTGTTAATATTATGTCAAGTAACTAGTTTTATTTACAATCATCAGTGTATACTGAAAGTATTATGTATAATCATATATAACGGGGTAGGTGGATCAGTAAATTTGAGAACCAGAGTTCGATATACATAGTCGACAAACAATGTTCATCATATTATAATTATTTCTGTAACTACCCTTCTAGTAACATCTTTGGAGACCGACATTATATTATTTATATATTTATATTTTGTTTAGCAAACCATATAAACCTCTAAAACAGTGCATAAAGTACTTTTTTAGCTGCATGGTAACTAAAGTAGTCCGATGTCTCCCGGGATACGGTGTAGCTAGAACCGTAACTTAGTTAACCAATGTCAAACCGAGTATCTTCGAGAACTCAAACAAGGCGCGAGAAATCATGATGATTAAATAACCGAGGAATTAAACCAATAGGTTGAGTAACTTATGCTGCTTTAGTCCTCTTAAAGGGTTCCTTGAAAGGGAGGAATGATGCACTAGCACACCTAGTGCACATTTCTAAGCTTATCCACAAGTCCTAAATTTTAAAGAATTATGTAGTATGGACTAAAGTACTTTAAAATGTAAAGTAAATCTATGGCCGTCCCCTTTATCTAAAACTGATGTACTCCACCGACCGCGTAATATAATTATCAGTTGGAAAACCGTAAGCAATTATCTAATAATAATAATTTAATGTTCAACTTTTAAAAAAGAAACTATAAAGAAATAATTTATATAATAAGTTATCTGCTGTTAAGTGGAAACAAATTAAGTAGTGAAAATGTTAATATCAAGGTTGACACTTTTTATAATATTCTTCATTGTATAATAAATGAGTTCGTTCCTACTAAGTGGATACCATAAATCTGGATAACCCAAATGATTTTCTAAATCATTAATTATATTGATAAAAAAGAAACAAAAATATCATAGGAAATGAAACAATTATAAAAGAATTCATTTTCTCTCTTACGTAATAATATGAAACAAAAAATGAAAAATTATTTCAAATTGTACATACATAATATTGAAAACAAAAATTGCTGGGAATTCAATTTTTTTTGTGATTACAAAAGCATTAACGAAAAATCCCGAAATTTCCAATATGGTATTGCATAATACCAATGAAGCTCATACTGGTCCTGATCTTTATTTATTAACGGTAATACTCGTATGTGCGAATTTTAATTACTCAAATTCAGATATAAATATAAGTTCAGTCTTCATAGAATAATTATGATATAAACTATTTAGAAACGTTATACACTTCAGAAGGATATGGACTTGATAAAATTCCTACAATATTCATATGAACTTATGCTAATTACGTTCAAGAACCTTTGTCAATTTTATTTAATAAATCACTACAATTCGGAAATTTTCTACCTAAATAGAAAATTTCACATATAGGTAACTCATATTTATAAATCTAAAGATAGAAACTAAATTACTAACTATAGACCGATATCATTATTGTCAACATTAGGTAAAATATTCGAAGCTTTAGTAATGAACAAATTAGAAAATAAACTATTTAATATCATAATACCAGAACAAAACGGATTTTGTTCAAAGAAATCAGTACTAACTAACGTTGTTCCTTCTAAAGTAAAGTATTTTTAAAGCGTTTTTAACTTGACTCGTGTGGAAGTACTGATTTACACTTTATCATAGATTTTACAGTGTTAAGTAATACTAAAGATCAATATTGAAATATCCTAAGAAAAGTTCATAATAAATTTATCAGTGTAACAAACAAGAATGAGTACATAAAAAATAACAGTTACTATAACGATTTTGATGAGATACTTTTTGTTTGTTTGACGAATAAATTTATTAGAAACTTTGTTTGCAGATTGGAATATTAACCCTAAAAGATCTATGCACTTTATATATAGCGCGCTCTCAATGTTTGTAAATATCACTTTGATTCGTATTTTAACATTCTGATATTTGTATATCAGTAGTGGAAGTTAAGTTTAGAAAATATTTATAGTTCTAACATGATTAAACTCGATGTTTTGGAAAACAGCTGCCTATTGAATGTTTAATATAATTAGACGATGTAAATAAGCTTGAAGAAACTCAATGAGGCGTTTTTTGTCAATAACTCATTTCATATTATCATATAATTTCCTTTTCCCTCCGTCTCTTTAAATTATAAATTTCACTTCGCACGCATGTGGTAGCCACATAAACATTTTTAAGGCTTAATCAGGGACTTGGACCTAATCGGAACATGAACCGATATAGTTAAATAAACCTAAATCAAAACATGAATTTTTTTCCTAATATATTCTAGAGCGAGAACCCTAACCGAACCGTAATTATTAAACCGGTTCGGTACATCGGTTTAATGAACGAATATTAAAATTGTTTCGTTTCAATCTGTGTGCTCTGCTTGGATAAATCTTAAATTATAACGAGCTGATCGACGTGGGTATGCATTGTGTATCTTTTTGTCGAATAAATTAGTATAATTATATTTGATTTTCTTTTTGTTGTAGTAATATTACAAAAACATACAAAATTAAATTTTTCTGCAAAATTTTTATTTTATATTGTAGTATGTATTACAAAATAATATAATTTCGTTAATCGTTTTTAATGTATAACCAATATATTTTTTGTTTTTGTTTTTTTTTATTAATATATAATATTTATTTACAACTGGTCTATGTAAGGCCAACAAGCAAAATTGTTACAATATTTACATAACATGCGGGAGGTTAACCCCCATCGGGGTTACCTCTAATTATTATAAGTTTATATAAATTTTAAGTCCAATGGTTTATTTCTATTCAGTCTTCTGATATCACTTTCATTATTTAGTAAATTAACTGCTAATTCGTTAGGATGATGGTTTAGTTTGTTTTCATATGAGATGGCAGACTCCCGAATTTGTTCATGGACATATTTGATTTTAAAGTCTTTATGGATTGTGTGATTACTAATGTACCATGGGACTTTCGTTATCATGCGTAGCGTTTTATTTTGAAATCTTTGTATGATGTTCGTATTAGATTTTTTGGCGCATCCCCAAAGCTGGATACCGTAGGTCCAAATTGGTACTAGCGTCACTTTGTACAGGAGTAGTTTATTTTCTGTTGATAGTTGAGATTTGTGTCCAAGTAACCAGTACATTTTTTTTAGTTTTAGGTCTAAGTATTGTCTCTTCTTTTTTATGTGTTTTTGCCACGTGAGCCTTTTCTCTAAGTGCATTCCCAGATATTTAACATCTTCTTTCGTTTCTAGTACTTTGTTATTTATTTGGAGTGGTGGACATACGGTTTTTCTGTTTGTAAAAACGATGTGAGTTGATTTTCCCTCATTTATTTTTATTTTCCATTTTTCCGCCCATTTCTGTATGTCGTCCATGGATCTTTGTAGGCGGTCAGCTGCTTCGTTTGGATCGTCATGTGATGCGAGTACGGCAGTATCGTCAGCATATGTGGCGGTTGTGACTTGTTCCTGGCAGGGTAAGTCTGCTGTGAACAGCTGATAAAGAAAGGGGCCTAAAACACTACCTTGGGGCACTCCTGCTCTAATTGGATGTAGTGTCGATGTACTCTCTTCATACCGAACTTGGAAGTACCTCTCAGTTAGGTAGGATTTTAATAAGAGAAAAAATTGATGAGGTAATTGAGATTTAATTTTGTAGAGAAGACCTGTGTGCCATACCCTGTAGAAAGCTTGACTAATATCTATAAAAGCTGCAGCACATATTTTCTTACATTGCAGACTTTCTTCTATTTCGTTTACCACTCGGTGCACTTGTTGCACAGTGGAGTGTTGCTCCCTGAACCCGAATTGATGTGGTGGGATTATGTTCTCTTCTTCTGTAATTATTTTTATCCTTTTTAACAACAATTTCTCAAATAGTTTGGATAAAAGAGGCAGCAGGGAGATAGGTCTATAAGATGATGTTTCAGTAGTAGGTTTTCCTGTTTTATGTATAAGAATAATTTGGGCGAGTTTAAACAGGGCTGGAAAGTAAGATAGTCTTAACATGGCGTTGAAAACATATGTTATGTATAGAATAGTCTTTTTGGGTAGTTCTTTCAAGACTTTTCCAGTAATTAAATCGTACCCTGGGGCTTTATTGTCTTTTAAATATTTAATTTCATTTCTTAATTCGCCAGGAGTTACATGTTTAATTGGCATTGATAATTGCAGTGGAGCCTTCAGATAATCATCAATCTCATTTTCTATTGTTTTTTGTTTATTAGCTGGTAACGTTGATGGATTTGGCTGGAATGTTTCTGAGAGATATTTAGCAAATATTTCAGTTTTTTCCAAATCTTCTCTGGCCCATGTGCCATCTGCTTTCCTAATTGGGGGTATAGATTGCACCGGTCTTTTTAGCTTTTTGGTAACTTTCCATAGAGAATAATCATCTTCCGGGAGTGCTGACAATCTTCTCAAGTTGTCTTGATATGTTTCATTTTTTATTTCTCGTGCTAATTTACTTATTTCCTTGGACAAGTGGTTCAGCTTGTTTTTATCATTTGGGTGCCTTGTATAATGCCATTTATGCCTCAAATTCCTCTTTTCAGAAATTTTGTCTCTCAATATTTTTGGATAATTTGTTACATTTCCTGTATCTTTGTTAATATTTGGAGTAGAGCTCTATGCAGCCGTCTGGATGAGTTTTGTTATATAATCAACTGCCTCATCGATGTCGTCAGGGGTAGAGAGTTGCATTTGTGTTGTTGTTTAAGGTTTCCCTAAATAACTCCCAATTTGTAAGTTTATTGTATAGTGTTGTTTTTTTTTTGTTTTTGTATTATATTGGCGCTTACAGTCATTATAACTGGTGAATGATCAGATGATAATTCGTAACTTGATTCAATTCCAATGTAGTTTTGAGATATTCCTTTTGAAACAAGGAAGTCTAGCAAATCAGGAGTTTTGTTTGGGTCGGTGGGCCAATAGGTTGGTTTTCCTGTGTTGACACAATTATATCTTTTTGACGAGATTGTCTTGTATAATTCTCTACCTTTTGGGTTTATCAGTCTTGAACCCCAATAGGTATGTTTAGAATTATAATCACCACCCGATATAAATCTATTTCCAAGCGTATTGAAATATTCTTCAAAGTCTTTTTGTTTAACCGCATGCTTTGGTGGGCAGTATACTGCAGAAATAACAAGTGTACCGATTGTTTCTTTGATTTTTATACTGGTTGCTTGCAAATATTCTTTATTGTATTTCTCCATTTCGTAGTGTTTGAATTTTTCATTTATTAGTATGGCGGTACCTCCATGCGCCGTCTCGTCAGGGTGGTTTGTATTGTATGTTTTGAATCTGGGAATTTTAAAGAAGTTTCTGTCTGTGAAGTGTGTTTCTGTTATGAGAATGATATCAATTTTTTGTTGGTTTAGAAATATTTCTATTTCGTGGCGATGTTGTGCCAGCCCGTTCGCATTCCATAGTGCAATCCTGATTGTAATTGAATGTTTCCAAATGACAGGTAGTTTTGCTGTATGAAAATTAGTGATTTTGAGTGAAAATATTATTAAATATTAGTAAAACACAGTGTCCATCCCATATAGAGTTGGCGACAGTGGATGAGAAGTGACTTCATCTAAAAAAACGTGAATTAAACTAAAAGTGACAGTTGGTGAACAAAATAACACGTGGAATCGGGCGCGCCGCATAAACTGCCTGGCGCATACACTGCCAGATTCAATCAGTGTTGCCAACTATAGAAGAAATAAATTCTCAGTTCGCAATACACAAACAAAAATTAAACATGCCGGAAGAAAGTGCAGGGAATTATATCCCAAACATTACTACTTCCACAAATGTGACAAATCCTATCATGACACAAGTACCAATAACAACTACAATGATACTTAATTCAATTTATGCAAGTCCAACAATGCAGCTAACAAGTGGAGGTTTCAATCTCACTACACATACCACGACAAATGTAACAACTATTGCTACGCATTCACACAATATACAAACAATAACATACCTCAGTAGTATCCAGTCCTATTTATCCAAGTCCTGGAGAAAACTATTATTTGACGCCAAACGTATACGTACGCACTACAAACAATGACATGCATGACACACAATCAATGACTGATGAACCCCAAAACTGGCAAGTGATACATACCAGACGCTCAGGTAAAAGATATAGAGAAAATGAAGAAAACCCATCTCAAGGAATAGCAAAAAAACCAAACAATAATAACAAATCTAACTCTACACCAGCCATACTCAATAATAATAGATTCGCTGTTCTAGCGAACGAAACCAGCGATGCTCAAATAAAAACGGACCCAAAACCTCCTCCGGTCTTTGTGCAAGATGTTGCTGACTACAACCTAATGCTGCTCAGCCTAAAAACTGTTCTCAAAAAGGAGGAATTCATTTGTAAAAGCCTGACAAATCAAGGTGTCAAAATTAACACCACCACACCCACCGCGTACCGAGCTTTAATACATATGCTGAACAGTAATAAAATAGCATACCACACCTATCAGCCCAGGCAAGAGAGAGCATATAGAGTAGTAATTAAAAATATACATCCAACAGTGCCTGTAGAAGACATAAAAGAGTCATTAGAGGACTTAGGCCTCACTATACGAAACGTCTCCAACATAAAAAGTTGGAAAACAAAAGAAGCCTTACCCATGCATTTTATAGACCAAGAACCTGGTGAAAATAATAAAAAAATCTATGAAGTTAAACATATACTAGGAACCAAAATAGTAGTAGAACCCCCAAGAATTAAACGAGAAATACCTCAATGTATGCGATGTCAGAACTATGGACACACAAAAAGTTATTGCATAAAACCATATTATTGCGTTAAATGTGCAGGCAATCATTCAACTTCTGCATGCACTAAAAACGCACAAGAACCACCTATGTGTATACTCTGCTCAGGCCCACATCCCGCCAACTACAAGGGCTGTGCTGTCTATCAAGATCTGCAAAAAGCGAGAAATAAAACAAATTTATTTAAACCACATACACAAGACACTCTTATTAATAACGTATCTCAAAGAGATAGCAGAAATATAAGCTATGCTAGAATAACAAAAAACCCGACAAACAATCTTCCAGTCAACACAAGCCAGACAAGCAATTTAGAGACAGAATCATTTCTAACACAGTTCTTAAGTAAATTTGAAACCATGTTTAGCCAGCTTATGCAACAAAATATAACGATAATTAATCTGCTCACAGCCTTCATCAATAGAACAAATGTATAACCAATATATGTAAATATAAGTTTACTATTACGCAATAAAGAGGTATTTTAATACCTAATCATATGTTACATAACAAAACTTGTAAGAATTTTGCAAGAACCACGTAGTGACGAGCGCGTAATGTTAGGACTGCGTAATTGCTTTGTAACTCGAATTGTGTACTATACTTTTTTACAACATTCATTTTTATTTTTAAAAAGAAAAGTTTTATTATTTATAACATTGAATTACATACGATGTAAGCTTCTTGTTACGCACGATCGCACGTCTGTACAACCGTGCTTAAGGAGAAGTTTACATAGATGTGGATTATACAATGATGCTCATTTTCAATAGTGATCGTTGAAAATTTAAATAAATTGTTATTTGAAAAATAAGTCTGATGCATTTTTGGATCTCTTTTTAAATTGCATAATCTAAAATGACTGATAAGTTTGCTTCCACCTCTTCGTATAAAATAATTGTTTTACATTCATAGTTCTACGAGTATTTTTACTTGTATACTTTTTTCACGTACTTGACCATTTTTCATATGTGTATGTTGAAATTATTATCAAATATAATTACATAAATAAACGTATAGTATTTAAATGTGTCATAATAATAATTACATAATAACAATAAATAATGAATTACTTGAATTGTCAAAATCAAGAATATTTATTTTTACAAAATAAAATAAACACCACCTAAGATCGCTATTTCAAATTTTAAATAGATTTAGTTCATTAAAGGTAATTATTGTTCATACATACATTCTTTTAATTTATTTTTTTTTTTGCTGAAATTTTATAACTAACTAAAGATACATAGCTCCCCTATACATTTTGGTTAATTCGTTTGAACGTGATGCAATAACAAAGAGAAATTATATTTCATTTTTGCAAAGTCAATAACAGGCTGCTTGACACCGTAGCAGACTTTGAGGTTGAAACTCGTCCAGCCCCTTTAGGTATACATGATTCTGATTGCGAGGTGAATGAGAACTGCCGAGTTAAACTTCGGTTATTGCTTTGCTGGTCTTTTTTAATATATATAAAGAATGTGTAACATTTTCAAACTGTGAGACAGTAAAGCTATGAAATATTTAAAGGAAGACGAGACGATTAGTTTATTCAAACGTTTAAACTAGTTTTATACACATTTAAAAGAAAAATGCATAATATTCAGAATGTTTGCAAATAATTACAAAAAATAAAAATGTTTCATCACACCTTTTACTCATTATTGGGTGTAGAATTCTGCTGTGACAGATCTCGGTAACTGACATATTATGCGAGTGAAGTGTCACTCGTCAAATCATAGCTCCCAGAGATGTTAGAGGTGAGGAAACCACAGAAATAATTTAAATGTGGAGTAAAGTTGGACGCCTGCAGTAATCAAAGTCAGGTTTTTAAATCCACAGGCCGATGTGGTTCCACTGAATAGTCATGAATAAAAATTATTAAATAAAAAAAAATAGGTTCATTTGATTGTTTTTGTGTAGCAGTTATTGTTACACTTCAAGTGATATCACTAATTAATTAAACTGTTTAACCCTGCAGCGGGCGCGCCTCTCATAATTACGTAAGCGGGCGCGCGGCGCATTGAGTGCGCCGAGCAACAATTAACGTATTTTTTTGACTATTTGTAGAGAAAAATTATATTTATTACACAGAATACATATTATGGGAATGTTTTCTATATTATTTCGATAGGTACAAATGTTACAAAAATATATAGTAGTTAATATTCTAACCACTGTCTGGTTCGGGTGTTGCACTATCCCCACACAAAATCTCTATTTTTGCATGTTTTTTGCAAACAAAATTTCCGCAGTCATTGCAGCTAATTGTGGTGTTTATATTTTTTGCTCGTCCGCAACTCACACACCTTCCTCTCTTTTTTCTAGGAAGCTCAATCTCCTGGTATTTTTGTAGAAAAATTCGTATATCTTGTTTGAAAGTTATTATTTTCGCGCGTTCTGTCATGTGGGGTTTTATTAGACTCATTGCCAAGTTTTAAAAAAATATTCTTCTGGCTGTTCTGACATTTGCTTCATTTGAAGCAAATAATACTTGTGCATTGATGCCTGCAATATCTACGATTGAAAAAAACACTATCAAGGGCCATCTCCTTGTTATTCTTTTGACAGAATAAGTGCCGGACATTTGGTCAATTGTGTCAACTCCACCTTTGGTAGAATTATAATCCAATATTATATCTGGCTTTTTGGTCTCTTCGTCTATCGTACCGGAGTCATGCATCGTTGATAAAAGTATAACGGATTTATTTTTTTTAGGTACATAGGATACTAATGTTATATCCTTTTGATAGCCAAATATTGAGGAACGTTCTTCGCGATATTTCTGCGGTAAAATTTCCGGAGGAATTTCTTGTTTATTTTTTCTGAGAGTACCTATAAGTTTAATTTTATTTGTACAACTTGTCATCAGTGAGAAATTTTCTTGCCCTACAATATTTTTTGTTGCATTGTTGAACGAATTAAATATTCAGAAAAAATATGATAAGGAATGTACGTACATTTCTAAGATTTTATGTGCTCCACCACCACTATGCAAATTAAAACTTATGTTAGAACTGAAATAAATAAAGGATGGTTATCAAAAAATGAGATCTGTATAAATTGCATGTATTTTAATACCAAAATCAACAAGAATCCTAAAATAAAACAAAATAAAAAATGACTTACACGAGCAGGCGCGCGGCGCACTCCGTGCAATAATCGACACGCTTCGACAAGTCGTCTAACCTACACACCACCACTGTATCGAAATAACTGCAACCTGAACCACAGGGTGACCAAATGTCCAATGTAGGATTAGCATAAGTGATGAATCCCCCCAACTCGCAGTCCCGCATTTACACGCCTTTTTGTAAATTTGGCGCACCTAGTGCTCTAGCGCGCCCGCTGCAGGGTTAAAAGTATCACTATTTACAACCACACATCGCGACGCACTGTTTCTACGTAACATTACAAACTTGACGAAATTAATTTTTCTGTCTTAATATTTCTCTTGTTTTTTTAATTCACTGATCAAATTCTTGTTGCATCATTCTATGAAAATGATCAGGTTGGATCACCCCATGAACCCTATGTAATTGAAAGGGATCATAATCTTACAAACACTGAAATGTGGAACATGTAATTTTCAAAATACTCTTTGAAGGATCTAGGAGAATGGCGACCAAGACAGCATTATTAACATTTCTATGACGACCGAAAACAAAATTAATGTTTAATAATTTTTAACTTACCAATTCAGTGGCATAAAAAATTTAGCTCTAAAGAATGTGCAATTATAATAGCGGAAACAATATTATTACGTTGGAGAGTTGGAATAACAAAAAAAAAACAATTTGAGTAGTACAACACAAATTTAAATTTACATAGAAAAAGTTTACATACGCAATAAGCAGAAAATAATCAAGAAAATATTGCAGATAAAATATATTTAAAGTTATTACATATATAAATAACTGAAAATGTCAAGTTCCGTGTCACATTCGCAACTTTTAAAGAAAAAACTAAATCGTTTAGTAAGGATTCTCAATTCATAGTTAGTTTTTTATAACTGTGGAGGATGTTGTCAAGCGATAGGCGTTTATTTTATGTTCTTTTTAATATATTTTTATTAAACGAACTAGACATTCATTTATATAAATAGCGAAATTCATTATTTTTTTATTTTTTTCTTTTCTTTTTCTTTTGACAGTACTCCTAAAAAACCCACATTCATCTTTTCTTATGTTGCTCGGTTGCCGTAGCGTAGCAACACAAGGGAAACACCTGTGAAGTCCCTCACATAACAATATTTAAAGTAATTATATGTTTACTTGATCTAGAAGATTGAGGAATATTAATACAAATTTTGCTATTATTACTAAATAAAATGTACGAGGACAGAATTTAATAAATTATCAATGTATCGGTTGAATTTTATTACTATGATTATTGTATAAATGATTCCAAGTACACAACACAATATTCTAATTACGATATAAAACCTAAATTATATAGGACCATTAGATAATATTGTTAATACGAGATATAAAAAGCAATTTTAAATAAAATGTTACATCCAAATCTTTAATTTGTTTAATTCTTTCTAGACATGTATCACACATATAATAGATATAATTAGTCATTTCATAGACTAAGTCAGGATTTTTCAGTTATTTATATTAAATACTAAGTTCATAGAAGAAGACGACAGCAGCAGATTATTAATATTATATTAGATTTAAGATTTATATAATCAATATGGCAGTTTATAATCTTGACAATTCATTTAGTGTTTAATGCCATTTAAAAAGAGAATCAAATGTTATGGGCCAAGATTAGATCCCTGAGCAACACCCTAGAAGAGGATGAAAAATATGTACTTAGATTTAAAATTGTTGAAAAAAATAAATTGCCAACCATTGATATTATAAGACTGTATAAAACAACTAAATAAACCAATTAAATTGATGTCATAGTTTATAAAACAAAACGTCATAATTGAACATTGGCTAAATCTGTGTAGGTAACATGAATTTGGATATTTTTATTCAAAGTATTACTACTAAAATCTATAGAGTTAAATTGGTTGCTATGAGAGATGATAGATTTGAAAAAGTAATACGTCAAACAAGTAATTAAAAAAATGCCATATGAAAATGTTTCCTTCTAAATTCAATGAAATTAATTATTTCAAATACAATTCTTTTTGTATCAATATTGACGTTGACAAATTAGAATTATCATGACTTGAAGACATCATTACATTACGTGATAATAAATGTAAATAAAACAAAATAACCAGATGACATTACTATCTAATGAATTGAATGGTTATAAATCCCAAGAATTCATACAAATTAATCAATCTTTCAAACAAACAGTAACAATGTGATAAAGTTTTTTAATTTTTAAATTAAAAATAATATGGTATTTGGCTCAGTGGTATCAAATCGGCCTGTGGATTTTGAGAATTCTGGTTCGATCCCCACAGCCGACAAACTATTTTCACCAAATTAAATCTACCCTTGTGGCTCCTCCTCCACTAACATCTTTAGGGGCCGTGATTTGACAGCTGGTAACCGCACTTCACACGAAGAAATATATCACTTACCGAGATCTGCTACGGTGGAGTGCCACACCAGCAATGAGTAGAAGGCGTTATGATATATTTATTTATTTAGTTTATGAAAAAATAAGAAACAGATTTAAATTATATTATAAAAAGTATAACATAAGTAGGTATATAAAATACAATTCTGTGTAATAATCTGATTTAAAACTTAGTTATTTTATCTTTAAGTATGACCATATTTATTTTATTGTTGAATTTATTAAAACTGTTGGCATTAGAAGACTAAACATTCTTGAAACTAAATTTAGCACCAACTGATTTTAGAAGATATAAACGTTTTTTAGTTATACCTGCCTTCAAAGTAATAATACTCAATATACTTACCACCAAATCAACAAATCGAAATAAACGAAATCGAAAATTTAATCAGCCAACTACCAACACCCTTCATACTAACCGGCGATTTCAACGCCCATAATACAATATGGGGAAGTGAGAGCACAAATAGAAGAGGAAGAGACATAGAGACAGTAATAAATAATAACGATCACCTAACATTACTAAACGATGGAACGGCAACACATTTCTGCGCAAGTACAGGAAACTTCTCTAACATAGACCTAACCCTTTGTACCTCTTCACTATATCCCCTCCTATCATGGACGGTATTACCGCTATCATATGTAGGACATCATTTCCCAATAAAAATTACATACGGAACAAATACTCAATACAACAATCAACCAACAAATCATCAGAACAGTAATTACTGGAACACAAGAAAAACAGATTGGAATAAATTCAAAGAACTAGCAAAAATAAAACAAAACACATATACCGAAAACATTGACGAACAAGTAGAGATATTGACAAACACAATCACAGAAGCGGCTAATGAAAGTTGCAAAAAGATAAACACAAACACACGGAAAAAACAAGTCCCATGGTGGAACAAACAATGCCATATAGCAATAAAAAACAATAAAGAGGCCTTAAAACAGTATAAAAAACAAAAAACCACTGAAAATCTCATAAAACTCAAACAAACAAAAGCACTATGCAGAAGAACGATATTACAAAGCAAGAAAGCTTCATGGCAAGAATATACATCAACAATTAGCACAGATACCCCCATGACAGAAGTGTGGAATAAAATAAGCAGGATCAAAGGCAAAAAAACAAAACTGCATACCGATCTGCTAATAAAAAACAATAAAACAATAACATCACCCCAAGAAATTGCAAATATATTAGCCGACCAATTCTACACAAACTCCAGCAACTCACAATACACCCCCGAATTCCTATTACATAAAAACAATACAGAATTAGAAAATATTGAGATAAATCAAAATGACAATAACGAAATAAATGACCCTATTACAAAAGAGGAACTAACCACAACAATACAGGAAATACAAAAATCAACCAGTCCTGGCCCTGACGGGATAACATACGAACATATAAAACATCTACCAGACGAAACATTAGACTTCATATTAACAATATATAACAACATTTGGACTAAAAATAAATTCCCAGCAAAATGGAAGGAAGTCATTACGATACCACTACTCAAACCAAACAAAAACAAAACAAAACCGCTAAATTATAGACCGATATCTTTATCAAACTGCCTAAGTAAAATACTCCAAAAAATCATAAACAAAAGGTTAACATGGTTCCTAGAAAAAAATAATATATTAAACGAAAACCAAAGCGGATTCAGACACGGTCGATCAACAACTGACCAACTTATTGCCTTGCAAACTGACATACAAAAAGCTTTCAAGAATAAACAATATGCAGTATCCATAATGTTTGACATATCAAAAGCATACGATACAGTCTGGAGACATTATATCATAAAGACCATGAAAGAATACAGACTAGATGGAAACATACTAATTTACGTAAAAAACTTCCTCAGCGATCGTAAATACAAAGTCAGGCACAACGGAATACTCTCAGAAACAAAAACGCAAGAAAACGGAACCCCACAAGGTGAAATAATCAGCGTCACCCTATTTTTAATAGCAATGAACAAAATAACAGAGTATATTCCCCAACATATAAAAGCATCAATATTCGCAGACGATCTCGCGATATACTACAGAAACAAAAACATCAAAACCCTAAAACAAGAATTACAAAACACCACCAACCGATTAGAAGACTGGTCCAAAAGCACTGGCTTGCAATTCTCTGAACAAAAAACAAAAATGATGTTCTTTACAAAACTGACTAGACTAATTACGAAACCCACTATAACACTACACAACAAAAAAATCGAATACGCTACCAAATTAAAATTCTTGGGGATGATAATAGACCCACGACTAACCTGGAAACATCACTTACACCACCTAAAACTTGAATGCTACAAAGGGCTAAACTTATTGAAATGTTTATGTCATAACAAATGGGGATCCCACAGAAATATACTACTGATGATATACACAACATACATAAGGTCAAAACTAGACTATGGAGCCATTATATATCAAACAGCCAGCACGAACAACTTAAAAATACTGGAACCGATACAAAACACAGCAATAAGACTCGCAATCGGAGCATACAGAACGAGCCCGGCCATCAGCATGCTATGTGAATCTGGTATCCCCCCACTAGAAACCCGTAGACAACAACTCACGCTATCATACATATCCAAACTCGCAAAACACCCTAACAACCCAACCCACAAGCATATATTCACAAAACACCAAACTCACCTATCATTACTCTCCCACACCCCGCTTCAACATAAAATCAAACAAACTCTAGAAAATCTAAATATAAACCTACCAAACCTTGAAACAACCTACAAAGATACTATCGCGCCCTGGAAAAAGAAGCCACCAAACTATATATTAGATCTGACAAAATATAAAAAATCTGACACACATCCAAGCATCATCAACCAAGAATTCAGACGAATATGCAGTCATCAGCAACATGCTAAAAAAATATTCACAGATGGATCAAAAACACAAGAAGGGACAGGAGGAGCAGTAGTAATAAATGGTAAAATAACAAAAATTCATCTACCTGAACAAACGACAATATATACTGCAGAAGCATATGCCATCCTCACAGCACTGAAACAGATAAAAAATGACTCTACACGCCAAGAAGAATATGTCATATACACCGACTCGCTGAGTGTTATACAAGGAACCATGAAAATGTACAGTGTCCAACCCATAATACAACAAATCCAAGACCTCTTACACGAAATCGCCCAAACGAACGGGATTACAATAATGTGGATACCATCACATATCGGCATAAAGGGAAATGAGACAGCAGACCTAGCAGCCAAGGAAACCAAGGAAGAAGAAATAACACACATTCCCATTCCGATAACAGACTTCACAAAGATAGCAAAAAGCAAAATAAAACAACACTGGAACGAAACATGGGTTAACACCACAGGCAACAAATTAAGAAACATAAAAGAAGACATATCTGAATGGACAAACATAAACAACAGAAAGGACCAAGTGAAGATTACAAGACTCCGTATAGGACACACAAACATGACACACAAATACCTACTACAAAAAACAGAACCCGAAACATGTAACATCTGTAACACACAATTAACTACAGAACACATATTAACACAATGCCCCAAATACACTATACACAGAATACAGAACAACCTACCGCCCACACTAAGAGAAATGCTCGGAAACGACATAAACAACCTCACAAACATAATTAAATATTGTAAAAACATAAATATGTACAAACAAATATAAAGTATTATAATACAAACCTGAATGTACCGGGTACTAATGACCCAGGCAGTTGATGTACCCTTATCTTTGTAAATAAAAAAAAAAAAAAAAAAAAGTAATATTATATAGTTTCAGTTTATATCTACTATTAAGCACAGGATTCTCAGTTTTAAATTAAGTAATTTTTATAATATTTATTCGTTGTGAAGAGGATTTAGCTCTATTACTAACACTTGAATATTTTTGTTGTTTTTCTACGTGGTGACATTGATAATGGCTGCAGGGATAATTTTGTTTAAAACATATCTCAGATCTTATGATCGGTGATTTCTGAAAAATCCTCAGGTTCGCTAAAGATTCGGAAACAGTTTCTCTTGGAATGCTACGCTAAACTGTCGATTTCATCATGGGAAACATGATTTTCAGAAGTGATATTGTCGATGATGGCCTTATAATAATAACTATCATCGTTAAGTAACTCGACAAATGTTAACTCATGTTTATAACAACAAATTATTATAAATTATATTTTTTAATAAATGGTATTGAAGTGACTATTGAAGTAGCAAAATATATGTGTACTCGTGCTAATATATAAATATATACGAGTACATAAGGGATTCAATCGATTCGTCAAATAAGATATATCCTTTATTTTTTGCAATAATTTTGAAACACCTTGTTCTATCCTAGTAATAAGTAAAATGGCGTGGTGATACATTTATTTTATTTTAACTACCACAAATAAATTAGGATAATGTGCAAGAAGAAATAATAAGAAAATATTACGTTACGATAAATAAGAAAATAAAATTTAAAAGACATGTTGACTAATATGGGATTTATTTTAGTAAGAAAAAATGCTGGCAAAGCTTATTGAATTGCACACATAAGTTATTGATTTAATAACCTATAAAAGCTTGAAAATAATGAACTAACATATACGCTGGATGAAAATAATTGCGTACAATGTAAAGAATATTTTATTTTAAATCGGATTATTTTTTGTAGAAAAAGAAAACTGAAAAGGCTTTCTGAAGCGCACTATTGTACACACAAGTTTACCGCCTATAAGACTAGGAAAAGATTCCTGTGTTTGCTTTTTTCAAATTCATTTGATTTAATTAAACTTAAACAATTTTTGGAGGCATAAAAACTGTAAGATAAATTTTTATATTTATATTCAATAACATACCTTACGCTCCTGGCTCCTTCCTCCTATAAAAAAATAACAACAAAAAGCACAGACCAGATAATATAAAATAATAATTGATTACACGTTATAATGGAAATTTTAAATGATTTCCTTTCGTGTATAAGATACGTAGAAATTACGTATTTATTTCGGAAATACGAGTTTTTACAAATTATTTATTTTGTTTAGATGAGAGTTATGAAAGTAATAGAGTAGGTATCTTAACAATGGAACGTCAGCTGCAGAACTGACTAACAATGCTATCATCTGAATAATTACACAATTCAATTATTTAGCAGTTATTTATAATAGAATTTTATTTAATTAATAATTTTAACATAATCATCCACCCAGTGGCAGTGGCAACATAAAAAATTGTTTTGCGATTTAAAAAAAATTCTTTTTGTTTCATGATCAGCACGTCGTACAGAATATACCCTTTAATATTTTTTGCTCTAAGTTGTGAAACACCCTATATATATATATATATATATATATATATATATATATATATATATGTATATATATATATGTATATATATTAAGCCGTATGTACAAATGGATTCATTCAGGATATTTTCATGGTTTTGAAACCAGAGAAGAAATTCTTAAAGATTCAAAAAATGTAGTTTCTTAGCTATTCGTCTACACATGATGTTTATATGTAACCTCTAAATTTATATATTATCTTCTAATTTTCAAATAAATTATGTATAAAATCACATTGCTAGTTGGCTGAGAATTTAAATATGAAAACAAACAATATAAATTATTATTTTTTATCTGTGTCTTGTCGTTATTTAAATAGAAAATAAAGAATTATTTGTAACAATTTACATTGAACGTACAACAATCAGTTTATAAAAAATTAGAGTAACCGATTGCACGCTTTCGCGATTTATATTTGTACACTTCCATATGACAAAAGAAACCGCAGGGTTGTCCTAAATCTGACAAAAAAATCAGCATTAACAATGTAAAATTCACAGGTCTGTTCATTAAAAATAAATATTTAAAAATTTATTGCTATTTTAAAATTATAGTATAACATTAATAGGTTTCTCTTTTTGCGTCCCTAACTGAATTGCGCCTGTGGCTGGCGTTCCACTTGCTCCATTCTAGTTAAGGCACTGCCACTTACGAAATATGAACTGATAAATATCATTTACTACTAAGTAACAGAAACAGTGAAGAGGTTTACAACATAAATACTAAATAATTAAAATTTGGGGCTCCTGTGATATTTTCCCATTTTAAGGCATTATAAATAATTGATTTTACGATATTATTGAAACTTAAAAATCTAAGGTTGTCCCGATTAAAAAAAAAGAAATAAAACAAACTCCATTAATAAGTACCATTTTTACTAATAATTTTTAAATTGCTATCAAAAACAGATTAATGCAATATTTTAAAAGAAATTACCTTTTATGTGCCGTACAAATATGATTTTAGGTCTAAAATTCTACATTGAAAGCTTAGCTACCTTTATATATAAATTACCAACAAGATTGAAAATGGTAAACATGTCTCAACGATGTTTTATGATGAAAAGCCATATTTTATAATGAGAAAATTAGACTATTATGGCATAAAGGGAAACCACGAAATTTAATTGGAAATTAGCATGTTTATAGATCATGGGTTACTTATATCAATAATAGTATATCTGGTTCAATGGAAGTTTGTCATGGCGTCCCGCAGGTCGCTATACTTGACTCATTACTCGTTGAAATTTATATAAACGAAGTATTTTGTAATATTATCAATACTTTATGCTGATGACATAACTTTTATAAATCACAGCTCCAAATTTAACAAAATAAATAATGTAACAAGCAAACAAGCTAATATTAAATAAAACAAAATCGTAACATTTTGTATATAGTAAAAATCGTTGTGTAAATAGTAATAATAGTTTTCATGCAGAGCTGTAAATTAATGACAACGTTATTAATCAATTAAATTTGTTTTATCTACAATGCTGATCAATTTTTAAATTAATCATACATTTTTCATTATTTTCCCAATGAATATTCGTCAATATTCGTCTATTTAGTAACTAATAAGTTATTTAATAAATTTCTATTTTTAAATTTAAAAAATACAAAAATATATATCATCATACATATTACCCATTACTGAGTGTGCGAGTGTGGTATTTTGCCGGTGCAGATGAAATGCGGTTAACAGTCGTAAAATGATGTATCAAATATGCATATTAATCATGACTAATTTTAATCCATTAACTGTATGATTAATTTTATTTTAATCGATTAAACATATATAATTCATAGTAATCGTAATTAAACGATTGGTTAAAAAAATTAAATTATTAACAGATAGAAAAAAAATAAGTTAATCATTCTAGCTCTGTTTTCTTGAAAATACGAGCAACACTAGTGTGAAATTTCCTGATTTGTTTATTATTCTTGCTTAATAGTTGGATGAGCCCATAAACTATATTGCATAAAAAATGCACAAAGCTAATTTCATATTACAAAAAATTGTAAATGCAAATGCAACTAGAAATCTGTAATTCTCTATTTTTCATTCCACTTTGCAAGGAATGATTTATTTAGAATAATTCAATGTACGAATATGCTAAAAGAATTTTAAATATACAAAATGAATATGTACGTATATCTACAGTGTAAGCCGAAATTTAAAGAACACTGCAAAAATTTGATTATTGAGTTGAAAATTTATTTTCGTTCCGTATATTTTTTATGCAGATTTTCATGTACGTAAGAGAAAATTTTGTTAATCCTAAGAACAAATATCAGCTACTATAACTATCCTTCTCGCAGAAAAGAAGATATTCGCATGTGGTAAAAGTCACTTAGGGTAATGTTTCTAAAAATAAAACAATTTGAATGACTTTGTATTCTTTAGTACTAATTTTTTCTATAAAAATAGTTGATACAAAGATCGAAATATTTAGTTTCTTGTAAAATTTTAATCGATTGTAAAGAATATTTATTTTTAAGAATCTGTTTAATATTAATATTATTTTAGCGTCTGAAAAGTACCTTTCTTCCTAGACCGAAATGTATTTTACAGACTGAAAAATAACTAATATCTAGCAATCATAGCAAACCTTAATACTTTATTGAATAGTTACCTATCGTACAAATACTCCATCACTTCTTGAGTCAATCGAATAAAATTGTTACATTTGTACGTAAGTAGTTTATTGCTGTTCGTGAATAATCATTGATATTAAACAAGAGTGACAAGGACTGCCAGAAGAATACATAATATTTTTCTTCATTCTTAATTTTTTCGACAAAAATGCAGTTTTACGAACGCATCTTCGACGCGTATTTATTCAGCCAGTTTAAAATAACCATTATACACAAATTGCATATATTTTCTTTTATACAGCCAAATTCAACATCCAAATTATTAAATTAAAAGTCAATGTGTCCCTTGCATGTAATAAAACAATAATTGAGGAAACAATGAATAGAATGGGACAGTAAATGTTGTGCTGTTATTGGTAAATTTTGTCTTTTATAAAAAAAATTCTGTGTCGTAATGAAAATCTGCGCTTTAATTAATGTCATTCAAATATACATAAAACATATTTAATAAGTAAATTAAACTACAGGAGCACGAGAAGTATTTTTTAAACCACCAGCCTTGATAACAAAATAAAAGTCATTTACTGCTCATGAGCGGTAAAGATAATTTGACACTA
Source organism: Pterostichus niger (assembly GCA_947425015.1). Classification (NCBI taxonomy): domain Eukaryota; kingdom Metazoa; phylum Arthropoda; class Insecta; order Coleoptera; family Carabidae; genus Pterostichus; species Pterostichus niger. Next base: position 24,824,187 of record OX380336.1, on the reverse strand, counting down.
TTGTTACAGTAATAATACATTAATAACGCAAATAATAAAAATTCAACATTAATGTTACATAAAAATTATATTATACCGTAGCAGATCAATTCTATTTGCGACAATATAATCATATGTGAAGTAAAAATTATGATTTTACTTAACATACCATAATGTAATCGGTGCTTTTTGTACCAGGTAGTACATAACATAATTAACTTATTTGCTGATGACATGCTAATTTATTGTAGTAGTATCAACTGGAAAAATATATGCTTTAAACTTTACTCAAATGATTGAACGTCGATAAATTGAAATTAAAAACAGTAAAATCTAAATTTATGAAAAATATTATAGAACAATAAAGTATTGCAGACATAATAAAAATTGGTGAAACTAACTTAGTAGAAAAACAAATATTTAGGTATAAGAATCAACAGAAAACTAAAATTTAGTGCACATGTCGACTATCTATGGAAAAAAAGTATGATTTCTTGTGAAAAATAAGTATAAATTTAACTGTATGGGCAAAATTTTTAATTCATAATACTATAGCCCATTGCCATTTTACAAACTGTAATACAATTTTATATTTAGGTAACCAGAAGCAAATAGATAAATTGCAAATATGTAGTTCAAAATAGGGCAATTCGTGTAATCTTATCATGTAACGGTTTCACAAGGACCAAGTCTATGCTAGAAGTTCTGAACTAATTAGATGTGAAACAGATCTGCAGTGTAAATGTAATGATATGTCTATACAAAACTGTAAATAATATTTGTTTAAAAATGTAAAATTTGCTAGAGATATTCATAACTATACAATCAGACAAGTTAACAATTTTTAAATCTGTAAAAAAATAAAAGCACAACATCAAACACCAGTTTCGATAAAGGGTTAAAAGATTATAATAAATTATCACAATATATAACACAATGTGAATATGTAAAAAATTTCAAAAAAATAATCAAAGATTTTTTATCTGCACTATATGTATAAGGTTTTGTAACATTTGTAATGTGTCTGTGTTATATTTTATTATATTTATATTATTTTTTCTTCGTGGAATGTAAATAGCTTATAGCTAAATAAATAAACATATTATTATTATTATTTGACGATTTGAAAATTATCGGCTAAATTCTATCCTCGAATTCAAATGTAATTATACCAAGTTGTCAAGGATATAATTGTTTCTCTACTTATAGTAACTAAGGAAAATTCATAAATTTGTGACGTACGTTTATCGATAAATATTTTTAAAAACGCTTGCTGACGCCTTATTATGACGATGATATTTCAACAATTGATTCTTACATTTTGAAATAGATCAATATACGAAAATTACACTTCTTCGTCAAGTACATAAACGTCTATCTATACGTGGTAACTAAAGAAAGTTTTAAATATTGTGACTAAGTGAATTTTTAATCTTTTCAACAATATAAGTTCATCTCTTCTTTTGCTAGAAATATTTAAGATGGTAATTAAGTTAGGTTAGAACACTACGTTCTTAGTTCAATCCAAAATCATTGTCAGAGTGAGTATAATTAGTATGTGCGAGGTATTCATTTTCGGGAACCAATCGGATGTACAGTTGACTGCCACATTAGCACGATTCAACTAATGGAAATCATTGTATAAATTATATGTTGTTATAGCGCCAGCCATTTACGGTATAGACAGTAGAAGTACTATTTATTTTATCTTTTGTTACATCTGTCGGGTATAAAATCCGGGCTCCAAGCTATGGAATGACAATCATTCACGAGTATTTGATGTTTGCGGATATCTTTGAAAGTATCCAGCTTGTTATTAGAATTTTTTTTTGGAGGTCTTCTGCTATGATTAAATCAATAAACTATAATTGTGTTTCCTTAAGAAAATTTGCCGCAACACAAAACAATTGCTCATTATTAAGTCCCTGATATGTTGGTTCGCTTTGTATTAGAAGTTTGTTATTAGAGATCTTTTTGAATGAACCAGTAGTGTATGCCTCTTTGAAGAATTTGCTTGCTGCTACTGATATTTACAGAAAATTCAATCATACATTTTTAAATTTTTAACGTGTGCGGATTCCTTCTGGATTGCCAGCTTGCTGTCAGAGATATTTTAGATAAACAGTAGTGTGCTCTTGTTCTTTTTAAGGAGTTTGTTTGCTGCTGGTAACATTTATACAAAAATTAATCGCTCATTTTTTAGTGTTTGTTGTATACGGATTCCCTCTGGATTACTAACCGTAAAGTTTTACTTGCTGATACGTCCACGTTCAGTGCCGTCTTAAGCATCTCCTGGGCCCTAGGCAATATAATATTTAAGGCCCCTACCCCCCTATTGAATTAAATTTTTATAAAAACAAATAACTTTTATTTGAAAAACCATTACAGATACAAAAAAACTAAATAACTAAGTTGTATTAGACCGAGGGTTTTTTATAATCGGAGGCCCCTCTTATTGTACTTATACAGTAACTTTCCTCGGTTTTTTTTCAGCAAAAATATTTATAATATTTTCATACTCAATACTATTAAATACATCTTGCTCTATGCATAATAAAGCTAAAAAACTTAATTTTTCTTGGCACAATGAACTACGAAGATAATTTTTGATTCTTTTAAGTACTGAAAAGCTTCGTTCACGTATAGCATTACTTATTGGAAGCGTTAAGTAAATTCGTAATATAATTTCGATATTTGGGAAAGTTATAAAATTGTCGGATTCATAATAAATTTATTATTTTATCTTGAGGAGTTTTCAAATTATTTTTGAATGCTAAATTTAAGAACTGATAAAATCATCATCAAACTCTTCAATATTAATGTCGGTTTTATAATAATCTTTTAAGTTTTTAGATAGTATATAAATAATTTTTAGATCTAAAGTAGAAAAGTCTGCAAAAAATATCTTAAACCTATCATTAATTAATTTGTAACTTTTCCCTCTCGATAATAATTACAAAATTAATTTATCGCATATGACGTAAAATACATTAATTTTAAAATGTTTCCGTCCATTGAAATTTATTTCAAGTGTCTCAGATTCGTCAGAAAATTTCTTTCTGTATTTAGTTCTGCGAGTATCTTTCTCATTTTCTTTGTTGGCAGAAATGCTAAGAGCCTCGTTTTCAAAATCATCAAAAAATTTTCGCATTTCTTTTATAAAAGCTACCAGAGTTTCATAAAGATCTGTTGCAAGTTGAAGACATAAATTGGAATTCTGTAGTGATTTACTTGTAGAATTAGTATTTTATCCCATATTATAGTTAAAAGAACGAACTCGAAGCTATCGAATTTTTTACTCAGTTCTTTAGCTTCTAACTGCACAATGCTTTTCTGGGATATATCGGAACTAATCGTTCGCAAATTTAATGCAGTTACCTTAACTAACCTTTGTAGCTGCCGCTTCTAATATTTGCCTGCCGCGCAGCATGTGGCTGCGCGTAGTGCGTAGTAATTGCATTTATTATATATACGAGACATTGTATCGGAGTGTCAGTGTCACATTATAATTATTGTATTATTTTGCATTTGTGTTACTATGTAGTAATTATTAAAAATATTGTGGTCAGAAAATGACTTAAAACGTAAAATGTGTATATATTTTTGTCTATTTGTCTCAGAGTGACGGGCTCCCAGCACTTGCCTATTTTGCCTAGGCGAAAAGACGGCCCTGTCCACGTTAACACACTCACACAAAAAGAAACAAACCTAATCCTTATTTTCGTAAAGAAAATACATCAGTGTCGGCATTTAGATAATTCTTAAATAAATAAATAAAGACTGATAATTTATGCCTGTTTATTTATTAATAACAATATTAATGTTTATTGTACAAAAAATCCAGTGACATTTCTTTTTCCCAAATTAATGTTAACGTACAAATTTTAATTTGCTGGCGCCCGAAAATCAATCTTTCTGTTATCACTATTTAGTGGTTATATTTCAGTTATCACGCATAAAAAATGTTAATGACCCCAACCAACTTTGAATAAAACTATTCCAGGGCACCGAATTCCCCAAGTCAATTTGTGGATTTAAATCGGTAGGTATAAAAAATATTAGCTAATCTAAAATTCAGAATTAGCCAAAACTTTTTTGAGAATCAGACTGTAAGAGAAAATACAAGGGTCATTTAAAAAGTTCTCGGAATGACCCACAAATGGCAGCACTAGTTCCGGGTCGAGTATCGTATCAAAATCCACCATATTTTGTAGAAACGTGTGAGCAATATTATTTCGATCAGTGAAGAATAGCTGAAGATATAACAAATTGTTGTATTGTAGACGACTGTGTGTTGTAAAATGGCAAGAAGCGAACATCGTACGATAATTAAATATTTGGTGAAAAAGAATATGACGACAAATAAATTCATACCAATATGTAAAATATTCTAGGGGACTCTGCTTTGTCATTTTCAACTGTTTGCAGGTGGACTACTGAGTTTAAATGGGGACATGAGAGCTTAGAAGATGACCCACGTAGTGGACGACGAAAATCTGACACCACACATGATATTAGAGGATCGCCGATTAAAGGTATCTGAAATTTCACAAGTTTTGGGCATATCAGGTGAACGAGTATTTCACATTTTAACGGAGGAATTATGCATGAATAAATTATCTGCAAGATGGGTGCGGCGAATGTTGCCACCTCATCAAAAACAAATCAGAATGCAAATGTCTGAGCAAGGTTTGGCCCGTTTCCAGAGAAATCTAACTGATTTTATACGTTGATTTGTGACAAACGATGAAACATGGGTACATTACTACACACCGGAAAGAAAACAACAGTCGAAACAATGAAAACATCACAATTTCGCACCTCCAAAGAAATCCATGTCTGTGAAATCGACTGGAAATATCATGGCGTCAGTGTTCTTTGATACTAAAGGTATCCTGTTGATTGACTATCTTCCAACGGGTACAAGTATTACGGGAGGATACTATGCTAACCTTTTGGACTAACTGAAGGAAAATATACGTGAAAAAAGACCGAGATTATCAAAGAAGAAAATCATCTTTCACCAAGACAATGCTCGTCCTCATACGTGTGTGTGGCGAAAATCAATGAATTGTGGTACGATATGCTGCCTCATGCGTCTTATTCACCTAATTTGGCTATATCCGATTTCCACATCTATCCAAAGCTAAAAAAATTCCATACTGGACAGCGATTTGCATTAAATGAAGAGGTTAAAGTATCAGTTTAAGTGTATTTTGTAGACATGGAAGAATCTGACTATCGTGATGGCATAAAGGCTTTGGAATATCGTTGGACAAAATGCGTTAGTGTCAAGGCCAAGGATGTTATATATTTACCTGGATGGCTGACATCTGTGATCTGAGTGAGGCAAGTGGTGGGGGTACGCCGCCATTTGCAGTATAGGCAAAAGAGTATATTTGTCATAAGCTTAAATGTTAATTTACGTGAATTTACAAGTACTTACTTTCCCTGTTATATTATTAAACAATTATAGGCATATTGTTTGTAGTAAATAGCAACTTGCCAGTGTCTTGCAGTGTATATGACTGCACAAACAGGCATAATAAAGATAATCCCCGGTAATTTTTTCAGTACGTATATGATATTTAATTTATGTGTTTTTACTATTTTTAAATGTAAATTAATATAACTATATTACAGATTTTCTATAAACAGCAATAGTTTATTAATTTTATGGGGAAATGCAGTTAGTCAGAAGAGAAAACTTTGTCCCTACAAAAGCTTTAAAAGTTTGTAGTGATCATTTTGTGGATGCAGACTATTTGATACGGCCTGGAACATATATTAGACGGTTAGAATCTGATGCTGTACCATCTGTATTTCCAAGCTTTTCTTTTGTTAATAGAGATGGTCTTGTTAATATGTCGAAGTCTGGTTTCATTATAGTTGAAGAAGCTGATAAAATGTTTACATTTTAAACTATTAATTTAAGTAAATGAAATCGTAATGACAATTAATTAAAAAAAAATAGAAGTCGTTGTTATAGAAAACTTTCATTAGATGACCAGATTTTTTCAAATTTGCAATGTGCTGATATTTCAGTAGATGAAAGGCTACATAAATTATTTTGAATACTAGCTATAATGAAAAAATATTTAAAAGATAGGTTTTTCCTTATGGAATGTATAATTCAAAAATTATAATGAATCCTGTCAGAAGAAGACATCAGTTAAGTAAACAGATATTATTTTCGCATACGTGATACACATGTTTAAATATAGTTTGTAAAATAAAGTATTTTATATTTAATTGATTTTCTTTTATCAAACCAAATTCGCTTTATAAATTACAGATCCCATTTTTAGATAGAAGTATTTGTATATTTTTAACTCTAGAATGTTTGAAAATCGCGCACTTATTTGCCTATACTGCAAATGGCGGTCGTTGCGCAGCTTGCCTCACTACTGCGTATGCATAAAGTAAACATGTTAGCTATCCAGCGTATATATAATATCCTTGGTCAAGGCAGACTATGTTGAAAAATAAGAACAATTTCAAAGAGGTGAACTCATATTTTGTACTTCATTCCGAGAACTTTTAAAATGACCAACGTATTAATTATTTTGAATTATGAAACAATGTTTTCAAATAGAGAAAACAGTGTTTTCAATGAGAGAATAGCAATTCTACAAAAAATTAAATTACCATTACAGTGCTCTCTGTCTATTAATTGCAAAAAAAGAACAATTGAAAAAACTGCAATCCGTAAAAGTAACATTGGGATTACAAGTTATATCTAGTTGCAGACACATGACATGCGCTCGTTTACAGGATTACGTAAATAATTCCTGACACTGATAGGTAGGTGTATGTGCATTGTGCAATAAAATAGCTATTACAGTGAAAAAAGAATCGATAAATGTATGTAACATTATGGTTTTTATGTTGCGGACTGTAAATTTGTCATGATACTTTAAATAAACTTTGTTTATTTTAAGATATTATTGACTCATAGTGACAACAAACTACTAATTAATATTTTGTAAATCATCTTTCCCGAATATTTTTCTTCCTCTCTCTACTATACGCAATAGATAATACATTAAAAAAACAATACAGTTATCAAACAATTATTTTTATTGTACTTGTGTTAAATATGTGGAATTCGGCATACACACAGAATTATTTATTTGTGTTCCGAGCAGAGGTATAGAGTTTTCATTTTGGCTGTGGATGCATCTATATATTTTGTATTACTATATTTAATTACAAAGACAGTAAAAACTATTTAGGCAAATTTTAAGGTCTAATTATCAAAAATATTTACAACATATTTAAAAAACACAACTTATATTAAACACAAATTATATTTTATGTTATAAATAATAATGTGAAATTTATTTAAAGCTAAATAAAAGTTATTATTGCTAATTTAAATTAAAAACTAATAATAAACGATTTAATGAATCTTAAATTTTGCCTTCTTTGACACATGTTCATTTACGATTTCATGAATAGTAAGCAGGAATACAAATATACAAGAAATATGTAATATTCATAATCATTTACTTCAAAAGACAAAGAGTGCTAGAAATTATATTGCTTACTTTGATTAGGAATCAGTTACCGGCCAAATCCCCACGTTGCGCATTATTGACATGCTTTCTTTTCCACCTTTTTTATAAGTTAAACGACATTCGAAACACAAATACAAACAATATTACGGCTGGTAACCGCACTTCACGCGAAAAAATATATCACTTACCGAGATCTGCTTAGGCAGAGTGCCACACCCAGTGATGGGTAAAAGGCGTGATGATATATTTATTTATTTATTTATTTAATTAAAGTAATTTTACATATTAAAATATTCACTAAAATGTTCAAAAATCGTCAGAATTGTTGCTATCACTGAACCTGTATTGTACTATCATAAGCTATGTTGTTAGTTGTTCGTTAGCCTTAAATTCATTTCATAATATTTTCAAAGTAATGTATATAGGTTTCTTAGCTGTCCTTAGATTAACGAATGGACACATTTTTGCTTAAAAATATATAGTTTTAATTTTAGCTGTGTATTCATTTGATTTTATTAGTACAACTGTGGAATATTTTATTTTACTGCATTCAATTCAAAAAACACAAAGAAAAGTAAAGAGAAAAATTAGATTTCTAATAAATTTAAATGGTAACAAATAAAATAATGCATAGCACGTGCACATAACCAAAAAGTAACATTTTAAAAATTAACATAATTAAAAATAATTCGAGAATAATTTTCATGTTATGTTAGACAAATATGAAAGCTTATTATTTACTAGGTAGGTGAATCAATAGTATCGAGTCGGACTGTGGATTTGTGATCCTTGATTCGATTGCTACAGCCGATATACAATTTGCACCATAATTATATTACCCCTGTGACTCCTCCACCACTAACATTTTTAAGGATCGTGATTTGATTCCTAGTAATTTACCGAGATGTGCTACGGCAGCGTGCTATACCCTATAATGGAGTAAGACGTGATGATATATTTATTTATTATTTCTATGTAAAAAATTGCAATAGATTAAAGTAAGTTTATATGTTGTATTTTTTGTCATATACATTTTGGATTTGCCAGATAGTAAACAGGGTATATAATAGAATAGTACTTTTAAGTAGTATTTTGTTTGATCTAATAAAATTTATTAAAAAATATAATAATTTCTTTGGGAACACTTTCACGTCACGTATTGATTATAAATTGACATAAGCCATACCTTGATAAATTGTCACCACAAAAGTTAAAATTATGTGTAAGGGACATTTATTTCTTATGGCAATCTATAAAAAGCCACAAATTTATTATTCTATGTGCTAGAACAAAAAAGTTCAGTTTCGATCTGAGTCTGCATTCAAATTCATATAATAATATTGATATGCCAACCGCTTTTTGTTATCATTCTAGTGAATGGTGTTCACTCAAAAAGAAATAGAAAGAAAACAAACTCAATATTAAGAATTAGAAATAAAAACAAAGAGATGCATACGAGCATACTCGTGACAAGATAGTTTAAAAAAATAATTATTCAAAAATATTAGACTAGATAAGAATTAAAACAAAAATTAAAAAAAATAATATATTTCAAATCTGTATAACTTTGTCCAGTAGTTACTAAATGTCCTAATCTGTTGTTATATTTATCATATCATATAACATCATCAATTTCTCTACAGGTAATATCAATATGAATTAGAATACGTCTCATGATTTGAAGGTGTTGGAATATCGAGTTCTTGGAAAACTTTTTCGACACTGAAAATTAGAATAACTTATTATTACCTATATGTTTATTCACAGACGAAAATCTAGGGTACTATGTTGCATGATACATATACACATGCATAGAAATTATGAACTTTCTCCTTAAAAAAAAAACGCACACACATTTGAAGAAAAAAGTTTAGAAAAGAAAATTTCATAATTTAAACTTTATAAAAATTTTCAGAGCTAGTAAATTTAGGTTTCTAGGGTATTAAAATCCAGTGTACTTGAAATATTAATATCACCCATTTTTAAACATAATTTCACCTTAAACTGTTTTGTAAATGCCGAGATACAAATGCCAATAATAGCGCTTCTAACTGGCTGAATATATTTACTAATTTATTACCATGGATTACGGATAGTTTGACAGGATCACATATTTTTTATCGATAGTAACTTTTTCAAAGTGAAGGAGACGACATTTTTTAAACAGCATACTATAATTTTTTATGCCATTTGAAAGAGTTTTTTTGCCTATGCAAACATATATAGAAATTGAAAACAATGGAAAAAATAGTTTTGAATAAATGCAATTTTACAAATATTTACCGGAAATGGATTTTAGTTGCCATAGATATAGGTACTAGTGATAAAATAAACATATAGCATAATTAAAATGGCATGACAAGAATGACAACCGTCTCTATGATTTTTGTTTATTTTATCACTAGTGTATCTATGTCAACTAAAATCTATTTCTAGTAAAAATCTATAAATTTTATTCAACACAATATTTCTCTTTTTTTTAATAAAGTATTTTTATTTTTTGATATGTCATATTGACAGTTGACAGAATTTATTTTCAGTACATATACGTTTTTTAATCATTTTAAGATGCAATCGTAGAAAAAAATATGTGTGTATCACGATCGTAGTGTCTTTGTTCTTCTTACACTATTACCGTGCTCGAGTAACAACGAATCACTTTACGAGCTTATTACACTAATAACTATTTCACGCATTCTCAGTTTTATTGATTTATTGATAGCTGACAACTAATGGAACGCGACAGTTTTAAATTTTACATTTAAAACCATTTGATTTTGATAGAACAGTGCGATATAAATTCTCATATTGTTGCTCTGGTTACCATGAGATATGAAAATGCATTTACTATGTATTCGCAGCAACAACAAATATACCATGAGCAGATATTCCAATGGTCATAGAGAAAAAAATCTCTTTTTAAAGAAGTGTTCTTTCTCTTGGTATATTATCTTTTTTGATTGCGTCTCGCAGTTTATCTTTACAACTATGTAAAAACATACACTTGGTGTTTAACATACTATTCAATACATGACTTTAACAAGGAGTGATAAAATTATTTTTATATTCAACAATGTAATAAAACCGATAAATACTATCTAATAATTTTCTGCAACAATTGATTATTTTTTAGACTTTTTTGTCATACAATTTCGTTTGAGTTTCACGTACCTATCTATATTTTTATTTTTGGGTTTGCTTATTTAGTTACTGTATCATATATTTTCTTGATATTCCAATTTTAATCTAATATATCTCGGGAATATACTTGTTAACTTTATTCTGTCAATAGCAATAGCATATTGAGTATACTTGTATTTATAAAATTTGTAGAGAAAGCTTATACCATAGAATTGTCAACAGATAAATATCTAGGGTAAAATTCTAAATTCTAATTTAGTTTAAAGTACATTTAGCAACCATGGAAAGATTTTCATCTTTTTAAATTAATAATCATTATATATGATTAGGTTTTGTAAATTTCAGAAGCGTTGTTCTCTATAATATAATAATAAGAGTTATTATACTAAAAAATAGTTATTTGTATATTAAGAGCGTAACGTGATTCTTTGTTACTCGAGCATGGTAATTCAACTGTAAATATGAAAAGTTTCTGTTTTGTTTGTATCCATGGTAACTATTGAAGTAAGCGTGAATTTATTATCTTTTTCGCGCTTTGCCATTAGACATGCGCGCATTTAATATCTTAAAAGTTAATTTTCGATTGTTCTACAGAGAACGTCAACTTTTCGATGACAGATGAGAGCTTAATTCTAAACTTTTCATAGCAATCGTAGAAAAAAGTAATACATAGTACATTCATAGTGCACTAATAGTTAGTCAATGTTGGGTCGGATAACCAATTTTATTATCTAGATAATAGATGACAGATAGGTTATTGTAAATTATTTATATAAAGATATTTTACGTGTAATCTAAACAAAATTCAGATAAAGATATGATATTTTTTTAAAGTTTCACAGCTTGACAAATCACAAATTAAACATGAAGTAAAGATATGTAAGTATAGTGAAAGTGAAGAATCTAATCATTTATAATAATACTTCTTTTATATCAAAATAATTTATTAATTATAATATCATTACATCAAGCACGTATTACTTCACAATTAAATTGTAGACTAAAAATAAATATACACATAATTACTAAATGGAGTAAATATCAAAACAAAAATACATTAAATTGTTTTGTTCGTTGGTTGTTGCTGTAGCCACTTATCTATTATATATTATTACAGAGCAGCCCTAAATGTAAAGGTAATTGTTAACAAAATTTATAAAAATGATTAAATTAGTAAATACTTATATTTGTATATACCTATATACAAAACCACCGCCACATTATAAACTAAAGATAACAGACCATATCACGTAACGTACTCGTATGTAAGCAATAATAAATAGCAAAAAATTACTAAAACACATTTATCAGTTTCAAATTTGCAGTTTTGATTTTCAGATATACAGTAAAATTATCACTTATAATATCATAAGAGCGTTAATTATTTCCGGAAATTTTTAGGAGTGCATTTCAACAACGTATTAATCGGCCCGAGTGGAACACGAGGGCCCGATTACGTTGTTGGAATGCACGACAAAAAATTTCCCGGATATGAATTAATGCTCGAATGTAGATTCGGTAAGAAAATCGTAACGACGCCGCTACAAAAAGCAAAAATACATAAATTAATATTTCAATTTTATTCGAAATAATCAAGTTGGAATACAAGTATAACTATAGCAACGTAATAAAATTATTGACAACAAAAAACAATTACTGAAAAATTCGAGCAAAATGTCACGTTTTGGTTCCCTGTCATTACAAAATATTGATAAAGGTGTCGGAGAAGAACAGCTCATCAAAGTTACAGGGCATAGTAATGCGCATTCTATTCGGCCTTATTTGCAAATGGATGCAGAACATCATAAAAATATAATAGAAAGCAAGAGGAATGAAAAAAAAACCTGAATCTGGTAGAATCATTTGTTCTTCTACTGCTAACACTTTATCAGATTCTTCTTACAAAGGAAGCATTACTTATAACAATTGCGTTTTTAATTTTAATTAATATGCGTTAGTTACTGCTTTCTTGATTATACTGACCGTTAAAATAAAACTATAATTTCTAAACATTCAATATGACGTTTCACTATATTGTCCAACTGTCAAATTTGACATAAAAATTTCCACTTATTAATTTCACTTAGGTTGGTCTAGGAATGAAAAATTTCCAAGAAAATCTTGACGTTGCTAGGTAACCCATGCTCGTATAAGTGTTTCTATTGGTCGTTAATTAGTGTCGTACGATTTTCTGTTATATATTTAAAGAAACAAGAAAGATAAAATATTAGATAAGTTATTTGACATTTATCTAGATTTTAGATAACATAACATAATCACTATCTAGATATAATTTCAGATAATTTTATCTAGATAACCCAACACTGGTTACAGTATTGCTTTCAACTTATGTTTAAATTGTTTATATCTGTGGGCAAATTGTTATACATGATTAATCCACTAACAAAAACAGATTTACTTGTTAGCACTTTATTAGTTTCAGAAATATAATTACTGAGCTTAACATGTCCGATGTTTATGTATTTCATATTCATATTTTAATTTTTGTGATAGATATTAGTGAGCTCAATGTTACCATTTTATAAATAAAAATGAAAATATTATAGTATACAAACTTTTTCACATTGAACCATACCAACGCGTCAAGCATATAATTAATACTGCATTTCAATATAATTCGCATCACACGACTCTTAATTTTTTAAGTTTATCGATATCTTTATTTTAGCACATATAAAATATTCTTGAACAATATGTCAAATGCTTCAATATAATTCTCGTAGATAACACGTAGGTAGACAAACATATTGCAATATAAGATAAAGACTTTTTTGTATTTTATTAATAAAGATATTGCAGTTGAGTTTCAAATTTCAATTTCATATCTATTATTATTTCTTGGTATTTAATTTCATTTACAATATTCATCACATTATTATCTATTTAAAAAACATTATATTTATTGATATTGTTATTGTTCTGTGATTGCAAAGATACGAACATAACTTTAGGCTTTTTTGTATGAAATTTTAATTTATTGATATTCATTAAAATTAAAACTGCATACAAAAAGATGTATTTTGCAATATTTTAATATATTTGGAAGATCATTATTGTACAGAATAAATAAATGCGACCCTAATACACATCCCTGCGGGACATTCAATTTAACGGGAAAAGCCTAAGAGTAGACATTGTTAATTTTAACATACTGTGTTCTATTTACTAAATCATTTTCAAACCACTCTAAAGCATATCTTCTATTTAATATTATTTTTATCAACATTTCAGGTAAAATACTTATATTAAATAATTCTATAAACTTGATTATTATAATATAATAATACATAAAACAGAATTTAGTATTTGAACAAAAATATGCATATTAATTTACCAATGCAATAGGGATCAGTAAATTTCGTAATCGATTAATAAAACATATTTCACTAATCATTAATGACTTTAATAAAATTCGTATTGTGAACATGTAAATGATTTGAAAAATCAATGAAGAAATACGGTATACTCGCCAAAGTTGGCACCGAAATGTATTTTTAGTTCAGAGAGCTAATCAAAAGAAAATATACCTAGAATTTATTTTTATTTTTTAGATATGCAAAAACCTTTGATACATATTTTTAAGAAATGATAGATAGACGAAAATATATATTTAATTTATTATAGTATTCATTTATATTAGTAAAAATGAGTGATCATTTGAAAAAAATACAGGAACGTCTAAATACAGTTACGCAAGTAACAGGTATAGTGAAAGAGGATCAAGATGTAAAGCAACTCAAAATTCTTAATGAAGAATTAAAGAAAGCAGAAGAAGTAATAATCTTCCTAAGAAAACAAATAGCGAAAAAAAAAAAAGATGAGGCAAAACAATCCTACAGTCCGGCAAACTCGGATGAAGAAGAGGAACTAGTCAACCGCGAAACTGCATGGTTACTACCAAGAAATAAGAAGCGCAAAGCCGAATATTCACCTGAGCAAGCTAAGGCAAGCTCACCAGGAAATAAAAACAATGCTCCCAGAGAGATAAAACCACCCCCAGTCATAGTAGGCAACGTGCAGGACTACCAGAATATTAAGCAAAAGCTGAAAACAAAGCAAATAAATTATAATGCTACCCTGATGAATAATAATCAACTAAAAATCAATGTCAACACAGGAGATGAATACAGAGAACTAACCAAAATAATGTGTGAACTTAAACAAGAATGGCACTCCTATGAAAACAAACAGGACAGGCCAATCAGAGTAGTAATAAGAAACTTACACCCATCTTGTAACACTGCAGAAATGGAGGAAGAGCTGAGACAAAAAGGATATAAAATCAGTAAAATAGAAAACAAACTCAAAAGAATAAACAAAGGACAAGAAGTAGAATATGTCAAATTACCGCTATTCGTAGCAACATTTGAGAAAACAGAAGATATCAAAAAAATATTTGAGCTACAATACCTAGCCCAAATGAAAATTAAAGTGGAAGCATGGAAAGCAAGCAAAATGATCCCGCAATGTAAAAAATGCCAAAGATATGGTCACACACAGAAGTTCTGCAATAGAACACCAGTATGCGTAAAATGTGCAGGAAACCACCTCACCGCAACATGCAGTATAACAAGAAACACTCCACCAAAGTGTTCTAACTGCATGGAAGCGCATCCTGCCAACTACCGAGGCTGCATTGTAGCGAAAGAGCTACAAAAAATAAGGCAGCAACAAATACGAAAGAAACAAATACCTGAACAAAAAGCAAGAACCTTCACATCAAAAATAGCGACAGAAGAAGTCGCTTATGCAAATGTTACCAGGGGAAATAATAAACCACAAAATAGAACAGAAGAAGATATAACTATGCAACAAATGATGCAACAGATGATGGCCACGCTAAATAAATTTGGAGAAAGGCTGGATAGACTGGAAGACAGAGTGATGGGAGCAATCCCAAAAGCGAAACAATGAACTATCAAGACTTAAGAATAGCAACCTGGAATGCTAATGGCATCCAAAACAAAAAATCAGAGCTGGAAGTATTCCTACATCAACAACATATAGACATATGTCTAGTATCTGAAACGCATTTGACAAAACAAATGTATATTAAAATTAAAGGCTATAAAATCTACCATACCACCCATCCTGACAACCAAGCGAGAGGAGGTAGTGCGATCATAATCAAGAAATCTATTGACCATTATGAAGAACACCCCTTGCAAAGCGAAGAATATCAACTTACCACTATAGTGATTAGATCTACAAAACAAAACGTTAAAATAGGTGCAGTGTACTGCTCTCCCAGACATAACCTAAAAAATGAAGAATACAAAAGATTGCTACAACATATGGGAGAAAGATTTATAATTGGCGGAGATTTCAACGCCAAGCATACAGACTGGGGAGCAAGACTAGTCACCACTAAAGGACGAGAATTGAGAAAAGCAATAAGAGAAATAGGAGGAAATTTTCATTCAACAGGTAAATTAACTTATTGGCCCACTGACAAAAATAAAATCCCGGATATACTTGATTTCTTTATATCAAGAAAAATCTCACCAAATTTTATGGACACCGAAGAAAACTATGATCTAGATTTAGACCATTCAGCGGTTATCTTAACACTGAGCGAAAAAATAATAAAAAAAGAAGCCAAACCAACTCTTATAAACAAAACCACAGATTGGGCAAGCTTTAGGATAAACATACAAGAAGAAATCAACTTAAACGTTAACCTAAAAACAAAAGAACAATTAGACATTGAAGCAGAAAATTTTACCCGGATAATACAAACAGCTGCATTCAACAATACTAGAGAAATAAAGCACTTGACAAAAGGAGTGAACTACCCGCTTGAAATCCGAAACCTAGTCAGAGAGAAGAGGGCAGCGAGAAGACGGTGGCAGCAGACAAGGCACCCGGATGATAAGAATAACCTTAATAATAAAACGCAAAAACTGAAACGCCAAATCTGCAAATTAAAAGAGGAATCTATGAAAACATTCTTAACAAAATTAACAGCAAATGAGGAAACTGATTATTCTATATGGAAGGCTACAAAAAAAATCAAAAAACCAATAACAACAATCCCTCCGATCAGAAATGAACAAGGAGTTTGGGCAAGGGAAAATAAAGAAAAGGCAGAGATGTTTGCTAAACATCTTGCAGATGTTTTTACACCAAATGAAGAAAACAATGAGGAGAAACTCGATGAAATTAATAATAACGTATCTAAAGAAATATCGCTTGTAACCCCCAAGGAAGTAGCAGAGGAAATTAAAAAAAATCTAAGTTCGAGAAAGGCACCGGGCTTCGATTTAATTACTGGAGAAATTCTAAAACAGCTCCCAAGAAAAGGCATTGTCATGCTGACGTACCTATTCAATGCAGCTTTCAGAATGAAGTACACACCAGCTAGCTGGAAAGTAGCTGAAGTTGTCATGCTCCCGAAACCTGGAAAGTCACCACACGAAGTAAAATCCTATAGACCGATCTCATTATTACCAGTAATCTCAAAAATGTTTGAGAAACTCCTACTTAAAAGATTAAAAACGATTATACAAGAAACAAATTTAATTCCAGATCACCAATTTGGATTTAGACAAAGACATTCAACAATTGAACAGGTACATAGAATAACAGATGTAATAGAGAAAGCTCTAGAAGAGAAAAAGATCTGTTCAGCACTATTCTTAGATGTCGCACAAGCCTTCGATAAGGTATGGCATGAAGGACTAATCTACAAACTGAATAAAATGCTGCCCAAACAATTTGTTGAAATACTAACCTCATACATATCCAATAGACTCTTTCGGATCAAGCAAGAAGATGCATACTCGGAACTAAAAGACATAAAGGCAGGCGTACCACAGGGAAGTGTACTTGGACCTGTTCTGTATGTACTATACACTAGCGACATCCCAAAACTAAAAAATACGACACTAGCCACTTTCGCTGACGACACAGCGATATTAGCAACGGGGCAGGACCCGATAACATCTACCCAACTACTACAAACAGCTAGTTGTATCATCCACAAATGGACCAGGAGATGGAAAATCAGGCTTAATGAATTAAAATCCATTCATGTTAATTACACAAACAAAAGAATAAATAACCCCCCATCAATTGAAATAAATGGAACCATAGTTCCATATGAAAACAAAGCAAAATACCTTGGCATGACGCTAGATACAAAATTAAAGTGGAAAGAGCACATAAAAAAGAAAAAGGAAGAACTTAACATAAAATTCAGACAATACAGATGGCTTATCGGAAGACACTCCAATATGTCCTTATATAACAAGACACTGATATACAATCAAATTATTAAACCCACATGGTTGTATGGGATACAACTCTGGGGATGTGCGAAAGATAGCAATATCAAAATGATACAGACCTTTCAAAATAAGGTCCTGCGAGCCATGGTAAACGCACCGTGGTACGTTAGAAATGCAGATATTCACAGAGACCTTCGAATACAAACTGTTAAAGAAGAAATAAAAACGGTTGCTGGTAAATATAAAGCCAGGCTACAAAACCACGAAAACGCGGAAGTTCTCCAGCTCCTGGATAACCAACACAGCATCAGAAGATTGAAAAGGACCAAACCACTCGAACTTGTGTAGTGTAGTGTGTAGTGTTGTGAAAAAGCAGAGCATGTGCGCGAGTATAGAAATTAGAAATAAGCTAAGGACATTGTTGAATGGACTCTAGCAAAATAAGTAACTAGTAATAAGAATTATGAGAAAAAAATTAATGGTTGGTCCTATGGACCAGTTTTAATAAGTATGTATCTTATCTAATATTAAAATACGATACAGATAATAAAAAAAAATAAAAATTTATATTTTTTTCTTATTTTTATAAATCTCGCATGTACCTATTCCAAATGATAAAATATTTGTACCCTACCTCTGATATCAATATAATTATTATTTTGAACTCTAATAGATAATAAAATTAGGTTGTTCATTTTGTCAATTCATAAAATGAAAGATTGAGAGCACACATATTTATTTATATCTGTGCAGAAAGAAAGGATTGTCATATTTATAAACATTCAAATTTTAAAGAAATACTTCCTGGTTTTCGTCTTTAAGCATAATTCTTATATTTATTATTTAGTTTATATGAAAACTGACCAATCTTGCTCGAACTTCGTACGTTCTATAATCTATATCAAACTTTTAAAATATATGCATAAATATTTACTAAAGTTGGAATCCAGCTAAAATTATAATAATCGAAATTTAAAAATTGATAAAATTAACATTTTTTTGCTCTGAAATCACACTAATTAAATTGTTGAGCGCGTTAGAGTCCGTAGTCCACAGCTTGTTCTGGTGTAAGACACTGTGGCAGTCCCGGGTTCGAGTCTATCGAATGATACCTGGCATTTAATCATACACATTGTACTGTAATTGATATTAACTTCCTGTTATAAATTATATAAAAAAAATCTGATGTGGACACCACATGACTTCCTTGTAAGCGTATTAAACTATAGATATTTTTTTAATTGCACATATTTGAAATAAAATTTTTTATTTTTTATTTTTTGTTCTAATCCATAGCAAAATTAATTTAAAAAAAATATATATATATAATATTTAAATTTAGATATCTCGCTTATGCTAAAGGCTAATTTAAAAATTCTTAATGTGCTAGACGCAAAATTTAATTCTCTACAACTTCTGTTTGCAGCATTTATTTCTAAAATTAAAATAATACCATTTTTATCAAGGAAAACTGTTAGCAGCTTCATGTAATGTGCCACTTCCGGTTAGTCTATTTTAACCAAAATCTATTATGTTATTTCCATTGATATAGTAGTCTTATATACCAAATTTGGAAAGTTTTAAATTATATTTGAATATAGTTTTTCATGAAAATCTATTATAGGCTTCAAGTAAAGTACCACTTCCGGAAGTTATATAATGACCAAAAAGGGAGGTGCACAACTAAATGTTATAACAGTCTAAATATAAAATTTCAATTTTCTACGGCTTACCGTTTTTGAGTTATGCGAGATACATACGTACGTACATACGTACGTACAGACGTTACGACGAAATTAGTCAAAATGGACTCAGGGAGGGCCAAAATGCGTATTTCCACTGAAATCTGAGAACCGAAAATTTTCGCGATTACAACACTTCCTTTACTTCGTACAAGAAAGTAATAAAATAAAAAATACAACGCTTAAAAAAAAGTTCTATATTCGTAGACAATATTGTCATTTATTTTAATAACATGCAAGAAAACAGTATAAAATTTACATCATTACAAGTTCAGTAACATTAAGGAAGATAAAATTTTTCGAACATTATAATGTGATTTAGCTTAAATTAATACATACATTACGCTATATCCCATTAAATGTGGTAACACGAACCCCTGAAATTTTCACAAAATATCCACTCACCAGATTTATCAAAGAATCAGTCTACGTCCAACATCTCATCCTGACACACTAGTCTCTCTTTAACCATATTCACATTCCATACAAGCTTATTTATCCCTCACACATTTTTCATCACGCAGCAAACCCTCAAACACATCCATTCAATCGTTCCTATACATCTGTTTCATTAAATAAGTGCCTACTTCTCCAACAACGAATCTAAACAGACAGAAGAAAGGTGAATAGTGTCCCTCTGCGTTTCTTTTTGAAATTAAATTCCATTCAATAGTAGTTAAATAATCTGTAGTAAGAACTGAAAATAATTATTTAATAGTTATTTCCACACAAATATAGTTAGACACTCATATGTAAATACAATCAACGAATTAAAAGATATGAAAGAAAAGGAGTGTTGGGCGATGTTTGTTTCCGAAAATGAATTTCATACAATTGCAGATTAAAATTCCAACGATAAAACTAAGCTACCAATCTAAAATCAAGAAACAAACGCTTGTCTTTATATATCAGATTCATTCCGTAATAAATTTTCGCCAAACGTTCCTAAATAACCAGGGAGACATTACACAACCTTGTTTCACGCCATCTATACAAAACCAATCACTCAATCTAACATAACCTTCACCGAAGTCTCGCTATCTTCATACTGCGCACAAATTATTGTAATCTAGAAGACCATTCCATAAAGTCTGTCGATGTATACTATCATATGCCGTTTTAAAATCGAGAAAGCTACAGAACTCCCTTTAGTACTTAGCAAGTGAATTCTCAACGATCATGCGAAGAGAATACACCTTGCATATCGCTCAACTTTTCATTCGTATCTTATGAATAAATATTTTCCCATAAAACTTGCTTACAAACTTATCGTACGGAAATCAGTATATACGCTTATATAAATTGCACGTTTCTAATCACTAGGAGCCAAACACTGTCTAACACAAGCGGAATTGGGTGCATAAGTTGATCTTACCGGACTGCGTCAATTGTAAAACGAGCAGAAAAAACGCAGTCTTAAAATTTTATTAAACATACTGGTAATTAAAGTTTAAACTGAATTGAACGCGAAACGTTATAATTTAATAAGAAGATGGAAACAGAATTATTATTTAACTTATATTTTTATAAATTATAGTACTTAATTAACGAATCTAGTCTAAAATTAAATGAAACGCGAACACCGCGTGATGTGAAGATCTACATCTTCACGCGTTGAGTCGATGGACGAGACTGATGGTTTCCACCAAAACACTTGCTGTCCTGGGTACGATACCCACATCTGGAATCCATCCCCGACATATCGGGGTGGACCCAGATGTCTCAAGTGTTTTGGTTATGTAGTCTGACACTCTGGCCCTGCAGATAACGCGAACATGAAATCTTGTTGGAATTCTAAGAATATTAACTATAACTGTCTCTTTTTATAATTTAATGCCCTATATTCGAAAACCAAAAGATGTCACACTCAGCCTTAATGACACATGTGGTCACGAGTGTCAAATTACACGAAACCAATCTTATCTAAACGCAACATAACAACAATGAGATAGCTCATATTGTTACAACTGCTACAAACGAAATCTAAATAAATAAAAAAAAACGCTCATCTCCTTATTTTAACATCTCATTCGATATACCATCCAAACTGGAAGTCTTGCCATTCTTTAGATGCAAGAATGCAAAAGTAACATCACTCACATCTATATCCCAATTCATCACCTTTAACATTTTCTCTTGTGTTTTCACTACAATCTTTCTTTCCATTTCTCATGGCATATAAACCCCAAAAATACTCACACCATCCATTCCCAACATTGATTCATTTTACAATATCTCACCATTCGCAGTCTTCATCGCTTTCACCGCCTTTACATTACCAATTTTCAATCTGTTCATACTTATCTAAAACATTCTTTTATTCATGCTAAAATCAATCATCAATCTTTCACTTAAAAGGTTATCAAAACGCGCCTTATTTTCGTGACGCATTTATTTAACCTCTTATATTCCACTACGCATTCAACACGTAAACTGCCACGCACATTTTTGACATTTATAAATTACAAATCTCAAATACACTCTCGTTTTTTTTTCGACTTTATCATTTCACCATACATAGGCTAATTTACATTCACCACAAATTTTTACTGCAAATTAAGAAATGTATACTTAAATTTCATCCAAACATTACTTATGCTGTATTCAAAATTAGGCTCACATACGGATTAAGATTAATTTATTTTCTTGATAAACATATTCTCGATCTGCAATATACAGAATTTCAAAAGTAACATATTTATGGTACATTTTACCCTAATTTGTCAACATTTATCCAAAAATTTATTTGAGAAATTGGGTATTTCTTAGCGATCTTGACTTGTACCTATAAGAAGTGCATTTCTTTAATTTAAGATTAAAATGTATTCTTAATAATCTGCTCAAGACAACAAATGGAATAATAGGCTGAAAGCGCTGGTAGTACCTGTTGGGTAGTCACGGAAACCTGCTTTTAATATAATATTATTATATTAAAGATTAGTTTGAATTAAATTTGATAAATTAAACCCCTCAACTGAAATCACTTTTGTACGTAAACAACCTATAAAATAATTCCGATATTCCTTTGATATTAAATTTTACATTTATGTTTTTTACTATTCATACCATAATATTAGGGATAGGAACTTCGAAAGTTTAAACTAAATCAAATCGTCAAAAACACGTTCTGATAGTCAAAAAAAATCTTATAAACAAAATTAACGATTTAAAAACAAATTAAGAAAATCAAATTGAAAATAAGTATATCAAATATAAAAAATAGGCGAAAAAGGCACAAAAAGGGTAGTTTATATAAAACAAAATTATTTAAATCTAATGTTGTTGATATGTCTACAATAATATAAAATAGGCATTTGATTGGAATTTGGATTCTAGTAATTTTAAACTTATATGAAATAAAGTAACTGGCATACAGGTTATATTCAGTTTTTTTTGCCACAGCTGACAGAGATGCAATATATGTATATATGGGGTAGGTGGCTCAGTGGTATCGAGTCGGCCTGTGGATCTTGAGAACTCTGGTTCGATTCCCACAGCCGACAAACAATTTTCACCAATTTAAAAGATCTACCCCTGTGGCTCCTCCGCCACTAACATCTTTGGAGGCCGTGATTTGACGGCTGGTAACCGCACTTCACGCGAAAAAATATATCACTTACCGAGATCTGCTTAGGCAGAGTGCCACACCCAGTGATGGGTAAAAGGTGTGATGATATATATATATATTTATATCAATCGCAATACCATAAAAATAAAACTGATAATCATATTCCTAAAGAATTTTTTTCTTTCATTATATTCTACAATTTTCTTATTTGTACAAATAGTAAAAGAACATATTGTATTCATGCTGATGCAAGCATTTCCATTTAAATTGCATACATTTTTCAGAAATATGTCTTGTGACATTTCATCCTTTATGGGCTATTGTTGCCTGGTGCACAAATATCTCTTGTAGTCTTATTATTCTCATAACAACAAATGACTTTATACTGCTTCCCGTCGATTATTATTGAAAGCAAAGTAGCAATACCCGCATATTGATAGATTTGTTTCTTTAACTGCAATACTACAAAAATTAATTTATCCTGCAACACTTTCCTTGCTTTATCGTATTGGTGTCTACAATTGTTGAACGGTTTCTTGCTTGCATATCACACGACGCGTGGGCTTGACGCTGTAAACAATTTAAAACTCAAAGGCATGTCTTGGATGCCAGCATCAAATTCGTTTAAATTGCACCCATTTTATGTTTGTTAGATTTATGCTATAAAATTTATGTTACTTCTTATTATTTATTTAACTGTGAGGATATAAATTAAATAAACTGTTTTATTTCATTATTCTTTGTAATGCACAATTTCTTTTGAAACGCTGTATAAATACTTTATCCATGTGACCAATAATAAATTCGAATAATAAGTAAGTATGTATTAAATCTAAATAACAACTATTAATTTCAAAAGTAGCAATTATAAAATTGAAGTGGCAAGTAGTAATCTAATATGAAACTAATGTAGTACCAAATCCTAGTAAGGATATTAAGTCTAAGTGGCAAATATTAAATAGTTCTAATTAATTTTAAAATTAAGTGGTATTTATATGATGTATTATAACATGTTTTTATATGTTTATTTAAATTTATGGAAATATTGCTAATTCAATATGAATTTTGTGATGTTACAAAAATTATACCATGCAACCTCAATGCCTATACCTTATTATAATATGTGAATTCAAAGTAGGATCATGCCATTTATAACATAACCTATCTCGTGATGTCAAAAGCATATCTGTAGTAGTTTCATATCCCTGTACAAGTTTATATTTTTATCGATGCTAAACCTCCTTTAAATTTAATTCAAAATTATTTGAAATACTAAATTCCGTATAAAGAGTACAAAATTATAATATTAAGTGATTTGAATTTATATATATATATTAATGCAGCTAAAAATAAATGAGCTTGACATGTCTATTCTCCATTGATGAGTTAATATAGATATTATTTTAGGAAAGACTACTGAAAGTTAAGTATAGTATATAGCTAGGGTAGGAGCCGCAGGAAAGCAAAAACCGTAAGATAACTAATATTCCTATAGATTTATTAATCAATAATAATTACAATCATGACTCAGGTGTATTAGCTTTGTATGATTAATTTCCGCTGAAACTTAAATCCACTGTGAAATTAATGCAAGCCACTCCTTTAGATTTTGATTATAGATAGTTAATATTTGTGTTCGATAATGTAACCTGTTTTATATGTTCATACGGAAATATTTTGTACATATTGTACGCAAATATATAGCATAATTAACGTTTAATGAGATATAAAATATCTCAATAAAGATGGTAATTTATTCATTTTAATGATGAAGTTATAACGCTGTTTTTATGTTATTGATTAACATTTTATTAGGCGGAATTTTTAAATGTTAATTGTGTTAATTATGGTTCCTATCAATAATTCAATATTGAATCTACTGACGTTATTCATTATTTGATTACTATAAACCATAGATGCATACGATAAGCTTAAATGCCGTTTCACACGAGCGATGTTTTATCATACGATAATTATATCGTACGTTTGTCGTGTGAAATCACAATCAATGCATTTAAGCATATCGCTCGTGTGAAATGGCCCTAAAATAAGTTTTATATATTTTTGGCGGAACTATTTTATTAATTTATCCAACACCCACTACTTATAAAGTTATTATTGTTGTCATTTTACATTAGTAAAGTGGTTTATAAGTCACACGTGAGTTATAAGTCATAAGTCACGCATAAATTATGACTTGTAAACTCACTGTTGAGTTTAAATAAAATATAAATTTTTTTCAACATTTCAAAATGTATGAAAGTTAAATTTTATTCACATTAACATTTACATTAAATGAAAAATAAATACAATTTGATGATGTTGATACAGTGCAATTCTCGACCTGGCCTTTTAAAGAAGTCAACTCAACCATTTTAGCAGAATTTGTTCCTATGAAAAAGAATTTCATATGTTTTGAAGATTGGATGACAACTAGAAACGTCAAAGGTATAAATGAAAGTGTTTTACTTGTATATTTTTCATACTTACAAACGAAACTGGCCCCTTCTTCCTTATGGACGAAGTATTCAATGATTAGAACAACTCTTCAGCTTTATAAGAAAATAAAACACTTTCATTTATACCTTTGACATTTCTAGTTGTCATCCAGTCTTCAAACATTTGAAATTCTTTTTCATAGGAACTTCTAGACTTTGTTGGTAAAATATCAACAACCGCTTCTTCCGCTTCCTTACTGATTATTTCGGGAATAAAATTCTCGTCTTCCATTTCGAATACTACAGCTGCAATCTTTTTTCAACTTTGTTTATTTAAAAAATTTGAGTAACCTAGACAACAAAACAAGAAAGTATGGCTAACTAGAATATTATTTGAAATGTAGACAATTGTGCAAAAATTTATATTTTAATGTTTTAATTGCAATTGTTGGATAAAATTTCGTATGCCACTTTAGAAAATTATTCCCGTCGACCTGACGGCCTCGTGGACTAATACTTTTCTCGCGTGACTTATTTGTAATATAACACACTTGTACCATAAATATCTATTAATCCTGATTCTGGCAACCAAACCAGTAGGTAGAATACATAATGTATTTCGTCTGTTGGCCAGTCAAATTTGCCAAATTATGAATTATTATTACATACTAAAAAGTAAGCATATTTATTACATTTAAGAAGATCATTTTAATTTTATGAGGGGTTGGAGGACACACATTTTGAAAATTATTAAATCAAATCATCAAATTTCTAATTAGGGGCTCATAAAACCTCTGTGTGCCGATTTTCGTCAAAATCAAAGCAGTGTTAATTTTTTTCCCGCCATCTTGAATGAAAAGCCAAAACAAAAAATCTGGCCTGACTTTAATAGAAAATTCATTAACGAACATTAAAAAAAATATGTCTCAATCGCTTCATTATTATGGTCGGAAAGTTGATTTTAACAAAAAAACTTTTGCTCCACTTTGGGACGTCAACTATAAAAGCCTAGTACATCACAACATAATAGTAGAATGCAGAAACATATGTAACTTATTCAAATATATTTTATTTAATATATTATTCAACTTAATGTTAAAAGAGTTTGTACAATCCCGCTATAAAATGTCGAGAAATTAATTAATTATACTTACATACACGCACTATATGTTGTAAGGTATATTGCTTAGTTAAATATTTCCTCACGTTAATATCAACTTACACTTATATTAATAAGAATATAACATAATTATTTTATTAATACATCAAATATACTTAGTACCGCACGTTGCTAAAGTTAATATTGAATAAAATTCTTTCTTGTTAAATATACGTTTAAAGTAAATTATCATAAAAACTAATAATACACAATTTACTTGTATTATAGCAAATATACAATTTCATACTACGTTGAAAAGCACATTTTCTCTTAATATTGTATAACTATAACTTTTTATTACACTTATGAGTCGAGAACGAATAAATAAGCACAGTTTTAGGTAAAAAAATTCTTCAATACGCTCAAAATTTTGCCAAAAAAGCACTAAATTGAAAAAAAAATGTCAAATTCTAACAAATTAAATAGATACTTCTAAAGTACAGAATACAAAATCTAAAAATTAATTAAATATTGTGTATACCTACTTGATATATATTTAATGAAAGGTAATTGTTGTTGTTTCAGGTTTATATTTATGAATTTATTTAAACAAAATAAATCCATCAGCTTAATGTATAATTTATTTAGAAAATATATAAAAATATATATTTTAGTAAATAAAATAAATTACTTTCAATGATATTTTAAGGAACAGTTTATTCTACAATATTTTCTAACAATGTAGAATCAAATAATAGACTGAAGACATCTGATGGGGTTTACAATATGTTGGGCACTTTATTACTGGATAGTATGTTTTTCAAATAATGTAAAATTTGGAATTTGCTTCACACAAAACGACTTAGCGGTAAGTCATCTGAATCACATATAGAATCATTGATTAATCATCTTTTGATGCGATAATAATTTGTTCATCATCAGAATGTATGACCTCTCCTAGTACTTCTGGCTCTATAATTTCTTTGTCTTCGTCCTCACTTCCTCGGTCTGAACCCCTATCTAATGGAGTTTGGTCCAGCAAGTCATAAACTTTATCAGATGAAAGATTGTTTACATTTACACTTGTATTCATTCTATAAAAAAAATGAAAGTAATTTGGCACCAGAAGCAAACTGGTTTCGTAATGAAACCACCTAGTTTTGATAAGAAATTACGAAACTATTTTTGAATAACTAGAATACATTCATATTTAAGCACATAATGAATTAATTCATGCCAAAAACATATCTGAAATGGCTTTTTATAAAATTTTTCGTAAAAATCACTTCAATGCAATCCGGCGCTTTACTGACTTCCTCCATAAGTAATTACTGAAATTATTTGAGAAAAAAAATATTACTGTTCAACACGTATCGTGTGGTTAAGTATAAAAACCAGTCTACAATTAGATTAGAAACATTTGGAAGTTGAGTTTCATGGTAAAATCACTTCACTTCAAATGGTTAATAAAAAATATAAAATAAACACTTGGCTAAGTCTCACAAAATTCAGCCTCCAAGTCACCTTATGAGGGCATCGTCAGAGGCTGGCCAACACAGTTAGTGACGATGCCCTCATAAGGTAACTTGGAGGCTGAATTTTGTGAGACTTAGCCAAATGTTTATTTTATATTTTTTATTAAACCTAGCTTCACCAAGTGTATGGATGACAATTAATTTTGTCTTTGTTGTTATTCAAATGGTTAATTCAAATTTGAAATATAATACAAGCCGAAATAGTAATCAAATATTAATTTCATTAAAAAAAACAAACTATGTTGACAATTAAATATTGTTCAAATGCCCTATTGCATAAAGCAATGTTAACTATATTTCCAGCTAACACTATATTATAGTTTATCAATAGCATAATGCTGACTACAATTTACACATTTTATGATTGTTACGTAATATTTTCTAACATTCAGTAATCCTCGTTCCTTGAAAAATTTGTTTGTTTAAAAATGAGTCAATACAAACGTTATAGTTATTTGTTTTATTTCTCATGGTAATCTGAAAATAACAACAAAATGTAACTTATTTAAATTAATTATTCATCTAATGTCACTTTTATTTTAGGTCTATCCCAATGTACTTTATTTATTTGATATCAATAAATTTGGAATCATTAGACGCAGTTTTCTTTCATTTTAAACATCTTTTGTATTTACACTTTTATTCTAAAATTTATAAGAAACAACGCCAAATAATTATACCATTATATTTTTTATGCAACAACAAAAAAATATAGCCGGCATAATGATGCTCGCGTTCAATGAAATGCAATATTAGTAATGTTGAACTAAGAGTCATAAGAAAATGTAAATATTAAAGTAGTTAATAATAAAGATGAGAGAAGATATTACATTAGCTCTTCATGCGACAATGACTCGAATTTATTTATCATATGTTAATTCGGAAATAATAAAGTGAACATCGATACATTTATTAAAATAATAAACCGTTTGCTGGTTTATACATTTTAAGTAATCCTAGTAGGTTTATATCTTGTATATTATAGTAGGTAGGTTTATATCTTGTATATTATAGAACGCATACAAACAATTTCCTTAAATAATAACATTAAATTGTACACTTAGTATTAATGCTAATTTGATCAAACATTTAGTCGCATTTTTATCAGGATCCGGATAGTTTCAGATCTAGATTTAAATTTTTTAGCATAACCGAATATTTATTTATTATTCATTGGGAAACTGATTAAAGGTGAGAGCACAGTTGTAACTAATGCAACGTTTGATGAAGGAAGGCTGGTAAGTTGGAATGTGAATAACAAATTTATATCTTAGATTTCGTTCATGCATTGAAGTACAGAAGAAAATTTTGTCAACCAGATAAGCTGTATGACTCGTATCTAAAATATCATGTACCATACATGCTAAGTGGTGAACACGTCGTTGTTCCATTGATCCCAAATCAGAGATACGTGAACTGTCAGAATATTATCGCTTCAAGTCAAACACAAATCTAACGGACATACTTTGAACTCTCTATATTCGTTGCCGGTCAAAAGCCGAGAGACAGGGGCCATAAATGACATCACAATAATTGAATACAGAGTGTACAAGAGAGTCAGCCAAGAGCACT
This sequence comes from Pterostichus niger, assembly GCA_947425015.1. NCBI lineage: Eukaryota > Metazoa > Arthropoda > Insecta > Coleoptera > Carabidae > Pterostichus > Pterostichus niger. Next base: position 24,794,343 of record OX380336.1, on the reverse strand, counting down.
CTGTGCCTTGTAGATAAGACAAAGCGATTCATGTACAAATTCTTTAGTACAAAGTAAGCTTTTTTATAAACAATGTTATTTTTTTATATTAGTGACGTGCTTAGAAACGCTGAGTTATGTTTTATTTTTAGATGTGATTGATATTTGCTAGGTGTATGAATGTAATTTATTTCTTTTTTCCGTATAGTTAAGGATAAGCTTGGTAAGCTACCGAAATTTCTACACTGTTATCGAGAAACTAAAAGTGATCCAACTGAATCCGAAATTGACCTGGATAAAATCGATTTTGGAATTTGTTAGGTAGTATGATTAATTCGTGTTCCAGGTGAGAAAGTAATCGTATGTGGTAATTTGAACGATTGGGTGGTAGTAAAGAGAAGCATTTTTGGGTATGTTTGGTGATGTAAAAGAGAATGAAAACTGTAGCAAAATAATAACCTTCTGATTGGAGCGAGATCTCTCCATTTCCAACCCCGTAATTAATTAGCTCATTTGTATACATGGGAGAATGTAAGTGAGAATAGGCGGAGTATGAATGATTTTATTTTATATGATGAACAATTGAGAAGTTTACTTGTAGATATTCGTATGAAGCGTGGTGCTGAATTAAGCATGAATAACCATTATTTACTGGTGTCGTGTATTGGCGAATGTGGCTGAAAGGCACCGAAAAAAATATTTCGTGTAAAATCTGGCGTACTATAGAATGAGGTTGTTAGAGATGTTTGAAGAGAAAATAAATGAATCTTTGCCCGTCGTATGTAAGCTAAATTATGAATGCAGCATAAATAATGTTTGGATGAAATTTAAGGATACAGTTCTTAAATGTGCAAAAGAAGTTTGTGGTGAATGCAGATTAGGATCTTGTCCAAGAAATTCATGGTGGAATTATAAAGTGAAAGAAGCTATTGAGGAGAAAAAGAGAGTGTATTTGCGATCTCTAAATATAAAAGATGTGCCTGGAAGTTTACGTGATGAATGTTTCAAGTAGAATCCAACGCCTCCGCCTCTCCCAATTCTATCATTTAATTAAGAACAGATACATTCTTTCTATCACCAGTTAACTAAGTTTCACTAATATCCAAAATGTCAATCTCATACTGGAGAATAATATTCCGAAATTCAAAGACACTAGATGATAGAGATCGAACATGTAAGTGACCAACTTATAACATATAGACTAAAAAGTTAATAAGTAATAACAAGTAAATAATAATGTGTAAATAACTTAATATATAAATAAAGTACACCATACAAAAATTAACAAACTAATAAATACGGTACTGTATTCGAAGACAGTGAAGAGTGAATATAAACATGAAATATGAAACAACAGAACAGATGCAGATCCAACAAGATGCAGAATGTTCAATGAATCATATGGATAAATTGAAAGTAATTGAAATATCAACTAATTGGACAGAAACGAACAAAAAGATAAATTGGACAAATTGCAAAAGGCTCAAAAAACAACTAATTTACATCTTAAGTTCGTTAAACTGTTTCATAGTTGAAATTTTATACATTTCACGCAAATTTATGTGGATTATCCTATCAAAAGACCATGAAAAAGTTTTTTGGCAGCAATTAAAATTTAAAATCTTCCCGTATCACTATGCTCGAGCGTTTCAGTTTATTTTTATGAGAAAACACAATAGCTCAATCATTATAGCGAATAAAGTTGACGATAATAGGACAACACTTTTTCCGTCTTCTCCAGTCGATGACACCAGTCGATGGCACAATATATAACAGCGACACCCATATTCTCGTGGAACAGCTGTAGGACAGAGGTTTCCGTAGACTTATGTTCATCCTTAGGATAACCAAACACGCGTACGCAATTTCTTTTACTGTATTGGTGCTGATTATCACGTTCTTCCGTAAGATCTTCAATCTTTTTGTCCTTGTCTCTTAGTTGCTCATGAAGTGTATCGAGTTGCTTAGTTAATGCCTCAAAACGCTTAGCAAGCAAATCCTCGATTTTATTAGAAATTTCAGAAACAAATTTTTCAGTGAAGTAGTGTTTAATATCAGCTTAAGCATAGGTAGTAGCCATTACTTAGTATTTCGAAAATTTTTAAAAAAAACGACACTATAAGACACGCAGTAAAAATTACGTCTATTCACTTGAAAAGTACATCGCCGAGTATGTACAAATACAAAACTATTAAAATCTAAATAGAGAAATTTAATTATAAATTAAAACTTAAATCATTTGCATGACAAAATGCCTTAAAAATTCAGCACATTTATTAGAAGTTTTCAAATGATAATCTTGTATTCAAAAATCTAAATAGTAAACATCTTTTTATCTCTAAAGAATTTAATTGAGAGCCATAATAAAAGTACATGGTACAAAACACTCTCAAATTTTAACCAATATTACTTGTCACTTCTTTTTATATTTCTTAATTAATTAAGTCTTTTTGCAATCAGTTAAATCATTATTTGTATCCTAATATCGATTCCACTATTAAGATTCGAGCAGAGTTGCCAATATCCGGACCCTCTCTGTTATCCAGATATAGGAGATTCTGTTGTCTGAATTGACAGCATGACAGCTTTAGTCTTTATACATTAAACAAATAAGAAAGAGATGAATAAAATTCTATAATATTGTAATAATTACAAACAATTACGGCCGGGAGCCATAAATATCTAAATTTGAAATAATGCTGAATGCTGCTAATTGTGTTAGTACGATATGATTATATGACAACTTTAGCCCAAAATAATAGGTATCTACTGAACACAATTATTTGAAATGAATGGTGAAATAGAATTAATTTCTAAAGTCTAAATACCTAGGATTTATTTATATATGAGATTTATGTGCGTTGAAATGAAATGCAATATCAAAGTTAAATGCATTGTTTTTGACAACAATTGTCGATGATTAAAATTTAACATTTCAATTTACTCGAGTTAGAAAGGATTCGTACTGTCAATTATCACACAATTGATTAATTGTTAATTTTATTCAGAATAGTTTTAAATTATAAAATTGTGACTGTACAGAGCGATTTATTGTTTTTTTAAAGTAAACATTTATCAACTGATTAAATCATTTATTATTTTTAGAGAAGGAGTGAATGTAATTAATTAATTTTAATAAATATTAAACTACTACTACTCACTTATTTTGAATTAAAACGATTCATTAATTTTAATTACTTTATATGATCATTAATGTTAAAAACTGGACAAACTTCTTGTTAAAGTTCACCGCCTAAAGCTATTTGAAGATTAGCAAATGTATTAAATTTCAGTTAATGAATTTTCAATTTCAAACTTATCGCATTGACTGAAATGAAGTTTCAAATCGTGTCGAACAAAAAGGAAATAAAAATACCTTTTATATTATATACAGATTTTAATTAAATTAGTCTCTCGATTTATTCAACACTAGTTATTTAATATTGAGTCTATACGTTAAAGAAAATTTAACTTTTTTTCTTTTTATGTTTTAAAAACGAAATAGTAATGTATGCACCAATGATGTTAAGTAGATGACAAAACACAGAGAGTGACGGTATCTAGCCCGAGGAATAGGTGTCGCCCGAGATCATCATTTAGTAACGTTCGTGATGCATACAAAATTTTATTTTTCACTAAAATACGTTTAATTAGTTTTAATTCATAATAATTATGATTCTGGTAATGCGTATTAAAGTATTAATCAACTGTGGCGTTACGTTGCGAAGGATATTGTTTCTTTATTTTAAACGTCAGTTGCATTACGTTCTTTATTTTTGGAGATAATAGATAAAATTTCTAATTTTCAATGATATTTTATTTAAAACGAAGAAGATAATGTTGATCTTTGGTATTTAATTGTTTGGTGCTATTTTAAAAAATCAAAAGGATAATAACATTTATACCATATAAATACTATTATTATGTAATAGTAATAATAACATACCACTAAAAAATAAGTTGAGCGTTAATGGGTTAACCTTATAAATATCAATAATATCATCTGACAATTAAGAAGATCGGTTTTCGAATCAGTTAATATGATCCAATATAGTATAACCGATTTTCCTAAATTTCCATATAATAACGTATTTGACACTAGTGTCGTTATTACATAAAACCAACAACAAAATAGTTATTTATGTATATACGTAATGTATAAAATTAAATTAAAATAAAATATGCACTGAATGGGCATTAAAAATCATTATACCCGATCATTAGGCTTCGGTCGTTATGGTATTGTTTATATACCTCGTATCATAGCAATAGACAGTAAATAATAGTCACGTAAAAAATAAAATATATTAACAAGTACACCAACAAATATATGTTTGTTAACGTTTGTTCTGGTTGACTGAGTAACGCTAGTTAAGCAACACTGCGCGCGGGCTACCGCCTTGGGCCATCAATAACAAACCATATGTTAAGTCTTTTATTATATGAAGATATCATAAGATCCAGGCCACCACTGATCCAACAAAAATAGAGAGAAATATTGAAGTAACATCAGATTTGAATTACTTAGAGACTACGAGATATCTAAGTTGGTTAGACGTTTAGAGCATAGATGAGTTTACAGATCCCTGGTTTAAATCCTGGCAGTATCCCAATTTTTTTTTTTAATTCAATTTTATATCATCAATTTCTACGTATTTATTAAAAAAAATCTATAATTAATAATGACAGATGTCATAATTTCAATGTTAAATTTTAAATGATCCCCAAAAAGATACATAAATAAATATAATAAAACAAAGTACAATTAAATTAATGAAAATGTAGTAGTTAATTTTTTCACGATGAAAAATGTATCGTTTTCAACCGAATTTTTCGTTAAAAACCATAATGTTCATAGGCATCGATACGAGGGGTGTCAGGTGCAACAGATAAGAAAAATTATGAAGTTTATAATTGCATTCAACAATATTTTTAAAACGATTCGCATAACAATGATAATTCACATGTTAAAATGGCGATTTAACTGTTATAATCATAATATTTCTTTATTCGAATTTTTCATTGTTGTAATTATTATTATTTAACAATTCAAAGTCAGCACATTCTTAGTGAATACAATTAAGTAATTAGGATATGTTAGAATGAGGTTACTATTTTGTTTCATATATTCACTAATCTTTACTGATTTTTGTAATTAGATATATAGTAGAATTAGGTCAGTTAGCAATGCAATTAGAAATTGAGTAAACGAAATCGGGGTAGTAGGGGCATTGTAGAATTGTAATTTTGTATGTATGTAAAATACAAAACCAAACATCATAAGTAGAGTTTCCTTACTTACGCCTTGTCCAATACTTCGGTTATTGCAAGAACCTGAATAATGTAAATGCAAACTTCTGAAATATTGAAGTTTAGACTATTTTTGCAAATGGTGGCAACGGTGTTTGTTTTTTATAAATGATGGCAACGGTTTGCGAACATTTGCCAAATCTAAATATTTGGTAAATCGCGAAGGAAGAATACAACAACATGCAAATAATTAAAAAAGAAGATCTAAGTAGAATATGTACAGCCAAAGAAAAGAAATTACAACTAGAGAAGACGCATTGTACGATGTTATATTTTGTAATGCCAATTACTATGCGAGGTAGTGTCAGCGACAGCATCAGCGTCAACAACCGAATTACTATCAGAAGGAAGATAACTACAACCACCAGAGATTACTAGTACTAGCAGAGGGGAGATAATTACAATTATCACAGAGTAAATAACTTCAACTACTTGAGAGATGATTACTATATCTTTTAGACGGAAAATTATACAGATAATGACACTCGTTAAAGAATAAATAACTGAAATTAAAGATATGAGAATGAAGTTTAATGTTACAATTGCAGTGGCAAGCATTACACAAGGCAAAATCGAGAGCATGAGTATCAGCATCAGCAATCAAATGACCTATGACTGTCAGTGATATAAAAAAGTTTCTTATGACTCTTATACAACAATAACGAAGCTTTTCATAGAAAATATGAACGCGAGTATCGTTATACTGAGTATCCATTTTCTTTATTTCTTATTATATAAGAAACACAATGATAAAATTTGATTAGTCGATAGATTAATCACTACTAATTTTAGAACAAAAATTTTTATTCAAAAGATATTACACTAATCCCAAATTTATTGATATATGTATGTTGAGATAGAGATAAGAGAAAAGTTACGATTTGTTGCTATTTACAGATAGCTATAAAAAAAAAAATTTTTATATGGACAGATCTGTAAATAATCACTTTTTTCAAAGAACAGACTATAACAGATGCTATAAAAATTCCGCAACTATCATAAAATCTGTAATATGATTGATTTTTTATGTTGTTGCTGTATAATCGTTTTTTCTTCTTAAATATATAGAGTATTCTACAGTCACCTTAAAAGACTTAGAGACTGTCTCTAACTAGAGATGATTGTTAATTTTTAGAGGTGATGTTATACTACTGTCGCATACAGAGCATTGCTAATAAAACGTGGACTCTAAATAAAATAACTTATGGTAACACTACATTTACTGACAAAATTGCAAAGTTATTTAAAATGAAACGAACTGCACTGTAAACTTATTAAACATTAAGTAAACAAAACAACATATTTAGTTTAAATACTGTATTTTAATTGGAAAAGGTAATATTGAAATAGGGAAAACTAAATACCGATAGTGGTAGTACTATAAAAATATTTTAATGATAAGAAAAACAACGATAAAAAGAAGTCGTTTGAAATATCTATTTCTTGAAAAGTAAACAATAATTAATTTACAAATTATTACAAACAAGAACCGCATCGGCATTTTTTCTTTGGTTGACCTTTTATATTGTATATTTATAATAAATACGATGATCGACTGTTTAAATAATGGAGAAACTTAGATAATGGGAATATCAGTCTAATTTATTTTAAAATTGTTACAAAACGTCTAATAATTGACATAAACAAATTGTTTAAAAAAACTGAACATAATTAGTCACAATTTAAAATAGTCAAAAATCGAGCGCTTCAACTCACATCCAGTATTTATCACTCAGTAATAAATAACACAGTTAAAAATTTATTAAAAGCTAATAACTTTCCCAATAAAACAATAAATAAAATTTTAAATAATACAAAAGGAGAGTCCATTGACATAAGAAATAATAAAAGTGAAATAAAATACATATCTATGCCATATATTCAACGTTTAACTCCTAAAATTAATAATACTACTTATAGAAAAATGTGAATTAACCATAGCTTACAAACAATATAAAACAATTAATGATTTATATAGTAAAATCAAAGAAAAACTAAAAAATAATTTAATTCTAACTTATTTGATAAAATTCCGTGTTCACAATGCAACAAACAATATACAGGCCAAACAAAAAGATATTTAAAAACTAGATTAACAGAACATAAAAGAAATTGTGAAAACAAAAATAAAACTATAAAATGTGCCTTAGTGGAACACTCAAAAACTAACAACCATCAGTTCGACTTCGACAACACAAATATATTAAAAAATGAGAAAATTTTAGAGATTTTAGATTAACTTTAGAGATGCTATATACTGGGTGTCCCATTTAACTTGACAACTTGAAATAACTAAAAAAATACGCGATGTACCAAAAATTGAGCCGAGACCAAATCTTAACAGTTTTGAAGGGGGAATCATTCTATGCTAAAATCAGGACTCCCCCTGCCCCCAGTAGGTGGGGCGGTGGGCAACATTGAAATCTTAAATAGGAACCCCCATTTTTTATTACAGATTCGGATTCTACGGACAAAAATACATAAGTTTTGTGTGAATTTTTTTTCTGATTTGTGATAGGTGGCGCTGTGATCGCAAAAATTTGATTTCCGAATATTTCCGACTGTAATTTGAGTGGTTTTGAGTGTGGCCATTAGTGAGAGGCAAGGGGACTCACTGAAAACAAGCGCCCCATTAGTGAGAGGCAAGGGGACTCACTGAAAACAAGCACCCCAGTAGTGAGAGGCAAGGGAACTCACTGAAAACAAGCACCCCAATAGTGAGAGGCAAGGGAACTCACTGAAAACAAGCATTCCAATAGTGAGAGGCAAGGGGACTCACTGAAAACAAGCATTCCGCAGGGAACAGAAAACTACTACGTCCACGTCGTTGTTCCTGGGTTACACTAAAAGTAGTTTATTGACTTCCGTAGAAAATACTGATTTTTATTAACCACTCAGAAATAATCGATTACGCTCAAAACCACTCAAATTACAGTCGGAAATCTTCGGAAATCAACTTTTTGCGATTACAGCGCCACCTATCACAAATCAGAAAAAAGTTTCACACAAAACTTATGTATTTTTGTCCGTAGAATCCGAATCTGAAATTAAAAATAGGGGTTCCTATTTAAGATTTCAATGTTGCCCACCGCCCCACCCACTGGGGACGGGGGGGGTTCTGATTTTAGCATAGAATGATTCCCCCTTCAAAACTGTTAAGATTTGGCCTCGGCTCAATTTTTGGTACATCGCGTATTTTTTGAGTTATTTCAAGTTGTCAAGTTAAATGGGACACCCAGTATAAAGTCGGATAAAAACAACATTAATGCACAGACGGACATAGAAAACTTAAGCAATATTTATTGCAATATAATAAAAAATCAGTGTGTGTAATTATGGTTCCCACAATACATTTTTGTATTTTATTTTGCCTAACTACATTTTATCATTCTCTTTTAATTCGTTATTTTTCCATTTCATGCTTGATTCGTCTGTTTAATTTGGTTGCAAAAATTAATTTCATTTTTTTGTTCTCATTCTTGTACTAGATTTAAAACTGTGATCATGATTTTTTGTAATGTTCTTTTTAATGTGTTTTGTAGTTGTTAAGAGTTGTAATTTTTAAACATTTTTGACTATTTATTATTTTAAATTGTGACTAATTATGTTCAGTTTTTTTAAACAATCTGTTTATGTCAATTATTAGACGTTACATGTAAGTTTTTTGTTTCTGTGTTTAAAAAAATCACCGAAACGTTGGAATTGTAACAATTTTAAAATAAATTAGACTGATATCCCAATTATCTAAGTTTCTCCATTGTATATTTATGTTATAGATTTTAGATTTTTATAGTATTAAGTTTAATATTGTATAATTAATTAATTATGAAGCAATTTTAATAAAATGATGAATCTCCTGCCGACATAAATTAGGTTCAGTATTTCTTCCTCTATTAAAAATATATTTTGTTGCACTACATTTATATTTATTGCCAATAAAACCAATTAACTGTGTTGTACTAAGAGTAAATTAACTGAAATTGAATACTAATTAGAATTATGTAGTGAGTATTTATGAAAATTTTTATAAAGCATAAACTACGTTTGGTTAGTTCTGAATTAATGTAACATTTGTGGGTTTCAACACTTTTTATTTAAACCAAAAATGTTAATAACAACAAAATAATAATAATTGTAATACTAAAAATAAAAGTTACACTCTGTTTATAACTAGAATAACTAATACAAAATCTTACACATCTATTACACTGATCACAACATTAAACAATACCCAAATAATACACTATTATTTACTTCAACTAGTCGAGCGATATTTATTTACGATGATGAATTTATTTTCAACTGCACTGTATGATAGGTACCGATGAACTGTTTCCATCTCTCTTCGACTCCTATTGGAACTCTATTGCGGGTACGTGAGATGACATAGACCGGCCAGTAAATGTCCATGCCGAGAATGACTTCTTCTTCTATATCTGCCACCAGTATTTGATGTTTATGTTGACATTTCCGATGGTGAGTTTGGCGTACATCTCTCCGTGCACATTCGCCCAATCGCAGGTGGCAGTTCGAAGTCTCCAATTCGTAGCTACTATGTCTCGCATATTAGTTTTGATAAGATCAGCCCTAGTTATTATTTTTGTAACTTCGGTGTCCAATAATAAGCGGTGTACTCTCTCATTAATCTACCCGTAAATTAAAACACTGCTGGCTTGGTCTTCAACGGCTGCTACTTGAACGACGGTTTCTGGGGATTCAATGCAACGAATCGATGTTTGTCCCTTCTCACCAACCTTTATTTTTTCGATGGCTTTTCCATTTTCTGGGGTGTGCCAAATTTATTTCTGACTGGTCCTATTTCACCACAATTTCAGTAACGAATTTGTTCCTTCTGTTGTTTCTTCTCAAAAGCTTTTAATACGTTCCACCATCTTTTTCAGTTATGGGTTTTATTCGTTTTCGGTACGTCTTTCCATGGGTTGTATCTTGGCCTGCTCTTTAATTGATTGTAGTTTTGTCTCAAGGCTTATATAATTTTCTGTATTTTCGTCTCAAGGCTTCTAGAATTCTCTTGTATTTTCATCTCAAGGCTTCTACAATCTTATAGAACTTCTTCTTTCAGATTTTTAGAATTTTCTTTCATTTTTGTTTCAAGGCTTCTAGAATTGTCTAGAAGTTCTTCTTTCTGGTTTTTGGAATTGTCTTCTATTTTCGTTTCAAAGCTTCTAGAATTATCTTGTATTTTGGTCTCAAGGCTTCTATAATTTTCTTATATTTTCATTTCTAGGCTTCTAGAATTTTGTAGAAATTCTTTTTCAGAGTTTTGGAATTTTCTTATACTTTAATCTCAAGGCTTCTAGAATTATCTAGAAGTTCTTCCTTCAGATACTTTATTACTTAATACTTAATAAATCATTACATTATTTAAAGATCGCAATTCATTATTATGAATAGTTTTTTTATATTAATCTAACTCAATTTATCGCTCCTTGTCATTCTTCATTATTGATTTTTCATATTTATGCTTCTATACTATTAGTATTATTTTGTATACATTCATATCAAATATTGTTTTTTTTCTGTATATTCTCTTTTGATATCGTTTTTCTTTTCAATTTGTATTCCAGTCCTGTTATTGGGCTTTGCCTGTTGGGCAGTGTATTTAATAAATAAATAAATAAATAAATAAACTTGTATATTAGCTTGGACTTGAAACACATGGGTATTTGTATCTAGACCTTCTTGCACTAGAACTGCTTCATCAACTTTTTCTTCGTCTTTGAGCATTGTACTTTAATTTAACACTTATTTGTTTAAGTATTTTAAGAATTTATTTTTAATAAAACGCGATTATTTATTTTTAACCGTGCCCCACACCTGACAACAATTGTAATGTTTGTGGGTTTCAACAATTTTTATTTAAACCAAAAATGTTAGTAACATGAAAATTATAATAATTGTATATAAATATAAATTACACTCTGTTTGTAACTAAAATAACTAAAATAAAATCTTACAAATTGGAATCAGCCCTTACATATATGTCAGGTAGGCACAAATTATTATCTTAATGGGGGATTGTAACATTAATTTCCTAGTTAATTCTCCATTTCCAAACAATTTTATGTGTCTTCTTCAAATTTTTATCCTTAAAATTACAATTTTACAGAATACTAGAATTACAGCACAGTCTGCATCTTGTATTGATAACATCACAACTAATTTCAATTCAGACTCGTTTATAAGTGAAGGTATCGATCCCAGTTTGTCGGATCACTGTGGACAGAGTATCACATGTTATCAATTCCAAAACTTGCGAAAACACACTTAAAGAGAACCATAACAAAAAATGGTATCTTTAAATTACGAGAATCGTTGAACTAATTAAATTGGAGTTTTATTGGCGAAGGAAGTATCGATGTAAATACTTCCATTAATATTCTAGTACATTCTTACAAATTATTTTCCCAAGAAAAAGTTCATGGACAGATCCACAATTCCTGTAGATTGGTTTATGATTCTCTTCGCAAATTTAGAGACTATCTACTTAACATAAAGCGGGGATTTAATTTTACTAAACATTACGAGATCTTTTCAGCATATAAACGACTCAAAAATATGTACGTATAAAGATGAAATATTATATGCAAAGAAATATACATATGATAATTTTATTTTTAATTCCTCTAACAAATATAGAGATTGTTGGAAAATAATTAATTTCGAGAGGTATAACAGTAAATCTAGTAGTAATTATTCTATAACGCCAAATGAATTTTAATGAATTCTTTAGATCTATTGCTGAAAAAATTATTACTTCACTTTCTTCAGCTACTTGTAGAGTAACCATCTCCTTCATTCTTTATGTTTCTAACTAGGCCAGAGAAAGTAATAGATACTATTTTTTAATTAAACAATTCTACATGTTTAGATATATATGAACTTAAAAGTAGAATTTTGAAAGAAATAGCAGACATTATTGCTGCTCCTTTAAGCAATCTGTTTAATCGATGTTTTATGGAAGGCATTTTTCCTGACACTTTTAAAATTGCTAATGTTGTACCAATCTTTAAAAAGGTGATAATACCGATCCTAATAATTATAAACCCATTTCAATTATTCCAGTTTTTGGGCAAATATATGAAAACTTATTAAAAATAGACTGTTAATCTATCTACAAAAAGTGAATTTATTTAATCCACAACAATTTTATTTTAGGAAGTCATATTCAACGTCGCTGGCTTATAAAAAATGTAGTAATCAATCTTGAGGCGGGCGTCTTTCTGCTCTTACCTTATACGAGCTGTCAAAAGCTTTTAACTGCATCTCGCATAACTTTCTGCTTATGAAATTACTTGCCAAAGGTATTAGTGTACAGCCTTAGCATTTTTGAGTCTTATTTATTAAGGCGATAACAATGTGTTGTAGCTAATGGATCCACTTCTGATTTAGTTCAAATCGCACATAATGTGTCCCAGGGGTCAGTACTGGGGCCCCTACTTTTTATTCTCTACATTAATGACTTATGTAAGAAATTATGAAATAAATTTAATTTATGTTCGGTCTCCCACTACTTATGTTCGGTCTCCCACTACTTGGTTTTCATCCCTTCACGCTTAGTGGTAACAGCCAATCAGGGACGGCTTTGAGACGTACCAAGATTTCTTGTTAAGTAGTTTAAGTTTTTAAAAAGAGTGTGTTACTCAAATCAGTACAAACAACATACTGTCAAATCATAACCATATTTCAATGTACATAGTGTAAATAAACAGTTTAAAGAAAATCTCCTGTTATTTACTGTCTAAAGGAACTCTTTAGACTTGAGATTTATGTTCCCAACACGGCGAGACATAAATTTGGTCCTTCGAGCCGGATTCGCGATCAGTGTCACATATTGCTGATCACACCACGTCACATATCGTGGGCACCATCACCAGCGGCGCAGTCAATCCAACCGCATATTCCAGTCCAAGGTACAACGTACAACAGTATCACAACGAAGTTACCGACATCCAAGTTAACTTCGCATTCCATGGGGATTTAGAACGACAGACTCATCAAGTAAAGGTTAGTGCACTAAATCTTTATCCTTTATCCTCCAGTCATCCACATTGCATTGTTAAAAGTGTATACATTCAATCTTTCAATCATGACAGACGTAGCTGAAAAGATTAAACTTCTCAAAGCTCAACGCCAACAAATAAGAGTACGGGTTACTAGATTTATTACATTTTTTAATAATAACAAGGATAAAATGCATGAACTCGCGAATCGCTTAGCAACTGTAGAAGAATGTAGAACTGAATTTGAAAATGTACAAATGCAGCTTGAACTTTTGAATGCAACCGAAGTTACCGAGCAAGAACTCGACGAGTTCGAAAACAATTTTTATGAAATTACCAGTGCTGCAAAAGCATTTCTTAAACGCACACAAGTACAATCAATTACTAATGCAAGAAATTCTACTAATTCAATTGATTCGGTACATCAAGTAAAACTTCCAAACATTAATTTACCCTGCTTCACAGGAGCATTTACAGAGTGGGTAACATTTCGCGACACATTTAATTCGATTATTGACGGAAACGAAAATTTGACCAATATTCAGAAATTTCATTATTTAAAGAGTAGTTTACAAACCGTACCACTCCAAACTATTGAACATTTAACACTATCAGACAATAATTACCATACGGCATGGGACTTGTTAAAATCAAGGTATGAAAATAAACGACTGATTACACAACATCACATTCGCGCACTATTTTCATTACCTAGCATTAATAAGGAGGCAAAGTCTTTACGTCAGCTATTACACGGTTTTACTTCAAATGTAAAATCCCTGGAGGCAATTGAACGTCCAGTTCAACACTGGGACGATATCTTGGTGCACTTAATCACAACAAAGTTCGATTACCATACAACAATGGCGTGGGAAACTACGTTACTAAATATTCCACCCACAGTTAAAGAATTGACAAAATTTTTAACACAAAGATGTCAGATGTTAGAATCAATTGAAATTAATACAACACATAACAAAGGATCAGAAAAACAAACTAATCAGAAATTTATTAAAGCGCACAAAACACCACATAATTACACTACTTCGCACGTTACCACAAATCAACAGATTTTTAAATGTATAATATGCAATCAACAACATAAGATTTATCATTGTAAACATTTTCTATCCTTGTCAATTAATCAACGTTTAACGCAAGTTAAGAAACATAATCTTTGTCAGAATTGTTTACGCGCCGGCCATACGGCAGAGAAATGTAATTCAGGTAGTTGTAGATCATGCAACAGTAAACATAATTCGTTGTTACATCCAATCGAAACGGTAGAACCAGAGATTGTCGAGAGGGCTCCAGTAAATGCTTTTTGTGATAATTCCGTTACAAACAATGTTATATTGTCCACAGCATTAATAAATATTGTTGACATAAACAATAAGACACACACATGTCGCGCATTGCTAGACAGCGGCTCGCAAAGTAACTTCATTACCAGTGCGCTTTGCAATAAATTAAAATTGAATTTACAATCTATTAATCTTGCAGTAACGGGTATTAGTCAATCAGTAAATAAAATCATTCATAAAACCAAGATTACTATTCAATCACGAATCAATTCATGTTCTTTTACTTTAGACTGTCTAGTACTAGAGAAAATTACGTCGCAATTGCCACTTAGTAAATTTTCTTCATTTGCGCTAAACATTCCATCTACCATTCAGTTAGCCGATCCACAATTTAACATACCAGGCGAGATAGATATCTTATTAGGGGCTGAAGTATTTTGGGAATTGCTTTGCAACAAAAAATTGAAAACGACCATAAACCATTTATATTTACAAGAAACTCAACTAGGTTTTATTGTAGGCGGCAAGTTCGGTCGGGGTGATGAAAGAAATAATACTGTTTGTAATGTAGCTGTAGACGGTCTTGATAAACAGATGGCGAAATTTTGGGAAATCGATGGTTTTAACTATCCAAAGCCATTAACAAGAGACGAACAGGCCTGTGAAGAGCACTTCAAAACCCATGTTACTCGAGAACCCAGCGGGCGGTTTTGTGTTAAATTACCTTTTCGTCGAACTCCTCCAGATTTAGGTTTAAGTAAACAAACTGCTATGAAACGGTTTATATCCTTAGAACACAAATTTAAGAAAGATCAAGATTTAGAAACGGATTATAAAACTTTTATTAACGAATACAAAGCATTAGGTCAGTTAGAACATGTGCCATCAGAAGAGCTACAAAACCTATCAAATTATCATTCTTATTACTTAGCACATCACGCGGTATTTAAAGACAGCACTACTACAAAACTGCGTGTTGTTTTTGACGGTTCTTGTCAAACCAGTAACGGTAAAAGTTTAAATGATAATCTATTAGTTGGCCCTGCCTTGCAACAAAATCTATTTTACATACTAACTCGTTTCCGCATGCGTCAGTATGTCATTAGTGGCGACATTGCAAAAATGTACCGACAGATAATGATTCATTCTAACGATCAAAACTATCAATTAATTTTATGGCGTGACCAACCACATAGTCCAATTGAAACGTATCGTTTAAAAACGGTCACGTATGGTCTAACTTCATCACCCTATCTCGCCATTAAATGTTTACATGAACTGGCATTGTTCAATGCAGATCGTTTTCCGGATACACATAAAATTATTTTACGCGATTTCTACGTCGATGATGTGATTACTGGCGCTGATTCAATCGATTCCGCACTAAAAATCCGCGAAGGGCTTACGACAATACTCGACGAAGGAGGATTTGAATTACGCAAATTTGCATCTAATAGTACACAATTATTACCACATAATGAAGATAAATTACAAGAACCCATTTTATTAGATATGCAACATCAAAATAAAACATTAGGTGTCATTTGGGATCAGTTATCAGATTGCATTAGATATTCAGTGAATGACAAAGATTTTTCGAATAAACAGTCCAAAAGAGGTATTTTAAGTGTCATAGCTTGCTTATTTGATCCACTTGGACTGGTAAGTCCAATTACAATTGTAGCCAAAATTATTTTGCAGGAAGTTTGGGCCCAGAAAGTAAATTGGGACGATGATTTATCGTTAAAAATAAAATTAAAATGGAGAGAGTTTTTATCTAATTTCATTTATTTAAATCAATTAATAATTCCACGAAAGACTATATCTCATGCAGCATACAAGAAAATCGAACTTCACGGTTTTTGCGATAGTAGTCAAAATTCATATGGTGCGTGCGTATACCTGCGTACGGTTTACAACAATGAGCAAATTACATCTCATTTATTATGTGCAAAGGGTCGAGTGGCTCCGCTAAAAATAATTACTATACCTCGATTGGAGTTATTGGCGGCAGTGTTATTAGCTCAATTAATTAATAAATTAAAGCAAAATTTACATCTAACAATTAATCAATTTATTTATTGGACGGATTCCACAATTGTTTTATCTTGGCTTAACATGCAATCAAACAATTTAAAAACCTTCGTCGCACATCGCGTCGCAGAAATTCAGTCATTGACATTACCGAACGAATGGCGACACATTAGTAGCGATCAAAATCCTGCCGATGTTCTATCTCGTGGTACTACCCCGCAACAGCTCAGTGACAACAAATTGTGGTGGCACGGACCAGAAATATTAATGAGCAATAACGTTCAATTAGCTACACATATCCCACCTTGTGAACACCCGTCTGAATTACCGGAAGTAAAATCAACTTGTTGTTTAACAACCTCGAACATAGATACGAGAGAGTTTCAACCATTGACAAAATACTCATCATGGTCACGAACGCTCAGAATAACTGCATACATATTACGTTTCATTCACAACATACGTAGAGGTAATATTAACAACAAATATATAGGAGAATTATCAGTTGACGAAATTAAAAATTCGCATGATACCATTATCAAACTAACGCAATCACAATCATTCGCTGAAGATATTCATTCCATTAAAAAACACGGTAACAATACAAACACAAGTAAAATCAGAACACTACATCCTTTTTTAGACAAACATAGTTTATTACGGGTAGGTGGTCGTCTTCGATATGCATCAATGAGTGCAGATCAAAAGCATCAACTACTCTTGCCAAAAGATCATCACATAACACATTTACTCATACATTATTATCACCTCCAGCAACTTCACGCTGGATGTCAAGCTACCATAGCAGTTTTACGACAAAAATATTGGATCATTGCATGCCGTAGTATTGTTAGACATATACTTTTTAAATGTGTTAATTGTTTTAAATTAAAGCCGACATCACTTACACAATTAATGGGAGAATTACCTGATGTACGAATTAAGCCGTCACGACCTTTTACCTATACCGCAGTAGATTACGCGGGACCAATTTTAATTAAAAACGGTCATGGGCGTACTACAAAACGGTTAAAGAGTTATATTGCGGTGTTTGTATGCTTTGCAACTAAGGCAGTGCATTTAGAACTAGTCTGTGATTGTACATCTTCAACATTTTTAAATGCACTTAAAAGATTCATGGCACGCCGTGGTCAAGTATCAATGTTATATTCAGATAACGGAACGAATTTTGTTGGGGCAAATCGCGAGCTTAATAATTTATTTCAATCCCAACAATTTCAATCGGATGTAGTAAATGTGTTAACACGTGATCAAATTAAGTGGAAATTTATCCCACCTAGAGCACCACATATGAATGGGCTGGCAGAAGCAGCCGTAAAGTCAACTAAAAGGCATTTAAAGACAATTTTGAGCAACAGTCTTCTCAATTATGAGGAAATGTATACAGTTTTAACAATGATTGAAGCCTGTTTAAATTCCAGACCCCTAAGTCCTTTGTCCAATGACCCTAAAGATTTCAGTGCATTAACACCAGGGCATTTCCTCATTGGAGATGCTCTAAGCGCACCACCTGAACCCAACTTGATGCAAACTGCAGAAAATCGACTGTCTAGGTATCAACTATTAGAAAGGCTTAGACAGCATTTCTGGGCAAGATGGTCAAAGGAATATCTCCAAGAACTTCAGACTCGAACGAAATGGAACAAGGTCACTCAACAACCAATTCCAGATACACTGGTACTTCTTAGAGAAGACAACGTTCCGCCACAGAATTGGATTCTTGGACGAATCCAAACATGCCACCCAGGTGCAGACGGACTGACAAGAACGGTGTCGGTTAAAACAGTGCGCGGAGTGATAAAACGTGCTATTACCAAAATATGTCCGTTACCAGTGCTGTAAAGGTCGGGACAAGTGCATTGTAGAGCTTGAAACATTTACAGGTCTTTATTGCAGTTTAGATATTTAAGAATTTGCATGTTATTTTTGTTTTATTTTGTTTGCATGTAGCTTTGTCTGTATTGTTCATCTATATTGTGTTCAATGTATTCGGTCGTAAATTATGTTTTACATTTAATTAGTTTATTGTTTTTGAAAGTAAGTTCTTTCAATGGGGGGAGTATGTTCGGTCTCCCACTACTTATGTTCGGTCTCCCACTACTTGGTTTTCATCCCTTCACGCTTAGTGGTAACAGCCAATCAGGGACGGCTTTGAGAAGTACCAAGATTTCTTGTTAAGTAGTTTAAGTTTTTAAAAAGAGTGTGTTACTCAAATCAGTACAAACAACATACTGTCAAATCATAACCATATTTCAATGTACATAGTGTAAATAAACAGTTTAAAGAAAATCTCCTGTTATTTACTGTCTAAAGGAACTCTTTAGACTTGAGATTTATGTTCCCAACACGGCGAGACAATTTATCAGCTACGATAATCTTATAGGGTGCCATTAAGTAAATTTATTTACGTTGAAACCTATATTTAAATTATTTTTAATAAATGTCTACATTGTAACCTTAAAATATACAATTATAAAATATGATATTGTTGTTGATTCATATTTCTTTTTTTGTAAATGTATAGGTTGTGGGTTCGGAGATAGTCACAAAAAAATATTAATACTAATTTTATTAATACTTACGAATTCTAATACGTGTTCCATTTTAGTTAATTTACCCCTAGTGCAACAAAGTTAGTTGGATTTAGTCCTAATATATGTGAATGTAGAAGAACAAAACATATTTTTATTGAATATAAAATACTGAACCAAACCTATACCTTAAACTTAAAACAAATTATTTTCACATAGCCACCTATAATATTTGTATAAAAATTATTTCTAGTATTTCTCAATTTTCTTATTTGTCTCGAATTTTTTCAGATACATTAATAAAAACTAATACACCGTTGAAAAGAGAAAAAATGGCGGTTTTTATTTTAGTAAAATAATTATAGGTTGCTATTTAAAAAATAAAAGTTGATAGTCGTATCTTGTAAACCTGACTTTATAAAAAATATCTACATCTGCCATCAAATAGTATATTTAAAATAATAAAACTTTCATATGAACCATTTTTTTCTATTACTCATAATAAAAAAGTTAAAGGGGGGGCGTCTTCCCAGACTCAGCCTGTATATATATATATATATATATATATATATATATATATATATATATATATATATATATATATATATATATATATATATATATATATATATATATATATATATATACATATATATATATACACACCAGCCGTCGTCCAGGGAACCCCATCGTCGCGACGCCCGGCGTCGATTTTCCGGAAAAGTGAAAAACCACTCATCGCGATCATTACGAGTCAACCAGCCGCTATTACGGGAACCCCACCACCGCGACGCCCGGCGTCGATTTGTGACCAACCCGGGATTTCGCCGTTTCCGAACCTGCAGGCCTACACCGCAGGCCCCGACCATCGCTCCGGACATACCGGCGTCCCGACGCTAGGCGTCGTTTTCCCAAAAACGTCACCTCTGTATTCCCCGATCCCGTCTCAGTATATCCTACACCTGCTGTTAATCAACGACATTTCTGTAGTGACACCAGTGCTTAATAAAGACTCAATTCGTCATTTGTTACCAACTTTGTGTTTCTTTTTGAAAACCCTATTGTCTCCGAAACCGCTATCCGACCGTTGGCGCCCGAGCAACCTCACGCCAACATTTTGTCGACGAGTCCGCCATAACTCGTCACAAAATTTGGCGCCCGAGCAACCTCACGCCAACATTTTGTCGACGAGTCCGCCATAACTCGTCACAAAATTTGGCGCCCGAGCAGGGACACAGAAGAACACAACATGCCGGAGTCTACCACGGCGAAGACGAGTTGGGTCTACGAGCTGACCAAGGAACCACTACAGGAAGAGATACGACGGTTTGGCCTCAGCTCCGAAGGCACAGTTGCCGAATTCCGGGAACGAATGGCTGCTTTTGTCAGAGCAGCTACGGCCGAGAAACTGGCCACTAATCCACCCGTCCCACCAGCTCCCGACTCCGATTCATTCACAGGTGAAATCTGACCCTAGGGCGGGAAGTCACCCTTACGCCCCGAGGGCAGGAGCCCCTGTAAGGGTGGCAGGTTGGGCTGGCAGCGGACCGTTGCCGCTGCCAGGCATCCGGCGGGTCGGCCACCACCGCCACGGACCCCGGATTCGCCCCGTCATCCACGTACTAGCTAGCCAGCTAGTACGCCCCGCCCGCACTGCACCACCACCACCGGCTCCAGTACCCGAGTCACCACCCGCACCGTCCTGGAAACCTGGCGACGGCGACGAGGCCCTGCGAGTGGCCCTGGTCGCCAGGTTTGGACCCTTCCCGGCGAGGATAAGCGCCCCGCCAGTAATCCGGCCCTACCGGTCGCCTTCTCCGGAAGGCGACACCATTGACCTGACCACGTCGCCCATACCGTCCGACCCCGAGGACGACGTGAGTCAGGTCCCGTCCAGGCCCGGAGGCACCCTGGCGCGGCGGGCCCCAACCCCGGCGCGGAGCCGGGCCGATTCCCCTGTCCAGCGCCGACGGACCCCATCCCAAACCGGAACAGCGTGGTGGATGCCCAGCAGGAGCTGGTGGACCTTCTCGCCTCCCTCAGCCCGAACCGCAGCCCCCCACCCGAGGACAACAGGACCCAGAGCGTCGCCGCCCCACCCGGAGCCGACTACGGAAGCTGGCTCCAGTCCTTACGTCCCCCGCGGTCCTCCCGGACCAAACGGCTGAGGGTACGACTCCCCAACGGGCAACGTGTCTCTATCCCCCGTAGACCCCCGCCCACTAATGCCGTGCCCCCCCCCCTGTTGCCTAAGTTTGACATTCGTGCCGCTTACGGACAAGTTACTTAGTTTTAGTTCATAAGTTTAGTTAAGTTAGTTAAATTCTTTTAGTTAAGTGGGCTTGTTATATTAAGTTAGTTAAGTTCTTTTGTTAAGTAGGTTTGTTATATTAAGTTAAGTTTGTAATCATAAGTTGGGTTCTAAATTTTTTTAGTTTGTAAGTTAAGTTTTTTTGGTGAATTTTGTTAAGTCTAGTTGATAAAAATTAAGTTAAGATAGAGTGGTAATTTAACAATAAAAGACCCTGTAGCATTCCTTCTTTTTTCATCCCGAAGTATCCCGGGGATGTGACGAAGTGTGCTCGTCACAAAGATTGTTATATAGATCACGATCGCGGAAACGCCTGTATCTCGCGAACGCAACACCTGAGAGGCGCGAAAAAACAACACCGGGTTCACAAGTAAGACGCGCATCGGAAAATTGCTAATTAAACTGGATCACGGACCGGGTAGTCCAGTTTCCGTTTATAACCAATCCGCCCTATATGTTAACATAGGACGGACAAACTTTGACACCCTAGGACCCGTTTAATTAACAAAACAGTATATAAACCGCGCTGCCGAGACAGCCAAGACAGTCAATCTTTCATTGCGAATGCATCGACATCTCCGCTACCGTCTTCCAGTCACCAGGTCACTCCGACAGTCAATCTTTCATTGTGAATAAATCGACATCTCCGCTACCGTCTTCCAGTCACCAGGCCACTCCGACTTCTAGGTAAGAAAAGCACTCCTGTTTATTTACCGTACCGTACTGTGCTTCCTCGAGGTCTCGTGCCACTTTCCGTTTGGAACTCTTGTGCGATCACCGAACCACTCACATTGGCGTCTGTCGTGAGCGAATCCGAGACGTTGCTGTGGGCCGTTTGCGTTACAAGCCGGAGCTCCCACCGTAATTCCGCGACTTCGTCGCGTGCTACCTTCCGTTTTAGGAACTCTTGTGCGACCAACGGACAAATCACTTTGGCGTCTGTCCTGAGCGAATCCGAGACGTTACAGTGAGGCGTTTTGCGTGCACGGCCGGAGTTCACACCGTAACTTCGCGACTTCGTCGCGTGCCACTTTCCGTTTTAGGAACTCTTGTGCGACCACCGAACAAATCACTTTGGCGTCTGTCGTGAGCGAATCCGAGACGTTACGGTGAGGAGTTTTGCGTGTACGGCCGGAGTTCACCACGTCGAATTCCGCGAGACGCGTCGCGGAATCGTTTCCGACACACCAGCCGTCGTCCAGGGCACCCCATCGTCGCGACGCCCGGCGTCGATTTTCCGGAAAAGTGAAAAACCACTCATCGCGATCATTACGAGTCGACCAGCCGCTATTACGGGAACCCCACCACCGCGACGCCCGGCGTCGATTTGTGACCAACCCGCGATTTCGCCGTTTCCGAACCTGCAGGCCTACACCGCGGGCCCCGACCGTCGCTCCGGACATACCGGCGTCCCGACGCCAGGCGTCGTTTTCCCAAAAACGTCACCTCTGTATTCCCCGATCCCGCCTCAGTATATCCTACACCTGCTGTTAATCAACGACATTTCTGTGGTGACACCAGTGCTTAATAAAGACTCAATTCGTCATTTTTTTACTTTGTGTTTCTTTTTGAAAACCCTATTGTCTCCGAAACCGCTATCCGACCGTTGGCGCCCGAGCAACCTCACGCCAACATTTTGTCGACGAGTCCGCCATAACTCGTCACAAAATTTGGCGCCCGAGCAACCTCACGCCAACATTTTGTCGACGAGTCCGCCATAACTCGTCACAAAATTTGGCGCCCGAGCGTGGGGGTTCCCGTAATAGCGGCTGGTCGACTCGTAATGATCGCGATGAGTGGTTTTTCACTTTTCCGGAAAATCGACGCCGGGCGTCGCGACGATGGGGTTCCCTGGACGACGGCTGGTGTGTCGGAAACGATTCCGCGACGCGTCTCGCGGAATTCGACGTGGTGAACTCCGGCCGAGCACGCAAAACGCCTCACTGTAACGTTTCGGATTCGCTCACGACAGACGCCAAAGTGATTTGTCCGGTGGTCGCACAAGAGTTCCTAAAACGGAAAGTGGCACGCGACGAAGTCGCGAAAGTTACGGTGTGAACTCCGGCCGTGCACGCAAAACGCCTCACTGTAACGTCTCGGATTCGCTCACGACAGACGCCAAAGTGATTTGTTCGGTGGTCGCACAAGAGTTCCTAAAACGGAAAGTGGCACGCGACGAAGTCGCGAAGTTACGGTGTGAACTCCGGCCGTGCACGCAAAACGCCTCACTGTAACGTCTCGGATTCGCTCACGACAGACGCCAAAGTGATTTGTCCGTTGGTCGCACAAGAGTTCCTAAAACGGAAGGTAGCACGCGACGAAGTCGCGGAATTACGGTGGGAGCTCCGGCTTGTAACGCAAACGGCCCACAGCAACGTCTCGGATTCGCTCACGACAGACGCCAATGTGAGTGGTTCGGTGATCGCACAAGAGTTCCAAACGGAAAGTGGCACGAGACCTCGAGGAAGCACAGTACGGTACGGTAAATAAACAGGAGTGCTTTTCTTACCTAGAAGTCGGAGTGGCCTGGTGACTGGAAGACGGTAGCGGAGATGTCGATTTATTCACAATGAAAGATTGACTGTCGGAGTGGCCTGGTGACTGGAAGACGGTAGCGGAGATGTCGATGCATTCGCAATGAAAGATTGACTGTCTTGGCTGTCTCGGCAGCGCGGTTTATATACTGTTTTGTTAATTAAACGGGTCCTAGGGTGTCAAAGTTTGTCCGTCCTATGTTAACATATAGGGCGGATTGGTTATAAACGGAAACTGGACTACCCGGTCCGTGATCCAGTTTAATTAGCAATTTTCCGATGCGCGTCTTACTTGTGAACCCGGTGTTGTTTTTTCGCGCCTCTCAGGTGTTGCGTTCGCGAGATACAGGCGTTTCCGCGATCGTGATCTATATAACAATCTTTGTGACGAGCACACTTCGTCACAATATATATATATATATATACAGGGTGTAGAATTGAAATGTGGCGTATAAGAAAAATACATTATATTGCTACTATAATTTTAACAAATTATTTATTTATAAATTTACAAGAAATGTTCGAATAAGTTTCCATTTACTGCTAAGCAATGCCCTAACCGATCATAAAATGCTTGGCGCACATTACTTAATTGCCTTTGTGTGATTGTTTCACATTCTCTTATAATTGTATTTTTTAAATATCAATGTTTGCAATATTGGTATTATAAATTTTATCTTTTAAATATGGCCATAAGAAAAAGTCATTTGGCGCCAAATCCGGAGAACAGCCTGGCCAGTTAATTGTACCCCCACGACCAATCCACGAATCTGGAAAGCATTCATCTAAGTATGCATTTACATCTCTTGCAAAATGTGCTGGGCAGCCGTCATGCTGGTACCAAATAATTTGATTTTCCCTGGATCTTACTTCCAATTCAGGTCCAATATCGTTTTGAAGAAGATTCAAATACTTTACTCCATCTAAAGCTCCATCAATAAAAAACGGTCCAATAATGTGCGATCCAAAAATACCTGCCCACACATTAACTTTTTGGCGATACTGGGTATGAGTTTGAAGAACCAAACGAGGATTATCTTTACTCCAATATCGATGATTTTGCACATTAGGCTCGCCGTTCAAAGTAAAAGACGTTTCATCCGAGAAACAAATGTTATTTAAGAATTGTCTATCTAAATTCGCTAAATCATTGTTTCACAAAAATCAGTTCTTGCCATTTCATCAGCTTCAAAGATTTCTTGATGTGTAGCGTATTTATAAGACTTGTAATTTTCAGATTTTAATATTTTATGAACTGTTGAAAAATGTATGTTTAGTTCAGAAGATATTTGACGCACGCTACAATTTGGATTTTCGGTTACGGCTAACATTACATTAAGTTTATTATCATTGTAATCGTCATTATTCACAAGTTGTTGATTTCGCCCTTCACATTTCCTACATAGTGGTAAAACACTTCCAGTCGTTCTAAATTTATGAATTATTCTACGGATTGTAGTAAAGGATGGAATTGGCCGATCCACATACAAAGCGATAAAAAGATCTCGCACTTGCGCAGCAGAATTTCCCGCAAAATACCACTCAATACATTGAATTTTTTCTTGCGTGCTAAGATTATTAATTATTTCTTTACAATATTCTTCAAAAACTTATTCAACAAATATTACAACACTGTAACAAACAAATGTCAAACTCTTTTACAATATGTCAAATATTCAGTTCATTTGTTTAATTTTCCAACGCAATCTACAAAAAATTTGAATAAATTTTGAATTTCATTTTATTAATATCTCGTGAACTATTCACATTTATGTAATGAAATTTACTTTATAGGAAGCGTTTTTAATTTCTGAACAATTTTTGTATTTACGCTTTTGCTCTAAAGTGAATATGTAAAGAGATACAGCAATATTTAAAAAATAACATTGAAATCCCTATACGCCACATTTCAATTCTACACCCTGTATATATATATACAGGGTGAGTCTGGGAAGACGCCCCCCCCCTTTAACTTTTTTATTATGAGTAATAGAAAAAAATGGTTCATATCAAAGTTTTATTATTTTAAATATACTATTTGATGGCAGATGTAGATATTTTTTATAAAGTCAGGTTTACAAGATACGACTATCAACTTTTATTTTTTAAATAGCAACCTATAATTATGTTACTAAAATAAAAACCGCCATTTTTTTCTCTTTTCAACGGTGTATTAGTTTTTATTAATGTATCTGAAAAAATTCGAGAAAAATAAGAAAATTGAGAAATACTAGAAATAATTTTTATACAAATATTATAGGTGGCTATGTGAAAATAAACAAAATGTAACAGTGTTATACAACTTAAGTTGTTTTTGTTACTGGATTTGTTGCTTTAGTTTGTTAAGTTGTATAACACTGTTACATTTTGTTTATTTTCACATAGCCACCTATAATATTTGTATAAAAATTATTTCTAGTATTTCTCAATTTTCTTATTTTTCTCGAATTTTTTCAGATACATTAATAAAAACTAATACACCGTTGAAAAGAGAAAAAAATGGCGGTTTTTATTTTCGTAAAATAATTATAGGTTGCTATTTAAAAAATAAAAGTTGATAGTCGTATCTTGTAAACCTGACTTTATAAAAAATATCTACATCTGCCATCAAATAGTATATTTAAAATAATAAAACTTTCATATGAACCATTTTTTTCTATTACTCATAATAAAAAAGTTAAAGGGGGGGGCGTCTTCCCAGACTCACCCTGTATATATACCGGGTGTAACATGAAAACCTGGCCATAGGCTTTTAACATGGGAAATCAGTTTTTCCTTGCGCAAAAGTGGCCAATTGATTTTAGACAAAAATGCTTCAAATAAAAGTTGTAGTGCTTGAAATTATGGATCTAAATCAGTTTTATTTTATTGTGCACGTTCTGTAAATAATATTTTATAAGAATTTCTACTTTATAGTGATAGCCATGGAATTGAGACAAAATGATAAACAAATGTATAACGTTTTAACTGTCAGAAAAGTTTAGTTTGAAATGGATTTGTGATTTATTTAAGTGACAATACAGGTGATTGTTATATCATTATCGGAAATGTATATATATATATATATATATATATATATATATATATATATATATATATATATATATATATACAGGGTGTTATATTTTAATAGACCCAGCAAATATCTCGCTTATTTATCAATTTAGCAATTTCTTTCATATAACATGATTTATACAGCAACATGAAAGCTAGTTGATGACGGATTTACATTCATGATATCATTTCCGGTTTATTAGTAATTAATATCAACTTTGATATTTCAAATGGAACATACTATATTTTTTTACAAATTTGAAAAGTGCATCAATTTGCTTTACAATCATGTAAAATAATCCATATGTTACATTATTAAAAGTAAAATATATATAGTATAAATAACAACTCATATGTTACGTAATATTCGTACTTTCATTATGTAGTTAAATGGAGTAACATAATCTCCTTCATAATTCAATAGCGTTGTCTTATCAACTCATTATTACACAGAACTCATTATTTTGTGGTAATAGGGATTCACACAAAGATAGTACAGAGTGGAGTATTAGAGTACGAGCAGATTATTCCATTTTTGTAGATTCAAAACAACTTTAAGTGCATTGTTTTTGTTCTAATTTATATCATTGATTTTGTGTCTATAATTAAGATTAAACTTAATACTTTTGAAACGATTTAGAGAATATTCTATACTTGCGAGTATAGTTTTGCACGTACCCTAAGAAAATTGATAAGATTTAATCGCAACATCAATGATTTCCAAGATTAATTATTTTGAACTATGTTTGTCATAAAAAAAAAACTAGAAAATTTAGACTGAATAGTTATAAGAATAATAGACAGTGATAACAAACATGACAGTAGTGAAAACAGCTGACATAACTTTTCTTAATCTCTGTCCAGAAAAA
Source organism: Pterostichus niger (assembly GCA_947425015.1). Lineage (NCBI taxonomy): Eukaryota > Metazoa > Arthropoda > Insecta > Coleoptera > Carabidae > Pterostichus > Pterostichus niger. Next base: position 24,766,372 of record OX380336.1, on the reverse strand, counting down.
TCGAAAAAGAGTTATGAAATAACGTACAATCAATTTATAGAATGGAGACTGAAAAAGCAAACCAATTTTTTTTTTCTTTTGACATACTTTGCAGTTTTGTTAAAGAAATATAAATTCGCTGTGGACTTATTATTGCAAGTTACGAAGTACACTCAACATTCATCATAATAGCAAGATTGAAGAATATAAAAAATTATGTTGATTTTTGAAACGATAAGAAGAATATTATGAATCCGAAATAACAAAAACACTCAGTCTACAGAAGATAAATAAATTTATAACAGAAGCTCCTGATATAAAATATCTAAAAACACGGGTGAGAAATTAATTAATTAAAGGTTCTTAAACAACTTAATTATTTTTATAGATTGCGTTGATCATGAGAATAATGAATTATATGCGATGATCTTGAATTATATGCTATACGAATTGAAAATTTGCAAAAATTTAAATACGGCTTTCTTGTAACAATACCCGATACCAAAATAAAAGTGTTCAGAAGATTCACAATAACAGATAATATCTGTGTCAATCTACTTCCCCATCATTTAGCTTTAACTACTAAAATGAAAAATGTACTATCCAAAAAAACGGCATCAACAAATTTAGTGGAACGGCAAAAAAGTCGCATCATATTTTAAAGTAGCAAATTCGGCATTGTACAGGAAAATGTTTTCGCAGATATTCTGAAATTTTGTTGGAGGATGGAGGAGATGATATTACTGACCTAAAGCGTCATGAGGGGTGTGAAGAAGTACCTCTGTCGCAGAAGGGTACGTCGATATCAGTTTAAATAATAAAATACGAACTGCCACAAGAATTCTTCAGCAAATGAAATTCTCTGCACCATGTCGAGCTACATCAACCCAAAATGCTCCTGTTAAAGAAAACAGTGCTATGCAATTAATTATCATACCTTTCAAAATAATGTTAATTTAGATTTGAATGCTAAATTGTTCTAGTAATTTTACATTTCATTTTTACAAAAATTAATTCTTAATTGTTACAAGTTTTATAATTATTCTTTTAAAATATGTAATGTTTTATTTAGAGTCGTAGATAAAACATTGTATTTAACTCACATAAAATGGCTATAATACACTCGAATGATTATAAATGAGCCGAAGGCAGGTGTATAACTTCATCCTCTTGAATCATAGCCTGCATTATTTGCTTGTTAAATAATATACTATAACCATACTGAAAGCTGTTGATTTATTTTATATATGAAAATTTATAACTCCAAAGAATTGTTATTGATTTAGAAATATAGATTACATTTCATGCAAAAAGTAAAATTTTACCAATCTGGCACTTATATTCTTTACCATAACAATTCTTCAATTTGTAATTAGGTACAGATATTTTAAATTTTTTTACTATTTTGTACTATTTGGCTGTTATTTTTTTGTTACATGAATTTTAATTAAAATAAAAGATTTGTATTTTTAAAAGTTTACGTTTTACGCGGCGGCAATTTGTATTTTTGTCTGGGGTGACGTAGAAGCTAGAGCGGGCACTGTACGTGGTTAAACAAATCATAAAAATCTTGGTTTTTAAGAAATAAATACTCAGTACTCTAAAATAAAGAGCTACCCTCTATAATAAGTGATGTCCGGTCACAATATTTACAATAAATGTAGGCTGGTAGTTGGAATATATTGCTATAATTGTCTTGACACATTCATTACATATTTGTCACTCGCACAGTTCTTAACAAGTCTCGCAAAAGTTTAGAATAATTTCATAATTCAAGCATACATTTAAACGAGAATAATTGTTCACAAAATTGTTTTGAAATTTCCTAAGAAAATTTCTTGTTTCCTTTACTGTGAAATTTAACTTGACTATTGTAAGACTTCACCCCTGATAACACAAACTGAAACATTTACACTGTTCACGAAATTCTTATCCACTCTGTATGAACTTTCTGAATAGGAATATAAATGTCATTATGAGTTAAATAGGCAATCATAAATATAGTAACAATAATTCTGTTGTAATCCGTAGTAGGTAGTTACTTTTCTAATAAAATAAAAAGTTAATCTTATTTACCCATGTAGAAAATTGTTTTGTAGATTGGTGTTCAAAATCATAGTGTTATCTTGATAATGTTTGGTACTCGACTAGAACTAAAATTTTATGTGAAACTTTGCACGATACAGGTGGTGTTATTTTTGCTGGAAAACCAAGGACTTTACACAATGTATATGTTTTTGTAAATATTTGTGTTCTTAGATATACATACTACGCGAGACATAAACATATTACAATATTCAGTAAAAACAAAAAGTGAGTTATACAGATATATTTTTATACCGGTTCAGAATTGGGATCTCATGCACCAAAAGATATAATGTCTATTTATCAAAATAGCCACATTTTAGGACTACATAAAATTCTGATACCAATAATCTTCTTTAAATAATTATCTTCCACCATTATCATAATTAACAGTCGGTGCTGTGGTTGAGCGTGTTAAAACGTATACAGGATACCTGGGCATTTCCGATTTCGAGTCTACCGGCCGACAAGTGTGTAGGTATATCGCAATACCTATTATTTAATCACACACTCTGTATTGTATTTGGCATTAAGTTTTCGTTGTGCAGAGTAACAAATAACATATAAATAAACAATGGCGAAGCTAGGATGACAACAAAGCTAGTAAATACAGGCTGTTCCCTAAAAATATTTTACGATGTATTGCCAGATAGTCATTTTGAATAAAATATATTATATGAAGGTATGTCTAGAAACGTTTTGTTTTCTTTGAAAGTGCGTCTCTTCAGACATATTTTTATTAATAACTCGGGTACTATTTGCACTAATATTTTGAAATTTATTATAATGATATTACTTATTTAGTTTATGCTTACTTTTGTTTCTGTATCTTAACCAGAGGCGTTTCATTGATATACATATGTTATTTGTATGTATTAATATTATTTTATTATTACTATCCAAATATTACCTACAATATAGAAATACACGAACAGGTACTCTTCGTAAAATTTGAAAAACGGAGTGGTATTATATACTTTAATTTTTAGAAAAAAAAAATAACCTGTGACAACTTCTTTGTTTCTTAACTGTTAGGTACCTAAACTGTTTTAGATATCGAATATGTGTAGCAAAAAATATTTGTCCACGCCATTGAATATGCTTTAAATTTATCCTTTTTATTTGAAACTTTTATATTTACCTTTCATGATTTTGAAGTGAAACTATTTTTTAAAAATCGCCGTATGAATTTTTATTTTACAAAAATTATCTCTACTTAAAATGACACAACTTTGCTCCGTTCCTAATAATAAACAGAAACAAATATACTTCCTAGACAATATTTCAACTTTATAAAATATTTAATTTAAAGAGAATTAATGATATATTATTATTTCTTATGCGAAGAGTATTGAATTTAAAATTATAGATTTAAATAAAAAATAAACAAGTTACCTTTGTAGTAAAAGCGTCAGCTAACTTTTTAAATTTCAAGTAGATAATTGCGATAGTTAAAAGAGAATTGCTTTATTATTGTTTGCTAAGTTGTGACTCTTACTGGGGTTCCGTTATGATATTTAGAATCTTCATTTCACTTTTTCGTAAATAAAACTGTCATCTTTGTATCTGTAATAAATCATTTCAAAGCAATTTCCTGCTAGTGAACTAATTTGTGAATTTGGAAACAGAAAGTGTTGACTATCGAATATCGCTATTCAAATATTCACATTGAATGGTTTATTATCTTCAAATATAAATAATAACTACTATTTCTCATAACTTGCGATTTATATTAAATAGGTAGAGTTAACATGAAGTAGATCCTGGAAATCTGGAAGACTTTACTGGGGCCTTTCTCCCCAAAGTTTTTTTGAATTTTCGTTCAAATCAAGTATCTGGATCATTTTCTGAGGTTTAAATACATTAGAATACCAAGTTTAATCAAAATCTTTACAGTCGAATCCAAGATCTTTTACACATCTAGGCTGACAGATAAGAATTGCTTGTTTAGGCTATGATAATTTAATACAGACATGTTGACAACATTGTATATAATATTCATATAATAAACTAATTGAGCAGTTCTAAATTATTGGTTTTGTCTTTATATAAATTTTAATTGTATCATAAAAAGGCATGGTAATTGCAATATCATTTTATTTTTATTACTATACACAAAAGAAAATATTTCTAACTACATTGTATATGCAGCTGGCTGACAGATCTAAACAAGTATAAACTGAATTAATTGTGGTGCATATTGCATGAATTCAAGGAGACAAAAAATTAATTGTGTTTAAAATTGCAAATAATTAACTCACAGCGAGATACAAATGTTAACGTAATATGTTAAATTGTATAGTAAATGAACATCACCTATTTTAAAAACAAAAGAAAAAAATATTTGTCCATTACTTTGTGAAACTAGGTTTAATAAGATATTAAAATAAACACTTGTCTGAGTTTCACAGAATTTTAGCCTCCAACTCAACTTATTAGGTCTTCATCAGAGGCCGGCCAGCACAGTTGGTAACCATAGATGCGTTTCCTTCTTATTAGAGTTCATCTGACACAGTTCTTCGTCACTGCTCCTTCATCTTAACTTGTTCTCGTTGAAGGACGATGAGATCTAACAAGAGCGAAACGCGTCTATGGTTACTAACTGTGCTGGCCCACCTCTGATGAAGACCTAATAAGTTGACTTGGAGGTTGAAATTCTGTGAAACTCAGACAAGTGTTTATTTTAATATTCTATCATATATTTTATTGTTCGCAAGGTTCATATACGTATTTAGAATACAATATAATGTTTGGTATATTCAGTAGTTTGAGATTATACCTATATGTCAAATTTACTTGTCCAATTATTGTATTTAATTTTGATCAATACAGCAATAGTCGTATTTGTTGGTATAGATTAAGCACTCGTTCAAAGTTTGTTATTGCTAATATATGCGGCTATACACTGTTGTGAGAGATTTCAAATCATTCATAATTTATTAAAGTTGACATAAACAAAAAATATAACTGTCAGATAATATTATTGATATTTATAAGGTTAACCCATTAACGTCCAAGTTCTTATTTTCTTGAATGAATTTTAAGTTTATACTTGTTAATATGACTACTGACTAAAAATTATGGTTTTGATTTATTGCAATTATAAATTTAAAGAAAATGAGTATCATATAAATAGTACGCTGGGAGCTTGAAGTATCAAAATATTACTCATATAACAATGAATAATTTGATAATATTTGTGTTTAAATGTATAAACTACAATTTCAGGAATAATAATAGAATGCAATTCATTGCAATTCTTTTATTATAATAATAAAATAGTATTACAATTATTGGGTGGGCGAAATAAGGTTATTTGGTTCCTGATGTCAAATATTGAACAGCAATATTTCTTTGAATCTCTAACTGTTTGATTTTGTAAATTATCGAATTATTTACAGCTGTCATATCAATAAATTGATTAAATAGTTGTCTACCATTTTTTACCTAGAATATTTATGTTATATTTTGACACTAAATAGTCATGGTTATCTACACTTTTCATGTTATTATTATAGGATTTTATAGCTTTTGGTTATTCCACAAGGCACATCTTTTTTCACTTTTATACTATCTAGATACTTCTGATGTGGGATGGATCGTATCACATTGAGTTATTTATTGTCATTCTATTTTATGACTATAACTTTTCTAGCTTTATTAAATCTATAATCATAAGTTCCATGCTGTTCTTTACTCACAAATTTAGTATCTTTCAGTGGACAACACCATAAATGATTTTCCCACACAGTTTCCGGTACCCTATATCCAATATCAGCCAGATGCGTCAGTAAATCGCGAATTGTAAATAAATTATTTTAAAATATTCTTGATCCAAATGTAAAATTTTCTAGTGATGAGTATTTTTCTCTTCCTTGATAGAGAAACAAGATGTAACAATATCTGCTAGTTCAGCAATCAAATGTTCAACAATTAAAACTTTTATTTTCAAAACAGAATAGTGAACAAAATGAATCAAAATATGTAATCATCTAAAAAATAACAATGAACTACTTTTATCCAAATAATTGGAAATTATTGTCTAATAACGTCATTAGTGCCCAGCGTCATATTTTTAGGATAGTAAAATTTTAATCATTATTTCTTGATTATAAATGATATATTTTGTTTGTATCACCTATAACATATTAAGAGTATATCATCATTTCTTTACGCATGTAGTAACACATATGATAATAAAAATTTATGTATAATATTTATATCCTAATACTAGACAGGTAAAGAAGCAAAAAAAATTGTCAAATTCAATTGTCTATAAAATTTTATGATATAATAAATGGAGATTGATAAAAATATAACTATAATAAATAATTTCTTCCAACTACAACATTATATTTAGATATTCCATTATTGTTGTAATAGCAGAATAAAAAATATTTTATACACTGTCATATAAAATAAATGTAATATTAGTGGGATGACTAGTAATCGAGTCGGCCTTGCCGACCCTCAACTAGGGTCGCGGATTCTGAAGAAGCGTAGTTTTTTTTTTCTATTTTGCGTTCATAAGGATATCATTACGAAACCCAGTTGCGTATCGAAAGAGCGTTCATCAAGATAGACGGTTGGTAATATCGGATGACATACTAAACTTATCAAGCTGATGTAACAGTGGCCAATCCTACTCGATTGTGCCAATTGTAATAGTGGCCAATGTATGTGGCTGTACAAAAGCCACTTTGGCAGTGACACGCGAAAAACAGGGCACAACGGCCTTAATTCGCGCGGAGCCTAACTAATATTAGAGGGAACACTCCCAATAATAGTTCTAACGTTTTAACGAACAATCTCGGAAATGACAGACGAAGGGATATCGGATATTAACAACAAGGGAAAATGTACTTTAACTTCAACCAACCTTAATAGCTGTAGATGATGGCAGGTTGCTCAGGAGTCATCAGCGGCTGGTGGGTCTCGAAGTCATCTGAGTGTCAACGAATGACAAACACACACACCACACTAAGGTAGTTTGGATAGGTACACTTTCCTCAAGAATCACAACCACTCTTCTATTACGTTTAACACTATTTATTACAAATATGAGATATATAGTTTACACAACACAGGACAAACAAATACAGAATTTGAGCACTTGCTCGTAATTAAATTATAGCAATATAATTTAATTACTCTTGAACTAAAAACAGTAGTTCAAACAAACTATAAACCAAAATAGTTTGAGACGATGAGTTGAACTTAAACACTAAAGCATTTCTAGCTTTTCCAAGTGATTATCAATCTACTGACCAGGTTCTTCTCAAGAGCTGGAGTCAACTCAATCACTAAAGCAATTCCAGCTTTTCCAAGTAATTATCAAACTTCTGTCTCGGCTCACCCAAAGAGCCGGCGTCACAACTTGACCCGGCACCATCCGAAGGGCTGGCGTCACAACAGGTGACCCGCCTCCAAAGAGCTCGAGACACTTGAACTAATAACAGTAGTTCGAGACAACTTAACCACTAAAGCATTTCTAGCCTTTACAAGTGATTCACAACAATTTACTGATCAGGCTCTACCAAAGAGCTTGCGAGAAGTTTACTAAACAGGCACCAGCTCATCCGAAGAGCTAGTGAGAACTTTAACAATATCTTACTGACCAGGCACCAGCTCATCCGACGAGCTGGCGAGAACTTTACTAAACAGGCACCAGCTTATCTGAAGAGCTAGTGAGAACTTTAACAATATCTTACTGACCAGGCACCAGCTCATCCGACGAGCTGGCGAGAACTAACTAAACTCAGAGCAACCAGAAGGGTGCTGAGAAACTCACGGGGAGATGCATTAGGTATCTTTATCAATGACTACGTGTCAGTTCCTTCTAGAAGGAATATAATTTGCATCATCTTGTCAGCATATCAAAGATCTACCGCAGACGCTGAATAAGCAAAAGTCAATCTATATTGTTTATAGCTGAGGCAATTATCAATTAAAATAACAATTAATTCCAAGAAATTGAAGCTACAAATATGTTCATTCTAAATCAACAATAATAATTTAGTCTACAACTCATCAGCTAAAAACAATTATGAATGTGCATGATGAAATGCATCAACCGCGATACCGCATTGTTACACTGAGAACATCAAAATTTTAACATAAACTTAAAATCTGAGCAATTGCGTGAATGTCAATAACAGTCACCAATTACAACATTGCATATACAAATTGCCCTAAATTGACTCATTTTAATATATCGCATTTTTAATAAAATATGCAAAATAGATAAGACTTTTATCGCCCTTGTCCTTAACTAAATAGTTGGACGTGTACAAAAAAAAACATATCTTATAAAACTCGTTTTTAATGTCATCTAGTTGAGTATTGATATGGAATTTCTTTTTAAATGATTGGCTTTCGATCCCTTGCTGATTCATTTTTTCATTTGCTCGCAGACCTTTCATTGGATCTGAAAAAAACTTTTATTTTCACTAACTTTTAGATAAAAACAGTTGACAATCAGTCAGTTACAATTTTTCAATATTTTATCAGACATCTCTACTTAAAATTTTTATTTTCATACCAAACACGATGAGACATCTAATAGCTTCTAGAAAACACAATTGAGAATCAGTCAATGGTAATTTTATCTCACTCGATTATTTCAGTAAAATTTAATATCTAACACGATTCTTAATGCTTTTAGAAAAAAACCAATTCATAATTAGTTGATTATAATTATTAGTAACTTTGGTCCAAAGCTCTCTTCATAACATTTTGTTTAATACCACACATGACAGAATTCTAATGACTTTTACAAACAAAGAGTCGACACAGTCGATTATAATTTTTAATTATTCTGTTCGAAATCTCTCTTTAAAATTTTTCATTTGATACCAAAACTTTTAGAGAAAAACAATTGACAATCAATTGATTACAGTTTTTAGTAATTCTGATCGAAAGCTGTCTTAAATCTCTGTAGTTTCATACCGCACACTATAGGTTTCTAATGACTTTTAGAAAAAAACAATTGACAATCAAGTGATCACGATTTTTAATAATTCAATTCTAGAGCTGTATCGAGTCGGCCTGTGGATCTTGAGAACCCTTATTCGATCCCCACAGACGACAAACAATTTTCACCAATTTAAATCTACCCCTGTGGCTCCCCCTTCACTAATATCTTTGGTGACCGTAATGAGTAAAAGGCGTTATGATATATTTGTTTATTTATTTATTCAGTTCGAGAGATCTCTTCAAACCCTTTAGTTTGATGTCAAACATAATAAATTTCTACTGACTTTTAGAAAAAACAATTGACGAACAGTCGAACGTAATAATAATAGTTGTTAGTATTTTAAATTCTAATTCTAACGACTAACAGTCTGTTATAATTTTTCATTATAAACATATTTAACTTTATTTTGATGTAGATATACGCAGCCAAGCTGATGGTGTAACAACTATTTCTTTCAATATTTGTACATAGACAACTTCATGGTGCACTGCTATGTGAAAATATTATGTTTTAAATACACATATTTGAAAAATATGTAATTATACGTTACTTAAAAAATTTGAATAAGTAAGTAACCTCAATCTTAATTAATTCTACTCAAAAAATAGCTAAAATAGAGAAACAATATCCATGGCAACGCAACGCCGCAGTTGATTCATACTTTAATACGAATTGAGAAAATCCGAAGTTTTGTTCCCTTGATTAAGCCGTAATCATATTTGAAAATGGTAGAATAAACAATAACTACCAATTGGTTGGAAAACAAGGCTTTTCTGTTTTAGTTCGATTTTGACTAACAAAATCGAATTAAAATAATGCAATTTATGTCAACAGTGTAAAATATTTGTGTATTGTATTCTAATATTAACTGTATTATTTAGTATATTAATATAACTAATTTCTAAAAACAGCCGTTTGTGACTATTATCTTGACAATGTAAGATCTTATAATTATCAAAATTCAATTTGACAAGACATATTCAACTATAGCACTGTGGTTATTTTTAGTTTTTAAGTGGTTCTTATGTTGTTGAACAGCAAAAAGAGTGGAGGGAGAACAATAAGCTACTTTTAAATAAAAGTCATTTGCTTTTGATGTAATACTACGATGCAGTTGTTTGAAAAAAGGTAAACTAATATATTTCTTCTTTGGTTTATATGAAGCGAGCAACGAACGATCAATATTTTAAATGTGAAACAATCTTTGTTGGATGCAACTGTCAATAAAAACAGGAGAATACTCATTTATGATATATTTATTTTTAATGAGATTTAGGTTATATTGATGGAACTTTTTTCAGATAAGGAAATAGCTCTATCTACTAAGGTGTTTATTACCGATCATTTATATCTTAAAGGATAGTATGGTCAGGGAGGTATTTAAATTCTAGATCATATTTTGTTAGTGATATCAAAATTTTAATCATTGTTGTGTTATATATTTCTAAAAAATAAAGACAATTTACCATTGTCTACAACTATCAAACAAACATTATGATTCAGAATGTCTGTTCTGTTCATAACGCCAGCTCATCATTTACTTTATTTATAGATACTTGTAAACTAATAAGATTCATTCTCTAATCGAATTTAATTTTAATTAATTTTATGTCTTAACCAGTAGCGTTCCTAGGGCATGTGCTGTCCGTGTGCGAGAATAATTTTTTGACGTCCCCCCTGACGTGTTGATTAACTAGAATGTTTCTGAAATATTTTTACTTTAAATAAAATACAGACACATAAAATGTTAAAAATATATATTTTGTTTATTAAAATCATAAATTAATACAATATTACATAATATTATACTAAATATACCAAAAGTTTTTAACAACTTTACTCTTCTAGTTTTTTTTTAAGCGAACTCTGATATAATATCTGATAAATGTATATCTTCAGAAATTTCTTTTTTTATACTAATGATAGATAAGTCTGAAAGCCTTTTTGTCCCATAGTAGATCTTAATTAATTTTTGATTATTTTAAGTTTCGAAAAGTTTATCTTGCCACTAGTAACTGTTACAGGTAATGTTAAAAAAATTGTATGGCAATCGCCAAATTTCGAAACAGATAGATGAGGGAATTATACTTACTGATTATCAATGATTTTTTTTTATTTCTTAGAAAAAATATACCTACATAGCGTACATTTTAATTTTTAACCGAGCATATAAAAATAATTGAATTGTATTATAAAGTATACTTACCTTTATTAAATTTTCAGTTGCCTAAACAATGATCACAAAATCGAACACAAAAATTAAGGACCAAAAAACAATTTTTTAAAGTTGTTCTTTCTGAAACTTACAAACTTAAAATAACACATCATCCTTCACAGTGCATATTTATAAGTCATTTCCTGAAATATCTTGCGTGTATAGTCTGGCGACTACGACACGATGCGACTTATCGACAAAAGAAAATCAAATTTCCCAACAGGTTGCGTTGCGACGCGACACGCGACGTTGCGTTGTTAAGTATCAATAACCAGATACATAGAATAGTTTTTAAGTGAAGTAGAATTATAGTACAATCAGAATAATTTATTATTATTTATTTTACTAGTAAAGTAGTTATTCATAACGCTCTTTAATTTTTTCTGAAAAAAGTTAAATGTAGTGCGGGCGGCTTTCGCCGCCCCTTTGGCTAGCCTCCCGTAGCCGCGCACGCCTCGCACCACTGGTCGGGACGGCCCTGGTCTTAACGTATATACATAGTGTTCACAAATAACTATTTTGCTAATAGTGTTTATACTGCGACAATGCCAAAGGATGACGTACAGACAGAAATATGTAAAGAGGAAATCATTGACCTAACCTGATTTGTCAAAAGTTTAGATTTTTTTAAATTTACCCGTTTGACTTTTTTTAATATTACTAAATAATTAAAATAAGAAATGTCAATATTGTTTTCTTCGCTTGTACTAAAATATCTTCCTAAATATCAAATTATTCGTTCACCATCTACAAAAATTAAGAACTTAACGTAAATGACGTTTAAAATTAATAAACAAAATAAAGAAATAATATCAATGCAACGCCACAGTTGATTAATACTTTTATAGGCATTGTTAGAATCATAATTGATATAAATTAAAACTAATTATACATAAGTATACTAGTAAAAAAATATTGTTTTTATGTACCACGGACGTTACTAAATTAGACCAAAGACCCTCGGGCTGGATACCGTTGCTCTCTGTGCATTATCATGTACTTATCACACTTGGTGCATACATTACTTTTAATATATAAATAAATATATCATCACGCCTTTTACCCATTACTGGGTGTGGTACTCTGCCTAAGCAGATCTCGGAAAGTGATATATTTTTTCGCGTGAAGTACGGTTACCAGCCGTTAAATCACGCCCACCAAAGATATTAGTGGAGGGGGAGTCACAGGGGTAAATTTAAGTAGGTGAAAATGGAATCGAACCAGGGTTCTCAAGATCCACAGACCGACTCGATACCACTGCGCCACCTACCCCATATACTTTTAATGCGATTTGTAAATTTGTTATCGAATAAATTATTAATTATTTATTAGAAGGTAATATCCGATATCTCCGTTTTACACGTTTGTGAAATAGGAACTAAGGGAAATATTTTTTATTATTTACTAATACTATACGGACACTAGAACTAATAATTAATTAAGTTATAGGTATTAACATAACTGGGAATGTTATAAGTATTATAACATACGCAGATGTCAGTTTAAAATATGAGCAAGTTGAGCGATAATTTTACTATATCTAAGGCCTGTTATGACTAACAATTCAAACAAAAAGACAAAATATGTATTGTCCATATTGTGAATTGTGTTATGACTCATAACATCCGTGGTTTGTTCAATAGTTTATCGGTTTCAGAAAATAAACACGTTAACGTCATTAATAAATATTATTTTTTAAATTTATTTTGTGAATAACGTCATTGTCATCATTTTAGAAGGTTTTTATTTAACGACATGGTTACAAATGTTTTGTATCATATTTATAAATATTTTTTTTATTTAAACGTCATAATTTGGTCATCGCTAATTTGAAATTTATATATATATATATTATGATAAGTAGGAGAAGTAATCTTTGTATTATTATTGTTTTGAGTTGAGTTTGTATTAATAGTGCTATATTATCATAGTGTTTTATTTCAAATTTCTTGACTCTTTTGGTAAGTCAGTATAGTAATATTACCGTACAGAATAAGTTAAAACTTACTTACCAACCTACTTTTGTGCATGTAATCGTAGGTTTAATATCCTGAAACCGGTAAATATTATTAAATAAGCAATAAAAAAATAAAATACAATAGCATCAATTAACTTTATAGTATGGATCTTTCAATTAACTATGTGTATTATACTTATTACGTTTCCTTTTGCTGAAGTAAAAGTAAGCATTCATTAGAAAATAATTTAACCAATTAAAAATTACATACATTTTTTTAATATCACCAAAGAGTAATTAAAAAAAATAGAGTAGTTAGATAGTATTATAAATATACGTTATTAAAAATAACGATGTAATCGTAAATATGTTCTCTACGAAATATTACTTTGCTTACTGTATGTTTTTTTTTGTATGATTTTATTTATAAAAATTATGTACTTAGAGAACATTTCAAAATATTATGGCATCGTTTAATAATATTTTAGCTGACGTTTGAAAGTCAAATATTATCGTAAAGGTAGTACAGAAAATTCTTTTGCTTGTCTACGCCTTCATACATTATGCAACTGCTTCTTTTGATATCAGAACGTTAAAGTATATTTCAGCGATTTGAAATCAGTACAACTTTAAAATTTATACCAGAAGAATAACGAGTAACAATTTCCCCAGTGAATGCTAAATTTTTCAAACGTAATACTGAAACTAGAATATATACATTTTTAATCCATATCAAATACATATTTTATTAAATATATGTATTTTTTGTCAATTTATATCAAAATGAAAATACTTATTTCTATCAACATTGTTTAGACTTTGAAATTTAAAATTGGAACTAATACTTTTGTTGATGAAAGTGTAATGGGCAAAGTTTATAATTATTCCGGAAATAACGTCTAATGTCAATTTTAGTTGATTATTATCGTTGTTCCAATTTAATCAATTAATAAAAAATATATATCATCACGCATTTTACCCTATAGTGTGTAGCACTCGGCCGTATCAGATTTCGGTAAGTGATATATTTATGCGCGTGAAGTACGGCTACTAGCCGTCAATTAGCGGCTCCCAAATGTATTAGTAGAAGGAGAAAGACTGAGGAAATTTTAATGTGGTTATAAATGTCGGCTGTAGGAATCGAACTCAAATCCACAGTCCGACTCAATTTTAACTCATCCCATAATAAATAATTCACTTTATTTACCGACCATATATCTAAATCAAAAATGCTCATCATTTTAATTCCGAGAAACATGAACCATAAACTGATTTTGCTATATATATATATATATATAGGGTGTTTCACAACTTAGAGCAAAAAATTAAAGGGTATATTCTGTACGACGTGCTGATCATGAAACAAAAAGAATTTTTTTCCATGTTTCCCAGTCCAGATTATGTTAAAGTTATTTGAATTTGAATTGTGTAATTATTCTTTCGTAGTTGATACCTACTTCATTGTTTGTGTTTAATAGGAAAGCGAATCCAGTGCACTACTACAAAAAATGTTTTAGGTTAACAACTCTTCATTTTTCGAATTTAAAAAAAAATATTTTTGTTTCATGATCAGCACGTCGTACAGAATATACCCTTTAATTTTTTGCTTTTTTTTGCTGTTTAAACTGCAGTCAGTTCGATTCCCAGAGCCGAAAATAAATTTTCACCACATCAAAATTACGAGTAAAAAGCGTGATTATATACAGGCTGTAACTCTATTTATTAATAACCGTTTTTTAAATGTCAATTTGTTTAGCATCTTCATCCCCCACATAAATTGGTGTGTCGTTTAAGTATTTTCATAATATTCTAATCCAGTAATGAAAAAAAAAAATTCACAAATGTTATTTGACAATTTTGTTCAAATATATTTTGACAGTAAGAAATAAATTTATTAATAATTATTATCATTAAAGTTATAAATCTGTAACAATTCCCGCCTTTACAAGTATCGAGTACACAGATATTGTGCTTGCTTATGGTGAAAATCAGGGAAACGTTACCTATTTATTTGGAGCATTTTTCGAATCGTCATCTTCCAAATGTTCGCATATTTGTACATGTTTAGCATTTACGACATCGTGGATCCTTTAAACGTGCAGTTCAAGATTGTAGTAGAACATCCTCTAATCACACAAGGAATATAGAAGAGTATGTTTCGGAAAGTGTCAAGGCTCAACTAGGGTCTAGTACTCTAAGAATAGCATTACAACACACATTATCACATATAGGTAACAATTTGACGATATTTAAAAAGCAACAATTATATTCTTATCACGTACTATAAGTCCAGTGTTTGTTACCAGCAACAACAGACAGATACTGGAAAGAGTAGAGGATACATTTCATCACCGCCTTCAGTTTTATATTTACAATAACAGAGGCTATTTTCAACATTTATTATAATTTCATTAAACATCTTATCTTTTGATTCTGCATGCTAAACATGTAGTATTAATTATTTGAACAATACAAAATAAGATACTAAATATAAAAAAATAAAATAAATATATCATCACGCCTCTTACCCATTACTGGGTGTGGCACTTTTCCGGATTATATGTAGGTATGTGATACATTTCTTCACGTGAAGTGCGGTTACCAGTCGTCAAATTATTCTCCCCAAAGATGTTAGTTAGTTAGGGACAGCCACACCTTATAAAGATACCGATTTCTTGATTTAGTTGGTAACAACTTTACAGTTGCAAAAGTTGCTACTTATGTAATTTAAGATGATATTTTCATATATAATATAACAAGTAGTATGAAAATTGCTGAAAATATTTTGACATAAATTATGAGTTGTTATGGAAATGGAAACATAACGAGTGCGAAGCACGAGTTGTGTTTCCTATTTCCGTAACAACGAATGTATATTTATGTCAAAATATTATCTGTCAATTTTCATACTACGAGTTGTATTCGGCTTGAGAATTTATCAAACAAGAGTTAATTAACAAGAATAGTTAGGTATATATTTGCACATTATTAATTAGGTATTACAGTGATGAAAATTTTGAATATTAAATGTGCACTGAAAAAATGTAGAATTGACGTTTATGAAAATATTGAAAATATTATTTATTTTATTCGTAACCAAGGATATTATTAACAGTGGTATTTCCGTTATCAATTGCACCAGCGATGAATTTCCGACGAAATGTACATTTCATTGGTTCATTTTCAAACAAATTCGTGATCCTATTGGTTGACAGTGACGTGTGGTGAATTCTCATTAAAATTTGTTCTTTATCGTTTGAATCCATTCTTTTTTGTTCAAAAATAAAAATTTTTACTAATTATTTTAACGCAATTTAATCACGCCTTTTACCCAGTACTGGGGTGGCACTCTGTCGTAGCAGATCTCGGTAAATGATATATTTCTTCGCGTGAAGTGTGGTTACCAGCCATCAAATCGCGGCCCCCAACAAGTTTTGAACTGAAAAACTGGATGTTGTATAAACCAAAACCAATCATATCAAAACTCTACATAGTAAATAGCCCATGAGAAATACTGTTTAAATTCTCTATATAAAAATATAGGTATCATATATTTACTCGTATAATAATTTGTCCAGTAGTACGGTAGTCTGGATAGCATTACGAAATTCAAACCTGGAGAACCCGAATACGAATCCTATTCAAGCTAAAACAAAATTACTGTAATTGGGATTAAGTTCCTATTGTATAGCGTAAACAAATAAATTTAAAATACATAGTTATACCTGTAGGAATGTGTATTCTTTACAGTCTACAATTATCTCTCAAACTTATATAAAAGCTGCCCACGTTTCGAGATATTTACCTATTTTCGATTTAATAACCTGATGCCCCAGCAGGTATTATCGGGACTATTATGTGTCCCCTTTTTCAGATACTCATAATTTTATTTGCCGTATATTGATACTTCACAATAAAATATTTATATTCCTTAAATGTGGTTAGGAAACAATATTATCATGCCACATCTTCTACTTTTTTAATTTGTAGGCAAAGGAAATGTTAAATCACAATTAACTTTTATACAATACGCGACAAAATCTGTTCTTTTTTTGCATAAAATTAGTTTCTGTATTATTACAATTTTAATTCAGCTAAATTTTAAAATATGAAATCGTGAATAGATAATTTTTAATGTTAAACTGAATTTTTCAACGTATTTTCTATTATCATTTGAACAAAACCCCCTATTTAAATTGGATAAAAATGTACTTTGTTATAGATAAATTCTTAATTATACTGGATTTTGAAATTAAACTTGTGACAATTACTTGGTATTCAATGAGAATACCAAGATGTAGAATAATTGTAAAGTACGACGAGTTATGTCCTAAACATAAACAGCGCGTAGCATGGAGAGACCAGATAAGATTTTTTTAAGAAAAAAAATATTCGCACCGTAACAAAAAATTCTCGTGACGTACCGATCGGCCGTGGACCACACATTGAGAAAGATTGCAGTTGAAGCCTGTAAATAAATTGATTTTGTCGTCTATTTTTATTATGCTATCCCGGTACCGTAGCAGTAAAATTAAATACTCGTTATACATAAATATTTCTATAATTTTTCTGAAGTCCTGATAACCAGACTAACGTGGTTCTAATATTCCATAAATCTGGGATAGAGTCATGTATTTTTTTACATAGTTATTGAATCTTTTTAATTGTCTTCTTATTTTTTACTTCCTTGTACGAAGTAAAGGAAGTATTGTAAACGCAAAAATGTTCGGTTCTCAGATTTCAGCGGAAATACGAATTTAGGCCATCCCTGAATCCATTTTGACTAATTTCGTTGTGCCGTCTGTACGTACGTATATAACATATCTCGCATAACTCAAAAACGGTAAGCCGTAGAAAGTTAAAATTTTGTATTTAGGACTGTTATAACATCTAGTTGTGCACCTCCCTTTTTGGTCGTTATATAACTTCCGGAAGTGGTGCTTTACTTGAAACCTATAATATATTTTAATGAAAAACTATATCAAAATATAATCCAAAACTTTTCAAATTTGGTATATAAGACTACTATATCAATGGAAATAACATAATAGATTTTGGTTAAAAGGGACTAACCGGAAGTGATACATTACATGAAGCTGCTAACAGTTTTTCTTGAAAAAAATAGAATAATTCTAATTTTAGAAATAAATGCTGCAATTAGCGTGTGTTTTAGCTTTGGAATGTGTACAAATACGTCGCAACCTACGGATCGCAAGTGTCGAACGC
This sequence comes from Pterostichus niger, assembly GCA_947425015.1. Lineage (NCBI taxonomy): Eukaryota > Metazoa > Arthropoda > Insecta > Coleoptera > Carabidae > Pterostichus > Pterostichus niger. Next base: position 24,747,934 of record OX380336.1, on the reverse strand, counting down.
TCGGCTTCTTTCCGGTCCATAGTTCGTACGGAGTCCGCTTCTTGTCGTGAGAATTTGTGACCTGGTTGCTCATAACAGCTCAGCCTAAGTGTTCGTCGGTAGATCAGTTTCGCGAATTTTGCTCGAACTAATTCAAGCAGCGTGCGGTTGCGGAGAGTATACAATCGTGGTTCCGTGATGGATATCTTCGCTTTCGCAGAATTCTGTTCAATTCTTGTTACAGAACTCTGGACCATTGTGGGTCCTGATCCGTTTCAGCTGTTTTCCCAATTGCCTATCGACTTTGACTTTCCACTTTTGGAACTCACCTAATGCATCCTCTTTCTTCTCCAGGAAACGCACAAAGGTGTACCTACCAACTGGCTTCATCTATCATGGTGAACAGGTACTGTTTTTCTCCCCAGTTTGGTACGTCGACTTGTCTCATCAGATCGGAAAATACAAGTTCGAGTACCTCCGTCCTTGTCTTCGGGTTGCCGCTGTTGTGGTTCTTTGGAAAAGACTGGCGCGTCGATTTACCTGTCAAACAATTGCTACATGTGGTTAGGGAGCCCTGCTCGATCTTCAATGCTACAACGGAGTCTGCTTTTGCCGTCTCGAATATCTTCCCCTTGCTTATGTACATTATTCGACGGTGCCACAGGTCGGTTGACTTTGGTTTATCTCCTCCGTGTGACAGCGTGTTCACCGTGGCGTCGATGCACGGCTTCGCATTAATGACGTAGAACTCACACTGCTTATCTGCACGTATCAGTAACCGTTAATCCACATCTTCAAGGTAGCCTCTTTCGTGGTCGAAGATCACCCTTGTTCCGTTCTTCGTGAGTGTACGTACAGAGAGTATGCCGTGGTCGATGTTTGTAGCCATCAACGTGTCTCTCGCTGTAAATTCCTGGAAATCAGAAAGACTATTGACGAGTTTCGCCCTCACGGTGTTCTTTCCGCGTAACGGCAGTGCTGGCAACTCAAACATTGAAATAACCTCTACAGTTTTCATAAGAAATATATTATTTATATCAACATGACATTATTGTTATGGTTTACTGTTTTTGAATGCATAAAGTAATGAATTTATTCTTTTAATATATTTAGCAGCTCAGTAGTCAACTTACCTGTTCTAGTTTCTAATAAATACGGCAAATATAAATAAAACCCAGAAAATCTCAAGTAAACAAAAGGAATATGTCTTTAGGGGCTTTAATATTTTTAAAGAGTATAATGGGATCTTTAGATTAAACATTTTGAGCAATGCTGTGTAAACAGATTTCTTTATTGCAATGCAATTGTGGTAGTACATCCATATAAATTTAGTGTTTAATAGTTTAATAATAATATTCTAACGTTTATTATAATTTCGGGTTCGATGAAGTTTATTATTAAATAAAAAAATAAAACACGAAAAATGAAAACACTAACAAAATATTTATTTAGAACGAACATAATGTAGTACAACTACTAAGACATATATTTATTTACAACACGTATTTATATTCACATTAAAGTATTTAGCAACGACTTGCACTGTTCACACTTCAAATACAGATTATCTATTGCCGGTCCAAACTATCCCTTATATACTGAAATAAGTTCTTCTACAATATTCCAGAGCTCCTGGAACATTATAGAAGCATGACGCAGAGAGAACAGAATCGTACTCGTCTCTGTATTGCGTATGAGACAGCACTAGACGCGCAGCAGACTACGACGTATCGACTATTGTACTATTATTCTGCTGCCCTAGTGCCATAACTCACCTCACTGTGAAATTGTGTATTATGTAGATTCATGGAACATTGAAAATATTTTAGTTGTTTACAATATCCTATAACCCTAGTGATACACTGAGTCCCGAGCCCATGTATAAACAGATCACTTGTAATACCAATATTTTGATAATATAAACTGATCATCTAAAATTTTAAATTCTACATTTATCTTTAGCATATTAAGCGAAAGTGAACCTTTTTACCTATTTACGAGTAATAATATCAATAGATGTTTTGAAAAAAAGCTCAAAATAATCAAAAATACGATCGATTGATGAAACGTTTTGCCATAGAAACACTCTCGAGATCGTTAGTTGAGGGGTGTTTTGCGGAAATATGTATACTATTTTCATTTTAAACTGGAGGGATCGGCATAAAAGATTAAATGCACCGCAATTACGTTTACAAAGGAACTCAAAATATGGCCCGTTATAACTGGTGTCACAAGGTTCGCACAGGGTTGTACAGCCCCATTCGTCAGTACGTGTATAAAAAAACAAAAAAATTACTATCTTTAAATAAGTATATTTCCTTATTCATACGATACAAGTATAATATATTATAAATATTATATACAAACATAATCTAAACATTTACATACATTACTCAGTCTGATTCAGTACAGGACATTTAATCTTCTTAATGAGTAACATAACTGCTAATTGTATAATTTAATCCGAATTAGTAATTTTTAAATGGTCAATCATAGGAAAAAACAAGAATAATTTTATGCTTAATAAGACCCTTACAAATTTACCTAATGTGACCATCGTTAAATGATTTGGGGTAACAGCACTAATAGATTTCATTGTAGTTATATTGGACAGGGACGTTTAATCGTTTTATGCCGATCCCTCCAGTTTAAAATGAAAATAGTATAGAACGAAAAGACAAAAGTATTTTCTATTATTTTCGATACTCGAAAATTATATGTATGGATGTTTTGATACTTAATTACAAAATAATCACAATATTTGGTTATAATGAATATTGAGATATTTAACTACTAAGAGATGGCATTGATCACAATATATCAAACTTGAGACAAAGGTACACGTTTAGTTGGTCTCTGTAAGCTTAGCATTGCTGTTATTTGTACTTCTTTGTTATTTTCGTTTATTTTGTGTTTGCTAGAAGATTTTTAAATTAATTGATATAGTTCAATGTCGCCCTAATTGTAGTGTTATTATTAGTTTCATTTATTATTTAACTTTTCGGTACACATTTAAGTATTAATATATTAATAAGGTAGATAATAATATTAAGACATAAAATCCCGAAGATGAAAATACTACGAATCTGGAGAAAGAGTTGTATTTTCTAGCATAGAGATTATAAAGAGAAATATCCTTAAAATATTTAGATTACCACACGAATTATATTTAGACAGAAAATATAACAAATATATCAAAATTGACACAAAATAAGAACTTATTTTGTATCTAACAAGGAATAACGACAATCTATTTACTTTAATTCAGATTATTCACAATTAAAATGTTGAAATATTGGTATCACAAGTTGCTGTAACATAATGACTACTTATTTAATGCATAACATATGTATATATTGTCGCTGTAATCTATTCCGAATTGGAAAAAAAGTTTCAGATAAATTTACTTTTTTTTTCGCAGAATACGAATCTGCAATTACAAATGGGAGTTCCCAGTTAAGGTTTCAAAGTTAACCCTCGGCCCACCCCCTGGGGGTGAGAGTTGGGGTTTGTGTTTGGTGTGATTAGATAGGTTTTTGCAAAATATGAAACACGTGTTTTTTTGTTTCTGGATTCGATGTGTACCTATTTCTCGAGATATTTCACCGTCCCGGAACTTTTTTAACATCCTGTATATAGATATATATATATATATATATATACTATCTCAGATCACTTAATATGCGAGGTAACCTTAACTAAGATATTAGGAACTCAAAGAAACAACACCAGTATAAGAAATAATTCTGCAACCATCGAAAAAACAACTTGGGAACTAGCCAAAGCAACAGACTACGCAAACGAAATAGAAGGTAAAATATCTAATCTTATCACCCTAGAAAAGGAAGAACTCACATATAATAACTTTGCGTCAGTAATAGATTTGGTTACCAAAAACCTCGGTATGAAAAAACAAATAAAAATAGGCAATAAAGACAACTCCCGTAACAAACCATGGTACACTCTAAAATGCAGAGAGTTAAAGCGAAGTATGAGAAAGAGTCTGAGAGAATGCAAAAAACACAGTTATGAAAGTGAATATGTTAACAAATTCTTGCTAGATAAAAAAAACTATAAAGCTCAAATAAATTTCGAGAAGAAAATTGCTAAAGATAAAATAAAAGAAAAACTACTAAACATAAGGGATCAAAGGGAATTTTGGAATACTTTTAAGTCACTGCATCCAAGAAAATTTACACCCTCGGAAATAAATTTAGATGCGTGGACCCAACATTTCAAAGCGTGGTATGTACCGAAAATTAGCAGTGATGCAAATTTTATTGACGCTCGTCATCCGTTCCTTGATTGCGATATTACAATGACAGAAATAAATTTCACCTTAAATAAATTAAAAGCCGGTAAATCGCCGGGCCCCGATGGAATCTTAAACGAACAACTAAGTAACCTTCCAGAGACTGGGAGAATATATTTGAAAGATCTGCTGAATAAATACCTTAACAGCGAAATGCTACCTAAACCACTTACCAATATAAAACTAAGAATGATACACAAGAAAGGAAGCCTGACCGACCCAAACAACTATAGAGGAATTGCACTTGTAAACACTATTACAAAAGTGTTTACATTCATCATAAATCAAAGACTCCAACTTTGGTCAGAAAACCATGAAATACTTCCAGAGGCTCAATCAGGCTTCAGAAGGAACAGATCGTGCATTGACAACTTGTTCGTATTCACATCAGTAATAAATTACCGCTTCCTTACAACAAAAGAAGGCACATACGCTATTTTCGTCGACTTTAGAAAGGCTTTTGACACGGTACCGCATGACAAACTATGGGAAAAAATTTATAACATAGGCGTCAGTGGGCGTGTAACTAGATTACTAAGAAATGTTTATCTCCAAGCCACCCTACAAGTTTCCGTGGACAACCTTCTTTCCTGCGAATTAGACATAACAAAAGGCGTCCTCCAGGGGGAGTGCACAAGTCCACTTTTATTCGCATTATATATATCGGATATGGAGGCAAAATTAAGAGAAGAGAACTTAGAAGGCATCTTCATAAACCATAGAACGGATATATTATCCTTACAATACGCTGACGACCTAGTTATCTTTGCCACTTCTCCTGCGGACGTCCAAAAGAAGCTACATGCTTTAGAAACTTACTGCAACAATTTAAATTTACAAATAAATGCAAATAAAACCCAAATAATACACTTCCATCTTGGAAGACCAAGCAAAAATAAAAGAATATATACATGCCAAAGTAACGAAATAGAAACTACCACATCATACACATATTTAGGACTATTATTCAAAACATCAGGTCTTTTCAACTGTCATCTACAAAGCACACTAAATAAGGCAAACAAAATAACTGGAAGTATAAAACAAACCTTGATGAAAACAAAAATTTTTAACTGGAACATCATCATCACCCTGTACAAGACAACGGTGGTACCCGCGATTTTATATGCTTCAGAAATTTGGGCCAACAACCACCACGATGCGGTGGAGAAAGGTCAAGCTACATTTCTAAAAAGCGTATTGGGTTGGCAAAAATGCACCCCTAACTACATAATAAGGAGAGAAACTGGTTCAGATAAATTGGAACTCAAGATCGTCAAGCAAACACTAAATTGGTGGCTTAAAATATTAATGATGCCTGATACACGCTACGTAAAAATATGCTACAATAAATTATTAAATCTACATGAACAAACCCGTTTACAAGATGAGAAACAACACAAATATAACTGGACCAGACAAATACAAGCAATTTTACAAAAAGCTAACTTTAGTCACATCTGGGAACAACAAAACCCTATTATCCTAAAACAAGAAATGTCAAACATTCTACTATCCTATAACAACATCCTATACAACATAGACACCCTGAGAATTTCGAACTCTTCCCATAATCCGCTTTACAAGTTATATAATCATAATTTCAATCTCCCTACACTAGACATCCCCTATAAAATCATTAGAATTTTAGGTCAATTACGCACAGCCAATACGAGAACCTGCCGCTTCTACCACAACGGATCTCTCTTCTCCCTCGATCAGGAAGCTACATGCACCTTATGCAACAAACACGAAGAAGAAAACCTGCAGCACTTCCTGTTCAATTGCCCCATCTACGATGCCCCAAGAAGAGAATTTCTTGAAGATTTCATGAAAGGCACTCACACCCAGAATTATGTCCAAAATTTATTAGCAGAACCACCCCTGAATTTAATTTATAATATTTACAATTATGTTAACACTTCTCTTAAACTTAGAGCATTCATTCTTAATGTATAGATACGAATATCAAACACAAAAACCTGATTTTAACATAAATAAAATAACATGTACCAATCCATTTGTAAGAGTAAATCTCGCTAACAAATAAATGTTTATTATTATTATTATTATTATTATATATATATATATATATATATATATATATATATGTATTATAGGTTGAAAGTGTTATAATAAATTAGAAAACATTAAAATTATATATAAATAATAAAAACGATTCGGAGAATTTTTTTTAAACATTCATTGTATAATTCAATACCTTTTTATTCCATTTGAAGTTAAAATTTTAAAATCAATTAAATTAAAATACATTATTGATGAACTTTTTCCGTAGAACAATCGAAATATATCCATTGGAAAATATTAAATGCGTTCGTTTCCAACAGCAACGTGCGTAAAACATATTGAATGTAAACTTACTTCAATACAATCAAAGCAAAAAAATTGTCACATTGACAAAACGAATTTATTTTCAATTCTTTTCTAGACGTTTTTTTTTTATTATTTAAGATACAATCGTAGAAATAATTATGTGTCTATCACGAGCGTAAAGTGTCTGTTCCTTTAGCATTATTTCAGCTCTCGTAATCGGCTTGCGCAACAATTATCATGAACGAGTAATAAAGCATCACTTTCCGCTCTTAATAAACAAATAAGAGCTTCTATTTATAGTAAATGTTTACTCTGGGCGACTATAGTATTCTCTAGCTAACTTTGTGATTGCGTAAAATAATATTCCATCAATATGTAGTTCAGAAATATTTCAGTTCATTCTATAATCTATTCAGCTATCTAAAAGAATTTATATGAACTAAAAATCTATCTATATTTTTTTAGATAAATTATTTTAAATTATATTTGACCACAAACCGAATAAATGTTATGTGTAATTCAGGTTTAATAAATTAATAATGTAGGAAAATATTTATTTTTATATTATAGATTACTTTCCATACTGATTTTGTTTTATTTATTGAATTTCCAATTAAAAATACATACGTTTCGCGGTTAATATCACTTTGTAATATATTTATTTGCTTGGATTTATAATAATATTCTGTTATAATTGTATTTATATTTTTAATTACACTAGCATAAATTTAATTTGTTCAGATGACGCTATAATGTCTTTACTTGTCCAAGAGGGACTTTTTTGCAAATAGAGTTAGCATTCATGTTTTTTTTAGGAAAAGTTATATTAAAATTATATTGAATAGTGCTTCATATTCCTACTCTGGTGTTCCTCAAGGTTCCAATCTGGGCCCTCTGCTCTTTATATTATTCATTAATGATATAACTAAGTGCCTTAAATACTCATTCTCATTGCTATATGCTGATGACCTTAAGTTATTTAAAGTTATTAATTCAAACTCTGACTATATTGAGCTTCAAAGTGACGTAGATAATCTACTAGATTGGTCGTCCTCTTCACGTTTATATTTTAATATCTCGAAATGTAAGGTCATGTCGTTCTCGATGAAACATAGTTTGTTTTCTTTTTCATACTTGATGGGAGATAAGAGTCTTGTCCGGGTTGAGTTATATAAGGATTTGGGGGTGGTATTTGATCCCTGTTTGCATTTTAGTTCTCACTGTGAGTATGTTGTAAATAGTTCTTATAAAACATTAGGCTTCATTATCAGAAATACACAGCATTTTACTAACCCTGCAACTCTAAAATCCTTATATTACTGCTTAGTCAGAACTAAACTTGAGTACTGTCTTATTGTGTGGAATCCAATTTATGATACATATAGCATTCAACTAGAATGGGTACAAAGAAAATTTGTTAGATTCTGTATGCGTAAAACATCTGGCTCTTTCAATATAATAACCTATAGCTATACTGTATCTTTATCTTATTTCAATATGCATAGATTGGATTCCAGGCGCAAATTATGCTCTCTAATATATCTTTATAAACTACTACAAAATAGCATTGATGATGTCTCTGGTTTAGGTAATATTTATTTTAAAATTCCACGTCTCTCATCAAGATCCCTTAAAACATTTCATCTTCCTCGTTTAAGAAGAAATTATGAACTTAAGGATCCATTTAAAAGGCTATGTCTCATCTTTAATGATTTTGAAAGTTCAACTGATGATGTAGTAGATATATTTTACTTTAGTCTTCAGCAATTTAAAAATTACTTATATAAGAATGTACATTTACTGTAGTCTATAATTTTATAATTCTGTGTTTAATTTTTGTGATCATGTGTTTATTTATTGTAAGCACGCTGTGCTATTTTGTTTTTGTATTTGCTTTTTTTAACCTTCCTGTTATTGGGATACTTGTTATCCTGTTGGAAGGTTATAAATAAATAAATAAATAAATAAATAAATAAATAAATAAATAAATAAATAAATAAATAAATAAATAAATAAATAAATAAATAAATAAATAAATAAATAAATAAATAAATAAATAAATAAATAAATAAATAAATAAATAAATAAATAAATAAATAAATAAATAAATAAATAAATAAATAAATAAATAAATAAATATTTGCATATTCCCAATTTTCAAATTAAGCAAATATTTAAAATGTTACTTGTTACATTCAGAAGACATTCTGTTACGTGATATGATTTTATTATTTGTTATGAAGTCAGGGCCGGACTTGGACGCCTGAATAAAAAATTACGTACGGCTACACTCTGTGGTCAGTAATCATCATTTTTTACCACATGTAAATGTTTCAAGGAAACCCCAATTTTAATATATATATATATATATATATATATATATATATATATATATATATATATATATATCATCACGCCTTTTACCCATCACTGGGTGTGGCACTCTGCCTAAGCAGATCTCGGTAAGTGATATATTTTTTCGCGTGAAGTGTGGTTACCAGCCGTCAAATCACGGTCTCCAAAGATATTAGTGGTGGAGGAGCCACAGGGATAGATTTTAAATAATGAGTAATTGCCTTTTGCATGACGTATCATCTAAAGCGTTAAGTTTGTTTTTCAAAAATGTAAGTACTTTTTCAGAACTTATCTCTTTTTTAATTTGTATACATGGAGCGACTCTCTCGATGATGCAGCCTGTAACAAAGTTACATTTTTATTCTTTCCAATTAGTGGGCAAACTGGTCGTCTGTTTTGTATTGTATTGTTTTGAATTAATTTTGATTCGATTCATTTGTTTCGGTATTAATTAAGTTAGGTGCGATCATCTGTACCTCACATAACTGCTACATACGAACAAAAAAATCACATGAGTTCATCTGTATACATTTTTGTCGTTTAAATAAAAATAGAAATACAAGTATGTTGTAACAAATCATATTCTGTTATATATTTCTATTGTTTGCCAAAATTTAAATGAAATATGCCTAGATACTACAATATTCAGAAAATATTTTTATATTAAATAACTTTGCTCTTTTTAAAAATTACAAATTTACAACCTTGTGATATTAATGTCTTCAAGGCACTACCAATGTAAACGAAGTAAATTGGCAGCTCAAAATTATTTCCTGAACAGAGTTGCAACATACGTGATCTTAGGAACAGGTTCAATAACTTTTGTGACAAGAAACAATGTTATAATTACGTATGTTGTGCAGAATCATGCATTTATTATTGTTGCTTAGCAGTCAGAGTTGCCAACTTATGAGATTTTTCTCAAATTGAGGAGATTTTTACGTTTAAAGAGAAAATTAAATATTATGGGTATAAATTCATTGTTTTGAGGATATTTTGCGATGTTGAATAAAAATATATATCTTTATGTGATATTTGATAGAGAATTCACCACACGTCACTGTCAACCAATAGGATCACGAATTTGTTTGAAAATGAACCAATGAAATGTACATTTCGTCGGAAATTCATCACTAGTGAAATTTCATCGGAAATACCACTGTTATTAATATCCTTGGTTACGAATAAAATAAATGATATTTTCAATATTTTCATAAACGTCAATTTTGAATATTAAATGTATCCTGAAAAAATGTAGAATTTTCATCACTGTGCAAATAAATACCTAACTATTCTTGTTAATTAACTCTTGTTTGGTAAATTCTCAAGCCGAATACAACTCGTAGTATAAAAATTGACAGATAATATTTTGACATAAATATACATTCGTTGTTATGGATATGGAAACATAACGAGTGCGAAGATTTATTTTTTTTTGTTAGCTTTTCTCTAATTTTTCTTTAATTATTTTGTACTTGTATTACTAAATCTCTTATGAAGTGTTCTACGTATATAAGTGCTATTTTGTAATAAATTAATTGACACATAATACAATTAGAGCAGATTTATGAACGATTCAATAAAATAGGGTGATTTTGTTCATAGAATTTAATTGAAAATATCGGCAACATAACATAATTTTAAGGTAACTAGAAGAAAAATTTATAACTAATATTTCCTCTTCTAGCCCTAATGACAGCTTGCATCCTTCTGGGTATACTTCGCAGAAGATTATGTATGATTTCTTGAGAAATTTTGTTCCATTCTTGCTGACTGCAATTCGTAACTCTTCAATTGAGTTAGGTGCTGGATTTCGAGCTCATATATGGCGTTTGAGGATGTCCCATAGATGCTCGATGAGATTTACATCGCGACTTAATAATAGCGAATTTAGCGATACAATCCCTATGTTGCATTAACTTGTCTTGCTTTAAGTAATTCATTTTCTAATTGCGGGGCTGTAAATGTACGATTTCTCAAAGCTTGAATTTGTAAATAACGGTCATCCCTTTACGTCGTACATCTTTTAAGTCTTTGCCCAGGTGGCCTTCTGTATTCCCCGGTCTCATAAAATCGCTTTACTCTGCGAGAAACAGTCGATTGATATACACGCAGCATTTGTGCAATATCTTCTTGCCTGCGACCCTCATTTACTAAAGTAATTGTTTTAATAGCATCTAATTCAAATATGCCATCTTATAATAATATCTGCACTACAAAAATCATTCGGATAATGTAAAACACGAACTCAGTCATAATGAATAACCAAAGCATATTTTCAAACATTATCAGATGTCGGCAAGTTTTTAACAGTGCAGTGTGCTAATTAATTTATAAATAATAAATCTAAGCATTTAGAGATGTCTATCTTCGACAAGAATACGCACGACACTTCAATATAAGACATAAAAATAAATGAATGTAACACAAAAAAAGACAATAAAAAGAAAACTTATGGAATATTTTTGTTCGACAGATATATATATATATATATATATATATATATATATATATATATATATATATATATATATATATATATATATATATATATACTAGTTAAAGAAATCTAGATTAAAAAAATAAATTGTAACATTGACATCTTTTATTGCATTTAACTGAAGTTTGACCTTAAAGTTTTTTATGATTCTTCGACATCTGAATGCGTAACAGATACGCAAAGGAAAATAATATAGTACCTCACAAAGCATTTATGAAGAAGAGCCTAGTTACCAAGTAACTGCACTTTTATTTCTACGGTTTATATTGATACAAACATAAAATATACCAAGTTTAAAGCTGTAAAGAACTTTTGGCAATATAACAGAACCTATTTATCATGAAAAAGTACTGCAATTTAAAATAACGTGTCAACACTAAATTTCTTCTTTTACGTACTACACATCTGTCGCCGAAGTTATCAGTCGCGATATATCTAGCTCAAAACACATCAAAGACTTTAAAAACTCTCCGTTCTTATTTCATTTTATTTTTATGTCAATTAAAATCATATGAATCTTTTTTTCAGAAAAGTGAAATGGCAAAATTTACATTTAAAAGCGGGCCGAGCGCGAGAATAGTTCCATTTGCACACGAATAGGTTAAATTCGGGATATTGTGACGCAGGAGAACTGGTCTGTACTATAACATGAATATTCAAGTATGGTTGGACCAATAGAACGGATTTGGAATCATGTTAGCTGCGAATGACACCTGCAATAACAAACGCTAAACTGTTCCGGAAGGACATTCCAATCCAACTGTTCGGCCAATCAAAACTGCTTTGAATCTATTTGCTTTGATATTGAATGTAAACAAATCTGTGTATAGACGTATTTCAGGGAATATGACTTGACTGCAAATAATATCTTTTGATTGTAACATAAATAGAAATTTCAAACGATTTTCGAAGTAATTTTTATTTGCTTCACTTCAGTGTTAAATTTTTATATAAAAAGATATCAGATGAACTTTTTTTGCATAAAATTAAAACCATTCTCCAATATTCGTAACTTTTCATCATGAAATATCTAAAATATACTGCTATCATTAGAAATAACTTTCATTTCAATGATATTAACAAATTAAATCAAAAAATTAAATTACCAACTCTCTTAGGAATGTATAAATAATATAATATTTCTTTTTATATACTATTTGTATTTTAATCTTAATTTCAATACAGGGAATATACAATATATAGTAGAATTCGAACCAGTGAGACCAACTTGTATTGGTTAGATAAACATTTAAAGTTCAAGTCATCCATGTTTGAAGTTGAATCCACCGGGTTACCAATTACCTTTATGTAAATATTTACGGCACTTAGTTAAAAAGCTAAATTTAATTCACAGAGCTATGTAATATGTTGATGACAAACAATTGCAAAAGACGTGATAAGTACACTTATACTGATGTTACAGAAAATTACAGAGTTGGCCTAAAAATAAAAATAGCATAGAAAAGTAATTTAGGACGGCCTACATATTTGTATAGAACATTGTATGCAGGGCCGTCTTAAGCATATTCTGCGCCGGGGTGCCGGGTGGACAGCCTGCGCCCCAGCTCTTGTCAACCAAAAAAACGTAATGTAATTTTTAATGTTTCATTTATTTATTTCTCAAAACTCTTAAATTATACAAATAAAACAATAAATAAAATTAAAAATAAACATATTTTTTTTCGTAAACAATACATCGGTAATGTTTTATTTTATATTATTATTTAATAGCTGCCATTTTATTCTGATTATTATTATTTATAATATATATTTTAAAAATGATTCAATTATATAATATATTAAATAAAGAAAATGCTTCAGAATCCAATGTTTTTATAAAATATTTATTTGTGGACGTTTCAGCACCTTAAAATATAAATACAATAATTATAATATAAAACTAGGAAATTAATCAAAATGTCAAATCGGCTAAACCTGAAGTTGGCCGCAGGACGCTAGGGACTTCTGGGGAAAACGGCAGTTCGAACGGTACAAGTTCGACATAAGAAGCAAGCGGTTTGTTACTTTTTACCATAAAAATACGTTCTATGCTAGGTCAGGCATGGTTAGTGATGTTTATTATTTTAAAAAACATCCAACTTTGCTAACAAAACGTTTTTAAATTATCTTGACATTTAAATTTGCCGTTTTTACCATAAAAATACGTTCTATACTAGGTCAGGCATGGTTAGTGGTGTTTATTATTTAAAAAAACATCCGACTTTGCTAACAAAACGTTTTTAAATTATCTTGACATTTAAATTTGCCGTTTTTACCATAAAAATACGTTCTATACTAGGTCAGGCATGGTTAGTGGTGTTTATTATTTTAAAAAAACATCCGATTTTGCTAACAAAACGTTTTTAAATTATCTTGACATTCAAATTTGCCGGGTTTTTCTATATTCGACTTGTGCCGATTTCATCAAAAGTCACTAGCGACTCGCAGCCAACTTCCGGTTTGTCCGTCAACTACGGTTTTACCGTCAAACCTTAAAAAAACGTAAAAATATAAAACAATATTTGTAAAATGTCAATAATAACAAAAAAGAAAAAAGATACATATGAAAAATAAAAATAGAAAAAACAAAAAATAATAAATAATTAAAATAAAATATATAACAATTAAATTGTTAAATTCCCTAAAAAAATTTGAGAATAATAAATTATGATACGCATCAGTTTGATAATTAATCGAGGTATCATGCTCTCTTCAATGTAACATTTTCCACAAAACCCACATGGAATTTTGTATACAACATTTTTATATTTAGATTTTTCAATTTTGTCCTTAGTTTGTGTATAAAGCGAATTAATATTAGTGAAGTTAGTAGTTATAATTTTAATATCGCAATTACCAATAGTTTTTCTAATTCCAGATATAAATTTGTTATCAAAAGCTACAACATAATTATTATTGCAAGCTTCTTGATACAAATCGTAGTGTTTTAACTCGTCATCATCAGGAGACTGGACATATTTTAAATTTTTCTGAAGCCAAAATTATTGATGTTATGGAAAATAAAAATATAGACACCAATAATAAATTATGTTATTAAACACACCTCATACCGCTTTCGGCATTTGTTATACCGCTCACAATGTACAAGTTAAAATAGCTCTTATTACTACACACCTAACAATTATCGAGAGAGCGTATTTGCGATTTCTACATGTAAAAGATGTGCCTGGAAGTTTACGTGATGAATGTTTGCTAGAATATAAAAATCTGATGTGGACACCACATGACTTCCTTGTACGCGTATTAAACTATAGATATTTTTTTAATTGCACATATTTGACATAAAATCTTTTATTTTTTATTTTTTGTTCTAATCCATAGCAAACTTAATTTAAAAAAAAACACAAAATATATACTATTTAAATTTAGATATCTCGCTTATGCAAAAGGCTAATTTAAAAATTCTTAATGTGCTAGACGCAGAATTTAATTCTCTAAAACTTTGATTTGAAGCATTTATTTCTAAAATTAAAATAATACCATTTTTTTCAAGGAAAACTGTTAGCAGCTTCATGTAATGTGTCACTTCCGGTTAGTGTATTTTAACCAAAATCTATTATATTATTTCCATTGATATAGTAGTCTTATATACCAAATTTGGAAAGTTTTAAATTATATTTGAATATAGTTTTTCATGAAAATCTATTATAGGCTTCAAGTAAAGTACCACTTCCGGAAGTTATATAATGACCAAAAAGGGAGGTGCACAACTAGATGTTATAACAGTCCTAAATATAAAATTTCAATTTTCTACGGCTTACCGTTTTTGAGTTATGCGAGATACATACGTACGTACGTACGTACGTACGTACAGACGTCACGACGAAATTAGTCAAAATGGACTCAGGGAGGGCCAAAATGCGTATTTCCACTGAAATCTGAGAACCGAAAATTTTCGCGATAACAATACTTCCTTTACTTCGTACAAGGAAGTAAAAAGTTAAATAAACATGTTAAGAGAGTAGTGAGAGAAATTAAGGCGCGTTTTGAAGATTTGATGAGTGAAAGAATGACGAATGATTTTACTATGAATAAAAGAATGTTTTGGTTGAGTGTGAAGAGATTGAGAGGTGGTAATGTAAGGGCGGTAAAAGCGATTAAGAGTGCGAATGGTGAGTTATTGTGGAATGAATTAGACGTTAGAAATAGATGGTGTGAGTATTTTAGAGGTTTATATGGTAGCGTAAATGGATCGAATTGTAGTGAAAATTCAAGAGAAAATGTTAGAAGTGATGAATGGGATATAAATGAAAGTGATGTTAGTTTTGCATTGTTACGTTTGAAGAATGGTAAAGCTCCTGGTTTGGATGGTACGAGTATAACGAATGAGATGTTGAAGTATGGTGGTGAGAGATTATTTGATTGGTTAGTTTATTTATTTAGATTTTGTTTGAAACTGTGTGTAGCTCCTGATGATTGGAAACGTGCTATCATTTGTCCTTTATTTAAGGGCAAAGGTAGTTCGAGTGATTGTACTAATTTCCGTGCGATAAGTTTGTTGAGTGTGGTAGGGAAGTTGTACGGGAAGATTCTTATTCACAAGGTACGAACCTTAACAATCTCCAAGTTGAGTAATATGCAAGGTGGATTTTTGCCTGAGAGAGGGTGTGTAGATCAATTGTTTTCTCTTCGTATGATTGTTGAGAAATCACTTGCTAAGAACAAGAAGGTGTTCTGTGGCTTTCTCGATCTTAAAAAAGCATATGATAGTGTTCATCGAGTTATTCTGTGGGATGTACTTCTAGAGTACGGTATAAATGGTAATTTGTTGGGAGCGATTCGTGCATTATACGAAGATAGCGAGGCTGCGGTGAGAGTTGATGGTAGATTGAGTGATTGGTTTTCTATAGATGTTGGCGTGAAACAAGGTTGTGGGATGTCCCCGTGGTTGTTTAATTTATATATGGATGTGTTGTTACGAAAGTCGCTGAATGGGGCGGATGGTGTACGTATTGGTGGCAGTGTAGTGCCTGCGTTAGCTTATGCGGATGATGTAGTTGTAATGGGTGAATCTGAAGAACAATTGAGAAGAATGATTCTAAGTATAAATGAAGTAGGAAAAGGTTTAAATCTATTACTGAATGTTGATAAATGTGTTAGTGTTTGAGAAGAGTGATTTGGTGACTGATTGCAATGTTTCGGTGAATGGTGTGAGATTGGGTCAAGTAAATGAGTTTGTATACTTGGGGAGTGTGTTTTCGAGGGATGGACGTATTGATCGAGAGATTTAAAGAAGAGTGCTGGATGTAAGATATTGGGTGCTCTGGGAACCTTTACTCGGAACGTGAATGTATCCAGAGTTGCTCGATTGAGTGTTTATAATGGTGTGTTAGTGCCTACGTTGATGTATGGTAGTGAATGTTGGGTATGGATGAAGAAACATGAACGGCGTGGAAATGAGATATTTGCGGGGTGTGTGTGGATATACTAGAAGAGATTGTGTCCGGAATACATTGGTGTATGATGAATGCGAGATTGGGAAGAATGTTGTAAGAAGAGTGGGAATAAATCAGTTGAGATGGTTTGGTCATGTAGAACGTATGTCGAATGACAGATTGGTGAAACAGGTGTATGTTGGTGAAATTGAGGGTGAAAGTTTGCGTAGACGGCCTAGGAATAAGTGGATGAATATGAATGAAGGGTTGTTGTGTGAGCGAAAGATTCTGAGCGTGAAGAATAAACGAGCTTGTATGAAAAGAATTATGAATGTGGTTGAAGCAAAAGTGCTGTGTCAGGATAGGAATGTTTGGAGAAAATTAATTGCGGGATAAATATGATGAATGAAGACAAGCGTATGATTCTTGATTTTAGATTAATTGGTTAGATGTTTCGAGTGTTTACCTGCAATTGTGTGGAGACCATCTTCAGAAACAAGCGCAGTGTACACTAGCGAATGGATGAATGTTTATTGTGTGTTGATGGATTTTGGTTGTGAGAAAAGAAAGAGTTTGTATGGAGGAAGTGTTAATGTGGTCGAATCGAGTATCGTGTGTCAGGATGAGAATGTTGACGGGTTCGTGCTACCCCATTTAATGGGATATAGCGTGATGTTATGTATGTATGTATGTATGTATATTTTTATTTTGTGCACGAACCGGTACAATGACGTTGTTATTGAATGACTTAGAGTTTAATGAAATATCGAAATTTCTAGCGCTCGGCTTGTGTGCGCCCCTAGGACTCTGCGCCCGGGTGCGCCCGCACCTCTTGAGCCCCCGGGTAAAGACGGCCCTGATTGTATGCATTTACTTAATTACTATTAATATTTAATTATCTACTTAATCTGGCATAAAAAATCAAAAACGTAATTCTAATGTATAAAAAAGTGTCTCATCCTCTAATTAGGGGTTTTGCATTTCGGCATCAAAACTTGTATTACTAGTGACAATCGAATTTACCGTGTATAGTTACATAGTACATATATGTTAGCATATTAATCTTTTTGGGATACTGCTGCAAAGGCCAACTTATACCTACAAATTAACATATTCGTTATCCTCTCGTAAACTATCAGATATAATAGTGTATTCTCGGAACCAACAACAATAACCTATTATCTTATTATTGTTATTAATATTATGAATACATCAGTATTTCATTAGTCTAGTGTCATACTACTTAAAGTAAAGATTTGAAACTTAAGTCTTACTCGTATATATGTTTTTAAATGTAGTAAATTAATCACTACAATTTATGTAAGTTTGCATTCTTAAATCTGAAATTTATTTGTTTAAAAGCAACTGATTTAGTGGTTTAAGTTATTCGGGTGTCGTTTTTTGCATTTTGTCAACACAAATCTATACCATTTGCGAAAATTTAATTCACTGTTACTGTTACTTTGACAACCGCACATTATCTACATTATATTACAGGAAGAAAATTTTAAATATAAATAGAGGGATGTTTCATAAGTCATTGCCACACCTCTGTAGCTCCGTCTCTAAAATAGCTAGGAGGGTGGATGGAACAACGTTGTTTACAGTACGTTAATGTGACCTCGTATACCAAAACTTATCAAAATTCGTTGAAAAATAGTTGTTTTATGTGCCGCTAAGTATGGAGTTACCGTTATCTTGTGCGTCCGGTGTTTGTGAACAACGTTCCGTCATTCATTTTCTCACCGCGGATAAAAATTCGTCCAAAAACATTCATGATCGCTTAAGAAATGTGTACGGTGAAGTTGCGATGCCTGCTCGAACGGTTAGATCTTGCGTTCACGATGAAGGTAGGCCAAACGAAGAGACAACAGCTAGCGTTTTGGCCTTGTTCGAGCGAGATGGACGGTACACAATCTCTGATTTGAAGCTCATGTTAATCGACGTCTCACGTGCTTCCGTCGTACTGAAACAACATTGCTAGAAAATTTTGAGGGCGATTTCTTCTTTGCCGATATCGAAAAGCTTGTTACTCGTTATGATAAGTAATTGAATGTTAATGGCAATTATGTGGAAAAATAAAAAAATTCTTCAGGTATGCAATTTTTTTGATCTTTTTTATTAAACTCAATTTGTAGCGGCGCTACAGAGACATGAAACGTCCCTCGTATAAAAAAATAAAATTTCACTTGTATGTATAAAGTCGTTTCAAATAGTAGTGTCCTTAAAATTTATGCGTCCAAGGAAAGTTTAAATTTCACGGCCCATTGATAACAGTCCTTTTCTAATTACAAATATAAACATGCAATTACAGAATAGAAATATCTGTACCGACGTATATTTTATAAAAATTTTAGTTCGTCGATTCTCAAAGAGACGAGCCTAATTGATCGGTTTGATGCCTGTATAATTGGCAACAATTTTAAACTTTTATATAGAAATCCTGGACGAAGTCCTTAGTTTACAAATCTGACTTTGGTTTATGTGGATGTAAGTTGTTAACTTTTTCGCTTTTTTTTGTCCTTCAAATTCTTTCTGTAGTTTTCAATCGATTTTAACATAAAAATTTTACAAGTTAAATCTGTATATCACTGAGTCACTTCAATTTTTTAAAAATATCAAATAAAGTATCAAAATTATTGCAAAAAAAAGGTAACTATTATTTGATTTACTGAATACAACGCAAATTCGAAATTCGAAATTCGCAAAAAAAATGCACATTACTTTTTTTTCGTGCCACTGGTTTGTTAGGTTTCAGTAATGAATAAAAATATGTAAATATTAAAATTAATTTAATTTAATTAAAATTGTGTAACAGTTCTTTAAATATTTTGTTTCCTCATTTTTATTCATTACTGAAATTTTTGCGAATTACAGAAAAATTCATTTTGCGTCGTAATCAGTACATACAGCAATATATATCCTTATTTTTTTGCAATAATTTTTAAACAACTTTATTATTTTCCTTATTTTAACAATTGATATTCTAAAATTATAGATATTTAAAATTTGTTTCCGTAGTAAAATCTATATTTATTTGAAATGTTTCATGTATAATACAAACGATGTAAAATAACTTCAATATTAGTCAAATATTTCGGCCGGAATATATATATATATATATATATATATATATATACATTCTTTGTGGGTCTCCGACTCGTCCCAGATTTCCTTGTAAAGTTCCCACATGATGAGATAACACGTTTTATTCAAGACAAACTACACGCCCGATGCAATGAATTTTCTTACTTTATAATTTTTTTCAAGTTCTACTCGTATGTGTGTACTCCTCACAAACACTTAACGATAGGGATGGGGTCTTTGTAGAAAATTTTGTGTAAATTCACGCTGCTAATTTAGAATTTTGTACCACTTCTCTATACACTAACAACATATTCACTAATTCAGTTTTGCATTACATTTTCCTCAAATTCTTTAATTCACAATACACCTTTTTCTTTTAATTCCATAAACAAATACAGAATAATATTATTAGAGGAAAAGTAAGTTACATTTCGCAATATAAATATCTACACAATAAGTGATTATTAATAGGTAGTGTTTAGAAATTTATTTTATTATTAAATAAAATAAATATAGCATCACGCCTCTTAACCATTAATGAGTATGGCACTCTGTCGTAGCAGATCTCGGTAAGTGAATTTTTTTTTTCAAAGATTTTAGTGGAGAAGCCACAGGGGTAAGTAATTAAATTTGCTATCAAACCAGTGATACTACAAAAATAAAGGTCAATTATTTTTGCAAATATCAAAAAAAAAATTCTATAATTAGTATATCCAATTATATAACTTATTAAAGTTTCTTGCGTAGGTATAGAACAGCTGTTTTTAACATGCTGAATACAGTCTATATTTAAATTAGCCGTTCTTAACATTCTTAAATATGGACTGATATAATAAAAACCTAGAATATATAAATTTAACGATTTTTTAAAATATTTACATTTTAAAAATATATTCGTTTTTAAGGGAGTAAATAAAAAAGGTTCATTTCTTACTCTGATAATAGAAAAATATGATTCTTGTAATATTAAAAATTTCTAACTGAAAACGAATATATAATGTTTATTATATAAATATTAAAAATGAAAAAAAAACTACAAATAACATTTCACTACCAAGTGCTAAAATACAATTTTCTGCTACAAAATCAGATTCGGATGAAAAATTAAATAAGTAGGTAGAATACAGTTCAAACTTGAGATAACTTTTAAGTTTCGCGGACCATTTGAGATTCTTTCACGAACCCGTACGGGTCCGTTGATCTCCGGGTAAGAATCACTGTTATAATTAAATAAGTACAGTAGAGAAAGACTGTTTACAAACTCAGATGGTTCATATTTTGTTGATTTACGTACACAGTAAAAAAATAGGTATAATACGTTATGTAAAAGACCTACTGTAATTTTGTGACGCATACTGAAATACATGGCACAGTAATGAGTATCTGTACAATCATGAAACTACATCAAATTCTTCTCTTTACAAAGTATCATGTAAAACACCAATGAGTCAAAAATAAATAGAAAATTTTATTCGAAATGGAAATGTATGCTACAAAGTTAATAATAGCATTGTAGAAACAAAAAAATCAGGTAATGCTAAATTAAATTATATTGACCATTCATTTACAAATATGTTATACTATTTACCTAGGATTAAAATATCCTACTTAGTAGTCGTTTTAATTATATCTTTCAGTTTTACAACTATTAATATATACATGTAGAGATCAGTATTTTTGAATATTTTGATATACAATCCGATCCAGGTCGAATCAAAATCCAAGTCGATCGAACTCAATCTGAGATCCGATCCGATCTGATCCAAAATCCGATTGGTCTGTGATCTGATCTGACACCCGACCCGCCATATAATTAAATCCGTACAGTTTGTCCTCTTTATGTGGAATCAATTGTAATGTTAGAATAAAAATTAAATTATTAATTTTGCTGTAAAATTTTTGTCCTAACGTTATTTAATTATTTTGTATCATAACCCATATTTCCTTATTAATTTTACGTAGGAAGTGGAATTAGAATTTATATGTTTTTTAAATAGACTTTATACAAGCCGTAGATGAAAAATGAAAATTCAGAAATTCTATTCGAATTTTGAACGAAAATTTTATTCACTGTGTCCTACGAATTTTAGATCGGATATATACAAAATAGTTTCATTAAAAATTTGTGGAATCTAAATGCCCTTATTCCATATTTATACAAGCTTTAAATCTTATTATTTCATCGAAAATGCCCGGTCTTCCTTGAATCGTTTGACAGCCTTTCTTCTAGACTATCTACACTAAATTTTTAAGGCAACCCCAAACAAAAAAATGTAATAGCATCAAAACAAAGGATTTACAAGTTTATGTAACAAAACTTCCTCTTCATTCTTTAATTAAATTAATTTACTTATAATTCAATATTAGTTACGTCACTAAATAATTCAGTATTATTTTTATTAAAAATATCGTATCGGCAAGTGGCACTAAAAACGGCACAAGAAACAGATCCTTAATTTTGGGAATTTTAAAAAAAAAATCATCATAACAAAATGTATATATCTGCCTTCGACATTTTTGCTCTTTTTAACAGCTTGTATATTGAAGATTATGTCAACTGTTTAAGTCGTATACCCCTAACCGAATTTCTGAGTGCGCCACTGGCATACGTACAATAAAAACTACGTATATTATAATAACGTATATTAATATACAGCAGGGAATACAGTTTAAAACTTAATTTCTTCACGGTTTCGACCCAATGCCATTTCTGCGACCAGAATAGCATTGCATAAACCGAACATAAACTTATCGTACAGATGAATACAATTCTAGTCAAACAAACATACAGCAACACGGCGAAAATCAATCGCATATCTAATGAGAACATAGCATATAGACACATGTGCTATCAGAGACGAAGACGTCTACAGTAATACAGACAGCGATACAGCAACTAACAAAAAAGGAACAATCGGCAGTACAGAATATGTGAGGAAACATTAAACTTATTGATACTGCACTCTATCGTTTATCGAATAGAAAAAGCAACTGGCAGTTTAAGTAACTATATGAGAATTATGTCGAATAAGAAGTAATAGTAAAAGTGATATATTTAATTAATATTTTGAAGTCCCAGGTTCAAATCTTAGCGGTATCTTATTTTTTTCTCTTTTTAATTTAATAGTGATATAGATTTCAGTTAACAACAAACAATTTCTTGATTAATAGAGCTAAGATAATGTGACAGAAAGGGTGATATAGGTACGAGTATCTGAAAAACAAAGCACTAAAGAGATTTCTTTGAGTTAATAAATTATTTGAAAAATACATTTTCTTTGTCTAAATTAAAAAATATTTTATATTTTTTAACTATACCTCAAGTGCTTTACATTAAATATGTATAACATAACATAAATCATTTATACTTTATTTAAATTTAGACCAAATACGACTCAAGGGTATAATAATATTTAAACCAAAAACCAATCCGAGCATCCAAATCAGCTGATTATTTTTAAATGTTCTCTTTATTATTGCATTCATAAAAGATAAACAGCTGTTTTATGTAACATTACATGAACCGTGTAATAAATTAATTTAAGGCAAACAAGCCTTTCCGATAAATTTCAATTGTACAAATAATTACCTTTGTTTTCGTAATTTTTTTAATTTTGGCGTAGTAAAACTTTCAGAAATAATAACAATTTAATACTTTAAACTCAAACTGGTAGTTTGAAATTTCTTTTACAATTATTACAATTAGTTTATAGTTTTAACTAATTGTACCTTTAAATTATATAAAAAAATTTAAAAAACATAATGGTGAGGATACAATATAATTGTTATGTATTATAATAATTTCATATATCCTAATAAATAAAATAATTATTATAGATTAGCAAATAAAAAATAGCACATCAAAAAATGACAGTCAATATAATCTTCATAATTTGAACTATAGTTTCGATTCGGTATTTTTTGTTTGTTTGATTGGATAAATTTATTAGTAGTTATGTCAGGAAATTTAAATATCAGCCCATAATTAAATAAATAATAGATGAAAAACTATTTTTTAGTACATACATACATACATAACATCACGCTATATCCCATTAAATGCGGTAGCACGAACCCGTCAACATTCTCATCCTGACACACGATACTCGATTCGACCACATTAACACTTCCTCCATACAAACTCTTTCTTTTCTCACAACCAAAATCAATCAACACGCAACAAACATTCATCCATTTGCTCTTGTACTCCTGTTTCGTAAATCTTCACTTACAAGGAATCTATAAGAAATGAAGGCAGCATCGCCTGCGCTTGTTTAAAAATACATTTAACACAATTGCAGTTACACACTGTAGAGTAAAAACTGAAAATGAAGTAAAAAAGATGAGGAAAGAAGGGAGTATCTGCCTGCGCTTGTTGTTGAAACTAAATTCCACACAATTTCAATTGGACACTCTAAAATAAAAACAGAAAATGAACCAAAAGATAAGAAAGGAAGGGAGCATCTTCCTGCGCTTGTTTTTGAAGGTGAACTCCACACAATTGCAGGTAAACACTTGGATATCTAACCAATGAATCTAAAATCAAAAATCATCCGCTTGTCCTTATTTATCATATTTATCCCGCAATTAATTTTCTTCAAACATTCCTATCCTGACACTTTAGTTATTATCGTAAATAGCGTACACTCATAACTAGATAGTTTGATTCAGTACAAGATTCTTGTCATGACAGTTGTTTGAAATACTGGCCTTTTATATTCGTATAAAAAATTTAAAAAATATCATCACGCCATAACATATCTCGGTAAGTGATATATTCTTTGCATGTGAAGTGTGATTACCAGCTGTCAAATCCAAAAGATTTGAGTAATGGGAGAGCCACGGGGTAAATTTAATGTGGTGAGAATTGTTTGTCGCCTTTGGAAATGAACTCGGATTTTCAGTCTACAGGCCGACTCGACTATAGTGTAGCGAGTACGGCCCTGTTCCGTCTGGAACAGTCGACACGTCTGCTGCACGATTCACCGCTGTCTCAGACGCAATAGACAGGTCCGTACCTGTTCGCTCTGCGTCATGCTTCTACCGTGTGCCAGAAACTCTCGAATATTCTCGAATACATTGTTGCAGCATATAAAGGAGAGTTTCGGTCGGAAAGAGGCATTCTGTATTCGAAGTGTGAACTGTGCAAGTCGTTGCTAAATACTTTGTTGTGAATATAAATACGTGTTGAATATAAATATATGTCTTAGTAGTTGTACTACATTAGTTTCGTTTTAAATAAATATTTTGTTAGTGTTTTCATTACTCGTGTTTTTATTTAATAATAAACTTCACCGAACCCGAAATTGTAATAAACGTTACAATTGGTGTCAGGTGTTAGGGTTGTGTTTTGTGAATTTAAAGTGAAGTTTAAGTGCAAATAAACAAAAATGGGTTCGAAAATGGTAAATCTAAGTGATTTAAAAGTGACTGATCTCAAGAGAGAATTAGAAGAACGTGAACTGGACACTACAGGCAAGAAAAGTGTACTCCAAGAACGACTTCGTCAATTTTTGATTGAAGCTGGTGAAATAGTGGATACTTACGAATTCAAAATTCCGGGCGATTTGGACTCCATGTATCGAAGCATGCAAGAAAATTCTAAAAGTTTGGAAGCCAAATTGCAAGAAAATTCTAGAAGTTTGGAAGCCAAATTGCAAGAAAATTCTAGAAGTTTGGAAGCCAAATTGGAAGAAAGTTCTAGAAATACCGAAGAAAATTCCAAAAATCTGAATGAACTTATGGAAAATTCCAGAAGTTTGGAGACCAAATTAAAAGAAAATTCAAAAAGCTTGGAAACTAAATTAGAAGAAAATTCCAGAAGCTTGGAAGCTAAGTTTGAAGAAAGTTCCAGAAGCTTGGAAACGAATTTAGAAACTAAATTTGAACAGAAGTTTGAAAAAATTGAAGAACATTCGAGAAATTTTGAAGAAAAATTTAAAGAAAAAATTGAAGAAATCGAAGCAAGATTGGCAACATTGAATCACGAACAGCCAAATGTCCAACAAATTCACGACTTGATTCAGAAAACTCCATCTAGTGACCAGCCATTAAATAACGAGAAAGTTGAATATTTAGTGACAGACGGGAAAGAATCAGTGCGTAGATTCCACATGAAACCACCAGAATTTGATGGCAAGGTATCTTGGCCTAATTATTACGCCCAATTCGAAGCTGCTGCAGTATCTAATGGGTGGTCATCATCGGAGAAGGCAACGGCCTTGATAATTGCGCTGCGTGGTGACGCAGTGGATATTTTACAAACAATCCTTCCAGAAGAACGGCAGAACTATCATCAACTAGTTAAGCGCTTGGAAATGCGTTATGGACACGCACATATGCAGCAAGTGTATCACTTGCAGCTGAGAAATAGATGTCAGAAATCAAACGAGACTCTACAAGAATTTGAATCTGATATCGCTCGTCTAGTTCGCCTGGCATATCCTGACACCCCAGATAGTGTGTTGGAACGACTGGCTGTGCAAGGCTTCATTGATGGTCTCCGAGATAAAGAAACCAAGCGGGCCCTGATTCTGGCTCGTTCAAGTAACCTGTCCATTGCCTTGGCCAGCGCATTGGAATTCGAGGCGGCAGAACACGATTCAAGACGACAAGGAAATATTCGCACAATAGAGGGCGTGGAGGAGAATCATAAAGAGTCTAGGGAAGAAACAGCACGGCGTGTCATGACTGAGATGTTGCCAAAGAAGAGACAACTTCGATGCTGGAACTGCGGTGAGCTAGGGCATGTGCGAAGCCGCTGCGGGGAACAAATAAAGAACAAGGCAGCGGAAAAACTAAAGCGGGTCGACGCAAGGGGGCGAACGCCGATCCGTCATAAAGATGCCCTGAAGCTAACTGGACATGTCGCATCCCTACAACCTAGACTAAATAGCATCTTTGTGGATGGGTTGATCGACGGGAAACCACATACCTTGCTGATAGATACAGGTGCGACAAAAACCATCATTAGACCTGATACTCTCAAGAAACCGATGACGATTGAATCAACAAAATGGCGACTGCGCACAGCAACAGGAGCCGCGGCTACCATCCATGGCGAAGCAGACATTACCATTACCATCGGAAATACACGAATTAAACACCGTGCCCTGGTAGCTGACATTGAAGACGAATGTATTCTCGGAATGGACATCATGAACGCAAATGGCGTCGAACTAAATTTAAAACGCGGAATACTAAAGATCAATGATGAAGAGATCGTTTTACATCCCCGAGGAGAAGACACAGTATGTCTGACCTTAGCTGAAGATACGGTCGTGTTAAATCGAAGTGAAATGATTGTGGATGCCCACCTGGAACATGAACTTCCAACCGGATGTACCATGATGTTAGAAGCTGGAAATCATAATGAAACGACTACTCGAGGAATACTGGTTGGAAAATCTCTCATACATACTGGAAAGGTAGTACCAGTTCGAGTAATGAATGTGAATTATTATCCAGTTACACTAAAGAAGGGTACTATCTTAGGACATTGTTCATCAGTAACTTCGATTATCAGACGAACATCCGTTACACAAAATCCACCAAAGAAGCTTTCTGCAGAACTGACAAATCTACTGTCAACATCTTGCAAAGAATTAAACCAGGACCAGAATATCAGAATGAGAAATTTAATAACGGAATATCAAGACGTTTTCGACACCAGCTGTGGGACCAAAGGTAGGACCAACATAGTCCAGCATCAAATAAACACCGGCGATGCACGCCCCATTCGCCAAGTACCAAGACGATTGCCACTGGCCAAGAGAGAGGAAACCGAGAAAATTATTCAAGACATGAAAAAAGAAGGTGTCTGTCGGGATATTTAATTCTCGTATACCGATAATGTTTCATCAAGTAACCGAGCGAATATAGCAACTATTTTGTTTTTCAATATAACAAGTTGTAGTTATGTATATAAATGTCATGTATTTTCATGTCTGATATTTTGTGATAAATAAATCGTACTAATAAAAGTTACATCTGTCTACGATCCTCTATTTAAAACTATAGGTTATGGGCCCAGGTGCACGATAAAAAATATTGTACAAATGGCATTTGCAAATGTTGTAAATACTGCGCGCCTAGAGACTCTTACAAAGGATAATTATGATACTTGGAAGATACAAGTAGAGGCTCTTCTTATCAAGAATGAAATGTGGGGCTACGTCTGTGGTGAAAATCCGAAACCGGGACCACTTATTGACGGAGATGCAACGGAAGTAGCAGCAGCTCAAGCAGCTAGAGATGATTGGGTTAAACAGGACGGAAAAGCAAGGTCAGATCTAATATTATCCATTAGTCCTTCTGAGCTTAAACAAATTCGAGATTGTAAAACGTCTAAAGACATTTGGGACAAGCTAGAATCAATATACGCATCAAAAGGGCCAGCTCGCAAGGCAACACTGCTGAAGCAGCTTTCTCAACAAAAGATGCGCGATGGAGACGATGTTCGAGAACATCTCTCATCTTTCTTTGATGCCGTTGATAAACTTCAATCTATGCAAGTTGAAATAAACGGCGACTTATTATCAATATTGTTGCTATACAGTCTACCCGATTCATTCGAGAATTTCAGATGTGCAATAGAATCGCGAGACACACTTCCAATTGCTGATTCTCTCAGAATAAAAATAATCGAGGAAAGTGATGCCAGAAAACAGAAAAATGCCAACAGCAATACCGGCGCATTCTTCATTAGAGGTCAACGTCAACACTACAGTACAAATTCACAGAAACCCGGAAAGCATAACGAGAAGAAACCAAACAAACCAAAATGTTACTACTGTGGTATCTCAGGACACAAAATATCTGAATGTCGGAAGAAGAAAAAGGCTGAAAGTCAAAAAGGTAATTTGACAAATGAAACCTACTTCGCAGACGCTTACAATACTGAGTCTGCATCATTCAATCCCGGAAACACTTCCACGGAATGGTGTATCGACAGCGGGGCGACTTCGCATCTATGCAACAACAAATCGTTGTTTATCAGTTCTGAAGAAGTGAGGAGCGAGTTGCGCTTGGCTAGCAGCGCGACTACACAGATGAAAGCAAAAGGAAGTATTCAAATTTCGGCAAATGTAAACGAATCCTCCAAGTCTATCGTACTTCAAAATACTTTCTTCGTTCCAGATTTGCGTAACAATTTAATGTCTGTTGCCAAATTGGTAGATAGAAATCACACAGTCACCTTCTCAAGGCAAGGAGCGACAGTCAGAGATGCTTGCGGCGCCGTCCGACTACAAGCCAACCGAGTCGGCGACCTGTTTTACCTAAAACAGGAGCATCAACAAGCCAATTCAACTCTCAAGAAAGTATCTCTCTTAGAAAAGTGGCATCAACGCCTCGGCCATGTCAATTTTAACAATCTGAGAACGCTGATCAAAGATGGCTACATCCAGGGACCAAACGTCAAAAATGATTGCACAACTTCGTGCGAAACTTGCATCACGGGTAAATTAACTCGTTTACCTTTCTCAAAACGTACTGAAAGTTCACTTGTTCCCCTTGGCATTGTCCACTCTGATATATGCGGACCAATGCGAGTCAAATCACAGGGTGGAGCACTATATTTTCTAACATTTACCGACGACTACAGCCGTTGGACCGATATATACTTCCTACGAAGTAAGGATGAAGTAGCCGAAAAATTTATGGAATATAAAGTTTATGTCGAGAACTTAACTGGTTACAAAATTAAGGCATTGCAATCCGATAACGGCAGGGAGTTATGTAATCATCGCATCGATGAGATTTTGAAGAAAAGTGGCATTCAAAGACGATTGTCGACACCGTACACTCCACAACAAAACGGAGTAGCCGAGAGGAAGAATCGAACGTTGGTGGAAATGGCACGCTGCATGCTTCTAGGATCTGGTATGTCCCCATCTTTTTGGGCTGAAGCAATTGCTACTGCCAATTATATTAGAAACAGATGCCTTACCAGAAGCCTGAGCGGAGTAACACCATACGAAAAACGAACCGGAAGGCGTCCAAATCTACATTATTTAAAGGTATTTGGATGCAAAGCATTTGTCCTAGATAAACGACCTACCAAAGGGAAATTCGACCCAAGAGCGTTAGAAGGAAGATTCGTCGGCTATTCTGAAGTTTCCAAAGCGTATCGCATTTGGATGTCAGATGAAAGAAAAATCAGAATAAGTCGAGATGTCAAATTTCTGGAAGAATTTGGTTCGAAAAATGATTTTGCCGATTTTATCGCCGAAAATACAATAAATGGAAGATCCAGACTCGTAAGCGATCACATAAGTATTCAATTCAATAAGTCTACAACAGAAAAACATAGAAACGAAGCCGAAATTACTAATTTTGAAGAGGTTGAAGAATCTCTTCCAAAGTTAAATGAAGAGCTAGATGAGAACTTGGACATGAAAAAGCAAAATCAAGTGAAAAACGGAGAAGACAAAGACAGAAATGAAGAAATAAAAGAAGTAAGAAGACGTCATTACGAAGAAGATGAAGATATAACTAAAGAAACAAGAAAACGAGCTCCCGGAAGACCCCTGAAAATCTGTACGGGAAAGCCAGGACGACCCATAAAAATGTATCATTACGTAACAAATAATACAAATACCGAGAAGAAGGAAAAACAAGTCAACGTCACTTCAAAATATTCAGAACAGCATGATACAGATATCGTAATGGCCTGTTCCGAGATTCCCATTTCGGAAGCAACTTCTGGTTCAAACTGCAATGAATGGAAAAACGCAATTTACGTCGAAACAAAGAGTTTTTTGGAAAACGATGTCTGGGATATTGTTAATCGTCCTCAAGATCAAAAAGTCGTTGGTTCAAGAACAGTCCTACGCAACAAATACAAAAGCGATGGTACTCTAGAACGTCGAAAGGCAAGAATCGTAGCTAAAGGCTACACACAGGTACCTGGAATAGATTTTTATAATTCATATTCTCCAGTCGCAAGACTTAGTTCGTTCAGAATATTAATGGCTTTAGCAGCAAAGTACGATTTGAATGTGACACAGCTTGATGTTACCACGGCCTACCTGTATGGCGACATCGATACAGAAACCTACATGGAAATGCCAGAATTTCTTGAAGAAATGATCGAAAGAATTGTGAAAGAAGAAAAAGATTCACAACTCACAAGAAAAGCCACGGATATGCTAATAAACATCCGAAAAGGAAATCAAGTATGTAAATTAAAGCGAGCCATATATGGTTTAAAGCAAGCCGGGCGTCAGTGGCACTCAAAATTATCCAATGTACTCCATGAAGCAGGATTTTTACCCACGAACTCAGATCCATGTATATACGTGGATAATGACAAACAAACGTTCATCTTAGTCTACGTAGATGATTTATTAATTGCAACAAAAAACAAATGGAGAGAAAAATTAGTTGTAGATATTTTATCTAAACATTTCAAGATCAAACACTTGGGCGAGGCGAATTTTTGCCTGGGTATAGAGATCAACAAAACAAGGGAGAGTATACACATCTCTCAAACAGGATACATCAGAGAAATCCTGAAGCGATTTGAAATGTTAAACTGCAAGCCAGTATCTACACCGCTTGCAGCTGGAACAAGACTCAACGATTTCTTCAAAACAGAAAAAGATGTCATCACAAAGCAACTCTACCGAGAATTAGTCGGTGCCTTAATGTATCTCGCCATTGGTACACGTCCCGACATCGCACATACGGTAAGCGTATTGAGTCAATTCAATGAACGACACTCAAGTGTACATTGGACCGCCGCAAAAAGAGTTTTGCGATATCTCAAGGGAACGATAAATCATGGGCTTTCCTACGGAAAAAATGAATTAAAATTACAAGGTTATGTCGACGCAGATTGGGCAAATGACACTGGTGACCGCAGATCTTATACCGGATTCACATTTATATTGAGTAATGCAGCAATAACTTGGGAGTCACGTAAACAACGAACCGTGGCACTGTCCAGCACTGAAGCGGAATACTTAGGTCTTTCTACGATAGCCAAAGAATCCGTCTACCTAATCCGATTCCTGCGAGAACTGGGATTCGACACACTTACCAACGTAGAATTATTTAACGATAACAACGGTGCCATCAAATTGTCAGAAAATCCCGTACATCATTCCAGAACTAAACATATTGACATTCGACACCACTACATTCGCCAAGTCCTCAAGGAGGAACCTGTTAAATTATATCATTTGTCTACTAATCTTATGATTGCAGATATTCTGACAAAAGGGCTTCCTCGACCGAAACACGAATATTGCACCAGGGAACTTGGACTCGAGGACAAATTCCAAACTCAAATTAAGGGAGAGTGTCGGGATATTTAATTCTCGTATACCGATAATGTTTCATCAAGTAACCGAGCGAATATAGCAACTATTTTGTTTTTCAATATAACAAGTTGTAGTTATGTATATAAATGTCATGTATTTTCATGTCTGATATTTTGTGATAAATAAATCGTACTAATAAAAGTTACATCTGTCTACGATCCTCTATTTAAAACTATAGTGTCATCGAATCCTCAAGCAGTCCGTGGACCTCACCAGTGGTGTTGGTAAAGAAGAAAGATGGGTCAACACGATTCTGCGTGGACTATCGTCAACTCAACAACGTGACGAAGAAGGATAGCTACCCGTTGCCCCGAATAGATGACACATTGGATACGCTGGCTGGGTCGAAAATATTCTCAACATTAGACTTGAAAAGTGGGTACTGGCAGGTTGGCATGGCACCAACGGATAAAGAGAAAACTGCGTTTTCTGTCGGTGCCGGACTGTGGCAATTTACAGTAATGCCGTTCGGGCTCTGCAATGCCCCCGCCACGTTTGAAAGACTCATGGAAACGGTACTGCAAGGACTATCTTGGAAAACCTGTTTGGTGTACCTTGACGATATTATTGTGGTCGGAAGAACATTCAACGATCACATGAGGAATTTGGAGGAGGTATTCCTGAGACTACGAAATTCTGGTTTGAAGCTTAGTCCAAAGAAATGTCATCTCTTCCGCAAAGAAGTGCAGTACCTGGGACATATTGTGTCCGGAAACGGAATAGCCGTTGACAATCAGAAGATCCGATCAGTAAAAGAATGGCCAGTACCAACTGACAAACATCAATTGCCAAGCCACTGACACGACTCACGGAGGAAGGACGGAAATTTGTGTGGGAAGAAGACTGCCAAGACGCTTTCGACAACCTCAAGCGAGCCCTAACAACAGCACCAGTCCTGAGTTATCCTCTACCCAAAGGGAACTTCATATTGGATACAGATGCCAGCAATGTCGGAATCGGAGCCGTCCTATCGCAAATTCAAGATGGACAAGAGAAGGTCATCGGCTACTTCAGCAAAACTCTGTCGAAGCCGGAGCGTAACTACTGCGTCACCAGGCGAGAATTATTGGCGGTAGTTAAAGCCGTTGAACACTTCTACAAATACCTGTATGGAAGGAAATTCCTGGTGAGGACTGATCATGCTGCGTTGAAGTGGCTGTTACAATTCAAGAATCCGGAAGGGCTGGTAGCAAGGTGGATCGAACGGCTACAGGAATATGACTTCGTCATCGAGCATAGGGCCGGAATTAGTCATTGTAACGCCGACGCATTATCAAGACGACCATGCTCAGAAGACTGCAAACACTGTACCCGTGTGGAAGAGAAGTCCGCTCCAATCTTACGGACCACAGTGATAGACGACCATTGGCTGACTGAAGAAGTTGTGAAAGACCAAGAAGGCGATCCAGAATTGAAATACCTACTGGAATGGAAGAAAGAAGGCCGCAAACCAACTTGGCAAGAAGTTGCACGACACTCGAAAACCGTAAAATCGTACTGGGCGCAGTGGGACTCCATTGTTATAGAGAATGGACTACTGAAACGTATCCTGGAAGGTCCTGAGGCTACAGAGCAAAAGATGCAGATCATAATCCCTAGGAAAAGAGTACCGGAGGTACTGAAGGAGATTCATGATGGAACTGCTGGAGGACACTTAGGAGTAACGAGGACAGTTCAGAAGCTGCGTGAGCGATTTTACTGGGTTAATTGTCGAGAGGATGTAAAGGAGTGGTGCAAGAAGTGCGTAGTTTGCGCCGCAAGCAACGGACCGCAGAGACGTCGGAGAGCCCCAATGCGTCAATACAATGTTGGGAGCCCGTTTGAAAGAATCGCAATTGACGTGGCCGGTCCATTTCCAGAATCCGACAAGGGAAATAAATACATCATAGTGGTCATGGACTACTTCAGCAAGTGGGTTGAAGCTTATGCCTTGCCAAATCAAGAAGCCGCTACGGTAGCAGAAGAACTTGTCAACCAGTGGATCTGCCGATTCGGGGTACCGTTGGAATTACACTCCGACCAAGGTAGAAATTTCGAGTCGTCTCTGTTCCAAGCAATCTGCGAGCTATTGAACATTCGCAAAACAAGAACAACTGCTCTACACCCACAGTCGGATGGCATGGTCGAACGCATGAACAGAACCATCAATAGACACCTCTCCAAGGTTGTCTCCGGCCACCAAAGAGACTGGGATTGTCATCTACCAATGTTCCTGTTAGCTTATCGATCATCCGTCCATGAAACAACAGGACAGACTCCGGCTAGCATTGTCTTTGGTCATGAACTGCGATTGCCCTGCGACTTGAAGTTCGGCAGCAAACCAGGTGAAAATTTGGCTGGCGAAGATTTCGTCACCGAACTTCGGAAGAAGATGGACGACATCCATGAGCAAGTACGCTCCAACATCCAGAGCGCTAGTGACAGGATGAAAGACCAATATGATGTCAAGGCTGAGAATGGGGGATATCAAGCCGGGGATCTGGTTTGGCTATACAACTCACAGTGTCGCCGTGGTATGTCCCCAAAGCTACAGAACTCTTGCGAAGGTCCCTACGAGGTACTGAAGCGAATAAATGACGTCATCTATCGAATCCGGAAAAGAACTGGAGGAAAACCAAGAGTGATTCAATTCAATCGGTTGGCTCCTTTCGCCGGTGACAACAACGATGGCAACGCCAATGAATCTCGAGCTCGACGAATTAATGTACAAGATCCGGAAATAACCTTTGATGAGTTCATGACCTCCTATTCTACGGGCCATAAAGTACGAAATGGTGTGACCAAGGAACATCAGGGAGACTTATTCAAAGTGCCTACAGAATACTCATTAGCGCATTGTGTGGCCCAAGATCTACAGATGTCTCGAGGAATCGCCGTGGTTTTTAAGAAAAAGTTCGGCATCCATGTGTCGGCAAAGTGTTACAGATAGCCGACAGACAGTCGAGCCGAAACAGAAGCATTTTTTACCTGGTGACCAAACATCTGTCCCACGAGAAACCAACTTATCGCACCGTCTGGGACACCCTATGTGATCTACGTGGTGTGCTGCTCGATCAGGATATTTTAAAACTAGCTGTACCAAAGCTAGGCTGTGGCCTTGATGAATTGAGCTGGAGAATTATAAGAAACA
Source organism: Pterostichus niger (assembly GCA_947425015.1). NCBI lineage: Eukaryota > Metazoa > Arthropoda > Insecta > Coleoptera > Carabidae > Pterostichus > Pterostichus niger. The sequence goes on along the minus strand of OX380336.1, from coordinate 24,712,515 downwards.
TGCTGGAAACTATTTTCCAATATACCGGAATTGAGATCCTGGTGTGCAGCTATAATCCCTGTGGTTCAACAGTAGTGAAAAGAACTGTGGACTGTTATTTCCACCAAACGTCACAGTGCTCGCGGGGATCAACGTGCAGATATCGACATGGCGCAGAAAAGTTTCGGGACGAAACATCCTTAAGGAGGGGGCAGTGTAGCGAGTACGGCCCTGTTCCGTCTGGAACAGTCGACACGTCTGCTGCACGATTCACCGCTGTCTCAGACGCAATAGACAGGTCCGTACCTGTTCGCTCTGCGTCATGCTTCTACCGTGTGCCAGAAACTCTCGAATATTCTCGAATACATTGTTGCAGCATATAAAGGAGAGTTTCGGCCGGGAAGAGGCATTCTGTATTCGAAGTGTGAACTGTGCAAGTCGTTGCTAAGTACTTTGTTGTGAATATAAATACGTGTTGAATATAAATATATGTCTTAGTAGTTGTACTACATTAGTTTCGTTTTAAATAAATATTTTGTTAGTGTTTTCATTACTCGTGTTTTATTTAATAATAAACTTCACCGAACCCGAAATTGTAATAAACGTTACAATAGTATACGGACACTCAAAAACCCACGTCGACGATTTCTCATAAGATTGAAAGCAAGGGTACCCGACCACGCTTTGTTGTCGATCAGAAATTGACGCAAAGCTTGTAAGAGAAAACTAAAATTTTGTAAATCTGACAGTGACAGTTACCATTTTGTGCAAGATATATCTATAAAGTTCGTATGTATTTGGTTGATTATATAAATAATTGCTTTGTTATTATAATATTACTTATACGAGTACATATGTATTTTAGGTAACAAAGAAAAAATATAACCTAAACAAATACTGTACCCCATTAGAATGAGAAAGATGGTATATTTGTTTAAAAAATGTGCAAATCTGACCATAGTGCAATTACTTATATATTACTAGTTGCAGGTATTATTTTTATTGACATACAACTAAAATTAAAAAATATTTATATTTGCCATTAAAATGTATTTATTTTATATTTGTAGGTATTTTAATATGCAAAAGAAAAAAATATGCAAACAATATGAGTTATTAAATTGTAACTAACCCTTTGCTATGAATGAAGAACTATACAGATAACAATGTGTGCTATACTTACGAAGTGCCGAATAATTTGGAATCAAAATTATAATCTAGTATTAGTGTCGTAAGATATATAATTTTTCGTCACATTAAACAATTACGGCTATGTAATCCATTAACAATGAATCAAAAATAAATACAAGAGTTATAAAAAAGTAAAAGAAAAACTGTTACAAAAATTATTACACCGAATTAAATTCGCTATAAGTAATTACATACACATACATACATACATACATAACATCACGCTATATCCCAGCTAATTATTTGCTTTATTGAGATATATAATTCAAAGTTCATAATATTAATGTAACAAAATTTTTGTATTGAGAATCAATCAAATTTAAAAATTTATATTTAAACAAAAAATAGTATTATTTCATATTTATACCTGGACGATATTGTGTTTGAGGACAGAAAGATTATCCCCTACTGATTTTATTACGGTTGGGTTACTTGAAGAGGTAGCTAGAAAACTAAGAGTGAAATAAGTTGCCTAAATACCGGCGTAACGTGTAAAAATATGTCCGAAAAATTTGTATTTGTTCAACACATTTTCCCATTTTTTAGAGAACGGATAATTTGATAATTTCGTCTGTAGGCTCCTCGAGAATAATAAAACTAATGCTACCAAATACCAGGAAGCAATTTTAAAATAAAAAATTGTGATAGACAATATGAACATTATTATATTGCAATTTGTAGAAGCGATATTTTTTTAATGATTATATGTTTCAAAATTTAAGACTTATATTTTGTTTATAAAGTATTGAACAATAGGTGTATTTTTTTGTAATCATAACAAACACTTCAGTAACGAGAAATCTGCTGCTAAAAACAAAAATGCCAGTTCTATGAGACAGGGGTCGAACAGCCTTAAATGGGGCAGCACAAACCCCTGAAACATTCATAGAGCATCAGTTCACATCAACATTCTCATTTTGACACACGATACTCGTTTCGACCACATTAACACTTCCTCCATACGAACTCTTTCTTTCTTCACAACCAAAATCCATCATCACACAACAAACATCCATCCATTCGCTCCTATACAATTGTTTCGTAAATCTTCACTTACGCCCACTTCTCTAACAACGAATCTATAAAGAAATGAAGGCAGCATAGCCTGCGCTTGTTTAAAAATACATTTAACACAATTGCAGTTGGACACTATATAGTAAAAATTGAAAATGAAGAAAAAAAAAGATGACGAAGGAAGGGAGTATCTACTGCGCTTGTTTTTGAAACTGAATTCCACACAATTGCAGTTGGATTATTGTAATTAAGATACAAAAATTGGGTTTTGTTTCATTTTATATAAAAAAGTTAGTCTTACACTTCATTATTTGGTTTAATTAAATTTCATTTATTTATGTAATACGTAGTTAGCAGTCAAAATTCATTCCCACAATACAAACATTTAGATTTTTTGCTAAAAGAATTTTATAGAAATCATCTTTTATAGTGTTGCTTATTTTAAAAGTTGAAAATAATTTTGTTATTAATAGTTTCATATTAAAATTGAAGTAAGATTTATATGAAAAGAAAGTTGTTTATTATTATTTTTCATTAACGATGATAACCGCTTTTCTATCATATTTTGTATTCAAGTAGAATTATATTATATTATATTATATTAGTAGAGTTAATATTATATTCAAATTGCATATTGGTATATATGGCTAATCTTGACCTTTCCGCTTGTATCTTTACCTTTCATGTAAAGATCAATCGATTGCACTTATATATGTATTTTGATATCTTGCATATTTTACAAATACACATTTTTATATACTTATTTTGTTAAAAATGTTTTATGTAGACAATTCTTAAAGCAATAGAGAAATTGTTATGGAATTGAACTCAGACTCCACGGGAGCTATCAAACAGTGTTCAATAATACAAAAATGATTTTGTATTGAAAAAAAATTAAGGATTGCAACTTGCAACAAAAATTTCACATTGCATATATAAGCTGAGGTCTGTAGATGTAGAATGTTGGTTCTCATTCTACAATAATCTGTTGTCGGATAAAAGACAACGTTTTCTTGCAGAGAACAGAGAAAAACAATTAATTATTGTTTTAAAAATATACAAGATTAGAAATATTTTCTGCATTATTTTTTTTTTGTTTTGGAAAATATTTTATAAAAATTAAATAATAAATAATAAAAGTTACTTTCCAAAAAGTATTTTTATTTGCACTTGTCCATTTTTTTTAAATAAATGCATATTTATCGCAAATATTTTGCGCAAATATGTGCATATATTAATAATTTTAACAGCATACATAAGCGCTTATTTCCAATCTTTTTAATGCAAGGACATAATATATAATTCCGTGAAATTGTAACTGAAGGGAACATGATTTCTGGAGATATATTCATATCTATTCTTATCAAAAGTTTGATTTGTCCCTGAAATAAATTTATCAGGTATTTAGACACTAAAAGTTCAATATAAATATCAAGTTCCCAAATTTCGTTAATCGTTCTTGTATATATTATACATGAAAAATAATCTTGAATGCTGATTGATTTATTCTCTCAAATTTTTATTTAATAAATTAATAAGGTAAGTATTTGCTTAAAAATAAATAAAATAGTAGAAGTATTTTTCAAAAGAGTTATTTAATTAACACCCACTGACAAAAGTATTATATATTACAGGAAAATTACAAATACGATTTATAAGTGTTCGCTTTTATTCAGTAAAGGTATGTTTATAAATATTCCAGAGAAACAGGTAGATATAATTAATTTTTTACTAATGGGCATTTTTGTGATTTATTAGACAAATATAATATTAATAATTATATTAAAAAAAAACTTATATTAAAAAAATATAGTCAGTTGAGTTTGAAGCTGAATAACTCTTTAAAAACATCACAAAAATTAAAAATAAATAGGTGTTGATAATTTGAACATTTTTTCGAAAGGTTATCTTCAACCAGGGCACTGTTTTCAAAATCGGTTTAAAAAATATAAAAAATAATAATAAATTATTATAATATATACTCACCGCCGACTACAAGATCCTGGAGGAACGTTTGGACCAACAAGAGCAGTACTCCCGTCGAAATTGCATCCGCGTGTTTGGGGTTCCGGAGATGGTAAATGAAAACATCGGTGAAGTTGTGCGATCTGTGTTCAGTGAAAATCTAAAAGTGAACGTGAGTCCTGATCTAATTGACCGATGCCATCGAACAGGTAAAAGAGACTTTCATTCTCCCTCTGCCAGTACATCGAGACCGCGCCCTATAATAGTTAAATTTTGCTCGCATAAAACTCGCTCTCTGATTATCAATAATCGTAAGCAACTCCGCGGAACGAAAATAATTATAAAAGAAGATTTAACTAAATCCAGGTTAGATCTTTTTAAACAAGCGTGCGCTAAATTCGGTTTTCGAAATGTGTGGTCAACTGATGGCATCATATACGTGAAATCTAATGATCGTAATATTAAAAGACTGTCGTATTCAGACCTTATTTTTGTTAAATATAACTATGCGGGGCGTCATCAATGTGGATATCGGTGATACATTTATCTGCGAGCTTAATACTCAATCGCATATATCATTTTTTATTTCATTTCATTTAACAGCTGTCTTCAACCTTTACTCATTCGCGCTTATAAACAAGTAACAACTATTATTTTCATAGGTCATTGCTCTTGTTGTCTTACTCGGGGTTTCAACAAGTTACTTATTTTTATCAAGGTCTTTACACTGTAGCACTTACTCATCTTACTTTAATTTATTTTTGTCATACACTGCAAAAATAACATTTTTTTTTCTGTAATTTATTATCATGCATATATTTTATCAAAATGTTAGAGGTTTAAATACTAAACTAGATATTTTTTACAATAATTGTTTTTCTACGGACTATGACGTCGTTTCCCTAACTGAAACTTGGTTGAGTGATAGTGTGCATACCTCAGAATTATTTATGTCTTATTACAACGTGTATCGAAGAGATAGAGACACATCAATTTCAGGAAAAGCCCGTGGCGGCGGTGTTCTATGTGCTGTTAATAATAAATTTAAATCTGTCTTTTTAAATATAACTTTTCATCCTAACTCTCTTTCAGATATCGTTGGCACTAAAATTTTTCTATGTATTTGTTATTTATTGTCCTCCACCGATTTCAGTTGAGCAACATAATTACATTTTCGAAAGTCTTTCATGCTATGCGCCTCTACTAGATAATAATTTCATTATTGTTGGTGACTTAAATATCTCAAAACTTGTAGATTCCATTAAGCTAAATTACTCAGATAATATAATATCTAATTATCAGAACTTCATTTCTTTTTTAAATGCAAGACAGTATAACAATGTCACAAACTCTTCAAACCGAATTCTGGATGTCGTCATATCAAACTTATCGTGTGCGGTTGTTCGAGATATGAATCCAATTGTTGAAGAAGATCCTCTCCATCCTGCACTATCTATTACTCTGCCTTCTGTTTTAACCGTAAAATCTATTATTTCTTCATTTAACTTGAATTCAAATACATATAACTTTCGCAATGCAGACTTTCATCTTTTATATAATTTACTCTCTGTGTGCAATTGGGATTTTCTATTTCGGTATAATGATATTGACGCAGCTTTTTCCATATTCTATTCAACCTTGTATGAAATCATGAACAAATGTATCCCATGTAACATAAGAAAAACATCAAAATTTCCACCTTGGTTTACTAATAATATAATTAAGAATATTAAACGTAAAGAACAGTTTTTGAAATTGTATAAAACACATAAAACTGAAACTTATCTCAGTGAATTTAAAAATCTTCGTTCTCTTATTAAGAAAGAGATTAAGTCTGAACACAAGAAATATTTAGACGGTATTGAAAACAATTTGTCAACGAATCCTACCAATATATGGAATTACATTAATAACAAAAAACGTGTTTCACGAATCCCAGGTAATATGCATCTTCACAACATGTCTTTTGATAATACTGCAGACATAGTCCAAGGATTTGCAGATTACTTTTCTAGTGTATATTCTGTTGTAGATACTGATTCAAATATTTATATAGGCACAACTGATATTAACTCTAATACTCTAAAAATATCTAACATTACTGAAGATGACATCGTACTTGCGATTAGGGAACTTAAATCTTCTCGTAATCCTGGCCCTGATCACTTACCCTCATATATCATTAAAGCATGTAGTCACTTTCTTGTTAAACCATTACATTTTCTTTTTAATCTATTTTTATCAACTAATCGCTTTCCTTCTATTCTTAAAAAATCATTCATTTGTCCTATCTTCAAAACTGGTGACAATACAGATATCGCAAATTATCGTCCTATTACTATACTTTCTAATATCTCTAAAATCTTTGAATCAATTCTATATAAGTATTTATATAACTCAACTTCCACACATATTTCTCGCCATCAACATGGATTCATGTCCGGCAGATCTACCGTGACTAACCTTATGAATTTCACTGAATTCACCCTTAATTCTATACGTGATAACTATCAAGTTGATGTGATATATACTGATTTTAAAAAGGCTTTCGACAGTGTAAATCACAGTGTACTTCTGGAAAAACTTGACAAATTTTTTCACTTCAGCGATGATCTTCTTCATTTTTTCAATTCCTACCTTACAGATCGTGAAATGACTGTGTATTTTAATAACTTTAAATCAAACTCGTTTATTGCTACTTCTGGTGTGCCCCAAGGTTCGAATTTAGGCCCCCTGTTATTCAATCTTTTCATTAACGATGTGGTGGACTCCATTCAACATTCTCAAATACTTTTGTATGCTGATGACATAAAAATTTATAAAACTATTAACTCAATTAATGATTGTATTCTGTTACAAAACGACATCTACAATATTTTAAAATGGTCTCATAATTCAAAATTATTCTTTAATTTCAGCAAATGCAAGATAATGAGTTATTTAGTTAAAAAATATGTTTACACTTATGCATACCAAATGGAAACTATTTCGCTTGAGAGAGTAACTCAGTTTAAAGATCTTGGGATTATATTTGACACAAAATTATCATTTAATGTACACATTGAGACTACTGTAAGAACATCCTACAAAAATCTCGAATTTGTAATTAGAAACTGTCGGTCTTTCTGTAAAATAAGAACACTTAAAAGCTTATATTGCGCATTTGTCCGTTCTAAGCTAGAATATTGTCTACAAATTTGGAATCCAATTTATAACCGATACGTAGCTAAAATTGAGTCTATTCAGCATAAATTTATGAAATATTGTTATTTTAAATTGCATGGACAATATCCTAGTTGGGACCAAGACTATTCTAATTTATTGCCTGAAGTGAACTTAATGTCATTAAATAGCAGAAGAACTTTACAATCATCTCTCTACTTATATAAATTAATTAATAACAATATTGATGATGCATGTAGTCTTGCGCTAATATTATTTCATATTCCACGGGTCACTTCAAGAAATAAAGCACTATTTCATTGCAAAAGAGCTAGGACTAATTATGAATTGAAATCCCCTATAAGACAACTCTGTGTAGCATATAATAATATATCATGTATCATTGACATTGACATATTTGGCGATTCCTTACCTAGATTTAAGCGTTTATTAATTAATTATTTCTCTGTTTAAGTAACTTGTATATTTTCTTATATTTCTGTCTATTTCTTTTGTGACAACTCATTCTTTTATTTTTTGTATTCTGTATAATCGTCCTGTAATTGGGATCTTGTATCCTGTTGGATCGATTAATAAAATAAATAAATAAATAAATAAAATTAAAGTTACTAAATGGCGACTTTTATGATTCTATTCCTTATAGAAGTCACTGCGTTATCAAATTTGAAAACTGGTCCTTCTGTTTAAATATGTAGTTTACATTTTTGCTGTTAAGAATTGAAGTTCGTATGTACACGAAAATATTGGTTTCGATGAAAAAACACATTTCTTGACTAAAACAAGACGTCTTTAGTAACATGTAAAATAGATGAAAATAATTGATTTATATTTTAATATTCTATCTCCCCAAGTTATTTGAATAAATTTGTTAATATCAAATATATATACATATATTTGTTTCTTATAACTAGAAAGTATTAGTATAAGATCAGCAAAATAAAGTTAATAATTACAGATTCTGCATAAACGAGCTTGTATAAAAGGAATTATGAATGTGAGTGCAGTGAGAGTGGTGGTAGAAATTTCTAGCGAAAATAGATCTGTTGAAGGAATGTTCAGTGAATATTTCAAGGGTTCAAGCAATATTATTTAAATATACAGGGTGTTAAAAAAGTTCCGGGACGGTGAAATATCTCGAGAAATACAAATCGAATCAAGAAACAAAAAAACACGTGTTTCATATTTTGCAAAAATCTATCTAAGCACACCAAACAGAAACCCCAACTCCACCCCGTGGGGGTTTTTGTTTGGTATGCTTAGATAGATTTTTGCAAAATATGAAACACGTGTTTTTTTGTTTCTTGATTCGATTTGTATTTCTCGAGATATTTCACCGTCTCTGAACTCTTTTAACAGCCTGTATAAAGAGGAATGTATCTACTATAGTAAAGAAAAGATTTTAGTTTTTAATTATAGACGCGGATTTTTTAATTAGTTTGGCTTCAATCGGAAATTGCCGAAGTGCCTTCGGCATTTCGATGTGAGAATTCGTATGCCCGAGATATCTTTCGTGCGATACGTACTCTAAAAGTTCATCAGAGTAATTAATTTGAATAGTAGGTCTCGGTTCAGATTTTTTTAACCAACAGATATAGACAAATTTATAAAAAGACGACATTACTTAATTATAATCAGGAACATCACAAATAATTTTGTTAATAAATATATAAATAAATAATGTAAAATAGAATGATATATAAATATTTATATTTCTGTACACAAATGAATACGAGGTTTAATTGTTTTTGATACCGCAATGTTCATTTATTATAGAAGTAAATCGAGAACTATACATCTGTCGTGCATGGTATGGAATAAAAAACTTTAAAGAAAAATGTCGAGCTGAATGTTATTATTATTTTTCTCAAATGATAATAGAAATATATCTTGTTTGGTATCAAATTTAATTTATTGAAAAGAGATGACGAGTAGTCTAAATACTTTAATATTGTAACCTAAAAATCATGAGAAACTTATCGTGTTTGGTTTGAAAATTGTGAGGATAGATGTTTAAGAAAAAAGTCAAAAATTGTAACCGACTGATTGTCAATAATTTTTATTTAAAAGTCATTGGAAATATACTTTCTTCAGTTTTAATGAAAGATTTCTGAAAGATTAAGTAAAAATAATCAGTTACGGATTGATAGACAATCGTTTTCTAATAATTAGTAAACAGTATTTTTACAATATTAGTACTCGACTAGATGGCTAGTAATAAGACGAAAAAAGATACTTTTTTTCAGGTTCCACAAAGCCTAGCGTGAGGCCGTGAGGGTCGGTAAAGTCTAAAACTAAAATTGTGAGAGTTATATCTGTATATGGATCCATCACGGTCACTTTATTCATTTCTACAGCTTAGACGGATAATCCGATTGATTTTAAACTTTTCTTGTTGACCAATTGTCAACTATGGGGAGTGCCTTTCGATAATTTCAGATTTTTTGTACCCATGATGTGAGAGAAATCTAAAAAAAAACATATATTTTGGAACAGGTATATATCTTTAAATATGTACATATACATGTGCATTTAAAAAATAAATTTTTCACATGACATTGCACTATAATGTCGTTTGGCTGCGTATTTCTGCAAAACAAAGTTAAAATTGTTCGAAATACAAATTGTGACTGTAATTAAAAACTAATCGTGTTTGGTACCATATTAAAGATTTTGAATAGATATTTCGAAAAGAATAATTAAAATTTGTAGTCAGCTATAATCATTATGTTCGACTGACTGTTAATTATTTTTCCTAAAAGTCATTAGAAATTTAATATCAAATTAAGAAGTTTGGAGAGAGATCTCGAACGGAATTAAAAATTGTATTCAATTAATTGTCTTGTTTCTTTTCTTTCTATTAATCATTAGTAAATATCGTGTTTGATATCAAATTACATTTTTTGAAGAGAGATTTGAAGCAGAATAATTAAATTATAATCGACTGATTGTCAAATGTTTTACTTAAAAATCTTTAGAAATCTATCATATTTGGTATCAAATGAAAGGTTTTGAGGATAAGTGTCAAAGATGATAACAGACTGATTGTGAATTGTATTTATCTTAAGGCTTTGGAAATATACCTTTCTACAGTTGTAATGAAAGGTTTCTGATATATAAAATAAAAATGAATCAGCTTCGATTGACAGGCAATCGATTTCTAATATTAGTGCTCAACTAATGGACATATAAACTAGAAAGTTTAAAACAAATTTTCATCCGGGTTGAATCTATAAATATAACTCCTAAATACTAGATTGAAATTTGAAATAACAGTTATAAATCTAAATTATTAGTAAGCATCGTTTTTTTAAATGTTTTTAAAAGTAAGTATGTAAAAATTAGATTAATACAAAACAAAAACTTTTAAATGAATGTCTTAACAATTAAATATTTTCTTGAGGCCCAGTTACATAGAAGTTGGTGGAGGTAAAATGCGAACATATGGTAATATATAACAATCGTACTTTGTATTGTACGAAGTAATATGAACTGATCTGATGAAGAGAGTAATAAATAATAGAAGTAATAATGAAATATGAAAGTAAATGTTGAAAGTTAAAACTAGAATAAATTTGTAGTTTTAATGAAAAGAAAACAGGAACAGATTTAATTTAATTGAGAAATATGTAATGAACTACAAACAAGAATAATAATTTAACTAGAATTTACAACAAATATTCAAATAACTTTTCTCCCTCTATCAGACAGTAGCCCGAGCGATTGTAAAATCCAGCCCTAACATTATTTAATACGAGGATAGACTGAAAAGTAATGCACACATGCTTGTAGAGCGCGAACAAAAACAAATAGCAAAATCGGGCAAAAATTACTTGAAAGTACAATTCTTAAGCTTCAAAATCTTATATTTATTTTTCAACATAGTTATCATTAAGGCTAACAAATATCTCCCAACTTGTAACAAGTTTTTTTTCATTTCGTCACTGAAAAATTCTTTCAACTTTTCTCGAATCCAGGATTTGACAGCTGCCTTTACTTCCTCGTCCGAGGTGTAATGATTACCCTTGAGGTCTCTCTTGAGTAGAGGAAAAAATAAAAATCGCAAGGCGCAAGATCGGGGGAATAAGGAAGGTGTGAAATCGGTTCACACATCAGGTTTCGCAGAGGCGTGTGGACGAGCGTTGCAAGATTATTGGCGCCAAGCTGCCTCTAATACGACAAACTCGACATCGAAGGTGTTTTAGAATTTGTATGTACCGAGAAGAATTTACCGTTGTCCTTCGTTCCAGAAAATCATCTGCGGCGTATTTCATCAACAATTGTGGCTTTTCCAGGCTTGCAACCACTAATTTTTAGTACCTATCGATTCACAGTAGCCCTATGAAAAGCATTGTCATCATAAATAACCTTTAAACGACGATGAATTTCAGTAGGAGTCCCTTTTTCAACAGTTAAAATTTCGATAACAGCACGCTGTTTAACTCGCGTTGACATAGCATTAGAACACGTCTCCATACTTTCGCTTCTTGAAATACACTTGATGAACGCACTTATCTCAAACTGCGCATGTGTATTGATGGGGAACGTTACTTCACATGCCACCTGGCGCGCTTTTGAAAGTCATTTTGCTCATGCTCTACAAGCATGTGTGCATTACTTTTCAGTCAACCGTCGTATTTGTGGCGTAATTGTTGCAAACGCAACTAGAATTTTAATTTACAGTTCATCCACTATGGGTGCTTTTTTTTCTACGCAACTATTAATTTTATATTTAACATAACCCCACAAAAAAAAATTTGAGGAGCTAAGTTCAGAGACCTAACTGGCCAAGAAATTATGCTACGGATGCCGAATATATTTTTTAAATATTCTTGTACTATGAACATATTGTATGCAGGGCAACCATCCAGCTGAAAGAAAATTTCATTCATTCAAGAATACCACTCCAAACATTCAATATCTATGGATATTCAGTACGACTATTATCTGGGTTATTTTATGACCAGAAAAGAATATGATGAATTATGTGGAACATTCAATGGAAACGTGGAATTATCTATAAAAACAATATAACTTAGGAAATTAGCATCATTGTTTGTCATTGGGATAGATTTCCAGATCTTTTGATAATTTGCAGGTAGTGGTAGTCATTTTTGTACCAAAAATATGAAAGCAAGCATCATTATATCGCTCATCTATTTTATAGTTTTTTGTTATAATTATATAACAAAAAAACTATATAAGTATAACAAAAAACTGAAAATAGATGAACGATATAGTGATGTTTGCGTTCATATTTTCGATTAAACGCGACAATATTATCGTAGAATTAAAAATTATATGACTCCAAGATTAAAAATAAGCAGAAAATAAAGAAATAAGCATTCAAATAATAAAATGCATGTAATAATATGCGTAATTCATACAGTTTTTAAATATGTTTTCTTTAAATGTTTGGTGTAAGCAAAAAGCTTAGAATCCGCCCTGTAATCCAGCCATAAATATATAAATACTATAGTAGAAAATCTAAGTTCTTTCTAATGGATAAAGTAATGTCTCTACATTAAGGGCCGATATTTGATTGTCCTGAAAACAATTAAAAATGGCAATTAATATAGTATTCATAATTTAAACTATGTTTTGATATATACATTTATTAAGAATTATATCAGGATATTGAAATATCTGTCCAAAATTAAATAAATCATGACTAAAAATCTGTTCGAAGAAAACTGTTTTCAAGTTATTATCATAAATTGCCTAGTCAATAGTAGATAGTTTGAATTAGTACAAGATTCTTGTAATGACAGTTGTTCAAAATACTAGCATTTTATATTTGGTCGTCTAGTATAAGAGAGAATCAAAGAATATAACTGTGGAAACATTTCATTTATATAAGAAAACATTTAGATAAAAAATATTGAAAGACGAGAATAAAAAAGTATCAAAAAGGGCTGCTATGAAAATATTGAGGGTGTGGTATTGACATAACGTCCGAAAATATATCAAAATGAAAGTTTGTTAAATGGACGCTGCCTTTGAGTTGGATCGAACTTATAAAACATTTTATTAAATATTCAGTCAGAAATATGTTACAACTATAAGAGACTACTTGAATTCTAGCATATTATAAAATAGTCTCGTGTATTATTAATTGATACATATATTCGTAATTTTCTTAAAATTGTTTGTTTTTCATCATTTCATATTACACCACACATGTATTCCTACGATGCGAGTGGAAGTCCAGTTAATGTCTATGCTTGAATTAATTAATATAAAAATTTTAACCTGTTTAATTTTCGAGTAATAACTATTCTAATTCAGGTAAATACTATAGTTTGAATAAAATATCATTAGTCAGTTTCTATACACATTGTGTGTGGCAAGTTTGAGAGTGTGACAGAATATGAACCTGTTATTTCAATCCGATTTTATTCCTATTTTTCTCTCTATATCATAGGAAGCTTAGATCCTACGACTTTTTCAAAAACTAAAATGTTTCTATTTAGAATTTAATTTAATAATTTTTTTAAGTATTTACTTAATATACTAATTAAATTACAAATTATTTATTTTCAGTGTTTTTCGCTTTCAATTTGTCAATATGGGGTAGATGGCTCAATGGTAACGAGTCGGCCTGTGCATTTAAGAACACGGGTTGGATTCCAACAGCCGACAATCAATTTTCACCACGTTAAAACCACCATTCCTCTCTACTAAAATCTTTGCTAGTTGTGATTTTACGGTTGGTAACCGCACTTCACGCGAAGAAATATATCACTTACCGAAATCTGCTACGACAGAGTGCCACACACAATAATGGGTAAAAGACGTAATGATATATTTATTATATTTTAAATTGTCAGTCGGAAAATCAATGATCGGATATATTGTTATTTAATATCTCTGACTCAATATTTAATCAAGCTGAGTTCATCATTTGTCTTTTTTTCTTTATTTATTTTTTTCAATAGAAACTTCTGTTGTTGATAAAGCGCTTGGGCTTAAGTACCCCAACTGCCCTCTCTTAAATCCAGCCCTAAAGGTAATCAATTGTACAATAAAAAATAATAATTTTGAAAGAAAAATAACAGTTAAAAGATGAAATTAAAGTAATAATATTGTTTTAAGATACTAGAAAGACATTTTGTCGTAATGTTATTTATTCATATTATATCATAGTACATAGCACAATTTACGTAATGTTATCATATCTATATAGTAGAATTGAAATTTATGTTTTTATTCAGGTAGAATATTTCATCTGAATTATATTATCCAAATTTCGTATCACACATTTTATCACATCTGATATCCGACTTCTAATCGAATCAAATCTGTAAATAGAAAGAAATTGTTGGTTCTATTTTCTATTTTCTGAATGAAATATATTTTGTTAAAAATTTGGACATTGGATATATTTTATTGCATGAGAATTTGCATTTTTTCCTAAATTAATATGTCTGCCACACTATCTATTGGTTTGAATTTTTCTATACATCCTACTATAGGTACTAGTTTTCTATTATTCGTTTTAGCAGAATAAATTTAGTTCGTTTTTTGTTCGAAGGATTAGAATTTTCCAGATACATTTAATCATTGAATTTTCTAATATACTTATATAATTTTAGATTGTATAATAAACGATAAAATATTTTTGCAAGAAAAATTATACTTACCTACCTACATTAGTCCCTGTTTTCATTTTATATACTAATTAAAAATATTTCCGAGTATAAACGGCCTTGAGCAGTAAGTGACAGCGTGACTTCTTAGTGTGCCTATAAATTCCAAATCCAAATCAAAAACTGATCCAAAAATTCTAAATTCCTATCCATTCTAACCCCCCTACCCAATCCCTTCAAATCATATGATATTCCAACGTTACATTGGATATTATCAAAATCAACCTAAAATAATTTTTTCGAAACCAGTACAGATATAAACAAAACAGGTGGAGACATCTAACAATAAGTAGTGTCACTGCGTGACACTACAAACAATATATCATTACCGACAAATTAACAACAACAAAAATGTCAAACATAACCAAATCATACTCAGAAACGACACAAAACAATAAAAACATAACCCAAAAAAGGACATATTTCCATCGAAAGAACAAGCCATAATAATAAATGCCATTGACGAAATCCCTATTTCATCGTACGTCTATGAAATTGGAAAATCCGTACCACCAAAAAACATAACACATGCATTTAGAATGTCTAACAAAAGAATATGCATTTTTTTCAGCTCAAAAAATATAGTAGATGAATTCACAAAAAAACACACCGTATATATTAATTGAGAATCATAAATTAGATGTAAGAAGGCTGATTTCACCGACAAAAAGATTAGTTATATCTAACGTATGCCCTTCAATTCCTCATAATATTATTGAAAATGCGCTACAACAATTAGGTATCAAAACAGCATCACCAATTACACCCTTACGTGCTGGTATGTTAGATGGCGAATTCTAACATATTTTAAGTTCTAGGCGACAAACATTTATACAAAGTGACCAAGAAATATATATTCCTGAAACTATAGTAATAAACTTTGACGATACAGACTACAGAATTTTTCTTACAGATGACAGTTTAATATGTCAAACATGTAAAGTACGTGGACATTCCGCACAAAAGTGCAAGAACAAAAACAATGTGAACCAAGAAAAAAACAAAAATACACTTCTAAAACCAACAGTCAGTGGCAACACTAAAAATAAACCAACACTGCAACCAAAACAAACCTCAAATCTACCAGATAAAAATACGACAGAAAACAAAATGATAAATCTAAACCAACTTAACGATCAAAGAAAAAAATTGTTAAAACCATCACCTGAAACAACGCAACCCCTATTAGCAACAAATTCTACAGAAACAATTTTAATCAGTCAAACTGCAAAACGCCCAGCTAGTATCGACTTAGAAATAACCGAGATACAGAACGACGAAACACCAATAGAACCAAAAACAACCATAACATCTAGTCAACCAAAATCCAATACCAAAAACAAAAAACCACGCTCAGACAGTCCGTCAAACTCAACGGAAAATCTACAAAAAATTATAAGCGACAACCCAAAATTATATCCTCTCGACCACAACGAATTCATGGAAATCCTGGAAAACGCATGTGGCGTGGACGATCCACTTAGCATTGTTAGAGACTTCACAGACGAACCACACGAAGTAATAAATATGTTACAATCCCTATACAAGTATATACCGAGAGGATTAAAACTAAAAGGTACAAAAATAATGAATAAACTAAAAATCCAATTACGGGAGGAACAAATACTTAATACACAACTAGATGACGTCAATAATATAATGGAACAGTAACGGTCTCATGTCCCATATAGGAGAACTCCAAAATCTAATTACACAAACAAACCCAAATTATATATGCATCCAAGAATCAAGATTCCATACTCACCAAAACCCAAAACTAAAAAATTACACAATTTACAGGAAAGACAGAATTAACACTCATGCAAGCGGAGGTGTAGCTATTCTTGTTAACAATAAAATACATACCGAGGAGATCGATCTACAAACCGACCTGGAAGCCGTTGCAATAACAACAGACATACCCACAAAAATGACAATCTGCAGTTTATACCTCGCACCTAACATCTTAATAAATGAAAATCAGCTAGTTAATTTAATAGATCAACTACCACCTCCATATATCATATTAGGAGACTTTAACGCTCACAACGAAATATGGGGTTCCACCCATGACGACAGAAGAGGAAAACTAATTGAAAAAATCATCAGTGACACAGATAACTTAAATTTATTAAATGATGGAGCGGAAACACACTTTTGCACAAGAACAGGTAATTTCTCATGTATTGACCTCTCGCTATGTGAATCTAGGCTAGCATCGAAAGTCACATGGGAAGTGATGCAACATCTACATGGCAGCGATCATTTTCCTATAAGAATATCATTCAGTTCAAAGAAAAATGCAATCACACACCCTATTTACACACACTGGAAATTAAAAGAAGCAGACTGGCAAAAATTCGCACAATATGCAGAAATAAATGACACCACCATTGAGGAAACAAAGAACATCGACGATGTAATCAAACAATTAACTTCACTCATAAATGATGCTGCAGAAAGAACCATAGGTAAATCAGAACCTTCAAAAGCAAGAAAAAAATGTCCGTGGTGGAACCAGGAATGTCAAAGTGCCATTAAAAACAACAAAAAAGCTCTATATAAATACAGGAAAAATAAGAACACCGAAAATCTTATAGAACTCAAAAGAACAAGAGCATTAGCACGACGAGTTATTCTGCAAAGCAAAAAACAGTCATGGCAAAACTATATATCAAGCATCAACACATCCACACCAACAAAAGAAGTTTGGGAAAAAATTCGGAAAATAAACGGGTTCAATACAAATAATCAATCAGCAACTCTAGTAAAGAACGGAAAGGTTATCACGGCACCACAAGAAATGGCGGAAACATTCGCAGATACATTTTACTACACTTCAAGCAACGACCACTACAGTGACACTTTCAAAGAATATAAAGAAGAAATCGAAAAAGAAAAAATTACCTAGAAGACAGTAATCTACATATAAACAAACCGTTCACTAAAACTGAACTACTATCAGCAATAAAACAATTAAAAACTAACCGTAGTCCGGGACCAGATGGGATACCATCCGAACTAATAAATAACCTACCGAACAAAACACTAGACTACATTTTAAACATCTACAACTTCATATGGAAAAATAAGACGTATCCAGAACAGTGGCGCAAAGTAATTACAGTCCCAATATTAAAACCAAATAAAAACAAAACTGAACCTTTAAATTACAGACCTATTTCAATGTCAAATATACTTAGCAAAATACTACAAAAAATGGCAAATAAAAGACTAACTTGGTATCTTGAATCAAAAAACATTATATGCGACATACAAAATGCATTCAGACAAAACAGATCAACTATAGATGAACTAGTTTATATACAAAACGATATATGCAAAACCCAAAAGAATAAACAACATATGATTCTTATATCACTAGATTTAGAAAAAGCTTACGATACAACATGGAAATATTATATTCTACGTACACTGAAAGAATACAAGGTAAACGGCAATATACTGCACTACATTCACAACTTTTTAACAGACAGAAAATTCCAAGTAAAGTATAATGGCTGTCTATCAGAAGAACGAACTCAAGTTAATGGAGTACCTCAAGGCGAAACCCTAAGCGTAACTCTATTTCTCATTGCAATAAACAAAATAAAATCATATATTCCAAAACAAACAAAAAGCCTACCCTTTGCGGATGATTTGATAATATACTATAAAAGCAAAAACTTAAAAACAATAAAACAACAGTTACAACAAACGTTAGAAAAATTAGAGGAATGGACTACGAAAACAGGATTTAGCTTTTCTGCTACAAAAACCAAAGCTATACATTTTACAAACAAAAGAAAAAACATCACAGATCCAGACATGAAACTAAACAATACTAGTATCGAATATGTACGAACGATGAAAATACTAGGTCTTGTATTTGACAAAAAATTAACATGGGTGCCACACCTCAAAAATTTAAAGAAAGAATGTACCCAACGAATAAACCTAATAAAAAACTTAGGACACCAAAAATGGGGAGCACATAGAATAAACCTAATTGAAATCTATAAAGCAATGATACAATCAAAACTAGACTACGGATGCATATGCTACGCAACAGCAAAACCAACTATATTAAAAATAATCGACCGCATACAAACCACTGCTCTGAGAATATCAATCGGCGCCTATAGAACAAGTCCTGTTACCAGCATCCTATGTGAATGTGGAGAACTCCCCTTACAACTTCGTAAAACACAACTCACCCTATCTTACATTACAAAACTAGCCCAAAATCCAAACAATCCAACCTTTAAACAAATATTCATAAATAATAACAATAATCTGAGAATCCAGAGGCACACAAAAATACATCAATATATCACAAACTCACTTAATAAATTAAATATAAACCTAATAAATATTCAGCCAATTGTATCTAATAAAAGTCCACCCTGGATCCTCTTACAACCCAAATTTAACCTCCAATTGTACCAATACCCGAAGTCCAATACCCCACATGAAGTTATCAGTCAAAAATTTCTAGAAATATATCATTCCTACCCAAATCATCAATTTATCTACACTGATGGATCAAGAAATGAAGATAAAACAGGAACTGCAATCTACACTAACAAAGAGAGTAACAAGTTTCGACTACCAGGAATATGCAGTAACTATACAGCTGAAATGTACGGGATACTAGCAGCAATTAAAAATATAAACCAACAAGAAACCCCAGGTAAATATGCTATATGTACCGACGCCCGTAGCGTGATAGAAAGCATACAAAAACTGTATGTCTCAGACCAAATGATTCAAGATATTAAAGAAGAAATACATGAAGCCATAATACACAATAAAGACATTATACTTATATGGGTGCCATCACACTGTGGTATACAAGGAAATGAAATTGCAGACAATCTCGCAAAAGAAGCCACAACAAAAGAAATAAAAAACATAAAAATCCCATCAGCTGACCTTAAAAGTCAAATAAAAAAACGTGTGAGAGAAAACTGGCAAACAACCTGGCAACTCCAAACGGATAACAAACTGAGGCAGATCAAAGAGCATACCAACCCGTGGCACAACATACCAAACAACAGAAGAGACCAGATCATCATGGCAAGACTGAGAATAGGCCATACCAAATTGACCCATCAACACATTCTACAGAAGGCCGACCCAACACAATGCGACACATGCCAGGCAACACTAACAACCAAACACATTATCACAGATTGTTACAAATATCAAAACCAAAGACAAAACAATCAAATACCGCAAACACTAAAAGAGACCCTCAGAGACAATCAATCCACAATAAAACACATACTAGATTATTTACATGATATACAAATAAAACATCTCATATAAATGTAAAATATATTGTACCAAGGACACTAATAGCCCCGTTGCTGAAGTGTCCTAAAGATACTTAATAAAAAAAAAAAAAAAAAAATTCCTTCCATGTTTTCTTTAGCACATTTAGTAAATATTATAAAATATACCTTAGAGCAGCGGTTTCCAAACTGTGAGGCGCGCCCCCCTAAGGGGGCGCGAGATTGTTTCAAAGGGGGCGCGCTATATAAAAATATAATTGAGGCTTATGAACACATTCTCAATTTATATTATAACACACATGTGTTTCTAACTCGCGCTCGCAGTAAAATATCCCTAGTTTAACAAACAAAGCCTTAGAAATTTTGTTACTTTTGGTAACATCTTATTTGTGTGAAACAGGCTTTTCCGCTGTAGCTGTTTTAAAAACAAAATATCGAACTCGATTATTCGATGATAAAGAATTGCGAGTGGCGATATCTTCAATGATTTCCCGGTTCGAGAAACTGAGAAACAAGCGCCGATTCAGCACACTCAAAAATTATGATTATATTGTATTAATTATACCTAATTTAAATTAAATATTATTTCCAATCTTATTACAATTTTATGTTTATAAATGTTGTTACATTATTTTGTTCTATTATTATGTTGTCATAAACATAATTTTAGGTTCAGAAAAAGATTTGTTATAACAAATATCTTATATAATAACAATATTTGTTTATAGTACTTATTTTTTTTTGTATTCTATAAAATAAATTATTTACGATTTTTAAAGTTAAACTGTTATAAAAAATGAGGGGGCGCGACAATTTTTTACGGAAAAAAGGGGCCGCTGAGAGAAAAAGTTTGGAAACCACTGCCTTAGAGTATTTGAAACACATGAAAGCGGTAAAGCGATAACTTTAAATTAACCTTAATTTAATATGTCAATATAAAGACTATTCCTGTATTCTTCGTTATGAATATTTTAAAAATATATATTTTTTGTAATGGTGTGTTGTTTATTTACCCCTGTTATTCTGCAGATTATCGGAAACGGAGTGTGCCATCAGACTTACAATATTCTAAAATACAATACTTTGCTAAAATTTTGGCTGCATGGATAATTATAATGTAGGTAGTGAACATAAGTTGCCATCTGTCTGTAGGACTTTCATTTAGTGTAATTAGGATTAATTCTTTTTCTGCAGATTAATATAACAAATAAATAAATAAAATGAACAACACTGCCACAAATAGTAAATGAATAGATGCTCACCTTTTGACAACGCATACCGTTGAACTCCACGTCTTGTTGTCATACCATTGATAACGAGCAACGGAGGTGGAATATGACTATAGTAGCCAAGTCCACTTAATAATAATAATTTTAAAAAATAACAACAGTCATAGCAAGAGGTGTTTATCCCGGCTGACTCGATAACGCAATTTAAACAAAACTTCGCGCTAATGATTAAAGCCTCGTTTTCATGAGTACCTCATAAGAGAGGTTAGCGCGATGTCCGTGACGCGATATAATTTCTGCTTTGCACGGTGCGCCGTGGATTCAACCTTCGTGTCCATGCTAACATATAAGAATTTAATAATTAACAAATGTCAAATCCGCGACGTGGCTTCAAATCTTAAAATATTCTCAACTCTCGAGCCACAGACCGAATCCTCGCTACGGCGTGAATTTTTAAAATTCAATCCTATTGGTTGACTCAGCAAATTAACCGTAGTAAAATTACCATGAAAATTAGGCATAAATATTGGGTGACCATCTTCTAGCAACCTGTACTGTATGTGTGCTGTTGTCACACCTTTGAAAACGAACCCCTGAAACTACTTATAACCACGGCAAAATATAAATAAAAAGGACCGATGTGATTAATATCACTCGAGCCGATTTTATCGTAAAATCTACTCCTGTCCACTATTCATAGCAGAGATCTTAGTCTTATTTATATTTCAACATCGGGAAAACAAACTGTGTGTCAACAACATTTATATAGAATATTAAGATTCAATAGTATAGACAATACAACCTTATTTTCCTTTTTTAATACATATATTTAGTAATTTTGGTGCTATTAGTAAATTATTTTAATCGATGAAATTTTAAATATACGCAAGGATACGATATTAAAGAAATACAAGCAGTATCTCGTACAGTATGGGGTAGGTGGCTCAGTGGTATCGAGTCGGCCTGTGGATCTTGAGAACCCTGGTTCGATCCCCACAGACGACAAACAATTTTCACCAATTTAAAAATCTACCCCTGTGGCTCCCTCTCCACTAATATCTTTGAGGGCCGCGATTTGACGGCTGGTAACCGCATTTCACGCGACAAAATATATCACTTACCGAGATCTGCTTAGGCAGAGTGCCACACCCAGTAATGGGTAAAAGGCGTGATGATATATATATCTCGTACAGTAGTTACAAGATTAATAAATATTTATTTCATGAATCTTACGACTTGTGAGTTACGTCTTACTCTATGTTTATGTTATGATATTGCATAAATTCATGAGATCAGGATTTTCATATTTTATTTTCAGATCTTGTATATTCCTATGTCTAGATACGTGGATACTTACATGATTCAAACAATAAGATAAATACCTATTTCTAAAACAAAATCGTAGAATATTGAGAATATTTTTACTTTAGGGTCTAACAGGCATTATATAATGTATATATATATATATATAACCCGGATTATAGTACAGGGTCCGGACTCACTGTCGCAGTGTGTCATATATTTTTAGCTTGAGTGGGATTCGAACTTGGTATCTTAGAATTTGAATGTCATAACGTTTGTAATATGTTCAATTATACATTCATTATTAATATTATTAGAAGTAACGAGAATACCAGTGATAGCAATAATGTTTACTTCGAGTAAACTCTACGTTTTGATAATTTTCGCTGATAAATCAGAACTGTGTCGCTGTAGACGAAACCCGTTGTCAATGCCTATCATAGATATAGGAGTCTTTGGGATCGATGCTACGTTAGACACTATGAAATAAGAATTCGGTTGAAGCCATACGTCGGGCACAGGTGACGTGGTGTAGCGGTTAACATCTCTGCCCGGCAAGCGGAGGGTCCCTGGTTCGAATCCAGGCGTCATCCGAATTTTTCTTTCATAAAAATTTAACTTTAAAATTATCTTCATTACTGTACGTTCAGTCGAAGTCATATGTTAAAAATATTAGAATTATGAGGTACGTGGCTTAGTAGTATCGAGTCGGACTGTAGATTTGAGAGCACGAATTCGATTTCCACAGTCGACAAATAATTTTCACCACATTAAAATTACTCCTGTATGTCCCCTCCACTAATATTTTTGATGACCGTGATTTTATGGCTGCTAACGTCACTCGACGCATATTCAATAGGGTAAAAGGCGTGATGATGTATTTTAAAGTACAATAAAAAAAAACAATTGAATACCAAAGAAGCAAATTATAGCCGAAATAACAATTTTTATAATAAAACACGATATTGAAAATAATACCATTCGATAGCTATCGCATAGTATTAACTGACGTTCCATTTGTTAAAAAAAATTATTATTCGCTTATTTGATCTACAGTTTTCATGACTATAGGAGTCTTGGGACCGATGCTACGTTAGACACTATTAGAGAAGAATTCGGTTGCATACGTCGGACACAGGTGACGTGCTGTAGCGGTTAGCATCTCTACCCGACAAGCGGAGGGTCCCTGGTTGGAATCCAGAAGTCACCCGAATTTTTCTGTCATTAATTTAATTTTTTTAAATGGCAATAGCTTCGCGCTCTCTCTCTTTCTTTCTCTCTCGCTCTCAATTTCGCTCATCAATTTTTTTTTCTTTATTTGTAGATATAAAGTGGTGTTTTATTATCGATGTGAAGAGATTTGAATCTCCTTCCCCTTGTATACAGGCCTGCTACCCATATTGAGTAAAGTTTTACTTGATGCGAAATTTGTAATTTGGTAAATATTTATCATTGTGAAATATATTGAAATTTTACTAATTATACTGTTCAGTGTATTTCTATAACAAAATGAGGTATTTTACTTGTATTGTGGTTACGTGTCTTTATGTTGATAAAAACTAGTGTTAATTTACATGGTGATTGAAAACGTTTTATAAGAACACAGCGTATAATGTATAGTGATATTCGCGATCTGTCCGATTCAGTATTTGTCATTCTCCAATATTTATAGATGTAAAGCGTAGTGGTTAGTGGTATAGATATCATTAAATTTTTGTAAAATGTCTAAAAATATATACGAATTGAAATATCAAAATAAAGTAAATTAAATAATATTAAATGACGAATTTCATGAAGAAATATGTACATAATGTTGGTGTAACATGAAAACCTGGCCATAGGCGTTTAACATGGGAAATCAGTTTTTCCTTGCGCAAAAGTGGCCAATTGATTTTAGACAAAAATGCTTCAAATGCTTGAAATTATGGATCTAAATCAGTTCTCAGATTTTATTTTGCACATTTTGTAAGCGAAATAATCGCATTAATATTTTATAAGAATTTCTACTTTATAGTGATAGCCATGGAATTGAGACAAAATGATAAACAAATGTATGACGTTTTAACTGTCAGAAAAGTTTAGTTAGAAATGGATTTGTGATTTATTTAAGTGACAAAGGTGATTGTTGTTATATCATTATTGAAAATGGATAATTTTATTTTATAATTTTTTAATATTTATTATAATAAATAATAGAATTTTTACGCAAATAATTATTTTATTTATTTAGAAATAATATTAAATTACAAAAGGGTTATTATCCATTTTCAATAATGATATAACAACAATCACCTTTGTCACTTAAATAAATCACAAATCCATTTAAAAATAAACTTTTCTGACAGTTAAAACGTCATACATTTGTTTATCATTTTGTCTCAATTCTATGGCTATCACTATAAAGTAGAAATTCTTATAAATATTAATGCAATTATTTCGCTTACAAAACGTGAAAAATAAAATCTGAAAACTGATTTAGATCCATAATTTCAAGCTCTACAACTTTTATTTGATGCATTTTTGCCTAAAATCAATTGGCCACTTTTGCGCAAGGAAAAACTGATTTCCCATGTTAAACGCCTATGGCCAGGTTTTCATGTTACACCCGGTATATATATATATATATATATATATATATATATATATATATATATATATATATATATATATATATATATATATAAATTTTACGTCATAGCCATATATATATATATATATATATATATATATATATATATATATATATAAATTTTACGTCATAGCCAAAATGATTCAAAATGTGATAAAACTAACCTCTTTTAACGTTTAATAGGCGGGAAATGGTGCCGTGCCGCAAACTCGATAAATGTCTTAAATTGGTGTTTTTCATGTATTTTTTTGAAGTTTCACTATTTTGAACTTGAAGGAGCTTATATAACATGATGCCAGAATCGATAAATTCAATATTTTGTGATTGGTTTTACACAAAACTTCACATTTTTACGATAAGCAGGGTCGGATTAAGGCAATCGGGAACCTGGAGCCAAATTAATTATTGGACCACCTACTCCCTATTTTTTAAACTGAACTTTGTTTTAAAAAAGAATCCGCTTGAAATATAAAAATATTTATTTAAATAATAAAATTAAACAAAAATATTAATAATTATAATAATTGTAATTAAAATTAATATAAAATTGAGAATAGCGTCCAAATAATTGAAATGAAAAAAAATAGTCGGAAAGTGGTCAGGACTAAATCAAAATCAGTGTTGATATGTTAACGTTTTTGTCTATTTAAGACCATCATCAGAACTATTTTTAAAAGTTGCTAGATTCTTGTTGTCCTTAGCCCAGTTCTTTAGTAGATGATAGGCATTGAAGCGCATCAACTTGATACTGTGGTTGTTGAAATAAATCAATTGAACGTACGAACGTTGGTTGTAGATAAATGAGGCAGAAAATGTATGCGACACTATGACACCAAAATATCTTATGACTATACATATGAGTTGTGCGAAGTACAGTGCGCTGATGTGAGCCACAGAACTAGCCACAATGTTGCTACAGCCACAATGTTCGCGACTCCGTTCTCCTTCCTATGTCCTACGTATGCCGCAGTGAAAAATAAATGGCAGTAGAGCACGGATTTTTGTCTCTACTATAAGTTGTAGGATATCAAAATTACATATTTTGTGAATTGTAATATGAATATAATTAGTATAATAAAATTTAAAAATAGGGATGTAAATTTAATAAATACAGATATCCTCTGGACGGGGCTCATAAAATGCAGCTCTGATCAGGTTTTAAGCGATAAAGCAATGTTATAGTCAAAAAATATGAAAAGCCTAAAATCTTGTTTGTTTTTTACAAATGACCATCATTTTAGCTAAACTCATTATATCAACGTTAAATTTTGTGTAAAACTAATCAGAAAACATGTTATTAAAGTTCAAAATAGTGAAACTTCAAAAAATTACGTGAAAAACATCAATTTTTGCCCCCCTTTATCGTCTTTGCGACACCATTCCCCGCCTATTAAACGTCAAATGAGGTTGGTTTTGATCACATTTTGGATCATTTTAGCAATGACTTAAATTTTTTTTTATAAGAACATCCTAATGTAACAGCGAAACCAACCACCGCCTATATTTTCTGTATTATTATAGTTACAAAAAAATATTATAAAGCAAAGTTGTAGAAGACCAAGGGAGACATCTGCTTAAAGAATAAAATAATTTTTTAAATCAGTGGTTCTCAAGTTACAACACAAAGTTATATTTTTTCAAATGGGATTATACATATTTTGTAAGCCTATTCGATAGAGTATTTTTTTCTGCATTCAACTATGTGACCATTCTACATCCTTACATAACAAAAATATTGAGAAAATTCCATTTAAAGTTTCGATAAATTTTATTTAACATGACACAAAACAGTATATATATATAAATAAGAAGATTTTATAATTATATATGAATTTTAATTTAAGAACATCCGGCCACATTTAAAGATTACAATTCAGTGACATAATAACACCTCCAATTATATTTTAGTGTTAAATTTATCACTAAATTGTTTAAAGTGTAGATTTAGTACATCGAAATCTTTAAATATTGAATAATTATGATTACAATATCTCCGGTGTCAAGTAGAAAATTTATTAAATTTCATAACTTTTTTATAATTGTTAATTTAACCTATAATGCAGCATATTATCGATTCTTCCTAAAGACTATCTATTTTGGTGTTATATAAGAATATAAAATAATAGTATATGTAATTTGTAAATGGATTATTATTCTTATCACTATGCTTATGAAAAGAAAATTAATAAATTGTTATTCATAAGATACCATTGGTACTATATGTCAGCGTACTGCAAAATAGGTAATAATTATATTGGCTAAATATAATAGATATACTTTGTGAAAGTGGCGGGTGTCCGCACCCATTTACGATTGAATTTTTTTACTCACGCATAACGCTCAATAACGTACAAATAACTTCAAAATATTCACGATAGCTGAAAAAATATACAAAAAAAGTCCTTAGATGATGAATCTGACTTTCGTTAAAGTGACATCATCGATATTTTATACAATATAATTAGTAGATGACGCTGCGTTGTATTTCAAAATTGAAAAAAAATAAAGTTACTGTTAATATCTTGGAAACTGCAATTTGTATTTTATTCTGACATCAAGATTAAGGTTGCATCATCCTATCATTTTTATATGAAACATTTTTTTATTTCTTTTATTATAATTCCGGAGTTATTTGCTTTTTAAAAATAGCGATTTTATACTTACTTTAATAATAACTTTCAAATTGTTTAGAATTTTAAATTTTTCTCAACGTAATCAACTTGCATAATATTGCCTATTTATCCGACATCGTGGCTATAGTTATAGTTTCCGAGATCCCAATGGTAACCCACTTAATTTGGGACATCTGTATATGTCATTTATTTCTATTGCAACTGTTATTTGAATTTAATTATTTTTACGGGGCAAGTTCGAAATGGATTACTCTAATATTTATTTGTTTTCCTATTGCCAAATTTTTGTAGACGATTTTACCCCTGTTCAATATTACTGGACAATGTAAGATACCGTTGGATATAATTCAAAACTTTGTATTATTATTGTTAACAATTATCGTGAAACATATTTGAGTTTCAAGAAACATGCAAGTAAAATATGTGAAACGATATATTTTGTTTCAGCGTGACCAACTACTTCCTGGTAAATTTATCAGCGGCGGATCTGCTGGTGACACTTGTGTGCATGCCGTCTTCCATCTGGAACGCTGTCAGCGTCTTATGGTTCCTTGGTGACGTTGCTTGTATGCTCATCGGATATCTACAGTGTATGTATAATTTTATATTTAAAATACAAATGACAGATATATATATATATATATGTATATATATATATATATATATATATATATATATATATATATATATATATATATATATATATATAAACCTACCCGTATTCCCCCGAGGATCTCGGGAAAACAAAACGGATTGAGAAATCAAAAAAATCAAATGGCACCAAATAAAAGTTTTTACTGCAGAATCGGATTCCGTGCTATACAAAAATGAAGGTTTTGTCTGAAAACATTATTTCAGTTCGCGAAAGGTGGCGCAATAGTCGCGAAAAACTGTTTTTTTTTTAATTCTAACGATTTCAAGATCAGATTCAAAAATAAAATAAAGGCGTGTTGACCATCCTTACTCGGAGGTGAAAGAAAGAATCAATTTCGGAGTTACTAACCTAATGTAGATAATTAATTAATTTAGGGTGATTCAATTTAATAATTTAAATCATGTAAATTTAAATGTGTTAGGCATTTAAATAATTTAAAAAATTTAAAAATTCTTTCTCCTCCAAGTAAGGGTGGTGAAGGGAGCATCAATACGATAAACTTACACATTTACAAAATATCAACACGCCTTTACTTTATTTTTCGAATCTGACCTTGAAGATCGTCAGATTTTGAAAAAAACTGTTATCTTTTCTCTCGATTATAGGCATCTTTCGTGAATCGAAAAAAATCTGAATCATCGCTCCCTTTAGAAGAGAATAAAAATATAAACGTCCCACTAATCCCTAGTCCCTAGCCCTAGCCCATAATAGTTAATTTTATATGAAATATTAAAATATTCTTGCATATTATCTGTACCTTATTTATCTTTTTAATAAATAGTAGAGATCATAAAGAAAAAATTAATAAAACGACAACCAAATGTTCAATAATATTGTTTATTAAAATTAAAAAAAAAACAGAATCAATAAGAAATAATATATAATTAAATAAATACAAAATTATTAATAAATACAAAAATTAATGAGATGGTTGAGGTTATTGAAATGTTGAATATTTGTTAATGTCGGGTTCCAATTTCGTTAACATCAACCAATTCTGTACTGATCGCCGCGTTCAGTGATGTGTATCTGCTCTTCTTCTTTGACAGTAAATTAGCTACTGCACTGAATCCACGTTAAGTCATATAGGACGAAGGCAATGCGTTTAATAACTTCTGTACTATTGCCCACAATTCAGGGTAGAGAACTAATATTGATTCTTGAAGCCAGAATTCTTGGTATCCATGTTTGAATTTTGCTGTGAATTCTTCGTTAGTCGTGAGTTCTAAGAGTTCCTCTTCCAAATTTGATGAGTCTTCAGTGTCTGTATTTGCGAAAGGATCTAAAACCCAACTCGGTATATCCTATATTTAAAATATCTTGGAAACGCTCCGTAAAATCAACATGAATAACTTCGAAATGTTGGCAGTAAGTAGGTAAATTTTCCGGTTTTGCAGCGACTGGTTATCTTTGGGAAAATGGTTGAATTCACCTTTACCAAGATTTCGTTTGAATAGAACAAGTTCTCCCACAAAATCAGCTATGACGTTTTCTGTTTTAATTAAATTCAACTCATCACCTTTCAATTGTAAATTAACTTGATGAAATATTTCAAACAGGTATGTCAAACAAGCGATGTCATTTTTTGACGTAATCAGATTCTCGCGCAATTTTACTTCTTTGTCTTCAAGAAAGTCCAGTACTGAGTCAAATTGATTGAAAAACGAATGTATATATACATACACACAAATATATATAATCGAATTATTTATGGTCATTAAAAATCCGATAACACGATAATTCATATTAAAATTTTTATATCTCCAAGAGAAGTTTGGATTTTTCCATTGTTACGGTTAGCATTTCAGACACTAAGTGCTTCTAAAATAACAAGTAAAATTACACCTTTAATGTCAATTAGTAAAAAAATAATAATTTATTTGATTTTGTTAAAAAGTGAGGTTTTTTGTTAGAATATTTGTACGAAAAGTTACCCTTTTCAGTGTAACGTTCGTTGTTATACATCAGCGATATCCAAACTCGGTTAGGTGGACTCCTGGGGTTCTCGAGCATCTGTCAAGAAGTAAATTTTTACATGTTAATAAATATTTGTACAACTGGGAAACTTTACTGTAAATAAATGATTCCCAACGGAGGCCCCAGTGGGCGCTGGTGCCTTCCATGGGCGCGGTACCGGCTCCAGAGGTAAATGGGAGGCGTTGAAGCAGTCAAGAAGGGTGGTAAAATAAATAAATAAATTAAATAAATGAATTAAATAAATATTATTATACTTTATATTTTTTTCTAATTATGCCTTTTTTAAATATAATAAAATACTTTGAAAACACAAGTTTTTATGAATAAATTATCTTATTGTTATTGCAGTAATAAACATTTTTAAATTAGAATTAGGTATACTTTTACCTAATTTGTTTTAGTTGAGAATAGATAGATTAACTTGTCCTTGCAAATTGATAGGCAAACACGCAGTGTTTATTCAATTTAACATGTTTCGACAAAAATATCGGAGCTTGAAATGACTTGTTTACTGAAAAAGTGCGCCAGCAATGCAAACATGCAAGTTAAAGCGTGCACAAAATCAAATCTTTAAAAGCGATAGCTCTAGGAATGTTTTATTATTTTTATGTGCTTTGCCTTGATAAATAGTCGTGAGTGATAAGTGTTAGAAGTCATTATAAACATTATTTTTATAACTATCTATAATTCTGTTGAAAAGTTAATTTGTATTTGAAAATGTCTGAATTTACTCCTACATTTAAAAAGAAATGCCGACAGTACAGTATTGAGTATTTAACATATGGATTTACGTACTCTCCTACAAACCAATCATTACCTATGTTTTTATTTAAATTGCTAGTCAATATCTTTTGCTTTTTTGGTAGATGGCCTTGCCAGCTCGACAGATCTTCTCAAGTAATTTTACTGATTGTTACGGTTTTTATTTTCTGCTGGCATAGTTCTTCGTCACTGCTCCTTCAAGTGAACTCCTTCTCGTTGAAAGAGTTGGTTATACTATACTGATGAGCTCTAATAGGAGCGAAACGAGTCTATGGTTACTAACTGTGCTGGCCGGCCTCAGATGATGACTTAATCATTTGACTTGGAGGCTGATATTCTGTGAAACTCAGACAAATGTTTGCTTTATTTTTTATTGAACTTAGTTTCACCAAGTGTATGCAAACGGACAATTGTCTTTTGTTTTTATTACATATGCGTTTAATTTGTCGAAAAGTTTTTTCAAATGAAATTATGAAACCTTCTAGGCTACAAGAGCATTTAAATAAAATGCATGCTGATAAGAACAAAGATTTATCTTATTTTCAAGATCTGGAAAAGCAATATTTAAAACAGCCAACTATATCAAACCCTTTTGCGTTGTCTTCTAAACAAGATGATGATGGACTACGAGCCTCATATAACGTTTCATTAATAATCACAAAAGCAAGAAAACCGCACACAATTGGCGAGGAATAAATTATTCCGGTATGCAAAAAGATATTAAAATCTGTTCTTCATCATAAGACACCATCGGATATTATAAAAACATTCCTCTCAGTAATAATTCAGCACAAAGAAGAATAGATGAAATAGCAAAAGACATTGAGATATCATTATGTGATTACTTTAAGACTTGCAAATTTTCCATTCAACTCGATAAATCAATTATACCAAATAACTGTTATCATACATACAATTTATAAAAGAAGAAAAAAATCATCAAGAATTATTATTTGTTAAAAATTAGGAATCTGATACAAAGAGAGAATTTATATTTAATACCATGCAAAAGTTTTTTCAAGAGAAAGAAATTCCTATTTGTTATATTTTGTCTGCTGCTACTGTTGGTACTCCAGCAATGACAGGGCGTCATAAGGGTTTCATAGCGCATTTGAAACAAGCAGTACCAAATGTACTTACTGTACATTGAATTATTCATCGTCAGTATTGGTTTCTAAAAATGGGAATGGACGTCTGCATACGTTGCTCCATTACGTTATTAAATCAATCAATAAGATTAGAAGCGTGTCTCAAAGGAAGAAGATAAGGCTTAGTAATTTAATTACTTTTTCGTCGGTATTTCAAAACGCCGAAAATCAGCAGAAATGAATAAGATAATCTGCTAGAAATGGGAAGTTTCAAATTCAATCTCGTCTCATAAATGTTTAAAATCGCTTGAGATGTTATTTTCTTTTGGTTCGTATTACAATTTGAAAGAAAAAATAACCCAGATTTGGCGTTAATCAAATTAATTGTAATCTAGTGTTTGTGTTTGTCTCCCGATAATTATAAAATGAGACATTTTGCTAGTACTATTCAGTACAGATCTGGACAACCGTTTTAATGGCTGTAACCAATAAGTAATTCATTTAAACAATGCGATCCGCACAAAATAAAAAATAAAACATGATTTTCAAAAATTCAATGAAAAAAATATACCAAAAAAAGAATAATGGCAAAAATGGTAAATAGAAATATTTTTAATTAATCAAATCTATGTTAGTAAACACAATTTTATCATTAAAAACTCTAAATTCATTAATACAAAAATTAACTAAACCATAAACATTTATAAAACATGTTCAAAATGCGCATCCTGCATCCTGCATCCTGCATCCTGCATGCTTCTTGTCGGTTTGGTTTGCCGCCACCATTATCTTTAACAGGCTGGATGGGAAGACTAAGAACGGTTTTTATTTTTCAAGTGTGATTTTGAGAAGCTGTTCATTTCATTCTCAAGTGAATCAAGTCTGTAATGAAAAGATGTTTTAGGTTGAGAAATAGGAGTTGTTTCACACATAAATTAAGTTGGGTCTGTAATTTCCATTATTTTTTCAGCTACGTTAACAATGGAATCAAGCTTGTTTTGACTGGTGGCTAGAATTGTGCGAGCATTTGAAGGAATACGTTGTAAGAACATAGTTCGAAGAAATTTATCGGTATTAAGGATAGTTTCTTTTCGCCAAGTTCAAGCTCAACTAGATGTTTTTTAGATCTTCGTTCTTCTGATTCTTCAAATTCAGATATAATCTTTTTTTTAATCAGAATATGACGTTTTTAAAGTGGGACATGAAATAAAATCACAGATTCAATGGTTCCGAATAGTTCTGTCAACCGGTTCCGGTTTTATTAAAACCTGTCTTTTAATTGGTCTTTTGGTTTGTAAAAGACCGAAAAGACCGGTCTTTTTAACCATTCTTTTTAACCGGTCTTTTTAACCAGTCTTTAAGCCAAGCTTTTTAACCGGTCTTTTAAGCGGTCTTTTGACCGGTCATTTGACCAGTCTTTCACCGGTCTTTTGACCGATCTTTAACCCGTTGTTCTGGCGGTGCAACTGGCCATTAATTGATTTTTTAAAACACTAGTTTTTCATCTAACTTCAATTCTCAAACATACATTAGAAAATGCCGATTAAGATAAAGTAAACCAAGTTGTAGGTAAGTACAAAATTGAATTTTTAATGAGTACGATAAAATTTTGCGGTATTTCCAAAATAATACATTTCATCTTATTGAAATTCTCAGATATTAAATACAAAGTAATAATAATAATAATAATAAATATGTATTTGCTTGAAGAGGAATACTTCATACAAATGAGTTGATAACATTGCATAAATAAATTATATTAACATTGGAATACAGAATACAGCTTCTAATGCTATTACAAAGCCTGATGGATATCCTATGTCTTTATTAATGGATTTTAATATTAATCTCGGCGGTAAAACTATAATCTCCATAATTTATTTAGTTACATTTTTTTTATCGTATATTAATTAAAAACAGCAGTCATAACACCTTTTGGCATGTATTATTTTGTTAACATACCCTTTGGACTTCCAAATACAGCACAAACAATTTCAACGATACATTCAAGCAATTCTATGCGATTTTTCATTTTTATTCTGCTATTTAGACATGTTTTAGTCTATTTCTCTGTAGAAGATCATCTGTCATACTTGAAAACATTTTTTGAACGTTTAAATGATTACTGTTCTCTTGAATATTTTATAAATATTTTGAATTTTATTACCATATTAAAATTATATATATATATATATATATATATATATATATATATATATATATATATATATATATATATATATATATATATATATATATATATATATATATATATATATATATGTATATATGTATATATATATATATTTATATATATATATATATATATATATATATATATATATATATGTATATATATATATAAATATATATTTATATATATATATATATATATATATATATATATATATATATAAATATGTATATATATAATTCTTTTTAATTTATAATAATTTTGGTTTTAGTAATGCGTATAAAAGTACGAGTATTAATCAACTGTAGCTTTGCGTTGCCAAGGATATTGTTTCTTCATTTTGATATTTTAGAAGATATTTTAGTGAGAGCCAAGAGGATTAATGTTGACATATCTCGTTTTAATTGTTTTGTGCTAATAAACGCAACTTTGGATGGATCAGGTTAGGTGAATATTTTCCTCTCTAACATAATTTTGCCTGTACATCATATTTTTCCTATAGAATTGTTGAGGCCGTGCGTGCGTCGAGTTGGTTGGGTGATAGTGGCAATTATAGACGACTTCTGTTTCACACAGTTTATTTACACCTATTTACATATAATATAATGCCTGGTCTAACGCGCTGCATGCGTCCTGGATCAGCTGGAGCCTTGGGTCTCGTGGGTGGACGAGGCTCCGGTTGACGGTGTGGTATTGGGGGACCTCCACGTGCAGGGGCCGAGGCCGGAACTGCGTTTGTGAGCCGCTGGTATATAGTGACCGGCGGAGGCAGGCCGGCGGAGTGCGGGTCTGGCCCGCAGTGGAGGTGGCCTTCGGTGGAGTTGGCGGCAGCGGAAACACGGGGCGCACTGTGAGGGGCCGCAGGGCTCCGAGGAATTGCACGGCGTGGATGGCGGCGCGTAGAGCGGCCCGTCTCCTCTTGGCCGGTGGCTTCCTCGATGGAGCGGCGGCTGGTGGTGTGAAGTCCTGTGCCATCCGTGGACCTAGGGGATTTTTTATGACGCCTCCGGCCTTTCGACTTCAGAGTGTCTTCAGCTAAGTCCGGCCTTTCGACTGCAGATCTTTAGCTTGTCTTTGGGTGTTTGCTGTGAGGCGCACACTGCCTTTTTGCACCGCGTTTCGGCCCTTAAATACCCGTTTTGACGGGTGGGGGTTGTTTGTACGCGGGTGCAGTGTTGGGGGTGAGTGCGCTGTCCAGCGCGCGCCCGTTGGAGTTTCCTAACGGTACTCGCGTATCGCTTGAGCCGGGCGCGCTTTTTGCTGTGCGGGGCTTCCGCTACAGAATAATCACTTACAACATTCATACAGAATAAACACTATACTATTATGTAATAGTAGTAATACCATACCACTAATATTAGACTTATAAGTAAATATCAACAATATTATCTGACAGTTCAGCAGATAGGTTATCGAATCAGTACAGTCTAACCGATTGTCCTAAATTTCCGTATAGTATTATACATGAGATGTCGCTACTAATCTATAACAAACAAATTTTGAACACTTTTATGTAACTTTAAAATAGAGGTCTCCAAACTTTTTTGTTTCGTAAACCACTAGCTATGTTTTTCGGTTTTGGGTAGACCCCCTGATATTGAATTTTTGCAAATTAATCAAATTCAAATGTGTTTTTGACAGCTGGTATAGTGCTACTCATTTTTAAAGATTTAAATTTGTAAGTGTAGTGTGAAACATTTAAAAATCTCATGTTAAGTTTTATCATCATCTGTGGCGCTACAGCCCAAATCGGGCCTGGGTCTACCGGACACACCGAGCCGCAGTTTTTACACTGCCGTACTGCCGGTTTTCGTAGTCGAATGCTACATTATCCACTGTGGTATTGCAATAGTCAAAACATCCTCAAACCTAGTTTTAATATTTGAATAGAAGGCATTTAAATGTTGAACGTAGGTTGAAACGTCATCTTTCTGGCATTTTATCTGTGACAAATTGATAACCTGGGAAAATTCTCGCCGTCCAATGTTTTGCTTCATTAACTTAATTCTGCCAAGAAACACTGAAATGATGGACTTTGGTTTAATCAAATCTAGACAAACACCTCGTAACTGCGAGTTAATCGCATTAAATAGAGTAAACAAATATGTTAAATAGGCAGTGAACGAATAACTGATGAAAATTCTCGTCATTTTCTTCACACAACTGCGCAAATAACCGCATATTCAACGCGCTGCTTTGGATTCGGTTTACTGCGGTAATGACTAATTGAAGAGATTCATGCAATTTACTATTTACATTTTTAGCGACTAAATGTTGTCGACGGATGATGCACTGTATTACTAATACCCCTGGTACATTTTGTTTTAAATGGCTTATAAATCCACGATAGCGCCCAACCATGGCAGGCGATCCATCTGTTGTTGCTGGTATTATATTTGATAAAGAGATTGCTTTTTCCATGAAGTAATCATTCAAAACATTAAATATTGATCCGCCTTTATTGTCGGTTGTCAAAGTTCTCGCGAAGAATATTTCTTCGTAGATTTCTTGATCCATAATAAGGAAGAAATGGGTCATATGCAAATAATTACACAAGAAGCTTTCAATATCATAACTCATTTCATCAATACGTCTTTGAACTGTGCTGTTGCTTAGAAGAATTCTTTTAATATCAGATGCAGGTTTGTGTAAAACAGTTTTAAATCCTCTTCAACGGCTGTCAAAATTAAATTTTCTCTGATAGTATGCGGTTTTCCCGATTTTGCTATAAGTATCCGTCAGTACGGTGGTGTGGATAGCGATACGGAATTCGAAACCGGAGATCCCGAGTACGAGTCTCACTCAAGCTAAAAATTTTATAAACTATCACACTGCGGCTCGGTGAGTGCGGACCCTGTACTGTAATTGGAATTAAGTTCCTGTTGAACAGCGTAACATAAATAAATAAATAAATAACATAAATAAATAAATAAATATTGTAAGACACTCGCAAATCATCATCGTTTATTTGTGACGTCGAAGTGAACATTCTGTTCACCGTGGGTCTCTTTTGAAGTTTATCTTTATTTATTTATTTATTTATTTATTTGAAAATTCT
Source organism: Pterostichus niger (assembly GCA_947425015.1). NCBI lineage: Eukaryota > Metazoa > Arthropoda > Insecta > Coleoptera > Carabidae > Pterostichus > Pterostichus niger. Next base: position 24,674,713 of record OX380336.1, on the reverse strand, counting down.
GCTACCCAACAGGACAAAGTCCCAATAACAGAGCAGCACAAAGATACAAAAACAGATTAACTTAAAATATAGAATACATAATAAAAAATCAGATTAATCAAGCAAAATTTGAACATTGCAAAAATAGGGTTTCACGTTGTTTGTAAGTACATTTACGGAATCAGAAAATATATCTATGGTGCAATTAGAATTACACAAAGTATTATACATAGAAGTTATTCGATTAACTGGAGAATGTGATGCAGAATTTGTTTTACATCCTACAATTTTGAAAAGTTCATTAGTTCTCGTACAATAATTGGGAATTCTAAATTGCATAACATCTAACAAATTATTACAATTAAATATATTGTTAATAATTTTGTATAAAAATGACAGGTCGGATACTTTTCTTCTGTTTTGTAATTTGTGTTGAATTTTTTCAATTCTTTCATTGTAAATAAAATATTGTGGCGACCAACAAACAGATGCAAATTCAAGTTGACTGCGTACAAGGCAAAAATATAATTTAAATAAAGTACATGAATTACTAAAGTTTTTAGATGTACGCAAAACAAAACCGAGCGTACGGTAAGATTTTTTTATTACATTATCTATATGTATATGAAATAGAAGTTTGTTATCCAATGTAACACCAAGATCCTTTATATGCGAAACTGATTGAATGATATTGTTATTAATTTTATAATTACATTGGATAGGACTTCTATTTCTTGTAAATGTAATTTGTGAACACTTAGAATAATTTAGAATTAATTTATGTTTGATACAAAAATCACAAAACCTATCAATATCTTCCTGTATAACCTCACAGTCACCGACACTAGTTACAGAATGAAATATTTTTAAATCATCAGCATATAATAACATTTTGGAGTTTAGGAAGCACTGTTTAACATGATTGATAAAAATATTAAATAACAATGGACCAAGGTGCGATCCTTGAAGAACTCCCGATGCTATAGTAACGAAATCTAAACAATATCCATTGACAATTACACTTTGAGTTCTATCAGTTAAGTATGAATGAAACCATTTCAAGAGATTACCGTGTACACCAACTTCAGCAAGACGTTTAATTAGAATAGCATGATCAATTTTATCAAATGCTTTACTAAAATCTGTGTAAACTGAATCAACCTGAATGCGATCATCCATTGCGTTAAGAATATAGTCCGTGTATGTCACTAAATTTGTTTCAACAGATCTTCCTCGGAAAAACCCATGTTGCTCCGGAATTAAGAGATGCTTTACAAGTGAAAATAAGTGGTCATAAATTATTAGTTCAAATACCTTTTCTATTGTACATAATTTAGATATAGGTCGATAATTTTCTATTCACTTTTTTTTGCCACTTTTATATATAGGCACGACATATGCTTTCTTCCATAATTCTGGACAATGGCCTTCCCGTAAAGATCTGTTATATAGCACAGATAAAAGATAGCATAGTGAAATTGCCCATTGTTTAATCAAAATAGATGGTATATTGTCTGGTCCAGCACCCTTATTAATATCAAGAGTAGAAAGAATGGAGAAAACTTTGTCAGAGGTAATATTAATATGTGACAATACTGAATTATTATTGTTAGTCTCACAGACAAAATTTAAATCAGGCACAGTACTTTCTGAATATACTGAATTAAAATAATCAGAAAACATTCTACAAATTTCATTACCATCTGTCGAAGTTTTATTATTATATTTCATTACAGAAGGAATGTTGTTTAAGGGAGTTTACATGTGACCAAAACTTTTTAATGTTATGCTGGATTTGTATTTCTATGTTATCAATATAATTATTATAACAAACTTTTATTAAATTTTTCACTCGTTTTCTTAGAATAGAGAAAATATTGTATGCTGCCGTTGTTTTAAAGCGTTTGTAATTATTATGTGCTTTATCTTTCTCTTTAATAATTTTAATTAAATCAGACGAAAACCAATAGGGATACTGATTTCTAGATTTCAATTTGTGTGGAACGCATTCATCAATAACTCTATTAATTATATTATAGAGTTTTGTTGTGATTTGTTTAGTATTTAAACCACGAAATTCAAAATTCCAATTAATTGGTAAAAGTTTGTTATTAATTATATCATAATCAGCATTAAAGAATTTCTAATGTTTTCTAGGTTTTTGAGATAAAATACAACTATTAGCGTAGTGAATAAATATATCAAGAGGGGGATGATGTGCGTCAAGTTTTGTAAGAGGATTGTCACAGCAGACAACAGTAACTGTGCTCATATTGCTTAGAACTAGGTCTAAAATGCGATTATATAAATTCAGTTGATACAATGTTATATGCATTTGACGAAATGTAATAATTATTATGAGAAATCCATTCTAAATGCGGCTAAATGTTTTTACGCAAACCGACTAACACACCACCACCATCAGATTTATGTGATGTTGCACTTGATCTGTCTCTTCTCACGATATTAAATTCAGGAGATAGCACTTCGTAATCGTTCACATGCGATTGTAAAAATGTTTCTGTTAAACAGATTACATCATAGGAACACGAAAATGAGTTTAACCGAATTTCATTTGTTTTTGTTCGTAAACCGCGTACGTTCTGATAATAAATCGCGATATAATTCACAATAATAAAAAAATTGCAAATAATATATTCAAGTTATTGTTTGTGGATGTCGCTTTCAGATTCAATGAGTTTAATCCGCGACGTATCATCTTTGCGCACAAATATTTTACAATTTCTTGTCCAAATATACTTAAAGCCCTTAGGACGCAATATATCTCGCACTTTTTTAAATAACACACTATTATTCGGCGTAAGATGTTCGTTCACGAATATTTTGGTGTCGAAATTGTCAATATTGAGACTTCTCGTTGTCACATGATGACATGAAATTGTCTTTTTGTAATCGTGTAGTAAATTTAACAATTATTTTCTTCGGAACATCCCTTTGCGTGGATGGAATTCTATGAGCAGCATCAATATCATGTTGTTTGATGTCAGCTCCAACATGCTTAGCGATATCGGAAATAATTCCAATGACGTTTTCATTTTTTTGTTCCGGAATGTTTTGAATAATTAAATTGTTAATTCTGGAATATTGCTCCAAATCTCCAATTTTCTTGTTTAAATTTATTACTTGATTTTTTAGTTCTGAATTTTCTTTAACTATCGTATCTATAACTTTCATCTTATCATTTAAAATTTTAAAATTAGTTTCGAAGTCGGTTATTTTATCCGAACAAAAATTTTCACATTTCATTACGAATTCGAATTTAATATTCATTGCATTTACTATTTCATCCTTTACAGTTTTTAAATAAGTTAAAACATCTGTAGGTATTGGATTGATGTTAGATAGTTGCAACATTTGATCTTCATCATCAGATTTGTGGCGACAAACAGTGCATACCCAGGCAATGTCATTGTTTGCAACCAGCATCTTAAAACGTTCATTCGTAAGGTCGGCACACAAGGCGTGAAATGTTTGTTGGCATGACAAGCATTTTATGCCGTGATATTTATTGTTTACAGAACGAGCGCACTTGCTACACGAAACCATAGTTAACAAGTTTGTGCCGAATAATTAAATTTGCAAAACGATTTTTAGAAATTGAACCAATTCAACAATTATTTATATTTAAAAACAAGACTGCCAGTAGAGTATTTAAGATTTTTTATAACACTGTTATATTAACGAAAAAAATTCGCACAAAACTATATAAGTTTAAGCACCAAAAAGATAATTTTACTCACAAATTCACCAATAAAACTCGCAACATTAAAAACACGTGTTTATATTCTTTGACTAAGTATCTATGAATGACTGAAAGTATTTCAAATCTTTACCTGTTTTATCAGGCTGTCATCTATTCAGATCCTCCAGCTGGTTTAATAGCGTCATTGTTTATAACTTTGTTGCATAAAAGACACATAGGCAATTGTTTGTCCGATAATGACAGAATGAAGCCAAACTTCAAATAATCAACATTGCAGGGGCGTTCCAACCCAGGGTTCTTGGGGTTCCCAGAACCCGGGCGCCAGCATAAAAGGGCGGCAAACGACAAAAAGTTAAAATAAATATGAAAAGAACACAAATACTGCGTCTTAATATTATTTGTAAAATAAATAAAGTAATTAAATGAATACCAAATGTAGGTGTACCTAGTATCGTACTAAGGCCTTTAATTACAAAAGATTGCGAAGTAATGTGATTAATGTTTGAAATATAAAGTTAACTGTCAAGATTTCTTAATATTCACAACAAATCTTGACGGTTATAGTGACAGCTTCTGTTTCTATGACAAAGCTGTCACAAAAAATCATAATTAGTAGGCGATTTTCTCGAACTATTTTCATTAATTTCTCTAATTTGAGGCATTAAAATGAAGTAATCTGTATGAAATAATATGTGTGGATAGGTCTAGTATGGTCATGTGCAATATTATACCATAATTTTTTACCGGACACTTTTTATTTACAAAAACCTTTTTTCACATGTTATTTCCCTATGCCAACCTTTACGTGGAACGCGCGGTATAGTTATGAGTATTTAATTAGTTTTATTGTAAATTTAATTTATATGTATTGATATGTTATTTTGTTATTTGTATAATTGTTTGTGCTATTATGTGCAATTGTAAAATGTAAACTATATAGTTTTAATTAGGTTTAGGTATATTAGAATGTACCTATGTAGTGAACTAATTTCTTTTTTTGCATTTTTATTTAATTTTATGAGAAACTATATAATAAAATATTTATTTAAAAAATAGTGATTTTTCTAGACAAACAATGTTCTATTATTCTACGCTAAGGTGAATAACATTTTATTTGTCATGAGTTTGCTTATTGCTCTAAATCTACACGCAAGTTTCGCATAGTACAGCGTGTCGGCTTACTGCCTTACTCTTTCTGTATCGTAGAACATAAAATTCCACGTATATTGAGAACCATATCGCATTTTTGTACTCCAAAACGCCTCGGGGCGCCACTTTCTGCTTCAGAACCCAGGCGCCAAGTACCCCAGATACGCCCCTGCAACATTGTACAGTCTACATTTCTTTTTAGATTTGGCCATGTTTAGTATCAGTTATCTGTGGACAAAATTAAGCTTTTTAAATAAGACATAGTAATAATAAAAACTGATGCGTGTGTAAAACCTTATTTGAATTAAATTTAAATTTTGGATATGAATCACTGAATTAATCAATTCATGTAGGTATACAAATTGCTTGGGCTTCTAAAGCAGGTTTCTAACTATAAGTACAAAAGTAAAATTTTATAAAAAATAATATACTTACTCTTTTTCAGCACTCCCTAACAAAATGACATTAATTCACTTTAACTTTGATTCACTTTTATAAGTATGTGGCTAACTACCAGTTTATATTTTTGAAAATATTTTCTTAATATGTACTTTCTTTTTCAAAACTTCGGAAACAGATGAACGTGTGTGTCTGTCATATTCATATTTATTCATTGACAAATTGAACAAGTCAGTGCAAGTACGAGTTTTCCTGCGCTGTCTTTGCGAAACTCTGAGACAAGAATGGACAAAAATTTCTACTGGGCGTATGCGGATAACTTGATGATATTGGTATCATTATGTGCAAGTTCAAGTGACCACAAAGCGAATAGCTTAACTAATACTTACACAATTTTATGAAATATAGTAAATTAATTATAACATATTTAAATTATATTTAATTAATGTATAATTGAATAGCATAAAATAGTGCATTATAAAATCACTACCTCACTATTATGCTCCGGTCGTTATGGTATTGTTTATATACTTCATGTCACAGCTATAAACAGCAAATAATATACAAGTGACAAATAAATATATTAATGTTTTTAATAGATATTAATATCATGTCAAGTTATTCTTTAAAATAAAAATATATTAAAACTTATTTCAAAACTATTATTAACTATAATTTTATTAAGAGCTAAACTACAACGCAAAATGTTAGACTTTTTCTTTCCAAATAAGAACAAAACCTGTCTGCAAACAAAATATTTATAAGTAAAAAGGGTACGACTAGCACTTCATTCATATGTACAGATAATCCTATAATTCTGTTCGAAATTTAGAACATTTTATCTGTTTAAAAAAGGATTTGTTTCTAATTTAGTCAAAGCCAGAGTTTGTTTAACAGAGGTGGAACCTATTGAAGAGACTCTTCCAAAGACTCACCTTTTATAAATGTGACAAATATGCAATCTCAATCTCAACAGAAAATCACGGATAATATAACATCAAAATGGCGCATACCAATAGTGTATCTTCGCATGATGTGGAATTTAAATGCTACAAATGCAAAAAGATGGTTTAAAATGGTTACCAATTTATGGTTGGGAGGCAAATTTTCATATTATATGTGGAAATCTTAATGATGAGAACAAGTGGAGTGTTTAAGTTGCGGTGATAAAAGTGCACCTACTGATTTGGTTTAAATAAAGTATCAGGAACTGCAACGTGCTAATTTATTATTAATCGTGTAAAATACAGCATAGAAAAAGATGTTGTATGACTGAAGAAAAATTCTTATTCATAGTGGGAAAAATTAATAATTTAGAAGAAAAGAGAGATAAACGGCAAAATACTGCAGGCACAAACCAATTGATTATTTCTAAAACCTACTGAGGTAAAGATGTTGATGCACAAAGTAATTTTAAATTCTCCGAACAGGTGACAGAATGTGCTTTAAAAGACAATCTAACGAAGAATCAAATTTCTAATTAGGTGACATTAAACAAGTATATTCTCCAAGAGCAAAATAAAATTAATTATCCGAAGGTCGATGACACCCTACTTACGATAGCTGATAACACCTTAAATAAGAACTTTCAAATTACAGGCAAAGATGGATTAAAATTTCCAAGGAAATTTAAAAACATTCTGTATCACTTACTGCCCGATCCAAAAAAAGAAAGGTTACACATGTCTAGACTCATGAAAAGCACGACTGAGAATCAAGTGACTGGATTAATGGGGAAAATTTTTCCCACTACCGATTTTGATTCTACGCGACTATCTACAAAAGAAAGTTCTGCATATTTCATGAGCAAATTAATATTGAAACATTTTGGCCTCAAGGCATTGAAATTAGGCGCTTTATTTTTTTCCAAAACGACAAGTCCTGAAATCAATTCTTTAAATGTTAGTAATCGTAAACATGAACTTGATATTTATTATCAAAATGTAGGAGGCTTGCGTATTAAGCTCTTTGAGCTTTATTATAATTTGAATATTATAATATTAAGTTAAACTTGATTATATAGTATTATTTCGAATAGCGCAAGTGGAAAGAGTCAATTTTTATAATTTTAAGAATGATCCAGCATATAATATATCATATACATAACAAGCTCCGTAGTGGGAGTATATTGGTAGCAGTGAATGATAAATTCAACCCCTCCGTAATTGCAAGTAATGAAGAAAAGTTATTTGACTGGTTGTGTCTTAAATTAATTATATTCGCCTGCGAAATTATTATGTGTTTATTTTCCGCCAAACACAAAAATTAAATACTATAAAACGTTCTTGGATTCATTAGAAACTAATCCTAAAATTAGTGAAATTGAAATCATGTTAGTAGTTGATGACTGTTATTAAATTATGAATGGTACCGATTTCAACTTTTCGAATGATGGTTGTAAATATAAAATTGTTAGAGGATTAATGGCAAAATAATATTCAATTAATAATTGTATCAATATGAACTTTGCTATTTTAGATTTACGATTGCTGATTTGAATGTGTACGTATATGATTACTCTTTAGTTAATATTGACGATAATCATCCACCACTTGAATTTGCTAGAATTATTATTACAAACAAAACTGCTAGAAAGAAAGACAACTGGGAACTCTAATACTAATTTTAGATATAATTTATAAAATGCTGATTTTGGCATATTGTATATTCAACAAATATAATGTAGCTGGACACAATTGGAGCAAATAACAGATCTAGATTGTCAATTAGATTTATTGTACGACTTCTGTATGATATCATTGATCAATGCTGTGCCAAGCAATAATCAGCAAAATCTGCAAAATATTTAAATGTATTTACTATTAAGAATATCACTGAGATTGATCTATTGAATGCAATTAATTCTATTATTTCTGAAGCTGCTATAGGCACTGATATAGTTCCAAGCTTTATCTTCAAAGATAGTGGTGAAGCATTATGCACACCATCTAAAGTAAAAAATAGTTAGTGTATCACCAATATGTAAATATGGTAATTCGAAAAATATTATAAACTATTGATCCGTAGCTATTGTCAGCAATATAAAAAATCTTTGAAATAAAAATTTCAATTATAGCCAATGAGTATCATGGTTTACAATTTTTAAGCTCTTATTTAAACAACCGTACTCAGTATGTTTTCTTTATAAAACTGTAAGTAAAACTTTTTATTTCCACGTCAGGCGTGCCCAAGAATTATTATTAGGACCTCTGTTATTTACTCTATTTGTAAATGATTTACCTAAAGTACTAAAGTCGGCTAAATGTTTGTTATATGCAGACAACCTTAAATTGTTCTTACAAATTAAATTACTTGATGACTGTGATTGTCTTCAGAATGATGATAATAATCTTAATAAATAGTCTTACGACGCATAATCTTTTTATATAAAAAAATGTAAAATAGTTTCTTTTACTAGGAAAATTAGTCAGTTATTAGTGTAATATTATTGTGTTAATAATAACTTATTAGAAAGGGCATAAGATACCATAGATTTGGGAATACATTTTCTGTCACAGAAACCGTTATTTTACTATTTAATACGTTGGTAAGATCAATTGTAAAATACGGCTGCATTGTCTGGCTTCCAATGACAAAATCTGACATTGATATGCTTGAAAAAGTTTAAAAGAAAATATTAAGATATATATTACAAATATTCAAAACTTCTTCTGCACTAATTTCAGAGGCGTGAATTCATCTGCGTAAGTTTTTTAAGTGATTTAATTAAACCAAAATTCAGTATACCAGACTTGTTACATTTAGTATCATTTTACATATCATATAGACATTTAAGAAAGATATAACGGATTTTTCATTATAAGGATAATCGTGCGCTTTAAATAAGAATTTAAGGATAAATAATGAAATAAAGACTGACGATTTTTATCTTTCCTCGTATTATAAGTCTAAGCTTCAAATCATACATATATAAATGTTAAACACTTGTTTTAGTACTGTAAATTGGGATATTTTATGTATAAATAATTAATTATTATTATTATTATTACCAGAGGGATCATTATGAGATACTTTATTGTATCCTACCACAAATTTCATGATTCGATATATGCAATGAGATGTATTTGAAATTAACTGTATTAATATTTCTTTTAAAATGTGTATTATAATTCTTTTAAATTAGCCAAAAAACGTAATTAAAAGCAGCCTTCATTTGAAAATGTTCAAAATGGTTGCCTATTGGTTGAGTGCTAACATGGCGTGACAGCTCTGTATTTTACGACTGTTTCTTATGTGTAGGATAGACAACTAGTTTTAATATTAAATAACTCCATTTCCGTTAAAAACAATCGTAACATTATATACTAAACAAGAGACTATAGCTCAACATATTTTCTGATTTACATTTTTATTTAAATTTATGTATAAATAAGAACAATGAACCTGTAGATATATTCTAATATTAAAATTCTATTGATTTAGTTATGGAAAAAATTCAAGTGAATAATAATAATACCTATTTCATAGCTTTCAGCTAAAATATACATAATTTACATTTATTTTTCACTTGAATATTATTTGCTGTTTATTGCTATGATATGATTTTATGTTTTAACGTGTATATGTGTAAGTAGCATTCACAGATAATTATTTGTTGTTGGATTTAATATACGGTAATTTAGGCGCGGTGGCCGAGCGTGTTAATGCACATCTCTTAACATACTGTGACGTCACCCGAGCCAAGGTTCGTCAGTTCGAATCCGCCTGTCGACAATGTGTGATTTGTCGTAAAATATAAAATACAGTTACATGTATTTATCACACTCGGGCGCTATAAACTAGTCACTTATACGCCTTAAATAATGTAGCATATGACTACGAAAACCGGCAGTACGGCAGTGTAAAAACTGCGGCTCGGTGTGTCCGGTAGGCCCAGGCCCGATTTGGGCTGTAGTGCCATCAGAAGAAGAATTTAGGAGAATCGATTACACTGCACTCGATCTTATTTACTAATTATAAAACCTATCTTCCAAACTGTCAGATGATATTATTGTTATTTATAATGTAAATATTAGTGATATGTTAATATTACTACTAAATAATAACAGTATGAATGTTGTAGGTGACTTTCGATTTCTTTCTAATTCATGCTTTAGATTTTTTTTTGTAAATAATACCATACAATTAAAACGAGAAATATCAACCTTATCTTCTTCGCTCACATTATAATATCTTCCAAAATATCCAATTCATTCTTCATTATCTCCAAAAATTAAGAACGTAATGTAATTGACGTTTAAGATAAATTAAGATACAATATCCTTGACAATGCAACACCAAAGTTGATAAATACTTTTATACGCATTACTAGAATCATAATTATAAATTAAAACTAATTATGCATATTCTAGTGAAAAATAAAATGTTGTATGCACCATGGACGTTACTAGATGACAATGACCTCGGGCGATCTCCTTCCCTCGGGCTGGATACCGTCTCAGTCTGTGAATTATCATTTACTTAATACACTTAGAGCATAAATTACTAATATGAATTATAAATAGTCAACAAAATTAAATTTCCGTGTAAATATATAACACACAGTAATCAAGTACTTGTAAGTACAGAAACACCAAATTACATTATTGTGTATTCAATATATTTTCTTTTAACTTTTTCTATAAATGTTTAAACTTCTTGTATTTTTAATATTGTTAGGTTGCTAATTGTGTTCACACAGACCTGCGATAAATATACTTTTACTTATTTTGGATTCTTTAAGATTTAGAATAGTAGGATTATTTCTGATTCTAGTGTTAAATGTATGTTCAGTATAATTTATAAATTTATCCAGATAATACGGCAACAAACTATTGTTTAATTTATAAATAAATATATTGACATTATAATCACAAAGGTCATTTCATCCATTTTAATCTTTGTTGCATTAAGTCTACACTAATATAGTGTATTACTGTATTACTATAAAAAATGTGAGGAAGTGTGATTGACTTATAATCTGTAAGTGTTGCATAAAATAATAAATATTTAGACAATCTCTCTATATATCAGATTTTCTTTGACAGTGTTTATAATGCATAACTGATATTACTCTTAAAACTTAAATTATTATCTAATATGACACCTAAATATTTTAATTCTTCAACAGTTTTTAAAACTCCGTTATTTATTATTATATTATTTTCTTCATCTGGTCTATGTTTAAACGTAAAAAGATTACTTTTGTTTTACATTCGTTTAGATTCAGTTGATTATCATTAGCATGAGCATTAAAATTAATTATTTCTGTACTTCACATACACATTTCGAATGTCTTCACCAACAGCATATATTAGAGTATCATTCGCAAATAAATGTATATTACATTCCCTCATCATTTCAACAATACCGTTTATATACAATATAAACAGCAGAGAACCTACAACACTTCCCTGGGGAATTCCAAAACTGCTACAAGTTTTTTCGAAAGTTTTCCACTTCAGTTTATTACTTGATATATGTCAGTTAAGTAACTGGTAATCCACTTTAAAACAGGCCCTTTGAAACCTAGCTTTATAGTTTATGTTTTAACATATTTCTGTATGTAGTATCAAATGCTTTTTAAAGTTACAGAAAACCGCACATATTTTATTTCCGTTATCTAAATTAAATTTCACTCATTTATTTTCAGCTGCAATGCAATTATGTAGATGTTTATGAGCAATTTTTTCTAAAATATTCTCATATGTAGGTACAATATAAAGCATATTAACTGGTCTAAAATCGTCCGCCTTAGTTGTTCCATTAATTTTTGGTATAGATATAATTATTGATATTTTAATTTGATCGGGGACAGTATCTTTTTCCAATGACCAATTTAAAATGTTTAATAATGGATAGCCAATAAATATTAAACTTTTCTTTTAATAATTTACAGTTTATTCTAGAGATGGGCGAATATCAAATTTCTCGAATTCGAATATCGAATACGAATATTAATCAGATCTCGAATATTCGAGGTACTCGAATACTCCTAAAAGTTAATTTATTTATTATTAATAATTATTTAATTATGTCCTTTTCATTATTTGAATGAAATTGTTAAGATAAAATAAAATTAAAACAAAAAAGAAAAAGACGAAAACTTCAAATTTAAGGTGAAACGTACGGGCTGATGTTGGCGAAAAACAAATTTGAAATATGGTAAGTCTTCATGATTTTGAAACAAAATATCTTTGTTATTAATAACTTCAAAGTATTGTAATAGCTTTAAGTTTATGTACAAATGATAAAGAAAAACATAGTCAAAAATTGAGGTCAACATATGGCGCGGTAATCGAGGTATTCGAATGTTCGCTATACTGACGTTAATATTCGAAAATCTCGAATATCGAATAATGTCAATATTCGCGGCATTCGACTATTCGCGGATGATATTCGCCCATCTCTAGTTTATTCCATCAGTATTGATTTCAAGTTAATAAACTGTCGTGCGAAATTCATTTATACCAGCTTGCGAAAAGTGGTCAAATATTAACTTACTGTGTTCAAGATCTTGTCAACTAACTCTTTAAAAGTTTTTCACATGTCTGTAGGATTTGCTTTATAATGGTTAATTTAATTATCAAGATATTTCCAATTATTTGCTCTATCTTTAGTGCAATTATAACTCTGATTAATTTTGTAAGTTTCCCAATCGTCTTCCTTATTGGTAATTTGAAAGTATGCCTTATCTCTTTCTTTGATTGTAGTTAATACATCATTGTTCATCCATAGATTTTTTGTATGGGATATGTATACTCTTTATTCCTTTCTTCAGATACTGCTTTTTGTATATGTTTTTTCAAACAATTGACATAGCAAATTGATATCACTTCGTAATTTCAATCTGCAGAGATTAAGTATTCATTTAATCTATCCTTGTTAGTTTTATAATTAAATTTTCGATTGTTGTTTTAAATACATAATTTACTACGAGAAGGTTACAATCTGTAATTTTAGGATTTTTATAAACGTTACATTCCATATATTGAATATTGAATAAAACCACATTATAATAGTTTTAGAAGAATTAGTTATACGGATGCATTATTTTGCAGTCTTTCAACTTATGTTCCTTGCGCATTTTGGGCATGCTAACTTATTTTACATTTTTTTCATTTATGTCTATACCATGACCATTTTAAGCATCTAATTATATTATTATATTATTATCATATTCCACTTCACATCTGTAACATCCAATATTAATTCCTTTTTCAAACATTATTTTTGAGAATGTTGTACTTCAGCAACTACTATGTAGAATTTATATTTCTTGACTGATTTAATTTTTCAATCTTTTAGCTGATATTAAACTTGTTTTCTGCTCTTACTTTCTTCTCCAGCTCTTGTTATATTAATTCATTATTGCTTGCCTCATCATAGATAAATTTATTAGCTGTATAATAAATTCTTAAGAATATACATGATACTGGTGAAACTTTTACTGGTCACTGGTTTCAATATCTGAATTTAAAAGTAAAAACTTACCAGCTGTTTTATTGTTCAAATACATTAACAGGTAAGTAGATTTCACTGACCGCACGTAGAGTCTTGCATATTTAATTAACAAGTAAAATCAGTAAAAAACAAACTTGCATTGGTTTAAGTACAAAATTATTTTTATATATAAAATACTGGAGTAATCTGAAACACAATTTTATTATATTCTTTCAAACTCGCTTTTAAATTCTGAATGTTATGAGACCACATAATTAATATTTAAGATTAAGCATTTGAACCATTAATTTATCCAAACCATAATATTACCAACACACGACACATCAAATATTTAAACTTATTTATGAAAACTAATTTTAATGTATAGTTTTCACAAACATTTTTAAAAATATGTATGATTCCGCAAATATAATTGTAAACTGGTTTATTTTTGTTAGAACAATAAATTTAACAAAATTTAAATTCAGGTTATAGAAAAATATATGTACCCTATAATTTTCTGATTATTATTATAATTTTGTTGTTGTGTAATTAAAGTTGTTTAGCATGTTACAAAATATATTATAATTTTAAAAGAAAGCAAAGGAATTGAAAAGATGTGACTCAGAGCAGATAAAAAAGGTGAAAGAATTCATCTATTTGGGATACACTTTTCGAAGAATCAACGAACCATCAAAATACAAGTTATAAGAGAAAAACCGTAACAGCTATATAACAAATTTGTGGCATAGGTTTAAAAAAATCATATAGACTAGCTGGCTGATGTTCGAATTTATGATATACTCTGAATAGTCTAACATATAGAGCGGAAATATTCGGATGGAAAAAAGACCAAACAATAGAATATAAATAGTTATCATGCAATAATCAGATTTGAATTAAATTATCATAATTTTCAACTGCGTTTTCTTATGTTTTAGTCATGGAAGGTTATGAAATATATTATCATTGAATTCAGAAAAAAAAAACAAATCCAATATCAAATACAAAAATAGGTATCCATTTAAAATAAGAAAGTTGACACAGAATTTAAGAACCACTGATTAAAAGAAATATTATTTCGCTCACAAAAGTAATGTGATTTGTTATAACACGCCGATTCCTGTGTAATATAAATTTAATTAATTTCAATTAATATGCATATTTCTCAAACATTTCCTTTCGCTCAAAAATGATCATGAACCAAATATTCATATAAGCTACAAGGAATGTAAGTTCTTGTTTCCGTACAAGAATAGTTGTGGTACTTACATTCCGAATCGCTTATTATATTTTTCCCGCCATCGCCAGCAAATTAACATCAAATAAAAATAAAATCTTTGTAAAATATGAGCCAGTTAATAGATCAGGATTTATTTATTTGCTACTTTTTATAGTTAATCTTGCTCGACATACTAACTGAAACATAAAAATAAGCAAACTGTCGGAAAAAATAAAATTTGTGAAAAATTTTCATACGTCTAGTTAAAAAAAATGGATGAAGAGATGAATACTGCTGTAAATGTAACTTGTATGAATTTACTTCCTAAAAAAAAAACAAGAACGATGTAAGAGGAACATATAATCTTTTAAAAATTAAGACTTTTGTTAATAACATTTAATTTATAAAATAAAATGAATATATCACGCCTTTTACCTATCATTAGGTGTGGCACTCTGCTGAAGCAGGTCTCAATAAGTGATATATGTATGCGCATAAAGTGCGGTTGCTAGTCGTCAAATCGCGGCCCTTAAAAATGTTCATAGAGTTGGAGCTCCAGAGATAATTTTAATGTGTTTGTCGGCTGTGGGAATATAATATATTATGTATATGAAATTATGATTTTTATAACTACCCTAATAGCAGGACTATCATTTTCCATAATACCCCGTTGATAATGGTAACTAAATAATAAATATTACGAGCCACTTATGATTCATATTGCTATGGAAGTAAAATATGGTTGTGTAATCGATGGCGCAAAAAAATATTTGTTGAAATTCGTTAACTGTAAAATGGGCCACTGGCTTAATAGCTACTTTTAGTTTTACAATATTGCACACAAACATTAGAGATAATAAGTAATTATAAATTAAATAGGTATTGTATAATACACAAATGAATCAAATAATTTTATTATTTATTCTGACGGTTAATCTTTGACTGTAGCGTAGTTACATTAATTTAATTAAATTATAATTAATTACGCTTACGAACACTGCATGATATATTTTGTTTCTTTTTTCGCATCGACACCGGTGCTACTCAATATGTTACTGTTTTGCAAAGTATTAATTTTACTATTTTCAATAAAATCCTTTTTGATTCATGATCAATACATCGAATAGTATAAACCCTTAAATTTTGTTACACAGGTTTAGTTACACCCTGTATAATTTTACGAGAGATAAAATTAGAGAAACAGAATGGAGATAAACAATAGATCAGTATAATATAAAAGAAAAATATATAATTCATCAATACATAAATGCTGGAAAGTTGTAATTAAGAAAAAGGAAGATAAGTCAAAAATAGCAAAGCTGGGTAAAATAAGAAAAATGTATTGCGAAAGACATCGATAATCTACAGTAGAAATAGAGATAAAGTGGCAAGAGGGAGAAAGCACATAATTGAATAGGCTAGTGAAGAGAGATTATGGAATTCAAAACATATCATTGATAGCAAGATTTAGATATAGAAATGAATAAAGTGAAAACAGATATTGGAAGATTGCAGAAAAGAGAAGTTGTAGACGAAATGTAGACACTGTAAAACAATTTAGACTGTACTGCAAGAAAATGAAAAAAGAAAAAAGAATGAGACGGTATTACCAAATGAAAAATAACAAGACAGGATTGGATGATGAGAGTAATCATGAAGACTCAAATTCTAAATCAAGTTTTAGCTTATTCCGAATGTTTGTGTATCCAAATTAAACTAAACCATATTCTTGAAAAAATTTACATAAAATATAATATAATCCAAATAGTATTTTAAAATAAGTTGATAAAATTAAATTGAATTATAAAAAGAAATATTGGGATACCATCAGGATTTGAACCCGGTCCTTATGACGCCATGTAATACAAATCTGATTTTATTCCAATTTGATCTCTTTTTGTGTTATGGGAAAGAGGAAAAATTGGAATAAAATCAGATTTTAATTACATAGTGATCTTTGATTAAAGCATCGTAGGTCCCATATTCAAATTCTAGCGGTCTCCCAATTTTTCTCTATTTAATTCAATTTAGTTCTAATCTAATCTTGTTCCTATTTGATTTTCGTAACATGTTTTGGAATTACCTTTTAATATCAGGTTAGAATAATATTAGTTAATCTAAAACTCAGAAAATCTTCAAAATATCACCATCATTACTTTTCAGATTTGATTTCTTATTTAACAACTTTTATTTATTTATTAGTGTATTGTACAAGTTATATAGAGACATCGCCCATATTGCATCAGAAAGTGCTATCTAAATTCTCATGAAACTAGATATCATATCTCCTCATATAAAAAGGTAGATCATAGCTTTGTCACGTAGTTCTACAGTTGCTACAGATAGTTCAACACTCTTAAGTTCCATTGTATAATTCATGTAATCCTTTGTTAAAGAAATAAATTGTTTTTAAAAACTCGTATTTCTGAAATAAATACGTAATTGGCGCAGTCGGTAGGATAAAAGCAAAAGGTTTCGTAGTTCGGAAACGCATAAAAGTGTTAAATCCGTTAAAAACTCGAAATCGTCAATTTTAATTGTTAATTTGCAAACGAATCTAAAACAAAGTAAAAAAAGGTGAATCAGTGGAACATCGACAGAAGCTGTAAACTCCTGGTGTCAACATAAGAGCCGTGCCATCAACTTCGGAAGGTGCCGAAATTCATCTCTACACCGTGGTTGAACGAGATCAGCGCAGCTGTCCTAACAAAAGCCTGAATCCAGCGTCAACTCACAGAGCGGTACGAGATTCGTCCCGTAACTCCGAAAGGCCAGAGCATCGTCACACCAGCACACATCTCGCAAAAGAAAATTGCACCCATGCAAATGAAGATTGCAACCGTTTTTCTGTTAATGTAAGTCAAGTGATTATTAATTATAATATAAATTTATAAAACAACACAAAATGGCTTTGAACACACTAAATAAAGAAGTGTTAACCTTCCTAGAAATAATTCCCAATTTCGATGGAAATGTAAAAACCCTAAATGATTTTATTACTTCAACAAACGAAGTATTAGCTATAATAAACCAATCAGATCCCTCAGATATTACAATAAGGTTTATTTTACTAGCATTGAAAAAGAAAATAATTGGTAGTGCTAAAGAACTAATATCAGGACATAGTTTAACTACATGGAAAGGTTTAAAAGATCTGTTAATTCAAAATTACCAAGATAAAAGAAATGAAGCTACTTTGTTAATTGAAATATGCGAATTAAAGCAAACAAACGAATCAATATTAGCTTTTCATAAGAAATATACTGAATTATTTTTATTGTATAAAAGTAAAGTAGAATTAAGCTTAGAAGATAATGAACTTAAAAATATAATCGCATTTGGTCAACAATATGCAACACAATGCTTTATAAAAAACTGTAAAGAACCATATAGATCACAATTAAGTGCAAGATACCCAGGCACTTTAAGTGACATATCAATTCTAATAACTAACGACCTACAATATGTAAAAACTCAGAATGTACCAAAACCTTCATTCCAACCAAATCCGAATCAAGCACAAAAACCATACCAAACACAAACAAAATATTTTAACCAACACCAGTCACCCATGACAAGAAATCCTAACACACAATTCTCGAAACAACCAGTGCATGTCAAACCTGCATACAAACCGACTCCAATGTCCATAAGTACCAGAACATATAAACCATTTAATAATTTCCAATCCCAATCGAGACCGACATTTGTAGCAGAAGAATTATATAATGTTGAACAAAATTCAGAGAATTATTTCGAAAATGAAGAAACATTAGCTAGTAATAACTTAGAAAATAACGAAAATGATAATGAAAATTATGATAACGAAAATGAAAATTTTCCATGGATACAGAAACGAATTTGAATCCCTAACGATAAATATGATAAGTAATCTACCATATATAAAATTACAAGACCTATTCATTTTAATCGACACTGGCTCATCTCAAAATTTTATTAGTAAAGATCACGTTTATAAAAATAGATCAAAATTTAGGATATTTAAAGAAGATTTTATTATTAATACTATGAATGGCGAATCAAAGGGTGAAGAATATACTTTTATTAAATATAAAGATAAGAGTCTAAAATGTTATTTATATAACTTTCATTCTAGCTTTCACATACTACTTGGATTTAATGGTTTAAAAATATTAGACGCTCAGATAAATTTAAAAAAATCAAATATTACTATGTTATCCAAATATGAACACAAATTTCAATATTTCGACCAAAATTCGAAACACACTGTATTTAACACCGAAACTATAAATAAATTAAACATCCCAACCGATAATTTAAATAATGAAGAAATGAATGCTTTATCAAAATTATTAAATGAATTCCAAGATCTAATTCTTAAAGAAAATGAAAAATTAACTTTCACAAGCAAGATTAAACATCAAATAAGAACCACGGACGAAATACCCATTTATTCTAGAAATTATAAATACCCTGAAATATATAAGAAAGAAATTGAAAATCAAGTTTCCAAATTATTAAACGATAATATTATACAACAATCCTACTCCCCTTGGTCATCCCCTATTTGGATGGTACCCAAGAAAATGGATGCTTCCGGAAAACAAAAATATAGGATGGTAATCGATTATCGTCGATTAAACGAAAAAACTATTAGTGATAAATTTCCGATCCCTGATATAACAGATATATTAGATAAATTAGGTAAAAGTAATTATTTTTCCGCAATTGATTTAACCAGTGGCTTCCATCAAATCGAAATGGATAGTAAAGATATCGAAAAAACCGCATTTAGTACAAATAACGGACATTATGAATTTACTAAAATGCCGTTTGGCTTAAAGAATGCCCCGTCAACCTTTCAGAGACTCATGAATTACGTTTTGAAAGATTATATTAATAAAATATGTTTCGTATACCTCGATGATGTTATAATTTTAGGAAGTAGTTTACAAGAACATATAGAAAATATTTCAAAAATATTTCAGAAATTACGTGAGGCGAATTTAAAAATTCAAACGGATAAATCTAATTTTTTTCGAAAAGAAGTTGCTTACTTAGGGCATATTATAACTGTAGATGGAGTCAAACCAAACCCGGACAAAATTAAAATCATACAAAACTTCCCAATACCGAAAACAACTAAGGAAATTAAATCCTTTCTTGGCTTATTAGGTTACTATCGTAGATTCATAAACAACTTTGCAAAGATTACGAAACCATTCACACAATGTTTAAGAAAAGGTAATAAAATTAATATTAATGATAAAAATTATGTTGAAAGTTTTAAAATTTGTAAAAATTTGTTAAGTAATAATCCCATATTACAATACCCTGACTTCGAAAAACCTTTCATTTTGACCACCGATGCAAGCAACTATGCACTCGGCGTTGTTTTATCACAAAGACAAAACAATAAAGATTTACCTATCGCTTACGCGTCAAGGACGTTAAATAAACACGAACAAAACTACAGTGTCATCGAAAAAGAACTTCTAGCCATCATATGGGCTACTAAACACTTTCGACCATATTTACTCGGACAAGATTTTAAAATCATAACTGATCACAGACCACTCATTTGGCTTAATTCGTTAAAAGAACCGAATCAAAAATTAATTCGTTGGAAGTTGAAATTAGAAGAATTTAATTTTAAAATAGAATATAAGAAAGGAAATCAAAATTATGTAGCTGATTGTTTATCCAGGATCAGACCTGCATTTAATATAGAATATAGGAATGATAATATATTTGAAAGCGGAAATCCACTCGTACATTGCATCTCAAAAGACTTCAAAATGAGTCAGGGCTTCGCCGAACAAGTAGATAATAATTATCAAACGAAAAGCAAACGGAGTAAGATTAAAATAATTTCAGATAAAATAGCAGTACAAGTTGAGAACGAACGAACCATAATTCATCTATTAACAAAAAATACATTTAAGGAAAAACCAACCCAACAAAATATAAAAAACTGTTTGAATAAATTATTAGAATATTTAATTCAAAATGATATATATGAAATTGATCTTCCAAAAATATGTTCTGGGTTAGATAAACAAAAATGGCCCAAAATAGTAAATCTAATTGAAGAAATTTTCCAAAACTCCTCTATTAAGTTTAACGTTTATAAAAAGTTACCAGATAATTTAATACAAAATTATGCTAACTCCGTTGAAATAACTGCAAATAATAAAGACTCCTCTAGCACAGACACTGCTCAATCTAACAACGAGCAAACTAGTTCAGTAGTAGTAGAATTAGACAATAAAGATTCTTCTAGTACACTCACTGCTCATACAGACGACGAACAACCTATAAATGGTTTAACTTATATAGAATCCCCCATCAATGTTGGCAGAAATCAAATTATAGTAAAAGAAACGAATAATAATAATCAAGTAAAAATCGAAAAACTTTTTGAACAAAAGACACAGAGAATTTATTTATATTTAAACCGAATTAATTGTAATAAAACAATTCTAACATTTATTAAAGAATACTTGCAACCAGGAATAAATTATTATTGTTTAATACCTGAAAAATATATAAACCCATTTAATATAGTCATTCAAACAATGTTTCGCGCTAATAGTTATAAATTAATTTCGTGTAAAAATTTATTAATAGATATTCAGGACAAAGAAGAACAATTGAATCAAACGCGTAATTACCACGAAGGAAAAACGAACCACCGCGGTATCACAGAAACGTATCAAAAATTAAAACAAATGATGTATTGGCCGAATATGCAAAAGGATATCCAAAATTATATTAATCAATGTGAAACTTGTTTATTAAACAAGTATGAAAGGAACCCAATTCAAATTCCGAATATTTTGACACCTACTGCTAACAAACCGTTGGAAAAAATTCACATAGACTTGTTATCCCTTGAAAAAATTAAATATCTCACAATAGTAGATAGTTTTTCAAAATTCGCCCAAGCTTATGAAATAAAGAATCAAAATGCGATAACTATTGTAAATAAATTAATGAAATACTTCTCTCATTACGGAATACCTGTAGAAATAATTGCTGATAACGGCAAAGAATTTAATAATAAATTATTAATGAATTACCTAAGTTTTAGAAAAATTAAAATAAATTTCATAAGTATAGATAATCCAAAATCAAATGGAATTGTCGAAAGATTCCATAGTACATTAATCGAACATATCAGAATTCTTAATCAGAACAAATTATTCAAAGAATTAAAGTTAAAGGAAAGAGTAAATTATGCCCTCATCGCTTATAATAATTCGATACACTCAGCAACGCAAGAAACTCCATTAAATATATTGTTAGGACACTTGAAATTAGACAACTTTAAAATAACTGAAGAAATTATTGTAGATTCATATATTCAAAGTCATAAAGAAATAATGAACGAAATATATAATGAAATTAAGAAAAATATAGAAGTAAATAAAGTAAAATATAGTGAGGAATATAATAAAGACGTTAACTTACCCGAACAAGTATATTTAAAACAACATAAAAGACATGTTGGAAAATGTGAAAAACCAAAATTTAAAATCATTGACATAAAGAACATAGACCCTGGAAAATGTCAAATCATAGACAGTAAAGAGAAAAAACATAAACTCGACCAAATTAAAAGACCTCGTATTGTTACAGATACACAGCCATCGGAGCAACCCAGTTGTTTAAAAATGAAACCATAAACCCCGGAGTAAACATAGTAAGACTAGGTCATACTTACGTACAAACACACGAAAAATATATTTATGTAAATATTAGTATATTAGAGGTATTTAATCAAATTAATAATCTTAAAGAAAATAGAAATAAGTTTTATAAAGAATTAGAACAAAATGGTTACAATTTAAATGAAACAGTAATGAATAAAAATATATTAGAAAATATATTGAACAAAATTGAACTAAAAAGTCATATATTTACGAAACGATTCCGTAGAGGATTAATTAACGGATTAGGGTCAATAATTAAAAGTATTAGTGGAAATCTTGATGCGTCAGATGCTGAAAAATATGATATACTCATAACAGAGTTATCTGATAAACAAAATACTCTTGGAGATAAAATGAATGAATTAATTTCGAATAATATAAATATAACTCAACAATTTAATAATCAAATTGAAAGCATTAACTTAAATAATGAAAATATTAGAGAAAATATATTATTGTTAAAAGAACAAATAGGAAAATATTTGGAAAAACATGAAGTTTATAGAATAAGAAATGTTTTTCACGATCTAAACTTTATAGCAAATGATATTTTTATAACATTGAATCAAATTGAGGAAACTTTCACTTTTTGTAGTTTAAATACTTTACATTTTGGACTGTTATCTCGTGATGAAATAATGAATATAATTAAATTTAAAGTCGAGGAGCCCTTAAATAAAGTAATTATAAAAAATTGGGAAAATAATCATTTAATTAAAACATATTGTAAATATGAAAACTTTGAAATAAAAATGTTAGTCTCCATTCCCATTCCCGAATATAAAAGCCCACTTATCCAGTTTACCCCTATACCCACTTTAAACGAAGATAACTATTATACGTTAGATATCATACCCGGATATTACGAAGAACAAAATAACCAGTTAAAAAGATTAACAGAATGTGTTAAGTTAGACTCGTTAATGTATTTTTGCCAAAAAGAGAGTAATGTAATAGAAACCTGTCTGACTAATTTATATTGTAATCATCATACTAATAGTTGTAGTTATATAAAAGTTAATAATAAAAATGAAATATTCCAAATACCCAATACTAATATAAAATACTTGTATCTACCTATAGAAGAAGATATAAAAATAGAGTGCGAACAGGATATTATGCAAAAGCAACTTAAAGGCTTATATTCAGTTAATAATTGTAAAATAAATGATGAAAACTTTAAAATTCAAAAATCTTATGGAAAAGTTATTGAATTTAATTTGAATAGTAATGTTCCTATTAAGACAGTAAATAAAACTATAAATATTAAATCATTGGAGAAGATTCACATGAACGAACAAAATCTTATAAAGTTAGATAAATCTTATTCGCATTCTGAAGTAGCTAATCATTGTGTAACTATTATATTGTTATTAATAATTATTGGAATAGTAATAGTACTGTTAAGAAATTGTAAGAGGAAATATGATAAACAAACTACGAAACCTAATAATGATAATAATTCTCACAGAGATATATTTTCATCTAGCACGGGAGGAGTTATATAGAGACATCGCCCATATTGCATCAGAAAGTGCTATCTAAATTCTCATGAAACTAGATATCATATCTCCTCATATAAAAAGGTAGATCATAGCTTTGTCACGTAGTTCTACAGTTGCTACAGATAGTTTAACACTCTTAAGTTCCATTGTATAATTCATGTAATCCTTTGTTAAAGAAATAAATTGTTTTTAAAAACTCGTATTTCTGAAATAAATACGTAATTTACATATAAAACTATAATAATTGTTAAACAAAAATATAAACGTTATAAAAGAGATGTAAGTATTTTTCAAAACCAATTGCTTTAAAAATTTATAATGTATTACAGTAAACATCATGAAATAAATAATATAATAAAAATAGAACTCTAAAATATTTTCTGAAAGTCGAAGTATTAACTATCGGTTGCATCACTGGTATTTACAATGAATAAGCATCTATTAATTATTGCTGAGAAGGTAATATTATTATTTTGAATGCTTATGTTGTTTGAGCTGGATTATTTGAGAGTAAGGTCGATAATTAAACTGAATGTTATGTTTCCCTATCCTTTCTTATCGTGCGATCCCAAAACCCGCTACAATGGACCAAGTTACTTTTCGCTGCGATCTGATACTAACGGTCATTGTACCTATTACAAGTATTTCACACTTACATACAGGTTGTTTCATAACTTCAGGTATACATTAATGGTATATGTTATTTGATATGCTGATTACGAATAAAAAAAATATTTTTTTAAATCGCAAAATTATTTTTAATGTTTCCCAGTCCAAAATTTTTCGTTGCCTTTGTCACTGGATGGGTGATTATGTTCAAGTTATTAATTAAATAAAATTATATTATAAATAACTGCTAATAATTGAATTGTGTAATTATTCTTACGTAGTACGTCAGTAGGTCAATTTATTGTTTCTTTTGTGAATGATACATACATAACAGTGTAAAAGAATTGGTGATTTGTTTTAAAAATGGATAACGCGAACGGATTTAGTAATAGTGAATTAGTAGACATAGTGCTAGCATATGGAGAGGCGAGACAAAATGCGAGACTAGCAGAGAGTATTTATGCGGAACGTTTTCCTCAAAGACGGCATCCTAACCACCGTATGTTTGTTGTATTTACACAACGCCTGCGTGACACAGGATCTTTGCGACCTAATCGTGGTAAAGAGGGAAGCTCTCGCCAAGTAAGAAATCGTCACATTGTTGAAGATGCAATTTTAAACGCCGTCCATGTTGACCCTACAGTTAGCACAAGGAGAATATCACGACTTTTACATGTTCCACATTCCAGTGTTTGGAGGACTATTCGGAATAATGGTTATCATCCGTACCATTTTTAAAGAGTGCATGGACTACTACAAACTGACCAGGGACCATAGAGCTCGGGTAAATTTTTGTGAGTGGCTTCTACAACAAAATGCCCTAAATCAAAATTTCACTTCGCACATAATCTTCTCTGATGAAGCAAATTTTACGAGAGACAGAGTTTATAATTTTCATAACTCACATCACTGGGCTATTGAAAATCCGCATGTATTGTAAGAAGCAATTTCCAGCAGCGATTTTCTTTTAATATCTGGGCTGGAATCATAAATGGAACGTTACTTGGTCCCTATGTTCTACCTAATAGAATGAATGGTGCAAATTATTTATCTTTCTTGCAAAATAATTTGTCGGAGTTATTAGAAGATATTCCCTTAAATGTACGGCAGCATGCATTGTTCCAGCATGACGGTGCACCACCGCACTTTACACGTAATGTGCGGCAATACTTAACTCAAACCTTTGAGGATAGGTGGATAAGATGTGATGGTCCTGTACAATGGCCTCCCATCTTCGGATCTAAATCCATTATAGATTTTTATTTTTGGGGCTATTTTAAATCATTAGTTTATGATAACCAGGAAGCCCCTGAAACTCTGCAACAATTGAGGGGACGGGTTGAAAACGCTGCTAATTTTATGAGACATCATAATTCGTTCAACGAAGCTTGCAGCTTGTTTTTAATTCACCGTGCTGCATTATGTATGGCAGAGCATGGCAACAATTTTGAACAATTTTTGTAAAAATTATTCGAATTGTATGTGTTTTATTTATTTTGACATGGCAATTATTTTGAATACATAATAAACTATAATTATCGTTTCATTAAAAATAATTAAATTTTGTTTGTTTATTTTACTAATATTATGTAATTTAAATTGTTGATTACCTACTTCATTGTTTGTGTTTAATAGTAAATCGAATCCAGTGCAGTACTACAAAAAATGTTTTAGGTAAACAACCCTTAATTTTTCGAATTAAAAAAAATTCTTTTAGATTCGTAATCAGCATATCAAACAACATATACCATTAACGTATGTACTCGAAGTTATGAAACACTCTGTATATTTAATATTATACAATATACTAATTGTTAAATATTTGCAGTAACGCGCGCCATAGACGAATTATTTTATTTGAGATATAACTGAGAATTCATCATAACACCGCAGTCGACGGAAAATGATCCAGTTTTACAAATATTTTAATTTTGACTACAAACTTAAATAAACTATACACCTTACATTTAAGGTCTACTTAGGTTTTATTTTATTGTAATTGTATTTGATTTCCTAAATAATTTCGTAATTATACATAGTAAACATCGGTTATAGTGATCGCTGGCTTTAAAAATATGTCGGTCGTTTATAAGAATTCAAAGAATCATTCCCGGAAACCTACTTCATTTTCTACGGATTTTTTGTTAGTCATGAACTTAAAACATTCGCAAATCAAGGCCGTCTTTAAGCATAATAGATAAACGCGGCAACTGTTATTTGCAAGGAACCGAGATTACAAATCTAATTGTCATACTAAGTCACCATAATTTTAGATTTAGCGTTAAGACTAAGGTGATTTAATTAATTATTTTATGCCCGATGTCTAATTAATTGTTTTTTTTTTAAAATATAGTACAATTGGTACAACATATCTAAAGCTAAATATGTTAACACTATTTGCTAAAAATGATTAAAATTATGTAGCATATTTTCATAATATAATAGATTTTTATATTATGTATATCAGTATTAATGTAAGAATGTATGGAACTGTGGAAATGAGCATCAGAGTTTTATTCACACAAAGAATAACTGATTTTATAATATTAAAATCACCCTTGCGGTTAATTTTTGCACTAATATCTTTGACGGCTATAATTTGACAATTGGTAATTGCACTTTATCATCATCACTTACGGAGATTTGCTATAACAGAATGAAAAATATGACTTTTTTTACACGACGTGCACAAATAACTCAACTTTCTTCTCCAGACCTAGTGAAGAAAAGTATTTTTCCATCTGTAGAAAGTAAAAAAGCACTGTGTGTTATTAAAAAAATACATATAAAAATTATAAATCAATTCATTATTTTATTTAAAATTCCTATGTACTAGTTGTGTACTTTAAATCTTTAAATTATTTTATTATTTTAATTCAAATTTTATTATTTTAATTCAAATTTTCCCTGAGTGTATTTAATGTTTGACAAATAACTCTATTTTGTCTTAACGTATTAAAAATTCTAAGTTTATTAATGAATCAAAATATGTCCGGATATATCCAAAATGTTTTTAACATGACCCTACTACAAAAATATACTTTTTAACTCTTGAAATTTTATAGGCATTTTCGTTGGTGTGACGAAATTTTTAAACCTTATTCTAACTGCAATCTGATTATAGTGTAATCGGCTGAACTGTGAATCTTACCAACAATGCCAAAAGTAACGAGTTCGGTACGTAGATCAACTTCATCTCGGGAGGTCATCGTCCACGTCTCTGCTCCGTATATTGCTACAGGTCTTATTAGAGTCTGGTAGAGTTTCAATTTAGTTTTCTTTGATAATAGTCTAGATGACATAAGTTATATATGAGCTCTATTGCTTGCTTGTATCCTATTTTTATGCATATATTGCTCTTAGTTTCTTTGTTGATAGTCGAACCGAGATATTCAAAGTTATCTACTATTCCAACTGAGTAGTTATGTATTTGCATTTGCATATTTTGCGTATTCTGTGTACTACCTTGTGAAGTCATTTTAAGGTATTTAGTTTTTTCCTCATTTATTACTAACCCTATTTTCTTTCCTTCTTATAAAATTATGTTCATTAAATCTTTCATGGTAGATATTTCTGTTGTTATTATTGCTATGTCGTCCGCATAGCAACATATTTGCTTGGATAAATATTTCACTTTTCGACGACTTCTTGTAGTATTGAGTGAAGCGTTAAATTAAAAAGTATTGCTAACAGTGAGTTTCCATGTTAATTTCAAATGCTCCAGTTGTATTGTTCCCCATCTTGACCTTCGCCTTTACTTTATTTAGTGTCATTTTAATTAGATTTTTTTCTATCTATTCTTTGAGGTCTTTGAGTTTTTTATCCTTATTCAGATGAATTTTTCCCGTTTCACCACACCACTCGAACCATTCTTCATTTATTTAGATTTTTTGTATTCTATTTTTACGTTCTTATTTGTTAGTTTTGATTGTTTTGCAATTATCAGTATTTCTTTTTATATTTTCTTCTCTCTTCGTATCAGATCGCTTTCTATGGAGACTATCGTGCCTTGTAATGTTTTTTCTTTTTCATAATTTCGCTCTTATTTTCCCATGTATCTATTTTTGCATTTGTGTGCTGCCATTCCCGCTTTTTTTCTATTTTATACGTTTTGATCACTTTTACGTCCTTATAAATTTTTCTACTGCTCTTGCGTTGTTGTCTAGTTTTATTCCTTTTATAATTATTTTTTTCCTGCTTTTTTCTCATTTCTTCGTTCTTTTCCAGTTCGGTTATAATAATGTTTTTTTTTATTATTTTTTTATCATGCTAGTCATTTCTTTTATTGTATCCTTTACATTTTCATTTTTCTTATGCATTGTATTCTCAGTTTCGTTCTTTCCAGTCTCTGTCTGAAGTTCATGTTTTCTCTCTGCCTTTCTTCATCTTTTAATTTTAGATCTTGTATGTCGATGTTTATTTTGTCTATGCTCCCTTTTATTTTCTTTACAAAATGTCTCATGTCTTTCCTTATTTCTTCATTCCCTTTTTTACCTCGCTTTTTCCTTCTTCTACCTCTTTCTTTATGTCCTCAACAGTTTCATCAGTGCTGCTTGTATTCCTTTTAGTATTTCTTTCATGTTTTGTTCTTCTGATCTATTTCTCCTGTTGTCTGACTCCTTGCGTGATCTTCTCACTATTGCACTTCTTTTGAAGAGTCTTTTTTCTTCCTCGTCTTTCTCCTTCTCTCTGCTTCTTGTTTTGCTGTTATTTCTGTCTCGTTCACTTTTCATCTGCTCCTTTCTTCGCCTACCTAAAAGTACTTATCTGCTATTTACTTTTACTTAATATTACTCTAGTGTTTTTGTCTTTGTTTTCCTTATCGCTAATATTTAACTTAAGACTAGTATGACACTACAGATTCATTATTTAAATTTCGCCTTGTCCTTCTTTCGACCTCTTTGCATCTATGTTGTTCTGGTTGCCTTCTTTCGTTGCTCGCTCAGCGTGTGTGCCTCTTTGTGCTCATTTTTATTGTCTCTGTTTTTTCTGCAACTCATGAAAGAAAGGTATCGTTTGATTCTTTCTTTACCCTCTAACCGCTTTCTCTCGTCCTTAGCTGTGGTTTACTCCGAATTTGTTTTATGGAAATAAAATTTTTAAGGTTATTCCTTATAGATTTTATTTTTGATTCTCTTACCGTATTTATTCTCAGAATTTTACTTCACTCTGGGTATTTGAGCGTCAGTTTTCCTTTTCTGCCTATTTGTGCCACTTTCTTAATCTTTTCTCCTTCCTTATTTTACTCTTTCTGTTTGACTTTTGACATCAAAGTTCTCTAAGCAGTGGCGTATTACGATCCCTAAAGTGACAGTTATAGTTAATATTTTAATAATTCCAACAAGATTTCATGTTTGCGTTATCAGCAGTTCCAGAGTGTCAATATTACATTACCCAAACACTTGAGGCATCTGTGTCCATCCCGATGTGACAGATGTGAGTATTGTACCCAAGACAGCAAGTGAACAGTCAGACCCGTCCATCGACTCAACGCGTGAAAATGTAGGTAAACACATCACGCGATGTTCGCGTTTTACTTTAGTGCAGACATTAATAATTAAAGCAGTGCGTGAAGATGTAGATCTTCACTAATTTTAATAATTATATTACGCGCACTCACGTAATATAATTATTATAATTAGTAATATTTAACTCTAATTCCAATCCTAGTTCTGTTTTCACGTCATATATTAATTTGTAACGTTTCGTGTTCATTTTAATTCATAAGTATTTTTATCTTTAATTAAATTTTAGTTGGAAATTCCCAGTTTAGTGATGTGTGTTTCATTTATTATTGTTCACTCATTATTTCCAAGATTCTCTACTAAGAAAAGAATTCACAGTACAAGTAAGTAACATTCGCTTTAAACAAAAATAAGTATTAGAATTTCACTTATTCATCCTTACGTCCAACCGCGCGTGTTACATTATCCCGATATGTCAACACAGACCGTCCAAGCAAAGTAGAGCTATTCAGATAAATCATAAACTCGATATTTGATAATGAAGGTTCGGTTACATTATTACAAATATATGCTAATAAATTAATAAATTTAAGAAGCAAAACTCGGACAAGTCAACTTTTAAGACTATACTTAAAATAACATTTAATTAGTTTCTATCTTTTTAAGCTAATAGTGAACAATCCTAATTATAACAAAACCTAATTTTGAATTGTTTCACTTTGTTACAATAGCATGCAATTACTCATGTTTTATTGTTATAGATTTTCACTACATTTTTTGACACACGTTGGACTAAGTTGGAATTAGTTAGAATTAGTTTTATTATTATAAATAATTGATTCATATTAAAAAAATAAATAATTAAAATATAGTTTCTATTGGGGTATCTATCTACGAGTAATTGATATAGCTTTAATTGTGTACTTAATAATATCGATAGAGTAGTAGTTGTTATTTACTAAAATAATAAGTTGAAAAATTCAAATATATAAATAATGATTTATATATTCGTATTTTGCATTCAGATGAGAATTTATTCACTACAAATAAACAAATATCAGAATACATCAATTGTTGGAACGTTATTGCCGAATGTCGTATTCTCATAGGATATAACAAAAATCTTCTTATCTACCAACATCCCAACGTTCTTTTGATCCTGGGAACGCATCTTGAATAGTAGATGAAACTCATTTCAAGAAATTCCTATTCACGAATTCACAGTAGGTAACTACTTTCTGCTGGGAACTCGCGAACGACTTGCCCATTGCACATATTACCGTGCGTGTATATTACGTCTATGTCGCGACTCTGTAAACCTAATACATTTTCAGTTAGTTCTTAACTGTACTACGAGACATAAGATGTATCCAAACTCCAAGAATTATACTGCTTTATAAACTACATATAATTGCATGGAAACTAGAAATGCATTCAAACTATTAAAAGTAGATTGCGACATCATATTAATAAGCACGTTATCATAATGCACGTTGTCACATATTACTATCAACTTTTAACAATTCAAATAATTCAATACTTTATACTGTGTACTAGGGTGTCCGTTATTTGGGCGACCTTCGAATATTCTTCGGGACCCCACCCCCCTAGATCGCCAGACATTAAAAAAAAAGATTTCCAAAAGGATTCAGTGTTTTTTTATGATTAACCCGTGCCACTGAGCGGTTGAAGTTTTAAGCCTACCGGAAAATAGGGGTATAGCAAAATAATTCTATTGTGTCACCAGTTAGCGTAAAATAGACATGCGGGATATGTTTTCCTATGAAATTGATGATTCTGAACACGAATCTGTTGACAACATGTTGGTATCAGTCGAAGATTTAGTAATAATTGCAAAATATGCATTTTTATGTTTTTTTGGGGTATAGACAATTTGCAAGTAAATGTTCATTTATTTGAGTCCAGTTTTTGAAATTTTTAATAGAATTATAAATCTGAAACTGGACTCAAATAAATGAACATTTACTTGAAAATTGTCTATACCCCAAAAAAACATAAAAATGCATATTTTGCAATTATTACTAAAACTTCGACTGATACCAACATTTTGACAACAGATTCGTGTTCAGAATCATCAATTTCATAGGAAAACATATCCCGCATGTCTATTTTACGCTAACTGGCGACACAATCGAATTATTTTGCTATACCCCTATTTTCCAGTAGGCTTAAAACTTCAACCGCTCGGTGGCACGGGTTAATCATCAAAAAACACTGAATCCTTTTGGGAATCTTTTTTTTTTTTGAATGTCTGGCGATCTAGGGGGTCCCGAAGAATATTCGAAGGTCGCTCAAATAACGGACACCGTACTGTGTACTATTAATTAATTTTTATTTATAAACAAGTTTACTTTTAATTTTACGCTTGTATTTCATGCGGTGTTAGGCTCCAATAACAACAGGTTAATATTTTATAATAATAACAGGAAACGTAAACTAATTTCGTGTCTGAAATGAAAGAATGTAATAATGTAATTTCAGTTACAAAATTTACATCGGAGAAAATTGAATAAACATTGATAAATTTACGCGTCATTTCGATATTACTTAAATTACGTACAACCACTTTTTATGTATGAGTGAGAACTCATAGTCGACACTTGGTGAATAATAATATTTAAACTTTAGAAGAGTTTTGGTTATTAATAAAAATATAACTATCGTTACCTCGTTGCGAACATTTTCAGATAACTGATTATAAGAATTTAGTACAGTATGTTTATATGTTAAATAAGGTGAATCACATATCTCTATCTGATCGCGCACAAGAAAAATTTTGCAGTTTACGGCTTTCCTATTCGAAAGATGTGCCAAAATGTTGAATCTAGATCCGTTGTTAGCTATGTGTAATACTTGAAAATTAGCGACTTACGCGTTGTTCTTTTTATACAATGTTTTAAAGAATTCAGATATTCTTTTATGCTACTCTCAATACTTCTACCGCTTTGGCAAAAATAAATTATATTACAATCGGCACATTGTATCTTGTATATCCCTATAAGATTTCATCAATTCAGTTTTTCCTTATTGTTGATTAATAATTTCACCACTTTTGTTTTATAAAGTTCCTTCGACGAATAAATGTTAAGTACAATTTCTTTCCAGTATTATTTATAACAGTCCTTTCATGTATTATACCATAATTTAAGTAATACATGTTGCAGAATAAAACATAAAATACAATTTAGTACAATTTTTTTTCCAGTATAAGTTAATAATTTAGGAAAACATTGTACAACTAATTCTTAATTCATTATTATAATTACAGTTAAATAGGTACATAATTAAATTTGTCAACACAATGTGCAAATCACAAAACATGTATCTTTAATGCCTTTTGCCCTTCGTAAATAATTATATTTCAGCTCATCTCGCAAAATAATTACTACCTGCCCGACTGTGTTCTTCAACGTAGCTGCTGTCAACTTCTTGTTTTTCGCGAAGAATCTACGTGAAACATAATTTTCGTCTCTGTTGCTCTGTTTGCTAGCATCGTGACAAACTAAAAACGCCTTCTCTCTCTGTGTCGAGTTCGTTATGAGAAAATATTGATAATTACGCTCGCAAATGACGCTCTTCGAAGGAGTATTTTAATTAGAGACAGAAATATTACAAACCTAATTATACATTTTATTTGCAAACAAAGTTGAATAAACTGTGATGTTTCTTGATGAATCAATAACTGCATGGTAATTAATTTGTTGGCCTTACCAGTTCATCGCGCTATTGATAATGATAGAATTAAATTGAATTAACAGAAAATATGACCATTCAGTTTGTTGTTACAAATAAATTTAATTTTAAAATTATGATTATGTTTTAATCACACCCCAGTTCTCATATGTTAATTACTAGACCTAGCAATAAATACCGTGTTCTCTGTATAAATATACACAATTTAAATCAGTGCTTCTCAAAGTAGGCGATATTGTGATTAAATTATCCAAGAGACCGTTAGACGTGAAAGGACAGCGTTAGGTATAATGGTATTGTCGTACTAATAAATATTTTAATAAATATATTGACTTATTGGGTAATTAATAACTATAATTCATGCAAATAGTAGCTATAATGAACACTACTTAAGAAAGCTTGAATACTAACTGGGCCTTTTCCGATTTAGTATATTAGAAAAATTTACGAAAAAATCAATTAAGCTTACGAGAAAAAGTAATAACGTCTCAAACATTATATTATTGAATTTAATATGAACGGATAATATTTAGCCAATACATGCTGCGTATGATGTTTCTACATTAAGATAAATTATTCGCATGTTTTGATTTAAAGTTAGCTAAAGAATAACATAAGGAGCAACATAGTGCGCATTTGTGTCTGTTGTACAATACTGGCAGTAAGATATTTTAATTTTTATTGATTTCAAGAACTTGTAATACAATTTTAGTCTTTATCGCTACCTGGTTTTTACACTTGTAAAATCTTAGATGGTGTCAGATGACTACACATTCACCTTCAATTCGTGTTGAAAGAAATTTTCTAATAGATTTCTATAATAATATTATTTTTATAATGATTAATAAAAATGTCATGTACTATTCGGCTGAGGTGGATATACATATATATTTTGACGCGCTATATTCGATTCTGAAGTCAGAATAACTCCATCACGTATTTTTAACCTCAAAAAACGGTCAAAATTGGGAAAATTTCAGTTTTTTTAATAAATATATCTATCATAGCTTTAGCCAAATGCTGGAAATAACATAATACAACAATTAACTGAATAGTATTTTTTTAGTGTCTCTGTTATTAATGATTTTCTTTAATACTAACTGTTTTATGAATTTTAACAAGTAACTTTTGATAAGTAAAGAAAATTTGTGAAAGAAACCCTCAAAAATTACTTTTTTGCATACTATTTGTTCTCATAAAAGGTTACTCGTTTAAGTGTTTTTTGTTTATTCTTGTGTCATAGAAGGCATTCTTAAAAATCAGACTCAAAATATTGATATCTTGATGTCTTACACTACAATTCAAATTTATTTCTGTTATAGAGATTTAACATTCCTTTCAATTCACTACGACTATTAAAAAGTAGAATGTATAAATATCATACAGTGTCACTAGTCTCTTCATTTATATTTAAGTAAATATATAAATAACTGTCGTAAATTGTATAACTTTGAGAAATACATATAATAGAGTTTGATAGAAGTTGTCGTAATAATATGTTACGCTACATTTGAATATACACGTATGTGAGTACCCTTTAGTTAATATTGATAATTATCATCTGCCGCTTGAATTTTCTAGTATTATTATTAAAAACAAAACTGCTAATTCCGTATATGTTGCAGACGTTAATTGCGATAATTCTTTTGAAGATTATGATAAATATAATTTAGATGTATTTAAGATTAAGAGTATTGCTGAGAATGTATCGAATGCAATTAATTATATTAATTCTGAAGCTGCTATAGGCACTGACAGAGTTCCAAGCGTTATCTGCAAAGGAAGTGAAGTATTATGCACACAATACAAATGTAATAATACGAGTATCTAGTGTATCACCAATATTTAAATCTGGTAATCCGAGATATATTATAAACTATTGCCTAAAAGCAATATAAAAAAACTTTGAATTGATAATTTACCGTAAATTATATAATTATGTCATACCCATTATAGCCAATGAGCAACATGATTTTGTCAGTAAGAAGTCAACTGATATCAATGTTTTCGCAGAAGAGATTTTTAATGTAATTAATACGAAAGGTCAGTTAGATGTTATTTTTGCAGACTTATGAAAAACATTCGATAAAGTAATTAACACTGTTCTTGTTGGCAAATAAGCTATGTATGAACTTGAAAATTTGTTACAATTTCTAAGCTCTTATTTAAGCAATCGTACTAAATATGTTCGTTATAACTGTAACTCAGAACCTTATATTCCAACATCAGGTGGGCCTCAAGGATCTTTATTAGGACCTCAGCCCAGAAACTGTTATTTTATATTTAATACGTTGGTAAGATTAATTTTAAAATACGACTGTATTGTCTGGCCTCTTCGCCTGCCCTAATTACATATGTTTACTAAGTCTAATTATTTGGATGATTTATTTTACTAACGAGGTGTGAATTCGTTGTAGAAAAATAACTATTTTCACGACCGAGAATATTTGTCTGTTTCTGTGAAACAAAAATCGGGACAGAAGTCAAATATTTTATCCCTGGGGAAATTTCCACTGGAAACGTGCGAAAAGGATATTAAATGCGCGCTTATTTCAATAGTTACCAAGAGTAAAAACAAGACAGAAACTTATCATATTGACATTTGACAGAACGACTTTATTTTCAGTAGGTATACGTTTTTTAATAATTTTAAGATGCAATCGTAGAAAAAATTATGTGTGTATCACGTGCGTAAGGTGTCTTTGTTCCTCTTACACTATTACAGCTCAAGGAGGATGGATTGAGCCCCTTTCCCCTCCCTTTGTATACGCACAGGGGCGCCGAGAGAAAAAGTGGGCCCCGGGAAAAAACAAATTCGGGCCTCCTTTAACATTGAATATTTATTAATTAAATATAAGATACCAAAAAAATATATTTATAAATATATGTATGACAACAATAAGAATTATTAATA
Organism: Pterostichus niger; assembly: GCA_947425015.1. Lineage (NCBI taxonomy): Eukaryota > Metazoa > Arthropoda > Insecta > Coleoptera > Carabidae > Pterostichus > Pterostichus niger. The sequence continues at coordinate 24,637,894 of OX380336.1, read as the reverse complement.
TCTAAATAAAGTTATAACAATATAAATAAAATTAAATACAAAATTCTGAGTTAATTGGTGCAGCGATGTGTATTGTATACTCACTGTATGACTATCTAATATCTAGTTGCATATTCGATAAATGCAGGGGATACCAAAACAGCACTACGCACAAATGTATAGAGCCTTTGCCTATGTGTATTGTATACAACGTAGTAGAAAAAAACAAAAATGGAACAATGTAATAATGTACTTTTGAATAGTGTATAAATTTATTTAAAATTTGCAACTGGGGCCGGCCATTCATCAAGCATTTCGTCATTTAGTACTTTATACAATGTAATAAATTGTAGAAAACGTGTATCAGACATTTCGTTATACATGTTTTAGTAAAGAATATACAAAATTGGTGAAATAGTAGAAAATTAAAAGCAATTTATAAAATAGCATCACATCCGGGCCCTTTGAATTCCACGGGCCCTGGGTATTTTACCCCACCTACCCTCCCCTCTCGTCGGGCCTGTATACGCACTAGCGCAGCACCTACAACTTTAAAAACCTGATATGATTTTAACCAGTTCATAAATTGCGCTTGTTAGTTTTTGGGAGTAACGTACGTAAATATAATTAGAAAATACATGGAAGTTGGGATTTTACAGTCCGAATATTTTGAATATTCTAATTTCAGTATATATTCATACATATAATATATGGGAATTTCATACAAAACTGAACATAATTATTTAACATGATGTACCTAATTTTTACGATTATATACTTTATTTATTACATGTTGGTTGGTTATCAATTTAACCTAAGATAAGATTTTATCTTTGGTGTTACTACTTAACCCTATTTATGTATATGCATGATATAAGTGTATGTATTTTTACACATAATTGAAATAAATCTCATTATAATATAAACATAACAATTCTTGGATAAAGGCTTTTATTATACTAAGTATCTATCTTGTTTTAAGTATAAAGGCTTTGGACAAAAATTATAAATTTTTGTAAAATTATTATCTGTTTAATAACTTTAGATTGTATTGAATAATGGACAAATTTTTATCTGAAACATCTACATTTAAAACAAAATACATATTTAGTATTATAAAGGCTTTTATCCAAGAAAACCTTCATTATCTACATAGTTGGATTAATAATATTCTACATTAATATAAATATGACGTATGAGTCAAACAAGCCATTTATTTTGCAATTACGTATCTTAGGACCCATAGTATAAAAAAGATTTAAATTTAAATATAGTTCAAATAGTGCTGTAAACAATGACCTAACCAGATAATGAACGTAACTATACTAACTGCAAACCACTGCCTTTTTACAACCGGACAATCAGAAATCATTGTGATTATGAAAGTCTGAAATGACAAAATTTAACATTGTTATGTGATAATGTGATAAAGAAAAGCAGAAATTGTAAAGTACTTATTTATTAACTGTAACTATATTAAGAAATGCGTCTAAGAGAGGAACGATTATTAGCTGTAACAGAAAAAAAGCTTCTAAAAATGTGAAAGTAGAAGTAAATAAGAAACTAAGAGACGAGTAAGATGTCAAAATTCCTTCTGCTAGGAATCCTAGAGTGAAATAAAAAAAAAACGAATCTATACCTACTGCTGAATAAAATCAAGACACGAAAAGATTTCCACACCGGGAAGATGGCAAGAAGTAATATATTTTTTACCATTCTTGAGGTTAATGATACAACTTTTAGACGAATAATACAGAAAGGTCACTTAAATGTTGGGCGGGATTCTTGTAAAGTCACGGAGGCATTCAAGTTGATACGATACTTATGTTCTGGATTCAATCATATGGCGGGAGAATGCACTAGCAAGTAAGCGCGCCCTACATGTACAGAACCACACTCAACCATAGAGTACAACTCGGAAGTAGTGCATTGTACGAATTGCAAACAAGCTTATGAGAAGTTAAAAATCAAATTGGACATTAAACATATCGCGTACGATTTGGAGTACTCTGTATGCAGAAAAAAAACTACGAAATGAAGTAAATATTCTTAATTAATTATTGGCTGGTAGCATAGGTAAGCTCTGTTTTTACCTGTTTTAACAGCAGTGTATTTTTTGTGTTTTCGCTATCTCTAACATGTTCAAATCGTGCTTTTGGAACACCCAAAAACAGAGCTTGTGCTACCAGCCAATGTGTCATTCAGTATTTAACGTTTGCGTTGTTTTGACCTAAATAATGTGACAGAAGATTTCCACCATTACTTCCTTTGGCTGTATTTAATTAATGATGACTCTACAACAGAGGTTACTATTATTATTATTATAAAATTTAGTTGCCAAAATGTTGGCCGATTGAAAATGAAATAAAACAAACATCCTGACTGCATTTCTGTCAAATAATTTATTATTATTATTTAGTTATAATGAATATAAACTGTTAATAATCGGTTAAAGACGACTAATTTGCAACTCGGTACTATGTACACCTCATAAAAAACCATGAACTTCTTTCCCTAGATGTATAATATACAATTATTCGGATTTTATGTTCGTTAGATACTTGAAGTTACTCGTAGAATACATATTAGTCTCTACAATCGTAAAATTACAAACTTTTATGTTTAAAATGTTTTTCTTTTAATAAACAATATATATCTCAATATTTCAAATAATCCTGATACACTTATATGTTCTCCTAAAATTGATCAAATATTTTGTATAAAACCTATTGTATCGAATACTAGTGTAATAATACGAAAACCAAAGTCTATATATTTCAAACCATAAATTTTATAATGATAATTTATTTCCAGATATGTATCTATGCAACATCATGAAACATATCATTATGACAACTACCAATCTTGATGTTCTTTTTTGCGCCGAGTGTACGACAAAGCACACATCAATTGAATAAAATGAAAACTTCGCAAAGAAGCTCTAGAAAATTCCAAGTACTAAAAATGTTTTATATATTTGTTCTCACATAAATGAAGAAACAAGTACTGCCTAGTGCAAATCTTTAAATATTCCACTGTTTGATGTACCAATGAAAAGGGACAAGAAATCTTTATAATACATATAAATTGGAATTGAAATATAGGAAATTAAGGTATTCAAATTTTGAATTTCATTTTCTCAAACATGTTTTGCACAATTTTAATATAAAAATGTTGAAAAATAGATAAATATACGAGAAAAAATTTTTAAACATTTTTTGCATTTTTTTTCTCAACAATTCCTTGTGTAAATTGGAGATTATATTCCTTAATAAAAAGATTTTTTTTCATTTTGTTTTGCTTGAGATATTGAACTTAAGTTTTAAATGTAATTTATTTCATCATTTATGCTTAAATTTAATTGTATCTAATTTATTAGCAAAATTATGTATAATATATTTAAATTTTATTCATAAAAACAATAATATTTTGTTTCAAAGAGATCAAATCAGATCATTATTTTGATGTTATATACAGATCGCATGATTCACTTTAACAGCAAATGAAATCGTGAGATGCCGATGTGTATTTTAAATGCCAACTGTATTCCACTTGCTCTGGTTCTATATATGATTTCAGGCATCTAAGACTGGAGATATATTTTTCAGCAGTACAAGTTGACACCCGGCCAGTAACAGTAATTTAACAAAATTTACAATTTTTGGTAACGTCTTCTGAACTAAAACTGTCAATATTTTGATGATTTCTAAAAATGGTTTATAGTTATTATTAGTGCATCGGCGGTGGCCGAGCGTGTTAATGCACATCTCTTAACATACTGTGACGTTACCCGAACCAAGGTTCGTCAGTTCGAATCCGCCTGCCGACAATGTGTGATTTGTCGTTACATATAAAATAGTTATTTATCACTAGTCCAGAAACTGCTATTTTGCGAGTACGAGTATATTTTGAAAGGACGAGCCGCAGGCGAGGCTTTTAAATACGAGCACTCGCAAAATAGTTTCTGGACGTGTAATACACAAGATTTTTCGCGCCAACGTTTTTGTAAATTTAATAAAAACGTTTAATTTATTATTCACATTCTAAATGTCAGGGAATTTTTTTATGTTGGTAACATCACCATATTTGAACTGCACTTTTAATTTTAGTCAATTATTTATTGTTCATCAATTTACATCTTCAATAAGTTTAATTACACTGTACACTTTATTTAATAAAGATAAAACATAATTAATTTCTTTGTCTATTTCACGACTTGTCATTCCAGTCAGGGGCGCCGAGAGGAAAAGCGGGCCCCGGGGAAAAAAAATTCGGGCCCCCTTTAACTTTGAATATTTATTAATTAAATATAAGATACAAAAAAAATATATTTATAAATATATGTATAGTTTTGCTTGGTTTTCTTCCCTTGCAGCTTTTTCTTTTCGTTTTAAAGCACCTGATTTATGGCGGTAACTCATTTTTAATGTTTAAAATGTATTTTTCGTTATCTGCTACTTTATGTCTGCATAACTATGTAAGGGCAGAATCTACAAAAAGAGTTAAAAAGTATTAATAGTGTTAGAAACAGATGTTTTATAAAACTTTATATTCATTTAAAAAGAATTATTAGTTACCTTCATATGTATGTTATAAATACTCCTTCGTAGTATGTTATAAATACTCCTTCGTAGTACTGAAGTCTTCAAATTTAAAATTTATTGTGCGCACTAAAATCGAGGCTAAAATATGGTAACAGTTCGGTAAGAGTTAATTGGTGCAGCGATGAGTATTGTATACTCACTGTATGACTATCTATTATCTAGTTGCATATTCGATAAATGCAGGGGATACCAAAACAGCACTACGCACAAATGTATAGAGCAGTGGTTCCCAACCTTTTTTTAATCGTGACCCTTTTTAGTTTTTTAAAAATGTTCGCGATCCCCCTTTCGCATATTTGATCAATAAAAAAAAAATAAAAGGTTTGACAAAATATATTTTAGGACTTAGTGGTTATATTTTTTCTCCTCAAAAAAGCCAAGGCGACCCCCCAAAAAAGCTAAAGCGACCCCCTTGTGGGTCGCGACCCACCGGTTGGGAACCGCTGGTATAGAGCTTTTGCCTATGTGTGTTGTATACAATGAATGTAGTAATATAAGAAACAAAAATGCAACAATGTAATAATGTACTTTTGAATAGTGTATAAATTTATTTAAAATTTGCAACTGGGGCCCTTGATTAAGCATTTCGTTATTTTTATACAATGTAATAAATTGTTGAAAACGTGAATCAGACATTTCGTTATACATGTTTTAGTAAAGAATATACAAAATTGGTGAAATAGTAGAAAATTAAAAGCAATTTATAAAATAGCATCACATCCGGGCCCTTTGAATTCCACGGGCCCTGGGTATTTTACCCCCCCTACCTCCCCGTCTCGTCGGGCCTGATTCCAGTATTATAACCTAAAAAATCAACATATTTTATTTGGATTTTACATTGCTAATTCAATTATAATTACTTACAATTTTGTTTAAAATATATGTTCTGTTTTCTTGTATTGAAAATACTCAACTATGAATATTTTGTCATAATATGTTTACGCCAATGCAATATTTTGACATTTCGTACGTTCAGGAGTTCGCTATACTAATGATGCCAACATATAACCATAAAAAGTCACTAATTTTTGCCGGCCTCGGCCGGTAACGCATGGTTTCCGGACGATTTTTAGTTATGTAATACTGCTAATGCCGGACGGTGGCGCGAAAATACAGTTACATGTATTTATCGCACTCGGGAGCTATAAGCTAGTCACTTATACGCCTTAAAATAATTTGACTAAAGAAACCGGCAGTACGGCAGTGTAAAAACTGCGGCTCGGTGTGCCCGACCCCTATGTTTCGAACGGAATCATAGGATATCATTATTGGTGCATCGGACTTTATACAACGATACAAATTCCAAAATTTTTCAGTAATATAATAGTAGGAATAATATTAATAAAAAAAAACATTGTTAATGTTGTTTGAACTATTTTATATTAAAAGCATATTATTAAAATTTTCAGTCGTATTATTGAGGGGGCCCAAAGGTACTCGACCTCCTATGTATGAAACTGACTTCAGGCAGATTGTTTCTCCCTAATATATTATTTAGAAATCATTTACTGTAAATGGGGATAAAGATTTACATTAATTGACAAACATGTTTACAGGTGTAGCTGTGGGAGCCAGTGTGTTCACTATCACAGCCATGGCGATCGATCGGTACCTGGCGATCACACAACCTATCGGATTCCCGCGCTGGTTCAACAAAACTTCCACCACCATCGTCATCCTCATCCTCTGGATCGTCAGCCTTGTTATCTTCTCGCCGATGCTTTGGGTGTCTAAGACAAAGTGAGTTCGTTATTATTATTGGCTGGTATGAATGACAAATATGATTTTACTTTATTAAACATTTTTGTGAAATTCTTTTATCTAACTACTTTAAATGAGTGTCTGTGAGAAAAACAAATTGAGTATTTTTTATTTAACTTTTCCAAGAAATTATATTAAACTATTGGTAGTAACAGTTTTTAATAAACTAAATTTGTTTTACTTGAATTTGAGCTTAGCTCTATTTGTAGAACACCACAGATGTCTCTGTCTGCCTCGCCTCCTCTGATTTGAAATATAACTAGATTAAGGTCGATTAAAAAGATAACTATATAATATAAGGTTATGTTGAACTATTGAATAGGTAAACTAATAAATTCTAAGTTTATACCAATTATGCTTATATGTACGTTATGCTGATTATTTTGAACGAAAGAGGGTGATTAGATACTTAATGAAAACAAGTGTATTTCGACCGCTAGAGGGTCGAGCATGTGTTTATCATATAAACAAGTGTCTTTTTCGCAGACGTTACACGAGGAAGCTTTGAAATTTGGTGTCAACTTGAAATAAATATTTTTAGTTTAGCTGTCCAGCTAAATGACATTTGAATTATATATATATATAGTGTGATACAGTAGAGTACTTTTGAAATTCAAACTTTGAAATAAATAAAAAATTATAATAATATAAAATAAAACAAAAAAATATTTTTACATCTTTATTCATTTTAATAATAGTAAATAATAGTGTCAATCAAATATATGAATTTTAACTAAAACAAGATCTGGATTATGTACCGTGCTATGTATTTATTAATAAATTACGTCATAAAAGAATGTCGCAAATCTTTGTTACGAAAATTATAAATGTAAAGTTTCAAATTTTAAGGAATATAAGTTTTAATGTCATTGAACTAAAGTTATGTAATTTGTAATTAAAAAAAAATTATGTCGGCGCTATTGAATGCAGGTGTGATCATTATTGTCCTTTTTTATTAGTATATAAAATTTCTGACAATAAAGCACTATCACACAAGCTAGCTTATGGACTTGGGAACCTTGGTTCGATTCCCACAGTAGACCAACAGTTACCACCACATAAAAATTACTCCTGTTGGCCCCCCTCTACTAACATCTTTAGGGACGGAGATTTGAAGGCTGGTATATATCACTTACCAACATCTTTGAAAACTATCTTTCACCTGCACTATTGCTAATCATGATGGTTAAATATATCTGAATCGTGATTTCAACATTTGGATATGCTAATTGAGTTTATCTGACATATTTTTTTTTCGTGCATATCTGCAATGGGGTCTGTTGCGTCATTATCTAAATCTAAATAATGATTAAATTGTGTTATTTGATTTTTCAAACAAATTCATTTTTATTTACATCATCGTAATAAAATTAAACCAAACTTTGCAATTTATCGTAAATTATATCCTGATTAGACGTGGATTGTTAAAAAAAATTCTTCACCTTTTTTCCTTGTCTTTCGTTTCTCATCGAAATTGGGACGGGTTATATAGATGGAGGAAAAAAATTATTAATTTTCCCTTTTTGTCTGTAACTTTACCAGCTTTTTTCATTTTACGAACTACCAAAGTACGTTCTCTTTGACATTTTAACAAGTAATAAAACAATTAATGAAAATATTTTCTGTAATACATTAAATAATATACTATTGGTTCTACACTGTTTATTATACTGCTCTAACTCTAGGTTTTTCCAAAAACACTAATTTAAATTTATTAAAAATCCGGGTAAGATTTAGGAATATTAAATTAACGAATTAACTAAATATAATGCAATAAAAGCGAAAATGCGCGGGTCATAAAACTTTGTTGTTAGTTTCATTTTAAATGTTTACATATTATAGGTAAATATTAATACATTTTGCTTAAATTTTGTACTGATAAATAACAGTTAGTAATTATCATAATTTGTATTATTTTGTGAAAGGCAGTTTTGTTTTTTATATTGATTGTAGCCCTGTTTGAAGGGGTCGGGATGTATCTCGTTTGGCTTTGATCAGTATCCACTCCCGTATCCATACCAAGTTCGGTAGGAAATATGAACTTTGTATCCTCCAGTTATCGGATACCGGTTAACAGATGTAACAAGAGCTTGCATCTGATTAGTTGGAAAGGAAAAGCGTGGTAATGCAAAGTAAAAATTAGTATTATGTGTCGAATAAGTCATCCTGGTTACATAACCAAATGGTTCAATCCCGAGCATATACTACACTATGGTTTATAACAATATTTTATTATGGTTGCTATATAAATAAAAAAGTTAGAGTGGCGTAACTTAAAATTGTCTAGCATTGTTATTATGAACAATTATAATAACAATTCAACTATAATTCGCTAAAATTAGAGTTAGAAATATTGTTAATTATTTTTATCTTTCAATATTCATCAATTTTAATTTAAAATTAAAATTATTAAAATTTCATATTGTTTAACTGAATTTACCTAATTTAGACTTTATTTCTCAAATTATTAATATGTTTAGTCTAAATTTAAATAATTTAAAATTATGCTTTTTTATTTCTGTACAAAATCATTGCTTCGGTTTTGAGTGTAGTGGTGTGGTTTTAACATATTAAAGCTATCTAAAATCACCTTTTAGTAAAGCCAGTAAGTAATTCTTATACTAGGTACCAGTCAACGTGTTTATGTTGAAATCGTATTATTTATATTTTTTGCCAAATAAATATATGAGCCACCATCTTTTCTAACTTCGGGTTATGAGATCATGTTCCTTTTAAATTTTTATCCGCGCATACGAGTACGTATTTATATTTGTATTATAGAATATTGCCAATTTTATGGACTATTTCTAAAAAAATAAATATATCATCACGCCTTTTACCCATTACTAGGACTGGCACTCTACCGTAGCAGATCTCGGAAAATGATATATTTCTTCGTGTAATAAACTATTACCAGCAGTCAAGTTGTAGAATTTCATTTGGATATTAAAATAATAATTATTTTAATAATCAATTAAACAAATATTTAACATACATAATTTATATTGATATTAAATTTTATTTTTAAAATTTAATTATTTACATTTGATTTGAATTTTTTCATTTGCAGAATTATAATGAACGACACTGCAACGCCCTTTGAATTGATGATTTGCCACGAAGACTGGACAACATTCATCCAGTACAAATTCTACATCGGTATATTTTGGTTTGCAATCACCTATGTCGTACCAGGTGAGTCACATCATTTTATATACACACCTATTAATAACGTTATACCGCATGTACTAATTACGTCCGGCTGCTAATCGATTCTATTAATTTTTTTTTATTTCTGTTTACTGTGTATAAATACATTCGATTATATATTTGTTCTCTAAAACTATTTAAGGTTTAAATAGTACCTATTAGTATTTACTTCGATAGTAAAATAATATAAAATGAAGATTTCGAATCACTTTCATTTATTTTATGATTTAAATAACTTCACTATCAAAAGTTCAACTATCATTTGAATAAATTTTTACTCTGTAAATAATGTAATTTTTAAATCCAGCTATTAGTAAGATTATTACCCAGCTCTTCATTCAAACAGTTATGTTATAGTTATAATTTTTTAATCTGCTATTAACAGTTTTAAAAAAACAATACAAGCTATATCTGATATTTTAGAGTATACAATATGTTTTTTTCGCCTATCTAGATTCGCCCGTGGCTGTTTAATAAATCTAGAAAAATATATGTATGTATGTCGTTTGTGAGAACTGATCAAAAATGTCGAAACTAATCACGTTATCTGAGAATAGTTGATACAAAATCATAATATATTTTTTATCTATATTTGGATATATTCTCAGCAAACTAACTGATTGTATCTTTTATCTGTATTTAACTATATCCCCTTGCAGACTATAATAAGGTTCTGCAAATAAATACATTATTATCTATCACTGAGCTGTAAATATTTATTACCATACGATTATAAATTTTAAAATAATGTATATGATTTAGTGATAACAAAATAAAATTGTATTCCCGACCGTAAGTGATGCTAATATGCTGCCCCTATTTTCTAGCTATAGAAGTCATACCTGTAATGTTAGCAGTACACCTTGACCAAGAAATATGCGTTTCGAGCAGAAATGTTAAGAAACATTATTATTAAAGATTACTGAAGTTCTAAATAAATTTATAGCATTATTTACTAATATAATGTATATTTTTAGCTAATGTATAATATTCTTTTTTATCAAAATCTCAGTTCATCTCAGATCACTCCACATAAACTCAATAAACTGTTATTCTTTTCTCTGTAACTTTGTTGAAGTGAATTGAGAGAACTTACACTCTCCTTACGTCATCGTCCATGGACTAAATGTTAGAAAACCTGTCATAAGTGTATGAAAGTTAGGCCTGTTTAGTTTTTAATATATTTATATTGAAATGTCTTTATCATTCATCATCCTAGTCTTTTATAACTATAATTGTAATTTTTTAAATGTATCCCAGTCAAGTTTATCTCAACTCACTTATCAACTGAGCTGCGTACTTTTCAAACCCAAAAATATTTCTTTATGTAGGCTTCGTAAATAAATTAACCATAAAAATAATTTATTTTTACTATTATGGGACGAACCAACAAACTAAATCAAGAAAAATGCTGTCTAACATAATTTGAAAACTTTTGAGAATAGAAATTGTTTTTCATGGTAACATCTATAGAACATGCAATGTTGGGTCAGATAATAATTTTTATTATCTAGATAACAAATCTTACGTGTTATCTAGATAAATTTTAGATAACAGATAAGATATTTAAAAGAACATTTTCACAAATTCACAAATATACTTGCATGTAACGTGAAATATGAAGTAAAGATATGATCATTTATAATAACACTTCTTTTATTTCCAAATAATTAAATTTTTAATAAGGCGGATCGACTACTAAGGTCATTACTGCCATAGAGTAAATGAAGAGATACGGTCCTATTACTCCGCAGTAAAGGATATAAAAGGTAAAGTACGGTTCTTATAATCTAGTAAATAGAAGAATCAATCAGATAAAGCATTACAGAGATTCAAAAGATAGGTTCTCATAACCTATTAGCTGTGTAGCGTTTAAAAATGTTACAAGTTTAATCATATTGTCCTTGACGTTAGACAATATAGATGCCAGTGTATTATCAAGTCTTATTACTTGTCTGTGTACCCTGTATTTAGGGCATTGTAATAAAATATGTCTGACTGACTGGTGAACATTGCATGTTTCGTAATATAGGTGCAAGTTGCCCTAGTAAAATATATAGATGTGTCTACTTTATGTGCCCTAAGCGCAAACGTGTGATGGCAACGTGTTCCTTCCGTGTGTGAAAGATAGGATTCTTAACATACTGCTTGATCTGGATGAGTTTGTCACTTTACCGGGACCATTCAGATTGCCATATATAGTAGCAGTGCTCTGAAATGGATATCAACAAATCTTCTAGCCTAACAGCGTAATTTAAGATATATGGATGGCTAGCACCGTCAGCGATTTCGTTTTGTTGAATTTGCACGTGTTCAGGTATCCTCAAGAATGTAGTTTGTATGTTCTATGTGTATAGGTTGCAAATTACTTTCTTTATTGGACAAGCGGGTCTGAACTGAAGTTGTTTGAAATCCCTAGGATTTAACTGTAGGAATCAATGCGTAAAGTACCTACATTTCGGAAACGTCAACAACAGAAAGCGAGACGTTGTAAAGCGAAGTAAATGGCGTACAGTTCTGCAGAATATATTGAACACGTGAACGATAGTGAAAATTAATGAGTTTCTCCGTTAAAAGTGAAGGCACATCCAATATTCAATCCTATTTTTGATCCACATTTGTTGATATCCGTTATAGTTACGAAGTAGACAATTAAACTCATGAACTTACAGCGCCTGCAGAGTAAAGTCTATTTTACGAGCTGTTAGACCTAGGTCAGTTGAAACGGACTGCTGGCACCATTATGGAATATTCGGAATCTACAGTGGTAGCACTTCTTAAAATCCCTGTTGGTCAAATTTTCTAACAAGTATTATTTCTTTACAATATTCTTCAAAAACTTGTTCAACAAATATTACAACACTGTAACAAACAAATGTCAAACTCTTTTACAATATGTCAAATATTCAGTTCATTTGTTTAATTTTCCAACGCAATCTACAAAAAATTTGAATAAATTTTTTTATTTCATTTAATTAATATCTCGTGAACTATTCACATTTATGTAATGAAATTTACTTTATAGGAAGCGTTTTTAATTTCTAAACAATTTTTGTATTTACGCTTTTGCTCTAAAGTGAATAAGTAAAGAGATACAGCAATATTTAAAAAATAACATTGAAATCCCTATACGCCACATTTCAATTCTACACCCTGTATATATATATATATATATATATATATATATATATATATCTCCACAAATTTCAGTTATTTATAACCATATCATATTATCTACTTAATGCTACACTATTACAGTACAATATCTTATGAAGTCTACATTATATTAATTATCTCTCGCAGTATAGAGTTTTATATTATTTGTTTAATATGAACGCAGCTTTAGAACGTTAGCCATAATGTAAAATAAATTTTAGACCTGATTTTTATTAGCTATATCCAAAAAAGTTAAACATGTCTTATTATTCAACATAGTCCAATGGCGCTAGTCCAGATTCTCTTATGAGCTTAAGTCTTCTAGCACATACATATTACATATTACATTCGGTTTAAATTTCTAGGTAATATTATTTAAAACCAACTTAACCATAATAACGTTACTTGTATGTAGTTGGGCCAGTACTCTACAAACGTTTATTTTATAATTTAATGTTTAGTAAGGCTGTGGTCCATCGTTAATTTTCAAGTGTTTGTAAATAGTACAGAATTTTTCATTACGAGCACTATTTAAATCACTCTATTACAGTTTTTGTTCGTAGTTTGATAATATTAAATTAGAGCTGTTCTTCAGTAGTGAAATATTTTCTGACTTCAACATATTAGCAAAACTGCATAAGTAAACAAGCTTTTTACATGGAACCCCAATTGTATTTGATTTTATTGCTAAAGTGCTTGTGTAAATAATACAGACTTCTATAACAGATTCTTGGATATGTACCCTGTAGCATATTCCATAATTTAAAAATCCAATTAATTACAAATTTAAAAGCTTCTGCTGCAATTTTCCTTATTCCTACTTCTAAACGAATCACGTAATTTGATGTATTTTACGGTAAAAATTATAATTTTCCAAATATTTTGTTTGTTCTCTTTCCCTCTTTTCAGTATATCTTACATCCCATGTTAGTGATACGTATATTAGCCTGCTAGTAATAATGGATGAATATAATTTTATTTTGCTATTTCATTCATAGATTTAGTGGAAGATAGGTTGTTTAAAATAGCCAATTGCCATATTTATTTTCGCTATTGATATATATATATATATATATATATATATATATAGATTTAATATGACCATCAGAGAGTTTTAAGAAATAATTTTTATTTGGTATGATGATTACAAATTCAGTCTGTTATTTGGTTGGGATAGAAATAAGGTGAAATAACTGGATATCAGTTTCATAGTTAATATGGATTTTTTTAAAATATACAACTTTATTTAAACATAGTTTGCAATTAACTGTTATTAATTTTTCTAATTCTAACATGTTTTCGATTGTTGTTTCTAAGGGAAATTAATTATTATAATAGTTATGAATTTTCTTTAGTGCTGAATAGAAATCGATCAATTTTATAATGCTAGGGTGCGTTGTATGCAATTTGCAAAAGGTTAATGAGTTATTCATGTTTTGTAAAGTACTAAAAATCATACCGAATACGATATTTAATTGATCGCAAATATCGTAAATGGCTAATTTATTTAATTGCTGAATTCCATCAATAATTAATGTGCAGTAGCTGTTAAATTTTTGACTTTAATTCTTGTTCATTATACTTTATTGTTTCAATAGCTTTATTAAATTCTTCTGTTAACTGATAGTTAACGAAGTGTGGGGTTGTCGTCGAGGTGGAATAAATACGTAGACGTTCACGTAATATTTATTAATAAAAACAACAATAAACACAATATAATAAAAAATGATAAATGAAAAGTAACAAGCAAAAAGTAAAAAACGAAATGGCGAAGTGACGTGTCGAGTTGATGGTGCGTCGGAGACTGGTCACTCTGGTTCCCTTGATCCCTTGACTCTCTGTTCCCTTCCCCCGCGGCCCAGATGTTGTGGGTGGCAAGTTCACGTGGCCGGGCCGTGATGTCCACGATCCGCACATCTGGCTTTCACGTGATCTTGCCCTCGAGGGAAGGTTCGGCGTGGCGATGCACTTAGCTTTCCTGGAATTGGAAAGTTTGCTATCGCCCGACCGCATTTCTCAGAAAGCCAAGGGCGGGAAATCGAACGCATTCCTCAGCCAGCCAAGGACGGGAAATCTTCGTGGCCGCCACATCACCCCCTTGCCAGTGAAAACGCTGAAACGATATAAAACAAATAACAAAATTAGGAACCCGCTTGGTAGCGGTCGGCGAACCGGACACGACGTCCATATCTCGTGACATGTTTGGAATCTGTCGTCTCGTTATCAGTTGCCGCGTTGGCAACGCTTCGTCACTGGTCGTCGTGGTGCTAGTCTTCTTGGCGGCTGCAGGTGTCAACGCTTCGTCGGAGACGGTGTACGCGGGCTTCAGGCGGTCTATAGCGATGCGTACCACCTTACCGTTGATGCGCAGGTTGAAGGTCCTATCTCCGCGTTTTATGACTTCGAATGGTCCGTCGTACGTAGGCTGCAGCGGACGTCGGACGGCGTCGTGGCGAACGAACACGCATGGAACAGTATATAAATCTTTGAAAATAAAGATTTTCCTGTTCCCATGACGTGTAGCTGGTGCAGGTCTCCAGGCGCGTATCTTCTCGCGCAGCTGCTGCACGTAGTCCGTGGTAAGCGCGGTATGCTGCGAGTCGAAGAATTCGCCCGGGAATCGGATTGTCGCACCGTACACCAACTCGGCCGTGGACGCTTGCAGATCCTCCTTGTACGCTGACCTGATCCCGAGGAGCACCACCGGGAGGACGTCCACCCATGCCTCTGTTTCGTGGCACTTTGTCGCGATGGGACTATTATTCGCTGCGAATAATACGTTCGCGCTTTTGTCTTTGCGACCACTTGTCTTCGATCGCGGGAACACACACAGATCGGCTCCGGTGTCGACCAGGAACGATAATTTCGTCACTTTATCGGTGACGTAGAGACGGCGCGGAATGGAGCCATCGTTGATCGCCGCGGTCAACGACGGACGTTGTCGTTTCCCGCCGCCCGTTTGCAAGGGGTTCGGCATCGAGTCGCGGCATCTCCGAAGCGTTGGTGATACCAGCACTCACCAGTGTCGAGGTTTTTTGCGTCTCGTGATTGGCTGCTTTCTTTTAGCTCGTCGCGCAAATCGTCAGCTTTGGTGGAGACGGCCGAACATTGAACTGCTGATAAAGCCTCGCCGACGGCTTGTATTTCGCCGTTTGGCATGGTGGAATTCACAGGCACTTTTCACAGGCACGATAATTATTTTAGTTCAGTCCGCAATTACACTATACGATAATCGAGCGGCAAAACAAACACTTCTTTATCGTGATCACGTCGGGGTCACCAATTTGTGGGGTTGTCGTCGAGGTGGAATAAATACGTAGACGTTCACGTAATATTTATTAATAAAAACAACAATAAACACAATATAATAAAAAATGATAAATGAAAAGTAACAAGCAAAAAGTAAAAAACGAAATGGCGAAGTGACGTGTCGAGTTGATGGTGCGTCGGAGACTGGTTACTCTGGTTCCCTTGATCCCTTGACTCTCTGTTCCCTTCCCCCGCGGCCCAGATGTTGCGGGTGGCAAGTTCACGTGGCCGGGCCGTGATGTCCACGATCCGCACATCTGGCTTTCACGTGATCTTGCCCTCGAGGGAAGGTTCGGCGTGGCGATGCACTTAGCTTTCCTGGATTTGGAAAGTTTGCTATCGCCCGACCGCATTTCTCAGAAAGCCAAGGGCGGGAAATCGAACGCATTCCTCAGCCAGCCAAGGACGGGAAATCTTCGTGGCTGCCACAGAAGTATTGTTTTTTTAGTTGATCGTTTAATTTGTGTTGGTTATATTTTTTCTCATCTTCCGCATCTAAATTTCCTGTAATTACTTTTATAATGGATCATAATCCATTTACTATTTCTCTTTTATATCTAGGTTTTTCATAGTTAACAATTAAGTGACTAAAGTTATCATCTATTGATTCTACTATATAGTTAATTATTTTATCGTGGTTAATGGATTCTGTTAAGCTAACATTGTTTATGTAAATTGTGTGTTTGAGATTGTTGTCTTTTTAAATTATTGTACTGGTCGAGGATGGATTGTAGGTCATAGAAGTGTAAGAAAGTATATGTTGATTTCTGTAACTTTGCCGTTCCTAAATTGAGAGGTAAGAGCCCAGTGTTCTGCGTAATATATTTTTATTTCTAATCCGTAGGTGTACGTGAGGTACAGGTAGATAAACCTGGAAGATCGAAATTTATATTAATATTCTTATTTATTTTTCTAGGTCTCTTAATATTTGGCAAATCAATTTTTGGCTGTTTTTTTGTTATCTGTAGGGCTAGTGTGGATTTTTGCAGTGTTTAGATTTTGATTAATTGATTTTATTCTTTCTTGTTTGAATTTAAGCTGTTTTGCTTTATTTACCTTCTGTGTATTGTGTACATACATTGTTTCTGGGTCTTCGGGTAGGTTTCCTTTAGTTTCGTTAAATTTTTCCATTAAGTTAGTTTCATTATTTTGTAATTTTTCATTAATACCTTTGTAGACTATATAGATTTTTTCTCGGTGATTTTGGATATAATCATGCGTGCTTCTATTCTCTAACTCTATATCTAGAGGTGAATCTGTGTCAAAATGTCCGTTGATTACATCAGTTGGTTTAAGATCCGTGAAACTATGGCACGTATTGTTGTAAGCTAAAATAAATAAATAAAATAAATATATCATCACGCCTTTTACCCATCACTGGATGTGGCACTCTGCCTAAGCAGATCTCGGTAAGTGATATATTTTTTCGCGTGAAGTGCGGTTACCAGCCGTCAAATCACGGCCTCCAAAGATATTAGTGGAGGAGAAGCCACAGGGGTAGATTTTTTAAATTGGTGAAAATTGTTTGTCGGCTGTGGGGATCGAACCAGGGTTCTCAAGATCCACAGGCCGACTCGATAGCACTGAGCCACCTAAAAGCTAAAATAAACATTAATAATTATATTAGTATTTTGGAAAATAAATTCTAACATTGATTTTACATTTCTTCATTCTAGTAAATTGTTTGTTTGGATGTTTGAATTTGGTTTAATGGTTTATTTACTGAATTTTGGCATATTGATTAGGTCGGTATGTTAATTCTAGTGTTTGTGTAGGTGTGTATCTGAATTATGGTTGTTGATATCTGAGATGTGTTTTTGTGTGAGTGAAATGTTTTGGTTTTTATAGTGTGTGTGTTTTGTTTTGTGCGCGTAAACAACTCTCAATTTGAAAATCGTTGGTGAGCATGTTCAATGCTTCGTTCATGTCTTTAGGGATTCTTTGTGTACATAGTGGTTCTTTTAAACCGCGATGTGAAATTCGCAGTTCGTACTGCCAGAAACATTCGCGTAGGTTATTTAAAGTCTCGTAAGAAATTTGTAAATTTAGTAAATCTAAATCTAAATCTAAAGTTGGAACTAGCTAAATTTACGACAGCATCGCCTTTGATTTTTGAAAGTAAGGTCGACAGCAGATATTCATTCCGAAATTACAATAAATCGCGGTAACAGTTCTGGATCCCCGTGAAAGTCGGGAATCATATTAAGGTACTTTTTCTCAATACTGGAGTAACCATATTTTCACTTATATTTAAATTATAAAATTCTCTTAATGACGGATTAATAAGGGATGAATTACTGGAAGCGACTGAATCTGTATCCGTATCTGAATCTAAATTTAGTTGGATGACATAACTGATAAACATTTACAGGATAAGCATCAACTTCCATGGGCTCGGTTGTGCCGGTTCCGTAGACAATGTCGACTTCTTGCGTTCTGCGTACAGCTGGGCTTCCGCCGGTCTCTTTTCGCACGATGTCCTCTTATAGCATGATAGGGCTGGAGTTTTGTGTGCAGCAGGGCCTTCTGAAGATCTCTTCATACACGCTATTCACTAGCGATGTGACAGAGTCTTTTTATACTCAGTTAATAGTTAAGACGAAATGTGATTTTTGATATTTATGTTGATCAATAATCCGTCTGGGTACACTATCAAGACTGCGCCAGCAACGTAAACTAGATTTACAAAAAATAATTTTTATTTTACAACGATAAATTCATTAAGCAAGTTGATAGTTCAATATTTCAACAGTAACTGACTTACAAATGCAAACATAAACTACAGGTTGTGATAAAAATGCTTATGCACACATAATATAATTTTACATATTGTTGGAGATAATAGTGACTGTACCTGAGAGCATGCAGTGGTCAGCGGTCTTTTTGGGAATTGGTCATCTCTATATATATATATATATATATATATATATATATATATATATATATATATATATATATATATATATATATATATATATATATACATATATATATATATATATATATATATATTCTAGTTGTTCCATAGATGATCAAATTCTTTGTTATAAATTTTTTAGTAAGTAATACGATGTTTTCTTGTTGCTTTTCCAAAGTTTTTTCTAGTCTGTTATTCTACGATTTTAGCTCTTTTACCGCCTTTTCTAGATTTTCCACCTAAATAACATTCAATAGTTTTTAAATAAAGTATAAATATAATATAATCAGAATAATTTTGTAATTATTATTTTACCTACTAGTAAATTAGTTTTGACAGTAGTTATTTACAAGGCTCTTTAAAATTTACTTTAAAAACTACCACGGGTAAAAAGACCCTGATCACTTAAAATACTTTTTATCATTAGCTAATGCATTTATTTTAAATTTGTTAATGTTTAATTTATTTTCGTAACACATGCACAAGAAACACGTTCTTATTCCCTAATTTTAGAGAGAGAAACACTGCTTTTCTCCCCTAGGGAGAGAAACATTATGTTTCATTCTACCTAGGTAGAATGTTTCTCTCCCTAGGTAGCATGTTTCTCTCTCTAGAGACTACGATTATTAGCTGTTTGTGGCATTTCGTAGGTAGCAATCCATATTTGACATTTGTCCCGATAAGACAGTAATTTTTGTGCACTTGTTACGAAAAGTATAATATGCTTCACGGGAGGGCGCGATTATCCCTTGTGTGAAGTTGGCAAACTTCACACGCGGAAATAATCGCTTGTTTCCCATCTAAATAGAAATATTGTATTTGATCTTGAAGCATCTAGAAGTCTATAATTATTAGAAATGGGACGGTATTAATAATCGATAAAATAGTTATATTAAAAAGGTACCAAAAACAGACAAATATGTATATTCTTTCTTATAGTAGGTACAATAAAAGTGATATTAGGTTAAAAAAACTTTGGCAAGTTATTTTTCTATATTCTTAGGGTATAAACTGTAATATTTGTGAGTCAAAATATTTTGGTGGATTGAAAAAGATCGTTCTACATCAACTGATGTAACTAATATAAACTTGACATTATTTCAATCATTTGTGGTCAGAGGGCAGTGGAATTTCATCTCCACGGTAAATTTTATATAAGGTACTCGTATTTACTTCATTTTACCCCGGGTTTCATACAATTACAGCATCCATTTTTTACATACAATAGAACTCATCCTTCCTTCGGATATTTAACCGGAAAATTACTTGATTAAATACGCGCATGGATTTTGCAAGAGCAAACCCTACAGATTCAAATTTAGTTGTACTGTCAGCCATTATTTTGAAATTCGAAGCATTATACACAAGCTGATTTTTAATGGAATAATTAGAAAAGAGTAGTTGGGCTCTTTGTATAGAGGTAGCTAAATTACCACCTATTTGGTATATTAAAAAAAAGTAAATAGTCCAGAAAACAAACCTGATTTTTGTCCTCAAAATTATTAGAATGAAAAACGACAACATTTAGCTATTTTCCCATCTAGTAAAATTTGATTCTGGAGGAAAAGCGTATTTGACAATACATGCCGATATCGCTGCACTCACGAAGGAGTTTAAAAAAATATTTTTATAATAATTTCACACATACGATTACGTGCAAATGCGAAACAAGTATTATGAATTATTTTGAGATACAAAACTTTAAACTGGTTGCACATTTAAGCGTATATGCTGCTGCATCAGTGTAAAATATTTAGACTTGATCGTGATCCCATCTGGGCACAAAATAGCTGAAATATTAGAAAATAAAAATCTATTTAAATTATTGAATTTTTTAAATTATGATTTACTTACAAAGGGACTCATAAATAAATGGCGCTATTGTAGCATATTTAGTTTTATCAAGTACTTTGGATGATAGCAAATGTGGAATATTCGACCCATCAAACTAAAGTATTCCTACATTTAAATTTGCGATATATCTACCAGTAGCATCAGAAGTTTCATCAGCACAAATTCACACGAGTATTTCACAGTTTCTTATAACTCGACAAATATTTTAAATAATCTGAAAAGCAGATTTAACAAATTCATGTATGACTATAAAGTAGAGATGGGCGAATATCATCCGCGAATATTGACATTATTCGATATTCGAGATTTTCGAATATTAACGTCAGTATAGCGAACATTCGAATACCTCAAATATCGCGCCATATTTTGACCTCAATTTTTGACTACGTTTTTCTTTATCATTTGTACATAAACTTAGAGCTATTACAATACTTTGAAGTTATTAATAACAAAGATATTTTGTTTCAAAACCGTGAAGACGTACCATATTTCAAATTTGTTTTTCGCCAACATCAGCCCGTACGTTTCACCTTAAATTTGAAGTTTTCGTCTTTTTCTTTTTTGTTTGTACTTTTTGTTTTAATTTTATTTTATCTTGACAATTTCATTCAAATAATAAAATGGACATAATTATTAATAATAAATAAATTAACTTTTAGGAGTATTCGAATATTCGAGTACCTCGAATATTCGAGATCTGATTAATATTCGTATTCGATATTCGAATTCGAGAAATTTGATATTCGCCCATCTCTACTATAAAGAAAGATGGTAGTTAAATTTACCTTAATATAATGTAAATAGTTTAAACTCGAGTTATTCTATCTACAATGTTTTTCTAAGATTTCCTTAAGTTGTGGACGATTAAATTTTGCCTAGGGTTACAAATAAGTTACATAAATTCAAATAAAAAGTAGATTTTTTATTATTTATAGATGATTCTTCGCTTATATCCATTTGCTTCGACTTATTTATATTTTTTTGTGACTTTTGCTTCCTACATGTTGTTTCAAATGTGAAAAGATATCTTAAAAAGAAAGTAACACAATTTTCATGTAAATGACAAAATAATATAATTTTACTTAATCTGTGTTACTTATTATTTTTGAACATATTTGGCAGAATATCGTGTTTTCGTCGATGAATAAGCAATGTCTTTTGCCCTTTAATCACCCTGTTAAAACGAAACGATCACAAGTGCAATGCACATTCACATATGCGTATGTATATGTATGCTGTGTGCAGTCTGTAAACAATATTACTGTATTTACCGCTATAACTCATTATCACTGACTTCTATTGTCACATATCGCTAGATGGTAACATAAATCAGTCATTCTCTTAAAATGCTTCAATTTAATTTATTTCTGAAGTACCGACTCATTGAGCTTTTAACATTCTATTGCAGTACCAAAGTATTGTTGTATATAAAATGCTCCAAATCAGATACAATTTCACCTCCTCTGATAACACTGACACCTTGACTGTATTATTTTTAGCATTTTATAATTGGTAGATCTAATCGAACGTCAACAATCGTGAATCGATGCAAAATGGTTCGAATGAGAGTCTACAGGTGCTTTCGATTTTACGCTATATTTTATTCTAACTACCATTTTAGCTGTATTCATTTAATTCGATTACACAATACTAGATATATATATATATATATATATATATATATATATATATAAACAAATAAGATGACATAAAATTGCAATTATATTATTAACTTATAGAAGAGAAGGAAAATAGGTAAATAGGTGCTGACAAATAGTACTCATATAATAGCATATTAAAGAACGAGTTTTATAAGACATGTTTATTTCGCACGCGTCCAAATTTGGAGGACAAGTGCGAGAAAAGTCTAAAATAAGTTATTTATACTATTTTTATTAATTTTGCGTCTTTTATAAATTAAAATTTTTAAAAATCTGCGTTATTTTAAACCAAGTCAATGTAAGAAAATTTGTATACGAATATTGTGGTTTGCAATTGTTATTGACATTTAAGCAATTGTTCAGATTTTGAGATGATATAGAAATGTATATATATATATATATATATATATATATATATATATATATAGAAATGTATATATATATATATATATATATATAGAAATGTATATATATATATATATATATATATATATATATATATATATATATATATATATATATTTCAATTTAAATAAGTAATATTAGTTTAAAGTATTTAAACATCCAAAATATAAATTATTGTAGAAACCTAATTAACAGATAAAATGGGTTAAATATATATTTATATTTTATGAACACAGTTAGTTTATTTTAAACATATGAGTATTATTAATAAACCATATAAAAACATTATTTTCTTGTTGTGATAAATTTGTTATATCAAATTTACCTAGTGTTTGCAACTCCAGTGTTAATATCTCAAATATCTGCACTGTGCGTGCAGTATATATGGAGTATATAACTGGAAACGCGTCACTCTGTTGATTTGGGAACGCCCGATTCCCGCAACTGATACACTTTACTCCACTCTAAGGGAGACATGTATGGTGATATACAATTATTCGAGGGTGTGGCGGGAGAATCAGTCTTGGTTTTTCAAATGGGACGTGGTACTGTTTTTACTGAGATGGATAGCCCTAAATATTCCCGTTTCAATTTATTATACATTGAATTTAAAATAATGCCAAAAAGATTAAAAAACCATTAACATATTACTATAAATCTTCAGGTAGGCTGAGAACAAAAAATGCCTACTGAAACAATGTTATAAATAATTTCATTTATTTGTTTTACATGTTCTTATAATTGTCATTTTTATTTCACAGCCTACATAAATTATATTTTTCACATTTTCCACAAATATTAATATATTTTTTAACTTGGACTTTAAGGTATAGCATTTGATATTACT
This sequence comes from Pterostichus niger, assembly GCA_947425015.1. Lineage (NCBI taxonomy): Eukaryota > Metazoa > Arthropoda > Insecta > Coleoptera > Carabidae > Pterostichus > Pterostichus niger. The sequence goes on along the minus strand of OX380336.1, from coordinate 24,614,191 downwards.
GAAAAGGGAATATTTTTGGCTATCGATTTCCGTAAAAAAGGTAGGTACCCTTTCCCATTTGAAAAAATACATGTTATTAGTTTTTCAGTAAATCAAATTAGTTGTTTTAAAAAAATTACCCGTATATTGGGAGTGATGCCACCCCACAGCGTTGCGCCCTGAGGCGATCGCCTCGTCGCAGAATCTTTAAGGCCGACTCTTATTTAATGTCATTATTTACATACAATTATTTATATACCAATATGTTCAAACTCTAACAAGTAAGCAAATACATATAATATGCTTTCTAATCATAAGTATGATGAATAATGCTTATATTTAATTTATGAATTCGAATCTATAAATAAACAAACATAATTAATCCGAATACAATTATAATATTCTACAGTTCTAACGTAGTAAGATAGTTTATGAAATATAACAATGAATTTTACGAAGGAAAAATTACAATTAAAAATAATATTTAAAGTAACAGAGAAATTTTATTGTTTCATTAATAATTTTTTTGTAATCAGGGACGGTTCCAGTAAACTGTTAATGAGAGAGAGAGAGAGAGAGAGGGAATTAAAAACATATCAAAAAATATTTTATCTCTATATAGTACTATGTATTTTTGTCTTATGACTTTGGCCTGGAGTCTTCTTATATACGAGTATGTACATAAACTATTTTTCCTACAACTGGTAAACTAACTTGATATTTCTTCATTTGTTTGAAACGCAAATCATATCATTTCTAAACAACACTAATGTTTCCCTGGCAACGTATGGAAAAGATTTTTTTTACGATCGATAAAAAAGTATGCTTTTCGAACGTCAGTTGTGAACAGAAAATTAGTAATTTCAATAAATTTTTATTAGATATTTCTAACAGTAGGTAAAATATAAATCAAAATTTATTAGGATTTTGTCATATTTACATTAATATTACAATCCCCGGTGATGATAACCCACTATTAGATGCTGTAGAAATTGATATATCTTGAGTTTGCTGAATTGTTCCCGAGTCATTGACATTCCAAACACAGTGACCTAAGATGTTATTGGCCACTTTTAAATTATTTTCAATAGAATCATCTATGTAGCTCTCTGTCACAGACGAGGACTTACATCCTTTGTGTCTCTAATGGTCGTTAAATTGGTTCCTGCATCGGTAAACAAAGTTGCGGACGACCTACTAAATCAATGCCCTGTATAGCATTTTGGATTTAGCAGGGCTAGATGTTCTACGATAATGAAAGGCAATTTCCCAAATAAGTTTCTCCCTACAACTTAGTTGCACATTTTCCATCTTTGTAATATACAAACATACGTTAATGATCCTTATTCGTAGGTCACAGCGCCAGGTATTCTCGGTAGAGATCTAGGTAATTAATTATGCAGTTTTTATGTGCAACAACTTTGAACGTTCGTGACGTTTTCACTTTATTATCGGATACTTTTTCTAATAAAGCTGACTTTACGTCCTCGATGTTATCTATTGAAATTTTTATCAATTCGTCAAAACGTAGCGCTCCTTATATTGCAAGAATAAAAGCTACCTTTATCATTTAAAAGAATTTATTTGGAGCTTCTAGTATAAATATTTCAATTTGCTCTTTTGTTATATTTTTTTTTGCAATCCAATTACAGGGAACAGCAGAACATAAGTAAAAATTAAAGCTAATATTTCAATAAATTACTAAATTTACAAAAATAAAATTACATAAATATATCTTCAAAATGGCGTTCTGCATTCTTGAGGACAGGAGATCTTCGTAACACATCGGTCTTTGAGGAGGATAGATGGAACGTCCTGTGATGTCTCAAAGCCAATCTGGGAATTTGAAACTGAATACGAGATAGCAAGTATGGCGCATCAATGACGTTTTTTAATAACAAATAAACAAATTTAGCAGAATAAAGTTCTCTTAAATTCGAGAGGGAGGACATTTCATGACGATGTAGTAAAGTGTCGTTATAAATACCAATAATCGGATAAACACCATCAACCTTAAATGATAAATATTTCAAAAATTTTCTTTGAATTCTTTCAAGAGCTATAATTTGGTAAACATTAAGTGGATACCAACCTAAGGATGCATATTCCAGCTTACTAATGACAAACGAATGATATAACGTTTTCATTAGAGATACACCAGAGAAAGCTTTTGTGATTCTTATTATAAACCCTAGCATCTTACTGGCAGTCGAACATTCGAAATTAATGTGATCTGAGACACTTAAATTATGTGTAAAAATGCCACCTAAATCCTTGATCGTCGTAGTACGTGAGAGAGATTTACCACTGAGAGAATAAGAAAAAGTACTAGGGTTGTGATGACGAGTGTAAGTGATTGTGTAATCATCACTTTGATATAAATGCATTACAGTATATTTAGGTATTAAGCTCTTTTGCTTCCAAAATTCAGAAAATGTCAAAATAATTTTCTTTTGATTTTTTTTACAATGAGGTCTTACTTACCTACATTAAAAAGTTTACCTTTCATAGATGTGATGATATAAGTGAAAAATTACAAAATTTTTATTAATACTATATTAAAAGTCGATCCCTATTGATTTTAGATTGTAAGAAGTATTGTGTATATCTCAAATTCTTTGCAGAACTTGACTAGTTTGCTCGATCTGCAATCTCTAGCCTCCATCATCACGTAACAAACCATCATTCACATCCATCCATTCGCTCCTGTACACCTGTTTCGTAAATCTTCACTTATGTACACTTCTCTAACAATGAATCTACTTATAAAGAAATGAAGGCAGCATCGGTTGCGCTTGTTTAAAATTAAATTTAACCCAATTGCAGTTAGACATTATATAGTAAAAACTGAAAATGAATTAAAAAAGGTGAGGAAAAGAAGGGAGCATCCTACTGCGCTTGTTTTTGAAACTGAATTCTACACAATTGCAGTTGGACACTCTATAGTAAAAACAGAAAATGAATCAAAAATATAACAAAGGAAGAGAGTATCTTCCTGTGCATGTTTTTGAAAGTAAATTCCACACAATTGAAGGCAAACACTCGAAAAATCTAACCAATGAATCTAAAATCAAGAATCATGCGCTTATCCTTATTCATCAAATTTATCCCGCAATTAACCTTCGCCAAACATTCCTATCCTGACACACCACTTTTGATACAACCACATTCATAATTTTTTTCATACAAGCTCGTTTATTTTTATCGCTCGGAATTTTTCGTTCACGCAACAACCTTTCAATCATATTTATCCATTTGTTCCTAGGACGTCCACGCAACTTTCACCCTCAATTTCACCAGCATACACCTGTCTCACCAATCTTTTATTCTACATACGTTCCACATAACCAAACTATGTCAACTGACTTATTCCCACTATCAATATATTTCCAATCTCACATTCATCATACACCAATGTATCTTCGTACAAAGCACAAATCGCTCCCAAAAAATTACCATTTATACCGTACTCTAAAAGTACATCCTACAAAATATCTCCATGAACACTATCATATGATTTTTTAAGATCGAGAAAGCCACATAACACTTTCTTGTTCTTAGCAAGTGATTTCTCAACAATCATATGAAGAGAAAACAATTGATCTACACACCCTCTCTCAGGTAAAAATCTACCTTGCATATTACTCAACTTGGAGATTGTTAAGGTTCATACCTTGTGAATAAGATTCTGCCCGTACAACTTCCCTAACATACTCAACAAACTTATCGCACGGAAATTAGTACAATCACTCGAACTACCTTTGCCCTTAATTAAAGGACAAATGATAGCACGTTTCCAATTATCAGGAGCCACACACCGTATCAAACAGGCTTTCGCCGCCCTTATATTACCACCTATCAATCTCTTCACACTCAACCAAAACATTCTTTTATTCATACTAAAATCATTCGTCAATCTTTCACTCATCAAATCGTCAAAACGCGTCTTATTTTCTCTGACTACTTTCTTAACATATTTGTTTATCCTTTTATATTCTATGTGCACCACGAGCGCAAAATGATATTGCTGCCCTAGTATAATTACTTAATGTTCGTGCAACAATATAATATTTTGCGCACTAGGTACACAAATAGCTATTTTCTAAATAAATAGAATTTATCAAAATTATTAAGTATTTTTTTATTTATACAAATAATCTGAGCTCAACAAAATACATAAACAACATTTTCGCTTTAACTTTTTTCGTTGAAGTTTTACTTTTCTTTTTGATATGCTTTGTGTGCAGTTTGTTTTCGCTAATCATGAATGCTCAAGATTTAGGCATTTTCATACTCCTGTAGCTACCGACTCAATCAATCTGATAATTCATTTATGATTACTTAATTATCTTTCAATATCATACGAACATCTGTGAGTGCAAATACAATTTAATAAAATTAACAATATTTATAAAATTTTTATAAGTTATGGTTGCTTTCGACTCGAAGGTATGTACTTATATACTTCATTATACTTGAATATTTAAACGCACACCTGTGTCCGGTTCCGAGTTATAAAGACGAAAATATAGTCTTAAATACGAACATCTTTCGAGTGCTCATAAAGTTCAGAAAATCTGAACATTAAATTATGTAAATTTAGACAAATCGATATACCAAATACAACGTGAATAAAGAAAGCAAATATCTATACTACCCGTAAGTGCCACGTACTATTTCGTTCTATATGCATTTTCATTCTTTCGTCTTTAACGCGTAATGGCCGCGCGGGTTGAGGGCCAGACAGACGACCATAAGGTCGTGGGTTCGGGTCCCGCCCGTGGCGGCCATACAAAGGACATATCGGCATATGACCTAAGTAGTTGGTCCGGTATATAAATTTTAAAAAAATAACAAGAGTATACTAGTAAAAATAATAAATAGATAACACAGAATTTACATAAAAGAATAATTTATAAAAAATTATAAGAATATAAATTATTTTTTATCTATAAAATTGGATTTATGAGTTTTTTTTTTTTTAGAATATTAGAATAAATCTTAATATTATTGATGAATTGTATACTATCATATTTATTTATTTTTTAAAATTACATTTGTTTAAGATAATTTTGTATTTAATGAATGAAGTATTTTCCAGTTTTAATTCAAGCTAGTATCTGGATTTGTATGTAAAGAAATACGTTCTTTATCATTTGTGAATTATCAAGAAAATATTACAACTTCAAGAAAGGATATCTATGAACCTTCTTTTTTCTTGATTCATAATTGGAAGTGAACAACATTATGAAATATGATTATTTTAATTCAAATGATTTATTTAGAGACAAGATGGACACAAGTTCGGTAATGAATGAATTTATAACAATGACAATTGAATATCCATACCTCAAGACAAGTTCTCACTACTTAATTTCACTAAATCATTTTGGGTGAATAGATTCATGACAATGAAAATAGCAGTGCTTCATTTCGACTGATTTTAGAAGTCCACCATAATGACTATACAAATGAAAATGTTGTTCATACAGTTTAACTATAAGTCATTTTTCAATATTGGCCACCTAAACTAAAAAGAAACCTTGAAACTAACAAATAATTATCAATTTAAATGAACAGGTTTTCTGACTTTCAATAAATGTTTAGTTTCATTGATTTAACCAAAATGATTAATCGAAAGTGTCTAGTAAAAACTTGTCTTTAATTTAAGTCATTCATTATACTTACTATCAAAAAAAGGTCTAAGTAATAATAATTAAATTAAAAAATTCATTTTGATATAGAAAAGATAATATTTCAGGACTAGTGTAACAAACTTTAACAGCTTATTCCTGAGGTCATTTTGAGCCAAAAATGTCATATGAACATTGGTCCTATTCCTTCTAGTTACCAAAATACAAAAGGTTGAAGTTCTATAAATAACACGAAATTTTCAATTTTTTTTAATCAAGATACTTTCGGAAAACGATAGTTTTATTTAAAAGTCATACCTTATTTGTCTTAATTAATTTAATTTATTAATATTAACGAATACGATTTAGAGAACAAAACATAAAATGACACAATTAAATAGACACAGTACAACATAACCAAACATGGATTAGGTTAACACAATATGAAATAAGATAACAAATTTTAAAAAAATTACAGCAAGTGTTCAAAATGAGCGCCTTGAACTCGTATGCATGTTAATATTAATAAATAAAATTAATTAAGGTAAATAAGGTATGACTTTTCAATAAAACACTTGTTTTTCGAAAGTATCTTGATTATAAAAGTTTGAAAATTTCGTGTTATTTATAGAACTTCAACCTCTTGTATTTTGGTAACTAGAAGGAATAGGACCTATGTTCATATGACATTTTTGGCTGAAAATGACCTCAGGAATAAGCTGTTAAAGTTTGTTACACTAGTCCTGAAACATCCTGTATATATACAGGGTGTTATATTTTAATAGACCCAGCAAATATCTCGCTTATTTATCAACTTAGCAATTTCTTTCATATAACATGATTTATACAGGAACATATAAGCTAGTTGATGACGGATGTACATTCATGATATCATTTCCGGTTTATTAGTAATTAATATCAACTTTGAAATTTCAAATAGAACATACTATATTTTTTTACAAATTTGAAAAGTGCATCAAATTTGCTTTACAATCATGTAAAATAACCCATATGTTACATTATTAAAAAGTAAAATGGCGGGCACTTTAATATACGCCAAATCGGAAAGAGAATAGTGAGCCATGACTGTGGCTTGAAATAAAACAATTAACTAAAACAATTGTAATTATTATTATTAAACGAAATAATATTTTTTTGTCATAATAATACAGAAAATAAGAATAAGGAACACTTAATAACAACAAAATTATTTTATAAAAAATATTGAATCTTTTCAATGCGTTTTTCACAACGTTTTGAAACAGGATAAGTAGCCCTTTATATTTGGTTAGCAGATAAAGATTCAATTGCAGCTTCATTTTTATTCTTCAGTCCGTTTAATGTGTTTACTGGTTCATTACAAACAAAATCATTCACGTAGCTCCATACAAAAATCAAGTGGTTATATCGGGAGAAAATGCATTGAAGAGACTGGGATCCGTTTTGAATATTTTTTATAAAATAATTTTGTTGTTATTAAGTGTTCCTTATTCTTATTTTCTGTATTATTATGACAAAAAAATATTATTTCGTTTAATAATAATAATTACAATTGTTTTAGTTAATTGTTTTATTTCAAGCCACAGTCATGGCTCACTATTCTCTTTCCGATTTGGCGTATATTAAAGTGCCCGCCATTTTACTTTTTAATAATGTAACATATGGATTATTTTACATGATTGTAAAGCAAATTTGATGCACTTTTCAAATTTGTAAAAAAATATAGTATGTTCTATTTGAAATTTCAAAGTTGATATTAATTACTAATAAACCGGAAATGATAACATGAATGTACATCCGTCATCAACTAGCTTACATGTTCCTGTATAAATCATGTTATATGAAAGAAATTGCTAAGTTGATAAATAAGCGAGATATTTGCTGGGTCTATTAAAATATAACACCCTGTATATATAATAAAAAACTAACATATCCGATAGGTAGGTAAGATCACAGATCAATATTTATATATCTGTGGATCATTTCATATACATGAAATATTGTCTTATCTATTATCTATATATATATATATATATATATATATATATATATATATATATATATATAGGTACATTCTTACATAAAAATTTTTTGAGAAAAATTCAATTGAAATATAATATTTTTTTATTTTTAATATTAATGTGCAGTAAAGCTATGGATGATAACAAAAACAAAAGAAGAAAATTTAGCTGCTGTCAAGTAATAATAATTATTTACGTTTTTTGGAAAATGAAATATTAAATTATTTAGATGATTTAAACTTGAATGAAAATAAGTGGTTCCAACAAGATGGAGCGCAGGCTCACAATACTCGTCGAGTGTACGAACGGCTCAATGTAATGTTTCAGGGTCGCTGGTTAGCAACAAATGGACCCTACAAATGGTACGGTCGTTCCCTGGACTTGACACCCATTGATTTTTTTATGGGGACATCTTAAAAATACAGTGTATGCTAAATCAGTAACAACGAAACAAAATTTTATGGAGCGAGTTAGAGAAGCTTGCGCTGCTTTGACATAAAAAACACTCATGAAAGCTACTTCTTCTGTTTTAAGTTGAATAGAATTATGTTTAGAAAATAATGGATATCAAATAGAACATTATTTATAACAAGGAGTTTGTAATTATTATTTTTTTAACTTTAATTTCTCACTTGTTTTTCAGCCATAGCTTACTGCACATTAATATTAAAAATTAAAAATTATTTAAATTTCAATTGAATTTTTCTCAATATTTTTATTATGTAAAATGGTTACATGGCTGAATTCAGAAAAAATACTCTATCGAATGGGCCTAAATATATGTATAATCCCATTTGAAAAAATAAAATTTTGTGTTGTAACTTGAGAATCACTGATTTAAAAAATTTATTTATTCTTCAAGCAGATGTCCTCCTGGGTCTTCTACAAATTTGTTTCATAATATTTTTTTGTAATTATAACAATAAAGAAAATATAGGCTATGGTTGGTTTCGCTGATACACTCTGTATATATACAATGTATATATATATAAATATATATTTATAGGGTGTTAATACTAAGTTGTGACACCTGAAAACGGCAGTTAGAACTCATTTAGACAAAGAACTGTTCTTAGTTCAAATATTTGATTTGGATCCCCAGTTCGTAGTTATTGACGCTTTTTCAAAAATCGTAATTACTCCCCTCTTTTAAGGAATATTTAAACAATACAAAAACTTTCAGCATTTGCTTTCGGTTTTCTAAAACATTTTTATTTACAATTATTTTCTATTTTATCAATAACAAATTGCAACCCATCAAAAATTTCCAAACAAGATATTTTGAAAACCACTCGATCGATTTTTGAAAATGAAACATTTATAAAATCCTTAAAAATAAATATAAATCTACTATAACATTTGTCGAACTGTCCAAAACAGTCTTTATTCAAATTGAATTACAAGATAAATTTTAACAAAAACTGCAACAAGCATTTAAAACTAAGTAGGCTTGCTGCCATTAAACAAGAAAAACAAGAAACAAACAAACAAACAAGAAAAATAAAACAATGATCAATGAAATAACAAGGGAGGGAGTAAATTTGATTTCCAAAATGGCCACCATTCGCAGCAACACAAGCCCGGCAGCGTGTTTTGTGTGCCGGTGCTCCATCATGTTGAACCAAAGTCTTCGTCTGATGTTTAGCGGTAAGTCATTTAGAAGCTCTGGCAAAACGTTATCTAAGAAAGTAAAATAATTTTCACCATTCAATTGGTTTGGGAGAATGTAAGGTCCCTTGTGAAACAAGCTTCGTCTGTAAATAAAATAGACTTTTTAAACCGTCTCTGAAGATTTCAACGTTCAAGAAACCAACGACAAAATAACAATCTTAGCTGGATGTATTCAAGTCCCAAAGCTTGCACTTTTTGTCTAGAAAATGGATGGGAACCTTGTTCCTTTAGAACTTACCAAACTGTCACTTGATTTACATCCAGGCCCGTCGAGAGGGGAGGGTAGGGGGGTAAAATACCCAGGGCCCGTGGAATTCAAAGGGCCCGGATGTGATGCTATTTTATAAATTGCTTTTAATTTTCTACTATTTCACCAATTTTGTATATTCTTTACTAAAACATGTATAACGAAATGTCTGATACAAGTTTCCAACAATTTAATACATTGTATAAAAATGACGAAATGCTTGATCAAGGGCCCCAGTTGCAAATTTTAAATAAATTTATACACTATTCAAAAGGTACATGATTACATTGTTGCATTTTTGTTATATTACACACATAGGCAAAGGCTCTATACATTTGTGCGTAGTGCTGTTTTGGTATCCCCTGCATTTATCGAATATGCAACTAGATATTAGATAGTCATACAGTGAGTATACAATACACATCGCTGCACCAATTAACTCTTACCGAACTGCTACCATATTTTAGCCTCGATTTTAGTGCGCACAATAAATTTTAAATTTGAAGCCTTCAGTATTACGAAGGAGTATTTATAACATACATATATGAAGGTAATGAATAGTTCTTTGTAAATGAATATAAAGTTTTATAAAACATCTGTTTCTAACAGTATTAATACTTTTTAACTCTTTTTGTAGATTCTGCCCTTACATACTTATGCAGACATAAATTTGTAGCAGAAAATACATTTTAAAAATTAAAAATGAGTTACCGCCATAAATCAGGTACTTTAAAACGAAAAGAAAAAGCTGCAAGCAAAACCATACATATATTTATAAATATATTTTTTTTGTATCTTATATTTAATTAATAAATATTCAAAGTTAAAGGGGGCCCGATTTTTTTCCCCGGGGCCCGCTTTTCCTCTCGGCGCCCCTGTTTACATCTAATCTATTTGCTATTACTCTTGTGATCGTCGATGCCTCATCTTCAATAATATTTAGTACAGCTTCTTCAAATGCAGGGGTTCGACGTAATCTATTGGAATTCCCACCAATTGTTGGGTGAAAACTTCTAGTCTCTGACAAACGTATACATATTCTTCTAAAAATGCGTCAACTTGGTTGTTGACGATTTGAATATCTTCTTCGATAAATTCTACGAGCTTTTTGTGCATTACGGCTTGCCTCTCCAAAAATCAAAAGCATGTGAAAGAAGTTCTGCGTTTTGATAATTATGCATTTTTATACACAAATTATTGCAAGTAACTTTTCAAGGTGAAAGAGTAAATTTTTGTTTCAAATAAAGATATTTCTAAAGAACAAGATCAAAAAGTATTTAAATTTAGACGTACCAACAAACTAGAAAACATGTGCCTTAAGTTTGTAGTACGTGTTTATTATTTGAGTTTCGTTTCATTGTTGAATGGCAGCAAGCCTACTTTGTTTTAAATGATTGTTGCAATTTGTTAAAATTTACCTTGTGATTCAATTTGAATAAAAACATTTTATTAACAAATCGAAAAATATATAAGACAAATATTATAATGGATAGTTTAAGGAATTTATAAATGTTTTATTTTCAAAAATCGATCAAGTGGTTTTCAATATATCTTGTTTTGAAAGTTTTGATCGGTCGCCAATTTGTTATTTGATAAATTAGAAAATAATTGTAAATGGAAATGTTTTAGAGTACCGAAAAAAATGCTGAAAGTTTTTGTATTTTTAAAATTGATGACGATTTATCGAAAAACAAATCAACGCCAATAACTATGAATTAGGGCTCCAAATCAAAAATTTTAATTAAAAAACGTTGTTTGTTTCAATGAGTTCTAACTGCCGTTTTAGGGTGTTACAACTTAGTATTAACAGCCTATATACAGGGTGTTGACCGCGATCCCGGAACATAGGACTTTAACATATAAAATCATACTTTCTTAATTTCCTGCTTCCCTAATTATTTTAGGTAAAAAAGCTTCAAATAAGAGTTGTAGAGCATAAAATTCTACATCAGAATCAATAAACAGAATTAATTTTACATGCCCTATAACGGCAGAAATTAATATTAAAATTTTAAAAATTAGCTCTCAAATCGGGTTAGCCTTGGAAATGAAACAAAATTGTAAACAATTGGAAATAAATATTGTATTTATTATTAATTATTATGATAAATTGCATAATTGACTATAAAAATTATTATTGTAAAATTGTTTGTGGTCCTGAAAAGAACCGTAGTTTTTTGTTATTATCATAACATTAGTTTTTTTTTTATTTTAAATTTAAAAGAAAATAAATCAGAATTATCTTAAATTAAGTGCTCAAATAAATATCCATTGTTTGCCAAACAGAACCCAAATTTATCATAAAAATTGCGTTGCATATTTTTTAATTGTCGGCTTGAAATTTTTCTGCATTCTTCCACAATTTTTCGTTTCAAAGAATTTGCATGTCTAGTTTTGTAGATATTATTTTTTAAATGCCCTCAAAAAAAAAAGTAATTTTGGGACAATTCCGTGGATCGAGCTGGCCAGTTTACTGGACCACCGCGTCCTATCCAGCAATTTGGGAAACATTGATTTAAAAATGTTTTAATTTCATTTGTAGAATGAGCAGGACAACCATCCTGCTGAAACCAAATCGTATTTCCCCCTGCAACATTATCCAGAGCAGGCCCAATCTGTCTCGAGTAACTCCAAATATTTCTGGGAATTTAGTGTGCCATCAATAAAAAAAGGTCCTATAATATTGGAACCTAACATTCCAATCCAAACATTCACACTTTCGCGATATTGAGAATGGTTATTTAAAATTAAATGTTGATTTTATTTGTGCCATCTACGATAATTTGGAACATTTGGTTCTCCATTAATGCTAAATATGGATTCATCAGAAAAGCAAATATTTTTGATAAAATTTCTGTCAGCATTCGCCTTTTCCATTATCGTTTCGCAAAATATCATGCGGTTTACTCTATCATGTTCATAATTATTTGATATATTCTCTTAAATGATTTGTATTTATGTTTTTTTTAATATTTTGAAGGCCGTGGTGTGATGTATTCCAAATCCCGGTGCAATTTCTCTTGTACTCACACTAGGATTATTCGATACCGAAGCTAGAACATTTATTTCATTGCCGTTATCATCAATCTCAATTTCATCTTCTGGTGCAACATGTTTTTTAATACAACTGTGGCATGGATGGAACACTGATCCATATTTAATTTGATTATTAATAACTCTTTGAATTGTGTGAACTGAAGGAATTGGCTTGTGAGGATACGAACCCGCAAATAAATCTCGCACTTGTCTTAAACTATTACCACCATAATACAACCTAAGAAATTCATTTCTTTCACTTATTGTGTACTCGTAATTGTCCACCATTTTTTCTAATAAGTAACTTTATAAATTGAACACTAATAAATAATTTCTGGCTATAAACTCATAAAACAAGAAAAATAATATTCTTCTGACAGGTAAATCGTCAATCTTTTGTTTACAATTTTGTTTCATTACCAAGGCTAACCCGATTTTTGAGCTAATTTTTAATATTTTCTTATTAATTTCTGCCGTTATAGGGCATGTAGAATTAATTCTGTTTATTGATTCTGATGTAGAATTTTATGCTCTACAAATCTAATTTGAAGCTTTTTTACCTAAAATAATTAGGGACGTAGGAAATTAAGAAAGTATGATTTTACATGTTAAAGTCCTATGTTCCGGGGTCGCGATCAAAACCCTGTATATATATATATATATATATATATATATATATATATATATATATATATATATATATATATATATATATAATTTATATAATTTAAATTGTTCCACAGCCGTGCAAATTTACTTTAAACCATTTTATAATCTTAACTTAGGTATATAAGTGTTTAAACACTCTAGATCGTATTTATACTTAAATGCATATAAAAAAGAACCCAAAATAAAATAAGTACATGCTAATATACAAAACAACATGCTACTACCAACATAACATTAAAGTCGTGATGGGTGGTGGCACTAATTGAAATTTTTAAGGTATTCCCGTGCAATGTAAACACTTTACGGGAAACAACCCTGTTCACCGTACGTACATTAATAGAGAGACGTTACACGTCGGGACGCCGGCGCCGCCTTGTTGATAAAATCGCCTTGAGATGGAGAAACACAAAGGACGTGGCCGCTGTGATGTTGCCGCAAAATGGACGTGTCAATATTAAAGAGAAAAGGCATAATGGAGAGTGCTAATCTCGGCTCTGGCCATATTTCGTAAAACGTAAATAGCTTGATATTTAATGAATAGATATAGAATAATGCTTGGGAATTAATCTTTTATATTACCTACATGAAAAATGAGTGGAATTTTGCACATTTCTTAAACCTTTATATATGATTAATTAATTGTTGTAACAATTAGATACTAACACATGTTAGGTAAACATTGAAATTTTGTAAGCATTTATAGAGTACCTGGGTTCTTTGTCAAAATTAATTAATAGTACGATGATAGGTCCCAGTTAGATATTTTGTTGAAAAACATGGTTTACCATATTTAAGAAAATGTATTAATTTTCATAAGTGCAACATATAAACAATATTTGTTTTACTATAATTATAGCTAATTAGTTTTAAGTAGATACAAGCTCAATGATTAAATTTAATCAATGGTGTTGCTAGCGCTTGATAGACCTTTTATCAAATATTTCCATGCGGACTCCTCTTTATAAAAAATAGTCGCAGTAAGAAAATGTTAAATTTAGATGACCTTCGAGTAGGAATTTATTTTGAAACATATTTTTTTGTGCTGAATGTTGTAATTAATTAATTTAAAGTAGATACCACTAGGTGTATAGCATAACGCTATAGTTCGTTGGTCCCAGAATCCTGGTAGTATTTCAATTGTTCTCTTTATAATTCAGTTTGATTACTTGTTAAGTATTTATTTAAAATTAATTAAATAATTCAACATATCATAAACAATCATATATAAAGAGAACTAAGAGAGTTTGCGTAAAAAAATATAAAATTTCGTTCCCATGGCAAACATATTATAACCCTACACTTCTCTATCACAAAGCGAAGTTTCAAGGATGTAGGGTTAATTATATATCCCTTCGATTAGTTGAACTGTTAAAATAATGTTTTTGATATGAATAAAACTGTTTGTATTTAAATATTTAAAATGTTAATTAAAAATTGAGAATAAAGGTTTTCAAAACAGCAAAAAGTATTTCTCTGGTTGGCCAGTAGGGTTTCTTTACCTTCGAGGCCATTAATACAACTGGTACAGCGGTTCATACGTCCTTGAGTTTAATACATCTATTAAATTCAATTATATAATTTTGTGATTATTATTTTGAATTATTTGTATTTTTTACGAATGATAAGAGAAATAATGCATAAGTATATTAAGTTATTTAGAATATTGACAATATTTTTTATTACTTATTTAATAACTTTTAAGTCATACTTTCTTCTTTTACAGTTTTCGAGTAATTATGTCGAGGCGAAATTTCAAATTTTTGACATTGTAATTTTTTTTGTTTCCTATATTTATATTAAATTATTGGTACCGCTTGAAAAATTTTCATATTCTAGAGAACAATAAAATTTAAGAATTCTTCACAGTTTAAAAAAAATAATATTTTGCTTCAAAATTCTATTTATATTTAATTAGTCAATAAAGAAATAAAATTAATTAACATTACTTGTAGAACATTAACACCTAATTTCAATGTATATTATATGTATTTATCAGAGGTATTAGAATAATTTATATTTATAAATTATGTACCTGCTTATTTAATTTGTTGATTTTGTGATTCTTTTACAGCTAAAATATAATTAAACTACTGTACTTAATTATATATTTATTCATTTTGATTCATAATTAACTGTAAATGTATTGAGAGACCTTAAACTATTTAATTACTGTATATCAGCAAAGATAATTTTATCAAACTGAAGCGATGTTTATTCAGAAAAGTTCTAAAGCTATTCAGCAGATTCTTTATGTGACGAGACCAAAATTCCAATTTAGTTTCCTGCATTTTTGTCGCAGTTTTTTTAATTATTTTCACTCAGTTCTTCGTTAAGTACAAAAGCATCGCATACAAAGCTTTTCATTATTTGTTCGAAACTCTCAAATTACATTTTAAACTAGGAAGGTAACAGTATTAATTTGTTAAGCAAATTTTTTCTTGTCTAGCAATTTAGCAGCAGTAGACAATATATATTTTTCCTCAACAATTTGCCGAAACTACTATTATTTAAAATATAATAAATCTGCTAGAGATTCGGATTAAAATTTATTACATTTCTGACTTTACCAACAGTTCACAACTCTATATTTTTACGAGCATTTCAATTGATTATTTGTAATTCTATTAGACATAATTGCATTTATCTAAAATGTAAAGTCATAATATAAAACAATTAAATATAAAACCAAGCTGTATAAATTATATTTAAGCTGAAAATTTTTGTATATAGAATATCAAATTATATAAAGTTAAATTACATATCGAATAAACTTTCAATTAGACGTAAAGCATTCATTTTTAAGAGTTAATAAAAACTGACTTTCTTATATTTTTAAATCTATCTTTTAACTTGAAAAGGTCAGACCCCATGGCCGAAAAATCATCTGATTGAGATTCAATAAATAATTTAAATATAATCATTTATCCTTAAAGACCTTTCCGGTTTATTTTATATTCAAAGTATAAAATTAAATACTACAAAAAAAACATATTGGTACAATACTAAAAAAATAAATATTTATTCCTGCATCTAAATATATACCTGCAGATTTTTAAGTTCAACTATCTAATAATAAATCACATCAGTTTCAGTTTTAATTTTATGTTTTATTGTGTAGTTATAATTTATGCGTTATATGTCAGAGAACTAAATAAAATTTTAGTAATACATATACTAATATATTGCAATGCTCAGCTAAAATTGTAAGTAAATTGATACATATATCTTGAAATAATAGTTATTGAGAGAGGAAATAAACATGTCTGTATACAGGGTGTCCCATTTTAATCTTTCCAGGAGAATTTCTCCCAACGAGTACATCAGACAAAAAAACTTTTCGATTAAAAGTTTTATGGTTTGGAGGGGGACGTTCGATGCTATAACAAATTTCACCCCCCAACCCCTCAGGGTGTGGATATGAGGGGTGACTTTGAAATCTTAAATGGAACCCCCTATTTTTATTGCAGATTCGAAAAGAGCATAAAACACTATGTAGGTTTTATTCGGGAACTTTTTAATTTTTTGCAACAGCTGGCGCTGTAATCGCTAAAACTTGTTTTTTTTTTCGTGAAACGTAAGATTAAGGTTTTGATGTCAATTTACAATTAAAAAACTGTCAAGATCGCTTCAAATGAGTTCTCTTTTAACCCTTTGGATAATTAAATAATTTAATTTAATTCCGTCAAGTATTATTCAAACAAATCTTCTTTGTCTAGTGTAACTTGCGATGATTTTCATTTTAAGAATTTTTGGTTTTTTGTGTAGTAATCAAACTTTGTTTAATTTTACGGCTCCAAAGGGTTAAAAGAGAGTTCATTTGAAGCGATCCTGACAGTTTTTTAATTGTAAATTGACATCAAAACCTTAATCTTACGTTTCACAAAAAAAAAACAAGTTTTAGCGTTTACAGCGCCAGCTAATGCAAAAAATAAAAAAAGTTCCCGAATAAAACCTATATAGTTTTCTATGCTCTTTTCTAATCTGTAATAAAAATAGGGGGTTCCATTTAAGATTTCAAAGTCACCCCCCTTATCCCACCCCTGGGGGATTGGGGGTGAAATTTGTTATAGCATCGAACGGCCCCCTCCAAACCATCAAACTTTTATTCGGAAAGTTTTTTTGTCTGATGTACTCGTTGAGAGAAATTCCCCTGGAAAGATTAAAATGGGACATTCTGTATATTAATCAAAAAATTAGGTATTTCTTAACTTTGATTTCATCCATCAAACTGCCAACAAGATAATAATCATGATAGTCCATTGTATTGTAAAAAATACACTTGCTTGCAACTTGCAATATATTTTGTATGTAAGGTGTATTTAATATTAAAATTAGTTGAAATTGTTAGAAATTAATTGTAGAATTTAATAAATATCAGATAATTGTGATTTTGGGCCTGTAATAAACATTGTTTTGTATTCACAAAATTCTGGTGGATATCATGGGAAATAAAAAATATATATATTATATTATGTATGTAAATAATCATCAAGTTGTTAAAGAACAAATAATTATAACAAGAATCCGCACTGCTAACATATGAACATATTTTAAACAAAAATACACCGCGGAACGCCACAAACCTAGCATACCAAAAAGAATAGAAGAGGCACTAGCCTACAATCAAGACAACATCAACAATACGTAAACTTCTAGAATACCTGTAAGACACACACCTATCCTAAAACCTGTAAATATAAACCAGAAACACAACACGACAACATATAATCTACCATCACAAAATAAAATATAATGCATAAATTATCTCATACGATATACAAAAATCTTTGTACCAAGGTCCTAATAAGGCTATTCACGTTATTTTACCGATTACCATGTCATATTGTCCGACAGTACGGTGGTGTGGGTAGTCTAGCGTTACTGCATTCGAATCCGAAGATCCCGAGTTCGAAATCCACTCAAGCTAAAAATATATTAATACTGCGGTTCGATGAGTCCTCGGACTATACTGTAATTGAGATTAAGTTCCTATTTTACAAAGTGGCATAAATAAATAAAATTGACTGAGTGTCATAAATGATTACGAGTGAAGTATGATTACCAGTAGTAGTATAACCACTGAGGTAATATTAAAAGTAAATCGAAATATATTGTATTCTACTTTAAAATTAGAAAGCTATTTATTTAATATTTTATTAACTATAAACTTTACACCTTAAATAATACACTACATTAAACATTATACAAACATACGCATGAATAGGTATTATTCATTAGAGATTAGGAATAGATAATCTATTACATTTTTCGATTATTATTTGACATTGAAATATTTTTACTTTCACTCCATTATCAATCGTTTCATGTAGCGTAATGTTGTTTGTATCTTCTATTACAACGATCCAATCATATGTCGTCGATTTTAAATCACGAATTAGTTCTTTTTCAATGTATTGGTGATTATTTGGGTTAATAATTTTCACTTTGCACTTAAAAAGCATTGTTCCTTCCTTCGTTAAATTAGATATGATCTTATATTTAAATTTAGAATTTGTGAATTTGGAACTAGAAATGAATTTCGCGCCATACAGTTCTATGATGTCACCATAAAAAACATTCTGTTTTAAATATCCACTAACAGCAGGATAATAATTCATAACTGATTTAATATGCTTACTTGTCATATGTTCAATCAAGGTTACATTTTCAGGCATTTCAATAGAACAATTGTTTAAAGTACAAATTGATTTTGAAAAATTACAGAACCACATTTCGTGCTTTGACATATTCATTTGTAAGTCTTCATAAGTGCAGCCATTTAAAAAATATTTACATTTTGCTTTCATCGTATCATTATAACACATAACACAACGATAACCAGTTTCTTCTAAATAAATTTTATTCGTTTGCGTATCTTTCTTGCAAGTCAAACAATTTTTATTTTTCAAATTTACATTTATAGTGGAAGAAATATTTTTTACATCAGTGTCATCAATAATAGCTAATAGTGCGTTAATATTAATTTCAAGGACATCATTTTTAGATAGTAGCAATCTTTCTCCTGATTGTATATCTTTTTTCTTGACTAATCTTTCGTTTGAATTTCCAATATCAAGAGTAAATTCAAACAGAGAAGCATATTTAGGATTTCCAATAAAACGTACACAATACCAAAGTTTTGCAGCTGCCACATGACATTTCACTTGCACAAGGAACAACAAATTGAAAACTTCCATTAAAAGGCAAACCTCGTTGTTATTGTTTATATTTGGAGATAAATTTGCAGGATGCTCCACAATAAAATTGCTGTGGTTTTCTTCATAATGCAGCTTGAGGTCACTGGGTTTCCCTAACCAGGTGCAATTTTGCAAAATCACCATAGGACAGTCGAATGGATGGTATTCGCAAGCAGATTCATGCTTTTTTATTTCATCTATGACTAGTTTCTTGTCACATCCTTGGGTCTTGTAACGACAAGGGAAAAGCGCCAGTAATGCCAACTTTTCATATACAATATTTCTTGTTGTTAAATTTTCAGCACAGTCCGCTGTAGCACAATTTCCACATAGATTTTCACCATTTGTTTTGATTTTTATAGGTGTTGATGATAAATACCCATCACATTGGGAACACTTTAATATTTCTAATATATTTTCTGGTATTTCACACATTTTGTTTGATTTTACTTGTTTGACAAGGTAAGAGAACGTAATGTAATGTTCAAAACGGCTGATAGATAAAATTGTTATCTTCGATAAATACTTCAGCAACTCACAGTAAGATAAAAACATTGGACCCAATATATTTTCCATTTACCTATTCATAATTTCAAATGATTTGCCCGACTGTAAATTGATTTTAAACATTACGAACAGATGTCAGTAAGTATCAAATACTAGGACTAATAATCTATGTTATGTACCTACATATACAGAATTAATAATATAATGAAATAATGATATTTCCACGCCATTTGACCCATTTCTTGTGATGACATCCAGAGTATTGGTTCGTGGCAACTGGTCTGTAGTGATTCATCTTCGATATTTGGTCCTTGAATTCGTCCGCTACAATTGGTCCATGACATTTATCTTCATTAGTAATTTAAGCACCGTTATTATCATCTAGTAACATGCATACATGATTTTATTTTTCACCAGAAAATGTAGAATTAGTTTTAATTCATAATCATTAAGATTATAGTAATATGTTTAATCATAATATCCGCATATAATGCTTTGATTGTTTTAAAGTTGTTTATATATGTCACAGTATAGCAATGAACAACAAATAATGTTCAAGTGAAAAATAAATATATTTTAATAGTTCTTAATTACGAGTAGGTACCGCATTAAATTCTGTTCTAGATTTTGCTAGTAACGTATCTTAAAATATGTAAGTTATAAACTAGTAGTTACATATAATTTGTTATTATTAAAGATTTTCACGAATAGAAACAATAATGACGTCATAAGTATTACGTTATTATTTATCTAAAGCTCTGTATCAATAAATTACTGTTAGAAATTTGAACAGGTATATGACAAACATGGTTATCTCACGGACTAAAAAATTAATGAATCATGTGTTAGCAAATTTTAATCATTTCAACATTTCTAATGTAAATCTTAAAACATTAATTTTTATTTCGTATGAAATCAAACGATGTGGGACAATTTGGTCACTTTCTTAATTTCAAGGATGGTTTTAAATAAACATTCCTGCACAGACATTAATATGCTAAAACAAACAATAAAAACATATGCTTAAAAGCAAAGCAAAACGTGCGTACTGAATTTATTCTAACTTTCATTTTACATCTAACAATATATTTTAATAGTTATCTACATACCCTTCTAATTACCCCAATATAATGTACATATACTATTAATAAATAATATTATTTAATTAACTACTAGTACTACAATAATTAGAATTAGGTTTATACTTAATACATATTTGACATTTATAATCTCTAGGTATATTTCCATCTGCATCATTTAAATTATCATCTTTTATAATAACAATCCAGTCATATTCCTTAGACAAAATATCACGAGTCAACTCTGTCTGATGAAATTCACCCGTTCTCGGATTAATTACTTTCAATATGCACAAGTAATTCAATGTTTCTAACTTCTTAAAATTAGAAATGATACTATATTTAAACCCAAATTTATTAAATACGCAATTTATAATCAATTTAGCATCGTGCAAATACAAAACAGCTCCATATAATATATTTCTCATTAGGCATCCACTAAAATTTGGATAGTGGGCAATTTCGTCTATAATGTGTTCTCTTGTTATATGATCAATGAGAGATTGTTTTTTTTAAATTTTTTTTTTCTACAACTACTCTTCATACATTGTTGTTTACCATATTTACATAACCATAACTCATGTTTTGTCATATTTAATTTATTATCTTCATAATTACATGCTTTGGAATTTCTGCATTTAATTTTTGTATCATCATCAATACATTTATTACAATAGTATCCTACATCATCAAGATATATTGGTAATGTCTGATAATTTTTATTACAGATCAAACAATTTCCATTCTTTAGATTAATTTGAATTGAAGAATTAACTTTTCTTATGTCTATTCCTCCAAAAATCTTCAACAAACCTGTGATATCCACTTCAATAACATCACTTTTTATAAGAAGTAATCTTTCATTTGTTTGAACGTCTTTTTTCTGAATGATTTTCCCGCTTTGATAATCCATATCTAAAGCAAATTCAAACAATGAAGCAAATTTTGGATTCCCGATGAATCTTACGCAATACCATAACTTGGCTGCAGCCATATTACATTGTACTTGCACCAAAAATATAAAACTCATTACTTCTATAAGTATCGAATTGATGCTATTACTGGAAATGTTAGGATGAAAATTATATGGATGGGTTACAATCATTGAAGGATGATCTAACTCATAATGCATTTTTAATTCGGTGCATTTACCTCTCCAAGTACAGTCATCAAAAGCACTTATCGGACATTCATACGGTTGATGTGGACACCCAGATTCATGATTTTTGATTTCATCAAACAACATCCTTTCTTTACAACCTTCTTTCGCATAGCAACAGGGGAACAAAAGCAATGTTGCCAAATGCTCATAAACTCTGTTACGAATTGTGGATTGTTTAGTATCGTCAGGTAATGCACATTTCCCACAAATATTTTCACCACTAGTTTTCAGCATCACTGGCGATGTAGATAAGTAATTTTCACACTGAGAACATATTAATTTTTCTAATACCTCATCTGGTACTTCGAACATTTTCGCAACTTATTGTGCAAACACTTAATATGAAATAAAATATTTGCTGATAAATATTGCATTTATTTTATCTCGAAATGGTAAACATAGATAAATATTTTCCGTGATTAGAACATGTATTTAATCCACTAAAAATATATAATGAAATAAAGCTAAATCTTTTAAAAATCCGTTTGCTTCGAATGCAATACAAACACACTATGGTATGCAAGGTTCGTTTACACTAAACGAACACAGTCTAGTGTATACGAACAAACACTATCACACATGAATAAACAGTATACAAACGAACACGAACATATACGTAAAATATTTGGAATATTTTTTTACTGTTTTTACATTTTATTCAATGATCTGACTATTTACGTAAAAATACAATTTAACCATTCCATTTTGATTGTCGTTTATTCCATCAACCAATTTCATCAATACTGTCTACATCGGACGAACACAAATGAACAATTTCCTTTGATATACCGACTGTTGGCGGAACGCGTTTGACAGTTTATTTGTAGGGTTGTTCGTGCACGTACGTATTCGTCGTGCCGTACAAAGTGCATTTGTTCTTGTTCATTAATTTACTTTTTTTATTCTGGTTTGTTTTCGTTTACTAGATGTGGACGCAATTGAAAACTAATTATAAAATAGAAATTAAATAAAATAAAAATAATTTTTTATATTTATCTGTAATTCGTTTCTTTTGTGTCCGAAAATCAGCGCAAAACAATAAATAGCGTAATTTAATTTCGTATAATGTAGTATTGTCCTTTTATATCGTTTATATCCTGAAATCTGTTTTAAAAACACCTACCTACCTAAACTATTGGATTCAAAAATATAATTATTAAGGTTTCGAGTTGAATAGGTACTTCTTATAAATACAAAATCTTAAAAATTTTATGAAAAGGATAATTTTTATTTAATAATTCAGAATTTCATTTTTTAATGCATAAGAATAAAAAATAAATCAATATTTCAGAATGCTTTTAAAATATTCATTAAATGTTTAGAACAAATTTAACTTTCAATATGTTATTATCAAAAGCGTTTTTAAAATTTAAATATTTGTTATAACTATATTCAGTAATTTAACATTTCGGTAATTTGATTTTTTATCACAAGTAATAACACAAGATCTCCTGATTTTATCGATAAATTTTTATTTTCCATGAAATTTGTTTGCTTAATAATAAGCACGAGAGCAAACTGCATAGTAAAATCCCGATCCGGAGGACAAGGGGTCTTACCTAATGACACTTTGCTCGAGTAGAAAATCAAGAGTATCAATAGAACAAACAATAACATCTTTTGTTTCACAGTCTACCTGAAGTCTTGTTTTCCATATTAAAGAAGTTAATGCATTTTAAACGTTGTGACCTTCATTTTAATTTTAGGTATTCATTTAAGAAAATATCCTTAATTCCCCCTGTCACATCCACCTAATCATTTTAGTTTACCAACCATACAATTATGTTCATCTCGTTGCTATCTAAGCCTCTGTGTTTATTTTTCTTTAAAGATATTAGTTAGCCAGTAAAACGGATTGGCTGCTTTAAAAAACTCACCCTGTATTTGCAAAGATCATTAATTTTGTTTGACGGTACGGTGATCTGATAGTTTTACGGCTTTCGAATGCGAAGATCTCGATTTCGCAACCCACTCAAGCTAATAATACATATATGAACTAACACACTGCAGCTTGGTTAGTCAGGACACTGTCCTGTAATTCGAATTAAGTTCCTGTTATACAGCATAGCATCAATAATAAAAAATTTGTTCTGAAAATGGTAAAAGGTTTAAATAATAGGATAGCAATATGAAAAAAGTTTACTAAGCGCACGAAATTATTACTATATTAGATTAATCAAAGCCAATACTTTACGTATTATTTATATAGGTATTTAATGCAATGCGCAAATAATTCGTTTTATTATTTAGAATTTGTTGCACTACGTATCTGTTAAGCAGGTTGCATAAAGTAATGGATGAACAATTATTAACTGTGCTATTGAATATTTAACTAACATGAATAAAATATATCTTCAAATGAATGAATTAATAGTAGGCATATGATTGAATAAATTATTACAAATTGTTGAAATTTTATTTTATGATCTATATGTACACAATTCCTGAAATTATTTCCATTTTAAGTTATTTAGATAAAAATATTGACAAATATTTAATTAATTAAATTGTTTATTTTAGTACATGTATAGTGTAGATCACCTATATGCAAATTCATTTTAAACGATAAACTTATTTTTAAAATATTAATATCATTAATAAAAATGAAAACTACAGTTTCATCTTATAACTAAAAATATATAATTAACCAATTTTATCTATTTTAATTTCACAACTGTAAACCATTTGTACAGAATCACCAATCTGTTTCTTTCTTATGAATGAATTATTTTTATAATTTGTGATTTGAAGACACCAATCATACTCCAATGACATTAAATCACATTCCATTTCTTTTTCAAAGATGTAACCTGTTTTTGTATTATAAACTTTTAAAGTACATTTATATTTCTTTGTTTCTTGTTTCGATAAATTAGAAATAATTTTATAATATAATGTGACACCATCGCAAAAATAATCTCTAATAAATATTGAATTGTATACCATAATTGATCCCCAGTTTCGACGATTTGTGACTGTATCAGTGCTACTTACAATATTCGTTACAAATGTTTTACTTTTACAATGATTTACACATAAATGATCAATAAGATTTTTATAATTGCATAAATTGTTATTACAGTCTTCTATAGTACACAAATTTTTAGGAAATGGGCAAAGCCACAGTTCATGTTTTAAAATGTTCATTTTTATATCTTTGTAGTTGCAGCCTTTGTATTGATATTTACATGCAATTTTGTGGTTACAATAATAACAAACATATCCATTGTTTGTCAGGTGAATATCGTTTAATTTATTATTATTTAAACACATAGAGCAATATTCATTTTTTAGTTTGACAGATATTGTAAAAATTATATTTCGAAAGTCACACATTAGTTTTAAAATTGCATTTATGTCTATTTCAAGTACTCTATTTTTTGATAACAATAATACTTCAAACGACTCAACTGTTTTTTTCTTTTTAAAACACACATCATCGCTACTTATATCCAATATAAATTCAAATAAAGATGCAAATTTAGGGTTACCAATAAAACGAATACAAAACCATAATTTAGCAGCAGCAACATTACATTTGATTTGAACTAAAAATAAAAACTGTAATACTTCCATAAGTAACCAGGTTTCATTATCAATTCTAATATTTGGTTTAAATTTATATGGATGATCAACAATTAGCTCTTGATGATCATCTTTAAAATGTTGTTTGATGTTACCGAGGTTATCTGACCACATGCAATTTTGTACGGCGCTCACTGGACAAACATATCGTCGATATTTACATCCCATTTCATGATATTTCATTTCTTCAAAACATAACTTTTCTTTGCATCCATGTTCAAAGTACTTGCACGGAAATAAGACATATGCTGCTAGATCTTCGTATACCTTATTTCTCACACCATTGTCATTTGGAATGGAACATTTACCGCAAATATTGTCACCATTTTGCATTAATATCACGGGTGAAGTTGATAAGTAGCCTTCACAATGTGAACATTTCAATTTTGCTAACAGTTCTTTAGATATTTCAAACATCTTGATGCATTTATATATATTTATTCAGTTCTAATTAAAACTGTTTGACAACTTTATCAGGCATTCTAGTTTAAAGATAGTAAAACAAATGATACTACTAGTTTTAAAAAGACTTACAAATTAAAACATGTTTGTGCCTAACAAGTTTATATTATTCAGATACAATATTACAAATTGTATACATAGCGCATTTATATATATATATATATATATATATATATATATATATATATATATATATATATATAATACTTATTTATAATATTCGAAAAAAAAAAATAGGAATTTATAATATTAAAAAGTTTAAGTTCATGATACAAACATAATCGTTTCTGATACCTACCTATTAATATTACAGTAGCGTAGTCAGATTCATTACAAAAATATATTAAACCTAAACCCTTTCAAATTAATTTATTGTTGCAAATTATTGAAAATATATATGAAATGTACATATTTTTTTTGTTGTCTTTATTATTACAGATGAATCGATTAATGATGAAGATAATCGTAGCCAAGTGGATATAACTTACGTCTACCAACAAGATATTGTGTATCTCTTTAACTGAAATTTGTATAAAAAAAATATGAGTATCTCTGAGTTGTTTGAATTCCAATATAAATAAAATAAATAATTTCTTGTTCATGCCAACAAAAAAATATATTTAGAGCTAGTCCGTATTTAAACTACTTCAAGTAAATTAATATGATATATTTTCACAGGTAGGTCTTAGAACCCCTTTATTTTTTGCGGAATACTTCATTATTCTGTTTAATTTCGGTAATACCAAAATCAAATAATCAAAACTTTCGCCTTACAAAGTTATGTTCACAAATTCAAATTTTAGTAACTTTTAAATGTCAGGTTTAAAACATACTGAAAAATTACATTATTTTTTTTTTATTGTTGTTATTATTATTTATCGATTAATGGTTTACAAAATATTATGGAAAAATAATCTTAACGTCTAGATTTCTCTTGACTACGCCACTGATGATAAGCAAAGTATATATTGTAAACTTGAACCCCTGAAAAAATATGGATAGGTTCTAAGAATTCAAGATCTGTGTTCTACCATATAAAATATATATTTGGTATACAAATAATTTTTATTAGATTGTAAATATAGATATGTATGTATAATAACATAGGTACATAATATTAATGCATGACAAACAATAATTCTACGAAAATAAAATAAAACTATTTTTACACATTGCTAAAATAGCCAACACCGCTAATTTCTTATTGCATATTTATGACTTTTAGTCTACGTATAAGTTGGTTTGGCTCTATTTATATTTAATTTATAACTAAAAGTAAAGTTTACCTTTCCATTAGCCTGAATTGCACGCAGTACTGTATTTTTAGAATTTTTAATTTCCGAATATTTTAAGTGCCAATCATATTCTACTGATTCTATATCCAGTAAAAATTCTATCTCTGTTGAATAACTATTTGCAGTATTAAAAAGTTTTAATTCACACTTATAATTTTTCGTTTCACTTTTTGGTAGATTTGAAATAATTTTGAAATGTAAAACGGAATCTTTCAAAGAAGTAGTGAAGTTGTAATTTGTAACAAATAATGCGTCATACCCCGATAAACAGCCGTCGTGTGTCATATTTACATGCATTCCAAGAGCACCAGTACTACCCTGCAATAATTCAATAATTTTATTTTCGCAATGCTGTGAAATAACATGATCCATTAGACTTATTTGACTCAATATTTTATAATCACATTTTGCAGTATATTTACAACACTGATTTGTAAATTTGCAGGACCACAATTCATGTTTTGGTACATTCATAGAATAATCTTTATAGACGCACCCTTTGCATCCAAATTTACAAACTTCTATTTTTTTTCGATTACAACTCAAGCAGAAATAACCATCTTCACAAAGAAATATTTTAGATTCTGTACCATTTGTAGAACATTGTAAACAGTTTTTATTTTTTAAAGATATTTTTATGGTACATATAACTTTTTGTATGTCCCTAGAAATTCTTAATAAAGAATTTATATCAATCTCAATAACATTGTTTCTAGATAATAATAGTATATCATTGGTTTGAACATCATTTTTCATTGTAATATTGTTGCTATTATCGCCAGCCTTCAACTTAAAAGTAAAAAGTGATGCAAATTTTGGGTTCCCAATAAACCGCACACAAAACCATAATTTAGCTGCACCAACATTGCACTTCACTTGAACTAAAAATAAAAAGTTGAGCACTTCTAGCAACAGACAATTTTCATTTGAACTTGTAATGGTCGGTTGAAATGAATATGGGTGTTTTGCAATTAAATTGTTATGTTCTTGTTCAAAATGTTGTTTTAGACTTCCTGATTTACCCTCCCAAATACATCTGTCAAAAGCACTCAATGGACATTCATATAGCCGATGTTGACAGTCTTTTTCATGGCTAGTTATATTACCAAAATCAATTTTTTCGTTACATCCGTTCTTGTTATAGCGACATGGAAATTGAATCAGCGCTGCTAAGTATTCGTACACTTCGTTTCTTGTACCGGACTGGTCGTCGTCTTCATTCGGCAAAGCACAATTGCCACATATGTTGTCTCCATTTGTTTTCAACAACACTGGAGATGTTGATAAGTACCCTTCACACGAAGAACACTTCAATTTTTGTAAAATACTGTCTGATAGTTCCAACATTTTAGTATTATGTTAACAACGAATTTAACGAAATATCGAATAATTTTTGACTAATTGTTATCTATATTAGATAATTTTTTGTTGATTAAATGAAATAAAGATTAGATATCAATAAAGGTAAATAATATACTGTGCATGAAACTTTTGAAAAGAAAAGTAAAATATAATCTGTACATTTTACCTTAAATTTCAATAATTGAGTCTATCTTAATGTTTAAAAGTCATTGTTAAGGATGGATTACGATAGAAGAGAAATATTGAGTAAAGGTTGAATATTTCGGCTTTGTTTAAATGCACATTTGGTACTTACTGCATTTAATTTTATCACAAAAAAGAAACCTGACATTGAAAGAAAAACTGCTTTAGATTGAAGTAGAGGAGAATTACACCATGAAAAAAGGAATGTACTTCATATAACTCCGCCGCCTACCCACCAAGGTACATGGCAAATGGGATTAATTTAATTTTTGCTACAGAATAGCAGCGTATATTGGCATCCTATTTTGGTCTCACGCAATAAACAATTTTCCAACGTATGAATATGATTTCATGACTTGATAAGATAGAAATATATTTGTTTATTATTTGTTGGGATCTATTTTGAATAAAATAAAATATCTACAAGCATGTTTTTCACAGTGTAGAACCTGGGCAAAGATAAATAAATGCCTGTACAAACTTTATTTAAAATATTAACATTATGATAGAAAAATATAATAAAATATTTTTAATTAAAAGCTTCCATTCATTATTTTATCTTAGAAAATGACAATTTATAGATTTGTATAAATGTCCTTGAAACATATGTACGGCTGCGACAGAAGATGGCAGTAGTAATTTCTTTCAAATTCAAATGTATATTTGACGCTTGTTTTGTAATTAAGAATATATATATATATATATATATATATATATATATATATATATATATATATATATATATATATATATATATATATATATATATATACAGGGTGTAACATGAAAACCTGGCCATAGGCGTTTAACATGGAAAATCAGTTTTTCCTTGCGCAAAAGTGGCCAATTGATTTTAGACAAAAATGCTTCAAATAAAAGTTATAGAACTTTAAATTATGGATCTAAATCAGTTATCAGATTTTATTTTGCACGTTTTGTAAGCGAAATAATCGTATTAATATTTTATAAGAATTTCTACTTTATAGTGATAGCCATGGAATTGAGACAAAATGATAAACAAATGTATGACGTTTTAACTGTCAGAAAAGTTTAGTTTGAAATGGATTTGTGATTTATTTAAGTGACAAAGGTGATTGTTGTTATATCATTATTGAAAATTGATAATTTTATTTTATAATTTTTTAATATTTATTATAATAAATAATAGAATTTTTACGCAAATAATTATTTTATTTTTTTAGAAATAACATTAAATTACAAAAGATGTTCGAAAAGTCCTCCGTTTTGTGCTAAGCAGTAGCCAACTTTCTTAAGATAATTTACAACTTCTCTTGTATTATGTGCAGGACAGCCGTCGTGCTGGAACCACACATACTCAACAAAATTATTGGTCCTTTTTTTATTAATCGATTAAATGGAAACACTTATTTAGAATTGTTACGAGAAATAGTGGGACCGGAAATAGCCCACGCAAATAATGAGTATGTGTGGTTCCAGCACGACGGCTGTCCTGCACATAATACAAGAGAAGTTGTAAATTATCTGAATGATACGTTTCCAGAAAGTTGGATAGAGCGTGGAGGGCCAGTAAACTGGCCAGTACGGTCTCCACACTTAAAGTCTTGCGTTTATAAAAAAAGATACAATGCCATCCAAGAACTTAAAAACGCTGTTGTAGGCGAATGCAACAAAATAAATATTAGACAGTTGTGCAATAGTTTCTACAATAGATTAGGCTACTGCTTAGCACAAAACGGAGGACTTTTCGAACATCTTTTGTAATTTAATGTTATTTCTAAATAAATAAAATAATTATTTGCGTAAAAATTCTATTATTTATTATAATAAATATTAAAAAATTATAAAATAAAATTATCAATTTTCAATAATGATATAACAACAATCACGATTGTCACTTAAATAATTCACAAATCCATTTCAAACTAATCTTTTCTGACAGTTAAAACGTCATACATTTGTTTATCATTTTGTCTCAATTCCATGGCTATCACTATAAAGTAGAAATTCTTATAAAATATTAATGCGATTATTTCGCTTACAAAACGTGCAAAATAAAATCTGATAACTGATTTAGATCCATAATTTCAAGCTCTACAACTTTTATTTGAAGCATTTTTGTCTAAAATCAATTGGCCACTTTTGCGCAAGGAACAACTGATTTCCCATGTTAAACGCCTATGGCCAGGTTTTTGTGTTACACCCGGTATATATATATATATATATATAGATGTGTGTGTGTGTGTATTTCATTTAGAACCAGGTTGTTATAAATTTCTGTAACCAGATTCCATAATTTAAAAAACTAAATAATAATTTTTTGTCATATGACATGACTGAAAGTACAGTGATGATGATAAATTTAAAGTTAAATTTATGACAGAAAAATTCAGGTGACGCCTGGATTCGAACCAGGGATCCTCCGCTAGCCGTTCCGAGATGCTAATCGTCACACTACATCACCTGCGTCAGACGGAGGGTCCCTGGTTCGAATTAACGTGTCGCTGTAGACGAAACCCGTTATCAATACCTATCATATAGGAGTCTTGTGATCGATGCTACGTTAGACACTATGATAGAAAAAATCGGTTGAAGCCATACGTCGGACGCAGGTGACGTGGTGTAGCGGTTAGCATCTTGTCCTGGCAAATATTTTAAAAGGGTTTTTTGTATTATTTCCCTTAATTTGTATTTATAATCATCTCACCTCATTCCACTCATATCCATTACATTTATCATTAGTTTATGTTTTGTTACGTGTTATAATAATATTAGCAAGTAAGGTACATGTGTACCAGGGACTGTTAAAAATATATAAATTTTTAAGCGCACTTGTTCCCCTAGCCATGTGTGAAGCCAGTCGGCTGTTCGTAACGCTGCTAATGCTAAGGCAATCGCAAAGACTGCGATATGTCTTAGCATACAGCGTGTTCGACTGCCGATTTGGTGAATTTCACACATGAGCTGGGAAAATGCGTATATGTGGTGTATGATCTAATTTAATAATAAACGTTTCTTTATCTTATCTTATCTTATCTTTATTTTCCTGGCAAGCGGAGGGTGCCTGGTTCGAATCCAGGCGTCACCCAAATTTTTCTATCATAAATTTAACATTAAACTAAATAACAAATAAAAATAAATACATATATCATCACTTTTTTTATCTATTACTGGGTGTGGCACACTGCTGTAGCAGACCTCAGTAAGTGATATATTTTTTCGCGTAAAGTGCCGTTACTGGCCGTCAAAGCACTCCCCCTAAAGATGTTTGTGGACGGAAAGCCACAGAGATAGTATTGACATGGTGAAAATATGGACTTATTTGATATATCACTACACAACACGACCGAAGGGTATATTAATATTAAGTTATTACATCGTTATATATCTATAGCGTCAGGTTACCAAGCTAAATATGTTTGAATTGTGATTAATTTGTAAACCAATACACTTGGAATATATTGACGCTAAAAATTGAGATAGGTTACTATTTCGAGATTTTGTAAATTGGACGCTATAGTATATAAATGCGAATCGGTTTTGTGAACTTTACATACATGCATACATACATACATAACATCACGCTATATTCTATTAAATGGGATAGCACGAACCCCTGAAACATTCACAAAACATTCTTATCCTGACACACGATACTCGTTTCAACCACATTAACACTTCCTCCATACAAACTCTTTCCTTCCTCACAACCAAAATCCATCATCACGCAACAAACCTTCATTCATATCCATCCATTCGCTCCTGTACACCTGTTTCGTAAATCTTCACTTACGTCCACTTTTCTAACAACGAAACTATAAAGAAATCAAGGCTGCATCGTCTGCGCTTGTTTAAAAATTCTTTTAACACAATTGCAGTTAGACACTGTATAGTAAAGACTGAAAATGAAAAAAAAAACAGATGAGGAAGAAAGGAAGCATCTCCTGCGCTTGTTTTTGGAACTAAATTCCTCAATTAAAGTTGGACACTCTGTAGTAAAAACAGAAAATGAATTTAACAGATAAGAAAGGAAGGGTGCTTTAAATTGACAATATAGTTTAAGACTGACAAAATGATGTCTTCAACTCTATAGCCTCAATATCAGTATCATTATTATATAAATTTGATTATATCGACAAAAAAAAAAATATCATCACGCCTTTTACCCATTACTGGGAGTGGCACTCTGTCGCAGTTGATCTCGGTAAGTGATATATTTTTTGCGTAAAGTACGGTTACCAGCCGTCAAATCGCGGCCCCCAAAGATGTTAGTGTAGGGGAGCCACAGGGGTAGATTTTAAATCGGTGAAAATTGTTTGGCGGCTGTGAGGATCGAACCAGGGTTCTCAATACCCACAGGCCGACTCGTTACCACTGAGCCACCTACACCATTATATCGATATAGAAAAAATATCGAAGATATAAATGTATAAAAAATGCCGATATTTTAAAAATATCGATACATATCACATATATCAAAATATCGATATTTCGATATCGTCAAAAATACAATATCGATATTTCAATATTGAAAATTCGATATTTATCAATATATCGCCCATCCTTATCAAACGGAGAACACTACTTGTATAGAACAATTCACAAGTAAAAGTGAATAAGACATATATAGCACGGAAAACGAATCAAGGATAGAATATTATATCGTATAGAATCACACGGGAAATATTTCACTATCATTCAAACTGAACATAGAGATATAACATATGATATTAGTTTTATGCAATTTCGTGCTCATCTGTAGGCGAAATCTGCGAAGTATGAAGTTACATACAAAATTATTTTAACACTTTTATTAATTTGTTGGTTATCCAGAATAAAGAAAATAAATATTTTTTTTTAAATTGTAGCAATATCCTTAACTTTTTTATTGACAAAGACACGTTCCCATCAAAAGAGACAAAAGATTTTGACAGAATATAAACAAAATTATATTATTTAAACTTGTAATGCATTTGTCTTTTGGACAAAAGACATGACTTGTTATTTAACAGGTTTTTTAAAAATTACTTTTTAAACTGTGAATAAACCAAAAACATAAGAAAAAGTTCAAATTAATTTTTAATTTTGAATAATTTTTTCAGTTTTTACCGTGGAATGAAAAGCCGGAAATTGCATAAAACTAATATTACATGTTCAATTTCTTTGTTCGTCTCTAACCGCTACTATCCGATATATTTTCTTCTTTTTTACAAATTTCTTAAAATAGAACAATGTATCTTCAATTATATAATTGTAATTGTTTCTGGTTTGTGGTTCGTGTTAAATTACACAGTTATTTTAATATTTTATATATAATAATATGATTGCGGATATAATATAATATATAATCTGTGCCTAACAACGAGAAGACAGTGACTGATCAAATATTCACTTAGCCAATTATATGTAGCAAAGTTAGAAGAACACAGTAGGTATAGACATCCAAAATTACCAATTATCACATTTTGCATTTTGAGCGTGCGGTGAGTTCATCGCTTGGAAACCATCCTATTTGCCTCTGAAATTAGGTAAATCAGTATGCCGCACGGCAGACAATCCGTGTCTAATTCGCGGTTAGTCCATCTTCATGCGGCGCGTCACGATCGTCGCTTAATTAACAGTAATTCGGTCGGTGGTGGCGGTGCCATCCCTGCGGCGACAGCTCGAGCGAGGACAGTTCGTCGCGGCGCCTGCATTGACAACTGCTGTTTCGCCACGTGCGTATTTGAAGTATTATTTCGTCCCAGTCAAGCAAGTAGTATTGTTGCATTCTATACCCACATATGAATATATGCTTTCAAATAATTTTATAGATTAATAACTATCTACATTCTACAATAACAATATAAAATTTAAATATTTATATTAAATTAGCGAAAATAAGTTTATTACTGCAAGAATGAATTACAAAATAATATACCTATAGCAAAGCAAATAAATAAAAATGATAAACAATAACAACAGAAATTCAAAAACTGATAATAAACTTAGAGTTATTTAAATATTAATATTAAAATAGCGAAAAGAAGGTTATTACTGGAAAAATTTAAAATTACAAAATAACTAATAGCAGAGCAAATAAAAAAAAATTATAATTATTAATATAAATAAAAATAAATATATCATCACGCCTTTTACCCATTACTGGGTGTGGCACTCCACCTAAGCAGATCTCGGCAAGTGATATATTTTTTCGCGTGAAGTGCGGTTACCACCCGTCAAATCACGCCCCCCCCCAAATATATTAGTGAAGAGGGAGCCACAGGGGTAGATTTAAATTGGTGAAAATTGTTTGTCGGCTGTGGGGATCGACTCGATACCACTGAGCCACCTACCCCATAAATATTATTAATACCTGTGTTATATTGCCAATTAACACGATTATTACTAACTTTTAGTGAAAATCATCTATAAATTTTAAATGTTGCTGGACTCAAACATGGAAGAGAAAAATTAAACTAGTCTTGAGACACAACCGTCTCTCGATTGTATTATGTATTTTTCTCTTGCGATATGGGACGAATACACCCGGGACGAGCCTTAGCTGGCTGGGGCAGTCGAGCGACAGCTTCCGTGTCAGGGCCACGGGGTATATAATATACAGCTGTTGAGGTATTGTTTGGAAATCGCAAGCTTAGATGTAATCTATTTTAAGTAATTTTCAAGTTCAAGTTTTCAATTTAAAATAAAACTAAATTATTGGCAAGTTCGCTTAAATGTAGGATAATAGCAAGATAAAAACAAATAAATTTTTCTTTACACCTTTCAATAAAACATCTGGCATGAAAATAATTTCTTGTAACATTTTATTACAACAAAGGAAGTCCTAATAAAATCCACGTAAAAACTTTTATATTCAAGTAAAATACCTCACACAAATCTTTGCCTCTTCCAACGATTATTTTACGTCCAAACTCTCTATCTCATCGATATCAGCAGAGTAACGACTACGAAAGAGCACTTTACTACCGCGATGAGACCTTACGGTCGCATGTCTCGTGATGTCACCACAGGATACTACTGTCATCACTTCCGTTGTTCCTGACACATCAACATTTTGCTGACAGATCATACAAAACATGTCTTTGGCATATGGAGCTTTTGTTTCTTCAAAATGGCGGATGCTTCAACCATATGAACAATGGAGATAACATACAAAGGAAGCTTTAAGTCAGAAAAAAAATTCTTGTGTTATATATCTTTAATTCAAAACAACGTTAAAAATAAATAGAAATAACATTTTATATACCAAATATCTATCTACTTGTGGGTGCAAATTAATAGTGAATAAATTTAGATGCTGCAGTTAAAACCATAGAATCGGTTGATACTAACAAATTGTCTACTAAAAAAAACAAAATATTAATTAATATATGTAAAAGTTATATATTACTTATTATTATTATAAATATAGATACGAGAGTGGCAACTCATAATTACAATTGACAATCGATGGCCCCAAATATCTTTCATATACATCCACTAACTACTAAAAAAGACTAGAAAGAAAATATGGACTACTATGCATATTACTTTCTGAAAATCGAATTAAATATGTTCTCATTACTTTATTTTAATATATTTTAATTTCGACGCTGCAAGGAGAACTGTGTGAAAATATAAATTAATCGAAATATTATCGATTATGGATTCCTGGTTCATACGATTTTAAACTTTAATACTTATTTATTATTATTGTTATTATTTATTATTCTACAGGATAAATCCCAATTACAGAATAATATTACGTGTAATAAGTGTACAGAGAAATGCATATAATGTAAATTAAATAACATAAAAAAAAATACGCAAAGAGAAAAAACAAAAAATGTGAAAAATACAATACAAAATTGCACCATTGAGTTTGCGTTTGAAAACAGTGAAACTATCAGATAAATCAAGCTCAACACAAAATGAATTAAATACTCTACACATGAAATTTAGAGCTGAATGGAAATGTGAGTTTGTACGAGAATTTTCACAACGAAAAGTAACCGAACTACGGACATTGCATGGTCGAACATAAAAGTTAAGATTTAGTGTGTTAGAGGCCGATTATTAATCGAAACATTTTGTTAATTGTCAAGATTATAAATCGCCGATTAACACATGAGTGAGTTACAATATTTCTCCGTTGATTGTACCTTTTTCATTTCGAGAAAATCTGTTAGAATATAACCACGATTAGATGGGACTGATGCGTGAACTGTGTATACTAGTAATCTGAGAACGTGTTTCTTGTTCATTGTTCGGAATTTTTTTCTTGGTGAGAATACCGAAGTATGTCGTAGTTTGCAGACAATTATTTTAGGTTAGTAATAAACGTATTAAAAATGTATTGAAAACATGACAACAGTTTTCAGTGGATGCGTTTATTTCACTTATCGTTAGCTAACACCAGCGGGTTTTCGTTTTAAAATAATGTTTCTATTTTTATATTCATTTTAAAGAAATGCTACGTAAATATTATTTAGCTAGATATGTTAAAATCATTTCGTTTAATTCTGTTAGCATTTTGCTACACTTAGCACTAGTCAGTATTTGGTATGTTATGTGTGTTGTACGCACTAAAAAAAATTGTTCATTATTAAAAATTTTGTTTTAATAGGGATTATTAATATATAATTTTGTATACATTAATGAAACTCATTAATCAACGGGAAATAATAGATTAATCGATCATATATTATTTTATTTTATTTCTACTAGTCTGTACAACAGGAACTTAATCCCTGGATAGAGTTCGCACTCATCGAGTCGCAGTGTGATAGTATATTTTTAGTTTGAGTGGGATTCGAACTTGAATTTGAATGTCATATCGCTAATTACATCATTGTGCTGTCGATCAATAATCAATAATTGTTTATCATACAGTAAAGATTGATTATCAAATATATATAGACAAGTAATATATTCGTCTCTTTAGTTACGAGTGTATAAATAACGAGCATCTAAAGATTTTATAGAACAAGTCACATACTATACTTTTTCAAAAAAATTAAGTTTAATGTATTATATAAAAAGTAAGGTTAAGTTAAAATGACATATGCCTAAAGCTAACTTCACCCCGTGCTTAACTAAAGCGTTCGAAGGCACGGCCAGGGATGTGCGTGTAATCTACTGCAAGTAATCTACGTAATTCTCTACGTGTAAACAATCATGTAGTCTACGTCATCATTTTTTATGTATACAATGTAGACTATGTAGACAATGAAAACACCTGTGTTCACTTAAGTCATATTAAAATTTTATCCCTAGAACTAGGGAATTTTAAATGTTGGTAGAGATTTTTATTTTTATTCTAGGGATTACATGAAAAAAAATTAGTTGTGCAGGGCAAAACGTTCAAAATTTGTCAACTGGTTACTGTTAAAAATAGCGCCAAAGAAAACTCCGTCTGGTGAGATGGCGCGTTGATCGATTTTAAAAATATGACAGTTCGCCCAAGACCCAAGACAGACATTCGTCTAGTAATGTACGAGCACTTGCTTTATTAGTTTTATTATATAAAGACCGATAATGACCCGAGCTTACAAATACGAATACATGCAATAGTTACAAAGGAATAAATTTAGGTTATATAAAATTTTACAACTGTCAGATGCATGATCTACATTGTTTACATTGTCTACGCCGCTAGAATTGTCGACGTTTTGTCTACGTGTAGATGTAGACAATTAAAGATTACACGTAGATGCACATCTCTGGGCACGGCTTGTCAACATGTGATTAAGATGTTATTTATCATTATGAAAACCAGTACGTTAAACGACATTTTTTTATTTCGCGTTCATAAGGAAGTTACTATGACACCCAGTCGCCGGGGGCTCGTTTTCTAAACTAGGACAAAATATGTCTTATAAAACTCTTCTTCTTCTTCTTTAATAACGGGAGTAGAAATAATCAATTTTATTCTATTTAATTTTATACAGACTATTCCAACTTTGTCGAGGTACATATAAAAATAAAAAAATAAATATATCATCACGCCTTTTACCCATCACTGGGTGTGGCACTCTGCCTAAGCAGATCTCGGTAAGTGATATATTTTTTCGCGTGAAATGCGGTTACCAGCCGTCAAATCACGGCCCCCAAAGATATTAGTAGTGGAGGAGCCACAGGGTAGATTTTTTAAATTGGTGAAAATTGTTTGTCGGCTGTGGGGATCGAACCAGGGTTCTCAAGATCCACAGACCGACTCGATACCACTGAGCCACCTACCCCATAAATATATATAAATATATAAATATATATATATATATATATATATATATATATATATATATATATATACAGGGTGTAACATGAAAACCTGGCCATAGGCGTTTAACATGGAAAATATTTATTATAATAAATAATAGAATTTTTACGCAAATAATAATTTTATTTATTTAGAAATAATATTAAATTACAAAAGGGTTATTATCCATTTTCAATAATGATATAACAACAATCACCTTATTTGAAGCATTTTTGCCTAAAATCAATTGGCCACATTTGCGCAAGGAAAAACTGATTTCCCATGTTAAACGCCTATGGCCAGGTTTTCATGTTACACCCGGTATATATATATATACGAGTATATGGTTTCAAGACCTATAAGACACTAATAACACAAGTCGCATTCATTATTTCTTTTATGGTTGAATTTTAACTAAATTAGTGTAACGAAACGTCGAAATAAATATATACACAGAACTGAAACGAAAATTTGTTTTATTGATTGAGTTATGAAAACTCTCTTCATATGTTAATTATACTAATTTTACGTATTACATTTCAAACGGCGTAATGATTTTTTTCATGGATTACATAGATAAGTTTATGTCGTTGCAACTGTTAATTTGCGTTTTATTTCACTCTTTGTAAAAAATAAACACTTTTGATACTGAAAATGAGTGACTCACTTTTCGCACGATCAGAAATAGAAATAATTTTTATATTTTTTATTGAATATACGTACCATTAAAATAAATATTTTTTTTCATTTCGTTATACGTATTCACTTCAATGACTTTGAATAGCTTCTCTCAATGTATTTATTTATTTACCTTTACTTAGAAATTCCAATATATAGTTAATTTTGTGACAATATAAATAAGAATAAGTATATTTGTATACTTTTGTCTTTAACCCTTAAAGAACATTTACACCATAACTAAATAGCGCACACTATGCTCTTTTTGCTCTCAGATCATGTGTAACACAACCCATACTCCTCATCTTTTACCACAGCTATGTTAAAGCAGTACTTAAATATGGAATTATTATTTGGGAAAGCTCAAAACTCGTAGACAGGTTGTTTGTCATACAGAAAAAAATTAGATTGTTAAGCGGTGTTTCATGGAGAGATCACTGTATATCATTGATTCTAAAGTTACAAATTATGACATTTCTCTCTTTATATCTGTATAATTTAGCAATGTTTCTGTCTGATAACAAAGAAAAGTTTCTAATAAATAATAATATGAGCTCTGGAATTCAAACAAGACACGCCTTCGACCTGACTATACCTAAAAATAACTCTGCCTTATTTAGATCAAGCATTGTGTATAATGGAATAAAATTATTTAATTAAATTTTCAATGAAACTAGGAATTCAACTAGAAATCGTTTCAAATTTATAGTGAAAAATTACTTTAGTAATAATGCTTTTATTGTATTTTACAATTGTAACAATCTTGTAATTTAAAATATGTCTTTTTATATACTTTCTCTGACGTTGTAATCCT
The DNA here is from genome assembly GCA_947425015.1 of Pterostichus niger. Lineage (NCBI taxonomy): Eukaryota > Metazoa > Arthropoda > Insecta > Coleoptera > Carabidae > Pterostichus > Pterostichus niger. The sequence continues at coordinate 24,573,392 of OX380336.1, read as the reverse complement.
GATACAAGGCTAACTGCATAATAATAAATCTAAATTAGTTGATTAATAAATTTAAGTATAGTAATATAATAGATAACTTAATATCGTGAAAACTGGAAGTATAGAATGGACTATAAAAATATTATATCTATTTTATTGGCAATATTCCATCTGAAACGCGATTGTTCAGAGATTATTTGAGTATTTGAGAATAAAAACATAATCCAATATAAGTTTTTCGCCGTTATAAAGTGAGATGTGACAATTCGTGAGACAGAAATGGCACTTCTGAAATGGCATCCAATATAAATACGAAGTCTCGCATAACCGAGATTCAAACCTGAACCGCTTAAAAAAAAGGGGTTGAGAATATCTTCTTTGCATAGATTACTTACAGCATAGAACAGTGATTCCCAACCGAGGATACACGTACCTCCGGTTTGGAGAATTGTGTCTCAAAATATCTTGCAATTATTTATTTGTGTTACTTGAATTTATATTTCCAATTAATATTTATCTTTTAAGTTTCGAATGTATATATAATAATATTATTTCCTGTGGATCTTTAGAACCCTGGTTTGATCCCCACATCCGTCAAACAATTTTCACCAATTTAAATCTACCCCTGTGACCCACCTCCACTAATATCTTTGGGGGCCGTGATTTGACGACTGGTAACCGCACTTCACGCGAAAAAATATATCACTTACCGAGATCTGCTCCGGAAAAGTTTCACCATGGACTTGTACATTCAAGGTTTTAATGCCAGTTTTTATTTACAGAAATCGGCATGGTAGTACAATACACATTTGACATTGACAGATTATTTCATACTACAAAATAAGTTTAAATTATTATGAATGATTCATTATGACTTGTTGTAAATAAAAGAAAAATATTACGATTTACTTTAATAAATATTCTCAATATAAGTAGCGAAGAAGATTACCTATTATCATAGAAAAAGTAAGGTTAGTTACAATAACTGTAAAATATCTTGTCACCTGTGTACCCAGAGATTAAATGTGGAAATATTTAGGCATCGAGGTCTTATTTTATACATACGTAGATCACGTCGTACGTTATCGGCAGACAACAGACTGACAAGTTCCTCATGGGACAGAGGACAGACTGGCTACTGACAATAAAAACGTCTCCACAATTCCGGAAGGTACATTTTGCTGACGTCCTGCATTACCACAATGTAATATCATAGCATATTTTCCACTTCAAAACCAGTAGAAGATAAAAACAAATTTTAATAAAGCAAAATGATATATATTTATAAGAAAAGTTGTTAAAAGTGGATCATTAATTTTAATTTTAATGTTAGAAATAGTGAAGCTTTACATTTCTAAATTTTTCAACGTCTTATTATGTAACGAATATAACTAATCATTTTATTATATTAAATTTATGCATATCAATTATGAAAAGAATCCAGTTTATAATTAACTCTGTTTAATGGGCCTATAACGAATGTTAATAAAACTACAGATTAAACTGAATTTAAACGTTAAGCAGCTGATGTACAACAGTACTAATGTGTGTAACCATGGTCTTGCAGTAAACTTAGTTTAAACTGGGATGTTACAACCGGCCCTAAGAAATAAATCGATTAATAATAATTATTATTAAAGTTATAATTTGTAAAAATTCCTGTCTTTATATACAGCTAATATACAGACGATGAAATTTAGGGAAACGCTGCCCAAATTCGTCAGATTTATTTTGAGCGTGTTCCGAATCATCATCTTCCAAATGTTCGCACATTTGTACACGTTGTTTGGCATCTACGAGATCATGGATCCTTTAAACATGCTGTTGTGAAAATTGAAGAGAATGTTTTGGACAGTCCCGAGGGTCTAGTAGTAGAAGAATAACATTACAACACACAGTATTACGTGACAATTTGGAGGATATTCAAAGAGCAACAATTATATCCTTATCACGTACAAAAAATCTATTGTTTACTACCAGCAACAATAGACATACTGGAAAGAGTCGAGGATTCATTTCATCGACGCCTTCAGGTTGTATTGACAATAACGTTGGCCATTTTGAACATTTATTGTAATTTCACAAACAAAAAACAAAAAAATCCCATCTTTTGCTGAAGTATGCTGAAAAATATAATATAAATTATTTGTACATTAAGGTTAAGTTACAATACAAAATTAGATACTGACCTCTTGATTTAGTTGGTAATAAATTAACAATTGCTAATGTTGCTGCTTACGCAATTTAAAGGGGCATTATCATTAGAATTCGTTCTTCATCATTTAGAAGTATTTTTTTGTTAAAAAATATATTTTTTTGTTTATAGTAAGTAATAAATAAAATAACTAAATATATCATCTCGCCTTTTACCCATTACCGGGTGTGACACTATGCCGTAGCAGATCTCGGTAAGTGATATATTTCTTCGCGTAAAGTGCGGTTACCAGCCGTCAAATCACTGCCCCCAAAGATGTTAGTAGAGGGGGAGCCACAGGGGTAGATTTAATTTGGTGAAAATTGTTTCCCGACTGTAATAGTTATTTACATTTGCAAGACCGTTATTACGAAATTTACAGGCGAGCATAGAAAGGTAACGGGCGAGCGCTAGCGAGCCTGTTATCTGTGTGAGCCTGTAAATTTCAGTTAACGGTCGAGCATTGTACAATGTTTTATGTGCATTTGAATCGCAATATATGTATATTTAATAAAATTAATTGCAATAGTATAACGCAATAACTAAAATGTTCAATCAAGGTAGACTTTGAAAATCTGACAGATTTTGTTTAATCAAAAAATATTTAAGTATCAAACGTCTAAAATTAGATATGTTGTCATGATAACCAATGTCAACAGGCCGTTAAAATTTTTACACGGGCTAGCACGTTATAAGTCTCGTAACCCCTAGAGACAGAGTTAAGTAAACAGTTCATTATGATTCAAATGTACGTAAAATCTTTTACGTACATTTGCAATGTAAATAACTATTAAAATGAGATTTCAAACAAAATGGTCAAAATCGACTGATTGTCAATTGTTTTTCTTAAATGTCATTAGAAATTTGTCGTGTTTGGTAGTATACTAAAATGTTTGAAGAGAGATTACGAACGTAACTATTAAAATTGAAATCTACTAGTTTTACTTATATGCCAATGGAAACATATCGTGTTTGGTATTAAATTAAATGTTGATTAGAGATCTCAAGCAGACTATTTAAAAATTATAATCAACTTATTGTCAATTGTTTTTTTCTAAATGTCATTAGAAATCTGTCGTATTCAGTATTAAATAAAAGATTTAAAAGAGTGATTTCGAGAAGTATGGTAAAAAATTGGGACCGACAAATTATCAGCTGTTTTTTCAAAAGTCACTAGAAAATCTATTGTGTTTAGTATCAAAATGATTTCGAGCAAAATGATCAAAAATTGCAATCGACTGGTTGCCAATTGTTTTTGCCAAAAATTTTCAGAAATCCATCGTATATGGTAATAAATTAAATATATTGGAATGAGATATTGAGTAGAACGAGCACAAATTATCATCGAGTGATTGTCAATTGTTTTTTTCTACATATCTCATTGTATTTGGTATCAAATTAAAAGTTTTGGAGATGTCCAATAAAATAACCAAAAATTTAAATAGATTGATTGTCAATTGCTTTTATCTAAAAGTTATTGAAAATATTATTTGTTCTGTTCAAATAACAGATCTTAGAGATAATGTAAAAATGAATCAGCAACGAATTGATAGCCAATTATTTTCTAAAAGATAGTAACAATAATTTTTACAATATCAATACTCAACTAGGTGATATATAAAGTAATAGATCTAAAGAATACCTACTTTTCTTCATAGTCCACGAAGCCTAGATGAGGGTCAGCAAAGTTGGTCCGATTGCTAGTTTTCAACTAAATTAATCAAGTCGTTTATTCTATGCCGCTTTCAATCAAGGCAACTAGTGGCGACATTAGATTGCTGTTAGTTAGTTTAATTAATATGCACTTACCACCACCATACCATTCATGCAATCATTGTTAGTCAATTATTAAATGACGTGTATAAGTGAGAAATTTATTTTTCTTGCCTAACTTATCAAGAAGGAAAAACGCATAAGTACAATAATACATGTGTATCGTACATGAGAGAAAAAAATTGTTAGAATAGCTTGTTGAAACATTGTGAGATTTAAGGGAAAAGAGGGATTTTTGGGTTTAATAATAGAGATAACTTAGTCATGGCTGGAGGAAAAGGAATGGACAAAATGCAAGAGTCTGTTACCAAACAATTTAAAATGGTAATATAGACCGGCAAAGAGGATAAACAAAAGGGTTAGAACAAGACGGGGAATAATAATAGGAGTCAAAAACTATATAAAAGAGATAAAGGAAGCATTAAAATATACAGAGAATATATTAGAAAGAACAATAGTACTAGGAAATGAAAAATGGAAAATAATGACGGTATATAATAATAGCAAGCTAGAGTAAAAGAAAGAGGAAGAAAACTGAATTATAATGGAAGATTTAAATACAAAAATGAAGATGGAGGATCAATAAATTTAAAAACGGGAGAATGGACCAAAAGAAGCTCGTTGGACAAAGTCATAAACGGTGAAGAACGCATTATAATAAAAGCAAGTAAAGAAAAAAATGAAATAGTTTAAAAGAAGCCGAAATAGGACACTACACTTCCATGAACAAAAGGGGAGACAAATCAGTATTAGATTATATGATTATGAACCAACAATATAAAAATGAGATAAAAGAAATAAAAGAAGGAACAAAAATAGAGTTAAACCATCAATCACCAGAACTAACACTAAAACAGGAAAAGAAGGAAAGAGAAGAAGAACTTAAGAGATTATAAATTCAGAATTTGAGTTCACGGAAAAAGTACATAATGCTATTCAAAATGCAGATAATAAAAAGAAAAAGATACATAAAAGTTCGTGGTGTGATCGAGAATGTAAAAACAGTAAAAAAAAAACAAGCGAAAGAAATAATTGATGGAAAGAAGAGAACGCAACAGTGGACGATGTAAGAGAAAATTGGAAACAGCACAGATCTTTGTGTAAAAATAAAAAAGAGAAAAAGAAGTAGAGAATGGAAGAAGAGATTAAGAATATAAAATCGCCAAATGAAGCATGAAAATATATAAGTAAAAAAGAAGAATAGAGAGATAACATGTCGACTTAAATTACGGCTGAGGAATGACATGTACACTTCAAGAAGTTACTTAGGGGCAAAGACTGCTTTATGGAAAAAGGTAAGAAGGTACAGATAAAAGAAGAAATTTAAAAAAGATAACTAAAAATGCGGCAAGAGATGACAAGATCACAAACGAAGCACGGCTGAACGCAGAGAAAGGGACCCTGACTATAATGGAAGATGTTTTTATAAAACATGAAGAGAAACTAAGATTTCAGAAAACTGGAGGAAAGAAATAATAGCCCCAATATACAACAGGGCAGACCATGTGGAAAACTATAGAGGAGTAAAATTAATAAATAATTTTTTTAAATACCTATATATACCAGAGTAATAGAAGTATAATTATGGACGGAAGTGAAGACACATTATCCTAACAGGTAACTAGCCAAGAATCAGGAAAGGGCGGAAAAATAAGGACAACGTATACGCCTTAAAAATTTATAGTAGAAGAAGAGATCAAAAAAGAAAGGAGAAGTATATGCTCTGTAGTTGCTGAAATGGGAGCGTTTGACAACGTAAATACGAAGGAACTAATAAAGATGCTTCAGACCCTATTCAGAATATATATATATATATACTTGACTTGATCCATATTGTAATTTTACTTTCTATAAATTACCTAGGTTATTAACAGTAAAGTGTATATATACAGGGTGTAGAATTGAAATGTGGCGTATAGGGATTGCAATGTTATTTTTTAAATATTGCTGTATCTCTTTACCTATTCACTATATAAGAATTAAAAATATTTATATATATATATATATATATAAATATTTTTAATGATTTGTTTAAATTGGCTTGACCCACATTGTAATTTTACTTTCTATAAATTACCTAGGTTATTAACAGTGGAGTGTCTGCTAAATTTTATCTGCTTAATTACTCATTTGTTTCTCTATATAGAGCACGTTTCTTGTGATATTGTAATATGAATATTTTATATGATTGAAAATGCATTTTTGTCAGCAATACACTCATGTATTTGTGTTTTAATTTATAATCTAACTCATACGATATTTGTTTAAAGTATGTGCAATTTGACGTTGACAAAATATCAAGTGTTTTGATTTAATTATCCAAATTCCGTCTAACTCTTCATTCCTAATTAATGTACTTAGACAAAGGTTCTATGTTCTTTCAGTAACTCTTCCTCAGAATGTCTTCTCTAGTGATATTTTCTTGAAGACTGTTATTAATTCTAATTTGCGCAAATAATCTGGTGTATTTGCTCCATTTTCACTAAACCGTACTAGTGTTTTCAGGAGCTTTATTATTATGTTTTGCACATTGTGATAACCAACATTATACATTAAATACTATTGTAAATTGAGAAAAAGTTGTTCTTTAAACTTTTCGAACACAGTTCTCATGATAAATATCATGGTGATAATCTCCAAATTCTGATTTTCCCACAAATTCATATAATGAAAATTATATATTTCTGATCTGTACGATTTGAATAAAATATATCTGGTTATGCTGTTGATTGTCAACATCTTTATACTCGGATTTATACAAGTCTTTTTTAGGTACGTATATAATCGGTTTTTGTTTCACCTCCTTGGCATTATCTCTATTTACTCTTAGATAACCAATCTTTTTAAAGTTAAATTTTTATGAAAGAAAAATTCGGATGACGCCTGGATTCGAACCAGGGACCCTCCGCTTGCCGGGCAGAGATGTTAACCGCTACACCACGTCACCTGTGTCCGACGTATGGCTTCAACCGAATTCTTCTTTCATAGTGTCTAACGTCTAATTATCTTCATTACTGTACGTACCAATCTTCTTTGCTACCATTAAACTGTACTTTGTCTTTCAGTTTTTTATACAAAACTCTTCAATGTTGGAACATGTTCATTTTGTATATCAGATTCGTGAACTGCTCGTAGTAATACTCCTAATTTAAATTCTTCCATTTTTATCTTGTTGCTAGGTTTTTGGTCTTTTCTTCTTCGGGATAGCTGACATACTATATGTCACTTCATTTGATTCTCTTTGAATTCCTTTTATAATTGATTCTGATTTTACTGTTCCTGCTGCTGCCAATATATCTTAGATTTATGTATATCCACAAAAGTTATTTTACAATAATCGTACATAAAATATATTTTGTAAGATTAATATTTTACATTTTAATATTTTAGCATTATTTGCAGTAAAATTATTTAAACATATGATTTATTGGTGTATCCACAGCTAATTAATAACATACAAAATTTATTTTGTAATTTTTTTTTCTTATATATTACTCTGCACAACAGGACCTTCATCCCAATTATAGAATACGAGCCTTCAGCTAATATTGGAATCCGAACCATTCAGACACAATCGTATTTATGGATATAAGTCAGTAAGATTTGAACGCACGATCTCTTGCTTGTTAATTAAGAAACACGAGGTTTACCTCGATTTTTCCACTGGTCTACGATTTTCTGTAAAGATAAATTACAAAAACTATAACTATATTTTTTATCAAGCACATATACTTTACCGTGTATCGGTTGTGGTGCTAGTGTTTTCGCTGGGATTTTGTGTAACTTTCGTGCCAAAGGATAGTATAGTATGTATTATAGTATACATATGGGTCAGGCAATTTCAGTTGCCATGTTTGAAAACCAATGACTTCTTACTACTAGGCATAGTAATGTTTTATTTATATTCTGCCATTATAAGCATTTGTTTACATTGATAAATTTTTGTATATTTGTAAATTTCGCAGAATAAAATTATAATAATTTTTGTTTAGTCGCAGTGTTTACTTTTTACTACTTGTTTAGTTACAAGTAAAGTATATACGAGTGGTATCTATTGAATATTACAAGAAATATCATTTCAAAGCATATTGTTTGCAACCAACAATGCAAGCATGAGTCACCCCGCTTGCCTCCCTTCACCAAGTTCCGATATCAAAACAAATGTTGAATGCTGTGGCTATGACGTCATCGTATGAGGATCTGAATCAATGCTCAGTTAAAAGTAGCGGCAACAGATTGCCACCATTAGATGCCTTGCGTGAAGACGGCCTGACAGTTCCAATGATGGAAATATTCTGTGTATGTAAGTTAGATAAGAAACTCTGGCCACAACATTTTCCTACGCACGGCCGCTAATTCGGTTTACTAGAGGGATCGAAAACTGCAGAAAAATGGATTCGGGATCACAGATGAAAAACAAATTGGTTCCAAGTTCGATTCCAATTCAGATAAAAATGGCCAATTGTGTACCGGTTCGGGTTAAATGTAAAGCAACTAATTTATATGAGGTTTCATTTTTTATAAATATATGACAATAATAATTTTGAATTAAGAAATAAAATAGTAATATCGAAGATGTTTACAGTTTGAAGTATGGAAGAAGAATGAAAATAAATATATAGTTGACAGAAACGTAATCATATACAATACAGTAATAATAAATAGTTACTTGGAGACTAAATAACGTAACGTCGCCAAACTACTTGACAGCGACGCTACATATACTCGTATCTAATCATAATTCAGATATTCTGTACATATTCTAAATTAAAAACAGTTTACTCATTCATAGTAAATATAGATATTGAAAACATAATACATAATAGTTGTATTTCAGGCTTTATTAAAACTTTTAAACTGTCAAATGACGACGTTTTGGCGTTGGGATTAAGCCATTTTCAAGTAAAGGTTATATATGAAACCTTTTTTATAGTATTCATTAATTTAAATAGATTGACATGAATTCTTTCTAATGCAATGGTCTATATATATATATATATATATATATATATATATATATATATATATATATATATATATATATATATATATATATATATATATATATATATATACAGGGTCTTTCACAACTTAGAGCAAAAAATTCAAGGGTATATTCTGTACGACGTGCTGATCATGAAACAAAAAGAATTTTTTTTAAATCGCAAAACTATTTTCCATGTTTCCCAGTCCAAAATTTTTCGTTGCCACTGCCACTGGATGGATGATTATGTTAAAGTTATTAATTAAATAAAATTCTATCATAAATAACTGCTTATAATTGAATTGTGTAATTATTCTTTCGTAGTTGATACCTACTTCATTGTTTGTGTTTAATAGGAAAGCGAATCCAGTGCAGTACTACAACAAATGTTTTAGGTTAACAACCCTTAATTTTTCGAATTTAAAAAAAAAATCTTTTTGTTTCATTATCAGCACGTCGTACAGAATATACCCTTTAATTTTTTGCTCTAAGTTGTGAAACATCCTGTATATTATAATTAGTTTCTTTAAATTGGATTATGGTCACAAATACTATTTTATATAATTGTTGTTACTTTATATTTTAAAAAACTTCTAAATAAATTTATATTACATTACTGAATTAATTATAAAAAATAAATCGTTAATCCAAATTGATTCTCATACTTACTATTGTAAATACCTGGTATAAGGTAAATTGAATTATTTCATTCCTGCAGAACATAAGTAAATCAGTATGTGCAAATATGAATAAATTTATCATTATTCAATGTAACAATAGTGTAAATAATGCAATTACTAAATAACATTGCACATATTACATATTTGAATTTCCCTATGTAGATAGTAGGTATGTAGTAAATTCATAATACTAACAATATTCCTACATGACCATTACATTATTTGTGCCACAACATGCGCATAATTGAACTCATGCGTGTTGTAACAATATATCAAACTGTAAATCTGTTTATAAAGTGATTATAATTGCTACTAACTGTGCGGTAGGGTGTAACTGTGTATTTGAATTTAACATTAATTTATGGAATTGTTTCAGGATTGCTGATGGTTGTGGCGTATTCTCTCATGGGACGCCGACTCTGCTCTGTGAGACCACCTTTTGACACTCATGAAGGAAGTGCAAGCACGCAGCAGGTAAATAAATTGAAATATATCATATTGTCATTCTGGAAGAACAATTTCACAACAAAGAAGATATATTTTTAATAGAAATTAACATTGGAATATAGAAATAATAATTGTTCAATTATATTGTGAAATAACTAAAAACTTTCGTCTCTACAGTTATTGCCATAATATACAAAAGAGCAGGAAATTACATAAATCTTATGTCATTTGTTAAATTCATTTGTTCACAATAACGCAATTGCAAACTAGTACTTTATATATAATTTTTCATAATTAATCAACAAAAATTATCCAATTTTAGCTTATCTTCATATTGCTAAAAATGGAAAAATATTACATGGTGATCCCAACAATCATATTTATGTTTTCAGTATTAAATAAGCTACTCTTATCTGAAAATATAGCACAATAATAAATTTGAAAAAGAAGTTTACAATTAGAATTTTACCTTAAATAAAAAAATTGGTAAGGTTGTCAGTTATATAATTTTTATTTATATTTATTTCATAGGTACAATATTATTGAGCTATCACAAATAAAATAATAATTTACAAAAAAATATACAGTATAAATTTACGAGTATTTATGAATATAAAAAATGGTTCTTTTTAAAGTTCTGAATTAAAATAAAGCAGTGCTGTGCAAACTATATGAGAGTAGTATGATATACATCTTTCTACCCGTTGGAATGTGCCTGAGGCGATTAATTAAAAGGTAATTAGTGGCGCCAGCCTATTTTTGGAATTTGTTGCTAATGAGTTGTTGTTGTTGTTGACGTAAATATTTAAAATATTTGTGACGTTATTGTTTGTGATATTAATTAGTTTGAAAATATGTGTATAATAGATGCTTATCGGAGAGACGTATGGAATTTAACTTATTATTTCTTATTCAAAGTGCATAAACAGTTCTCAAGGGCTGAAAAGTGAAATTTGTATAACGACTGTATAAATGTGGAAGTGTAGTTTAAAATTTTTACATTATTGTTATTGCTGGCACGGAGTATTCATAGCATTGTAAAAGGTAAGAATATTATTATAAATTATAAACTGTGTTATTAAAACAATTGTTTGGTTTAGAAATGGATTTCAACAAGTTGAATGAGAAAGGCCAACTGTCCAATATAAAACCTCGAAGAATTCTGAGTTAGAAATAATTAAAGTATATATGTTAGCGTATATTTTGCGATAATATTATCATGAGTTTTGAATTTGACGGTTTTGGTTGTGATGTGAAAGTACAGCCGTACTACGTGGAATGTGTTGAAAATTGGGACAATGATGACGATGCCGTAGCCGCCGAGGTTTTGAACTCTAAGTCCAGCACCAGGGGTGAAGTGAGAGGTCCGAGAGATATACAACCCTACTATGTTGAGAGTGCTGAAAACTGGGACAACGACGACGTCACAGCTTCCGATGAGGTTTTTAATTCCAAGTTCAGCACCATGGGTGAAGTGAAAGAACAGCCCTACTATGTCGAAAGTGCTGAAAATTGGGACGACGAGGACGTCACCGTTGCCACCGAGTCTTTCAATTCCAGCACCAGAGATGAATGGAAATCGCAACTATCCACTGTTGAGTCAGCCGAATGCTGGGATACGTGCGATGAACCATCATACAATCCATCGGAGTACCTGCAGAATAATATGATCCTAGTTCCGCTAATGGGTTATAAAATGACTAAGCGAGAGAAAAAAGCCCACTATCTCCAGCAGCGCAAGAAGATGGCTCATTTAAAAAAAGCCGCCAAATAATTATTTAGATTAGGTAAATAAAATATAACTTTCTACAACATGTTTTCAATATTTGTAAACTATTAATAAATAATATAAGTAGAGTTTGACATTCTTTAATAATATATGTGTTTAGAATTTCTTGTATTTACACTGGGAAAACAATAAATCCAAGTCTGTTTGAACGTAATTAATTATTTGGTTATACTATTTTCAATAATGTTATTGTTTGTAAAATTTAAATTTAAAAACATATATACAATAAAGTAGAAGTTTTATTTTTATTATTAATAAATAATAAACACTCTGTCTTAATATTAAAAGAACTATTATTTAATTATTTATAAATATTTATTATATTTGCATGAATTTTAGATTATGTAAAATAAATATTATTTTCTACATGTTTTTATATTTGTAAAACTAAAACTATTAATAAATAATATAAGCAGAGTTTGACTTTGTTTAATAAGATGTGTTTAGAATTAACCGTCTCGACACGAGAAACAATGAATTTGTCTGTTTGAAAGTAATTAATTATTGTATATACTATTTTAAATAACGCTATTGTTTGTAAAAAATTAACATATATAAAAATTAAACCAACTATCTGTCTTAATTATTATGAATATTTATTATAATATTTATATATTTATAAAATATGTATTATACTTGCGTGAATTTTAATAGATGGTTGTATGTGAAACGACTTGAAGAACTGATTCAATCTTGTCCTGTAGAAAGTTTAGGGTGCTTAGCGCAGTAATTATATTTTCAAAATTCCTATTTATATTTACAAAGAGAAATTTTGGCCATTAGCATTCTTTAAAACCGAGAAATCTTGAACATAAATTTAGTTTGGTATCTATATTGTGGGAATATGAGTACTAAATTGACGTAAATATTTAAAATGTTTGTGACGATGTTTGTGATATAGAATAGTTGTGTATAATAAATATGTGTAAAAATAGATATATATATAAATTTTAAAAAGATGCTTATCGGAAGTACGTATGGAATTTAACTTATTATTTCTTATTAAAAGTGCATAAACGGTTCTCAAGGCTGAAAAGTGAAATTTGTATTACGACGGGTATAAATGTAGAAGTTTAGTTTAAAATTGTTGATAAGGAGTATTCATAGGATTATAAAGGTAAAAATATTATTATAAATTACAAACTGTGTTATTAAACACTTGTTTGGTTTAGAATTAAATTTTAACAAGTTGAATGAGTAAGGCCAGCTATCCAATATAAAACCTCGAAGGTGCGAAGCCGATAAACAATTTTCAACAAATCAAATCTACTTCTGCGGCTCCCTCTCCACTAACATCTTTGGGGTAGAGGCATGATTTGACGACTGGTAACCGCACCTCACGCGAAGAAATATATCACTTACCGAGATCTGCTACTGCGGAGTGCCACACCCAGTAAGGAGTAAAAGGCGCGATGAATTATTTATTTATATTAAATATTGAAAAGAATAGTAGAAATAGAAAATATTACAAAATAATTAACTTCTAGAATTTACAATAATATTTTTATTTATGTTTATTTTATATTGGTGTTTACATCTAATTTTAAACTATGTTCTAAAAACTTTTTGACAAGTATTTACGTAAAAATAATATTATTTACTACTTATTTGGTAACAAAAATATTTCACAAAAGTACAACTATTCCTAAATTCACGAATACAAATAATAATCTAAAAATAAGTAACCCAAATGTTCTAGAGTCATTAAAACTTAATTAAAACGCGCCTTCAATATATTCAAATGCAAAATATACCACGTTATATTTTCTATGCATTAAATAAATCGAATTTCATAATAGTTTTATGTTATGTTCCCAGATTGTGTTAATACACATAAATACAAAATTTAGCCAAAAAATTACTTTTATTACTATGTAAGAAAATATATCAACGAAATCGTAAAGGCACACAGAAATTATAAATTTTTGTACTATAATGTGTTTCTACTATTATTATTCATTGTTTCTTGTAATAAATGAAATTACACAAAATCAGCAGTAATCAACTGATAATGAAAAATGTCTAATAATTTATTTTTAAATTATACAAATAGTATCTTTAAACTGTTAAAGTATAAAATATACTACGTACGTTATATTTTCAGAATATCTGTGAGCCTTTACGATTTCGTTGATATATTTTTTTACATAATAATGAAAGTAATTTTTGGCTAAATTTTGTATTTATGTATATCAATACAATTTGGGAGTATAACATAACATGAAATTCGATTTATTTATTGCATGTTACATTGAAGAATATAACGTAATATATTCTGTATTTGAATATATTTTCGGCTTGTAGTAATTAAATTTTAAGACCCTGGAACGTTTGGGTTTCTTATTTTAGATTATAATTTGTACTTGTGAATTTAGGAATGATTGTAAATATACTTTTGTGAAATATATTTCTATATAATATTTGTTAACAAATAAGTGGTAAATTTATATTAAACAAGCAAAATTAATAGAATTTATTGAATTATAATATACACTTTTGTGAAATATATTTGTATATATTGTGTTCAGGTATAACAAATTCAATAGGGTTATTTTCGGTAATGATTTATAATTAATTCGCTGGACGTATTCAATACTAGTTTATGAAAGATAATTCCCATTTTCAAAATGACTACAGAGTATTACATTGAATAATTTTAAATATACAGGGATTAAAGATTATGGCTCTACGGGTAAAATAGCAAAGCTACTTATTTTATACAATTATAATATTAATGTTGTAAAATATATAAATTTATTTAAAATAATATTTTATACATTTTTTCCGTTTTACTTTCACGTACGAAGAAAATTAAATTAAATTAGAATTAATATTTACCGTACTATTATATTATTAGGTTTTATTTTATCGATAAATGTAGGATATATATGAAATGTGTATATAAATATGTAGGTAAAATATAAAACTTCATGTTTAAAATAAATTTATTTATTAAAATATTATTAAACATATATCTTAGAAATTTATTTTCTTATAATAATTTATAAATAAGCAATGCATATAGCCTTTATACAATATAAATAATAATTTTTAATTATTTTCCTTATTAAAATAATATTTAAACATATACTTTATAAATTCATCATTTTCGAATTGATTGTATTTGTTAAACAATTTTACAAATTGAATATGTGAATAACAATTAATTCTAAATAGCAAATATATTATACAATAGTAGCCACAGACAGATGAAGTAAAACTTTGTAGGTGACGAGTATTATATGTCCATTTTCGAGTATTTCTTTGTAAAAACTCAATATGTTCTTTTACATATGGAGATCGTCCAAAACTGTCAAAATACATTCCGTTTCCTTGACGATCAATAAAAATTGCCAGCCAGTGCGTACCAGGCCTCGTATCAGGATCAGAATTAACAATAATGGCACATGGAAAATTAACATGGCGAGGCAAATTATTTGCTGCGTACACGCCATAATGGGCTACGTTTTGAAAATAGTAATGAAATATAGATTTAATAAATATAGCATTCATTATTCTTTGACTGAAAGGCTGTTACTTTGAAACTAACTCTGAAATTAAATTTTGCGGGAATATAAGGGAACTTTTGAAATGAAACATTTTAATAATTATTTTTATTAAATTTATTATTTATAAATACAAGTATATGAATAAACTAATTACCATAATCTACAATTACATTTCTGTTTTTATCAATCTCAATAATATTATCAAACTCAGCATAAATAACACAATTTACAGTTTGGGTCAGGGCCTCTTGAAACCCAACTTCAATTCTTAAAGAACCATGACGTGTTAAATTCCAATGTAACATCGAATTTGCTGAGAGATCGGGAGTTAGGTCAAACGCTGTTAAACAATATCCTTGGGGGTAACTTTCTCTGGAAATTCCATTTCCAGAATTTGCAAAATGTATACCTGTCCCCGAAAATAATGTATTGTACATTTGAATGTATGCTGCTTTGTTTCTAAACGAAGGCTGCAGCGGTTTTGAAGGTAATTGATGTCCATTAACACAAAGTGCTAAATAATTTATATTGAAATGTTCAAAATTGAAGGGATTACTTTTATAATCGCCATTGAATGCTTTGTTAGATACAAAACCAATTATACATCTCTTCGGCAACTGACCCAAGAAAATGTTATCTAACGACTTGCCTTGAATTCCGGTTGGTATTGTAATCGCTTTCACCTCGGCTCTCGTGATGGGGTATTTAGCAGTGTTTATTTCTAATGCTTTGTTATGAGCAAGTAAGATACTTGGATTTAGTCTGACGCGACGAACAAGTAATGTGGCTTCATTTATTTGTACTTTGAAATCTGTCCCCGTAGAAATTAAATGGAAACTATCCCGGGAGCGTACTAATCTCACGCGCATTTCGACACCATTTATTAAAAATTTTTCTTGATTAAATATATCTGCATGTAAGTGCCCAATCATATCAACATTTTTACTGTTATCCGTAAATTTTTGTCGCTTAGTGTATCCAGAATTACCACCAGCATCAGTATTATTCATTTGCCCGGAATCGTCAGAATACCACAAAGATGAACTGAGGTGAGAATGTTTAGCGTCTTTACCATAATTCAATAAAGTCTCAATATATGTTCTATATGCATAAGTATTGTTTGGTGGTGATACTAGTTTCTGATTTAAATATATATCAATCTGACTAAAAATTGAATGAAGCCAATTGTTGACTGGCCCCACGTTGTCTGTTTCAAGAATTGCAGAGTTATCAGATTTAGTAATTTTTACATTTAAATATAACATAGTTTGTGATAAATCTATATATTCCTCTCCATGGCCAGGTATAACAAATTCTAGAGGTCCATCTTCAGTGATGGATGATAAGGGTTTATAATTTACCCACTGGCCACTTTCAATGCTTGTCTGCGTGGGGGGTAAAGCGAATAAGTCTAATTCCGTTTTGACACATTCGCAGGATTGAGCATGTAAAAACGCCATTTTAATCAAATATGTCTATCACTCTAGAATGTCTTTTGTTCTTTACTCTAGCAGGTGAAGTTTTAGAATGAACATGTTTCTTAATTAGTCGTTTCTTTTTATAACCAGACCCATTCATTAATTTCTCAATTTTATTTTCAGCTTTACGTTTTAAATTAATCCCCGCCTCCGCTACACGTTGCTTGAAAGATTCCGTAGCTGGGCGATTTTCACTTAAATCTCCCAAAAATTGTATTCCCGAACTAAGAGCTTGTTTTCCGACGGCTCCAACACTTTTTTTAATTAAGGGTACAATACTTCTGAATAATCCACTAAAAAAACTTCCAAGTCCATGACCTCTCTGAAATTGATTTCCTTTAAACACAGGCCCGATACCACTTCCCGCTTGTAATTTATAGTATTCTTGGAAGGGGCAGCAGCCTTTCATAATGTAGAGCGTCGAAAATGAAGTTTAATGCATAACGGTCCAAACTCAAATGGGGCCGCAAATCCATCGTTGCATCTAATATCTATTTCAATGTTTGAAAATTCTCTTCTTAAAACGGGGACAAAATGCGGTTGCGTATATGAAATCATTTGATTTGAGCCAAACACATATTTTTCAGTATTAACCTGTACAATTCTTAAAAGTTGTGTAACTACATCGCCCACTAATTGAGGCTCAATAATATCGCTATAAATGTATAATTGTGGTGCTATACCTAACATCAGATTAGGTAAATTGATTGAAGTTCTCTGATGGTATATGTCGGTAAATGGTGGATAGCCTAACTGAAGTGCTAATCTTGGTGACAATTTTACTGAACATACTTCAGAACGTCTAATTTTTGCTTCTACACGATTTTCTGATGCCATATAAGTGAATGTAACATATTTATTAATTGTTTCATTTAAATTCAATTCATGTAATACGCTATCAATGCTAATGTAATTTTTTGAACAAATTTTTCCTTTTTCAATGCTTACCACTACGCTTTTTTCTCTAATATTTTCTTTCTTGGTCATGATAAAAACTTTATTTTCTCGGTTGTTAATATTATAAAAAGAGCATGGGTAAATAATTTCAGCTAAAGCCACTTCCCAAGATCCATCTAACTTTATATTCTGAGGTAGTTGAGTTGTAAATTTTGTAGTTTTATTATCAGGAAAATATTGCATTGAACTATTACTAGGTAGTGTTATAAAAAATTCTTTATCATTCATTATTTAATAATTTAATTTGGTTTGCGGGTACCCAGGAATTAAATTTGTCACTGTAACCTTTCCATTTGATTAGTAGCTTCTTTCTGCTGCCAGAACCTTTTGTTGTCACTATTTTATCTATTTTATAAGTTGTATCAGCTGTTATGTTTACATGTTGTAATTCATGTTCGTAAAAAGTGCCCTCTATCATTTCATTATTCAAATCTTTTAATTTGTAAACAACGGGGTTTCTTCTTTTAATACCACAAATTTTAAATAATTCTTCACTCCAATTTGCCTCATATCCTTTTTCAAATATATGTTTGTATTTTGATATTCGAACTGTATCACCAACTTCAAACTTTTCCTGGGGTTTTTTTATACTTTGTTTAATTTTATACTGATTTCTCCATACTTCTAATATATTGTTCTCGTTTACTTCGCGTGGCGCCATTTTAAGGGATCTATGTATAGTTTTATTATAAGATGAAACAAGTTCTTGTAATATATCTATATATTTAAATGTATTTTTATAAGTAAAGTAGCGATACATTCTAGTTTTTAATGTTCTATTAAATCTCTCTACAAAGCATGCTTTTACGTCTGGATTATGAGTTACATAAAATTTAATGTCATTTTCTTTTAAAAACAATTTCACTGATTTGGCAATAAATTCTGATCCTTTATCGGTCTGTAAATAAAGTGGTTTTCGTTCTCTAAATATCTTTTTAAATGCATTAATTACTGTTGTAGGCTTCTTGTTTTCTAACGGAATCGCCCAGGCATATTTACTAAATACATCAATTACTGTCAAAATGTACTTGTAATTATTGTTGAAACGGCTTAGTTTTCGCATGTCATTTAAGTCTGCCTGATATAAATCATTAATATTTGAAATTTTATATCTGTTTCTGGGAAATCGTTGTCGAGCAGGTTTGTGTAATGTGTACGTATCGTGAGTGCTAAGCCATCTTAATACTTTTTTATTGTTATATTGTCCTTTTACAGAATTAATTAGATTACTAGCTCCAGAAAAACCAGCTGGGTGCCCTGGATCAAAATAAATTTTAGCTAACTTTCTATTCATTATTAAAACGTAAATCGCTTCCAGCCAATTTTTTTAGGTTTTGAAAATGCAATGTCGTCTTCATGTGATTCGTCGTCAGTATAATTAGTTAATTTTCTTTTATTTCTAACACGTTTCTGTTTAGGAGAATCTGGTTGAATTATTTTTTTTCTTTGTGGATTTTTAACTAATTCTAAAGGAACATTAATAGTTTTTAATGCTTTCACAAAAGTTTCCCAGCCCTCAGGATTGCTACGTTTCCTATATCTTACAATATCTGCTACTAAATCTGATATATTTGAATTAGGTATCTCTGTATTATTTATAGTAACAACACCTTTTTCATTCCAAGTAATTATATTTTCGCTGGATTGAATAATTTTTTCTACTAATAATCGAGCTTTTCCCTGATGTGATTTAGGAATAACTTTAACAATATTTTCTACTTCGTCTGGTTTCTCTGCTGGTAATTTTGGTTCTGTACTAATATCATTTTCAATCGCTATTTTTATAGGTAGTCGGGATTGTTTTTGAAAGTGTAAGTATCTTTGCAAAATCTCGTGATACAAAGTCCATTTTTCATATTCTGGCAGATCTGCATTTAAAATATTTTTCATATCATTATCAAGTTGGCTGGATATGTCTTTGTTATTATTATTATTATTATTACGTAAACGGTTTAAATTTTCAGGCGATATTAGTACCATTTTTTTAGTATGTTCCATTTTAATTTTTAATGAAACTGCTTAAAACACCTGATATGAGAGGTGCTAATAATAATGGCAAGAATGCTCCACCGGTCTGTACTAATATACGTTTCTTCTTTTTCCAAGTTTCGCCGCGTTTCGTAAGTTTTCTTAAAACGATTTTATGTCTTTTGAGGTCAGTCTGTTGTTTCTTACTGAGACAGATTTTTCCGTGTAAAATATTATAAACACATTCACAAATACATCTAACTGAATTACAGTCCGTGTTTTTTAATAATGCTAATCTATATTTAGGTTTTAATTTATGCAGAGCTCTGAGTAGCTCCACGTTGCTGGTTACACTTTTACTCATTTTTATGATATAATCTCGGGCATATTAGCACCTCTGTATTTATACTTTTTTCGGGGTAGATAAACATATGTCAATCCGTCACCTGATGTACGAAACCGTAACCAATCGGGCGTATTTTGTTTTAAGTCAAAAACTATGTAACCGTGAGGTTCGAATGTTGCATCAAAATAAGCTTCTTGTACAAATTTAATATTTTCAGGGAAAACTTGTCGTGATAGGTGCATAATTTGTGCTTTATCTCGAGGATTTTTAAAATAAATGATATAATTTGCATTCAGAGATATATCTCTTTGGCCTTTTCCTTGGTGAAATAAATTTTGAGTAAGAAAAAATACAGATAAATTTTTGTGATGAGACCATTTCGTGAATATATCTACTACGCGGTCATCTGCTTCTCTCATTAAGTCATCAATTATAATTAACTGCGGATGATTTCCATCCATATTTTCTACATCGGGAAGTCCTTCACGAAATTCTACATTTTCAATGGTGTTGTATAAATTTTGCCAAGTTCCGTAATGCCAACAAATTTTTGAAAACACTGTATCACTTACACTGCTAATATTAGTTATAAAATTATTTACAAAGTATGATTTGCCACAGCCTGATGGTCCTGCAATTATAGCCGAGAAAGGGTGTTTAAATTTAGTACACATGATCCCGACAAGATGCTTGATACAGTACTGTTAAAATAAAACTAAATCAATTATATATATATACATATATATAACAGATTAATGTTTTTAATTGGTTGTATTTTTGATTAGAAATAAATAAATCAACACATGTTTATGTCATTTGAAAATATTTATTTTAAATAATTAGGCTATTCATTTATAATAATTTTACTAGATTTGTAGAGAAAAATTATGACGGTAATTACATTATGACTCTGATAATCTGCCAGCGTGCAGCGATCACTATAGAATTTAAACTACGGTATAGTGATGAAGAATAGAAATACAAAAGCCTGTATCTTGCGAAAGTAAAACAGAACAATTTTATAAAATATTTATTTAAAATAAATTTACATATTTTACAACAATATTATAATTGTACAAATTCAACCAGCCTTGCTTTTTTACCCGATGAACCATAATTTTTAGTCCCTGTATATTTTATGGCTAATTCTGGAACCTTTGTTTTCAATTCAGCAATATATTCATCTGGTAAATCATCGAATCGTCCTGGAAGATATGTAACAAATTCTTCGCATTCGACAATCACTTTTCTACCAAATCCAGTTGTAACAGCTTTAATATCAAATAATTTATATACTTTATTTATTTCTAACTCAGTTAGAATTCTTCGGGGTTTTATATTGGACAGTTGGCCTTTCTCATTCAACTTGTTGAAATCCATTTCTAAACCAAACAATTGTTTTAATAACACAGTTTATAATTTATAATAATATTCTTACCTTTTACAATGCTATGAATACTCCGTGCCAGCAATAACAATAATGTAAAAATTTTAAACTACACTTCCACATTTATACAGTCGTAATACAAATTTCACTTTTCAGCCCTTGAGAACTGTTTATGCACTTTGAATAAGAAATAATAAGTTAAATTCCATACGTCTCTCCGATAAGCATCTATTATACACATATTTTCAAACTAATTAATATCACAAACAATAACGTCACAAATATTTTAAATATTTACGTCAACAACAACAACAACTCATTAGCAACAAATTCCAAAAATAGGCTGGCGCCACTAATTACCTTTTAATTAATCGCCTCAGGCACATTCCAACGGGTAGAAAGATGTATATCATACTACTTATGAGCAAGGTATTTACAAATTACAACAGTAACATTGCTATTTATCTTTTAATCCTTATGTTTATTTAATCTAAAAATATATAAATAAGTATTTATCGAAACATGATCAAATTGTCTGTACACTGACCGAGGAGCATACATCGGTTGTGCACGCTTGACCGAAGTTTTTCAACCATTGTGCTGTGAGACATTCACAGTTGTGCCGCAAGATTTTGCAATTGTATTATTATTATTATTATTATAAAAACCCTTCAATGCCATTTTAGATCATACAGATAATATATTCCCTTTTTACAAACATGTAAATTGGTATAAACATAGACCAGACAACTCCTCTCCCCTCCAGTTCTCTACATCGCACGGTTTCTTGCCTCCCTTGATCGCGTTGTTTTTGCTATACTTATTATGTCGTATATTCAGTACGTCTTCTGTTTTCCTGGTTTCTTTTCTCATTCATTGGAGTCCATTCTTTAATAGTTTTGTCCCAACCTCCATCTTTTCTTACAATATGATCGGTCCAATCTGGGACGGTGTCAGCACAAAGTATTTGGGTGGGCCAAGCCCGGGTCAAGAATTTTTAAGGTGCACTCGTATATTATATACTATGTCCGTCAGTACGGTGGTGTGGATAGCGATACGGAATTCGATTCGCACTCAAGCTAAAAATTATATAAACTATCAGACTGCGGCTCGGTGAGTGCGGACCCTGTACTGTAATTTGGATTAAATTCCTGTTGTACAGCGTAACATAAATAAATAAATAAATAAATAAGAGCTACGAGATCGGTTAAATGGACAATGTTGAGCAGTTTTGAGGGCTGATTCTGATTCCGGTAAGGTAAATTTATAGTTCCGAACAGGTATTTAAAAAAACTTAATCTTTATTTAAAACAATAGTAAATAACTCCGAAATAATAAAAAGATATATGTAAATGTTTCATATAAAAGTTACATGATTTGATGTTGCAAAGATTTAAGATGTCAGAATAAAATTAAAGATGGCGGTTTCCAAAATATTATTAGCAACTTTCTTATTTTAAGTTAGCGCCATATTGGATTTTTATATGGTTAAATAGTATGTATTTTTTAAAACGAAAATAATGTAGTACAACTACTAAGACATATATTTATTTACAACACGTATATATATTCACATTAAAGTATTTAGCAACGACTTGCACTGTGCACACTTCAAATACAGAATGAATGTTGTCGGCCCAAATTCTCCCTTTTATACTGAAACAAGTTATTCTACTATAGTCCAGAACTTCTGGAACATATCACGGGTACATTGTAGGATTATTACAACACACCGTCAATGACGCATAGCCAAAACGCGCGCTATCATCATATATCGATGGTTCCAGAGCGAACAGGATCGAACTCGTTACAGTATTGCGTATGAGACAGCGCTAAACGCACGGCAGACTACGTCGTATCGACTGTTCCAGAGGGAACAAGGCCGTACTCATTACAATACGTTTTCATTAAACTTTATTACAAATATTAATTATATTCATTTTAAATCAAATCAAATAACTTAATACTAAAATAACAATAAATTATAACTAATGCTCAAAATACTGACCTTTATGAACTAGTAGATAGGTGGCTCAGTGGTATCGAGTCGGCCTGTGGATTTTGAGAATTCCTGGTTCGATCCCACAGCCGACAAAAAATTAAAAAAAAATTAAATCGAGTCCTATGGCTCCCCCTCCACTAACATCCTCAGGGTCGTGATTTGACGACTGGTAACCGCACTTCACGCAAAGAAATATATCACTTACCGAGAGTAAAAGGCGTGATGATATATTTATTTATTTATTAACTAGTTATAATCTTAAACACTTTGCAATGCTGGCAGTTACTGTTCGTAATGCTGATGAGTCTACGCGCTAGTAATAATAATAATAATAATAATATATTTTTATTTTTAGTGTGCTATATTTATGTCTATTTTTCTCTTTCTTACATAATTCCTTATTCCAACTCTGTAAATCTTATGCGTTATGGTCATTGAATGGTTAAATATATGGTTTCAGGTATCTTGTAGTAGGTGCCTAGTTAAATGATACATGTAAATAATATTTTGGAGGTCAGACGTCGACTGTCGGTGGACCAGTATACTTTGTAAAAAAATACTGTTTTTTTTTATTATATATTTAAGGGTTCTTCAACATCTGGGTTATTTGAACCCTGGTAAATTGTTTATATAGTTAATTTATTGATTTGTATTTATACATTGTATTGTGTAATTGTGTTGTTTACATAGTTGTATGAGTTTGTGTTATACATTGTGTTGTGTAGTTGTTTGTAGTTGTTTATTATTATATGTTATTTTATTATATATCATTATATAAGTTGGTGTCTTTGAGAAATACGAGTATGATGTTTTCATCTGACTGTTTGTTGTTGGCGAGTGCACTGCTCAGGTCTGTAGGGATGTTGTGCTGGTGTTCAATGTGGTGTTGCAATTTTCGCATATTCGGGGTTCTGTCTTTGATAGTAGGTTTCCGTGGGAGAATTTGGTGTGGCCTATGCGCATTCTTGTGCTGTTTATTTGATCCTTTTTTGATCCCTGTGATACTCATGTGTTTGTGTCTGTTTTGATTGCTCTTAGTTTGTTGTTTGTAGCCATGTGTGGAGCCAGTAGTTCCGTGTTTGTGTTTTTATGTGGCTTTTTAGTTCGGAATTTGTTATGGGTGCGTTGGAGATGTATTCATTTTCTCGGACTTCTTTCACAGCGGTATCCGCTTTTTCGTTTCCAATGATGTTTTCATGAGAGGGGATCCATAAGAACAGAATCGGGTTGTCTTGGGATGATAGTTGTTGTAGCTGTTGGCGGATATTTTTTGCTGTTGGGTGTTTCAGGAAAGGGTGTTGTATGCTGGACATGGAGCTTTGTGAATCTGTGCATATGGTGTATGGGGTTTGGAGGTGATGTTCGTAATAAATTTCAGTGCTTGGTTAATGGCGAAAAGCTCAGCGGAGAGGATGTTTGTTAGGGTTGGTAATTTATATTTAAATATTTCGTCTTCGGTAACAAATGCTGCACCAGATATGTTGTTGGAGCATGAGCCGTCGGTGTATATGGGTTTCCGGTGGTTGTTGTTTTGGATAATACTGTTGAAGAGTTGGTGGTATGTGTTTGTATTTGTGGTATTTGCTGAGTTCAAAGTTGAATAAGTGTGTAGAGGAATTCCAAGGGAGAGTTTCGGGATAGTTGTTTGTAAAATTATTGCTCGGTATTGTGAGATTTAGCAGTGTTGTGATATTTTAGATTTGAGACTGTAGTGGGGTAAGTGAGCTGTCTGGTGGGATATTTATGTTTATATGTTTGTGAGTTGGGTGGGATGTGTCACTTATTATTTTAAAATAGTAGTTGGCTGTAAGTTGTGCTCGGCGGATTTCTAGTAGTTGTTCCCCTGCTATGTTCAGGATACTTTCTACGGAACTGGTGCGGTATGCTACTGTTATGATTCGGAGAACAGTCGTTTGGATAGTGTCAATGTATTTGAGGTGTGTTTTTTTGGCAAGTCCGTCTACGGTGCAGCCGTAGTCTAATTTTGACCGTATTGTGGTTCCATATATGCTTATTAGGGACTCCTTGTCAGCGCCCTAATCATGGTTTGACAGTGTCTTTATTATGTTAATTCTTTTGTAGCATTCACTTTTCAGGTTTGTGAGGTGTTGTTTACATGTAAGTTTGTTGTAGATTATCATTCCTAGGAATTTTACTTTCTTTTTAATTTCAATGCTTTTATCGTGTAGTTTCAGTTGGCATATGTGATTAATTTTTCTTAGTTTAGTGAAGTGGATTGCTTTTGTTGTTTTTTCTGGTGAGATGAATCCTGTTTTGTGAGACCAGTCTTCTATTCTATAGTTGTTTGCAGATGATTTTGGACACTTTTTATGTTTTTTCCTTTGCAGAGTATAATTATATCGTCTGAAAAGAGGAAGGCTTTGGTGGAACTTTTTATGTGTTCTTGTATAGAGTTTATGACTATTAAGAATAGTGTGACGGAGAGGACTGCTCCCTGGGGGAGACAGTTTTGTTGTTTCTTTTGTTCGGATATCGTACCGTTTACTCTGACTTTGAACTGTCTGTCAGTAATTTTTTTTTTGTAAAATGGTACATGTTTCCGTTGACATCGTTGGCGAGGAGTGTTTTTAGGATGAGGTGTTTCCAGACTATCGTATATGCTTTGTGGAGATCGAATGTTGCTTGTTCTTGAACGTTTTTTGTACTTCTGAGGTTAGGTGTATTATGTGGTCCATAGTGGATCGTCCTTTTCGGAATCCACATTGTGTGTTCATGAGTATGTTGTTTTAATCCAGATACCAAATTAACCTTTTGTTCACAATTTTTTCAAATATTTTGCATAAGCTATTTGAAAGTACAATGGGTCTGTAGTTTTCTTGTTTAGTTTGGTTTTCCCAGGTTTGGATATTGGAATGATTGTTACGGATCTCCATTAGTTGGAGAAAGTGTTGGAGGTCCATATATTTAGGATGAAAGTGAGTATTTTATCAGGGAGGTGTTTGATGAATTCAAAGGGAATGTTGTCCGATCCGGGGCTGCTTTTCCCCTTTAGTTCTTTTATCGTTATTTTAAGTTCTTCTTCTGTAATTAGCTTGTTTAGTGTTGAATGGGGGGCAGGTTTTGCGTTGAGTTGGGTTTGTTCTTCTTGGTTTTTGTAGTTTTTAAACTCGTCGGAGTAATAGTCGTCACTAGAATATTTCTCGAAGTACTCTGCCACTTTGTTTCCTATGTCTCCTGGGTTAGTGATTAGTGTGTTGTTGTCTATTATTATAGTTATGGGCAGCGTTGTCTTTTTTGCTTTTATTTTCTTAATTTTGTTCCATATTTCGTTAGTAGGGGCTGATGTGTTAATTTCTGAGACGTATTTTCTCCAAGAGTTCTTTTTGCTAGATTTAATAGTTCTTCGTACTATTGCCCTGGTTCTTTTGAAGTTAATTAAATTATCGATGCTTTTATTTGATTTGTATGAGTAAAATGCCTTTTTATTTTCTTTAATAGCTTTCCGGCATTCATCGTTCCACCAAGGGACAAGGGTTCTGTTGTTATGTATGTTTGTATATGATATGGTTTCTTTTGCTGCAGAAGTAATGTGTTCATTGAGTGTGTTTAGTGCTGTATCTGCGTCGTTGTATTTCCATCTTTAATGTGAATGATTGCCATTCTGCTTTGTTGAGATTCCATCTGTCTGATGTGCGGCTATTTGTTGTTTGATGGATATTGTCGGTGTGTTTAAAAATACTTTGTAGTTTGTAATGGTGCAGTTCAGATGTGCATTTTATTTAATATTTGTATTACAAAATATTGTGTATATTCATTTTAAAATGTTTTAATTTGATTAATTTACCTATCCTTGCACCGTCCCTGGGTCCAACTGTATTTTAAACTTTGATTGCATTGGTAATTGTTTTTGAACTATACATTTCTTCCACTATTTCATACGGTACCATTTCACATTCAAAATACTTCTTAACATTTTATTGTGGCAAATTCTAATTTATGTAGAATTTGTGTATTCAATTCTCACTTCTAATATCTATAAGTGAGAGTTCGGATTAGGCAAGTTTTAAATATGTTCCTTTTTACTTATATTTTAATTTTTGAATATATATTTTAGTGACCAGTATTTTCTCCATGCTGCAGTTAGTCTTCTGAACATCTTTTCCATTTTATTTTCTAAAGTATTTAACTGTTCCAAATATACTCGTACGTTATCATTAACGTATTACATTTCTTCGTTTTCTAATTTTATTGGAGTTTCTATGCTATTAGTTATAATTTTCGCGTTTGATTTGTTTATTTTAACTAAATCCTTTCACTGTGTTTACTTAAAATTTCTAGCTGTAATCTTCATTCTTCATCTGATTATGTAATAATTATGATATCGTCCACAAATCCTACATTATTAATATATTTCCCATTTACTTTAATGCCGAATTTTGGACTTGTTCAGTCCAATGTTCTCATCTTTTCTTCCAAAAATCAATGAAAGATTTTTCCATATATGTACATGACAGTAGTAGCGTGGTACTTCTTACGCCCCATAGAAAGTTTAAATATTGATAATTTATACATTAGTTATTATTTTTGATAATATTTATTATAATCTTCAAATATATTATTGTAACTGCACAAAGATTTATGTGAACCAAATGTTTCCAGCTCAATAAAAAATAATTATAATTTAGATATTTGTTTACGCGATTAGTTATGTATTTCAAATTTATAAATTACGATAAAATTTTTTGCATATTGGTACTTCCTCGAGTGTTTTGTTTTGCAGACACTGAACTGGAGCGACTAATTTATAATAAATATTATGTCCATATAAATAATATATTGTAAATACATGCGTTGAAAGGGTTTAATTGCACACAATTCACCCTAGCATTATAAAATTGAACGATTTCTATTCAGAACTTTAGAACCAACATTCGAAAACGTGTTAGAATTCGAAAAATTAATAACAGTTAGTTGCAAACTAGTTTTAAATAAAATTATATATTTTTTAGAAATCCCTATTACCTATGAAACTAATATAATTAAAATAGATTTTTTTTTGTTTTAAAGTCAAACTTTTTAAAAATAGAATATAAACAAACCGAGAAATACGAACAACTATTTAAAAAAATAAGAAATATATCTGTTTTCTTACATTGCCAATTACATACAAATTAACATTATAAATATTCAACTACAAACAAAAGCAGCATTAAGCTTAAATTTGGTAAATTATGATTTATTTTGATATTAAACTCAAAATTTATTCGAAAATTAAAAAATGAAAATTACGAGTAAACTGTACTATTTGGCATGTAAAATTAGATAAACATTCAGTCGATATAAACATATCATACTAGCCCTAGTTCTTAGAATAGTCTTGAACCGCCATTGTCATCCAGAAGTACATATGTTACACCTAAGTTGGATCTAATAACTAATGAAAATGATGGAAAATGACAAGAATGCATGTTGTTGTAGGGTTTCCGCCTGGTGAGGGAACGTAAGCGGGTAGCGTGGATCCTACTGCTGCTGGCGCTGCTGTTCGCCGCGTGCTGGCTGCCACACAGCATCGTCAACCTACTACTGGATACAGGCGATTACGACGCCAAGTGGCTATTACCCTATTGCATCCTGCTGGGTCATGCCAATAGCGCCATCAACCCTATCATCTATTGCTTCATGACGCGCAACTTCCGCCGCAGTGTCAAGGAACTTGTCTTCCGTACTAGGAACAATTTCACCAATCGCCGCACTTGTCGCGGACAGGTCAGTGACTTCTTACTTATATTAAAACAATAATTATTAGAAAATATAGAAATGTATTACTTAATATTTTTTACGAGCATACCGGATACCGGGCACGGCAATAAACAGAAAAGTTGGTCTACTTTGTACAACACCTATTTTAGTGACGTAACTATACCATTGTAGCCAATGAGGTTGGACATACGTCAAAAACGTTCGTCATCCGCGGCTTATGAAACTATTAGTATAAAAAAATACTTTTGCGAATTTAAAAACTTTCTAGCACTAATATGGACTTAGACAAGTATTACAAATAAACTAATAATAATTGAATATTACATAATCCAACAAACCCCATCCTATTCTATTTAATATATTCGATCATTTATACTCAACACATTTTAGTACTAGTGAACACTGTTGTTTAGGTAAGAGTTTACATAATAAATATATGTATGTAAGCAAGCTAATTAATGAACATTTCTTTAAAATTTGTAAAAAAACATCTCATTAATGTTGTTAAAAACATGACGTTATAGTCGTTTAATTAATTTAATTGAATATATAGTAGAAACGTTTAAATAAATCCAACAAAAACTGATACAATAATCACATAATAAATTTTTTTCACTACTAGCCTAGCAACATGCCATTATTGACTTCATTTTGAGTCGTGAAATTGTTTTTCTCTACCGCGTCCTTGACAACGGTTAATAATGGATTATTATTGACCTAGGTAAATAATGAGAACTGTCACTTTTCAAAGAAATTCAAGCTTCTGAACTTATTTACCTTGTTAAATGCAAGGAAAATATTAATTCTGAATTTAAAATTGGCGCCTAATTTCAAGTTGCAATCCCAGTCAAATTTCTGTTTGAATAGTAAGATTCTTCCTACCTGTCAAATTTTACATGTGAGTGTGTTTTACTGTTTACTGTAAATATGTATTTATGCATTTATTTATTGTTAAATTCTGGAAAAGCTAAATGTTTATTATAATATTATCTTACATTGTACAGTTTTGTTCATTTTAGGGTTATAATTGCATTTTTCTATAAGAAATGGACTAGTATTTATTGCTGCAGAACCCGTGTTTAATAAAATTTGAGTACTTCAAATATTTCATGAAGTTGCAGTAAGGTTACCCACAGGCATATTAAGTTGCATTTATAATTTCTGGCATCATTTGTTTAGGTTATGACATTTTAGAGATAATATGTCGCCTCCATTTTCTGCCAAAATGATAGCGAAAGTACTTCGCAATGAATACCCAATGTAAGTTCCTGAGTTATCTAAATTTTAAAATGTTGGAACTATATTTGGACATCTTGCTTATTGTATTATGTCTTATATTTTGTCTTGTAGGTGTGCCATGTCAGAAACTAATGAATACTTTTCCGTATCAGGAGTGGGCCTCTTATTTAGATATTTTAAAACTATTTCAACACAAAAAAATTCTACCAGGACAAATTTTCTTGAGGATCCAAATATTAAGAAAACAATTTTAAAAACAAAAGAATTTTGTTTCTGCCTGCTCGGTTTTTGTACATATTAACAAGTATTAATGTCAAATTGCTTATGTTATGATTATTAAAAAATTCGTTACATAGGATTTAAAAGCTAGTAGTGAAAAAAATAGTATATAAACCACGGTTGAGAAGATAATTATTGACCATGCGCCTTGTACCCCTTGGTAATAATGATCATCTTCTCAACCTTGGCTTATAATATACTATTAAAAAAATAAGTAAGGAAACACTAATCTTATATAATAAAATAAATATATTACGCATTTTACCCATAATTGAGTGCGAAACTCCTCCGTATCAGATCTCGATAAGTGATATATTTCTTCGGCAGAAGTGCGGTTACCAGCCGTTAAATCACAGCCCCCAAAGATGTTAGTATAGGAGAAGCCACAGGACTAGTTGTAATGTGGTAAAGTTGTTTGTTGGCTATGGATATCAAATCCAGGTTCTAAAATCTCCAGGCCGACTCGATACCATTGAGCCAGCTATCCAATAGTATAATAATGTATATTAACTATCTAGTCATAAATTATTTTACATACTAATGATTCTTTTATTTTTAGGAAAAAATAGCAGTTATAATATGTTATGTTGATGTTAATGATACTGATACATATTTACAGGACACATTCTTGGCTATAGTTGTCATCGATCTGACAATTAATTCGTGATCGTGATACATTGAATATTTGTTTCTATATTATTTATTTTATATAATTAATAAAGGTACAATTCACATAATTTATCGGATTTTATTAATATACCATATAGGAGAAAGAAAAGAAAATGAAAATCAGCTACGAAATATTCTCAAATGTCAAATCTTTTAAGAATATTGGTATTTTGATCAAAGACGATTTGTCTAACGAGGAACGAAAAAAAATGCTGAGAGCTAGCCTTAAGAATGCTAGAGATGAGAAATCAAATGCAGTTGTCAAAAACGACTGACTTATATTCGTTGAAGGACCATATAATATAAAAGAACAAACAGGAAAATTCTAATGCTTCAGAGAGTGGCGGGGTTAATTACAAAGTAAATATAGAGGATAAGAATCTGGGCATTTTAAAAAAATACAAACAAATCAGAGAAATCGCAACCTTCATCGCAAAAAATCAAATAGAAAATTCCACAGGTAAATTACTGCGTTCACACTGTAAAAATAACATAAAATAACAAAATTAAAAACAATGGAGCAATTTATTAGAGATCTAAAAACCTGTAATACAAAAGACAATGACTTTATTTCAAAATACAAATAAAAATATTTTCATTCATTTTAATATTAGGAGCATAGAAAAAAATTTGAAAAACTAAAAATTGTAATGAAATTGAATAGTTTATTGCACCGTACTAACGGACACTAGGAAAATTAAAAACAAATTTTTATGAAATTCCGTGTTATCAGATGCACTACAATAATGGACAAGTAAATCAAAATAATGGTGTTCTTATACACATCAGAAAAGAACATAAATCCAATATACAAAAAAATCTCGTAGTAATATAAATATATAGTGAGTGGATATATTAAATAAAGAAAAATTCTTAATCAATACTATTTACCGACCAAGGGAAGTAAATGTAGATATATTTAGTTAACAATTTGGTAATTGTTTAAAACAATAGTTAAGTAATGAAAATGAATAATTGGGGATATAAATATTGAAATTCTAAAAAGAAATACTAAAACAGAAGAATACCTAAATAAAGTATATAAATATGACTTCATGTCAATGATACACAAGAGTTACATATTACACAAACACTTGAATTGATCATGTTATGATGAAAATTAAAAACAAAACAAAGAAATAAGTTCAAATTCATAACTCAGCTTTATATTACAGATCATTATTCAATAGGATTAATCATACCATATGAGAGAGAAGACAATAATAAAAATAAAGATTGTACTTTCAAAATATTATTTATTGATTTCAATAAATTAAAAAAAACCAGAATAAATCAACAGAATTGGCAAGAATTATGTCTAGAAGCTAATGTAAATTATATAGTCGAAAAATATCATAAAAAAATAAAATTATCTTTCAACTATATCATTAACAAAAGCACTTTTTATTACCATCAAATGTAGGTACTTATTTTCTTCAACAATAACGTTAATACTTGTCCTGCCTGACAAGAACTCGTTAAAATTATTTGCTAATTTTCCTTGAATAACGGAGTATATATATATATATATATATATATATATATATATATATATATATATATATATATATATATATAATAGTCTACGAGAATAAATTTTTAAACAAGAAAGCGAGATCTGTAATATATTTAATAATTATTAACAGGCATCTAAAATTACCAATAAAACAATCAATTTTGATGAAATCATAGGTTTGCAAAGTGACATTATTTTTGGTACCTACTACTGAAGAAGAAATTAAAAGATACATCAAGGATTTGCATACAAATAAATAAAATACGAAGTACAACAATTTAATTATGTTTTTCTTAAACGTATACACACTAAAACGAAATCTATCTGGCACATTATTGTTTTTGTTGACAATATCGTTATACAAGTTAGAAATTCTATATACAGGGAACTACTCCATTAAAATGGTATCGAGAACATGTTAAAAGATATAGTGCTATGGCTTAATAAAGATAGCGATATTAGGTGATTAGAATTCAAAACACCACTCACAATTATGTATAGCAATGTCAAGTCAATTAAAACTCTTCTATTTACCAAGGACACGAGTGTGAAAGAATAGGTAGGAAATTTATAACGAAAATATTAAAAATATATATATTGACTGTTTTGAAAACTGTTTATGTAGATTTGATACATTGGTGAACTAAGGCGAAGGCCAATTGATTTCGTCCTGATGAATAATATAGATTTAATAGCGTCTTGGGAAATGTAAAATTAAAATCGTGTCCCAATACAATGCTAAGCATTCTGTAAGCTTCTTTAACAATGTTATTAATGTCAAATAATAGCTTTCGATCCAAGGTCAATCCAAGATCTTTAACATGCTTCGTATTCTGGAGTAAAAAGTTATCTATATAATAGTTTAATTGAATAACATTCCTACTCCTGTTAAAGGTTATATGAGAGTACTTAGAGATATTTATTAGTAACATGTAGTTGTCTGTAGCATACTGAAGTAGATTTATATCTTGCTGCAATTGTATGCAATCTGATTGAGAACTGACTGTGTGATATATTTTTATTCATCTGCGTATGAATTTATAAAATTTTAAACAATTATTGATATCATTAATAAATAATATTAAATAAAAGGGATCCAAGATTACTTCCCTGCTGCAAACCGGATGTAGCAGAAATTGCTCTAGATTCAAAGCCCTTTATGACCACGCATTGCATTTTATCACAAAGATAGGACTTAAACCATTTTAGAAGATTGCCACCTAAACCGACTGTACCTAGTGAGTTTTTTAAATAAGAATTGAATAGTCAATTTTATCGAAAGCTTTGATAAAGTCTGTGTAGATGGCGTCATCTGGTAATTTGTCATCTATAGCCCAAAATATGTACTCTAAATATTCGACCATGCTCATCTCAACTGCACTTCCTTTATGCAATCCGTGTTGTTCAGGGTCAATCTGGAACTTAAGAACAGCAAAAAGATTTGTATAATTTACAGCTTCAAAATTTTATTTAAAAATACGAAGTCTCGATATAGACCTGAAACTTACTACTTGGTTCTTAATATCAGATTTGCGAATGGGAGTTAAATATTCTTTTTTCCATGCTGTTGGGCAATGACCTTCAGCAAGCGACTTTTTAAATATAGGACGAGCATTTTTTAATAAAAAGGCAGGAATGTTATCTGGACCAGTATCCTTACTTATGTCTGTTGCAAGCCGTTACAAATATTACAAAAAATAAATATTGAAA
Organism: Pterostichus niger; assembly: GCA_947425015.1. Classification (NCBI taxonomy): domain Eukaryota; kingdom Metazoa; phylum Arthropoda; class Insecta; order Coleoptera; family Carabidae; genus Pterostichus; species Pterostichus niger. Next base: position 24,538,765 of record OX380336.1, on the reverse strand, counting down.
ATCATGCACAAGAAATCTCTATGCCATTCTATCTAATTTATGTTCATAAAAAAATATAGAATTCAATATCCTAAAAATCAAGAATATCAGATAACAAGAAACAGGATGCAGCCTTCTGTCATTGTTCTACGGCCAACCAAGAATATTGGTAAACGTTTTTTTGAACATGTAGGTACTTATTTTATTTAACTATAACCTTAATACCTGTCCTGTCTAACAAGAATCCGTTAAAATTATTAGATATTTTTTATCTTCTCATCATTGCTTATACATTCAATAATAGTTTGCTTTTTGACTTTGCAGGCAATAGCTTGCTACTGCAGCTGCAGCAAACTCTTCTATAAAAGACAAGATATTTTTTTTTACGATTTTGAACACTTTGTTTATAATTACTGTTGTCGTCGGTGGTCACGGTTAATTATGATCATAATCATAAAAATATATTTTTAATTCTAAAATAAGAATAATAAGAAAAAATAATATGTGAACCTCCTTCAGATAGAGCTCTATTTGCCCCTCAATACACAAATAATTATTTTTGTAATAATAATAATGTTTTTAATAATTCTTAATTGCGCGCTAAATTTTATTTGAGCACAGTACGTTTACTAATTTTACTAATCACTGAAGCGTAGACATCGAATAATGCTGGGAACATACGATAAAATTGATCGCATACAGTTAAATGGAGAACCAAAATTGAATAGGACAGTACACAAGTACAAGTTAATGTCAGAACAAAGGATGAGATCATACAATGCCTGTTGCGATAATTTTGGGTAAACTGGAAAGTATTTAACCTAAAAAGGTTTCCAAGACTCTTTTTAGAACTCGTCTTTGGCATGAGTTAAATTTCAGTTCCAAAAATTCTGGCAAAAATTGTAATTCTTTTACTTAAGTTACTTATACGTTCATGTTTTATTTTTTACATAGTAGTTATAATGCCTCCCCTGAGAATTGTTTATACCCCCCAAGAAAGATACGTATCCCTGGCTAAGAATTCCTATACAATTCAGTTATGTCGTTTATCATGCAGTATATGCCTCATTCACTTGCACTTGTGTATTGTCCTATTTAATTTTGATGCTTATTAAAAGAAGCATGGTATTTAAAAAGTTAAGAACCACTGGAAAAAAGTATTCTCCCGTACATAGGCAATGGGGTAGGTGGCTCATTGGTATCGATTCGGCCTGTGGATCTTGCGAACCCTGGTTCGATCCCCACAGCCGACAAACAATTTTTACCAAATTAAATCTACCCCTGTGGCTCCCCCTCTAATATCTTTGGGGGGAGCGTGTTTTGACGGCTGCTAACCGCACTTCACGCGAAGAAATATATCACTTACCGAGATCTGCTTCGACAGAGTGCCATACTCAGTAATGGGTAAAAGGCGTGATGATATATATATATATATATATATATATATATATATATATATATAGACAGGGTGATTCTGCGAAGACGAACCCCCCCTTAACTTTTTTATTATAAGAAATAGAAAAATTTTCTTCTAATGGAAGTTTTAGTATATTAAATGTACTATTTTATAACACATATAGACATTTTTTATAAAGTCAGGTTTACATGATACGACTATCAACTTTTATATTTCAAAAGTAATATAAATAATTAAAATACACTTTGTAACACTTTTTAATATAATATAAATTTTATTTTATCTTTCTTTATTTATAAATGAAGCTATATTGTTTTTTCCCAATTGAAGAAGGGGGATTGAACTCCATATCCCCCTGCTTGTATACGCTCTTGATAGTAAGATGTACTCGATAATGCAAGTTAAGCAATATATCTAATGCGCAAATAATATTACTCGTATAACTAGTTGGATGAATGAAACGTTCGCGTATGTCAACTTATATACTGTTTTTATATCCACATAAAGTTATTGTGATTTAGAATATTTACGTGATATTTGGTAAATATGAAAAGTTTTATATTTATATTAACACTTAACCTTTCATTAATTAACCTAAGGCCTGGAATTGGCATGCGAATATAATCAATTCCTTTTTTCTTACTGACAAACATATTTGTAACAAAATTTAATTCACTCTAATTAAGTTAATTTGTATTTAATTAATTGTATATGAATCATAATATATCTTGCTTGAAATAAATTTAAATAATTAGAATCGTTCGCTTTTATCTCTGATTATTTGGCAGCTACCAATTATTTGCGAAATTGAATTTTAATTAAAAATAAATTTATAAAATGTCAACAAAAAAGTATTAGAAAGAAAATGAGATTTTCCCATATTAGATTTATTTAAAATAAAATTCTAGAAATATAATTGAATTCTAAACATTTTTTATTATATACTTACCTATGAATAGATTTGCTCCTGATATTTGTTCATTTAGCATTATTTTTAACCTTGCTAGTTATTTTATAAAAGAACTGGGAGTTTTATAAAATAACTAATATACGGCTACCTTTTCTAATTTAATGAGTTATCATTTGTTTGATATTCTGATTAAAGCATTTTAGTAAACCGGTTAAAAATCAAAGCTATACATATAAATATCTATATTTTAATAAATAGCATTTATACTATATTGTAAATAGATATTATCTGATTTTGTTCGGACGCTACGTGAATAAAATAAAAGATACAATTTTAGCTTTTGACATTTAAATTTATTAATCAAAACATGATTTCGCTTTATAAACTGATCAGAATGATTTCTACATTGTATAAAATGAGAAAACAATTTAAGGGTTTTATAAAATAGCTGAAATGCTGTAGCCAGAATGTAAAATAAATTGTAACTAACAAATTTTGTAGCCGTAGATTGTTCATCTTAAAAATCGTCCAGCTGTTTTATAAAGTTACTAGCCAGATAGTAAGGTCCGACACGAAGCTTATTTATTTATTTTCATATACAAAAAAGTTAATAAGCAGAGTTAAAGTAGACAAAGGGGCCCTTAAAGTAATTTAATTTTTATAAAGTTTAAGACTATATAAAGTTAACGTCACAACTATACCTTCAGCAATGTCGAAATAGTGATTTATTTTCAAAATATTCTTATATTAAGAAAAATCCTTTAAAAACTAAACAGCAATCTGTGAAAATAATTAACAGTTTTGTTTTCAGGTAATAACATTATCATAAATAAATGGACGCCATTTAGAAATTTTTGATACAAAACTTCGATATTTTGGTATAAATATGAAACTAAATAATGAAAAACGCAATTAATCTAAATTTTCTTGCATTAAGTAAAACTTATCACATACAAATATATGTTAAATATTAAATATTTGACAACTTATTTATAAATAAAATGGCCGCGATTTTGAATTGTTATTTTTGTAACATTATTTTAAAAATAATTCAAAAATTCTATTTATACCACAGTGAACTGCGATAAATCAACTGTTTCGGATAAATGGCGTTTAATTGCGTAACATATAAATGAAATAATAATGCCAGTCCTTAGAATCATTTAAAAAAATATAGTCTGAGCTGCCACAAAGAAAAATAATATATTCTTTTTTACAGGCTACAAGTATAAATAAATCAAACAGGTTTTCCGACATGAAGATAAAAAATTAATCTAAGATTAAAAAACAATAATACATACACATCCATTTTTTCTGGACAAAAATATTTTTAATATAGTCAACATTTTTATCTAATTTAAATGAAATTTAGATAAATTAATCCCAATTATTGTACAGGGTCCGCACTCACCGAGCCGCAGTGTAGAAGTTTATATAATTTTTAGCTTGAGTGAGTTTCGAACTCCACACCACCGTACGGACGGACAAAATACGTTATTATTACGTATAATGTAGAACTTACTTTTTGTTTATAACTAATTTAAAAACAATAGAACACCATGTTTTCACCATTCACTTTATATAGAAACAAAATTTGTCGACCCTGCTATTTCCTGGTTACTCATTATCATTAGTAAAAATTGTCATACTTTGTTGGCATTGGACGAAATTACACTTTGGTTCACATATTTCTGAGCTTCACTTCCCGTTCGTTGCAAATTTATGGTGCTGTTATAACGAAAAATGATAAGAGAAATGATAATAATAATGCGACGAAAACATATGCCTTAATTCACATATAACTGTTTTTATTTATAAAGCTATATTTACATTTAAATTAAAGTATTTGTATTTGTTGCTACGCTATTATCTTTGCACTTATCGCTTATCGTTATTCCAGCATAAACGCATCTTTAGATTCTGGTTATAGTGCATCCGTGCTCTTACGAAGTGTCATTTCCATATATACGTCCAAACTATATTTGTCAGAATGCCGTGACGGTAATTACATTTTCTGACTATATATTTTGATTACTATTACTTTTAGAATAGCTTTTTATTGAAATTATTCAAGAAATCATACTAGAACCAGGTGGATAAATAAAATGTTTGTTGCACGAGAAGTAAACGAGAACACCACATGATATTGCGGAATTGGAGCAAATTTCTAGAATATTTTTGAATCTCTTCTTCATTTCACATCCACAAATCATAAATACAAATTAAAATAATTTGAAAGACTAATTATTTGTACAAATTTGTGCAGAAACTGACGAACAATACTTAGACGAACTCGTCAGATAGAATATGCATCCACTATAATCCCTAACCTTATACTCAATATGATCAAAATAAAGGACTTTGATATATTCTCATGACTAAATATATTTATTTATTTTCCTAGTAGTAATTTTTTACTCAATTTATTTCAGGAAAGCCTATTCAAAATGCGCATTAGAGTACCTACTTATAATATAGAATATATAGTAATAAAAGTTACAACAAAATATTCAATGCATTTTAATAAGTAAGATGAACTTAGAATCAAAAGTCAAAATAACATAATAAGAATAATCAGCATTCCTATAAAAAAAGTTGAAATGACAACCGCAACGTATTTCTCTGGAGGAAACTTCCTGCGAAAACTCGTATTTTGTAATAGAGTTGAAATTGGACGTTGCACGTAAATTAAAAAACTGTACAAATATTCGCTAGTTTCAAGTTTGTGTCATACATAAATAAGTTCTGATTATCCATTGAGAATTTAATACTTTGGTGTCTGAAAAGAAAATACTCGTATTTTATACGGCTCGCTTGGCTAGTTCTTAGTTTAGACGAGATCACAGTAGAACTACCCTCGTTATGAATTTTCAGCTATGTGTTATATTTTATTATATAGTCAATCTGCTTAAAGTTTTGTATTGCATTTATGTTGAGGATAGTGGTAAAAACATTACATATAATTCTATATTTGTGTTAGTATAATCTAAACAGTCACTATAACAGTTTAATTTATGCACTAAGGGCAGTGCCAACTAGTTACACACGAGTTTTTATTTTTCACTAGAATATGTCAAATTTATTTTAATTTATGATTATAGTAATATGTATGGAAATATTAATCAACTGTCTTGGCGTTAATGTAGCGGGGGTTAGAACGGGCGCTATGACTGAAGAGACCATTGAAATTGCCCGCTTACAATGCCCCAGTCGGTATGGAATTGTTTATATACACTTCGTACTATAAAAATTAACGACAAATTATGTTCAAGTGAAAAATAAAATAATATAACTTCAAGTCAAAACTTTATATTTTTGTGCATAAAAATGATAAAACACGTATCAATAACAATAATATTTAATTAATTTGTTCAAAACTATCGCTATAGATTTTAAGCATTTATTACATTCACAATATCTGATTTGACAGTTACCTGATTATAGGGTTGTGAAACAATTTGTTCGCATGGACATACATATGATGAGAGACTGTTTTCTATTATACTGTATTAGTCAATCTTATTACATAATTGCTATCAAAGTAGCAAATAAGTTGCTGATTGCAACGAGAAGTATGCATGTATCATGGTTTTCACTTTGTTGCTTGCTTTATAGTTACGATAAACAAATCAATTAATTAAAGCATCAACCACAAATAATCTTCCTAAATAACATATAAAATAATATTTTTTTTTGTCTTTTACACGATAATGTAATTTGCAATTTCACTCCATAAAACATCAAAGAAAATCACCCTTACCTGCCAATTAAAAAAAATGAACCAATAAAAATTACGTATACCTCTCAAAGTAATCAATCAGATATGAATTATTCAAATATTTTGATAATTAATATTTTTCCCGACAAAATATTTGAATATTTTCCGTAAAGGTAACTACATAATTCTTAATAACTTTTATTTTTACTTGAATATTATTTTCTGGTTATTGCGAGGATGCGAAGTATATAAACAACGCCATAACGACCGGAGCATAATAAGGGGGTATAATAATTCATAAGACCCAATCCATTTATATTTTGTTTTAATTTAATTTTATGTTTTAACGTATATACATAAGTAGTGTTCACAAATAACTATTTTGTTGGTTTTAATTAGTAGCGATATCTAGTGTCAAATATTATACGAAAATTTAAGCAAATCGGTTACACTGTATTCGATCTTATTTACTGATTCAAAAACCTATCTTATGGCCCTGAAACTACTCATTTTCGGATATATGTTTATATGAATTTTTTTTCATTGCTTTGACATGTATTACACACTATTAAATTTTTGACCTCTATTTTTTTGAACACTTTGTATACCGCATGCTGTGACTGCTAGTAAATTACTTCATTCTTTAGTTTTATTTTAACATTTTGACATTAACTATACGACGTTATTATGTATAATATAACATAACTTCATTGAATCAGCGAGGCACCTATACACAAATAAACATGATTTATTTATAACATTTGTAATAATAATCTCTTGTCGAGTTGATATTCTTGGTGTAAAATATCTATGAAGTCAAAATCAAATGTATGTTAAATTTCAATGCAATATTACTTTATTGGGTCAAATGGTTGGTATTGGGTCCTCAGGGTAAAGAGAGACGCCACCTCTCTCTTTACAATAAAACCCGAGGAAATGCCCACAGCTTGTAAAAGTGAACCCAACAAATCCTACTCCCACGTCCTCGCAGGCACATAGCCGCGTGACCCCCGGGCAATGCATTATGCAGCTAACGGGAGAGGGTGAATGGCGAAACTCCGGCGCCACAAAACTGGTACCTGGTGGCTAAGGGAGAAAACCCCTACAGAAAACCTAGGCCCTCCAATGCAAAGGGGGTTGGACGCAGGGCTAACAACTCTACTCCGGAAAAACAAACTGTTACGAAGGATCAAGCAGCCTCGGAAACTTACGGACAGTCATCACGGAAACGACATGGCAATAACAAGGTGCACGAGAAGGCATTACGATTAACATCCTGGAATGTCAGGAGTCTATATAGATTAGGAGCATTTACTGAGCTAAAGAATGAATGCAAGAAATACAACTGGGATATAATAGCACTACAAGAGATAAGATGGCTGGGGCAAGGGATGCTCTCAGGCAAGGACTATGTCCTTCTCTATAGCGGCGGGAAAGTAAAACACGAATTTGGAACAGGATTTCTGGTAAAAAACTCGCTAAAGAATATCATCATAGACTTTCAAGCGATTGATGAGAGATTATGCAAACTGAGAATAAGGGGAAAATTTTTCAATGTGAGTGTAATAAATGGGCACGCCCCAACTGAAGAAAAAGATGACTATGATAAAGACGCATTCTACGATATATTGGATAGAACGTACGACCAATGCCCGAATCATGACATAAAAATAGTATGCGGGGACTTCAATGCTAAGATTGGTAAAGACGATAATCTGAAACCCACAATAGGGAATCATAGTCTACACGACGATTTTAATGAAAATGGCGAGAGACTACTTAATTTCGCGACCTCCAAATGTATGGCAATAGCAAGCACACTCTTTCCACACAAAGAGATTCACAAACAAACGTGGACATCCCCTGATGGAACCACAGCAAATCAGATTGACCACCTCCTAATGGATAGACGGCATATCTCATCCATACATGACGTCAGAAGTTATAGAGGACCAAATGTTGAATCCGATCATTACCCGATCGTGGCCATACTTAAACAGAGAATTACTACCCGTATGCCGCAACGCAATCAAGCTACTAAAAACACTTACAACACAAAGGTACTCTCAGACCTAGAGAAGAAGGAGGAATATAAAGACAGGATTGAACAGCTCAGTACAGACATTACGACGGAAACAGCGACGGTGGAAGAAAGATGGAGTATATTAAAACAGCTAATAACCCAAGCAGCCAAAGAAACACTGGGAAGTGCAGAGAAAGATAAAAGGAATGAATGGTTTGATAAAGAGTGTCGAAAGGCGATCAATGTTAAGAACGAAAAAAGGAAAAAATGCCTACAGAGGAAGACCAGAAGCAACGAACTTGAATATAAAGAAGCTAGGAAACAGGCAAAGGATTTAATACGTCGAAAGAAGAAACAAATGTGGTTAGAAGAAATCAAAGTGATCGAGGAATCAAGAAGACACAACGATTCCAGGAAATTCTACAAAAAAGTAGGACAAAACAAGAAAGATTTCAAACCACATGCGCCATACATAAAGAATAGTAAAGGTGAGCTGCTAACAGCCGGTAACGACATAACGGAGCGCTGGAAGGAACATTTTGACTACCTACTGAATAAGGCAAATAGACTAAACCATAGCACAGAATTAGGTGCAATACCGCCGAACGACGAAGAAATCAACGCTCCCACGATACTAGAGGTGGAACGAGTGATAAGCAAACTCCGGAACAACAAAGCACCAGGGATCGATGAAATTCCAGCAGAGTTGCTCAAGAACGGGGGACCAACTGTAACGGCACAGATACACAAACTTATAACTACCATATGGAACGCAGAAGAGATGCCAGAAGAATGGACCCAAGCCTTGATAGTGCCAATCCATAAGAAGGGGGATAAAACGTTATGCTCAAATCACAGAGGCATAACACTGCTAAACACAGCGTATAAAGTTCTGTCAACATTAATCTATGAAAGGCTAATACCATACACGGAAAACAAGATAGGAGACTACCAGTGTGGTTTTAGACCAAACCGGTCTACCACAGATCAAATTTTTGCCGTCAAACAAATAAACGAAAAAACTATAGAATATGGACTAGTTACATGGCATATGTTTATCGATTTTAAGACGGCATATGACAGCATTGACAGACAGGCAGAATATGCATCAATGACTGAACTAAACATACCAAGGAAATTAATAAATATGACAAAACTTACTATGAAGTTAACATCAGGCAGAATCAAGGCAAACAACACACTCTCTAATGAATTTCAAATTAAGCATGGACTAAGACAAGGTGATGCTCTAGCACCTCTTCTATTCAACACTGTCCTTCAAAAAGTCATTAAAGACTCCCAAATAGATCTAAAACCAGGAACCATATTCACCAACAAATCTATAGAAGTACTAGGATATGCGGATGACATTGACATCGTAGGACGAACAAAGAATGACGTGGAACTAGCTTTTATAGCTCTAGAGAGGAGCGCGGCAACAGTTGGATTGGAAGTCAACATAGCAAAGACAAAAATAATGATAGTTTCCAAAGACCGGTCAATAGAGGGAACAATTAAACTAAACAATAAGGAACTGGAAATTGTAGAGTCTTTTACTTACCTAGGGGCTCTAATTAATAACAAAAACGATGAAACCAGGGAAATTACGCATAGGATCTCAGCCGGTCTGAAATCCTACTACGCTTTGAGCAATGTAATGAGAAATAAGTTGATATCAAGAACCAGCAAAATCCGCATATATAAGACATTAATACGACCGGTAGTGACATATGGGGGAGAAACATGGGTTCTGAATAAAAATAATCGCAAGAAGCTGGATATTTTTGAAAGGAAAATACTGCGCAAAATATATGGACCCACCTGTGAAGAATATGGAACATGGCGCATAAAATGGAACCATGAAATATACAATTTGTATGATGACGTACCAATATCATCCTTCATTAAACTTCAACGTCTCAGGTGGTACGGACACATACAAAGAATGGGTGAAAATAGACAGGTATACCGACTGTATAAACGAAATCCATACACTTCAAGACCTAGAGGAAGACCGAAAATAAGATGGAGGGATAATGTTATAGAAGATATGAAAATAACAAAAATCAACTTCACGGACGACAGGAAGAAGTGGAAAAAGATGCTTGATCAGGCCAAGGAATTCTGGAAATTCTGTGGAGCCGAATGAAGAAGAAGAAGATTACTTTATTGCATATTTGCCTGAGGCGACATGGCCATGGATATTCCTTTAGAATTCATTACAAAAATGTAACTGTTACAAGAGATGATTATTATAAATATTCAGCTGTTCAGATTCTGTATGTTAGCGATATTATCAGTAACTTCCTGTGTTGCCATTCCGTTTTCCTAAATTTATTTTTAGAATAAAATACATATGATGTGTGATGATAAGACACACGATACTAGAACCACTATTTTTGTACAATTTGTAGTACTGACAACCTTCTTCGGTCTATAAATTAATTAAGTTTACAACATTGTTATTTATAATATATTTGTATTTTACTATTTATAACAATTCTTTGTAGATGCCTATGAACATACCACAATATGTGTGTGATATGTCGATTTAGAACCGAATTAATATTATGTGAAGACTACAATCCTCTACAAATAAATTATTTTATCTATTATTTTCAAACAGTCGTTTAAATACTTTCATGTAATATTTTAATCTTAAAATAATGTAACATATATAAGAGAGATTATTTTTAATTACGATTGAACTTTCTTAAATAATATACTAAATAGATATTTTTAATAATTTAATATTTATATAAGTTAAGACCATTGGACCTTATTCGAAGAACGTTGCTGACCGACCTAGAAATACATACTACTTATAAAGTACAGGGGCACAGGCGGATCTTCAGTTTTTGAGGCTCTGGACAAATTTTTCAAGAAATGTATATATGTATATATATTATGTATTTTGCTCATACATTAAAGATTCATTGTTAGCAGTAGTGCATTTATTATTAATTACACTGAGAATAACGAATATTAATCATAATAATTTGAAAATGTAAAATAGTGTTTGTGTTAGAATATATAGTTTGAAAAACAGCGCCAATATTGTGAGTCATGATTAGAGAATGACGCTATCCGCATGAGACCTAGAGCAATAGTGGTTTGTACGTTAGGAACACAATGTGACCACTCTATATTCTAATAAAGTAGTTAATCAAAAGAGAAAATACTTGCATTTTAATTCAATACCAATCAGTATTGCATGAAAATAAACTAATAAACGAAATGTAAACTAGTGGCATTGTACTGTTATTATTAATTGCTAGGCTATTACTTTTAAAATTGTGTATTTGTTTTGTTTAGGCTTAGCTAATTTATAGTTATTGGTTTAAGAAATATTAAGTATTGTGAGAATGATATGTTTGGGGTTTTTAACGTATGTTTGAAAAACAATATATTATAGTCAAGTAAGCCTGGACCCGTTCTAGTGACTTTGTAGATAGTTTGGAAGTAGTAGGTATCCGGCGAAGAACGAGGCAGGTTCAGAATAATTAATTGTAATTATATATTTAAATAAATCTGTGTACTTCGTCTAATACTTGGATAGACAAGTGCCTCATTTATGTAGCTCGTATTTTACTGTATGTTCATTGGTACATTGTCACTTCTGTATATTAATATTGGTCTGCTTATTGTTTTGTCTAGTATCATTTTTATTTTCTTCGTTACTTATTTGTTATTAAAAAATGACATTATTTAATGTGTGATAACTTTTATAAACTGCCAGTATTATATTGTTGATTTCGTTCTCTAGACTACCTCTATTATTTGATGTTATTTTTATTTATACAATTTATTTTTATATTTTGTGTTGCCTTTTCTCAAAATCACCATGATTTTTATTTTTTCTTTGTTTTTTCTGTCTTTTTCTCATATCTTAATATTGTGTTGCAGATTTTCTTCACTTTTAGCGTGTATTACGAGGACATCTACGAATACATATTCTGCGATCATCGTTTTAATTACGTTGTGATATGGTATGCGTATTTTCTTTGTTTTTTTTATATCTTCTTCATGATACTGTCTAAGAAAATACTAAACAATAATGGGCTTAAAATACCGCCTTGTCCTTGAATAGGTGGGAAATCCTCCGAGGTCTCGTTTCCTGCTCTGATATAGTTAGACGTTGTTTTGTTTACGCTCTGTATTGCTGTAAGTAGCTGGTTGTTTACGTTTATTTTTTTAAGTATTTCCTACATCTTCTTCAGCGGTACTCTATCAAAGGCCTTTTCTAGATCTATAAATGCTATAAATTATTTGTTGTCTTGTCTTTTTTTCTATATAATTTTTCATAATTTGAATATATACTTTTGTATTGAGTACCCTTTTCTAAATCCACTCTAAGCTTTCTCCTTTGATGCTTCTGTTGTCAGTCTTATTTTACTTTCTAATATTGCTTTGTATACTTTAGCCGCTATGCATAGTATAGATGTTCCCATGCAGTTATTGCAGTCTATTGTTTCCTTTTTATGTTTGGAAAAATTCACCGCTTTTTCCTAGTCTTTCTTTTGGTATTGATATTAGTTCTCATATTTTATTTAACATTTCTAGAAATATTTGTTCTCATTTTTCGCCTCTACATATCAGTTTTGTTTTTATTTTATCGTTTACCGTTTCTCATTTTTTCAGTACTGTTTTCATTTGTTCTACTGTAATATTTTCTGCGTCTTCTCGTATCCTGTTGTTTTCAATGCTAATATGATTTACTTCTTGCGGTTCTTCAAATTGTTTTTTCCATATTAAAATACAACTCAGAAATGAAATAATGTACACAAAGTGAAAAACAATACTACCACACGAGTCAAATTAAAAGTACTTTTAAGGTAGTTAATTTTAATATTTACATACAATTTCAGCTATATTTATTATAAATTTCTATAAATAATGTGTAATTAATTAAATTGATAAGTTTATTAATTTGGCGAAATAAAAATTGTTTTTAATTCTTTTTCTAAGAATAGTTAAGCAACTAATGACGCGATTTGACAAACTTCATTGGTCAGTGAGGAATTTACATATTATCAACTTTTTTCTGATAAAGAAAAATACCAAAACTTAAGCATAATGTTTAAGAACCAATGAAATTAAATGTAACAATTACGCAAAAGTATTATAATTAGAGAAATTAGATTTGCATACTTTGGTATTGTGGATATTGTTAATATGCTTATAAATACATTCATTCTATACAAAAGTTAATTGATATTATTGACTTAATTTTTCCATGTTTCGTATTCTTATTTTAATGTTATTGGCATATTTATCATTTTAATGCATGTTTTTTAATCGTTCATGTAATTGTATATTTACGAGCCTTTCAAAAGCATTTTCAAATTTTTAATTGAAAATACCATATACAGATTATATTAAATAGTGAATAATATTGTTACTCCTGAAATAATTTAAATTAAAAAAATATATTAAAATTGCTTGCATAGTATATAATTGGGGACATTTGTACAAGAATAGATATTTTTGTCGATAGTTATTAATTCACATTCACAATGAATGATGCGATATTTTTTAAAAGACAAGCTGTTTTATGATTTCGTTGCGAAGCATAATTTTTACTTCCTTGTACGAAGTAAAGTAAGTATTTTAATCGCGAAAATTTTCGGTTCTCAGATTTCAACGGAAATAGGTATTTTGGCCCTCCCTGAATCCATTTTGACTAATTTCGTCGTGCCGTCTGTACGTACGTATGTACGTACGTATCTCGCATAACTCAAAAACGGTAAGCCGTAGAAAATTGAAACTTTATATTTAGGACTGTTATAACATCTAGTTGTGCACCTCCCTTTTTGGTCATTATACAACTACCGGAAGTGGTACTTTACTTGAAGCCTATAATAGATTTTCATGAAAAACTATATTCAAATATAATTTAAAACTTTCCAAATTTGGTATATAAGACTACTATATCAATGGACATAACATAATAGATTTTGGTTAAAATAGACTAACCGGAAGTGGCACATTACATGAAGCTGCTAACAGTTATCCTTGAAAAAAATGGTATTATTTTAATTTTAGAAATGAATGCTGCAAATAAAAGTTTTAGAGAATTAAATTCTGCGTCTAGCACATTAAGAACTATTAAATTAGCCTTTTGTATAAGCGAGATATCTAAATTTAAAAATTATATATTTCTTGTTTTTTGTAATTAAGTTTGCTATGGATTAGAACAAAAAATAAGAATAAATTTAAAAATTTCATGTCAATGTCAAATTACGTCAAATATGTGCATTAAAAAAATGTAGGTATAGTATAATACGCGTACAAGGAAGTCATGTGGTGTCCACATCAGATTTTTTATTTACAAATACGCCAAAACTTAATATTAGATTTTATTAAATTGTATTTTTTTAATGAACTTATTGATCTTTGCCTGAAATGAATTTTTATTGCTAACCAACTATGAAACATCTAAAACTTAAGTTCCTAGTTTCACTTACTAATGATAACATTAATCTTTTGTTTGTGTCTTTATTTAATTTATTAATCAAAAAATAAAATTTTATAATTTTTCAACCTTTTTTGCTATTACACATAAGTAAAGGGCGGATTATATGCAAATGCATGTTTTTTATTACTGAGCATATCAAAGTTATTCTTACAAATGTTTACGTTTCATGCCAAATTATTAAAAAATTTAGTTTAATTTTTTTTGCATATTTTCCTATGTTTTTGCATATTGTAACTAACATTGCATATAATTGCATATTTAAACTAGAATTTTGTCACCATTTTAAATACTTTTGCAATTAAGTGATGCAGCATTTATATTGGAAGTTTTGTAATGCTAGTTGCAACAAATTTAATTATTTTGTCTCTAGTGGTTGTACCTAAAGACCTACACAAAAAATTGAAATCTAAATAGTAGGAATATTGTTCGACACAGGGCCGTCTTAAGCATATTCTGCGCCGGGGTGCCGGGTGGTCAGCCCGCGCCCCAGCTCTTGTCAACCAAAAAAACCTAATGTAATTTTTAATGTTTCATTTATTTATTTCTCAAAACACTTAAATTATACAAATAAAACAATAAATTATACAAATTAAAAATAAACATATTTTTTTTCGGAAACAATACATCAGTAATGTTTTATTTTATATTATTATTTAATAGCTACCATTTTATTCTGATTATTATTATTTATAATATGTATAAAAACTAATGTTGGAGATACAGAGCAATTCATAATAAATAGAGGAGTTAGGCAAGGGGATTCATTGTCGGCTACCTTATTTAACCTAGCAATAGAATATGTAACACGGAGGATAAACAAAAATTCAATAAGATCAAATGGAGGACAAATGATAGCCTATGCGGATGATGTAGTTATTGTAACAAAAAGGAGAGACATAATGAGTAAGATGCTAAACGAACTAATCACAGAAGGAAAAAAAATTGGATTAAAAATAAATGAGAATAAAACGAAAATTATGAGATATGGACAACAAAAACAGAAAGAGAAGATTAAAATAGGTGGACATGAATTTGAAGAAGTAGAAAAATATAAATACTTAGGGGTTATGATAACAAACACAGGAGACAGGGATACAGAAATAAAAGAAAAAATATTCTCAACAAATAAGGCATTAAACGCAAATAAAAAACTGCTAAAAAGTAAAATATTAACAAAAGCTACAAAAATGAAAATATATGAGACAATGATTAGACCTATACTACTGTATGATGCGGAAACATTAACAATGACAAAGAAAGAAGAAGAACAACTGGGAATAATAGAAAGAAAAGTATTGAGGACAATACTAGGGCCAATTAAACTTGGAGAGAATGAATTCAGAACAAGAATGAACAGTGAAATACTAAAAGAAATTGAGGGACAAGATATAGTAAAGAAAATAAAACAGCAGAGAGTGAAATGGCTAGGGCACATATGGAGAGCAGGCTCAGAAGCAATGGTACGCAGCATTTTGGAATGGGATCCAGGGAGAAAAAGAAGAGGCAGACCGAGGTCAACGTGGATAGAAGAGGTCAAGGAAGATCTACGAAATGCAGGAATAAACAACTGGAAAGAAAAGACAGGCAATAGGAAAATATGGAAGGACATAAGTAAGAAGATATAATTGTAAAGAAGAGAAAGAAAAGGGGCTGATCACCCCTGTTAAAAAGATCCAGAGAGCTTCAAGAAGAAGCGGCGCAGCTCCACTAGGGGCGTCCAGCCACCACATATATAATATATATTTTAAAAAGGATTCAATTATATAATATATTAAATATAGAAAAGGCTTCAGAATCCAATGTTTTTATAAAATATTTATTTGTGGACGTTTCGAGCAAAAATATTGGCTCATCATCAGCACCTTAAAATATAAATACAATAATTATAATATAAAACTAGAAAATTAATCAAAATGTCAAACCGGCTAAACCTGAAGTTGGCCGCAGGACGCTAGGGACTTCTGGGGAAAACGGCAGTTCGAACGGTACAAGTTCGACATAAGAAGCAAGCGGTTTGTTACTTTTTACCATAAAAATACGTTCTATACAAGGTCAGGCATGGTTAGTGGTGTTTATTATTTAAAAAAACATCCGACTTTGCTAACAAAACGTTTTTAAATTATCTTGACATTCAAATTTGCCGTTTTTACCATAAAAATACGTTCTATACTAGGTCAGGCATGGTTAGAGGTGTTTATTATTTTTTAAAAACATCCGACTTTGCTAACAAAACGTTTTTAAATTATCTTGACATTTAAATTTGCCGGGTTTTTCTATGTTCGACTTGTGCCAATGTCACCAAAAGTCACTAGCGACTCACAGCCAACTTCAGGTTTGTCCGGCAATTACATATGAAAAATAAAAATAGAAACAACAAAAAATAATAAATAATTAAAATAAAATATATAAAAATTAAAATGTTAAATTCCCTAAAAAATGTTGAGCATAATAAATTATGATACGCATCAGTTTGATAATTAATCGAGGTATCATGGTGTAAATTTATATGTAACGTTTCTAAAATAAGTCTATGCTTTTTATTTTTCATAAATATATGTTGATATATTCTTTTTTCTAACGGCTGTGAAGTCTCTTCAATGTAACATTTTCCACAAGCCCCACATGGAATTTTGTATACAACATTTTTATATTTAGATTTTTCAATTTTGTCCTTAGTTTGTGGATAAAGCGAATTAATATTAGTGAAGTTAGTAGTTATAATTTTAATAACGCAATTATCAATAGTTTTTCTAATTCCAGATATTAATTAATTAAAAGCTACAACATAATTATTGTTGCAAGCTTCTTGATACAAATCATAGTGCTTTAACTCGTCATCATCAGGAGACTGGACATATTTTTCATTTTTCTGAAGCCAAAATTATTGATGTTATGGAAAATAAAAAGCATAGACTTATTTTTGAAACGTTACATATAAATTTACACCATGATACCTCGATTAATTATCAAACTGATTCGTATCATAATTTATTATACTCAAATTTTTTTTAGGGAATTTAACAATTTAATTTATATATATATTTTATTTTAATTATTTATTATTTTTTGTTTTTTCTATTTTTATTTTTCATATGTATCGTTTTTCTATTTGTTATTATTGACATTTTACAAATATTGTTTTAAATTTTTACGTTTTTTAAAGGTTTGACATTTTGATTAATTTGCTAGTTTTATATGATAATTATTGTATTTATATTTTAAGATGCTAATGATGAGCTAATATTTTTGCTTGAAACGTTCACAAATAAATATTTTATAAATACATTGGATTCTGAAGCCTTTTCTTTATTTAACAGATTATTATTATTATTCTGATCCATTAGCAACTCGAATATCTCATTTAATTTCGAGATAGCCGTGTCAAGTAAATAAAATAAAAATTTATTTAAAATTTTTTCATTGGGTCTAAAATGGGCTCATCTGTAGCCTCGTAATTAAAATGTCTTTTTCGGGGACGTGGACGAGCAGTTTCGGTAATTGTTAGGTGTGTAGTAATAAGAGCTATTTTAACTTGTACATTGTGAGCGGTATAACAAATGCCGAAAGCGGTATGAGGTGTGTTTAATAACATAATTTATTATTGGTGTCTATATTTTTATTTTGTGCACGAAACGATACAATGACGTTGTTATTGAATGACTTAGGGTTTAATGAAATATCGAAATTTCTAGCGCTCGGCTTGTGTGCGCCCCTAGGACTCTGCGCCCGGGTGCGCCCGCACCCCTTGAGCCCCCGGGTAAAGACGGCCCTGGTTCGACAGATGGATTACTTTGTTGAAATAGTAGGAAAATTGCTAAACAGATGGATTATTTTATTACAAATCTGATTGACACATGATAGCTATGTGGTTGTTTACAAGAATTAACGCTTTTTAGTTAAAGAACAATAATGTCTGTCAAAACAAACCAGTTAATTGCATGGACAACAAAATATAAATGCTTGAAGGTACAGATGGACAAAGTGTTTTGTGAAATATGCAATAAGATGGTAAGTTGCTAGCTTCAAATATTTAACATAACTTAAAAAATATGTATTTATTTAGATAAAAGCAAGTAAAAAATTCTTAATTGATCAACACATGAAGACTGCAATGCATACTAAAAGAGCAGAAACTCCTGCAACACACCAACAAAGTCTTTTAACGTGACTAAAAGCATCCACGACAGGAAACAAACAATTTGAATTTAATAAAGACGTGTGTCAAATGATGATCAAAGCTAATATTCCTTTAAAAAAAATTAGAAAATACGGCGTTCAGAACATTTTAAAATAAATATTGCTCACAATCTATACCGTCAGAATCTCATTTAAGAAAATTTTTTATAAATAATATATATTTTGACATGCTTTTGTCTATAAAAATAATATAAACAATAACTTCCTATGGATATCTGCCGATGGAACGACAGATGTAATGGGACGGTACATTGCAAATTTAATAGTAGGTGTACTGATATCTTATCATGATGAAACAAAATCTTACCTAGTAGCAGTAAAAACTCTTGAAAAAACTAATAATGTTACAATTTCAAGATTTGTGAATGAATCTTTAACAGAATTATTTCTACCTGATCCTGTATCTGTAGATAAAATAATTTTATTATTAACAGATGCAGCAAAGTATATGTTAAAAGCGGGACAAAATCTGAAAGTATTTTATAAAAATTTAATACATGTTACATGTTTAGCACATGGTATAAATCGTGTCGCTGAAAAAAATAGGGAGGATTTTGCTGATGTTAATAATTTAATTAATTTTACAAAGAAAGTTTTTCTAAAAGCCCCGATGCGAATAGAATTGTATAAAGAACAATTACCAAATGTGCCATTGCCTCCAGAACCAGTTATCAGGAGATCAGGTACTTGGTTGGAAGCAGCTTTGTTACATTGCGAGCATTACACAAACATAAAAACAGTAATTTCTAACTTAGATCCAAAATGTGCATTAGCAATTGATAACTACAATAAATTAGTTAAAACTAAAGACACAATTAAAAAATCAGTTAACATATATTAAATTGCATTTTAGTAAAATTACTGAGGTGATAAAAACATTTGAAAAAAAAGTACTCTTAAGTGAGGGTGTAGATTTAGTTAATAATTTGCGAAAAAAAAATACTTAAAGTCGTCCCTGGAGACATTAGTAAAAAAATGTATAATAAATTTTGTGATGTTCTGAATCACAATCCTGGATATTATACACTTAGCAATATCAAAGATACATTAAGTGGAAATTTTGAAAATCATTTGAATGTTTTTGATAATCCAAATAATTTGTCAAATATTAAATATGCCCCCCTCACGTCTTGTGATGTAGAAAGAAGTTTTTCGGTGTACAAATACATTTTAAGTGACCGAAGACATTCTTTTACAAATGAAACTCTGGAAAAATATTTAATTATTTACTGTTTTAAAAATTCGGAATATAGGCAATAGGACTGTTAAAAGAAGAATTTATTAATTATTTCGTATTTTGTTTATGTACTTATTTTTGTGATTTTAATAAATAAATTTGTTGCATAGTTGTGCATATTTTACTATTTATTTGCATATATAATGCATATTTTCCTAATTTTTTCGTGCATATTGCATTCATTTTTCCACATTTTTGCATGCATTTAATCCGCTCTTTACACATAACTAATTAACTCTCTGATTATAAAATTCATATCATACTAAATTTTGTCTTTGCGTTAAAAGTAACTATTGCCAATTACGATATTTTCTCTTGGTGTACGTTATAGTAGAAGAACTTAATTATAATGTATTATTCTTCAAAATGAAAAGCGATATCTTCCATATTATATAAAAGTATCTATTTTGAGTTGAAAAGTTCATCTTTTTTTATAACATTTGCAAAGAACTAAATTTCATTGATATAAGAATTTTATCAAAGCATTCCATCGAAAACATCAAGAATATTGGAAAAAATTTACGGACAATTACGTTCAGTTTGTGGTGCAAAAAGAAACTAAAAACGTAAACGAATCTCAGCCAGTCAGCTGGAATTCATCGAATATCGTTGCAAAGCAGCATTAAAATTTAAAAGTTTTCCACAGAATTCTATTGTCTGGAATTGCTGCAAGCACTTACTGTTATTGAGAAGCAAAAGAGTTCAACACATTTAAGTTTCATTGGATTCGGACTGGATTATAATGTAGTTATCTTTTTTATATACCACTAATTGTGAAGAGTCGTGAAAATTGGAAAGCATTATTCGGTATATAATATTTGTATTTTCATTCATGACGTTGCAGTAAGGTTACCCACGGACACATTAAGTTGCATTTAGAATTTCTGGCATCATTGGTTGAAGTACGGGGCTTGATCCCCTTATATCGTTTTAGAGATAATATGTCACCTCCATTTTCTGCCAAAATGATAGCGAAAGTACTTCGCAATGAATACCAAATGTAAGTTTATCTAAATTTAAAATTAATGGAACTATATTTGGACATCTTGCTTATTATATTATTTATTTATTTATGTTAACAGGAATTTAATCCCAATTACAGTATTATGTCGTATATTTTGTCTTGTAGGTTTACCATGTCGAAAACTAATGAATACTTTTGCCATGTCAGGAGTGGGCCTCTTGTTTAGATATTTTATAACTATTTCAATCCAAAAAGATTCTACCAGGACAAATTTTCTCCAGGATCCAAATATATAAAAAAAATGTTAAAAACAAAAGAATTTCATTTCAGCCTGCTCGGTTTTTGTAGATATTAACAAGTATCAAATTGCTTATGTTACGATTAATAAAAAATTCATTACAAACGATTTAAGAGCTATTAGCGAAAAAAAAAAATATATAAACCACGGTTGAGAAGATCATTATTGACCATGGGCCTTGTACCCCTCGGTTGCACCTCGGGCTACAATCTTGGCGCTAAGTCAGTAATGATCATCTTTTCCACCTTGGCTTATAATATTTATTTTACCTTGTTACAATTTGTTTAATTTCGCATAGCCACCTAGAAGAGTTGAATAAAAATAATTTCTAATATTTCTTAATTATCTTATTTATCTCGATTTTTTTCGTATACATTTAAGACAAGTAATACATCGTTGAAAAGAGAAAAAAAATGGCGGTTTTTATTGTAACAACATAATTCTAGGTTCCCATTTGAAAAATAAAAGTTGATAGTTGATCTGTCATAAAATAGTATATTTAATATAATAAAACTTTCATTTAAAGAAAAATTTTCTATTTATTATATCAAAAAAGTTAAGGGGGGGGGGGGGGTCGTCTTCCCAGACTCACCCTGTATATAAATAAGTGTGTGCCCCGAAAAAAAGAACTACTTGTAAAAATTTCAAAGGAACAAAAATTTGCATGGTTATACATAAAACTACAAAAAAAATTGTATGATATTTTAGTTGTCAAAAATGTTTGTGTTTTGTATTTTTGTTCAATAATAGATATTTTTGAAAGTATGGAACAGTTTTCTTATTAAAAGCTTTAGATCACGAAACGTACAAAGCTACAGAAATATGCTTTTTTGACCATTACGATATCATACATTTGTTTGTAATTTTTTTTCAATTGTATGAATATTCCTATAAAGTATTTGTTTTTAAATAATTTAAAGTAAATTTTTTTAGTTGAAATATCAATAATTAAATTGGCAGAAATTCTACAACACCTTCTTGAACTATTTTTGTCTATATTAATGTGTGCACTGAAAACCGAAACATAGATTTAGTTCTACAGCGGTGTTTATTTAAAACGTAAGCCTTTCTAAAAAACGTTTAATATACAGCTTTTTTCTACGTGCGTTCTATTATAGAAGTACTTGCTTTGATTTTATACTCTGCCTGTAAAATATGTATACCTATATTGCCATAAAGGAATGTAAATTTAAAAAAATAAAAATCTAAATTTATATTTGTAATCTAGTTGATATTCGTATAAATCAGTTATTATTTTTTAAACACAATACTCCAAGAAATTTGGCGATCTAGATAAAATTTCAATCTTTTAACCACATAAATTGTAGTATGTTCTGAATTTCATTCTGAACGTGTTATGTACGATATTTCTATGAAAATCATACAGCCCGAATTATCAACTAATATAAACATTGTATTAAGCATGGTTACCATGGTAATATTTTTTTGCATTACTTGACCTAACTAAGCAAAATTAATAAATGGAAATATTTTCGTGTCAAAAATTTCAGTTTGACAATTTAAAATTATTTTTTATTGTTAATTTTATTTAGGTACATTGTTATTATTTCAAGCAAAATATAAAACCTCAATTATTTTCACTTTTTGTGTTGTGTCGTTACGATTTTCTTATGGAATTTGCCCTCGGGCATTCCGGAAGTAATCAATGCTCTAGAGAGAAAATTTTTAGTATGATATTTTATATTGTTTTTTCCTATTTTATGCATAATAAAAGTAAAAAAAGAACTATTAATTTAACACAAAAACTGCAACTCATACTAGATATAACGGCAATGTCAAGGAAAAGCTACCTTTCGTTTCTTTGAATTTCTCTGTTTATTTCTACTCCAATGAAATTTCTAGTTGCATGCGGTAATGGAAAGCATATAGGAACACGGAACATATCTAGGATGTTGCAATAGATGCTACTAATGAAAATGCATATTATTTAAATCCTATGGAGCGATTTTTTTTTTATTAATTTCTATCTGATGTTAACGAAAATAAACATTTGGTAGTACCTTAAGTATTCTGTTCTTATCTGGATACTATCCCTGTATATTTATTATTTTTTGTATTATTGAAAGAGGTTTATAAAATTTAAAGAAGAGAAAGAAATTAATCTTTTTATGTTTACTAACGCCCGCATTCATCAAAAATATTTAAAATTCCACAATGTAGTTGTGTAGAAAAACGTCTTATTATTGTTCATTTTATAATTTGTAGTAAAATTATTTTAATTAACTTACATAAATATAGTATTAATTTGAAACAAGAGTAAACCGATATTTCAGTATATTTTTCGAACAGTTGTTAGGGAAATGTTTCTGCTGCTAATATTACACTGTATTGAAGATTTTAATTTTCTTTGGATTCAAGAAACTAATGTTGATTTTAATGGTTTGAAATAAATAATTATATTTACAGCCCAGTATAATTAATACAAATATATACATATGAAATAATGAAACTGATTATATTAGATTTAACTTCGTGACTTTGAATTTTTATTGAAATTGCTTTGAGTTTTAATTTACTGATTTTTGTTCTAGAATTCCAGCTTGAATTTTTTAGTTAGATAATGAAATAATAGTGTAAAATCACTCTATTAAACTTATAAAGTTATAAGACATTGTTACTAAATGAAATAAATTAATTTCTACTAAGGGTTATGAAGCTGTTCCATAACACAATTTTCTTTAGCGACATGTAATGGATTTATGTTTTAAAATATTATAAATCACAAATATTTTTAAGCTATTTGCTAATATTAAATTTATTTTAAAAATAATATTATTGATGTAACTAAAAATTTAAAAGTATAAAATCTGCAAAACTAAGGAAACAATTACATCCAACTGTATTGAAATATTTGTAACATTTTATATTTGAAATATAACAATTTAGTTAAATTTAAATCATTTAGTTTTTAACCAGTTTTTTCGATGAAATCGAATGTATAATGCAATCACATTTTTTACTATTATAGAATGATATTTTATTTGAATTAATACGATGATGTAGTAAGCGTTACGGCATTCATGAGCCGAAGATCCCGAGTTTAAATCCTATTCATGTTAAATATACATGAAATATCACACTGCGGATCGCTGAGTCCAGACCCTGCACTGTTTTTGAGATTAAGATCTTGTTTACAGCAGCATAAATAAATAATGTTATAATACACAAAGTTATCTCGTATATTTAGTTTCGAAAATCTTATTCACTTACTCTTCTAGTTTTCCCATAGCTGTTAAAAAATTCTCATCATATTAAAATGACCACTGTGGTTCTCCTACTACTAATATCTTTAGGAGCCGTGATTTTACAGCTGATAAACGTACAACACGCGCATTAATATATCACTTACCAAGATCTGCTTTGGCAGAGTGCCACATCCAGTAATGGGTAAAAGGCGTGATGATATATTTATTATATTTTTTATGACCATTTTAAAAACTTGCTTAAGTACTGCTTCATTATTGTCATATATTTGTATATTTAAAAATGTTGAAATTTTATATGCTGTTATAAATTTATTTCTTTTTAAAATCTCACGAACTATCTTTTGAATTTTGATAGTAATTAATATATTTTTAAACTTACAATTTTATTTCTAGGACTTTTCATTATAAAATCTGATGATAAAGATATGCTAACTATTAACTATAGCAAAAAGAGAGCAAATTAAAAATAAAATTGAATTTAATGTTCCTTTTGTGATTCTGTTGAAGAACAGTATACGTGCGTGAATGACAATTCCTTGTTAGCATATTTTGAAAATATATAAAAATAATTTCAAAAGAACCTACTTTCTATGCAAATGAGCAAAGAATAATGAAATCAGGATTCATCTATTAATAAGAAACAAAAGAAAAATTTGCATGAAAATGATTAATGGAGAAACGTCAAAATGGAAGTTGAAAAATATTAGGCAAATGCTTACTTAGAAAATGTTTAATAGAATAAAAATGATCAATACCTATGTATATTCATTCATAGCTGATAAATTGCAAAATGGTATCTAGATTTAGATCTTCACTTAAGTTAACAATTTCAAAATTGTTTTATACTGTATAAACATAGATACATGTATTAGTCTAATTAACGTTTAATAATTTAATAACTGATCTCATGAACACATACATGTATTTTGTAATAATTTCATAAAGTTACTTTAGTTTTCTTCAGAGATGTGCATCTACGTGTAATCTTTAATTGTCTACATCTACACGTAGACAATACGTCGACAATTCTAGCGACGTAGACAATGTAAACAATGTAGATAATGCATCTGACAGTTGTAAAATTCAACATAACCTAAATTTATTCCTTTGTAGCTAT
Source organism: Pterostichus niger (assembly GCA_947425015.1). Classification (NCBI taxonomy): domain Eukaryota; kingdom Metazoa; phylum Arthropoda; class Insecta; order Coleoptera; family Carabidae; genus Pterostichus; species Pterostichus niger. The sequence continues at coordinate 24,513,200 of OX380336.1, read as the reverse complement.
TACAAGTATTCGTATTCGTGAGCTCGGGTCATTATCGGTCTGAAAAAGCAAGTGCTCGTACTAGACGAATATTATTCAATTCGATCAACGCACCATCTCAAAAGACGGAGATTTCCTTGGCGCTATTTTTAACAGTAACCAGTTGACAAATTTTGAACGTTTTGCCATGCACAACTAATTTTTTTTAATGTAATACCTAGAATAAAAATAAAAATCTCGACCAACATTTAAAATTCCTTAGTTCTAGGGATAAAATTTTAATATGACTTAAGTGAACACAGGTGTTTTCATTGTCTACATAGTCTACATTGTTTACATGAAAAATGAAGACGTAAACTACATGATTGTTTACACGTAGAGAATGGCGTAGATTACTTGCAGTAGACTACACGCACATCCCTGGTTTTCTTGCATTATATGCCAATTTTCATTGTGGATTATTTAAAGAAACTGTTTATTACTGAACCTGAGTTTTGTAAAAAAAAAAACAAATATAATACGAGTAGGTACGTTGTATTTTTTCTATTAAACAAATATATTTAAAATATTGAGTTGCATTAGCAATTACGCTTTGAAAATTACAATTATCAATTCTTGGAAGCGCCTTAAAACTTGTGTTGTAAATTACAATAATAGCACCATATGTAAATTAGTGAGAAATAACATTTGTACACAGTGGTGGACTGCCAACGTCGGCGGAGGGACAACCGTAGATCTGGCTTCAATAGGTTTTATACTATTAATCAAAGCTGGGCAAGCTACATAAAAAGAGAAGATAGCGTTACTATTATTCTTTAAACATATATCGAAGCTACAGCTATTAGCTACATTACGTAAAAAATAGCGAAGTCATAGCTAAAAACTAATATTAAAGTAATTGTAAAATTTTGAAGTTTTTTTCAGTTATTATGTAATAAACAATTATTTTACCTGAGTTGAAAGGTTGAAACTGATTCAAAAGGTAGCTTACGCAGCAAAAAGTAGCTTTATTATTTTAAAATATAAATTTACCATAGTATTTATTTTTTTTTGTTAAATATTTATGAAAGTTAATCCTTGTAATTGCTAAATTATTTAATGATTTACATTTTTTACACATGATATCACTTTGGGCCTAGGGCCGCTTTGCTAACTTAGCCGACCAAAATATTATACTTCTCTCATTATTCATATCAAATGAAAACAAGTTAGATAGTGCGTTGTTAATTTATCTTGACATTCAAAATGGTGAAATAATACTCGTATTCTAGGCATTTGAAATATTCTGAGAAAATGCTATTAAAATTTAACATAATAAAATTCAACATTTACATTATTAAATCAGTAAATAAGAATTCCATAAAATTTTCGACCATTTTGGAATTTTGTAATTATGACTTCTAAATCACAATAAAAATAACATTTTTGTTTTATTTAAACCGATTTAGAATATTTTTTTAGGGTATTGACACGTTAATATGTATAGTTGGATAACTGGCTTTATTGAACTTAAAACAATAAAAAATTGGCAACATTTCGGCCTTAGATTAAGACTCTGATAATAGCAAGCATTACATGATATAAAAAAAACAATGAATGATCTACTTAGATTACACAAAATTTCTATTGCAGTATACTACGTAAGTAGGTTAAGGTTATTCACTATTTTTATATTATACAATTTTTGCTTGATAATGGCCTAAATCTAATGCTAAAGCATCACCAATTTTTAATACTCTTAAATTATATAAATCTAGTTACCCTACTATAAATTTTGATATTTCAATACCCTACAAAATAAAAATAAGCATATTGGAATATATACTTGTACTTATAGCAATATATAAAATTTGAGTAAAATAAAACATTTTTATCTATTTTTCTCAATCTTTTGCGCGTCCTGTCCTTACTTACAGTGGCGGCGGGTTCTGATTTGTCCTGGGGGTGCAGAAATATATAATTTCATTTCACAATATAGATATTCATTTTTTCGTATACACAACAGAGGTGTTTCCAACTCCTCGCTTATCTTTGGGGTCACTAGTAGGCCAATTTAATGATGTTTGAATTTTCAAGAAAAAATTTATGTTACTAGATATGAGTAAACATGTAAAAACAGTGATATTGTTTCTAAAATTTTAATTCCCAAAAAGCGTCAGAGGAAACAAAATGTTTGAAATAAAACTTTGAGATAATAAACCCTCTTTACACTGAGGTAAAATTAAAATTTTATTCGGTCTCATTTTGAAGTTATGACACAACTGAATACTTTTTAAATGGTACCAATAGTGGAAAAAAATATCACTAATTTCATCGATGTATTATTATTACTTTTTTACTCGTAATACGTACTTTGCATCAATTTATATTTTATTCACCTTTTATATCAATATTACTCAAAACAACTATGAATAAATTGTAAATACAGTCATATTAAATTCTAAACAAACATAAATTTAGTATAAAATTAAATTGTCATGCGTTATTTGTTTAAACAAAATCTAGCTCTTTGAATGATGAATTTTTACATACTATTTTTTTTTGTGGCTTCTTGGCGGACCAACTACTTAGGTCATATGCCGCCATTACGCCCTGATCCGCGTTTTAGGTCTTCTGTCAACAGTAACGCGGGTTTCTCTGGACAGTCACCCATCCAAATACTCCCCGCGCGCAACGTTGCTTAACTCGCGTTATCGCTTGGATCAGTATCAACGAGTTGTGCCATGGCCGTTAACATACATACTAATTATTGGAGGTCATATGAAATCTGCTGATTATTGTATTCTGTTTTTCAAATCGTCAGTATTAATGGGTAGAATATATATATATATATATATATATATATATATATATATATATATATATATATATATATATATATAATTTCTGTAACCACTGGTACCCATAGGGTGTCGTGGTAATGTGATTAATCTTCAATAAATTGCTTCCATTTCTTCCTGTCTTTTGCTAATTGATTCGCTTCTCTTGTACTTTTGCCCTTTGTTTTTAGAATGTTTATAATATTGTCATCCCAGCTTTTAACTGGTCTACCTCTTCTTCTCTTTCCTATCATTCTGGATTTCCAGATTGCTTTCATTGGGTAGAATAATGTAAACTAAATATTGCAGGCCAACAAGTAGGCCCATTGGTGCTTATCTATAAATTTGGTTTAATTTGATCTAAATATATAATCAGCGTTTCACTGGTGCACTATTTTGTTGGAAGTAGGTAAAATTTCTCAAAATTATTTTAAATTAATTCATTAAAAAAATAGACAATTATCTTCATGTCTAAAATTCCAATCCACATATTAACGCTAAACAAATAAATAAATAAATATATCATCACGCCTTTTACCCATTACTGGGTGTGGCACTCTGCCAAAGCAGATCTCGGTAAGTGATATATTTCTTCGCGTGAAGTGCGGTTACCAGCCGTCAAATCACGGCCCCCAAAGATATTAGTGGAGGGGGAGCCACCGGAGTAGATTTTTTAAATTGGTGAAAATTGTTTGTCGGCTGTGGGGATCGAACCAGGGTTCTCAAGATCCACAGGCCGACTCGATACCACTGAGCCACCTACCCCATATTAACGCTAAACTGATGTTCAAAATGCGTTTCTCTGACGAGATGCGTATTTTGCTGTGCCCAGAGAAAATATACCGATCTGTTGATCATGCCATTTTTGGTAAATTTGGATTCGTCTGAGAACATGATACTCAAGATTCCTCAAGATCTTTCTTAAAATCAAAAGTGATTATTTGTATTTTTTAAATTTTTTAATGTGGATTATTCAACCTAACCCAGATTCATATCTAATCTGTAAGAAACACGCTTTCTCTCAAATTATTTTTATGTGATACATATGCAAGCGTATTTACCTTATTTTTCTCTCTTTCAGTCACTTCCTTGTTAATAGTATGAGATTTGTTGAAAGTACAAAAATTTCTCAAATTTTTATTCGACCGTTTAAAAATTGTTCGATGCGGATGAATTCTAATTGGATATGTTTCAGCGTGTATCTGCTCCGCCTCCACCGAATTTCTATTACACCTGGCGTAAATAAAAAAAAAAAATTTCCATCATTTTAAATAATTAACAATTGATTATTTTATAAATGAAGAATAAATAAAGTACAAGGCAAAAATAATATCAGTGTTGATAAATGACAGAAACGTTTAAAAACAATGTATATATGTATATATATATATATATATATATATATATATATAAATAATATTCAATATATATATTGAATATTATTGATATAGTTAGTAAATAAAATAAAATTCTATTAAAAAATATCTATTACTTAAAAAGAATTGAAAGTAATACATCGTTGAAATTAGATAAAAAAATGCTATTTAGTGACATTATTTTCAACTATTGAAATTATTTAAAAAAATATTCAGTTGTGTCATAACTTCAAAATTAGGCAGTATAAATATTTTAATTGTACGTACCACAATATAACGAGGGCGTTTTGAAGTCAAATTTATATGTGAAACTGTTTGCTCTCTCTGTCGTAAATTTGGAAATAAAATTATTGATTTGTGCACTATAAGTTCACTGGGATTGCGTCACACCTCGTCTCTTTTCTCTGGGGATGCACATGTGTCGATGCATTCCCGTACTCGCTGTCCCTGCTTGTTTATTCTGTGTAGCAGATTATAAAAATTTCCTTACTACTCGTATTTTATCCATCTACACCATATAACAAATTTTTTATCGAATTTTTATTTTGATCAAGTAATCTAAAAGATAAAGCGAGATCTAGACATTCTGAGGGATCGCCAAATCGATAGACATTTTTCTTAATTTGAGCGTTATTAAACGTAATGATTTTCGAGATTGTTTTCTGACATTTTAAATTTTCTCTAGTCACGTGAGAAGTAAAATTATTTGTTCTTCAGATCTACATGAGTAAAATATATAACCACTTGATACAAACATATGTAGTAAGATTAACGTAGCACTAGATAGATTAATCCAGGGAATTAGACATGACATGAATTTGTATTTACATGTCTGAAGGCAATTAGGAAAGTTTCTAGTTTGTTGATTGCACTTATATTTGATGTTTACCGTATACGAAATTATATTCAAATCTCATAGTTTTACAACTCAAACGTTTCTATTTCAAGTGAAATATTTGTGTAATGAGATACGTACTGCAACATTAAACTAAAATGGTTTGCATGCAGTTGAGTAGATAGCTCAGTGGCAATGCATCACCATATTAAAATTACTTATTTGTCTACCCCACTACTAATAAATTTGGAGGCTGTAATTTGACGGTTGGTAAATTAATTTTGCCTTTGTCCGATCCAAATTAAATTATTACTCTGTAGTGTGGAATCCTTCATATAATAATCATATTGCACTGCTTGAATCAATTCAAAAGAAATTTCTTCGTTTTTTGTATTATAAGAAAAATATCTCATATACCCTTCTTATGATATCGGTTACGAATTTTTACTGCAGTATTTTAAATTTGATAAATTATCAGTATGTAGAAATAATTCACAGCTTATACATTTATATAAAATCATCCATAATTTATTTGATGACCCATTAACATTAAACCTAATAAATTTCTGTGTTCCATCATTCCATTCTAGGAATCCTCATACTTTCCGACCGTCTGCTGCTCGTACCAATATTTTGCAACATTCTCCCATACATCTTATGTACTCTCTATATAATCGTATTGAGTCACAAATTGATATTTTTAGTATTTCATTGTCACGTTATAGGAAGTTTCTCTCTGCTAACGCTGTATGATAAATTTGTATTTTGCTTAGCTTTATTTAGTGTTTATTTATTCTTTGTTTCATACTATATATGTGTTTATTTTTATATTTTTGTATTTATTTTTGTTCCTGTTCAATTAATTGGGTTCGCCTGTCTGGACAGTGTATTGTAATAATAATAATAATAATAATATATCACACCGATATTAACTAAACAGAGAATGGAGGAGAATGGATGGAAATATGTATTTATTTAATTTGTATTTTTTTAATTTTTTTATTACAAATTAGTCCCAGTTTTTTATTACAAGATTGTAACTCTTACATACAGTACAACAAATAGAAAAGTTTTACAAAAATTTTGTTATAGATAAAATTACAAAATAATATTTAAAAAGAAAACAATTTTTCAAATAAGCACTTTGGCTGATACCAGAAGCTTTGTTTTTGGGTGTTATAAGAGCACGGTTTTATCATGTTGGAGATAGGTACGAGAAACACTCAAAAACACTGGTCTTAAAACAGGTATAAACAGAGCTTGTGGTACCAGCCAATGTTTTTAAGTTTAAACAGAGTTTATTGAAATTGCTCTTTAAAAAAAATAAATAGATATATCATCACGTCTTTTACACATTACTGGATGTGGCATTCTGCCGCAACAGACTTCGGTAAGTGATTATATTTATATTTAAGCGCGTGAAGTGCGGTTATCTGCTGTCAGATTACGGTCTCGAAAGATGTGAATGGTGGAGAAGCAACAGAGGTAATTTTAATGTAGTGAAAATTGTTTGTCTGCTATAGGAATCAAAACAATGTCCGATTCGTAACCCAGTCCGAAATCCTATTCGACATTCGATCCGAAAGCCAATGCGATATTCGTTCCGAATCCGATATTTATACAGAGTGTTTCACAACTTATGATACTTATTTTAACCCTATATAGCACTCAATGTACTAATTATGAAACAGAAAGATTTTTTTTTAAATCAGTAAAAATAATTGCACACTACTTGAAGCAAACATTTTTCGTGCCACTGGGCTAATAGGTTGCAGTATTGAATAAAAATAAGTACACATTAAACATTAAAAGAACTGTTACACAACTTTTATTAAATTAAATAAATTTCATCGCCATCAATATTATACGCGCACTGAAAATTATTCCAATTAGGAGTAAAAGAATTGGTACAACATTTAGATGCATTAGGAATCATTTGTATGTTTTGCAGAGGAATAAAGTTTAAATCTGACTGGATCCGTTCGTAATTATTAATAGACCCAACTGAATGGTAGATTTCAAAATCATCTGCATGTTATTAGCGAAAGAAAAACATTTTGACACATCATTAATGAAACTATTAAAAAGCAACAAATATGGCAAGTGATTGAAATCCGTGTGTTGCACCGCACTGTCTTTTGTCGATTAAATACGATAGGAACCATCAAGCAGAGTATCGTTTAAACCAATCCCAAATAATTTGCTAATTAAAATTTTATGATAAATTTGATCGATGGCATTGGAGACGTCGGTGAAATAACTAGCACCCACCTGTTTTCTGTCATAGTTTTTAAAATGTACTCAGTGTATTTCTATAAGTTAGTGATTACCGAACGATCGGGAACAAAGCCATGTTGTTGGCCTGTATAGGTGCCTCGCTGAATTAATCAAGTTCATCAAAGTGAATCATTAGTCGCTTAGCTAATCTTAAAATATGAAAAAAAAGAACAATATTATATTAAAGAACGAGTTTTATAAGACATGTCTTTGTCGTATCCGTCCAAGGACATGTGTGAAAAAAATCTTATAAAATGAGTTATTTATACTATTTTTCTATGTTGTCTTATTTATAAATTAAAATTAAAAAAAATATTTCATATTTTAAACCGAGTCAATAGTAACTGTTATTGACATTCATGCAATTGTTTAGATTATGAGGTTATATTATAATTTTGATGTTCTCAGCTTGACAGTTTCAGTATGTCATCCGCTACTACCAACCGTTTAAAACAAAATGTTGCGTATCGTAATGAACGTTCATTCAATACGCAAGTGGATTTCATAATGACTTCCTTACGAACGCCAAATAGAAAAACATTTTTATTTCGCCAAATTAAAAAACTTAAAAGTAATTTAATTTCGTATGATTTATGGAAAATATAATAAATATAGGTAAAGTTTCACATAAATATTAAAATGTTAAATTCATTTTACATTTTTGTTTTGTTTTTATTATTATCCTAGTTACCTGCATTAATTTTTTTTTATTAATTACAATTAAAAGCAAATAATCGTTTTTCGTGGACAAAATGTGTACACCTTTGAATGACAGTATTTTTGTACAATCTCAACTTAATACCGCCCTCGTACGCTCGTACTACAAACTTTAGCCTCGTTCTGCAAACAGTCTTGATATACAAACAACTATTATTTTTCCCTTATTTTCTTATCTTTGTTGATTCGTTGTTAGAGGAGTGTGCGCCAGGGAAAGATTAATGAAGGTGTATAGGTGCGAATGGATAGATGAGATTGAAGGTTTGTTGCGTGATCTCGATTGAGAAGAATAAATGAACTTGTATGGAGTGAACGTAAATGTCGTTAAAACGAGTATGGTGTACCATAATGAAAATATTAGACAAGGACTGTTTTTTTGATTAATCTGGTTAATGAATGTTCTGTGACTATTTTAAGGGTTTGTGATACAACATTTAATGGTATATAGGATTATGTTATGTATGTAGGTATATTTTTTTTATTATATATTACAAAATCTAATATTTTTAATATCAGAAAATTTATGAGTCTATTATTTGGCAATATCTACGAGATAGAGCATGTAATTGTTTATAATATAGTTAAACATTTGATTCAATATTATAAATTTATATCAAACATTTGTTTCCGTTTTATTGGTTCGTACGAGCTTGTACTTATATTTGATACAATGCAGAAACCAAAGTTGAAAAAAAATACATGACACTGTGTAACTATATAAATATTGCGAAGTTAATCACTATATCGTTTGATCTTTCGTTCAGCTGATTATTACCTGGTTCATTAAATTAAAATCAGAATTTGAACCTAAGACAGAACTAAGCTCAGTTGGTTAAGAGATTTTGACCGGAGATCAATGATTCTAGGGTCAAATACTGGTTTCAATTATTTTCTCTTTCATATAATTAGATTCCAATAATTGTTAAATATTCTCTTTAAAAATATTCTAAAGTAAATCAAGGAATTGTGTAAACATTTAAGTGGAAGTTATTTTATTATAAAAATGAAACGTTAACGTGAATACCAAAGTTTAAAGTATTCAGATATAAATATGTTAAACAGTTAAAAGGCTCTACAGGGTTTAAAAATACAGCAGTTTGATTACATGATAAATGGCAGCATTCTCGGAATCCATCATTTTATCGTGACAAAATTTGAATCAATACAAATCCCAGTAGATCCCAATATGAAATGGAAACGTCGAAAAAACAATGTTGGAGACTTAGCACGATAAGTAAGACGTGACTTTTAAAGCATGAAAAAAATTCGTTGCCTCTACGAACGCTTGTATAAATCAGAATACTTATTATTCAATTTACCCAACGCGTTTTGCATTCCCGTTACTCCGTAAAAATTGTAAATTTAAATGAAAATTTATGCCGCTGCAAATATTTGATAAACGAAAGTTGAAAATTTATACTTCGCGGAGATAATTATTCTGTTTCTTCTGACTTTTTTGTTTTCTCTCCATTAAAGAAAATCTAAACAAAATGGTTGTTTATTGTGCAAGTACATTAAGATAATGCGAATGAACGTTTTTCATTGTCATTTAAATAATTCTCGTTGTGACATGAAAAATTTCTATAATGTTAGTAATTTATTTTACTGTAAACTCTCGTATCGCTGTCGCTGTTTTAATGTAACTAAAATGTTACATGGGTAAATTTGTGAATTATGATAAATTATCGTTTCGTTTGAATGATACTAATTCATTAATTTATCAATAAAAAAAATATGTATAATTTTTAATGTAAATATTCAATTACAATTGTTTATTCGTTTATGTATGCCGACAGTCATTTACGTTTTGGAAATTATGTGAATAGATATTGTAATATTAATAATACGAGCACATCCTTGTAGTACGTTTGATTTAATTTACATCCAGAGCCGCCACGAGGAAGTCATATCTGATACTTTTAGTCACGGCATCGGCCGCGATATAGGTCCTGATTGTTTGATTAATAATAATTTGTACATAAATAATAGAAATTTAGGCAGTCCAACTGTCTTGTTTTTTGTTAGTACCTACCACAAGCTCTGTTTTGAGTGTTTTAAAATCATGATTTTAACAAATTAACGATTGCTAAAACAACTAAATGCACTTCTTTTCAAACATATTAAACCAAAAAATATGGTGTAGGTGGCTCAGTGGTATCGAGTCGGCCTGTGGATCTTGAGAAGCCTGGTTGGATCCCCACAGCCTAAAAACAATTTTCACCAATTTAAATCTACCCCTGTGGCTCTCCCTCCACTAACATCTTTGGGGGCCGTGATTTGACGGCTGGTAACCGCACTTTATGCGAAAAATATATCACTTACCGATATCTGTTTAGGCAGAGTGCCACACCCAGTAACGGGTAAAAAGGCGTGATGATATATTTATTTAAACAAAAATACATAATCTTTAATAAATACATAAATATAAATAAATATATCATCACGACTTTTTTCCCTTACTGGATGTGGCACTCTGCCGTAGTTTACTTACTCCACTCAAATTTGACATAATATTATATAGAACATCATCGAATATTCAATTATACTTGTACACACTTGTAGTATGGTATAATATTTTTAACGCCTAAAATACTAATTAATCTAAAAGTTAAATATTGAAATAACAACAAAGACAAAATTAATTGTCATTCATGCACTTGGTGAAATTTTAGTTAAATATTGTTTCACATGTAATTTATGTTTGGAGTTCAAATTGATTTGTTTTATTTTCTTGTCGCTAAATACATTTTACCAAAAGAATGTAAGGATATATATTTTTTTGCTTTATTCAGCTAACTAATTCACTAACCGGAATTAATACTGCATCGTTAATTATTAATCGGTAACCGTTTGCATAAGACTATAGTTTTCAGTTTCAACTTTTAATCAAATTTTAAATTAAATTCTTATTTTTTAATATCATTTCATATAGCGCCAACGATTCAACTGAGAGAATGTTATAGTTTTCGAAATGAGACAGAACTTAGTTTGGCCTTGTGCCGTCTTGTTTCATTAGTAAATTGCTCTGTTACCCTTTGAAACACGATCTTCAATAGCTAAGTTTGAAATTAAATTATCGTGCATTTATGCACCAGGAGCGGTCAAATTCTATAATCACAGGTATTAACGTTTAAAGTTTGAACTTTAATGAAACTACGATTACTGTAGATTAAAGTAATCTACTTAAGCATATTTTAGTAACTATTCAATAGAATGTGTCTTAGCAAGACTCTTATGATGCAAAAGTTGATATTACATTTTATATTTAATATTTTAATGGGGTAGGTATCTTTGAGGGCCGTAATTTGACAACTGGTAATCGCATTTCAAACAAATAAATATATAATTTATCGAAATCTGCTATGGCAGAGTACCAAATCAAGTAATGGTTAAAGGGGTAATGATAACTGATTTAATTTTTTATATTTTAAGAACATTTTAACTTTAAGTAAGTTCCCATTTACAACAAGATGTCACCAATCAACCAACAATCGAAATAAAAGACTGTCATATGAACTGTGAGCCAGTTTATATTTCTGTCATATGTATTGTTATTGTCAATTTATATGAAACTTTAAATTTAATGTACCAAATAAATGGAATTATATCAAAATAATGTACAACATTACAGTGATCTTTCTCATATTTGATTCCAAGGTTCACTACAAAGAAATTCCAGTGTCCTTAAAGCCATTGTCATTGATAACACTTAAATCTTATGTTAAAGTAATATTCCAAAATGCTAATAATCAGTGACTTTTTCGCCATATTAGCAATGAAAGCAGTATTTGCCTTTGTATTTTATAACTTTTCATTTATTTTTACAATATGTATGTTATTATACTTATTTATTTAGAACTTTAGTATAATAACACTTAAAAGCAAACGATTTTATCTTGTTTTATAATAAGTGCAGGCAGCAGAACGTTGAATGCTTCCACCACCCATACATACAGTATACTAAAAATTACCAAATATATAATCTTCTACAATGGTAATATTGCGCCATATACGTCGAACAGAAAAAAGTATGAATAATGCTTACATGAAAACAAAATTGTAGCAAATATTAAGATAGGACAGGATAGGAATAAAATTTATTTATAAGGTATATTTCTGTGTTAAATTAGTTTTAATTAAATTTAGAAAGCAATAATTTTTTCACAATTTCATTTTTATCTCATTTAATTATTACTTATTTGTCATTACTTGTCCAATTATAAAGTCAGTAGTCTGTAGTAAAACAGAAAACATTGATGTAATAAATGCCAATAATACAATTAGAAACTGGGTACAAGAATTCAGATTTTTTATGAATATTTATAATCTTTTAACATTAGACTTCTAACGATTATAGATAAGGTATTTATATTTTCACCACCTAAAACTAAAGACAACTCAGCCGTGGATTTCAAGCTAGTAGTTGAACTTCTTGTGCAAAATTGAAATATCTGTTTACCAGAGTATATATTTTGTATTTTATATTACATTTGGATTCATAATATGAATGATTTACATTACTTAATTTAATTATTTTTCTTCTTAATAGGAAAACAAAAATAATTGTTTTTTTTTGTTTACTGTACTCGTAATGTCTGCAATCAGGCACAAAATATCTAATAATGATGAAAAACTAAAGAAACAAAATTTTAGGAGAATTTATAATAAATATAGCTGAAGATTACTATAAAATGCAAATTTATTGTAAATGCATTCAAAATGTCAAAGTGACGAATATAAACATGACCTACAAAATTTACATTTAACAACATTTTATAGGTTTATAGTTGATTATAAAATGTGGTAAGAAATTGGGAAACAATCTACTTTATACACTGAAAGTGAATTATACTCTGTTTCTTCTTATTTGTTTTTAATGCAGTTGTAATTAAATTAAAAAGAAACCATTATGTTGAAATTTGTTTGGAAAGGCTAACATTTTATTCTTATAAAAGGACGAGGAAAAACCTATTATCAGATTTATAATGCGGAATTCCCCGAGTTGTGTTGTAATTTAGACACGAGTGTTCTGAGTTATTGATGACGAGCTGTTACCTGTACTTGAAAGTGATGAGTTTGATAACATTTTCAACGGGGAAATATTCAGTGACTTGGAAGATGAAGACATTTTGTCAGAGGTCAAAGAAGAAAACGATGAAATATTTGTTGAGCAAGACAAGAAACCGCATCATGAGCTACTAAAAACGAAAATTTTTCAAAATATGTATGCAAAGATGAAACTGAGTGGTCAAATATTCTTGTAAATACCAAAGTTTGACGTCCAAAAAGCAATATTCGGAGCCATGCCCTAGCCCTTACAGATTTTAGTTCTGATATTTTAATTTTTTTTCTGATTTTCTTTTCTCCAGATATACAGAACATTGTAACTGAAACAAATAGAAATGCGCAAGCATTTTATAATAAATGGAATAATCAAAATCCAAATAGAACTAAAGTTTATGTACCAGTTGATTCTAGCGATAGTGAGACTTATATTGGACTATTGCTTATACTTGGCGCCCTACACGGATCTAAAGAGGCCATCGATATGCTTTGGTGTAAAGATATTTGTTACTATTGTTCTATAGTACCTGCTGTAACGTCAAGATATAGATTCAATCAAATTACGTCATTTTTGTGTTTTAATAATTTTGAAACAGGCAAGAACGAAAGGCAACAGATAAACTTACGCCAAAAGAAATGTGTTATTATTTTTGTTTCCAATTGCAAAAAATATTGAAATCCAAGCGACCATCTATATACCGGGTGGTGCTCGGTGAGTGCGAACATAGGAATTTAACATGGGATATTAGTTTTATGCAATTTCCTGCTCTCCTGTACATTTTACGGAAAAAACTGTAGAGGGAAGATTTGTTCAGAATTAAAAGTTACCCATGAAACTGTTTTTACATGTTTTATTAAGTTTTTGGTTTAGCCGTAACATTAAAAATAAATTTCGAAATTTCTGTTACTTTGTAGCAATAGCCATGACTTTTCTTTTATTTTTATGACAAATGCGTTAAATGTCAATTTTTGATGTTTATTAAAGTTAATCTTATAATTTAAATTAAATCAAAAAAATCACATTTTTTATTCTTTGAACAAAGTTTTATTTTCATATTTAATAATAAATCAGTTTCAAGTTTATCAACAATTTCAATTTTTTTTTAAAATTTTAAATTACAATAATTTAATGTGAAATAATAAGTAATAATTGTAACAATATTATTTAATATACCTACATAAAAAAATAAAGAAATTACAATAAATGTTCAAACAAGCCACCATTTTCAGCAAGACAATAACCAAGTCTATTGTAAAACGAAGTTCTAACATTGGCTAATTGCCTGTCAGTAATATTATCACATTCTTCGAATATAGCTTGTCTTAGTAAATCTAAATTTTCGTAGTGTTTAGAGTAAATTTTACTTTTAAGATGCCCCCACAAAAAAAAATCGCAAGGAGCTAGGTCCGGAGATCTTGCAGGCCAATTTATTCCACCACCACGACCAATCCACCGATTAGGAAAAACCAAATCTAAATATTCCCGCACATTTATTCCATAATGAGCCGGGCACCCATCCTGCTGGAACCAAATATCCTCATCTACTGCAGCTGCCTCATCCAATGCAGGACCTATATGATTTTGCAGAAGTTCTAAATACATATCAGAATTTAAATTTCCCATAATTTCAAATGGTATAATCCTGTTCTTAAAAATTCCAACCCAAATATTAATTTTCTCAGGATATTGGGTACCTGTACACACAGTTAAATGATGATTTTCTGTGGTCCACATACGAGTATTCTGAACATTTGGTTCATTATTTAAAGTAAATGTACATTCATCTGTAAAACAAATCGACGAAATAAATATCTCGCTTATTTATCAACTTAGCAATTTCTTTCATATAACATGATTTATACAGCAACATGTAAGCTAGTTGATGACGGATGTACATTCATGATATCATTTCCGGTTTATTAGTAATTAATGTCAACTTTGAAACTTCAAATGGAACATACTATATTTTTTTACAAATTTGAAAAGTGCATAAAATTTGCTTTACAATCATGTAAAATAATCCATATGTTACATCATTAAAAAGTAAAATGGCGGGCAGGTTATTATACACCTAATCGGAAAGAGAATAGTGAGCCATGACTGTGGCTTGAAATAAAACAATTAACTAAAACAATTGTAGTTATTATTATTAAACGAAATCATATTTTTTATCATAATAATACAGAAAATAAGAATAAGGAACACTTAATAACAACAAAATGATTTAAAAAAAATATTCAAAATGGCCTCCCAGCCTCTTCAATACATTTTGCAGAACGTTTTGAAACAGAATAAATAGCCCTTTATATTTGGTCAGCAGAAAAAGATTCAATTGCTACTTCATTTTTATTCTTCAGTCCGTTGAATGTGTTTGTTGGTTCATTACTAACAAACTCTTTCACGTAGCTCCATACAAAAATCAAGTGGTCATATCGGGAGAAAATGCATTGAAGAGGCTGGGAGCAATTTTAAATATATTTTATAAAATCATTTTGTTGCAATCAAATGTTCCTTCTTCTTATTTTCTGTATTGTTATGATAAAAAATATGATTTCGTTTAATAATAATAATTACAGTTGTTTTAGTTAATTGTTTTATTCCAAGCCACAGTCATGGCTCACTATTCTCTTTCCGATTTGGTGTATAATAAAGTGCTCGCCATTTTACTTTTTAATAATGTAACATATGGATTATTTTACATGATTGTAAAGCAAATTTTATGCACTTTTCAAATTTGTAAAAAAAATATAGTATGTTCCATTTGAAATTTCAAAGTTGATATTAATTACTAATAAACCGGAAATGATATCATGCATGTACATCCGTCATCAACTAGCTTTCATGTTGCTGTATAAATCATGTTATATGAAAGAAATTGCTAAGTTGATAAATAAGCGAGATATTTGCTGGGTCTATTAAAATATAACACCATATATATATAAAGAATAATTTGCATAATATAAAAGATTGTTTTTATTATTTCGTGGTATAATGAGCAATCCGCAAATCCATCCGCTGCGGCTCTGACACTTCAACATACTTTATGACATTCGAAGAACACATATAGAAGATCCGGAAAAATTAGAACAACCATTACAGTGCAATCGTAGGCTATTCTGAATTTAATAAAACTAAAAGGCTCTTCTTAGCAAGATATTACATTATTTTAAATGAAAATGCAATTATTATTAAGTCATATTATTGTGTTTCTAAAATATTTTGCATCTATTTACTAAATAACTCCCTCTTGTCATATTCAATTTAACATACTTGCCTTGTTTACTTTTATGTTATTTTTTATTACTTTATTTGAATTCTTTAAACATTGCACCACCAAATGTCAGCTTTATGGTAATTTGCAATTTGTTGGTATTATCGTCAATTTTATTGTTCTCTTAGACGTAAGTGTTTCACCTCTAATTGATTAATTTGACTGAAGCGTGTAACTTATCTTCGTTTCGTTTTTAAATTGTTAAATTACTTTTTCAGCAAGAACTTCTTCTGATTGTTTTTTAATTAACATATCAAGCCAGTAATCGTTTTTATTCTTCCTTAATATACCTCCTCGACCTATTTTAAATGTTAGTTATTCCCGGCCAGTTAATTTTATCACCCTAAACATGCAAATTCGAATTAGACTACCAGCTTTTGATGACAGCCACTAACATCCGCAAAGCATACCAGTACCAGTTTAGTGAAGTCTACGTATTAGCACTACAACAACACGACATATATAGCCGTGAATTTTTAAAGAGCCAAAGCGACTTAATGAAGAGAGGGCGAGTAGTGCGACTGCGAAACAATGACGTCGCCAAACACAATTATGCCATTGTTTGACCGGTTGAATGTCAGTGGGCACGTACTCATGTCCTCCATCCTTCATCTCCAGTGCGTGGAGTGGAGTGGGGTTTGTTAGAAGTCTAGAGTGAAACGAACCATCATATCACCTCAAAAGATAGCTCTACGTTCCGTCAATGTTTTGAGGTAATATGTAAAGCATATGTAATCAAAAGATGTTTACTTATACGTTAATTGCAAAATAATGAACAAAGAATGATTTTGTTTTTGTTTATTCATAATTTTAAAAATATTACCTTGTGTGGTTTAGAATATTTAAATGTGATGATATTCACATCATTACATTGCTTAAAAAAAAGTAATACGATAAATATTATATTTTACACGTTTATTCGTATAACATCTTTCCTCACTCTTACACATTTTAATTTCACTACGCGTAAGCATTATTATTATCGTTACTACATACTTTTTTAAAATATTTCTTAAGAAAAAGCACTAGAAAATCTACGTAATAATAATTAAGTTTGCGCTTGCACTTTTATGAAATTTTAAACCTTGTTTACATGTTATAAAAGGTGTAAAATAAAATATGATTAGTCAGTTGAATACAGAAATCAATTATCTACAAAATTTATTTGAAGCATTTTGCTTTAAAATCAATAGGTGAACATATCGTATTTAAAAAAAAATAACATTTTATCTCTTATTCTGCTCGTAATCTATCTATAAAACATTTAATTTGATACCAAAAAAATATGTTTTTAATGACTTAAAAAAACCATTTTGAAAGAAATCTTTTTTTATAATCTTTCATTTTATAATAAACAGAATAGGATTTTATTCACATTTGCTGAAACAAATTATAATCAGTCTATTATAATTTGTAATAATATATATTTCGACAAACCCAATTTAGACTAAATTTAAACAGTTGATCAAAATTTTGTAAATGACGTTAATAACAATCCTGATCATACCGATAACTGTTTTTTCGGAGAAACAGACTCGGATTTCCATTCTTCCCAAGATTTGAACTATTAAATCTTACTAACCACCAAAGTAAACTCTCCTTCATCATTACTTCTGAACATAATCTCAAAATTCTCATTCGCACTGGAAGCACTAAATCTTTTATAAAACCTGACATAGCATATAAACATTCCCTCCCTTATAACCAATTTCAAATTATCACTGCTCATGGAGCGACCATTGACCTACACAGTATAAGAGTTCTTATTTTTAAAATATTTAATAACAAGGACAAAAAGTTATCTCATCGAAGATATCATCTTTTTAATTTCCACGAACAATTTAGTCATAATCTAAATAGTTTTTAAAAAAATATCGACACGCACAACCATTTAATTATAACATTACACACTAAAATTAAAATACAATATTATGAATCTTTAAATGGCCATGGCCACAATTGTTTTGTATCATATTTATAAATAATTTTTTTATTTAAACATGATAACATGGTGATCTCTAATTTGAAAGACTGTACAATTAATATATATTATTATTGTTTTTAGTTCCGTTTGTATTAATAGTGTTATATTATCATTATGTTTTATTTTCATTTTCAGGACGGTTTTGACAAGTCAGTATGGTAATATTACCGTACAGAATACAGTTATTACTTACTTACCAACCTACTTTTGTGCATGTAAACGTAGATTTAATATCCTGAAATCGGTAATGAAAGAAACGTGAGTGTCTAGTTACTTAGCAACATAAAATACTGACTGAAAATGTAAATCAAATATTTCTTTTAATTTAAATTAATTTCAAATATTTATTATTTGTTCATAAGTTTCAGGTAAAATGTTATACGTAACACGTCAGTAAAGCGTCGTACAGGATTCGTAAGCTGTTTCAGGCCTCGCTAACGCTCGGCATGCAACTATCTACTCATACTGTAATTGAACAATTTTCTGACTTTTTACGTAAATTATTATTATTAGTAGGTATTTAAATTTTATATTGATAAAATAAGTATAATTTCACATTTTGTAGTAAAAAAATGTTCATTGATTTGAAACAACAAATACAACCTTTATGGTGTGTTTTGAATCAGAGAAATAAATTATTCCGATAGTTATTTATTTATGTTACGCTGTAAAACAGGAACCATTTACAATACAGGGTTCAGACTCACCGAGCCGTATATTTTTAGCTTAAGTGCGATTCGAATTTAGGATCCTCGGATTCGAATTCAGCAACGCTATACACACCACTGTACTGCCGGTACCTAGTCGTTGCTAAATAACAAAAAATACAGTACGGAACTCAGTTTATATACAACCTTGTAAGAAAGAAAAACTTCCTTCCCTAAATTGAGGAAAGAATAGCCTATTGTAATACAAGTATCGAAAGTGTTCTGTTCATACACGTTTTCCAATGGCTTGTCAACACATGTATTATATTTTTTTTCCTACGACAATTTTAGCAAGGTACATACCTAGGAATGTCATGAGTATCATTACAGTCGTAGATGTCAGTTTGAAATCCGAGTTAGTAGAGCGAGAATTTTAAGACCTGTTATGACTTATAACATCCGTAGTTTGTTCAATAATTTACCAGTTTCAGAATCTAAATACGTTAATGTCATTAATAAATATTATTTTTTGAAATTATTTGATGAATAACGTCTTTGTCCTCATTTTAGAAGGTGAACAAGTAAGTCTATGGTCAGGATGTTTTTATTTAACGCCATGGTTACAATTGTTTTGAATTATATTTATATTTTTTTTTATTTAAACATCATAATGTGGTCATCTCTAATTTGAAAGACTGTACAATTAATATATTATTGTTGTTTCGATTTCGGTTTGTATTAATGGTGTTATAATCATTGTGTTTAATTTTCATTTAATTTCATATAAAATTATGCTCCGAGTGATACCTATATGCAATAAACCTTTTTTTATCAAAAATGTTTCATTCGCGGAACACACGTAAAATAAAATTGACAATTTGACGCTATTTACAGATTTAAAATAAAAAAATAACTAGAACAGTTTTGATTAACTAACTTTTAATTTGCATCTATTTCATAAAAGACATATATTTCAAAAATGATTTTGCAATAATGTGATACAATTTTTAATTCTGATATCCGTTTTTAACTTTATTTTAAAATTAATAGAATAGAAAATTCTGGCAAATAGGAAAATTATTATTGTATTTCCTATATAACACAAATAGAAACGGTGTGTAAATATATAAGTACAAGATCATATTTATTTTTATAAACGATAAGAAAAATTACAACTAAACACTTTAAGAATGTTGAACATAATTGATAAAACATAATTTCAAATAAAACTGAAACAGATTTAACTTAAATTTTTAAGTTGCAACAAATGAAGAACAAATAAGTGAGCCTCAAGGTAACGCCGTTTTGCAGTACTAATATAGTTTTTATTTTATTTGTTATAAATATACTAAAATATATAATTTTTTTAAAAATGTCTCAATATGCAATTTAAGGTAACATGTAAAAATATGCCTTAACAAGTAAAACTACAAAATCCATACTTCAACCTGAAACAAATTTATGTCCAGTAATTTTTTTTGCTATCGTTGAAAACCAAATGCCTTAGCATTTATCATAAAGAATTCTCAAATATATTTCCTTGACAGTATTCATAATCATAGCCCATACATATAGTTTTATATCATAATCAAAGTGATTAAACAAAACTTGACTGGTGATACTGAAATCGGTTTCAATATCTAGTTATTTATGACACTCATACTATATTGTATGTTACATTAATAAATTGAAAATGTGAATAAGTATATATCAAATCAAAGTATAAAAAAATTTAGAACAAATTATTTGTTAGTCATCTTTATTAACAATCGAACGAAAAATCATTACAAAAACTTAAACATCTATAGATTTATAAAATCTTATGCTACATCCATCCTTAGAATTATTCTAAACTCGGAAAAACAATAAATTGAAACGTATTGTATATTACGTAACATTTACATCAACAAAACAATATAAAAAAATGTTATGAATTATTATTTGTATTCTATGGGTAAAAATGCGCATGAATTTAGTGAAAAATATAATATTTTTAAAGATCATATAGCTGCCGTTATACGTGAGTTTATATATGAAATAAAAATGTATATTAACTCGTTTACAGTCTATCTTGAAATTCTACAGACCAACTAACACACTGGTCTTGGAAAAAGCAATTTTTGTTTTTATTATTAAGTATGTCATAGTAACGTACTATATTTGCTATACAATTTTATGAGTATAAATAACATATTTAAATTAAAAGTTAATAAAGAGCTATAAAAAATTCATATAATTTTTAATGCAATAAGCTAATCGCCTGTATAAGCAAGAATTAACAAGTTGTCCCACGAAAACTGTGTCATAGGCAATTCAGATTAAATGTATGTTTTCAGCTATTTCCTATTTTGGAGAAAGAAATTTAAATAAAAGTTGTTAATAATTTTTTTTCTTAATTAGTTGATTTACGATTATAATTAACTTGACAAGCATCTAAGTCAAAGTTCAATAAACAGTCAAGAATATATTTTAATAATAATATAAGCTCATCAACAATTTTTGTATTTTGTATTACAAAACCTCGTACCAAAATATATCGATCAGTGAAAATTCGATTTCAAATTTCACAGTATTAAGGGAGATATGATTTTTAAAATATAAAAAAATATTTGTCACCTTATCTGTACTAACAAGTGGCACTCAAACAGTTGATTTTAATGATCTTTCTAGTTGTTTTAATATTTGTTAAAAATTCCAGTGAATATTACATGTTAAAATTGGTCAATATTTATATTCAGCGAAGTTCTAAAATAGTAGTTTGTGTATCAAGTATATAAAAAATGCTTCACACACGTGTTGCACACTATATTTTTTATGCGAATTTACATTTAGAAAATGAATCTAGGAAAAAATTGTTTAATTTTCTTTATTATGACAATTGTAATCATTGATAGTTATGTTACATTTGTCAATTTTTCAAACCTGACACCACCTGTTTCGTCTAACGATTTCTTCGTAACATTGTTACTTGCCGTATTATTTTGATTCGACAAAATTTTGTTTGAAATATAAATTTTTCTATTCAATGAATTTTCAACGTAACCTTCGACAACCGCTGATGATTTCCAGCCTCCGTGTTGTTTTAACGGTACCTCGACTAATAGAGAAACAAATGATCGTCTAAAGCAATGGCCCGAGTATTTTCTGGATTTGATAGTTTTAAGTATTTCGCAATTTAATCTTCCAAATTTGTTTATACCAATAACTTGACGGGTACATTTTCCACCTTGAATATATTTTTATATAATTCCAAATATGCATTATTATCGCCTTACTTTAATTTATAAAAATTTCTCGTCAGGTGTCTCCTTTATAAACTTGAAAATTTGTTCTTTTTTTTAAACACGTGATTTTTTTCTAGTATATCCGTCATTCTTTTTTTTTTAAATAAGCAAAAACTTTCGAATATTCACTAATGTTTATATTATGCTTAATGTTGAAAGTATTCTTTAGCATCGAATAGTGACTCCAGAGTGTTCATGATTTAAAATTCTTCCCCAATTCTGACATATATGCTAATATTATATTTTCTGAATACGAATTAATATTCTTAATACTGCGCCATTTATTAAATTTTTTAATATGCATTTTCATAAATTTCCAGCGATTTTTGTGGTAATATCAGAATACATAATAAACTACAAATTAAGGAGCGAACCATTTTTAGTTTGACAGTTTTCACAATATAAACAATATGAATAGTTAAACTAAAAAACAAGCACGGCACTCTGTTAAAATTCGTATCCATGACAACAAAATATAAGAGCTCTTATTGGCCTAGTGCGTAAAATAAACTCCATAAGACACATTGCACTTTACGCACCGCTGTTCACTTTACGCATCGCTGTCAAAAAGTTGAACTTCACACACTACGATCAATGTGTGAAGTTACTATTTCAAGTACGGTCGTTTAAAATACTCATTTTGAGCTCTAGGGTGCACGTTGTCATGGTAATGTAAATGCTGAAAAAATCACGTACTTCGCTTATTGACATTAGTGAAAAAATGAACATTTTTTGACAGTTGTAGATGAAAATTATGTACAACGTTATAACTATCATGACAGTTGAGCGACGCTAGAGGTACTCAACTTTTAGTACTGCTTGGGGCGGCAGAAAAACGTTCAGCCATTGTGAAGTAAGTACAGATGACGTAACCAGTGTTGGGACAGATAGCAATTTTTATTATCTAGATAATAGATGACAGATAGCTTATTGTAAATTATCTAGATAAAGATAAGATATTTTATGTTATCTAGATAAATTTCAGATGACAAATTAGATATTTGAAAAAAAATGTTTCGCAAATACATTAATAAACATAAACTAAAGTTATGTAGGTACTGAACTGAAGAATAAAATCATATATAATAATATTTCTTTTAATTAAAAATTACCACTTATAACATCATCACGTCAATCACATATCACATCACAATGACATTGTAGACTTTTATTGTAAAAATAGGGGTCTCATTCCGGAATACTAAAAATATTTATTCATAAATTTTTGGTAACGCCCCTTAATAAAAGCCTATGTGCGCTACTGGAGCCCATTGCAGACTAAAGGTTACAAACAAAACATGTCAACTGGTGGCACCATCATTCACCATATCAAGTAGAAATAATAAGAATAAATAAATTTGAACAAGAATTGTCAATTGTAAAACTATAAGTAATCAAAGTTATTTTTTACGGTGTTTTACGAATGCCTAATGTGCTTTAATATGAATATTACGATGGCGCAGCACGAGTGATATTCATAATCTACTTAACTTTGACTACGATTCGTATTTGAGGGTCTATTCAATGAACCAAATCTATTTTTTAATTTAAAATAATTTAAAATAGCATTAGTAATGTTTTCATAACTATAGCAACCAGAAATACAGTTACTGTTCCTTACAGACATTTTGCAAATTTTCAGTGTGGAAAGTGTTTTTTGTGCGTATTTGTCATAATAAATATCAAAGTATATTCAATTTATAATGGAAAGTGTGTCAAACAGATTTGGAGAAAAATCAGAGGCTGAAATTGAAAGCGACATTCAAAGGAATGTGCCTATAAATACACAAAAATACCGAAAATCTGTTTGGAACCAGTTTCATAATATTATGTTGGAAAAAAATTATAAACTTGTAAACTCAACTTCACCAATGGAGTTAAATATTATATTAAAATATTAAAACAGCAAGACAGGCTACAAATGTTGCAAGAAAGCTATTGCAAATTCGCCTAGAAAAAAGAACCAATAGCGCAGAAGCTGTAACTGAAAATGTCTGTACAAATATCCTTCAAGCAATGTCAATTTTTCAAATTGTACATTTAATTTTAATACAAAATAATTTTATGTAATTCTATGTATTTTAAAATGAAATGTCCATTTGTTTACAATATTCACTTAAAAGTACTGGTACTGAATAGTCGACACAACGTTACTAGTACAAAATATGCATTAAAATTTAATTGGCTGTGAAATTCAAAATCCAGCATTAGTATTGGACTACTTTTGATAGATGACAGGTGAATTGAATAGTTAAGATTCTAAACATTTCAAAGTGTACAATATTTTTATACTGATATATTTACAGTATCATTGTTAATATTTACTTTCTCAAACAAACTCTCAAAAGACAAACGCTTATTTATGTGATTTAGAGTATTGACTCTTAAAATTATCAAAATCCTACATATATTACAAATTCTTTTACAAATTTTAAATAACAAATAAAAAATTATTTTAAATTTAGAATAAGTTGATGGACATTAATGAGTTTTATCAGATATCAGACTTGTAATTCTACTTATGTAGAGAGGTTTCGGCTACTTGTTTGTCATTTTCAAAGTAACATATTATTCCTCTAAAAGAAACAAGGAAGCAAGGGTAGCAGAAAATTCATTTCCCATGCTAATCAGAAAGATTTATGATTTTTCTACCCATAGGCTATGAACTCGTTTCAGCTCTATAAATTTGTATACCTGCATAAATTAATATAAAAACATTTACCTTCTCCAAGACAAGATCTTAGCATTCGGGAAACAATTCAATCATAATACTCATTTCAGACTATAATATTAAAGAAACTAAAAACAGCAAAAAAAAATATTATTTTTATCAATTACTTTCATATTGTAACATCCTAGTGAGTCGAAGTACATAAAAAGTGAATATACTTACAGTTCAGTAGTAAATTACCATTAACCTTCTATTTTAAATTACAGTAGAAGCATAGCTAGGTTTTTAGTGCCCTTGGCAAATTTTGTATTGACCACCCTTGTTCAAGTATTAATATACTACAATACTGATATTATTATATTACAAGCTGTCCCACAAAAAAATGCAACATACCGCCAAGAACGACTAACATGGAAAATTCGTTTTCCGCTATCATCGACATGTTTCAATTTATTTCTTTCATTTCAACTAAATTTTATTTTAAAATTGAGCAAAAACCAATATTGTCGTAAAACGAGAATAACTAAAATACGTTTAACTGTTACAAATATATTTCAAACTTGATTTTTAACAGTAACTAAATAAGTAAAATGAAATATGTAGATTGATTTAACATCCAGTAAATTTTTCAAAATTTCAGTTGTACATGAAATTCTGAGTTCATCAATGTATAATAAATTAATTTTGTATTGAAAATAATCGTAAAAATTAAAATAATATTTTCAAATATTTCTTTCTTTATCTATCTACCTATTTATTATATAAGTTAAATGTCTATGAAAACAACATATAAAATAAAACAAATAAATTCACTCAACAAGTTTTTTAATTTAAATTTTTTAATTGGCTGCAATTATCTGTAATGTAAAATTAAATTCTTCTCATTGTTCGTAATAATTTCTAGTTTTCCCGGTAATGCTACGGATGACGGATGACTTGATTTGCACTGTCTATTATTTTTTTATCGTTTTAGATGACGTTTATCTAAGCAGTATTTTGAAAGTATAGAAATATAATAAAATTCATACTGTTTATAAATGATTAGCTGATCGCCGTAGCAGATATACAACAGAAGCATTTAATAAGTAATATTACGACAAGACATTAATTTGTACTTTTCTGTTTGTGTCAGGTCACTGTCAGTCAATGAATAGTTTTTACGGTTTTATTCAATTCTGTGATTGTTCTGATATTTCGAAGAAGTTATAATGAGACCAAGTACCTATGTACTAGTAGTCACCTGACAAGTAAATATCATCAAATGTTTTCGAAAATCTTTTATTAAAATTTCCAAAATTAACGTCACCTCTTGACGTTAGTCGGTACAATTAAACATTTTATTGTGACAAATTATTCATCAACTTTTGTTAAACCTTTTCACTTAGCTTTTGACCGCTTAGATATTGCAAAATGGAATTTAACAATTTGTTAGAGATAGGTTTAATTCGACAGATTTCCAATACATCACATCCACGATTTTTCTTTAAATTTAGAAAACACAATTATTTATTCTAAATTAGATTTAGTTCAAGCATATAATCAAATTCCTGTAGATAGTTGTTAGTAATTCAATATCTACAACTGCAATTATCACACCTTATGGCCTCTATGAATACATTGTCATACCATTCGGTTTGAAGAACAGTGATCAAATTCTTTATTAATAATGTAATCAAAGGATTAAAATTTGGTTTCGTATATATTGATAATTTATTAATCGCAGGAAATTCTTTAGTTAGAACATTTTTTTTGTAAAATATCGCATTCTCTTTAAAAAAGACAAATGTTAATTTGGAATCAAGAAATAGAATTTTTAGTTCATTCAATAAATTCAACAGGAATTAAACCGTTAAAAAATAAAATTGACGCTATTTAAAATTTTCCCGTACTTTCAACACAATGCAAACTATGAGAATTTCTTGGGATGGTAAATTTGTACCACAGGTTTATTTCCTAGTGTGCAACTATACTTCAACCAATAATTAAATTGTTAAATAATAAGTGTAGTAATAAAGAAGTAGTTTGGTTTAGTATTGAAGCCATCAATTTAATTCAAATTAAATCCACTTCACAATACTGCAAATATTTTAGCTGACACTTCAAACACCAGAGTTGGTACTGGTTTCCAACAATTTGTCAAAAATAATTGAGAACAACTGCTTATTTTTCAGTTGCATTATCAAAAACTCAACAAATATACAGTATATTGAGAAAATAATTATTAGCAATATTTCTTTCTATTACAAAATTTCGGTATTATATTGAAGCCAAATATTTTTTTGTATTAACAAATCACAAACTTTTATTTCTAAACTTAAATTGACATATATTACTCTAGAGATATTAGATATTTAGATTTTATTTTTCAATTCACTCATGATTTACGTCATATATTTCAGCTACAGATAACTGTAGCTCATGCTTTATCGTGATTTAATTTAAATTATCAACACCCACAAATAGATTGCAATGAAATAGAATTAAAACAAATTGATGATAAAGAACTTCATAAATAAAACATTATCCTTCTGCACATCTTAAATTCGTTGATTTAGATTTATCAAATTCTAACCTCCATATTTCATGTGCTGTTTCAGTAGGTCATAAAAGTCATGACATAATTTTTTTAAAAGTTGCATTAACTGTTAATATTGAAAAATTACTAAGCACATAATTTCTCCTATTAAAGATTTTGTGACACCATCTGTTAGATTTGGTATGATTCACATTGGTTTAATTAATTTCTCTCAATAGAATGGTTATTTTTCTGCTCTCACGTGTATTGATCGTGTACTAGATGGCCAGAAGTAATTCCCATTAAAGACTCTTCAGCTATATTAGTTGCACTGGCATTTGTTGAAAGTTTGATTTGATGCTTTGGAGTTCCTTCAGTTATTACATCTGATAGAAGTCAATAATTTAAATCATTGTGATATAAAAACTTAAGTGTAGTGCTGCAGAATTAGTTTATAGTAATAATAATGCTTTAACACTTCCTGTAGAGTTGCATCGCTTCGATCGAAGATTTCTAGATCCTTTTTTGGAGGGCATCACTCTCCATTTCTGTCTTAGATATTCTTGGCCATGTTGTTTCATTGTGTCCTGTCTTCAATCTTTTCCAATATCCAATACCCGCTTCCTTCAAATCATCCTCTACCTCTTGTAACCACGTTGATCTTGGTCTTTTTCTTTTACCGCCGGGGGGCCACATTAACATTTATTTAATTGAGTCCTGCTCACTAGCCCTCCAGACGTGTCCTAGCCATTTTATTCTTTGTTGCCTAATTTTCTTTACTACATCTACTCCTTGTAGTTATTTTTCAATCTCCTGGTTTGTCCTCATCCTGTATTCTGTCTCTGTTACCTTTATTGGCCTTAGTATTTTCTTTATTATCTTTCTTTCAGCTATTCTCAGTTTCTCTTTATCTTTCTTTGTCATTGACTTGTTTCGACAGCGTATAATGTTATTGGCCTTATTATGGTCTTTTTCTCTTATTTCCATCTCCCTCTCGCCTTTGTTTGCCAGTATTACCTCTAGATATTTAAACTTATCCACCTGTTCGTAGCTTTCTTCATTTATTTTAATAAATTTCATCTGTATCATTATTTTGGTCTTCTTCTGATTTATTTCTAGTCCTATATCTCTTCCTTCCTTTATTATGTCCTCCAGCATCTCTTTCATCACACTCCTGTTTTTTGCTATGATCGCAATGTCATCCGCGTTTGCCACCACTTGCCCTTCCCTTCTTTTTATTAGTTTTCTTCTTACGTACTCTAACGCTAGATTGAGCAGGGTTGCTGATAGAGCTTCACCTTGTCGTACTCCTTTGTGTACTCTTATTTCTTTCGTTTCCCCTTTTTGAGTTTTAATGCTTATCTTTCTATTTCTCATAGTCATATCCATCATTCATCTAAGCTTTCTTGGTACCTCTAATTTTTCTAATTCTGTCATTAGCTTTCTTCTTTTAATTGAGTCAGCTTGTCTGAAATCAATAAATAGCATCTCAATTAATATTTTGTGTTCTATTTCTTTCTCCAGTATCTGTTTTATTGTGTGAATGGCGTTCGTGATCGATTTCCCTTTCACAAATCCCCATTGATATTGTCCTTCTCTATCCCTCGTTGTATCCATTATTCTTCTTTGTATTAATATTGATAGTATTTTAGAAGTTGTGTTGAACAGTGATATAACCCTGTTAATTATCTCCTTTATCTCTTCTAGGGTTGGTTCCACCAATTTACTTTCATTCACTACGTTTACTTCATTAATTCACTCATATTCTGGTCCATTTAACAGCTCTTTAAAATACTCTGCCAATACTTGCTTGTACTTTTGTTCGTTTTCTGCCAATTTTTCGTTCCAATGGTAAGCCTCTAAATTGAAACACACTGTATATGCCATAAAATAAGTAAAATCGATTCAAATTTGTATATTAAATTATATTTACTATGAAAGTAAATTTATTTTGTATTATTGTAATACTGGGCGTACGATATTTATAAAGTATTTGTATATTATTTCCAAAAGTACGATAGTAATTTAGATATTAAAAATAGAGTATACTCATGTTCATAGTAAATAAAATGTTTTAAATGATATTAAATACTACAAACCTCGATATTTTACATTAAACTATAAATACCATAATTAAAAATTATGTATAGCAACAAAATGAAAATACGAGTTAGACTATGCATAATTATAGATTTTATTAGACATTTAACTTGACATAGATTTATGTTGTGAATTGCGATTTAATACCGTACTATTGAGGTCACAAACAATAACCGCATAGGACTTCCGTCCTTTACCATGATGTACGCCGCATTTCTATTGACAACCGGAGAACAGGCAAAATCATATCCATAAATGCAAATTAAATGCATTGCTGTTAAACATGATGTTACAGCTACACGTTAATTAAAGCAATCATTGAAATGAGAAGCTTGGGAATAAACAAAATCAGTCAAATCATTCGTTAATCTCATAAGTTTTTGCTGATTCAACAGGTGAAACTCAAAACTGTTACTCATAAAACGATAAATAGTAGTTATAATAGAAATACATCAACAATTTTGAATGTTGTTGTATCTGTTCATTTTATGACTTATGATGATAGACTATAGACAGTTAGTATTTGTAAATCTATTTTGCTGTTTGAGAAACTATAATATATCATTGTTCTTTGCTACATCTCTGTAAAAAAATATGTTTTTATAAAATTTATTATAGGTTATTCATCGAGTCATATAATGGAGTCATATGAAAATAAAAAAAGTTACCGATCTTCTTGCAGACATGAAATTTATGGCTAATATGAATATTACTATGACAATAATCAAATATAATACCCCGAGAGCTTGAAAATTATCGGGTATTTCCCGATTGTTTCGTTGCGTAGCAACGATTGAGATAAGTTTTGCAAAACTTATCTCAATCGACGCTACGCAGGGAAACAAGAGGAAAATACCCGATTAATTTTCAAGCTCGAGGGGTATTCGACTGATTATTTTTGATGATTCTGAATAGCGCATAGGTTACAACTGTCATAAAAATGATTGTTTATCGTCTAGCAACCTAGCCGGGAAATTATCGAAAAATTATCGATATAATTTAGATCTCGTTGTACCATGTGATGTTAAATGCCACG
The DNA here is from genome assembly GCA_947425015.1 of Pterostichus niger. Taxonomy (NCBI): domain Eukaryota; kingdom Metazoa; phylum Arthropoda; class Insecta; order Coleoptera; family Carabidae; genus Pterostichus; species Pterostichus niger. Next base: position 24,482,624 of record OX380336.1, on the reverse strand, counting down.
CTCTTATTGGTCGAAATTGGGGTTGAAAAAATAATCTAAATAATATTTTTTATGCATAAATTTCTTAAAATATGTTCTCGGTAATCCGATTGTGACGTCATTCATTCGATTACAAACGATATTACTTAAACATACATCTACAATTTCAGTGTTATACTCCAAACATTTCAAATTAACGATAGATTTCTAACGACCTTTTGGAAAAACAATTGAGAATCAGTCGATTATAATTTTTAGTAATTTTGCACGAAATCTCTCTTCAACACATTTAATTTGTTACCAAATACGATATGTTTCTTATTACTTTTATTTGGATATAAGAAACGATAAATTTCTAATGACTTTTGGAAACAAAATTGTAAACAATTGATCCTAATTTTAAAAATTCAGTTCGATATCTCGCTTCTAACCCTTTAGTTTGAAAGCAAAGCCTAAACCAATTGACAATCAGTTCATCTCGTTCGTCAGTACGGTGATGTGGATAGCGTTATGGAATTCAAATCCGGGAATACCGAGTTCGAATTGCACTCAAGCTAAAAATTATCTGAACTAGCATACTGTGGCTCGGTGAGTGCGGAGCCTGTATTGTAATTGGGATTAAATTCCTGTTGTACAGCGTAACGTAAATAAATAAATAAATCTCCGTTTTTGACCATTTTGTTGAAAATCTCTCATCAAAACCGTTATTTTGATATCAAACACGATAAATTTGTAAAATTTTTAGGAAAAACTATTCAGAAGTAATTAATATCTAAAAATGTGACATGTCCACTGACCAACGTCAAAACACTTTTAATTTTGCTCCAAAAACGCATGTCTTTTCAAGATTTCTTGCACATCATGTCCACAATAATAAAAAAAGAACATCTACGGTCGATTAGACATTTTTCAGTGAACATGGCGTATTTTTAATTATAAATTAATTAAATATAGAATTTTATAGAGTTCTTTCGAAATATTGTACGCATATTGTAGGAATGAGGGGACTTTTTATTATAATTACATATTTTTCAAATATATATATATATATATATATATATATATATATATATATATATATATATATATATATATATTTAAAACATAACATTTTCATATGACAGTCTATATACAAATATTGACAGAAATAGTTGATACACCATCAACTTGGCTACGTATTTCTACAACAAAATTAAGTTAAATTTCTTCATGATGAAAAACAGACTGATTGTTAATTGTTTTTTTCTAAAGGTCGTTAGAAATTTAATTTGTTTGATATCAAACTAAAGGGTTCAAAGAGAACTTTCAAACAGAATTATTAAAAATTGTAATCAACTGATTAAAAATTATTTTTTTCTAAAATTAATTAGAAACATACCGTGTTTAGTATTAAATTAAATGTTTTGAAGAGAGATTTCAAGCAGAAAATTATAAATTACAATTGATTGATTACCAATTGTTTTTCCTAAGAGTCATTAGAAATCTATCGTATTAGGTAACAAACTAAAGTGTTTGAAGAGAGCTTACGAACAGAATTATTAAAAATTGTGATCAATAGATTACCAATTATTTTTTCTAAAAGTCATTTGAAACATAGCGTGTTTTGTATCATATTAAATGTATTGAAGAGAGATTTAGAGAGATTTAGAGCCAAACAATTACAAAGGTGTCCATTGATTTCCTAAAAGTCGTTAGAAATCTATTGTGTTTGGTGTCAAACTAAAGGGTTTGAGAGAGCTTTCTAACAAATTTTTATAAATGTTGATCAACTGATTGTCAATTTTATATTGTTTCAAAAAGTCATTAGACACATATCGTGTTTGGTATCAAATTAAATGTTTGTAAGAGAGAATTTGAACAGAATAATTAGAGATTATAATCGATTAATTGGCAATTGTTTTTCCTAAATGTTATTACAAATCTATTTTGTTTGGTGTCAAACTAAAGAATTTGAAAAGAGTTTTAGAACAGAATTATTAAAAATTGTTTATGTTTAAAATCATTAGAAATATTTCGTGTTTGGTATCGAATGAAAGATTTCAAAAAAAGATTTCGAGCAATATGGTAAAAAATGATGACTTATTGATTATCATTTGTTTTTTTCAAAAGTTCATAGAATTATAACGTGTTTGTTATCAAATTAAATTTATTGAAATATAATGTTGACTAAAATGAGCTATAATTATCATCATTATTGTTAATTGTTTTGTCTAAAAGCTATTAGAATCCATTTGGTGTTTGCTATCAAATTAAAGATTTTGTGGAGCGATGTCCAATAAAACAGAAAAAAATTGTAACCGACTGATTGTAAATTATATTGATCTAAAAGTTATTGAAAATATACTTTTTACAGTTCTTATGAAAGGTCTGAGAGGTAATAAAATAAAGCTAAAATTATCATCGACTGATTGTCAATTATTCTTTCTAAAACCTCCTCGTGTTTGGTGTCAAATTAAAAGTTTTAAGGAGAGATAATATATACATATCAAATCATGGCCCCCAAAAATTTTAATGGAGGGAGAGCCACAAAAATAGTTTTAATGTGGTGAAAACTGTGGAACCAAACCCGTGTTCTCAAATCCACAGGCTGACTTGATATCACTGTGCTACGTACCCCATAATAAAATAATGGCGCAAAGATAATGTGATATAAAAATATCTCATCAAAGTTTTCTAAGATATTATGTGATATAAAAATATCTCATTAAAGTTTTCTAAGATATTATAAGTTTAGAAGATGACATATAGTTTCCGAATTCTCCAATTAATTTTTAATATTTCAAAATATTTGTACATTAATACTATTTATATGCAACAAAAACAAAGTTTTAGATGAATTTGCAGGATATTTGTATGCAAAACTAGTTTTAAAACATAATTTCGTATATTACGTTAAGACATATCTATCTACAAAAAATAATCCATGTTCATATGTTTAGATGCACTTGCTAATAATTTTATACTTAGTAATTAATTCAGTTTTATACAGCACAAATGGTTGAAACATTTAAATAATGTTTATATATGTATATATATATTTATATATCAACACCATAAAAAATTAAGCTTTATTTAAATATAACATTAAAAGCGGACTTGTATGGGCCAACTGAATCTGAAAGTGATTTTAAAAACGACCGACTTTGGAATGTATTATAGAATGTGATTATTTCGTGTGATCTAGGTGAGAAAGTTAAATGCGTCAAAAGAGTAATAAAATAAAGTTTTAATGATTTCATGAGAGACATATTGACGAATTATTTCAGTATGAATAAAAGAATGTGTTGGTTGGGCGTGAAGAAATTAAGAAGTGATAGTGTAAAGACGATGAAATCGATTAAGAGTGCAGATGATCAGTTATTGTGAAATAAGGATTAGATGGTGTAACTACTTTAGAGGTTAATATTGTAATGGAAATCGACCGAATAACTGTAGTAAAATATAAAAGAAAATGTTAGAAATGTTGAATGGTATATAGATGAGAGTAATATTATTTTTGCATTGTTGTATCTGAACAAGGTGTCCGGTTTGGATGGTATTACGAATGAGATGTTCAAGTATGGCTGTTAGTGGTTAATTAATTGTTTATATTTTGTTTGAAATGGTGTATGGCTCTTAATAATTGGAAACGTCCTATCATTTGTTCTTTATCTTAGGGCAGCGAATGTACTAATTTCCCTGCGATATGTTTGTTGAATGTGGTAGGAAAGTTTTACATGAAGATTCTCATAATGTACAAACCTTCACAATTTCCAAGTTGATTGATATGCCTTTTTGCCTGAGAGAAGGGGTGAATATCAATTATATTATCTTCGTATGATTGTTAAGAAGGCACTTACTAAGAATAAGATGATCTGTGGCTTTCTCGATCTCAAAAATAGCTTATGTTCATCGAGAGACTTTGTGGAATATACTTCTGGAGTATGGTATAAATGGTAATTCATTGGGACCGATAGAAAGGTTGCGGTGAGAATTAATGGTAAATTGAGTGATTGGTTTTGTATAGATGTTGACGTGAAACAAGGTTGTGAGATGTCTCCGTGGCTGTTTAATTCGTATATTTATTTATTTATGTTATGCTGTACAGCATGAAATTAATCCCAATTACAGTACAGAGACACCGAGCCACAGTGTGGTACTTCATATAATTTTTAACTTGAGTGCGATTCGAACTCAGGATCTCCAGATTCGAATTCCGTAACGCTAACACCACCGTACTGCCGGTTGGATGTGTGATAGGGTAGATTGGCGGTAATGTAGTGCCTGCGTTAGCTTATGCGGATGATTTTGTAGTAATGGGTGAATCTGAAGGACAATTTAGAAGAATGAAGTAATAAAAGCTTTAAATTTGTTATTGAAAGTTATAAATGTAAAGTATTAGTGTTAGTCTGGGTCAAGTTAATGTGTTTTATACTTGAATGTATGGATCGTGAAATTGAAAAAAAGTATCTGTGGAATTCAAGATATTGGGTGTTTTGAGAACAGAGATGCTCGATTAAGTGACTATAATAGTGTATTAGTGCCTACATCTACATATGGTAGTAAATGTTGGGTGTGAATGAAGAAACAGCGTATAACTATTGTAAAATTGAGGTTTTAGAGGGGTGTGTGTGGATATACTAGAGGAGATAGTGTCCGTAATACATTGGTGTATACGACTGTGGAATTGAGAAAAATGTTATTACAGTGGATATAAGTCAGTTAAGATGATTTGGGCATGTGGAACGTATGTTGAATAAACTATTGAAGTAACAGGTGTATGTTGCTGAAATTGAGGTTTAAAGAATACGTGGACGACCTATGAATAAATGGATAAATATGATTGAAGGATTGTTGTGTGAACGAAAGATGCTCAGTGTGAGAAAAAAATTTGCTTATATGAAAGGAATTGTAAATGTGATTTAAGCGAAAATGTTATGTCAGGATAGAAATGTTTTGCTAAAATTAATTGCGGCATTAATCTAACAAATAAAGACAAAAGCAGGATTATTGATTTAAGATTCGTTGTTTAGTTATTTCGTTAGAGTGTTTACCTGCAATTGTTAATTAATGAAACAGGTGAATAGGAGCGAATGGATGGATGTGATTGAAGGGTTATTGCGTGATTCTGAGTGTGAGAAATAAATGAGGAAACGTAAATTTTGAAGCGAGGATAGTGTGTTAGGATGAGAATGTTTGACTAGGACTGATTATTTGATAAAATCTGAAAAATGGTCGTTTTGTGAATGTTTCAGGAATTTGTTCTACCCTATTTGATGAGATATAGCGTGGTGTTATGTATTGTATGTAGTAAATGTTCATATAATGTGCCCATAAATTTTTCAGATCGTAATACGTAAAAAATTTCATTCAAGATCAGTTGTTTTTTTAACTCGATTACAGTACTTTCCTTTACACCAAAAACGTGGGAAATAATAATACATTTTATAAATTAAATTCTTGTGCTAAAACGTCACCATAATATTTTAGGTGCAGGTTACTGAAATATAAATCCCTATCTCATGACAAAGTGTATAGTCGTAACTATATATTAAGTTCACTTGACCACACACGTAAACAGCGTAGGCGTATCGAATATCGACAGCAAGTGTATCCACAGGGAAAATGCATAACATTAGTGTGGATTGCATGTAGCGCAAGCTAAATGTGCCCCAAGGATACAGGTGCGATAAGGCGTTAACTGATAATATGATAACAACGTTTATTTCTAGTTTCCACAAATCTAATACACATAAATATAATGAAATTATTAATTTTATAATATGAGTATATTAAGTGTCTTAACGATATTTTTAAAGTATAAATTATTTCTTTCATTCAATTTTGCTATATAGATAAAATAAAGAATAATTTTACGTGTAAAATTTATAGGTAACGATAATGCGGTATACACTAAAGCAAATTTTATTTGCATACCTTAAAAGAAATATAGACTATATCATATAATATTCTCCAGCGAACTTCATGCGCAATAAAAACTAATTATTTGTAAATATATTTGATCACGAAAATTAAATACTAATTAAATGTTTCATTCGTCTAATAAATTATATATATATATATACAGGATGGTGAATCGAATTGCGCACCATAGCGTTTTCAATGCTATTTTTCAAATGTTCAATTATTGGCTTCCCTAATTATTTTCTGCAAAAAAGCTTCAAATAAAAGTTTTAGGGCATAAATTTCTGCATCTAAATCATAATTTCTATTACATGCTTTGTAACGACAGAAATTAAATATTAAAATGTCGAAAGTTGTGTTGAAAATACAGACAGCCATGGAATTGAACAAAAAATAAATAAATGCTTGGCGTTTTAACGTCAACGATTGACAGATAAAAGTCCAACGTTGTCGTTTTGACAGATAAAACGCCAAGCATTTATTTATTTTTTGTTCAATTCCATGGCTGTCTGTATTTTGAACACAATTTTCGACATTTTAATAATTAATTTCTGTCGTTACAAAGCATGTAATAGAAATTATGTTTATTGATTTAGATGCAGAAATTTATGCCCTAAATCTTTTATTTGAAGCTTTTTTGCAGAAAATAATTAGGGAAGCCAATAATTGAACATTTGAAAAATAGCATTGAAAACGCTATGGTGCGCAATTCGATTCACCACCCTGTATATTCAGGGTGAGTCTGGGAAGACGCCCCCCCCCTTAACTTTTTTATTATGAGTAATAGAAAAAAATGGTTCATATGGAAGTTTTATTATTTTAAATATACTATTTGATGGCAGATGTAGATATTTTTTATAAAGTCAGGTTTACAAGATACGACTATCAACTTTTATTTTTTAAATAGCAACCTATAATTATTTTACTAAAATAAAAACCGCCATTTTTTTCTCTTTTCAACGGTGTATTAGTTTTTATTAATGTATCTGAAAAAATTCGAGAAAAATAAGAAAATTGAGAAATACTAGAAATAATTTTTATACAAATATTATAGGTGGCTATGTGAAAATAAACAAAATGTAACAGTGTTATACAACTTAACAAACTAAAGCAACAAATTCAGTAACAAAAACAACTTAAAACAAATTATTTTCACATAGCCACTAGAGTTGCAACGAATATTAGGCAACTATTCGGTATTCTGCCTATTCGGCAGCTGTTTCACTATTCGGCCGAATACCGAATAGTAGTTTACTATTCGGCCGAATACCGAATAGTTTGACATAACACATCTAAAACATGAACAGCGGTTGCGTAATATTGGCATTCAATTTATTAATCTATATATAAAAAAACACATGTATATTTTATTTATTATGTAAATATTTATTCAATCAGTATAATAGAAATACAAATAAAATAACAAATACTGTCAATAACTAAACAATAAGAATATAATAAATAATGTCAATTATTAATAATAATAATAAATAATATTATCAACTAATGAAAGGTTAATTATAATTAAAATTTAAAAGTGGCAAATTATGGTGTAAAAAAACGAGTTTTTCCGCATTCGACGGAAGCAATCTATTTCTTTTTTCCTCGTACACTCTACCTGCTTCTGAGAAAAGTCTCTCTGAATAAACACTGCTCCCTGAGGAAGAAAGATAAATTCTAGAAAATTTTGCTAAATAATGCGGGAATAGATTTTTATTGGTTGCCCACCATGTATATGGATTATCAGAATGTGAACTTGTTTGTCTTGTCACTATTTCATCGTAACAACTCCAGAAACTTGAGGTCGAATCAGGATTATTTTCTGCAGTTATCCTCTTCTTACTAGGAGAAGATGACGGACTTTCGTCACTACTTATATCGCAACTTGCTCTTAAAGCTTCCAGAAGAAGACATTGACGTCCTTTTTCTCCATGAAGTCGATCAAAAAATAAATTCATTTTAAACCTCGGATCTAGTATGGTTGCCATCATAAAAATCTTATCAATTTTTAATTAAGAGAATCGGTTATTTAATCCCTGTTGTATAGAAAGTCTCATATTGTGTAATTTAGGTGTCAACTTAGCAGTTTCTTCTTTGTTGTAATAACGCATGAGGGTAGCAACGTGCGGAATGGTTTCAGAAATGCACGAATAACCGGCACTTGTGATTTTTGTTACCTCTTCAAATGGTTGTAGCAATTTTAAAATTTGTTCTAAATATTCCCGTTGTTTAGCAGACAAATTTGAGATATTAGAATCTGTGAGGTACAAGGATATTGAACGTTTTTGTTCCAGTAGCCGTTCTAACATGTAAAAGGTCGAATTCCATCTCGTGTTTACGTCCTGCACCAACTTGTGCTGTGGAAGATTCAGCTCTGATTGAATTCTGTGAAGCTGTTCTTGTGCTGTACCAGAGTGATTGAAATGAGTTACAATTCTTCTCCCGGCAGCAATCATTTCGCCGACCTCTGGCTGGATTTTTAAAAAGTCTATCACAATTAACTGGAGTGAATGTATGAAATAATTTACGGATACAAAACCTGCATCCCTTACGCCTTTTACTATATTTCGGCCATTATCATGTACAACAACATGAATTTTTGATCGATCGATGTTCCATATGTTGAGTATTTCTTGAAGGGCACAGGAAATATTCTGACTAGTGTGCTGACCCTCAAAGTGTTTTATGTTTAAAACTGCGTGTTTTAGTTCAAACTGGCAAGTCAGCCAGTGTGCCGTGAAGCTCAAAAAACTGGCATTATTATGTAGACAAGTCCACATGTCAGTCGTTACAGAAACGGCATCAGATTCAGTTAACATATTTCTAATTTTGTCCACCGTCTTATTGTAAATTTCCGGTATTATTTTATCCATAAAAAAAGGTCGACTTGGTATATTGTACCGTGGTAAAGCTTTCTTCATAAGCCTAGTGAAACCAAGTCTCTCAACCATAGTAACAGATTCGTTATCAACAGCTAGCATTTCAGCAATTAAATAGTGATATTCTTTAGCCCTTACGTCGTTTACGTCCCAATGTTTAAATTTTTCTTGGCATTCAAAAAGGTCCAATTGCTTGAGGTCTTTTCTTGGTGTTTGACATAAAGAAGACTTACTGGAAGATGAAGTGGAACCTTGGCTCGAACTAGCCTGCATCTGACGAAACTCATCTTTGTGCTTGTTTTTTATGTGGTTCATCATTCCTGGCGTAGTAGCCTGCCTTCCTTTCCCTCCACGTGAAATCTTGGTATCACATAATTTACATTTCACCATTCTTGAATCCTCAGTTTCAATAAAGAAAGTCCATACATACGATTTCTTCTTATTTGTGGAAGCCATATTATATTGTACGCTTTTACATATAAATAACAGTTTGCGCGTTGTATCCTTCTTTAAAGTTTAAACTGCACTGATGTGCAAACGAACTAGCCACAACATGTCATTTGCAAAGGGATCTGCTGAAGGGGGAGGAGCGCAATTTTGCTCCGCCAATCCCCACCGGTTTATCATTTGACGCCAAAAATGTGCAAAATATTCGCCGAATATTCGGCTATTCGGCACACGGTTCCGCCTAATATTCGATATTCGGTATTCGGCAGATTTACTATTCGTTGCATCACTAATAGCCACCTATAATATTTGTATAAAAATTATTTCTAGTATTTCTCAATTTTCTTATTTTTCTCGAATTTTTTCAGATACATTAATAAAAACTAATACACCGTTGAAAAGAGAAAAAAATGGCGGTTTTTATTTTAGTAAAATAATTATAGGTTGCTATTTAAAAAATAAAAGTTGATAGTCGTATCTTGTAAACCTGACTTTATAAAAAATATCTACATCTGCCATCAAATAGTATATTTAAAATAGTAAAACTTTCATATGAACCATTTTTTTCTATTACTCATAATAAAAAAGTTAAAGGGGGGGGCGTCTTCCCAGAGATATATATATACATTTCATTTTAAATATTACTACTGCATACGAACCCAAAATCACTGCACCTATATTTTCGCTTGATGTTTTACATAAGTTTAAATAAAAGTTAAAATACAGGTATTCTGTAACAAATCTTATATTTCATAGTTATGTAATTTATTTCTATTTCTTACCAAAATTTTACATCAAAAATAACTCAGACAATAAAATATTCAGGCAGAAAACATTTTTTAATATTAAATAACTTGGCTCTTTTTAAAAATTAAAGAATTTACCACCGTGTATTTTTAATTTCACCCGAACGTTTTTGTAGAAAACCAACGTATACAAAGTAAGTTGGCATTTTAAAATTATATCCCGGACGGAGTTACGACACCCTAAAATTGAATAGATTAAATAACGTCTGGGACAAAAACCACTTCTGCAATTACGTATGTCGTACGGAATCATACATTTATTATTGCGCAATCACAAAGTTAGCTGTAGAATAACATATACACACTTAACTAGTCATATATGTACTTGAAGATAGAATTTGTGACATCTTATACAAGAGCATTTGTAATACAGTCTACACATTTAGATTTTCGAGTCAATTTTTATATTAAATATAATTAACACTAAACAATGACGTATTCATGTCAAAAGACAGAAATTATTTTAGTTCCATGGCGACGGTTAACGACTACGGACGTGCGAACTGCACTTAGCAGATTAATTAGCGAACGAAGTGACTAATAGATACAAGCATACGTCGGCATACGCATAGCAATTACTTTTTACTTTACTCAAAATCAGCATTATTATTAAATATAACAAGTGCTACAACAACAAGTATCTAGGATTCACTTAGGAGAGATCCTATAATACCTCTCAACCATGGACAGAAACCGCACCCGCTAACACCTAGGGTAATCATAAGAACACCGGCCGGCGCCACTGCAGATATGTCAAACACCGTATCACAATTACCTGACGAAAACAAAAAAACGGAAAAGTGACACAGACACTCACAAAATGAGTCAAACTCACAAAAAATACCTACTTGATATCATACAACTGATAAACAACAATAAATACTACATACTAAACGTATCTCAAACCAATTCATATGAAAATAACATTACCGAAGAACAGAAAAAATTTATATTGCTCCAATATATCTCCATGAAGTAAATAATTATAAAACTATAACAGAAGATATAAAAAATAACATCGGTAATGAATTTATGACCCAAACGGGAAATAATATATTCCAAATAAATCTGACAACCATAGACGATTACAGAAAACTAACTCAACTCTATAAAGATAACAACTTAAAATATCACACATTCCGAAATCCTGAAGAAAACTTCATGTCAGTAGTCCCAATTTCCATAATACAGACGAAATAAAAAAAGAAATTATGGATAAATCATATCCAGTCCAAAGAATAACACGTCTTCAAAATAAAGATAAATATCCAATGCCACTATCTATAGCTGAACTAACAAACAATAACACTGGAAACTAAATATTCAATTTAACCGAGCTATTCTACTCTATTATTACAGTAGAACCACGTCGAAAATCACATAATATACCGCAGTGCACAAACTGTTAGAGATTTGGACACACCAAAAACTATTGTGAAGTAGATCCGCGATGTGTAGAATGCAATGGAAATCACCATTACTCCAAATGCACAAAACAAAAACAAGAGTCAGAAAAATGTGTTAACTGCGACAAAGAAAACCCAGGTAACTACAGAGGCTGTGAATATTAGCAGACTATAAAGAGTAAAAACTCAAGACCTCAGCATAATAGATCTGACTCGAACCCGAATCAGACAAATAACCAAAAAATAATAATAACACTAGAAAATCCTACACAGAAACAATCCGAAATAACCCTCAACCAAACGAGAATCATAGTAACGAATAACCCTTAGTAACGTCCCTCCTTCAATCTATCCTACACCTAATTACTCCATACATGGAAGAAATCAAATCATTCCTCATCTCACTATTTACAACTCTCCTTCAAAATGACAATAAATAGAAATATATGTAACATAAACAATATCAAAATCTTAAACTTTAATGTAAATGGTATCAAAAGTCAACGCTCAGAATTCATTGCCTTTCTAGTCCGACACAACATAGACATAACCTGCATAAGTGAAACACACTTAAAAACTAATGAAACATTCAGGATACTAGGCCACATCATACATAGGCTACCGAGAAATGAGGGAAGCCTCAGAAGGCGCAGCCATCCTACTCAGACGAACGATACCCCATTATACCTACAAATTACTGAACATTCAAACTATTAAAGCAATATCATAGCCACCTACAAAGTACAAAATAAACCACTACATCCTCAAGACTTAAAAGCATTATTCAGCGACAACAGAGCAACAATAGTAAAAACACCTTCTGGGGATGTCGTACCAGTAACCCAAACGGTAACTTAATATACACATATGCAGCACAAATCGGCTTCCAAATCATAGCACTAACAGATCCAACCTATATAACTTATCGCAACGATCATGAACCTGATATCCTGGACATAGCACTAATAAAAGGCTTCGCTAAACAATTAATTCAAAATGTTATCCCAGAACTAGACTTAGATTACCTGCCTAACATCCTATCATTTAATGACACAATAAATCCAATTCACACCACCCAAACTGATAACGGGAAAAATAAGCTGGGAGCACGTCTAGTCAGAACTATACTCCAAACTTTAAAAAAGAAATTATAAACACAGAAAAGCAAATAGACACTGAAATTAAAAAAAAACTAACTGAAGCGCTAACCATATCAATACATATATACTTCGAACTATATACACAAAATCATAAAAGAAAAACAAACATTCAGCAAGATGATTGTGGCAAAGACCGAGAGACATAACTTACAATCAACGACTAAACCAACTTAGCCGACAAGTAAAATGGGAATTAGACAATTACCGAATAAACCAATATAATTCGTACATCAACAAAGTAAAACCGGGCAGCCGCACAATGTGGTGAGCAACAAAAACAATTCTCAAAAAAAAAACCGAGCAAATACCGAAAATAACACACAACAACGAAACTTACTACCGACGATGAAAAATGAAAAATATTCGCAGATTACCTGGAAGCTGTATTTACGCCCACAGAAACAAACGATGATAATACAGAAGAACTTATCCAACAACCGGACTAACAGACTACGAAAAAAACAACAACCGACAAAGCCATAATCCGAGAACTCCCCTATAAAAAAATTTCCTGGTCGCGATCTCATAACAAATATAATATTTAAAAATATTACAGAAAAAGGGTTAAAAATCATAACTAACATATTTAACAGCTGTCTAAATATTAGATACTTCCCGAATGCATTGAAAAAGCTGTAATTGTATTGTTTGCAAAACCAGGAAAAGATAAAACAATCCCAGAAAATGACAGACCCATAAGCCTCCTACCTACAATAGTAAAACACCTACAAAAAATTATACAAACCAGTCTTAACAAGTTTATTAACTCTGGAAACATATTACCCGCTTCACAATTCGGTTTTCGACACAAACACTCGATAATAGAATATCAACTAAGAAGGATCATGTAAATTATTGTAAACGGGTACGAAAACAAACTGCACACAGCGATATTTCTAGATATAACACAGGCTTTTGACCAAGTCTGGCTTGAAGGACTAATGTATAAACTAACATGCTTGAACATACCGCAATACCTCCTTAAAATACTAAAATCATTTCTCACGAACAGAACATTTGCCACAAGAATAAATGCTACGTCCTCAACAACCAAAACTATATATGCTGGAGTCCCGTAGGGATCCGTATTAGGCCCGACATTATATAACATATACACGTTAGATATCCCCAACCTAACAATAATAACATCGCAATGTTCGCTGATAATATGGCTATAATATCACCATACGAAAATATTAACAACGCAGAATCAAATCTTCAGTAAAACCTCAATACAATAGCACAATAGTGCAAAAATTCAGAACAACACTAAACGCAAACAAAAGCCAAGCCAATATATTTACCCTACGCAGACTTAAAATACCAACTAAAATCAAGATCATAGGGCAAGAAGTAGAATGTAATCGCCCAGACATCGCAATCAAATACCTGGGAATACACTGAGATACGAAACTCATCTAGAAACATCTCATCACTGAAAAATTCAAACAATGCGATATGAGGTTAGGGATACTATATCCAATTATAAACAGGAAATCTGTATTAAAGATAAAATGTGCTTTAATGCTGTACAAATCCATCCTACAGCCAATACTGACATATATTGTGGGGCACCGCAAACAAAACACTAGGAACTACATAAATTTCAAGTCATGCAATATAAAATACTGAAAAGGATCATAAGGAACAACCAAATTTTTAACGAACTCGGCATATCGCCGATTTATGAAGATATTAGGACTTGTAAAAAAAAATACTTTAACAATCTTCCCACCTGCACAGGTCCAGTACACTATCAACTAAGCAAGAAAACTATTAACAACCGACTGAAGAAAAGACTTCCACAGGACAACCTTCTGTCTCCCGTCTTCGGTAGAAGAAAATATGTAACACAAATAAAATGTGCATTATATGAAACGATTAACATAATACGATATAAATAATTTCAAAGTTATTAATAATGTGAATTGTACTTATATAGCTAAAAATACAATGCATAATATTTTGTATATTGAACTGATTATAAGTACTACAAGAAATCACTTAAAAACTAAATTTTATCTATTAAACTTTCTAGGGTTGTCTCTTCTCGGAAAATGGAAACGAGACTATAATTGAGACTCCAGGTTAAATTCAAGACCGAGACCTGATCAGTATCGAGTCTTGCCAAACTCTCGTTGCGGCTTTTACTATTCTCCATTATTTTAGTAGACCGTAAACCACTTTTGTTTTACTTTTTTGTTCGAATATGTAATTAACTATAAGACGATAACTTCAATATGTGTCTGACAAATTTACATATTATGTGAGATATATTTTTTAAACTTCTTATATTAGCTCATGACGTTACACAAATTGCAGATAGTAGTATTTTTAATTATATTATCTTTTGACTGTTTAGTTTCCAATAAGATACATGTACAAAAATGATCTTCATTTTATAATTTAATAAAAAGTATGCGTAAAATATCTTAAACGGCTATGGCCTGCATTTTATTTACATATATGTATATATATATATATATATATAAATAAATAAATATATCATCACGCCTTTTACCCATTACTGGGTGTGGCACCCTACCGTAGCAGATCTTGATAAGTGATATATTTCTTTGCGTGAAGTACGGTTACCAGCCAAATCACGGTCCCCAAGATATTAGTGGAGGGAGAGCCACAGAGGTAGATTTAATTTAGTGAATATTGTTTGTCGGCTGTGGGCCGACTCGATACCACGAATCATATTTGTACATAAAAAGAAAAAATTATAAAATGTGAAATCTATCTGTATGTACTATTAAATTCAAACAAAAAAATAATTACACAGAAAACGAATTAACTTTACAATACAAAGTTAGATGTTTTGAATTTTCAAAAGTATCTTCATGAGACAAATAAATAAACTATCATGAACAAATAAGATTTTAACTATTAGCTCGTAGACAAAAATTAAAACATAAAAATAGTATTTGTAAATTAAGTAATTAAAACATCAGAGTAGTCTCTAGTTCGAAAAATATAAAACAGGATACAGCGCGTATTATCTTAGCTGCTGAAACGTGTAGTAGGTTCTGTTGTTTTTGACGTTACGACCACGATACTCATTTATTTTTCTGGTGCGGTTTTATTCACTGATTTCATTTGTTTTGACTCGTTGGGGAGATTGCATTGTGCTTTAATTAAGTTCTCAGGCACAAACTTCAAGATTCGATTCTACATAATAATTATTTATTCTTCCGTCGTTACTTCACAATTTAATTTTTTTAATTTTAATTATAATTACAGTAATTATAACAAATAGTTTGTTTATTTACTTAATAAGCAAATGAAAAATGGAAATAAGTTATTTGACAAAAATATCACATATTAAAAATTCCTAAATAAAATATTTATTTTATTCAATTGTGTTAAAAAGTTACTTATTTTGGTTAAAATATTTAAAAAGTTAACCATTTCAGTGAAGAGTTAATGCCTGCTGTGATTATTAGGTCATGATTATATTTCCTTCCATAAAATACTTTTCGGCCGCTAGAATTTCAATCAAAAAAATTTCTTTATAAATAGTTTATTATAATCAAATAAGGAATAATGTCACACAGACGTTAAAGCCTTTCGTACATATGCAGTTGCCGAACTTGACTTCGTCTCGATTGGTAATTTTTCGTCCTTGTATCATAATCATTATCAGTTATCTGTTTTAAAATATTCGTTGATAAAAAATATAACGATTTAGTACTTCTTAACAATAAAATAATACCACAACGTATCAAAATCCTCGATTAGAAATTTTCAAATTTATTAGTTGATAATATCAAATGGAATTATAGAGAGCATTTCACCGGAGTTCACAGGTCCTAAGTTCAAACCCTGGCGGTATTCAAAATTACTCTTATATACTCCAATAAAAATATTTGGTTACGAAATTATTATTTTCCTTTTTTATTGTAGTTACATTTATTTATACATTAATTTATTTCAAGACTTTTCCCTCTTTCTCTTTTTCATAGCAAAATTTATACAACGAAAATGAAATTAAATCATACAATGCCATTTTTATTCATAAATCAGTGTTCGATACCCGTTACTAGGGAGTAGCTAAGTAGTAAGTAAAAATAAAATTCCTTGACAACATAATTTATGTAAACAAGTTTGTTTATGTCAAATTATATTATATTTCTAAATTGGAATACCAAGAATACAATTAAGAGCCATAGAAAGAATCTTAAGAAATTGTTGATGCAGCTTCCGCAACTGTTATTAGGTTTTTATTTGTTCCATGTAGTCTATTTAAATTACAAATTGAATCAAATTCAAAACAATAACTAGATAGAAGAAATTACGAGTACATGTGTATATTAGGAACAAAAGTGAAAATAAATATAAATTGCTTTTTTGTCTAATGAGAAAGTCATTTGACATACGAATTCAAAGATTTGATCTTCATAACGAATTATTAGCATTTATGAAGTAGTATGAAATCTATTACTAAAGTAGATGATTAGAAAAATTACGATTATATTTAAACCGGAATTATAACAAAAGTGTTTGGATGAAGAAGAGAATTTTGTATTAATTACCATTATCTAGAAGAAATGTAGAAAAAGCAGCTGCTATAAGTAATGCACTAAGCGACACAAAGAGATCAAATGAATTTCTTTTAGTTATACGTATTGTAGCAAGTACGGCTCTGTTCCGTCTGGAACATTCGACGCGTCATAGTGTATAGCACGTTTACTGCTGTCTCATACGCAATAGACAAGTCCTAACCTGTTCGCTCTGCGTCATGTGTTTCAGACGCTCTCGTATATTCTAGAAAATCTTGTTCCAGTATATAAGGAAGAGTTTTGGCCGGCAACAGGCATTCAGTATTTGAAGTGTGAACAGTGCAAGTCGTTGCTAAATACTTTGTTGTGAATATAAATACGTGTTGTATATAAATATATGTCTTAGTAGTTATACTACATTATTTTCGTTTTAAATAAATATTTTGTTAGCGTTTTCATTACTCGTGTTTTATTTAATAATAAACTTCACCGAACCCGAAATTGTAATAAACGTTACAGTATCAAGGAATTGGAAAATCGAATTTAATTAACAAATTAAATACAGCAGAAATTTTTATTAAGCATTTTCAATTCCCTAAGTCAATTTATGACAGGAAATTCAAAATAAGTTACATGAATTAAATAGTAAATATTTAAGAATAGGTAAGTAACAATAAATAAAATAAAATTTGTACACAACAAAAAACTGATTCGTCAGCTGTTAAGATAAATTTTTACCATAAATTTATAAATAAATGTTCACAAAGATTAGCACCATTACATAATCTATTACAACAAAACACAGAAAAATGTAAATGGACACAAGAGTGTGAGAATTGTTTAAAGAAATAAAACATCATTTGCACCGGATATTTTATTTTAAAATTAATTGACTTTCAATATATTATTTGAATTTATTTGTACTTTTGAATTGCTGAAGATAGGGATATAGATCTCCAAAACGTACTAATACAGGATTCCACGACTGTTTGTCAGTTTCGTTTTAATCTGGATCCAAATGCCGACTCACCAATAAGGGTATAATTTAAAATTAATAATACTTCTAAACATTCAAATCAGATACCGAGTTTATAATTCACAGCTTTATAAAAAACATATTAACTGTCAATATATTGCCACAAATATGTTTTATTACCGGTCCTCTATCAAAACATATTTTCAGTAATTAATTACATGTAATGAAATATAAATAATTATATTTTTCGGAAATAATTTTAAATTTTAATTACATTTGGTCTGCAATTGAAAAGTCCGTAATTAATTATTCTATTTAGACAAGTAATTATTAATTCCCGTATGTTTTCACGTAATTGCAATTTCATAAACAAATACTATTTTCGCAAATAACAAACTATCGACACCTAATAGTGGTGTATTAAACTATAAAGTAAAATAGTTATGGTTACATTTTGTATTTTACACAAACTGAAATTAATACTGGCAAGCAATAGTATACATACGTCTGACTCTAACTGCCCCTTTTGGACTCTAGTTGAATAAAGCTTAATATTTTTGACCTTTTGATATTTGTGGTTGAACCCGTATCTGCTGCTTTTGTTTTTGATATCAATAAATTAATTTATTAATATATATATATATATATATATATATATATATATATATATATATATATATATATATATCATTTGGGGTAGGTGGCTCAGTGTTATCGAGTCGACCTGTAGATTTGAGAACCCGGGTGCGACTCCCACAGTTGAAAACAATTTTCATAACGTTAAAACTACCCCTGTGGCTTCCCCTACAGTAAAATCTTTGGGGGTATGACTTAACGACTGGGAACCGCACTTCACGGAAGGATATATAACACTAACCGAGATCCATCTTTAACTTTTAGAATTCGGAAATATTAATCACATTTGATTTCATTTACTTTATTTACTTATAAGTAAAGCCCGGATATTTAGGCACTTAAAAACACCCAAATAAGCAGGCATATAGGCCGTTAATTACTCTAAAATAGGCGGAATTTTAGGCAGCCTAAATGTAAATAATTTGTTTTAATAAAAAACTAATCCTGTTTCTAATATTGGTACTCGTATCTACTCTTCATTAGAGAAAAATCATCATTTTAAACAAAAATTAACGCAATCTGAAAAATATTAATAAAATAATAATGTAGAGTTCTCATTTTATTTACTATTATACAAATTCAAATTATGTAGTATACTTTGATTCACATAATATTACGAGCAATTGCTCTATGAAATTTTCGGAAAGGGACTGTCTTCGGTCAGTCAGAACTTGCTTGTAAGCTGAAAACTTCGTTAGACATCACAAAATGTGACAGGGGAATTCTTATATTTAGCCATATCGTCTAAAGTTACCTCAGCTCCATTGATTAATGGCAAAGACACAATTGAATTGTCACGTAAAATTTTGACTAAAACACGTTTTTTCTTTCGGCATTTTAAATTCACACACAAAAACTTGATTTAAGTAAGTACTTTAAATATTATAGGTTAGGTTGAAACACTATGTCGAGTGCTGAATTAGTCAATAAAAGTTAAAATAGGCAACAAAAATAGGCAAAATAGGCTGTATAAGGTAAAATAGGCACAATAACCAAAATATAGAAAAAATAGGCCCTAAGGCACGAAAAAAAAATCTTCCATTACACGTAAACATATTACCTATGTATAGAAAAACTAAATTGCCTGAAGTATATTAAAATTTGATTCTAGGCAATTGCCTAAAAATCCGGACTTTACTTAACATGTTTCAATTGCAATAACAAATAAATTAACAAATATAATGCACAACTTGCAACAGAGCTACTTGCCTTCTATGGTTTGAGTCATTCATTCGCTTTACCGTTCGTGTATCCGAGTTGAGAAGTCAAGAGCTGAGCGATTCAGTCGTTCCGCTGAACGACTGAACAACTGCAAAGACGAAAATCATAAAGATACATAAAGTGTGCCGGGTCTTGAAGAGCCGAATCAGTGAATCGGTTCTTTTCGCAATCGAGATCTGCTAATCCGGTTCAGTCAAAAGTTTCGATATGCCCATCTCTAAGTCCGAGTAATTATTGGCCATGGCTATGGTTTATTAATTTTCTACAAAAGTCATCCCAAACCGTCTTAGATGAAATGCTAAAGAGAACACTGATATATGTACAAAGCTATATAAATATGCTTGAAAGATTTAGATTTACTGAGATGAACATCAAAAGAGAATAATATCTACATTCCTTGTAAACTAATTTATATAATTTCTTGGTAAATATTTAGATTTTATAATATTCTAATATTTAAATTATTATCTAATGCAAATTGTCCATGTTTCAATTCAAATATTAAAAGCAACACATTCGTGTATGTGTAAACCGTCGCCACAGCACAATTCTAGCGATGTATATACCTTAACAAATGACTACACTACAAGTGTCAACGCGTGTTTGCCAAATGAACCAAAGCAGCGCGGAGACAGAAATAGGTTACAAGTATACGAAAATTCGTATTCTTAATTCGCGATCGTGCATTCATACGAAAACTTCACTGCGAATAGTAAAACCCTATTATATCGCGTACAATTTATCTTAATAAAAGTATAGTGACGTTAAGGTTATGGTTGATGGTGCTGAAGCGATAAGTTTCTCGTCTCTGTATTACAAGAGAGAAATTGAATATTTGAAATTAGTAAAAAAAAACCTTTACTGTTAGCTTTTTGGAATTTCTTTTTCAAAAAATCAAGAAAATGAGATGACACCATAATTGGCTTCTCATCTAAAGAGCAAATAAATTGTAAAAAATGAATGGCCAAATGAAAATTTTACCATTGTATTTCGTATATAACAGATTGCAAGTAGACACCCGTTATTGATATTTATTTGAAATTATAATTCCCTATTTATTTCTTTTCTTGTTACTTAGTTACTTGCTAAATTGTATGTTATTTAGCTACTTATTTATAGTTATAATATTATTCTCTTTTCCTGACAAAGTATGCTATAATTTGCTAAATTCATACAATTTATCTGTTTTAAATTAATAAGTTTTTAAATTACATTTACTTTATTTGTATTTTTGAAAAGTATTATTTTATGTTTCACTATAATTTTTATATAATAAAGAAAATATTATCGTTACAAACAAAGAAAATTATGCAATTTAAAGAAGTTTGTGTCGTATATTATCATAAATATGCCTCAGAAAAATCTATTCGCCAACGCTACTAGCTATTCTACTTTAGATAAAAGTAAAGTAATATAATGAGGTAGAATAATCAACACTGACGATAATAGAAAATTAAATCAATATTGAAAACTATGTATTACTTATCGATTTTTTTTGTGTGAGCCAATTGTAAACTTTCTTAGTCGCTACTAGTATTATAAATATATCCTCATCAATCTTGCGTATCTGTCTATTCGCAAATAATTATTTTTGCACATATCCTAGTTTTTTAGAAGTTCAATCTAAACTTTTAATTAAATAGAATGCTTTTATATAAAGGGAATGTCCATTTTAACTATATTATCATTTTATCATTTTATTATTACCAGTATTTGATTACACAACATTTTCGACATTTGTTAGTCATTGTTACATCGCAATTACCTTTAAAAATGTTAAATAAATTCACCTCTAACCGGAAGATATTTCCCTTTGCTCGCAATACTAAGATATAGTAATAATGCTGTCATCGTTTTTAAAATTATAGAAAATGATAAAAGGTAAAATAATAATATTTAGTTGTAGATTAACACATATAGTTAGTTTTATACTTATCCATTCTTTTAAGTTTGCAGAAGTTATCATAAGCCATATATTTGTGAGTTGGATGAAAATACTGTAACAAATAAGAAATTTCAAAATTAATAAACTAAAAGTTTTTATTAATTACATAAATAATCGAATTGCAGTTGTCATTAAAGTTTAGTAAGTAGTAGTAGCAATAATGATAAATATATACAATATAAAAACTGTTAAAATGATTTATTTATATTTATACAAATATTTATATGATTTATATCATGACTTGTAGGACTCGGTATCTTATTACCATGTATTTGTCATTTATTTAAAACACTGAAAAAAATTATATACAGGTAAATTTCCTATGATGCAATTTCCAGGAGTGACCGTTTATTTTACCTGAACATTTTTACGAGCAAGAGTTTGACCAAACAACTTAAAGTAAGTAAAAACGGCACTTGACCGCAACAGTAGTTGGTAATACGAATAGTGTTTTCGGACACTGAACACGCAACAACACTGTCTTTCGTTAAATCTTACTAGCTACAGATGCTGTAAGATACCATACTTAATGGTGATCGAATGCCACAAATCCTCTTACGTTTTAGGACGTAACAGTCTTTAAATCCTAAAATCAATAGAGAGTGTAATCTGAGCAGATTGATTAGCCAATAAAGTGAACGTACAAGTTTGTACGTTGAAATAATGAATGATAGTTTATTTTTGTTATTTTATATCATTTGAACAGAATATCTTAAGTTTCCAACTAATAACTACTTTAATTTCTAATTTTTTATTTTTGTTTCCTAGCACTTTGTATTTATATTTAAAGTAGAACAATTAAATTAGAAACAGTAAATTTAATAACAAGTATGTTGGAAATTCAGAAAATAAAAATAGTTTGTTGTTTGATACGGCTATGGAGGAATATCACTTTCTTTGATCAAAATATTATTATTTTAAATCATTACCTCTATTCAACGTACGTTTATCAATATTGGGGTGAGGGAATCATATCCACCAGATTGCATAAATTAAATCAGGGCTCCCTAATGAAATGTATTTCTAGTGGAGATTCGATTGTAATACAAAATATATGTTTTCAAAAATCTATTTCTTTTCAGATTGTTTCAAATTTCGGTTCATAAATAAATGTAGTAAAATTTTTGTCAAAATACAAGAAAATTAAATTTTTATTATAAAAACTAAATACAATAATATAAATAAAACGACATATATTCAATTAATTAAATATACTCGTATAAATACAATAGAGTGACCGCCCTCCACTAACATCTTTCGGGGCTGTGATTTAACAACTGCATTTCTCGTGTCACTTACCGAGATCTGGCAATTTTCTACAACCCGTATAGGTAATAGGCTTGATAATATATTTAATTTTATTTATTTAAATCTCAAGATTAAACAGGCACATATTTCCTAAAATATTAACATTGACTACATTTAATATTTCTATTGTAAAAATGTAGAACTTTACTACCAATATTACACCATCTAGTAAAGTATTGATATTTTAAAAAATTACTGGATACTAGTTTTTAGAAAATGATTGACTATCAACTCGTTGCTGATTCATTGTTTCATTATCACTCAGACCTTGTATTAGAACTGAAAAA
Organism: Pterostichus niger; assembly: GCA_947425015.1. NCBI lineage: Eukaryota > Metazoa > Arthropoda > Insecta > Coleoptera > Carabidae > Pterostichus > Pterostichus niger. Next base: position 24,459,165 of record OX380336.1, on the reverse strand, counting down.
GTATATTTTCAATAACATTTAGGTCAAAACAATTGACAATTCAGTCAATAATTATAACTCATTGTATTCGACATATTTTTCAATACATTTAATTTATTACCAAACAAGATAGATTTCAATTAACTTTTGGGAAAAATAATTGACAATCAGTTGGTCATAATTATTGACCATTTTACTCGAAATCTCCTATTAAAATATTTTACTCGATACCAAATAAGATAGATTTATGATAACTTTTAGAAAACAAACTATTGACAATTAGTTGATCACCGTTTTTAATAATTATGTTCAAAATCTCTATTGAAACCCTTTAGTTAAATCTTAAACACGACAGATTTCTAATAACTTTCAAGAAAACCAATTGATAATCAGTCGATTATAATATTTAATTATTCTGTTCGAAATCTCTCCTCAAAACATTAAATTTTAAAGCAAAAGCGATATATTTCTAATGACTTTTAAAAATAAAACAAATGACAATGTGTGTAAACATATGTGTATGAGAAAATGTGTATCAAAGAAAAACTTGTATACATAAGATAACAAATGTTCACTAAATCAGTGTTGGACAATGAGATTTTGTCCCACATAAATGTTCAACGGTACATGAGAAACGCTACGCTTCTTTCCGCATTGAGATTTAGATAGTTTTTTTTGGGCCCAATGTTCATATAGCATTTCGCTCCGCACTACATTAAACCCTATAGAGCCCCAAAATTTATGTTTTTTATCTGTAAAAAAATATAATATGAAGAATCCGCAAATTTTTACATTTTTAATGCGTAACCGATATAGTCGATTGCCAGTTGAAGTATGGAATCTTTAGACATTGCAAAATTTGCAAAAATATTTAGCAACTATTGACATATTTTATTCAAGTTACCTTTTTTACAATGTAGAGTGCCGTGGTCATATTTTTCTTGGTATTACTGTATATTATTATCGAGGAAAAATTTTACTTGGTTTTACTATATATGTAGGTACTTTACAAACCTACTGTCGTTTTACTTAAAACGTTAAAATAACCTGGAAATAAATTGTTACAGATCTAAACATGTATGTTAATTCCTCTAATATCTAAATTACAAAATGTATCTCACTTGTCTAGAAATTGGAATATTTGTATAAAGATTATTTCATAACGTCCAATGTGAAAACTTTCACTGTATAGCAACGCTAGCATTCCGTGGCACTCTGTGATCCTTGAAAATTTTCCAGGTTTTTAATCAATTTAATGCAGACTATATTTTAAAAATCTGAGATACCCAAAAGGCACTGTTCCCAAACATTCTTTAAATTTTGGGAAAAAAATCACAACAATCGTTCAAATAGTATAAACTGTATGTGAGTGTGAAGTTTGGTTGCCATCCATGTTAAAACGATAAAAAATTAAGCTGAGTAATTTGTACGATTTTACATTTAAATATTTTTAATTATATAAAATACATTACATACGGTTGTAGATTATTGCTAAACGGGTCGGTTAGGTTTCCAGGTTGTTCATCTAGAAATAAAACGATTGTTCCTGTTTAGATTTGAAGAACATAATGATTCCTGATCACTGTATTGAATTAACTATTATTTATAGTTGAAATAAGAATAGAATTAGAAAGACGAGATAATAAAACAATATATAAAAGTTTCGAAATGAGGAAAGGAAACAGAACTATCCGATGTCCCTAATTATATTTAATATAATTTTGGAATAAGTCACGAGAAGAGCCGGAGTATATTCAAAGGGAATCTTGTACCGACAAAATCATAATGTATTGGTGTATGTGAATGATATTACTGTTCTGATAAGAACAAAAGATGTGACAAGTTTAAATTATTTGACAGCAACAGTGACAAATAAGAACGTGGTGCACACTGAAATAAAAGCAAGGTAATTTAATGTGGTAAAAATTGTTAGTCGGCTGTGGTTCGACCCAGGTTCTCAAATCCACAGTCCGACTTGATAACACTGACCTACTTACCCCATCATCTAATTATTTTACTACTTGTTTATTTCAATTCAATTCTTTGAAATTATTCCATTTTTTTACTACTTTGAAATTATTTGTATAAAAAGCAAATATTTTATCAATTTCTTTAACTAGAAGTATAATGGTTTCAGCAAGCTTGGGAATTTTTTCAAATTATCATTTCTTGTAAATTGTTTCTTACTTCTTAATGTACGAGTTGGAAATACAGCATCAAATTTAATCTTTTTTTATAGTATGTTCTTGATAGTATCAAACAATTTGAATCCACAAAATGTGAAGCTTTTGTAGGGACAAATTTTTCTCTTCTAACTGCATTTAGTATTAATATTAATAAATTATTGTTAAATAAATAAAAATAAATATATCATCACGCCTTTTACCCATTACTGGGTGTGGCAGATTTCGGTGATATATTTCTTCGCGTGAAGTGCGGTTACCAGCCGTCAAATCATGGCCTCCAAAGATGTTAGTGGAGGGGGAGCCACAGAGGTAGATTTAAATTGGTGAAAATTGTTCGTCGGTTGTGGGGATCGACCCAGGGTTCCCAATATCCACAGGCCAACGTGATACCACTGAGCCACCTACCCTATTATTGTTGTATATAGAAAATCTATGAAATAATTATAATAATTTATATTTAAAATTAGGAAAACAAAATATTAAATATTATATACTTATTGAAAAACTGTCGTAGGTTATCTTTAAAATGCCTGTTTGTGTAGCCATAAACACTATAATACACTGGTATGTACTACTTTTTATGGGCAATTAAAAACACAAATATAATATACATACATATACACATAAATGAAGAGAAAATAAACGATTAGGCATATGAGAAATGCACTCTTTTGTCTATACTGTAAATGACGGCGTTCTTACTCCACTTCGAACACAGATGTCAGTCATCCAGGTTAATATATCCTTGGTTACACACACGGGTGTGAAATGTGGACATTAAATACAAGTACATAAAAAAGGTAGCAGTATGGGCAAGACAAAATAGGAGAAACTATATTAAGAAGGATACGTCAAAGGTGTTGGAACTTTTTTTGAAGGCTAAAAGTGATATTTGTGCCAATAAAAGAAGGATTCGATCCATAACGATATGGATCGACTAAGTGAACGGCGATTTGCAAACAATGGGAGTCAAAAGATGGGAAGAGAAAGCAGCAAACAGGAACCAATGGACGTATGTGGTCCAAACCATGGGTCTACATTATAATAATAAATCTAATATACTAAACGTCAATAAACAATTCCATGTGAGACATACAAAGTCACATTTATTTCGACACATGACACATTTAATTTTTTCTTCAAATATTTATATTTACAAAAATACTATTTCAATTACGAGATATATTTGGTATGGATATTTACTCCGATGTAGTCATGGAAACTATCACGCTTGCCACATCAAGTATTATATTTGTTCTTAATAACTCAATATCAGGAATCGGAAAGCGCAGAAAAATTGATTCGGTTCGGTTTCGGTTTTAGAGATATATGGTTCTGTTCAGGTTCAAACAAATATTTGTTTAGGTGATTTGGAGCTAGTTCAAATCCGGTTCGGGTTAAATTATTTTATTATTATTATATATCATCTGAAATCAGATATCCTATACATATTGTTAAATAAAAAGCGGTCTACGTATTTATAACAAAATAATATTTATTAAATAATAAAACGCAAAATAATTATTTACATATGAATAGATAGATATGTATATACGTATGGATTTACTTACTAAAGAAATTTTCATGCAATCAGAAAAGGCTTGTTTCAGATTGAGCAACTATAGTAGCCTACTGACTTGCCGCCTTACCCAACATAGGATATGCAACAATATAATAATATTTTACATGGTAAGTTAGGCATGAGAAAGCTGTCGGCCCGGTGGGAGCCGCGATTGCTTGTGGTGGACAACAAGCAGATACGGAAGACAATGTCGAAGCAGAGTTTGGACCTTTTTAAGCGAAATCCGCAGGAGTTTTTGCGTGGAGTCGTCACCGTCGATGAAATCTGAATTAATCACTAAGCAATAGTCAAAACAATGGACTTTCCCGGGTGAACCTTTTTCAAAAAAGGCAAAGATGGGACCCATCGGCTGGAAAGGTAATGGCCACGATTTTTTGGGATTCGAAGGGAATAATCCTCATGAACGTCTTGGAGAAAGGACGCACGATCACAGGAAAGTATTACAGTAACTTGTTTGATCGATTCAACGAGAAATTAACGGAGACACGGCCCCATTTGGCAAAGAACAAAGTTCTGTTCCACCACGACAATGCAGCACCTGCTCACTCATACGGAATCGTCGCTGCCAAACCGAATGAATTGCGGTACGAACTGTTGCCGCACCCACCATACTCGCCCGACCTAGCTCCCTGCGATTTTTTTCTGTTGCCCAGCATGAAAACGTGACTCGCGAGAATAAAAATCAGCACAAATAAGGTCATCGCCGCGACAGAAGCGGGGTTTGAAAAATCATATTTTTTGGAGGGGTTAAATAAATGGCAGGGGAAAAGTGTATCGCCATGAAAGGAAATTATGTAGAAAAATTAAAACAAAAATTGTGAAAAAACTATTCATTTCTAACACAGGTACTTATTATATATATATATATATATATATATATAAATAAATATATCATCACGCCTTTTACCCATTACTGGATATTGCAATCCACCGAAGCAGATCTCGGAAAGTGATATACTTTTTCGCGTGAAATGCGGTTACCAGCCGTCAAATCACGGCCCCCAAAGATATTAGAGGAAGGGGTGCCACATGGGTAGATTTAATTTGGTGAAAATTGTTTGTCAGCTGTTGGGATCGAACCAGGGTTCTCAAGATCAACAGGCTGACTCGTTACCGCTGAGCCACCTACTTCATATATTGTATATATATATATATATATATATATATATATATATATATATATATATACAGGGTGTTTCACAACTTAGAGCAAAAAATTAAAGGGTATATTTTGTACGACGTACTGATCATGAAACAAAAAGGATTTTTTTTAATTCGAAAAATTAAGGGTTGTAAACCTAAAACATTTTTTGTAGTACTGCACTGGATTCGCTTTCCTATTAAACACAATCAACTACGAAAGAATAATTACACAATTCAATTATTAGCAGTTATTTATAATAGAATTTTATTTAATTTATTTATTTATTTATTTATGTTACGCTGTACAACAGGAACTTAATCCCAATTACAGTACAGGGTCCGCACTCACCGAGCCGCAGTGTAGAAGTTTATATAATTTTTAGCTTGAGTGAGATTCGAACTCGGGATCTCCGGATTCGAATTCTGTATCGCTATCTACACCACCGTACTGACGGACATTAATAAGTTTACATAATCATTCACCCAGTGGCAGTGGCAACGAAAAATTTTGGACTGGGAAACATGGAAAATAGTTTTGCGATTTAAAAAAAATCTTTTTGTTTCATGATCAGCACGTCGTACAGAATATACCCTTTAATTATTTGCTCTAAGTTGTGAAACACCCTATATATATATATATATATATATATATATATATATATATATATATATATATATATATATATATATCATAAATATTATAAATAAAAAATAATTTTATATATTCTAGTTAAAAATTAAATTCTGTATGCACTACGGACGTTACCAGATGATGCCTTGGTGCTTATATAACTATTCTAAATTCTAACTTTAATATACTAACCATAAAAGAAAAAATTCAAGCAAACCTATGTTGTTATATTAAATTAAATAATATACAATAGAAAGGTAGATAAACATAAATAGAAAGATAATTTAAATTAATTATAATATCTAAAATTCAATTAATTATAACGTTACATTTAAATGGTTAAATATGTTAGAAAACCTCAAATTTAAATAAATTGCCTAAATATTTATAATTTCCAATTTACACATTTCGAAAGTAATTACATCCTTAATACGATATTTACTCGCGGCTACAAGTTAAACCATTTCGAAATTTAATTATTTATGTATAACACGCATATAGCAATGTACGATATTCTGTTGGAATCGTAAGGTTTGCTTGTATAAGTTTACCTTCTTTATTAAAATCAACTCCGCAAACTTCCAAGACATTCCATTAAATCTCATGTTGTAAACAAAAGTAGCGAATTCTCAGAACCGATGTTCGCCATTAACTTGAAATTAATTCGAGACTAATGACTCATTTCAGTGTTCATTTTCTTTATTAAATCGCTTTAAGTTGAACTTGAACAAGTACCGCAGCTGTAATTGAATGATGGGGTCGATCAGTTTTTAATTGTAGAGCCTGATTGAAAGACTTCTGTCAATGACCGGAGAAAAGGTTGTTATTCACAAATGTCTGCTTGTGAAAGAATGTTGTTGGAAACAATTTAATGCTGAAAAGAATTCAATTGTATTTAATAATTAATAATCCTGATCAAAAAGGACTTACCATAAGTTTGAGTTTAGCCTTTATGATAACTGTTAATTTTTATGTTGACAGAAACATAACTTTTTATTACTATTTCTAAATATAACATAGACAATGAAGCTACAACAATTATTTGGGTGTGCCAATCTACAGTAATTATAATTATATATTTTAGATTTTCATTACATTACGAATTTTCAAAAAAAAATTTCCGGCGAACAGTATTGCAACATTTTAAAATAAATAATAGATCCATTTAACATTGGAATGTAAATAAGTATTTTTATAAGACTATGATGAGAAGTAGACTTTTTACATTTATTTCTTATTTGGAAAGTAAACATTTGCCGTCTACTCATATGGAAAGTTCATTTTTTCTAATCAATTAGAGCATCGTATCCAAAACATGAATACTGTCGAAAATTATGTATAAATTATTTTTTTAACACTTTCTAAATGGTCGAATAAACAACAGTATGTGTACCTCAAACAGAAAGTATCTTTACCACTCTTGCATGGTTGTTGCTCTTAATGTCTTGGCTGCGTTTAGATCAATAATCTCCATGCGCGTGCGACAGTAGACTACTTTATGCTCAAGATACACAAGTATAAATTGTATACTAAGCTTTGAAAATATCTGTTTGCGTTTGCGAACTGGGCATAGAAATTATACCGTGAGCGTAGTGAAGGCTGAAAGTAGACAAAGTCTGCAAAGATACTTTCAATCGCAGGTTTGTACGTCAATTGTTTTTACTATTGAAAATAAAATGTAATCAGTTTATACAATAAACAAAATAAAGAGACAATAGCTTGGCAACGCATCGTCGCAGTTGATTGATACTCCTGTACGAATTACTGTAATCATAATTATTATTAATTGAAACTAATTCTAGACAACAAATAAATTTTGTAAACACCACGGATATTACTAGATAATAATGTCCTCTGTTAAAATCATTGGGCCAAAGATCCTCAGACTGGATACCTGCTGCTTCGGTATTATCATCCTTATACCGTCCTTGGAGTATGCATAACTATTATGATTCTTCAAACATTTTATGCTTTGAAAGTTTCTTTGCAATTTTTTAGTCGACAGTATAACATTGATTTTCCATATAATTTTTATCTAGATCAAATAAATAATCAAATTTTACGATATAAATAAAATTTGCTCGCTCTATTCCGTGTGAAAAAGATTAGATATATATATTCCTTACTTTATTTTTACGACTGATGATTAAATTGATTGATCTTCCATATATATTTGTCTATATCTATTTAATAAGGGGTCTATAATTGCGAACAATATGGCCTAGATGCCGAAAGATTTAAGTTAAACACTTTTTCGTGTTCTCTAGATGAAATAAATTTTGTACTCAATTACAATATTTTTTATATACGAGATGCGTGGAAAATAATGTAAAAAGAAACATAAATTTATTTCTTGTAACCTTTCTGTCTTTTATATAATGATAATTCTCATAAACGTAACAGTAAAAGATGAAGGTTTATTATATATTAAAATTAAATTCATTTTTCTCTCACATGTCGAAACATTTCCTAATTCAAAAAAGTCATTTCCGGCAGAAAATTCACATCCGACTCTTGAATTCTCATAGACGCAATTATCCTTCTTACGCACACATATTTTATGCTTTGACGAATTCATATTAAAATTCAGATTCTAGAATGCAGCATTCGATGAATAATTTAACAAAAATTACTGCTTCAATTACAACAAAATTTATTTAAGATAAGTTAATTTACATTGACGACGATGAGAAAATTGAAAAATAGGTTTTGACGAAGCCGGCATATCTGAAAAGCAATTTATAAAGAATGGGAATTTTTCCAGCGTGCCCGGAGAGTGACGTTTGATAGACAATTTTCTTAATTTTTTAAGGCGTTCTCAATTCTTTTACAAAATAATCTGAGAGTGCGTGACTTTGAAATACCCAAAATAACTTGCGAATTCTCAAAATATTATTCTTGTGATTACTTTTCAAGCATGTCAGTCTCATAACAATAAGAAATTAAATATTAAATCAATATATTATTATAAACATACAAATACTTTGCTTATTATAAATATTATCACAAATATTTATTATTTATTGTAATTTAAACAGGGTGTTAAAAAAGTTCCGGGAGAAATACACTTCGAATCAAGAAACAAAAAAAACCACGTGTTTCATATTTTGCAAAAACCTAACTATGCACACCAAACACAAACCCCAACTCCCTCCCCCAGGGGGTGGGGCGGGGATCAACTTTGAAACCTTAAATGGGAGCCTCCATTTTTTATTGTAGATTCGTACTCTGCGAAGTTTGAACATGATTCTGAAAGAAAAGTGAAAAACGGTCTAATATTACAAGAAATAAACATTGAATCAAATAAAAAAATCAACATAATCACAAATAGCCACAAGCCTTTCACCGACTAAATGCTTGAAATTTTGCAAAACGATTTTATAAAATAAACGTTATTTTATTCCTTTATTGTTTTTTGGGGTGACGTTCTTTCGGTGAGCCCCCTTGCGATTAGAATGGGTGAATGCATAGATCAAAACTAATATTCACCAATACAAATCTTCTGATTTACCATAATACTCTTATATCAACACATATCTTCTAAACCTGACAATTCAGAGAAGATTTAAGATCAAAATATTGATGAAATTGTTAGAAACATTTGCACTAATAAAGTTGATAAAATCATATATGTCAAGTAACTTTTAGAGAAGACACTTAAAATAATAACTATTAATTAGTCTGTATCTCTCAATGCTGAATTGATCGTGAAAATCATAATTAGAACAAAACCGAATTATGAATTGTTTTACTTTATCACATCATACATAATATTGCAAAACGCAATAATAGTACGCATGAGAGAAAATTTTAACCATTTATTCCAAGTTAACACAATAAAGCAGAACGTTGAGCGAGAGCACGTATTCGCACGGGACATTATCTGGTGCGGCGGGCACAAAACGCGTTACTTCCGGTATGCTTTGACCGGAAACGGTTCCGGGCCGCATCTTGCGATGCGCTGTGAAGTTTCCGTCATTAGCTCGATAATATCGTTATGGTGGTGGCTTTGGCATGGTCGTTCAATATGCAATGCTAAACTAAACATTTTGTGTGGGTACGTTTGCGGTTTTGCCGTATCCACCGCTATTGTTTTCATTTGCATGTTTTGCGAGCCTACCCCTATTTAAAGTGTTAATTTTTGTTAATTATTAATGAATGAAATTACTAATGAAGGTTTAGGGTTTGTGGCTAACTTTTGCTCGTGTGCAAAGCAAACATTTTATTAAGCCATTAAATAAACAATTGGGCGTGAAGTACCTTCGGAACGCTTATCTGTTTTTATAGAATTTGTTTTATGGATTACATACTGATTTTTTTCCTTGTATATATATATATATATATATATATATATATATATATATATATATATATATATATATATATAATTTATTTTTAAATATTATTTTTATATTATATTCAATAATATGAAATATGGTTTCCGATTCATTGTCATTATTTGTTATGTTTATGACAGTCGACAAAAAAATACACTTGTGTGCAGAAAATAATAACTTTCACATGCAAACGAGTGCGGAAAGTGAGTACTTTCCGCGTTGTCGTAGGAAAAGTATTTTACTGCACTATTATAAATGTTCGCAAAATATAATAGTTTACAAAAGAGCTATTAAATAATACGAAATATACAGATTGTATGGATAATAAAACAAATATTTTTTTTTTTAATATCTTACATTCTTAACTACATGGCCGACACTATAAACAGTCAATTAACTAATGTATAATAAACAAATTGAATATTGTAGTGTGAATTATAATTTAATTATTAATATTTTAGAAATAAATATGAAACCTGTAATACTAAAAATATTTAAATGAAGGTGTTCTCCGAAGTATCAAACACCCGGTATAAATAATAAACCAAATATAGTAAATTTTAAAAATATATTATATAATCTTGCTAACACTGTTGCAGTGCTGCATTATTGCAAAGTCCGAGGAATCCGCACATGTGCAGCAAAATTTTTGAATGCATAATAAAATTATATTTCTTTATACAATATAAATTTGCAGGTATATTTTGGAAATTTCAGTATATGCCACTTTATCTTTGATTCGTTATTGACACCTATGATACCCAGTCTTCAGAACTCTTTAGTAAAATAATAAAAGTAACGTTTTTTTGTTTGATTGTTATGGTTCAACATAATTTTCGCATTTAATATACAAGCCAAAATAGGCCCTTTCAAAAGGTGAGAATCGTATATAGAGATCAATGTAGAATTAAAATTTTTAAATAACTCTCATCAGTTATAGTCACAATTGAAATTAAAGAAAAATTCTCAAATTTGATCAGATGATCTCGATGAGCAATTAGAAGGCGAGATAATACAATTTAGGTTTTTAATCGAAAGGATTACTGAATTTTCTAAGACAAGTCAAGAATATGGACGAATGACGATGTTTTTCCTAAGTTCCTAACATATGTTACGTTTCATTCTTCCTGTTTTCTCTCTCCCTTTACTACTGTTTTGGTGATTTATTGACCCGGTTGATTAGAAACCTGTGCAACAGAAAAGTATTTCCGGTCAGCGGAAGTTTGCATTAGAATTAGAATTGCAAATATTTTGTGAATAGTTCCGCTTATATCAGTGAAAACTTGAATTTGATAATTTTGGGATTTTGAATGTCAGGTTGGGATGTGCTGAGTAAGTTGAATTTAAAATTGGGAAAACGTTCTCACATTCTACCATTGCAAACGGACAACGCTGCATTAGAATCGGAAGCAAGTTCCAGTTAGATTACGAGACCGAGTTAAAATGATCGAAATACTTGTTATTTTACGGGTACTACATTTATTGATTTTAAGGGCAAATTTTTGGAATTTAGGTCGTGATGAGTGGATATTTTCATTAGTTTAGATTGAAGCAATTAGCCCTTAAAGTAATTTATCGGTGTCGCAGGAATACAAGTTAAAAAAGGTTGTGGACAGGATGCTCGAAGGAATGAAGAAGGAATACAGGACTTCACTTCACTATATGATCTCTCCAGCAATGCAGAAGCATATGAACGAGGACATGGTACTGAAGAAGGGGATAGTGGAGCAATCTCGGAGTCCATGGTCACCGTTCATTTTACTCGTGCCGAAAAAGGAATGAACGTTTATGTTTTGCGTTGACTTTAAAAAATTGAATAAGATCAGTCGTTGTGACGCGTACATGTCTGATACCTTTGACAATCAGCGTGATGCCAATTACTTGACTTCGCTGGACCTTAATGCTTCCTATTAGCAAATACCAGTCGCTGAGGATTCAAATCAGTTCACGGCATTCTCAGTACTCAATGGAGGACTTTATCAGTTTAAACGCATGCCTTTTGGTTTGCATAGTGAACTTGCAAAATGATTGGCATAGATTTGTAGCAGTACGTCTTCATTTGCCTAGACGACATGATAATTGCGACACCTACCTTTTAAAAGGACCTTGAAATCCTGAAAGAAGTACCTGCACGACTTCTAAATGCGAATTAGACTTTGGAGCGCGAGCAGTGTCATTTTTGTAAAGATGAGCTCCTATATTTAGGCTACGTCGTGAATCAGAGCGGTCTACATGTTGATCCTGAGAAAGTGCGAGCGATCTTGGATATTCCGGTACTGAGAACAGTCTCAGAGATTTGTAGGTTAATTGGCATGAATTCATGGTACAAACACTTCGTGCCACATTTTTTCACGGTCATTGCTCCGTTCACGATTTAACTGAGGAAAAATTTTCCATTTAGGTGGAACTCGGAATACGGGAGATGAGATTTAAACTCACTTTATCTCAACGCCTATTTTGGCATGTCCAAACTTCGAGCGAGAGTTAAAACGAGGTCTATTAAAAAAAATACGTAGACTGTTTGAATTGCGCGGGCCCAGTTGGTTCCAGAGAAATCCGCTTGGTGTTGCCTTCTTCATAAAGATCAGTTGATTACAAGGCAGGTATGGGTTGATGGCTACGAGGTTGTTTGTGAAGTGTCTTTTGATTGTAGAATAAGATACTTGACCGAACAAAGAGTTACTGTGAAATTTTGTGTTAAACTCGGAAAATCTGCGAGTGAAATTTTTGATATGCTCAAGACGGCTTACGGCAACGTTGCTATGAGACGTGAAACATGTTTTAAGTGGCATGCACGTGTCAAAGGTGGTCGTCAGTCGATTAAAGACGATGAGCGTCCTTGACGTCCTTTCACGGCAACTGACTACTCACACGTCATCAAAATCAATACCCTGGTTTGGGCAAATCGACATCTGACTATCAATATCAATTAGATCATGTCATGAGATTTTGACCAAAAGATTTATTTATTTATTTAAATATACACTACCCAACGGGAGGAGTCCCAATAACAGTGTAGGAACAAAAAAACTAGAATTTATACAAAAAGAAGCAAATTACAAAAAACGTAATAAGAAATACAATGTACAAATAACATAATAAGAAATAAGTATTAATATAACAATCAAATTAGGGGTAGCTACAAAAAAGCAATAATAATAAATATAAGTCAAGATAAAGAAAAAGGATCTGACAAGAAAAATAATATATACTACATAAAAGTAAAGCCAAAGATTTCCAAACAATTAAATATAATCAAGTCCATACTAGTTTTAAAAAATTATTGAGTGAGTTAGAGAATAAGTCAGCTTTATTATCAAGTTTGTTGTACAAAGTACACATACGAACAATAGGTGACTGAGAAAGCAGATTCGTTCGAGCTGAAGAAAGATAAAAGGTATTTGATAGTCGAGTATGAATAGTAGGAACCAAAAAATTAAGGTGGCTGAGGCAAGTCGGATCGTCTATCATGTAGTTAACTAATTTAAATAAGTGTATGATTGTATAATTAGCACGCCTAACGGCTAAAGATTTACAACAAAATATATGTAATAATAATTCATATGAGACCCGATTATCAGGATAATTTCCAGTGATCTTAAAATATATATATTTTAAAAATTTCCTCTGAACCGAAACTATAAGATTATTATGAACTTCATATAAAGGAGCCCATATCAAGGAGCAATACTCAAGTTTTGATCTTACTAGAGAGAAATATAATATAAATGTAGTTTGAATGTTTTGAAAATGACGCGTATTTCTTTTTACAAATCCAAGCATTTTCATAGCAGAAGATGTAATATATGTTGAATAAAAGTTAGCTTGGAATCAAATATAACACCAAGATCAGTTGTAGAACAATATCTGGTTAAAGATTTATTTGAAATATGATAATCAAAATTAATTTGAGTTGTTTTACAAGTGAATGACAGCACCTTACATTTATGTATGTTTAAATCAAGTTTGTTTTCATCACACCATTTAGATAAACAATCAAGATCATTTTGTAATGTGAAGCAATCACTAGAATCAAAAACCTGACGAAATATTTTTAAGTCATCTGCAAATAATAAAACGGAACTTTTAAAGATATAGGAAATATCATTAATGAAAAGAAGAAATAGTAGAGGTCCTAAATTGGATCCTTGAGGAATTATGTCCGAGTAATTGAACAAAAAAAACACGGTTTCTTAGGTAAGATGAAAGAAGAGAGATAGTAGATAAAGAAATTGAGTATGATTTTAACTTTTTAAGAATAATAATGTGATCAATGCGATCAAAGGCTTTAGAGAAATCCGTGTAAATAGTGTCAACTTGTAAATTATTATCTAAAGCTGAAGAAATGTAGTGAATGAAATAACTGAGATTTGTTGCAGTTGACCTCTTTGCCATGAAACCATGCTGATTGAAAGATATTTGATTCTTAATCTGATTATAGACATATGTATAAAGTAAACTTTTGCTAAAATTCGATATAATGGCTATAGGTCGATAGTTTTTTGTCAGATGAATCTTCGGATTTATAGACCGAAGTAACTCGCGCCTGTTTCCAAATATCAAGGAAAAGAGTTGGTATTTACCGCTAAGTTAAATAAGTGGTATAGTGCACCAGAAAGAGGATAAGAACAATCTTTACTTATTGTATTCGGTATGAGATCAGGCCCACATGAAAAATTATTCTTAAGTTTACTAATTGAATTTCCTCAGTACTAAAATTGGGTTTAGGACCAAATAAATTGGAAGCGGGATTATTGTACATAGAGTTATCAGAGGCAGAGGAGGAGGAGACAGAATAGACGCTATGAAAATGAGATGCGACCGCTTCAGCAATATCTGTAGGTTTATTAAAGACAGTATTATTGTAATATATACTAGATGGAAAAGATGACTTTTTTCTCTTCGAGTTCACAAAGTTCCAAAATTTTTTAGGATCATTAGCAATAGATGTTTCACAACTTTTCACATAATTATTATACGACTGATTTATATCTGCCTTAATTTTAGAGCGAAGCATACTGTGGGACTCATAATAAGTAGAGACATGAGGATAATAAGATTGAAGATGCACCGCGTTGCTGCGAAATTTATTCCACGCTTGTTGACGGACGACCAAAAAGCCCATCGCCTTCAGGCTTGTCAGGAATTGCTTGGACGTTAGAGGAAGATAAAAACTTATTGGGTGGGTGAAACATCTCCGAGACCAAAAAAAGCTCGCCAAATTTGTTCCAGGGTGTTGCCCACTACGAGTATTTTCACCAAGGCTCCACAGTAAACCAGACTTACTACATAGAAGTTCCCAAGCGTGTGCGAGACACTATCCGGCGAAAAAGACCAAAAATGTGGAGAAGTCGTTACTGCTTTTTTTTTTCATCACGACAATGCTCCAGCCCATTCAGTCCTCAGAACTTTTTTGCCAAACACTAGATCACTGATCTTCCCCACGCACCCTACTTACCTAACTTTACTCCTTGTGATTTCTTCTTGTTCCTCAAACTCAAAAGACCTTTAAAAGGAAGAAGATTTGAGACGATTCCTGAGATTAAGGCAAATACGACGAAAGAGCTGAAGAATGTCACAAAAGAGGCATTTCAGGACTGTTTCCAAAAGTTTGGATAAGTGTGTGAGTCGGGAAGGGGAGTGCTTTGAAGGTGATCCAGACATGTAACTTCTAAATAAGATATATTTTGATTTATGACGTGAGTCTACGTATTTTCTGAACAGACCTCGTATTACAAACAGATGCGTTGAACCTTAGACTCGGTGCAGTATTAAGTCAGCAGTATAACGAGGGAGCAAAAGTCGTAAGATATCTGTTCCAAACGTTGACTCGGTAAGAACGCAAAGAAGACAACGTACCTTGAAGGGACAGAATTTACAGTAATCACCGATTACTACCAGCTGTTCACCATAATTAAACCATGGAAGGTGATCAGCATTGATTTGGTTGGTATACAACGTTTTTAGTAAGTTCGCCATGTTTTTTCAACTGCGTCAAACGAAGGCAAACTCAATCGTCAAGGCATTGGAGGAACAGGTGTTTTTAATCTTTAGAGTTCCACGAGCTGTCATTTCCGATAAAGGGACATAATTTCTACCGCACGAGTACACGCACCTTTTGATGAAGTACCTAGTGAAGTAAAGGTAAGTACACTTCGCTTTATCACCCTTAGGCAAACCCGGCGGAACGCATCAACAAGGTGTTAAAACCATGTTGGTGTTATACGTGTCCCACAACCACTGCACTTGGTATGATTACTTGTCGCAAATTGGTTGTATCGTGAGGACGGCTGTGCGCAAAGTCACTGGGAAGAGCCCATACTTAATCGCAAAACTTTATCAGGACTACAAGCTTCTTACATGAAATCGAAAGTCCACCACAACCTACGACATCGTGACTTTACTTTATAAGACAACCAGCTTGTGTGGCGTGGGAACTACGTTTTATCGTACGCGTATTTAGGTCCTTTTATAGTCTGACACTCACGTATTGAAGGACTTGAAGGGAACCGTACTCCCTGGTAACTGGAATATCAAGGACCTCAAGGCTCATCCTGAACTTGAACAAGACTCTTCGTAGTTATTTTTGTTTGCATCGTGTTTTCTTTTTCTTCTTCTGTAGAGTTTCCTTATCGAAATATTCGAAATAATTTGGTGATTTATTCACCTGGTTGATCAACAACCTGTGTAACGAAAGAGTATTTCCGGAAGTTCGCATCAGAATCATGATTGCAGATCTTTTCCGAATAGTTCCACTAGTACCTGTGGAAACTAGAATTTAAGCATTTTTTTACATTTGGGGATAAGTTAGTAAAAAAAAATTATCGTGAGATAGGTTGTGTTGCTACCTCATTTGAAAACTATTTTGGTTATACCAAATTTATCTGGATTTTGAAAGAAACACAATATTTTAAAAGAATTTTTGTATTCTGCGACATTTAGTTGGATTTTCGACGATCCTCTATAATTTTATTTAACTTAACTTCAGACCGCCCACGACCACAGATATATTCCATTTTCTAATTTTAATTCCGCTTGTAACTATTTCATTCAAATCAGTAGTGTACCTATTCTTTTCTACGATTTCTAATTGTGTGTTCAGCCATTGCTGCTCGTTACGGCTATTTTTGTTCCTTATTTTGACTGTTACTGAGAAGTACCCTTTCCATCGTAATATCCAGTGGAACATTTTGTATTGCTTGGCATTTACACCATTGCACAAAAGGAACGGAAGATTTTAGACCCCCGTCAGCATTATTCAAACCGCCACCAATGCACGACATGTAGATTAATTGGTGCATTTTTGGGTTATGTATTTATTATTAGTATTGTAACTATATTGTTCCCCTTACGTGGTTTCTTAAAAATCGCGATAAGTGTATCCACTGTTTGGCGAATACTTCAGGCTTGTTTTATTGATAGTAATAATAATAATCATCATCTTTATTGACATTCCAATTCAAAGGCGAGGTTCAGGTAATCACTGTGCTTGGTTGATCTAATCACTGTCGTTATCATTGAGTGCATGTTTGGTACGAATTTTTTTGTGGCTACCTATATACGGCTAGTATTTAGGATTACGTATTCATTATTCTCGGCAAATCCTTGATCGATTAATGACGCCCTGTGTGTTTGATGTGTGCATTTGTCATTTATTTGAATCCGAATCCTGTGTACCGCTATTATTTACGGTTATTTCACATCTGTCACTCGGATCAGTTAGCGTCCATTAAACTATCTATGGCATAGCTCCATGGAGAATGATTTCGTAGCAAGAGTTTGGTGCCGCAAGCGCGGCCCTAGAGTAATGTATACTTTTGTTGCGTTTGTTTGCTTGCAAAGCGTCGAATTGTGAGGGAGAGAGATCGGTTTCAGCTAAGGGACTACCTCAAGTCAACATTATTCAATACAAAATTGAATGCGTTCGATAATCTTCTAATGAGTAAAATGAAGTTTAATATCATTAAGAATGTTTTTGTCTTTTCCAAGGCAAGAAAAATGCGTTATAATTTATAAAATATTAAATAGTTATAATTATTATTATTATTAAAAGTAAAAATTTTGTAGTTTCATAGATTCTTAAATTTCTTGACTAACTGCAATTGTGTTTTCAAGAACAAGCGTAGTACGAGATTACCTTCCCTGCTATCTTTTCATTTGTTTTCTGATATTACAAAAGAGTGTCTAACTGCAATTGTGTAGAATTCACTTTAAAAAACAAGTGCATAATCACCCCTTTCCTTTTCTATCTTTTTAATTCTTTTTCAGTCTTACAATAGAGTGTCTATCTGCAAGTGTGTGGAAGTTTTTTTCAATACCACCTCAGGCTGTCGCTCACTTCCTATCTATATATTTTTTTTAGATTTGTTGGAAAAGTGAGTGTGAGTAATTTGAGATGTTTTGAGCATGTAAAACGCACGTTGAATGAAAGATTAATAAAAAAATTACAGGTATAAATGGATAGATGTGATTAAACGTTTGTTGCATGATTTACTTATTTATTTATTTATCCCAATTACAGTACAGGATTCAGACTCACCGAACCGCAGTGTGGTAGTTTATATAATTTTTAGCTTGAGTACAATTCGAACTCGGGATCTCCAGATTCGCATTCCATAACGTTATCCACACCACCATACTGCCAGACGTGATGAATGATTTCGAGTGTGATGAATAAATGATGTTGTATGCAGGGAACTATGAATGTGGTCGAAGCGAGGAGAATTTTTGTGATTATTTCTAGAGTTCATGAGCATGATGTTATGTATGTATATAAAATATAAATTTTAATATGAAAATACTAGTTATAGGTAATCATACTCAAAATTTATTTTTTGTTTGTTTAGCGGATAGTACTTCCCTTCGGATTATAAAAATAAAATACGATTTATCACAATTTGCCTCACCTAAACACCTGTGATTACTTTATAGTACAGACATTACAATAGTAAAATTGGCTTAACTGCCTGCGAAGTATTTGTGTTGAATTTAAAAAATGAAGTTCGTTTCATATGAATTGAATTTCTATTTTAAGTTTCACATTGCAATTTCAAATTTAATTGCTTTAAAAAGAATAATTTGTTTGTTTATTGAACAACTTCCCTAAGCAACCCCAGTATGATGCTATAGTCGCTACTCCAAAGAAGACTTGATTTAACAGTGCACTTTAAAATTTCATTATTAAAAACTAAAAACTAATTTTGATTATCTACTCAATATCTATATAAAATATTATGTAAACATCCGTCCCGAATAACCTTAGTGATGTTGTTTGCTACTCCATAGGAGACTTGAATATTAACCCTTAGATTGCAAATTTAAATTTTATTATTTTCTTAAGAAGCCAATTTATATTGTCTACTCAATGTCTCTATAAAATAGTAATCATATACGTATCCTAATTAATCTTGGTATGATGCTGTAGCCCGGTATCCCGTAAGAGTCTTTAATTTCAACCTTTAATATACTCGTATCAGTACAAATTAAAACATAATTATTTTTTAATAAGTTCATTCAGATTGTCTACTTAATATCTCTAAAAAAATAGTAAGTAAACACCCTTCCTGAACAACCCTGGTATGAATCTGCGGCCCGCTACCCTGTAGGTGTATCAAATTTCAACTGTTAGTATAACAGTGCAAATTAAAATTTAATTATTTTTTTAAAAAGCTAAGATGGTCTACTTAATATTTAAATAGTAAGTAAACACCCTCCTTGAACAACCCTGATATGTTGTTGTGAAAATTAAAATTTGATTATTTGTTTAAAAACCTACTTTAGATTGTGTATGTAAACATCCTCCCTGAATAACCCTAGTATGATGTTATCTGCCACCTCGTAGGAGACTTAAATTTCAACCCAAAGTTTAAAACAGTGCAAATTCAAATTTCCTTATTTTAAAAAATAGCCAATTTAAATTGTCTACTCAATTGCTGGTAGCACAAGCTCTGTTTTTGTCTATTTTAAGAGGGTGTTTTAGCTATCACTAACATGTTAAAACCGTGCTCTTAGAACACCCAAAAACAGAGCTTGTGCTACCAGCCAATATCTTTATGAAAGTGAAAGTAAAGACTCTTTTCGAACAACCTTAGTAGGACGTGAATTTCAACCCTTATTATGTAACTCAATATATGTTATAGAGGCGATTAAGTAAATCAATATGTCAGTGCTTAGCAACTTTAGACAGTTATAGTTATTAGTTACTACCCTGTGGGTTGCTATTTTACTCCAATTTATTGTGTTATTTAAAGAATTTTCATTAAAAACTATCGGCTGTGACTTTAATAAACAGTATGACCATACACTTTTGTCGGTGAGCGACGCATCGTTACTTCACGATGATTAAAAATTCTATACAGTTTACTGCCCTAACCTACAACTGTCAGTATGTTTCAATAATGTGATTTTATTTGTTAATTTTTAATCCATGTTTTTTATTCAGTTTTCTTCGCTGTTTTATTTCAATTTATTAAAAATAATAATATCGACTAATGAAAACAAAAATATAATAAATACAAAGCCAAAACACTTCATACCAATATAAAATATATTGATTGCATGTTCAAATATTTATAAAATATCATGATCGTGTAAAATGAATAAATGTTTGATGTCAAATATGTTGTAGAAATTTGAGAAAATATACATGTTTTATTACCGTGTTTGTTGATTTGGCAAAATAAAAATGTTTATTCTCAAATTCTTCTTCATCTTGCTCCTGCTGTCATTTGTTTTAATAACCGACTTACTGGGTCTACGCACATTTCTTTTTTTCTTATTCTTGTGTTGGTTGTTTTTTCGATGATTTTTCTATTTTTTGCCCCCTTTATCTACAATTTTCTACACTTTTAGCTTGGTTCTATATTGTGTTTACTGTTTTTAATTCTTTGTTTACAGTTCTTCCACATGTTTTAGTTGATCTATCTGTACATTTATCACCTATTACGTTGAAATTTTGGGCTGTTTTCTGGATTTTTCCTCAGTTTGTCCTGAAGACTCTTACTTTTGTACGCTGAGAGATTTCGTTTGATATCCGTATTTGCCGTAGCATATTATATAATTTCGTGCTGGGTTATTCTCCTATTTATATCAGTTCTTGTGCCCCTATCTACGCATATTAATTACACTACTAAAATAACAGAATTCTAAAGTTAGTTAAGAGATTAATGACGCAATTTGACGAACTTGATTGATATAGGATGTAACAGCGAAACCGATCACCATCAATATTTTCTTTATTATTATAGTTACACAAAAATACTATGTAATAAATTTGTAGTAGATCAAGAATGACATCTGCTTAAAGAAGAAAAAATTAAGACAAGTGGCTATATTTGTTCAAATAATATTATACATATTTTTTATGCCTATTCGGTGACGTTTTTTTTTTGTTCTCAATTGAACCACATATTAATTTGATATCCTTACATAATCAAAATAATTAAAAATTTGCTATCGAAATTTAAATGTTTTTCTAAATTTTTAATATTAATATGCAGTAAGCTATGGATGAAAAATCTAGCTGGTATCAAATAATAATTGTCATACTAATTGTTGTTAATTGTTATTATTTGTGTTTTGAAATTATTTTATAACGGTATTGCTGATATTTACCCGAGTTGTTTTACTTATTTTTAATTTATTTTAAAATATGATACAAGCTTGCGATATTAGGACAGTAACTAAGCGACTAGTACGAAAAACTATGATTCATTTTTACATAAACGTGAAAACCAATATCCGGTGAGAAACAATGAAGAAATAGAAATCGTAATTTTACCTTCTATTGGGGGTAATTCAAATTCATCCACACGTGAAATTGGTCAAGAACATTTCATTTCTAATATGTTTGTATGGTTCACTTTGAAAAAGAATAATTTAAAATCATACAAACCGTTACATGCTATACATAATAATGTTAATGAATATATAATAGAATTTTACGATTTTTTTAATGCAGTATCAGGGAAATAATAATATTCTTAGACAAATTCTGTGGAAAGATGAATCGAAATATTCAATTAATGGTTCAGTCAATAGAAATAATGAGCATATCTCAGCTGTAGAACTTCCTCATGAATTTAGAGAAAATAATAATCAAATCAGATGGAGTTTTAATGTATGGCTTGGAATATTAGGAAATAAAATTATTGGACCTCATTTTTATGAAGAGAATATAAACGGTGCACATTATTTACGTTTTTTGGAAAATAAAATATGAAATTATTTAGATGATTTAAACTTGAATGAAATATGTGGTTCTAACAAAATGGAACGCCGGCTCACAATACTCGTCGAGTGGACGAAAAGACTCAATTAAATGTCAGGATCTCTGGTTAGCAAAAAATTAACCATACAAATGACTCGCTCGTTCCCGGGACTTGATTTTTTTTTATGGTCATATCTTAAAGATAAAGTGTATTCAAAACTATTTTGATGTAAAGAGGTATAGAAGCTTGCGCTGCTTTGACATCAGAAGTAATAATGACAACAACCTCTTCCGCTTTTACATCAGATAGAATTATGTTTAGAAAGTAATGAAAATTAAATGGAACATTATTTATAAGGAGTATTTAACAATTATTAATTTTCTAACTTTAATTTATTACTCTTTTCATCCATAACTTTTGCACATAAATTTTTAAAATAAAAAATTACTTAACTTTCATTCGCATTTTTCCAAAATTTGTATTATGTGAGGATAATAAATTAAAACATGGTTAAATTTAAAAAAAAAACGTTATGAATTAGGTATAAAAATAAATATAATCCCATTTGCAACAATATAACTTTGTCCTCTAACTTGAGAACCACTGGTTTAAAAAAGTATTTTCTTCTTTAAACAGATGTCTCCCTTAGTTTCCTATAGCTTTGTTTTATGGTATTTTTTTGTAACTATAATAATAACTAAATGTTGGTGGTGGTCGCTGTTACACCCGTTATAAGAATACCCGGGTATTTATATTTTCACCAAGTTTTTTTTTATGCTGTGCTTTGTAATCTATAAATCTAGCTTAATCTTTGAGAACATAATATGAATAAAGTTTATACCAAATATTTGACCAAAAATTACATATATGATTCAATATTTTAAAGAATATACAATATATTCACAAATAAACAGTTGATGCAGGATTACTCTAATAAAAAAACAAATAAACTTATAATAATTTTGAAAAATATTACAATTTAAACTTGTTTTGAATCAAATTGTGGTTCATTGCAGTTATTACGCATTTTGTTGTATATTTATTTTTTGTTATTCAATTTTATTTTTAAAATTCCAATGCATAAATTATAAACATACCTTTGGTTAGTATATTTTTAGTAAAAATTCAACAATAAAAATATACAATTTTGCAAACCTTAAGGTACAGGCTGGGTTGAGTTTCAAAAATTTTAATGGAAACCCCCATTTTTTAATTTTTATCGTTTTCTTCACATTAAAAAATATCTTCTACTTACTTATCCTGACCTCTTCTACCTTTCGGTGTTTTCTTCACATTAAAAAATATCTTCTGATTCCTCAATTTTCCCGCACTCTCTCCACCACCAACACCCTGGAAAGAGGGAAAATTGCACATTTTCTAAGTTTCGATCAGTTTTTATCGTTTTTTTCACCATAAAAACTATTTTCTGATTTCGTAATTGTACCCCAACCCCCTCCACACTCCCAACTTCTTGAGGGTGTAAAAAGGGAGAATTGCTCATTTTCGAAGATGTGATAATTTTTTTCACCATAAAAATATTTATCGTTTCTCTCTCTTTCCACCCCCCAAGGGGGTGGGGGATTGAGATTGAAACTTGCAAATCAGTTTTTTTTATAGAGAATGCAATAGTGCAATAAAAAACGGGAGTTTACATTTAAGTTTTTGAAACTCATACCCACACACCAGGAGGTGTTATGTAAGTTTGTCATCGAATGCTTCGTTATCGAGATATTTAAACGTTTCCAGACTTTTTGGACATTCTGTACATGAAATAAAGAAAAGTCTATTAAAAGTGTATAAACAATGTAATATTTCTTATACGTAAATTCATGATAATTGATTTCATAAATAAATAAATAAAAATATCATACGCCTTTTACCCATTACTGGATGTGGCACTCTGCCGAAGCAGATCACGGTAAGTGATATATTTCTTCGCGTGAAGTGCGGTTACCAGCCGTCAAATCACGGCCCCTAAAGATGTTAGTGGAGTGGGAGCCATAGGGGTAGATTTAAATTGGTGAAAATTGTTTGTCGACTGTGGGGATCGAACCAGGGTTCTCAAGATCCACAGACCAACTCGATACCACTGAACCATCTACCCCATATAATATATATAATGTATAATATATAGTTGATTTCACTGTATTCAAAATGGTGCACTTGACGCTAATGGATTAATTATATAAACTAAACTTCGATCTCGAAATCAAGACCTTACGGTATAGTAGTTATTAAAAAACCAAAAGTGGTGAATGATGTTTTAAGATCGAAAGTTTTGTTTGGAATATGAGATACAGCCGAGGTGTTCCAAAAATCTAAGACCATTAAATTCATTTAACGCTCATGGAACATACATACATTTTCTGTACCAATGCCAATAGCGAATAATAAATTGAAATATCTAAATATTTTGAAATATAGTTATCATATATGATGAATAATGGATTATTACCATAAGAATAAAGTGTACCAGTGTGCGGTAAAGAAAAAACTGATAACATCCTTGTTAACAAAGATGTAAGAATGTAGTTAATGTTGTTGGTGGTAGAAAAATCAAATATCACATAAGGAATTAATATCATTCACTTGACATTATCTGTCGATTTTATATAGTTTAACTAATATTACACTTAATATTTGAGGGATAGCGGTACAACTGGCAATAAGATTTTCACTAATAAATTTTATTTAATGAATTTAAAAGCCAACTTATGTTAGGTAGATATTTTCTCAATGTATTTTGAATGAATTTTAATTTATAATATTTTAAAATAAATATAAGGGAATATAATAGTATGATGTACATAATATTTAGTTGTATATAAAAATATATTATACATCTCGTACGCGAATTGTGCGCTAAACAGATATTTCGCGAACGTAAATAAATATAATTGATATTTTTATTTTTCTAAAAAATAAATTATCTAAAGCAGTATCTCATTTTTAAGTAACGAGCATTTCTCCTTAATACATTAATAAATCTAAATATTTGTACCTATATCAACGCTGTGGCAGAATATTAAAAAAAAATACAAAATAGTCAGATAAACGTCTATATTAAAATATCTTAATCTAGCTATTGCTAAAACACACTTAAAATATTTTTAAAAATTACCAAAATATCGAATAAGTATTTCAATACTATGGTAACCGAATAATAATAGAATAGAATTTGGACATGTAAATTTTAAAATTAGTTTTATTTTGAGTTTACACATTAATCTTGTTGGACTAGTATCTAAAATCCCAAAAAAATTATACCACATTTGACACAGAATTCTATTTTAAAATCATACTTCATATATGTTTCGTTGTGTAAAATATAATCGGATCTTCGGATGTTTGAAGTCAGCTGGAAAAACGAAACACGAACTCAAGACTGAAATCAATCAAAACTTCACTATAAAAGATCGTTCGTCAGTCTTGAGTAAACATTAGAAGTGCGTCCAACCACAACCGAACAAATGAAAAACCCACACTCATGTGATACGGATTTCATCCACGATCTGAAAATATTCTGTTTTTCGAGTGAAATAAATGCTACATCTATAAATTCTCAAGTTACATTTAATTTTTGTTCTTTGAACTAAAATGAAATATATATTTAAATTCGTATAATTTGAATTATCTACGAGCGTTCTACAGGCATTGATAGGTAGACTTGTGTGTGAGTCTTTTTTTTTTAATAATTAAAGTATTGCGAAAGGAAATTTGAAATATTTGATATTTTTTTAAGAATTTCGATGCAAAAATATTACAATATTAATTTTTTATACAATCTCATGAAAGTTATCCGTTATTGCTTCCTCTTTTATCAGCCAATGTAAATTGTGTCAAATATTTGAGAACAATAATTTTAGAGAGTCGATGAGGGAAAAGAAAAAGAAATAACTGCCTTTTCATCATAATTATCTTATTTTTTATTTATTTCTTTGGATGTTTGATGATTAAATTCAATAATCAATAACATTAGTATATTTTGACACTGTCAATTCTAGAAATATTTTAATTTAATTTATTAAAATGTGAATGTTTATGTTGCAGAATAAATATGGTGCTATACGAAAAGCTTACCTTAGGCATCTTACATGTGAAATCGGTTTTTCCGCAGCCATTGCTTTCCAAATAATTTGAGAATTTTTTTTTTCAAAAAAAAGTCTTCATTATACTCAAATTTCATATCGTAGGTTGAAAATAGTTGTCTGAGAACAAAAGCTAGAGATTATAGCACGACCGTAGCGAGGTCTGCAAATAGTAGCGTAATCAGAATTAGAAGATGGAGGGGGCCCAAAGAAAATAAAATTATAATGAAATTTAAAACGTAAAGAAATTTTTGATTTATTTTATTATTATGAACATAGTAATTTTTGTTGAAGAAACCCCGATTCAATTTTTTTATTAAGCCGTAAAATATAATAATTGTTTTAGTAAAGATGTAATAAAAGAAATAAATTGCACTTTCTTTTGGTTGGATTACTTGGTTTTAATTGCGTAAAATTAAAAATAATTTATATATATATATATATACATATATATGTATATATTGGGACTGAAGCTTGGTCCCATTATCAAGTTATAACTGAATATAAAAAATTGTTAAAAGAACAATGAAAAACAAATAATCAATAAAAATTAACGATTACCTTGTTTCAAAAAATAAATTAACAAAAAAAAGTTTTTTATTGTTAATCTGTTTTTTTATGTTGTTTTTAACAATTTTTTATATTCAGTTATGAATTGATAATGGGACCAACCCTTAATCTCGAAACGTCGTCCTATTTATATTAATTATTTTTTTCACTACTAACCCAGCATGCCATGCCATTATTGACTTCGTTTTGAGTCGTGCAATTGTTTTTCTCTACCGCGTCAATAATGGATTATTATTGACCTAGGTAAATAATGAGAACTGTCACTTTTCAAAGAAATTCAAGCTTCTTCAAACTTATTTAACTCATTAAATGCAAGGAAAATATTAATTCTGAATTAAAAATTGGCGCCTAATTTAAAGTTGACCATCCCAGTCAAATTTCAGTTTGAATATTACATATTTTTTTACCTGTCATATTTTACATGTGATTATGCTTTACTGTTACATTGTGAAATATATTTCTTTTGCATTTATTTATTGTTAAATTCTTAAAAAGATAAATGTTTATTGTAATATTATTGAATAATTTTACATTGTACAGTTTTGTTCAGTTTAGGGTTATAATTGCATTTTTATATAAGAAATGGAAAACATGACTAGTATTTATTGCTGCAGAACCCAGAATGTAAGTTTCTGAGTTATTTAAATTTTAAAATGTTGGAACTGTATTTGGACATCTTGCTTATTGTATTATGTCATATATTTTGTCTTGAAGGTTTGCCATGTCGGAAACTAATGAATACTTTTGCCATGTCAGGAGTGCCCCTCTTATTTAGATATTTTTTAACTATTTCAATCCAAAAAAATTCTCCAAGGACAAATTTTCTCGAGGATCCAAATATTTAAAAAACAATGTTAAAAACAAAACAATTTCATTTCTGCCTGCTCGGTTTTTGTAGATTTTAACAAATATTCATATCAAATTGCTTATGTTGTGATTAATTTAAAAAATCGTTAATATACTATCAATTTTACGTAATTAAAGCCAAGTAATTGAACCAATACGGAGTATAACTTATTTCCATTATTACATCTTACTCCTACAATTAATAATTATTTTTGTACCACTGGATTCCCATACTTCTTAATAGAAACATATCTAATATAATTAAACTTATATTACGTATTGTATAATAAGGATAAGGTTAATAATTTTATTTAATTATCAATATAATTGATTAATGGTCACTTCAAACAAACTACACTGAAGGCTGGTTTCTCCATCTCTGGATGAAGTTTCCGATAGGATAATTAAAAAAATATCGCATCAGAAAATATCATTCATTATAATTATTACAATTCGTGCTGATTTCGATGCGATATTTTTTTCCGCAGATAGTTATTGGGAACTTGATACAAAGAAGATAAGAACGAAAACAAAATGTTAATAGTTATAAAGAGTTGGTTTTAATAATTCAAAAGAATGTATTCAATAGAAGAACTTCGCTTTAGATTTTTTATTTAATTGGATGTTGTTCAAAAGTTTTTACTGTAAGTTTTGACAATTGATAAATAAATTATATACGTAAAGTAATTTTTTTTAAAAAAATTTTAAGTACATGTTGTATCTCTATTCAATATTAAAAGTAAAAGTGATCACTCATGTCAGTCAGTCACATTATTACGTGCTGTTAATAGATATACCATATAATAATAACCTTTATTAGTAATTTATATTAAGGATATTAAGGATAAAAAATTAGGGTGTACTGATTCTCGGGCAAAAATATTTTTTTAGAAATTCTAAAAATTCATGATTTTGAATAAAAAATAATGCATTTTTTTATAACAAAATGTTGAATAACAAGTAGTAATTAATTTATTTCTGATAGATATCAATGAAGAAATAAGCAAGGTGTTTATTTATTTATTTATTTATTTATTTATAATAATCCACCCAACAGGACAAAAGTCCCAATTACAGGGGGATGGAAACAAAATATTATACAAAATAATTGTTTATATAGAAAAATAAAATAATAAAAAATATTAGAATTATTGTAACAAGTAGAAAATATATACATATATGGAAGTATAAAGCAAAATTATATGTGAGATACAACAGGTAGAAAAATAGTAAGCAAAAAACGCTTAAACTTAGCCAGAGAATCTGCGAATATATCAATATCGAAATTTGCAGCAATATCATTCAGAACAGTACATAATTGCCGGGTTGGAGATTTCATTTCATAATTTGTTCTAGCAAAAGGACACTTAAACATTAATTTATTTCGTGAAGAAGTGCGCGGAACAATAAATGGAATACGTGATAGAGTGATTGAGTCATCAATAATATTATTTAATAATTTATATAAATATTGACAAGATTGAATCTTCCTACGATTATGTAAGGATATCATACACATTTTTGACAATAAATTATCATAAGAATATCCATGTTTATGATAATATCTTATTTTTTATTTGACTAAAAATTAATAGTTACATTAATAAATTTATGCAAACACGTTTTATAAAAGCTGTTCATCATACCCTCCTGCCATATCTACATACACAAAAATCATATCGGCCATATCACCATTGGATTAAAAAGTCATGATTTTAGTAATCTGATGAATTTAGACTCTGTTAAAAAGTTCAATTTATGAACAACGAATTAATATTAAAAAATAATTTTAAGTTGTTCCTTATACAATATCAGTTATGTAATTAAATAATTCATTATTATTATTATAATTAAAAGTTTAATATTGGCCATTACCACTAAAAATGTACACTTCAAGAACAATGTCCTTAATTTTGCCAATTTTGATAAACAAATCTTTGAACTGACAATCAGCACATAAAAATGTGTATACCGAAAATGTTTATTATCCTTTGTAGAATTATTATAGTAGCTGTAGGTAGTATTTTTACAATGGATTTCGTTATTTGTTTAGATTACAAAACATATGATATTGTTATATTTTAAATAATAATTAATATATAACACACATTATTAGTTTAAAGAAAAGGCTCTAATCTGAAGGGCAGATACTACAAAATTGTATACAGGATGATTGTTGTCTAGCATTAAAAATATTTCGTTTATTTTGCGCGATACAAAAAATATTAATAAGCAAATCTAAACAAAAAAGTTCATAAGATGATCGTAGTGCGAATTTTGTGTCACTTCTAGTTTTAGGGGAAATGGATTCAGCCTTAAATCTATCATAAGGAATTGATATTTTTATATATACTTTTTAAAATGTACATAATATTAGCTTCACAAAGATACCAAAATATCATATTTTTCATATTTGAAAATAGTGACAATTTATTTGCAATGTATGTATTAAAAAATATCCATTAAAAAGAAAATAACAAGTTATGAAAAAATATTATTGCTTACAAAAAGTATATATCCAAATATAAATAGTAAATGTGAAAAACGAGATGAAAATTTACAAATGCTCAATATGACCGCAGTTATTTTCTACATATTTTCTCATGCACACTAAAAACTTTTCCATTATATTTAACAGAATATTATCTTGAATTTCTGTAATAGTAGCTCTAACTTTAGTTTCTATTTTTTTTACGTTGTTGGAGATATTCGGTATACGCTAACTTTCAAATAGTTCATAAAAAACAACCATATCAACTAATTTTTTTTGTAATGCACTTGAATTATATTTATTATAATATGTAATTGATAATCACTACATTAAATAACAAAACTAATGTAGGGAAATAGTTTTTTTTTGTTTTCAGGTAATATAATGATTTTCATAGCTGTTATATTTTATTTTCAATGGATTTCTATTAATACTTATTTTGAAAATAAATGGTCTCCATTTTGAAATTGTTAAAATAAAACTATGATATTTTGGTATCATTGTAAAGCTACTTTTATATATATTCTGAAAAAAAAAACCGTTAAACTAAACTAGATTTAAAGTTGTGTCCATTTCAACTAAAATTGAAAGTGATAAATAGTATTATAAGCCTGATTTCCATTTTAACATTTTTTATTAAAAAAAAAATGTATCTGTCAAAATAAATGAAATATTTGTTGTACCGGACTTTCGATGATTACCTTGTATATCGAGTAATTTCTTTTTATCAATTTTTGCTAGGACTAAAAGGGCAAAGTTATCTTTTATATTATTTTAAAGATTTTTAGACATGTAATAGTTCTGAACGGCAGTGAAACATGCAATGAAGAATATTTTCTTTCTTCTCCAGGTTACAAACGGTGCAATTATCTAGATCGTAGGGTATTCCTTTCATATAAAATATATATAATATGTAAATATCAGTATCAGCTATTTAGATATAACAAACTAAACTAAATTAAGCCTTCAGCAGAATATACAGTCAATCCTGAATTATTTATAATCTGTTGAGTATTGTATAATAGTTTCTCAATATCCGAACAGTATTGCCAGCACAGACCGCGCAACCTTTTTTCGAAAGGGGTTGCGAAATTTTTTTGACCGGAATAAAAATAGAACACAGATAAATTTAGGTAATTAAAATGAATAATTAGGTGAGATACATTATATTAATAATATAATTTGTTTTTGTCAATTAATGTAACAGTTTTATAAAGTTTTTACATCTGTATAAATTGAAAAAGACAATTTTATTCTATTGCTCCGAAAACTGTCATTCGCTCTGCGGTTTTATTGACGAATATTTTCATCACCTTATTTAAATCAATGTCCAATGTTTTAATTTTGTGTATATGAAGAAAACCTAACTGAAGCAGTCGTTTTTGTAACATTGAAGTATGGTTCCAAGTCAAAATTCGACGAACCCCGGAATAATTGAATGGCATAATGAATAAATTTATTATTTTTGTTTGTAAAAAAAAACTATTGTTAATATGTATACATGCTAACTTAATATAACTTGTAATGGATTGTTAATGCAACCCCACTTCCGCAGCCACTGATTGCTAGTCCGAACCATGCACCTTAGACGTAAAAGACATAACACTACACTCTGCTCAGCTTCTAGCTAAACTGACTTCCTTGTATCTTGTTATTTACGTACAATGCAAGTTTGTCGACGCCACTATATACAATTAATTGAGTTCTTGCTAACCAAAATTTCATAAAATGTATTTTTTTAATTTTCCGTTATTTCTGCCCGATATTCTTTTATTATTCACGATAGTGCACGGTAAACTACTCGACTGATCAGAACATCAATTTATATGTAAAATAATATATAAAGCATGGTTGGTTTTTCATTGTCCAGCTTATATCTGCAGAAATGTTTAAGATAAAAGAAAAAAAATTATTTAAGAGTTGTCTAACACAATCTGGTTTAAAAAAATAGCTCAAATTATTTTTTCCAAGACATACAATTATGTCGGCAAAATATATTTTGCTTAAAAAAAAATTCTAAATCAATTTCTCTTACCGGTAATGTATGACAAGTAGAGGGTTTGTCTTTAAATTATGCCAAATAGTACAAGAAATTAAATTATGAGAGTTGATATGATTTTGTTCTATGATTAACAAAAGTATTTAATTACAAATTAACAAAATTAAATACTGGATCTTGTATCACAATGAATGTTAAAATTGTCTACTATTAAGTTCTAAACATTTTTGGACCCGCTTTTATATTTTATCTAGAGTTATACAGCACTTCAAGCGTAATTAGCAAGGATATTGCGGTGATATTTTTTCCAAATTCCTGATGATATTGACGAGTATCATAAACTTGGTTTTACAAAAATACACATACATAGAATTAAAGAATGATCAAATAGGGCGATCTGGCATTCTACAAAATTGGTCTTCTGTTGCCAATCCACTATAAACAATATAATATCTCAGCCGACTGTTATAATTTTATTATTTGCATTACTAGGCATAATTTTAAAGTAAACCCCTACTTATTATAGAGAAATTGATTTAGTACCGTATTCCGTAAATATATACAAAGCAATCTATTGAAACAATTAAAATTAAATATTTTTCCGGGAAAATAGTAGGTCATAGGAAAAATAGTTTGCGCTATTATTAGCCAAAAATAAATTTTTCTTGTATCTTTAATATTCCAGCAGATATAAACTGGACAATGTAAAATAAACCACTCTGCACGTGCTATCTATGCAACACATATTCAAATAAATGCGAAATTATTTTGAATACCCAATCATGTTTATTATGAAATTATTATCTGTAAGATCGCCTGACATCCAAATTTCAGTCCTAAATAAACAAAAATGGCTTTCGACGATCCTATAGCTACTAATTTATATGGAACATAAAAAAAATATTCACTACTTCGAACCGAACTTGACAGAGTTTGGATTTAATTTACAGTCCGTTGCACAATCTCATCCCTGCGTCGTCCGGAACATGGAAACACACTTTGAAAATGGGGGAGTCGCACTTGCAACTGTAAACAAGGTTGGATATCCCTTACTTAGCTATGTTATTGCAGAATTTAAATTAGGATTATACGAATATGATGCAAATAATCTTTATCTCAAGAAAACAAAATTAAGCAATGAAATTACAATAATGGATCATTCAAATACTTTACATAACTCCCTATATTCTTTGCATTTGTAATAGGCAGATATAATTTAATATAAATCTAAATCTGTGTTATGTGGTACTTTTATCACAATTGTTTATTGTGACGATTAACTACTCTTTAACTTAGGCGATTAGATACCGTAAATAAGGCTTTTTCAGTGATTTTCCATCCATTTTAAAACTTAGTTATCAACTTGTTCTTAGTTAAAATAAACAATTATACGTGTTAACTTTTTTGGAATTTTAATCCGCAAGTGTTAAAAATATTGAAAACTCACAAATAAATCTCAATGAATAACAATTGTAAAAATATTCCTGTAGTCAACTTTTTAGTACTCTTGGTAATTTACCTCTAAAATATTTACAACATAGTAACCTTTATAACAATTTATCATACTGAACATAAATCTAACATAAGATCTACACTACTCGCTTTATTTGTCAATAATATACCTAGATACCCATACACATAAGTAAATAGTTATCTTTGTATTAAGTGCGCAAAATGAGTGTTTTTTTGTTGCGCGTGAGAATGTCACTTTAGCGAGACCGCAGATCAAAACAAAAAAAGTAATTCGAACGCGCCAAAAAACAAGAATTTTGCTCACAAAATGCAAACATTTTTTCTACAACCGTAAATAAAGAATAATACAATAATTATTGATTTTTTTTCAAGTAAATTGAAGGAAAACAATCAACAATAATATGAATTTGATACTATTGATGAGTTGTAACTAATGGAACCTGACAAAAAATAAATACTCATGTTGCGCACTAAGATGTGAAACAGTGCAAAATAATGCGCAAAATACGCATTGTCATGGTAATATAAATGATGATGAAACCGAGTACATCTCGTATTGATATTAGTGAAAAAAATGAACATTTTTTGACAGTTGTAGAAAACATCATTTTATCAAATTTCCCAATAACGTGAATATTCTTAATTCTTTTCAAATTACACTATAATACTTTTTTGTTAGTTTTGACTCGGATTAAGATTTTTTATTTTAATATACTTTCGACAAACATGACGATTCATAAACAATATTGTACGTAGGATGATATATTAAGAAATAAATAATTAAATTTGAAACACAAGAAATGCATACTACAATATAATTAATTTTCATACATTATTTTTATATTTGAACAAGAATAGTAATTACATGTTTTATTTTAAATACTTAATTTTCATACATTATTTTTATATTTGAACAAGAATAGTAATTACTTGTTTTATTTTAAATACTTAACTATAATAACTTTTCAATTAGTATTTATCTATACCAAATGTTTAACATATCAAAAATATTTTAAAAATTAATATAGTATTTTCAAAAATACAATTCATATATTAGATATTAAATATAAAAATAAAAATTGATATTAAATTGAAGAAAAATTGAAATCTAATATGTTTCAGTATGTGGATTCTGGTTCAGCATCATCTCAGCGCTGGCACCAGAAGGTTCAACTGGAACCAGTCATGAAAATGCGATCAATGCGCAACCAATCCAGCACCCGAACTACAAAAACGTGCGCTGTTTAACCCTGGCGGAAATGGGGCCTTCCTTCGTCTCCAAACAGCACCAACAGTACTACAATCGAACAAATAAATTTACCGTACTTGGATGCGCAATATGGCTAAAACTTCACGCCATATTGAACTAATTACACTTCAAGAAACTTTGCAACTTTCAAATAAATGTTCTACTGAGTTATGCGGCCCTTTTTGTAAAGTTTTTCGAATTCCTAACCTTGTTATTTTACTTAGTCGAAAAGTAAACTTTTTATTTTCAATTAAGTTCCTATTTATTTTCGTCGACTTTTATTTAATATTAAACTTTGCAATGTGATTAAATCTAATATTGATTTTTATTAGGAAAAAAAATATATAGTTTTGATCTTTTTTGTAGATTTTTAAAATTCTAATTGTATACAAAAATATATTGCTTTTATTTTAAATAAAGTAGTTTAAAACTATGGTTTGTGATTTGTAGTTTTTTTAGAAAACTAAATTAATTAATTTGGCAAAATAGGCACTTCAATAGATCGTTTTGCTAAATTAAATCAATTTCAAGTTGTGCTCAGTAGGTTGTTGACTAACAAAGGGGAAGTTAAAGGGTTCATTGAATTACAAGTATCAACACCCGTAACTTGTAACCACACAATTTAAATGAAATAACATTTATGTACTTTAAAGTGACGACGTTAACGCCCTTATGACCATATATAATCCATCCGAGAAAATCCGTAAGTCATCCCAGTGCAAATCCTTTGATCTCTTTTGATGTGGGAAAAGTCAGAAACTTTCACAGCGATATCCTACGTTACAAATTAATTTGCATGCCGTATAAAACACAGAACTTCAAATAAACAAACCATGTAAACATATTAAAATTAAGATGTAAAAATATGCAGTCAATTCATAGGTGAAAATAAATATTTCATCTATATTACGTTTATGTTTACAGTAAAAAAAGTAAGATAATTATTTTTGCATATTTATGGGGAAGGCATAACTCTTCATAGTAAATAATAATGTACAGCTAATTAAGTACTACTTTAATATAACATTAAACGAAAATGTGTATAATCGAGCTTTAAAAATGAATTATTTTTGTAAATATTCTCAATAAGATATTTCTACATGGCATTATATAGGTAATAAATTATGTATGATAATATAATAACAATATACCACATATGAATGTGAACTGTTTTGTAAATAATCTGTAAAATATTAATATTTATATGCCAGGCTTTTACATTTCAGTAAGAATTGATATTTATTTGAAAATTATCATCTATTCCTGGAGTAATATCTACAACGAAATTTTAATTCATAGTTAATATAATTCATTGTCAATGTATTGAATGACTATGTATATGTACTTATGTAAATTTGTGTGAAAATAAAGTACTTACCTATACTTCATATATTGAACGTCTTTGACTCTAAGGATTTGTTATCACTTACACATGTTTTATCACAATAAAAATATTATTAAATTGATTTTAAAAGTAGGATATGTATAATAATCAAATATTTTTTCATTCACAAAAGAATATAATTACGTAACATTTTGCGTCTGGTTAAAAGACGTAGTTTGAAATAAATTATGCACGCAATATCTGAATTTTCATCATATACACTTTTACAAATAAGGAACATGATTTAATACTATTAAAATTAGAAAAGCTTATCGTAATGGCCTATATGTTTTTCATAATTATACAATAATTACAGTCTTAGAGCTGAATAAATTGGAATCATACAATAGCTATTTCAGAAAATACAAAAGAAAATATATATATTCTTCGAAATAAAAATAACTATAAAATGCATTTACAATGGCCTATTTTTAATAGAAATTCACAAAATATAATAAATAAGAGTTTATGAACGAGTATACTTGTTCTAACTGTCAACAGCTTGGCTGGAAAGTTTTGCACTAGCTCCGGCATTTTGTTGCAAGAAAGCACAGTTGGCGGATGCAGGGGTGGGGGATTCAGCATTCTGATTGGTCGGTTGCTGGACTGTAGGCACAGCGCTTGTACTGCATATATACTGATCCACATTGGGAAATCTAATCCTAATAGAATCCACAACATCGAGGAGGTTCTTGGCATCCATAGCCAAGACATGAGCCGCGCCCAGCATGCTTTTGCGATACTCCGAGTCGAGCGTGGTGTTGGCGTAGTGCTGTGCTAGCTTCATGGCGTTTACTAGGTCCGCCATGTCCTTGGAGAGCACTTTGTGTGCCATCTCGACCTCGCGCTTAGCAGAGTTAGTGAACAGGTCAACAAGGGAATCCACACTCGTTAATAAGCATCGCAATTCCAATCCCACCCGCCGTACTAATTCCAAATATTGGTCTGCGTGAGACTGCTGCACACCTTGCGACAGACACATCACGGCTTTTACAACCTGTGTTGTACATTCGTACACTTTGTCGTTCGCTCTGTCTAAGTCTGCAGTTGGTGTTGGCTCTGCCTTCTGAAAGATTTTAAAATTACCACTTATTAAATTTCAATTTTATTTAGCTTACTAGTACTCAATCTTAACAAAGGGACATAAAATCGCAACTGAAATGTAATCAGTCCACCCAGATACAACAAATATTGATAACTTCTACTCGTAATACAGAAAAAGTACTTTATAGTTAATATATAACAAACTAATTTCTAGAATATTTCGCAATAGATAGATCAGCGACAATGCGTTGGACTGTGGATTTGAAAACTCTATTTACCCCTGGGGTCTTCTTCACAACTAATATATTGGAAGGAGGCGTTATTTGACGGTTCGTAACCGCACTTCACGAATATAAATATATCACCGAAATCTGTTACGTCAAAGTTATTTTGTAATATAATATATAATATAGTAAAATTATAAATAAAATTTTAAAAATATATCATGTCTTTTACACATTACTGAGTGTATCACCCTTTCGTAGCAGATTTTGGTAAGTGATATATTTATTCCCATAAAGTGTAGTAATACGTTAAAATGCGTAAAGATATATTTATTTTTATTGAAGTATTTTGGTGATATTCATACATAATTTTACGTGGAATTCATTTATTTATTTACTTGTAATGTTTTAATTTGAATATATTACCTTTACAGGTGTATCAGGTGGAACAACAGGACTGTTACCACCAGATACCGAAGCGCTGTCAGAACCTGTTGCAACAGATTCTCCCGGCATTGGTGTAATTATACTCAGTCTTTTCTTTAAATTGGTCTCTTCTTCTTGTAGCCATTTTGAATCTTCTTCGGATTCTAACTGCTGCTGCCTAAGTTTTTCAACTAGCTGCCTCTGATAGTTGGCTGGGACGTGAGATTCAATGTTCTCCACGCTGCCTTCTAGTAACCGATCTCCGTATATGGGCTGAAAATTAATCAAAATAATTTTAGTACAAATAAAACATATAACAAAAATAACATTTTATTTAACTAGCATACCTCTTACTTACTAAAGACGCAACAGAGATGCAAAATAACATAACGCATTCCAAATAAAAATGAACCATGCTAAATAAATGAACCGAAGATTTTGATATGGGTAAAATTAAATTCTACAATAAAAATAATAGTAATTGAATATTTACATGCCCCGTGCACTGAACCAATCAGGAGATAATCAGAAATTATAATAAATAAAATATAAAATTAATAACAGACAGGTGTAACGAGTAAGTAAATGCAAATGACAGAGAGGCGACACGGCGCACCTGCGCGACGGCGACGGGCGCGGGAACGGCGGTGGCGACGGCGGCGGCTACGGCGACTGACTGCTGCGCAACGCCAATCTCCGCCGCTGCATACGTCTGATTAGCTCTGGTGTACGCGCAGCTTTTCACATCGGCACCGCCGAAGTCGTAGATGCCCTCGGCGGGTTGAGCTTGCTGAATGCGCGCACTATTTTGCATCTCAGCGGCGTGATTGCGCTCCAGGGAACCGGTGCGACTGGGGACTGCGGAGCCGGACGCGTCTGCCATGACGGCTGCGACGGCCGACGCCGTGACGGGGGCGCGGCGGTCCAGCGAGCCCGTGAGCGGCGTCGCGACGCCAGAAGTTGCTGGCGTCGGCGTCGCGGTGCCGGAAGCAGCGGGCGCGTCCTGCACCACGGGGTCGAGGCTGTGCAGACTCTGGACGGGCATGGGACAGGTCTTAAGAATGGGAGACTTGCGGGTGTTGTCATCAAAATCAACAGCAATTGTGTTAAATACCGAAGCAGGAGTATTGTAGGCGGATGGACAAACGCCCCTGTTCTCATTTTCTCGCATCAAATGAGCGAGCACCTCGGGGTTCTGCGCTACGATGTAGGTTTGTAACGCGTCAGAACCGGCGGCCGGATGTCGAGATGGTTTCGGTGGAGCCTGTTGTTGAGTCATTTGATAATCACCAGTAGATGCAACGCCATCTCCCCACGACATAGCTGCTGCTCGTCGCGTTTCTCTGCGGAATGTTTCTTGAGCTGCGCATCGTTCTTCCAAAAGGATTTCATTCAACACTTCCCGAATATCTTTGAAACTGGGTCTCTTGCTTGGTTCATAACACCAACATTGAGACATCAGAGAATAGAGTCGCGGTGGACATCCTGGTGGTAAAGCAAGGCGTTCGCCATTTTCTATTTTGCCAATGACATCATTATTTTTCACTCCTTGAAATGGTTTTACACCTAACATGAGAATTTCCCACATGCACACGCCAAACATCCACACGTCACTGGCTGTCGTGAAACGACGGAAGTTTATTGATTCGGGACTCATCCATTTAATCGGTAATTTTCCTTTGGAAGCTTTGTAATATGATTGGTCCTCAACCCAACGGGAAAGTCCGAAATCTGCGAGCTTTACACATGTGTGAGTGGATACTAGCACATTACGTGCGGCAATATCACGGTGAACATATTTCTTGCTTTCCAAATAACTGAGAGCTGTACTTAGTTGATATGCGTATGTTAGCAGGGAGCCCAGGTCCAGCCTTTGCCGGTTGTTTTGTAAATACGCACGTAATTCGCCTAACTTTGCTAATTCCATCACAATCCAAATTGGCGCTTCGCTGCATATGCCAATCAACTTAATTATATGTTGATGATCAAACTGCTGCATAATATCTAAAAAATAGTAAAACATCTAAATCAATTCATTTTCCATTTAATTATATTCTTAGTACTATAGTAAGTTTAATTTATAAATAATGCTCTCTACATGGAAAATTATTTTTGTAATTTTTATAATTAAATTCGAGTCATATTATTTTCATTTCAATTATTCATAAAATTATTTTGTAATATAATATATAATATAGTAAAATTATACATAAAATTTTAAAAATATATCATCATATCTTTTACAAATGTAGCACTCTGCCGTAGCAGATCTTCGTAAGTGATATATTTATACGCGTAAAGTGCAGTTACTAGTCGTCAAATCACGCCCCCAAAAGATATTAGTGTAAAGGGAGGCATAAGGACAGTTTAAATGTGGTGAAAATTGCTTGTCGGCTGTGGGAATCGAACCCGGGTTCTTAAATCCACAAGCCGATTTGATATCACTGAACTAGCTACCTCATAAAAAATATGTACATGTTTATCAAATAATTTAATATTGTACCCGTTCTAAATCCCTTTACTTTTTATATTTTTTTCTCAAATATTATTTAAGCACAATGGAATAGTTAAACGCGTTAATACGCGAATTGTTGGTCTAATGTTGCTTGATTCGAAAACGTACACATAATTATGAAGCCTAAATTTGCCTTACAGCCTTACATGTAGCTCTACACATAGGTATGTAGAATTTGATGCTAAAATATTGTCACATAACCAATTTTACAACTGCAAATACCGTGATGATATATTTTTTAAATTTAGGTTACGTAAAATAAATGAAAATAATGAAATACTCACAGGCTTCTTCAAGAAATTTCTCAGTGGTAGCCAGATCAGCATCTGATTTACATGTCTTGACAGCTACGGGTATTAATGAACCATCACGAGATCTGTAAGTTCCTTTATGTACATCTCCAAATTGGCCTTCTCCGAGAATGTCGGCCAGTTCAATTTGATTTCGTACCAACTCGTAATCTCGAGTCGCAGGTGTGGAATAGTCACCTTCCTCGTCCACGATCTCAGCGTAATCTTCCGATAAAATTGTACCATGTTGACTGCGATGTTTTGGGGGTTGTGCATCTAACAAAATAAATATATTAATATTTTATGTGAAAATAGCTGTTGTTTACTAATGACAAACCTTTACATATACAAGGGAATTGTTTCCACACAGCAGCTTGTAAAATAAATAACAAGTATTTAATAATAGGTTTCTTACGAAAAATACAACTTTCTTGTTTTTTTTTGTTTCTTATTTTGATCATACAAAACAATTTAATTAATTAATATTACAATAATTAGCTCTCTGTTTAATATGATTTTTTTCGCTACTAAACGTTTCTAAATTATTTTAAAGATAATTAATTCAAAAATAACATAAGGTTTCTTGCATTTATAATTTGAATCTTTTTTCCTATTTGGCAGCGAAAAGATAAATTAATTAACATACATTCAAGCACCCTATGAGCCTTTTATGTGATGTACATTTAAATATACACATATATTATAATTTTAACTATCAAATAAATCTATGAATTTCTACAATTATTTGTAGGACTTTTTATTGAAAATAAGTTTAATAGCGAAATATGAATACCTTTTCGATTCCACAGAGACGTACTAGTGCCATTCACGAGTCTGCAATATCCGTCAACCAAATCTGCCAAACTTTCCGCCATGTCTAAATTCGCGCACGTAATAATCAGTGTTTCCTGCGCCCCAGCGACTCTCAGTTGCAGTACAGCCTTCTTATGAATATCACAGTCGCTGACGAGGGTTTGAATTGCCTGCACCTTGTCAAAATCGGCGATCCTCGTCGGGTGGGTAGCTAGTACGGAGATGCCGACGTCTGGGCCAATCACCAGGTCTACGGGTACGGACCATTCGGCTCCGAGGTCTACGCGGAAACGCTCCTGGTCGTACCGATAGTGCGCCAGCAGGATATCGAAGAAACGAAACATACATTCTTGTTCCGAAAGTGAACTAACTTTTTTAAAGTTTCCTTGAATAAGTTTTCGAAGCGTTTTAGGTTTGACTGAATCTAAAATTGATCGTGGAAGGAATCTGTGAAGACCAACCTCCCGCTCTAAGTATTCTAAGTTAGATTTTTTGTCTAGGGCCATTTGTGGCATATCCTGAAAACAATACATATTTCATTAATCATTAAATATATAAAATGTGTACAAATCTATATTCAAATGAAATGAAATTACAAAACAATTTATTGAGATTTAAAAAAAAAAACTATATTTGATACCAATAAGTTCAAAGTAAATCAATAATAAAAATATTAACTCAAACGCTTGTCTCAGTTTCTCAAATTTAAGCTTCCAAGTTAACTTTTCAGGTCATCATTAGAAGCCGGCCAGCACAGTTAAGTAACCACAGACGTGTTTCGCTATTTAG
Source organism: Pterostichus niger (assembly GCA_947425015.1). Lineage (NCBI taxonomy): Eukaryota > Metazoa > Arthropoda > Insecta > Coleoptera > Carabidae > Pterostichus > Pterostichus niger. Next base: position 24,416,897 of record OX380336.1, on the reverse strand, counting down.
TATGGTATAACTAACTCCTTCACAGAAAACAAATTCACCTGAAAAAGCTGTGACGAAAAACTGTGCCAGCAGAGATCTCTAATAATCTAACAATCAGTATCATGGCATGAGAAGCTCTATGCCATCTACAGAGAAAATCAAAAGCTAGTGAATAGCAATTTAAATAAAGACAAAACATATTGTCCATATTGCGTACACTTGGTGACACTAGATTTAATAAAAATATTAAATAAATGAAATTTGTGAAACTCAGACAAGTGTTTGATTTAATATTTTTATTAAACCTAGTTTCACAATTGTTCGAAATATGGACAATAAGTTTTGTCTTTTTGTTTTTATTTAAATAAATCATATTTCGATTTTTTTTGTAAATACATGTATAATGCTTCTGCATATAGAAGTTATCAATAATTGTTAAGAATTTTACATTCCTGTGCCTTATTAATTCTATTTAATCATTAATATTTTCTTTAAAAAAAAGTATTCCTTACCTTAAAAAAGTATCGTATTTCTAAACAGCAAAGCTGGATGGCCACATCTTGGTCGAGCTTAGCGTGTCCGGCGCCATTGAGGTAGTCGTTGCGCACCTGGTCGTAGTAGTAGTGGAAAGTGACGCGGTCTCGTTCGTACAACTCCTGCAGGGGCACAGCAGGCAAATAGCGCACTCGCAGCTCGAAGCGCCACTCAGCCAGCGGTTTTCCACGCGCGTAGCGTTCCTGAACCTGATACAGCGTGGTGTCCTGGTGCACCCAATGCGCCTCGCCCGTGGTAGGATGGCGCAACCGCATGGCATACATGCCGCGGTATGCACGCTCACCGGTGGCGAGACGCTCCGTTACCAGGGAGATGATGTGCCGCACATCGCTCTGCTCCGTGTACTTGATGACATTCATACCGCCGTTGGGCAGGTGCACTTTGAGCGTAGCCTTGTCGGGCTGCGCCAGAGGGCTACCGCCCGGCGATGCGCGCCCCGCCTCTGGACTATCGCACATTGCGATGCTTACGCGCGCCGGCGAACCCGGGACTGTCGTCTCATCACTGAAACATACATTTCATATTCATTATCATATGTAACATTTCATAGTCAATTTGCAAAGCATTATATATAATGTTAGAATTTTTGAAAAATCATGAGCATTCGCCGGGATTTGAACCCAGAACCTTTCACACGCTAGGTGACTGCTCTACCACTTGAGCTACAAATACTCGGCGAATATTCATGATTTTTCGTGCATTATAATTTAGTTGTTAAGAAATTTGTAAAGTGACATCACAAAAATTCTAACATATTTACTGGACAGACAGAGATGTCGAATATATAATTCGTAAACTATTATATATAATACCTGCAATTGAATTAAACATATTCGTACAAGAAAAATTCAGATGGCGTCGAGACTTAACTCCAGAACCTTCTATATTTTGATATCTGATATCTGGATAAAAGCTTAAAGACTCGCCAAACAGTCGTTTATTAAGAATTATATCTCGCAAAAAATAAATACAATTTTTTGTAATAAGTTATGTAGAGAAAATAAAAACAAAGTTAAAGATTAAAAAAAATATATTTAGCTGCAGTACCAGCGAAAATATACGAATTTCGTGATTCTTATTTCTTAACTAGCTCTCAAAAACAAAAATACTGAAACCTCATCTGATTTTTATCCAAATAACTTCATACATATATTAACAAATTTTATAATTATAAAACAACTTGCATATACCAGGTGCAGAATTGAAAAATGTAACGTAGGAAATTCAATGGTATTTTTAATATGTGGCTTTTCTAATTAAATTTGACCAAAACTGTAAATACAAAACAAATAAACAAACGAAAAATAGCTTTTATAGAGAAAATTATAGCTTTAATTTGACCAGTTCATTAAGTAAATAAATAAAATGGTTTGAACGAAATTAATAATAAATAATATTTAAATGTGTAGTGTCATATTTTATTAAAAATAATTATAACGATAAATTAATAATAATAATAATGTATAAAATAAAAAAGTTGATGAATCATTTGAGGAAACACAAAATATTATAAATATAATGTTTCTGTACACCGCTAAACAATGCCCTAATTTGTCGAAAACTACAGCTAACTGTCATGCTGTTATTTTGACGCATTCTTGCCTTATTGAATTTTTGAATGAATCTGTGTTGGCGTGTTTATGCTTATAAATTTTCTCTTTTAAAATAGGGCCATAAAAAAAATTGTTAGGTGTCAAATCGGGGGATCTCGCTGGTTAATTTACTGGTTCACCTTGACCTTCTAAGAATTAGGTAAGCATTGGTATACATATTTTTTTTTACATCATACTATGTATATGCAGGAACAACCATCTTACTGGAACCAGACAGTATCATTTTCACCAGCGTTGTATTCCATCTCTGAACCAATAAAATTTCGAATTTAATTGAAATATTTATTAGTATCTAGAGACCCGTCAATGAAATATAGACCAATTATCCGTGAATTAAAAATCCCAGTTCATACATTTACTTTTTCTGGATACTGTGTGTGAGTTGCGGGCATCAAACCTAGATTTTTTTTATTCCAATATCTAAAATTTTGTGTGTTGGGTTCACCATTTAATGATAAAGTAGATTCACTCGGAAAACAAATACTTTAAAAAACTCCTATCTAAATATGATTTTCTATTAGGTGCGTTCTGCAATTTAACACTTCTTAAACTATTTACACCGAAGTCGTTCATTTATTCCAGTTTGCGTACACTCGGCGCAAGTAGTGACGATCGGCAAAAGTCGTGCAGTGCGCATAGTGCTTACACAATTTAACCTATCTCAGTCTATGTAGATTTTATTTGCACAATACTTTTGGCGATTAAAATAAAAATGATAGAGTGTAAATTTATTCAAAAAGTCATACATTTATAAAAAAGTATAATAATAATTATTATTGACCACAATAGTAACATAGGTACTTGTCGGACGTTATAACACAAAACTATGCTCTTTAAATAAATTAGCCTAATTGTATAAAAAATATAAAATTCTGTTTGTTTAACTTGAACTATAATTTTTTTTAAATCACTGAAATGTTTATTTATTTTTCTGGGAGATTATGATGCGTTGCAATCAGTAAAAGCTTACGAAATTATTTCTAATGAATAATAATAATTTGTTTTGCTTGTTGCACTATTTGCATTAAATTCACTTGACTATCAACAGCACACTACACTACACGCACAGACATCATTTCTATTAATTTTGTCTTGTTCATAAATTTCTTTTTACCAGTATCTTCATATTGTTTTACAACTCTACTAATAGTAATACCTAGTAGATGGGATATGTGAATCAGGATTTAAGGCACTAAATAGATCACGCACTTGATTCAACGAATTTTCCGTATAATACTATTTCATAAACTGTTTATAATAAAAATTATTTTTATTATAACGCATATACAAAGCAAATTTTGTGACACACAAAATTCGGTTTTGTGCAACTGTTTTTATTTGTGAAGTTACTGTTCAACAGACATTATATAATTTCGAATTTACTTTTTTAAATTTTTACAGGTTTACTTGAAAAATGTTCTATAAGAAATTTAACTTATTATGATCTCTGATATTCCCAAATGCTGCAACTAATAATTAGATGAAATAAAGTTAACGTTAACACGATTAATTTGCTTCTTCAAAATAATTATTTGTAAATTATGTGTACGATTTAATTTAGGGTTATACAAAAAATAGAGTTGGCATTAAATTACAGTTAATTAAACTATATAATATTGTGCCGTGAATCCACTGACATTATACTGTGATATAACATTGAGAGGCTAGTAAATTATGATCTATTGTTGATATTTTTTAAATAAACACAAAGGAAATTTGTTATTTTGTTTTAGTTCTTTGGATCATTTCAGCATTACGTTCAGCTTGCTTTTCCAGCATTGATGCATTATTCACTGTTAGATTCAGTAATAAACCATAAATTAACCATTTAAAATAATTTATCTAAATTGTATTTGAACATTAAAATATAATTTTATGGCTGGGTACAAAGAATAAATATGTTTGATTTTTGAATTTAATCGTAATATCAAAAGTATGAGCCGTTGGCACTTGGTGAAACATTATGAATAAGAATAAAGAACGTAGACACTTGATGTAGTTTCACAAAATTAAATTTTGTGAAACTACATCAAGTGTCTACGTTCTTTATTCTTAATTTAATCGTAACTCCTTTTAGTAAAATATAACTTGATTGAATATCTGATCAACTTACAAAATCGTAAATAGTTTGAGTAATAATTGTTAGTGTTCACTCATAATTGCATTAGTTAAATATGTATGTATTAGTTATTAGTTTTATTAGTGAACAAACAACATCAAAATTGATCAATTATCTTTAAACCACATATATCACCAAAGAACAACAAAAATATGGAATATTATAACTACAATATTTATTTAACTTGTTTTGATAACATCAAAGTTACGGTATTAACAAACACTTTATTATTTTGCAACAATATGATGTGACATATTTCAAGATATTTTGACTAAGAATATTATTCTTTGTGTCCTAAAATAATCTTCTGTTCTTTTTTAATAATAAATAAATGATATTCCATATTTTATTACATCCTATATTAATTTCGCATATTAATATTATTTGTCTTCAAAGCGAATATTGCCAATTCCCATAGTGAATGTTTAAATTTTGTTGCAGAACCTGCAGGATCTGGGCCTATGGAACTTCCACGTCCTGCTGACGGTAGCGCGTTCGCTGGAACGCCAGAGCATGCTCTTGGGGCGCGGAGCAGCCCCCGCGCTTGCGGCGCGCTTCACCAGCGGAACGAGCATCGCACCGCCGCCACCACCAGAGCGCCACTTGCGTGCGTCACGTGCCGCCGCTGCACAGCACGCCGCGCCCGCTGTCATCACGACACATCTGCGCCGCACAATACCCGGATACAATCACCTGTTTTGTATATTCACTGATGTCACTAGCACTATTGTGTATGTTATTTGATTTCTAAATAAAAGATTATATAATCATCCGTTTATCACACTACTATGATTAAATTTAAATTATTTGTCTTTTGTACTGATTACATCTATTATTGATTTTTAATTTACATGTACATAATATAAACCGCGAAAAATTATTCGCAATGCATTTTTAAAGTATGTTACAAAAAGTGTAGGAATCATTTTAGTGATGCCGGTAGATGAGAAATTTTTCGTCTCATAAATTCTAAACGGGCAAGAAAAGTACATAAGGAAACGAAAATTCTAGAATAATTGCAATTAGATAAAAAAATCTTTACTCGTAAAAGATTTATAATTTCATAAAAAAAAAAATAAGAACGCGACGAGATGATAAATAGATATTTCACGTTCCCATATCAAAACTAAAATGAGAAATAATTTGTGAACAATTGTTATTCTCGTCTCGATAATTGAAAACGAGACGAGAGAGAGAGAGAGAGAGAAAGAGAGAGATAATTGACAGACTTTACTCGTCTCGTTTCACAGCATCACTAATTCCAACCTCCTCACCTTTAGATTTACACATACTCGTATGTCGGCCATTGCACAAACTTCTGAAAGAGTGTATTCACACGACAGATTTCTTTAATTGTAGTACTGTTGCAATTACAATAATGCATCTTATTTGACAAAAACGTTTTTCACTTGGTATAGTAATACCATTTGCATCGGTTTTAGAAATATATTTGATAAATAGTTACGTTATTCACATTCTTCAAGAAGTGAAGTGTAAAGTACTCGTATTATGTTCTAATTATTAGGTTGTTTTCTTCAAAATCTTCATCTTGTCCATTTACTTGTTCGGTGTGAAGAATATTCTAAGAGCGAATAATTTTTCACGACTCAAGAACATTTTCTTTAAAGGTCATAATCAAGAAGTCTGTGCAATCGTATATATATATATATATATATATATAATAGATTCTTCAAAAACACAATACAGATAATTTTGGTACCTTTAATCAACTTATTTTAATTTGTTTTGCGGATAAAACAAACTAACTGATTTTACATATCATTTCATTTTCGAAAGCGTGAATTTATACAGATTTCGAATTAAGATTTTATTATGTTGTTCTCCAATTAGTAACGCACTTCACAACCTATAGCTATAGGTCAAAAAAATACAGTTTCTTAGATGTGACACGGCGTTGCTGACAACTTTATCATGCAAAATATGTTACATCATTTGATTAATTATTTTGAAGGATATGATTTTAAATTACATAAGTTTTCTTTTATATTATTCCAGTGGCGTAACTAGGATAACTGAAGTTTGCGTATTGAAACGGTACCCCTTAAAAAAGCAGATTAAATATAAATTAGTTTTCATGTAAAAGTAATTTTAACAAAATTTATTTAGTAAAAATGGGTCGAGTATAAAATTTTCTTATAATACTTGTCGGTCGCTGTTCAGTTTTCTAATAGTATATGCTTTATTCCAGTGTTAGTAACTATTTGATTGTCATCCTTGATATATGTAAGTGTTAGTCTTAAATTAATGGGGAAGAATGTTATTTTATTGGAGCGAAATCTATAGTAAAATTAATTACAGATTACAGAGGCTAGTACTTATAGGAATAAAATGTACTTATATAAGAAGCATAGAAAGATTTTACTTTCATTTATAAGTAGATGTATTTATTTCTCAGATTCAGAAATTTCAGTAAATAAATTAATAATCATCAAGTTTTAATGGGGTAGGTGGCTCAGTGGTATCGAGTCGGCCTGTGGATCTTGAGAACCCTGGTTCGATCCCCACAGCCGACAAACAATTTTCACCGATTTTAAAAATCTACCCCTGTGGCTCCTCCACCACTAATATCTTTGGGGGCCGTGATTTGACGGCTGGTGACCGCACTTCACGCAGAAAAAATATATCACTTACCGAGATCTGCGTAGGCAGAGTGCCACACCCAGTGATGGGTAAAAGGCGTGATGATATATTTATTTATTTATTTTATCAAGTTTTATATAGTGAGTATATTATTCACAGTAATTAGTAAAATTATAAGGAGGAGCATATATGCTTACCTATGTATATTTAATATGTATGGGTTTATTTGTAAGAAATCGTTTATGCAAATTGATACAATCTTTATTGTAAACACTGTATTTAAAAAGTTAAAGCTAATGTTAACCAACCACACTTAAATCTACAACACTCTAGTCACACACCGCATTAATTTTCAACCAATCACTGGGTGGATAATTTAATCATGAATGATCCACTTGAATATTTTTCAAAGTATGCATAATTATATCTGCTTCGCAAAATCAAATCATGTTGATAGTTTCATCATAAATTCTTTATCCATGATGGAACATCATATTACTTTTGCCACTCGCAAAGAACGTAAATCGTTTAAACTGATAACTGATAACTCTATCCTGAGAATATTCTCTATTCTGCATTAAAAGCGGTGGGTAGTTGCAAAATATAACAGCCGTCAAACGACTCCTACCCTGGTCTGGAAATATGAACTTTAAACCCGGCATCAGAATAATATTGATAGTTATCTTCCTACACGTCAGATAAAAATACGCGAAAGAAGAATGACGAATATATTAACTTCTATGGAAATGAAAAATGAAATGATGATTTGTTCATATAATAAATATGCGTGTACGCTAATATCTCTTGTTACTTAAATGCACTCACAAATAATTTATTTCAATTGTACATTTTAATAAATGTTTTATGTATAATATTATGTATTTGTTGTAAGTATTATTTAGATTTAGCAATGAAATAAAACCAACGCGGGTTACTATCATTTTGTCAGATATGAACATATTTTTCTCTATCAATTATGAATTGGGTTTATGTATTTGAAATGTAACTTGTGACGCCTAAAAATAAAGGGGCTGGAGCACACGAGTATATCGCAAAAACACGACAACATACGTCTACATCCTATAATTCTTTCATTCCCCGTTAGTTCGTCTTTATCTAATTTCTCGTTATCGTTACCTACGATATATTCTTTCTTATGATTTTTTTACGTATCTAGTACAAATATATATACAGGTGTGGCAAAACTTTGGAAACGGTCAAATATCTCGAAAACTAATCAACCAATTGCCAAACAAAAAAATACGTCCAAAAAGTTTTCAAAAATTCTACTCAAAAATACCAAAAAATGTCCCCCACCGACCCACCTGGGGGCCGGAGGGGGTTGGCAACTCGAAAATTTTAAATGGAAACGTACACTTTTCATTGCAGATTCGGATTCTGCATAAAATTATGTGTTCATTTTGTCTGGGTCATTTTTTAAAATTCGCGATAGATGGCGCTGTAATCGCAAAAATAACATTTAAAATCTTAAATGACAACTTACATTTTTATTTGCAGACTCGGATTCTACGCTGAAAATGTGTTTATTTCGTGTGAGTCATTTTTTTTAAATTCGAGGTAGATGACGCTGTAATCGCAAAAACGGAATTATTCGATATATATATTATTCACGATTGATACATGAGCGGAGCGAGTATTTGGACAACACAACACAACATTTCGAAATATTGGTAAATCGAGCTACTTTAAATTCTACACCTCTCTCTGCACAATTCTTACAAACTAATATTTTTCTTATCATAATATCAACAATGAATATAATGCAAAACAAATATCATTGCCAGATGTGTTAATTGCGAATACATAAAATAGGGAACTAATTTTATAAACATTTACGTACATTTTCATTGAAATATGGATATTATACCGTATGCCCATATCAAGGATGAAAAATAAAATGGATATAAAACAGAAAATATAGACAATCCGTATCAAATATGGACGGTTGACAAATCAAATTTAAATTTTTCCGTTATATTTATAGAAAACTTCTTATATTTGTTGTCTCTTTAGAAATTTGATCCAGAACACGCAATACATTATAAAAAATGCAGTAATAAAACACTTAAGATAATATTAGAACTAAGGTGAACGGTATCAACTGCAGAGAATATAACCCGGAAATAGTATGTACTATATACGTTTTGTTGTATGATGCCCTGAGCTCTACGGTTAAATTTTGTAAATCAATTCTATAATAACTGGTTGTCATTGCTATTTATAAACAATAAAAGGAAAACAAAATTTTACATGTGTAAAGCATGACGTCACTTAAATAACATTGAACAATTATCTGTGTTGTTCACTGTCTCAAAAAAAAATATAAGCGAACAGGTTTTAATTACTGAGCTATCCATAAAGAAATATTTACGGAATATATTATTGTTAAACCTAAATTATTATGTAAATATTATAAATAGTTGCTCGTCGATGTAGGCGTCTAACTACTTTATTTTGAATACAAAATAGTCACGATATCGCGGAATAATATTTACATAAAATATTATAGTTCAAAACTATCTTTGCTTTTGTTTAATATATATGTTGTTAGAAATAATTTTGCGTTATTTTAATTTGTTCTGTCATCATTTAATAGAAACAAGAAAGAAAGACAAAATGTTTAATAGTATAAATATAATATTACCAAAAAAAAATTCGTGGTTCATGATAATGACGCATCAACTACAATTTTAAATTCATAAAATAATAACAATAAATAAGAATGTTTATGCTATGTATGACAGTGTGACAGCAATCACTCAGAATTTAGTAGGTACGTAATCATAACCTTTACAAGCATATTTTGAAAAACATAAATTTCAATAAGATATTTATTATTTTTAATACAGTGTCATAAATTAAATTTTAAATATAAAATTTACTACGAATACATAAACAAATTTTGTTTTACGATTACGACATGCGACAGACAAAAACTCGTTAGAGTTGACTGAGATTTTACAACTCGTGGAGTTAAAAATACGCAAATAGAATAAGAATATCCATTTATCACATCACGTTGCCAATGTTTACAAATCGTTAAATAAAAATAAAAAATAAATAAAAAACAAGATAACACGATTTTTGCTCCAATAGCAATTGGTAAGTTTATCATATGGCATACGTGAACTGTAAAAAATTATACAGAACAGTAGGACACACCGAATTCGGAAACTAGAACTGACGGCCACGAATTTCGCAAAATTCAAATTGCATCATTGTTCATAAATGTCAAAGACGTTGAATTCTTTCATAATACAAACATTATATATCACTATCAATAATTTAATCTGAATGTTTGAAATTTTTTCTCAAATTATTTAACATGTTTCTGTTTATAACATTAATCTAGTTATATAAATTCTCGACATTTTGTCATGCAGTATTTGTATTTGACATCAAGTGGAAATGTAGAAATGGTAATTTAGATGTTTTCTTTATCTCAATTATTTATTCTAATCATAGATATATCTATTAACGAATTATGTATTGAATTATTGAAATAAAATTCTGTTTCAAATACGACTAATAACAAAAACATTGTCAAATATATAGTTCCCTATGTAGAATAGTACTTATATTGAATATTAAACGTATATAGATTAGAAAAACTGTCTTATTTTTTTTGTTATTTATATATATATATATATATATATATATATATTTATGAAACTAACGTATATGTCGTGTTATTCAAAATATCTTCATGAATTTAAACTTAAATGATTAAGATTTTTGGAGAAATGGAAATATAAATACCATCACATCCAACTATGAAGACAGTACGAATTCGAATCACGTACTCATGAGCACTTTCACGCATCTTAACTGCACATACCAACGACTTGGAACACCTTTTGATCAACTACTTCATTTTCAATGTCCATATGAAAAGTAATATGTACAAATGCAACCTTGCATTTTTTAGAATTACCTTTTCACAACACTTGCAGTCGTATAAGTGTACCTACTATAAACTACAAGACAGTTCATTCAAGAACTTTGTCTAATAAATATATGTAGTCAAAAGGTTTCCTTTTTTTTCTCAAACAGTAATTCAAATTATCCTTTATTTTTACGTTGAGCAAAACAAGTAATAAGGTTTTTTGCGATTACTTAAAAATATGGATGTTTAATATTTATTAAGTAGCTTTTGTATTGCCATTTTGGAAATTTATTTAATTCTAGAACCTTTTGTTATGTAAAATGTATAATTATATTTTACTCTAAGATGTTGTGTAATTAAATAAAATTGTATTTTATATAATGATTAATAATCGAAATTCGCACAAATTAACGCTTTTTATGTAATAAATTTAAAAATCACAGTAATGAGCACAAAAGACCACTCAACACTAACTGACATTTGAGAAAGGTACACAAGCACAACACTGAACACAACACAAACTACAGCACACCGTACAAAACTTAGCGATCACCGAATCATGTTTACGTCTCAACAGATGTGTGAAAAGTGAAATCAACAACAGACAACACACAACATCCACGCTCGCTCGTTCGCTGCCGCCCAAGCAGCCTAGTATTTATAACCGCACCTCGCAACCAAGCGTAATGACTTCGCAATGCGGCGATGGCTGATCACCTGCTGACCTGCCGTCAGGTGCCCCATGTACGCCACTGCACGCCTGAATGACGGGAACCTTCATTCACTTGTCGACTGCGCGAAGGAATAACAAACATTGGCTAGAATACGCGGAAATAAAATGCCGGAGTGTTTTGTTGTGTTGTTTATATTCGGGTGAAGTGTCCCGTATGTTCGGTTTTTAAGAATTTGGAAGACAGTGCCATGTTATCAAGATTTTTGAAAAGGGGCCCTTATAACATCACGCAATATTGGCAGTTTTTCATAAATGAGCATCAATCAAAGTATTTTGTGTACGAGAATGAAATTCACATTGTTAATTGGTTATTGATGAATTTCAATTGTTCTTAATTTTTGTCAAAACATGTTTGATGTCGCAAGAGGAGATTCTCATTTCTTCTCAAATTTATATGTCTCTTTTCGTCTCGAACTTTTTTCTACTATTTATTATTCAAGTTCAGTGATCTTGTCTCACTGTCCCAATACTGTGTTTAGTTTTGTTAATAATGATTCAATAATTTTAATTCATTCGCTTTTTATCCAAATATAAATTATCCAGTTGATTCTTAAATTAATATAAACAGTGGATGTGTGAATATTTGAATTTCTTCTAGAATAACAAATTCTTGTCATTTTTAGAAAGATTGGTGATATTTTATTAAACGAGACGTAACTCTATAATTTTGAGATTTAAATCATTAATTTTAATTTTTAAAATGATCTGATTTTAATTGTGATTTCAATCATATACACTTTGACTTCAAACGTTTTAAATGGAAATTAATTCTTGCATATCTCCAATTATTTAGATATAAGAAATATAGGTGTTTCCGTCTTGTAATATAGTAATTTAATTATGATTAAGCGTGTATAAGCAATAACTTAAATTCCATTTCCAATAAAATGACAAACAATCACACAATGTTCCAAATGCTACTTATTCAAAGTGATTACATGTTTAGGGCTGCTCTTTCCACCTTCAGATAAAGTGCCTGATGTCAGGGATAACTTTCTATAATTATTCTCGCGTAAAGCTAAATTTTAATTTACTTTTCTTACTCGACAACAGTTACCAATTATAACGGAATTCGAAAATAATTCTGAGTCAGTATTTATTTTTTTAATATAAGTCGCCATAAATAAGATTTGAACTCTAGAACTTATGTTTGGTGTATCAAAGTTGTATTCTTTAAAATAAAAAAATATATATTATAAGGCCCTGTATGTACAATGTCCCAGATGACACATAGGGATTCACATAGGCATAGAAACGAGGTCTATATTAAACTGAGTAGAAATCTAAATTAAGCACGTTACAGGCCTTTAGAACCGAGTTCTGTCAAAGTAACTTAATTGAAGTAACACACTGGCAGCCGTTCCGTGTACAAAAGAAAAAGCGTAACAAAACGAAAAATCTAGTTTTTTATACTTTTTTTTGTCAGCACAAAAATAAACAGCTATATGGTTGCATCTATTTTCAATTTAATTTTCAAGTACAAAACAAGATTTTTTAAGCTTAAATAATCATTTTTTTGTTTTACATTATTTCATACAAAATACTTGAATAACAATAATGAAATGGTAATCTTGGCCGTAAAAACTTACAGGTATTTTTTTATTCGGTTTTTACGATATAACCTCGGGTATTCGCGATTTAAACCAAACGCTCGCCAACTAATGGGTAATCAGTGAAGCTACGTAAAATCACGTCAGAAGACGAGAACTAGAAGTACGAGTAAATGTAAAATATTTAGCACACATTATTTATTGTTTTGTCGAGTTGTTCACATGTTGCATTATTCACTGTGATACTGTTATTTTGCCAATTTGTTTTTATAAATATATTACTGTTTTATTCAATAGTAAAATAAAACATTTTCATGTCTAGGAACTTATTTCTGTGTTCTCATATTTATTAATTATACAAATATAGTATTTATATTACTTTCCTTATGCAGTAATGTAAAAGACTCTTCCCGGAAACAAAATCTACAAGTCGAAAATCTGTGTTTATAAAAATGCATTACTTTTTTATTTGTATTATTTCGAATCTAAATCTAAAGACTGTATTCATAAAAGTATTTAAGGAATTGCTAACTAAACGATTCCATATATTTGAATATATAATTAATGTTAATGAAATAATAACATTATTTTTTAAATTTATTTTTATAATTTTGACTTAAATATCAATAATGTTAAATCTTAATGTACAAAAGTCAAATATAAAGGAGGTAAATAGAGTGCGATGAGAGATGAATGATGAACGCGTCTTCTTTTTCATTCATCTCTCACCGCACCACCAATTATCTGAAGATAGCTTTAAACAAAGCCGAAATATAAACCATTAAACCTTTATTCATTTGGTTTTCTTTATATTTGACTTTTGAAAATTAAGATTCATAATTTTTTTTAATTTTGGCTGAAATTTAATCTTTCACTAGCGCAAAGTATTCAAGTGTAAAAGCAAGTTTGAGTAGTTTATAATATCTAGAAATTCTTGTCTAGGCAACAAAATATAATTTTATTTCCATTCGTGTCACACGTCTTTGTTGTTACATGGTATCTATAGCTTATAGCGCCATTAGCACATGGTTGTTAGCAGAATAATTCGTACATCGAACATACTTACATACCATTTTTTTTAAATAGTGCTTGTTTTTTTTTCTTAATAAGGTATCTACATAACTATATGCCAGATCTAGTATTCAAAATATACTATGTTTTTAGTCTCCACATGCTTTATTAAATCCTGAAGCTACATCCTATAGACAAGTATGTACCGTAAATCAAAATACACCGGGTGTATCACGAAAAGCGGGTCATAGAAAACATAGAAAAACAGTTTTTCCGTACGCATTTCTTTCCAAATCATTTTAGACGGAAATGCTTCGAAAACAAGTTTTATAGCTTGAAATTGTGCATATAAATCAATAAACTAATTTCATTTCTTTTGTTTTGTACCGGAATAATTAAATATGAAAAGTAACCAAATTACAATTTAATATTAGTAGTAAATAAAATAAATATATCATCACGCCTTGTACCCATTACTGGATATGACGATCCCAAAGATGTTAGAGAAGGGAGAGCCACAGGGGTAGTTTTAACGTGGTGAAAAATGTATTAATCACGGCATTAAAAGAAAATAATAAACAAATGAGCGACTTAATTATTTAATTGTTGTTATTAATAGTTGACAAAAAAAATTACTTGTTTGTTATTTTGTTATAATTACGTGACTAATACTAATAAAATCTCATTTTGTAAATTTTTATATTTAATTTCTACCGCTATAAAAATTAGGAAAGGAAATTACTTTATTGTTTTAAATGTAGAATTTAAGTTCTAGTTTTATTTGAAGCACTTTTGTCTAAAAAATATTTTTCTCATATTAAATGTCTATGACCCGCTTTTTGTGATACACCCGGTATAAAACTGTAAACAATTAAAAAAGATAAAAAAGAATGTAGTTATAAGTCTACTCTAACATAATAAAATAATAAAAAATAATAATAATCGTTCGCAAACGTTAGCTCGGTTTAAAGAAGTATAATATACGAGTATTATTAAAGCATAGGCGTGGAGAATGAACTAGATGCAATCAAGAAATTGAATATTTCTTGCTACTGAGAATGGCGGAGTAGAAATGTATGGGAGTACATTTACGAATATGTTCCACCCACGACATTACCATTAAAAATTACCTTACAGTTTTTACACTGGATAATATTGTAAGTGCTCAATGTTACTAAAATAAAACATACAGATGCTCCTAGACAGTACTAAAATGATTTTCACATTTTCAGTAGCCATATCAAAACCAAAATATCGGATGAATTTAATCCAAAGGTCGATAATTTTTTAAGAATTGTAAACTATACTTTCAAAATGTTATTCAAAAATATTTTGAAAGCCTCAATTACACATATGAAAACCGCAATACGTTTGATTTTTGAGGAGATTTGTATAAACAATACAAATTTTATGTTATTATTTTTAATTACGTATGACACGGATACCTTGGAAGTAAATTGATATCTGAAACAGTAGTTAATATATGTAAACTGAATTCAATTCTTTAAAAAAAGCTATATTACAAATACATGTGAGTTGCGGAGGTGAATAAAGATCAGAATATATATTATTAATAGATCATTCTAAAATGTAAATATTAAACTGTAAGTTTATCTAAATAATATATTTTTGGAAAAGTGTAAACAATCTTTTATTTGTTGGACCACATACTTTATTTAGTAAAAGTTGAGTAATGATGTTTCAACGATTGATTGTAATAATTATCAACTGTACACACATGCACGTTCATTATGTTTATTTAAATTATTTTAAAAACAATTGTTATAAAAAAATCATTGAATATCTATTTACCATGATCATAATAAATGATAGAAACAGCTATTCAACTACTACTAAATAAAGCCATGTAATCTAACAGATATAAATTATTTTTTTTTACAATTGTGCAAAAAGACATTATGTACTTATCTTCTGTGCAAGAAGTGACTGTCTTTCACACAGTGATGGAAACTCTGCACTAAAATAGTTGCTAGGAAACAAACTTAATTACATAACCTAAGATAATATTCCAAATAAAAGGTTTTGATATTTGAAATGTAAGCATAAATCACGCCTTTTACCCATTATTAGAGATGGCACTCTACAGTAGCAGATTTCGGTAAGTGATATATTCATGCGCGTGAAGTGCGGTTATCAGTTGTCAAATCACGGCCCCAAAACATGTTAGTAAAGGGGAACCACGGGAGTAATTTTAATATGGATTGTTGGCTGTAGGAATCGAACACGAGTTCTTGAAATAACAGGCCGACTAGATACCACTGAGCTACTTAATATAATTAGTAAAATTAAAGTTAGATAGTACAAAAAATAGTATATGCGTGTTAATACTTATTTATGTATGTAGGCCACAAAATTATCGTTTGTGTACGTCAAAGAAAAGATTACAGGGCCAAGGCTGAAAGCCGAGACAGACTATTTTCTAAGCGCACCTAATCATTTAGTAATCGAGGTGCACACAAAATTTTTCATGCAACTGCATAATTAATTTCGAAACGATGGTTATTATATATATAAAAAAGAAGACGTTTTCAAAACTTAAAAAAATATTTATTTATAGGCGGAATTTTGTATCATACGAGTACAATATAGCTTTCGGCAAGTGTTGCATAGAAAACATTTATATAATTCCCAGCATGATTTGATATTTATTCATTTTCTACGTAACTAAAGAGAATAGAAAAATTTTGTGCACACGAGAGACGTACGATGAAATAACTTTACCGCATGCTACTGACAACGTCAAGTTACTGCACGCTCTGTGAAAATAATCTATTTTGAGTACTATTATGAGTGCGATCGTGCACAAAATGAGTTATTATGTAGTCATTTTCAGTGTAAAAAGTGATTGTTTATTGTACGGGGTGCAATAAAATAATTGATATTAAATAAGCTTAACGACGTAATCTAGAAAATAAATGTGTTTGACGTTTTAAATGACAATTAGTATCATTTATTAAAACTCCATCGTAAAAGAAGCATTGCTTTTGAGTTTGCAACTTGTCACTCGTGCAAAAAGTGCCATTTTTAAAAGTGATTTCGTAAGTTACATAAATAACTATATTATATTCAAATTTAATAACTTTTTCTGCATTTTCTCGAATCATTCCTTCTTTGAAAACAATATATTTATCAAAGCTTCACAGTTATTGAACTAAAGAGCGATATGCGACTCAAAAGATGCGCATTTATTATTACGATAATATGAACTTTAGTTCAATGCGTCATAATGTAGAAAGTTTCTATAATGCAAATAATTAGTATGTAAATATTTAGCCTAAATTGAGGCAAATAACAAATACAAAGTAAAGGGGATGTGTTGCGTTAATAAACTGTACTTCAATCAACAATTTAATGGGCGTTGGACGAATACAGTAGAAATAAAAAAAATGTGGAGCCACTAACAACCCATAAATAAAACAAAGTGTATAGTACGGATCTGATCTGCCCACGTAGACTGTACACATACGTATTTAAAGGTCTTATTAAAACTCATGTAACTATAATGACAGTAATGTTTGTAAATTACCTCCAAGCGCAGCTGCAAACAAGAACGACTTAAATTTAAATTAATTAATAAAAAATTAATTTAGTAATAAGAAGATTCACTATACTACTTCTTTACCTCCTAATGTTTTTTTGCTAATGAAAAATTTAAAATAATTATATTTGTTCGCTTTATAAAATATTGAAAAGTGCATAAATTTTATATCTTCACGAAGAAAAACTATTAGGTATACAATCACATCATAAAAAGTTAATATTTGATTACAACAAAGTAAAAAATCCAAAAATGAAAAATTACAACAATGAAAAATCATAATAATGAAAGATTACAACAAAGAAAGATTGTGATTTTAACAAACAAATAATCAGTAATTATTAATATGTCACTTTTCATTGTTGCGTGGACAAAGCCCTTCGGAGATGGCAGCAGTATATTAAGGTACGTTCGTTTAAAACAAGAACGTATTTTTACTCATTGTTAATTGTCTTACATATATTAAATATATACGATATACAAACATAACCACAATCATTGACAAGTATAAACAAGGATTTCTCAAATATTTTAGAAATTTGTGCTAGCGCAAGCTGTCACAGCTGTTAAGTCAGTGGCGTCTCGTGAATTTTATAATAAAATAAGCAATGACAAATAAATGGTAGGTAAAAATAAAATTATGAAATATGTTGTCCATTCAGTAATTTAAAATATAGAAGGATTATTATTATTTTCAAAATTAAATTAAAACAAATTTATTTTTATAAATAAATCATATTCCTATCCTGTCTTTCTTAATATTTACTACAATTTGTTTAATTAAGCATTATAAAAACTGTATTCAACTCAACGTATAGAATAGAAGGCAACCATATTCGGTATACTGTGGGTATGGGCAGCAAATGCACTCGAAGTTCTGCCCGTACATGTTGCAAAGTGTAAGATAGTAATAGTTCATATGTCAATGAATGCATATGATTAGCAAACCCTATGAGGTTCAAGACTGATCACAACAAACGGTAGAAAAAAGGCCATATAAAACATCAACCTAAAAACTTTGTCAATAGGAGAGCCGAATTGGCCTACCGATAGAAATAAAATACCAGATGTCCTTGACTTCTGCGTAAGTAGAGCAATACCACATATATTAAATCGGATCCCTGCCTCGACTTGTCTTCAGACGACTCCTCCAGTTCTTAATCAGTATAAGCACTAACATATTCGAAAAAATTAAATGACCAACACTGACAAGCAAAGGTATAGATTGAAATGAATTCAAAAGAGTTATAGATATAAATCTGGAACTGAATATACCACTTAAATCGGAAAACGTTATTAGCGAGGCAGTACAATACTTCAACCATGCCAACCAACAAGCAGCTCGGAATTCAACAACAATACAAAATACTAAAGCAACAGTCCAAACCTGCCCCAATAACATTTAAATAAAAAAAAGCAGAAGAAGGTAATGACAAAACAGAAGAACGGCAGATAATAAGAAACGGTATACTAAAGTCATACGAGAATTAAAAGAACTACTAAATAAAGAAAAAAACAACCAACAGAACTCACATAATACACACTTTGGAAGGCTACAAAAAAATTCAAACAACCACAACAACCAAACCCTACAATCAGAATAGCAACAGGAGAATGAGCCAAAAGCAACAAAGAAAAAGCAAATGCCTTCGCAGATTATTTCGCCCAGGTATTCTTACTATACACCTCGGAGTTCGGACCTAAAGATAAAGAGCAGACCCAGCAGTCCCTTCGATACACCATACCCTCTCTCTAAAGAACTTCAAAATCAATGATATTGATCATATCATCAAATTCAATCTTAATTCCACAAAAACTCTCGGGTATGACCTAATAACCGGGAAAATTTTAAATCAACTCCCTGAAAAGGGACCGAAATTCATAATGCAAACATGTAATACAGGTCATATTCCAAACCAGTTGAAGGTTGTCCAATTAATATTAATCCCGAAACCAGGCAAATCAACAGAAGAACTAAAGTCCTACAAGGCCATTAGCCTCTTACCAGTACTATTAAAAGTTTTTGAAAAGCTATTCTAAACAAAACTAAAAGCAATCATGGAGAAAAGCAACTATATCCCAGACCATCAATTTGAAATTAGGCAGCAACACAGCATCACTTAACAAATACATAGAGTATCAGACAAGATCAGACAGGATCTGGAAGACAAAAAGTACTTATAAACTAAGAAATGTAATTTCCAACCAATTTTACATAATCCTAAAATCATATCTACAAAACAGGTAATTTCTAGTCAAGTATCAAGATGAATACTCAAAACTCTTTGCAATAACAAATGGTGTACCTCAAGGCAGTGTGCTAGAACCAATCCTGTATACGTTATATAATGCAGACCTACCAACAAACCAATATATATTGACAGCTACATACGTAGAGGTCCTGCAGTACTGACCTCACACAAAGATCCTACGATAGCATCCCAGAAACTATAATCTACTCTTAATAAAATTTAAAATTTGATGAAAAATATGGAGAATTCGCACAAACGAAACTAAGTCAGTTCACATCGCTTTTACCAGAAAAGAAACCTGCCCCTCCGTACAATTTAATAATCACCAATTACCACAAGAACAAGACATCATATATCTAGACATGCACTAAACATAGGCGACAAACATGGGGTAAGCATATCCTCAAAATTCGTAAACAATTTGGACTTTTGCTCTCAAAAATGTACTGGATATTCGGTAGCAAGTCCAAATTAATACTAAAAAAATTAACTTTTAATATACAAATGTATCCTAAAACCAGTTTGGTTCCATTCTGAACTGCTACGAATGCTAGTAGATGCCCTCTGGTATGTGACAAACCAACAACATAATTCGAAAAGATATACAAGTAGGTACCAACAATGAAAGAAAAATAAGTGTGTAATATAGTACAAGGATAAGTACACCCGAACAAACTAGCTACCAATCTTATGAGCCAACTAATTTTGTCAAATAGTCTATAAGATAAACCAATAAAGGTATTTGCTATTGAGTAAATTCCTACATGTCAATATAGAAATGTAAAAATTTTACTTATTGTAGCCATGTACTGACTGTAAAAATAAAGGGATGATTAAATAATAAAAAAATAATAATGTTAAATAGACGTCGATTATTACAGAATTTTGGAAAAATGCCTTAATTGTGTGGTGCCAAAGTTGCTATAGATCGCTGCTAGCATTTCCCGTTTAGCAACACTACTCTATACTCTATAAACAGCAGAATTGTACTACACCGAAAACTAAGAATTTAACAGTTGCATTTATTTATTTTCGTATATGACTAAAATTTATAAAATCCTATTTAAAAATTCGTGGGGTGCAATTATAATTTTTTACGTTACACGTGCACAAGAAACATATTCCCTAATTTTATAGAGAGAAACACTGCTTTTCTCCGGAGAGAGAGAAACATTATGTTTTTCTCCCTAACGAGAGAAACATTGTTTCTCTCCCTAGGTAGGATGTTTCTGTTCCTCGTGAGAATGTTTCTCTCCCTAGAGACTACGATTATTCCCTGTTTGCGGCGTCGAACGCGGTATCTTGCTGGGCGGACAATGAACTAGTTTTAACAATTAGAAAATTTGACAATTATCCATTTTAACAAATGGGAAATTTTACACTTGTCCCAAGTTAGGATACTTTACATTTGTCCCGATAAGACGGTAATATTTGTGCACTTGTTACAAAAAATATGATATGCTTCACGGGAGGGCATGATTATTCCTTGTGTGAAGTTGGCAAACCTCGACTTCACATGCGGGAATAATCGCTTGTTTGCATGCCTTGACGCATAACATACTACTTTTGTGGGGTGCACTTATACCCATGTAGCTCACTTATCGGCGCCTATGCTTACTAAAGATAAGTATTACTTTCAATAATGATAACATTACTAATTTAATGTTAATGTCATCTAAGAATGGAAAACTGAGGCTAACGTATCAATAAACTCAAATTTGTTATCTACAGATATTGCTTCATTATTTCTGACGCAAGAATTAAATTTGTTCATATAGTATTTATATGTTAGTAGATAAAAATGTATTTATAAATAATTGTAAATAATCGAAACCACCACAAGGAAGTATGGTGGCTAACTGTAAAAAGATCGAAGTTCACTTTTTTTAATGCTATATTATAGTAAATCAATAACAAGATTGTATGAATACAAAAAATATCCTGCGGTTCAGGATGAACAATTAGTTAACATTTCTTATAAAATTAATATTCATGTATTTATTTCGTTGCAAAATAAGTAATTTTGTACAGAATGAATTGAATATATTGTAAGTATTTACAATTTTTTTTTAACCCTAAAAAATCGAATTAAACTTTTTTACTTCCTTGTACGAAGTAATGCAAAACTATATTAAAATATAATCGAAAATTTTTCAAATTTGGTATATAACACTACTATATCAATAGAAATAACATAATAGATTTTGGTTATAATGGAATAACCGGAAGTGATACATTACGTCAAGCTGGTAACAGTTTTTCTTGAAAACAATGGTTACATTTTGATTTTAGGAATAAAAGCTGCAAATAAGTTTTAGAGAAATAAATTCTGCGTCTAGCACATCAAGAATTATGAAATTAGCCCATAGTATAAACGAGATATGTAAATTTAAAAATTATATATTTTTTTGGTTTTTGTAATTAAGTTTGCTATGGATTAGGATCAAAATAAGAAAAAAAATAAATTTTTATTGTCAATGGCAAATTACATCAAATACATGCAATTAAAAAAATATCTATACGCGTACAAGGAAGTCATTTGGTGTCCAATCATATTTTTTTAATTAAATATACTAAATAATAGTCCGCTAAGCTAAGTTGGCAACACTGGTGTTGAACTGAACAGTCGGTGAAATAACGCAGTGAATATTGTTTTACAAATTGTGCGAATATAAGTGCTATAATTAATTATTTTTTGAATACAGCCAAATAAGTGTGCATTGGTGTCTCAATTGTATGCATTAGTTAGAGCAAATACCATAAATATTTAAAATAATAGTGATATTTACTACAGCGGATTGCTCAAGGTTAAGGCAAGTTGCAGATAATTACTCGTGCTAAGCAAGCAACGCGCGAGCAAACCTCACTAACGTGTGTTTAATTAGCAGTGTTCTCAACTGTAGTAAAGTCAAAATAATAATGGCAAGTATAGAAGACATACAAAAACTACTAGATCCGATTGTAAAACAAAACAGCGCCATAGACAACAAAATTGAAAAACTACAAAATACCGTTGATAGATTCACTAACACAATAGAAGAAAATAAAACCAAAATTGTAACTCTCGAAAAGGAACTAAAAATCAAAGACTATCAAATTGAGCTTTTACAACAGAAACTTCGTGAGAAAAATCTCATAATCTACGGAATAAATGAAACTAACAATCAAAACTTGGAAGAATATATTCTGAACTTATTTAAGAATACCTTGAAAATCGACAACATAAAAATTGATAATCTAGAAGTTATAAAAAGACTAGGTAAACTTCAAAATAATAATAAAATGAGACCAATACTTATCGAACTCAACTCAAAAAGAATTAAAAGGCAAATTTTGGAAAATTCTAAATACTTAAAAGGTCAAAAAATCACTATCAGTGAAGACTACACTCCTAAAGTATTAGAAGAAAGAAGATTACTATTACCCCATCTGATAAAAGCACGAGCTGAAGGAAATCGTGCATTTTTAAATCATAATATCCTAAAAATCAATGGTGAAACTTATAGGAGTACCGACCTTGTTGAAAACGATACACTAAACTATGATTTGGAACCGATGCACGTGCGAAGAATTTCCACATCTCTTAGTGCCCTAAATAATATTCAATTTGAACCTGAAGCACAACCTGAAAAAAATGAAGAAGTGTTCATTGACGGAAAAAAATCAAATACGAAATACAAGGAGCCTGTCAAATCTTCCGAACGTAAGACAAAGGATCTAAAAGTTGGACCATTGGATAAACATATCCTTACAAGAACGCGTTCTCAGTCGATCTCAAAAAACTTAGATGCGAGAAGACCCAATCATCAAGTTTAGAACTCTCCAATAATTTTATGTTTTGGAACATACAAGGACTAAAAAACATATATAACTTGAATAATGAAGAAGAACTTTTTTTAGCACAGCATGAAGTTATTTGCTTAACTGAAACCTGGGCTAATTACGAAATTCAGGAAAATCCAACTTTCCTAAAAGCATACACTAAATACGAACAATTAGCTATTAAACAAGCCAGCTCTGGCAGAGCTATAGGTGGTTTAATAATCTTTTCAAAAATTGAACCTAAAGATGTCACAGTTCTTGTCAAGGATCTGCACTGGATGTTCCTAAAAATCACAAGCAACATACAAAACATCATCTTAGGAGTATCTTATTTCTCGTTCTCGTATGACTATTCAGTGCTTCTTGAATTGTTCTCATATAATCTCCAAAACATAATACAATCATATCCTGATCATGCCTTAATACTTGGCGGAGACTTCAATGCTCGCATTGGAAATCTCAACCAAGCGGATGAAATCGAGCTAATGAACACAAATATAAATTTTCTAAGAACTGTTACAGATTATACAATAAACAAAAAAGGTAAGGACCTCCTGGAAGTTATGGAAGAAGAAAATCTATATATTCTGAATGGCAGAACACAAAGTGATACTCCAGCTCAGTTTACTTACATAGGAACCAATGGGAGAAGCACGATTGACCTAGTTTGGGTAGATATAAATGCGCTGCATCTAATTCTAGATATGAGAATTAGTGACACCATAGTTATATCAGACCATGCAATATGCTCCGTCAAGCTCAAAATAATTCATAATCACGGTAACAACATAGTGCCCAACAAAAATAGCCCCATAAGAAAATTTTCTAAAACAAAATGGGACAACGAAAAACTAAACACATTCAAAGAAGAAATGCAAAAATACTCGAACCAATGTCGGAGCTCGGATAATCTTGACGAGCAGTATAATCTTATTAAGATGCTAATTGAAAACGTTTCGCTTGAAATAAAAATTACAAAACAATACACAATAAACTTAGACTCACATAAAATTCCTACTAAGAAAAAATGGTACGATAAAACGTGCAACGAACTTAAAAGAAATACAAGAAAGTATCTTTGTGAGTGCAAAGCAACGAATTTCGGAAAAGAAAGCCTTGACAGATATCTTCAACATAAGAAACAATACAAAAAGTATATTATAGACCAGAAGAAAAAAAGTAAAATGGAAACTCAAAGAATGCTACAAAATGTTTCAGATCAAACACAGTTCTGGAATGCAGTAAAATCACTCCAACCTTATAGCTTTGTACCAAACCCAATAAATATACTCGAATGGACCAACTACTATCAAAAGTGGTTTGCTACTCGAATTATTAATGAGCAAGTATTCTTCGACGTAAGACATCCATATTTAGACCAAGAAATTTCACTAGAAGAATTTAACCTAGCCATCAATAAACTAAAAACAAAAAAAAGCCCTGGTACTGATGGAGTTCTAAACGAGCAATTAAAAAACCTAACAGAAGAATGGAAAGAGTACTTAAAAAACTTACTAAATAATTTTCTCACCGCAGAAAACATACCACGAAAACTAAAAAATATTAAACTGACACTTGTCCACAAGAAAGGAGACCGACTGAACAAAGACAACTACCGAGGAATCGCACTAGTTAATACTATAACGAAACTTTTAACTCACATCATAAATAATCGTATGAATCTTTGGATTGAATCGAATGGAATCCTACCAGAAGCCCAAGCTGGCTTTAGAAAGTACAGATCTTGCGTGCACAACTTATTTGTTTTCAACAGTATTATTCAAATGAATTACTTAACCAATAAAAAGGGGATATACGCGATATTCGTGGACCTGAAAAAAGCATTTGATTCGGTACCACATCAAATCCTATGGAATAAGATATACCAAGCCGGAATAAGCGGAAAAATAACTAGATTATTAAAAAACATTTACGATGATGCAGCACTACAAATCAACATAAATAACGAACTCACGCAGGAAATTAACATAACGAAAGGTGTACTGCAGGGTGAGTGCACTAGCCCCCTACTGTTTGCTTTATATATACGAGACATGGAAGATTTCTTCAGAAATAGGAACTTACATGGCTACTGCATCAACCCTACTTTAGACATACTAACGCTGCAATACGCAGACGACATAGTGATACTTGCCCACTCTCCGCTGGACGTACAAAAGAAGTTAAACGCCCTAAGTGATTACTGTGATTCCCTACAACTTCAAATCAATGACAGTAAAACAAAAATATTGCATTTTCACTTAGGTAGACCCCCAAAATGTCATATAAAATATAAGTGCCAAGGGAAAGAAATTGAATCTGAAAAAAAATATACGTATCTGGGATTAACATTTACCAACTCAGGCTCATTCAATGAACACCTAAAAGGAAAACTAAGCTCGGCTAGCAGAATAGCAGGTACCATAAAGAAAATAATGATAAAAGCAGACACATATAGCTGGGAAACTAGCATAAAACTGTTCACTTCTTTGCTAACACCTTCACTGATTTACGGATCAGAAGTCTGGGGACCATCGCAAGCTAAAAACGTAGAAAAAGGATTGGTGCAGTACTTTAAGAATACTTTCGGCTGGCAGAAAACTACGCCAAATCACTTTGTAAGAAGAGAAACTGGACAATTCCATCTTGAATCCAGTATCTTCAAACGTATGATTAAATGGTGGCTCAAAATACTGTCTATGCCTTCGGACAGATACGTAAGAGCATGCTACGACAAACTAATATTGTTAAATGATCGCCCGGTCGCCCACATCAGTGAAGATAAACAAATTAAGTTCAACTGGGTAAGGAACTTACAACTAATGCTGGACAAATCAAATTTTACCTGGGTCTGGGAAGGGCAAAACAGTCATCTGGTGGAGTTGGAAACAGACAATATAGTAACTGCGTTCAATGAATACCTGTACACAACTGATACTAACAGAATCACTCAATCATCCTATAATCCTAACTTCAAGTACTACAATATCAGTAATCACTACCTGTCCCTAAATATCCCTCTAAAAGTCCTTAAAACCTTTAGCCAACTCCGCACTGCAAATATTCAACGCTTCTCCTTTTTCCACAACGGTCACTGCCACAACTTTAATACCGAAGAGCTATGTACTATTTGCAACCTATACGAACCAAACGACTTAAATCATTTTCTGTTCCGATGCCCAATATATTCCCCTGTTAGAATCCAATACATCCAAAATCATATTTCTTGCACAGACTCATCAATCGAGACGGCCAACAAAGATCTTCTAGCCAACCCTAACAAGGAGAAAATATATGATATATATAACTACTGCCGAATCGCCCTAAATTTAAGAGCTTTTATATTAAATGAATAATTACCATGTAATACGAGTATATAACTAGATATAAATATTTATTGTAAATAAGAAATACCCAATAATGTTGTCCATTCATTTGTACGAGAATTTTTGTCTCTAAACAAATTATTAATAAAATAAAAAATAAAAAAAATAATAGTCCGCTAAGTTTAATTTACCTTCATTAGTAAACCACACCCAGTAATGGGTAAAAGGCGTGATGATATATTTATTTTATATTTATTTATTTTTGTTGTTTCTTTTTAATTTCTTTAAATATTTGGTTTGTACTTATTGCCGAAAAATCAAAGCTATTTAATTATAAGACAAAGATAAGATAAAGTTAAAATAGTTGTTTACTTCCTTAACTTTTGTATTAAATCTAGGAATTTCAATATTGACATAAATGTTTATATTTACGATTAACTGAAAAATTATTAAAAGTAAAAAAAAACTACATTTTTAAATTTTCTATGCCTGCCTTGATAAAATAAATATGTAAATATTATAGGGACAGGTTTCATTTTTACGATACGACCAATTTGATTTGAGATGTATATTTTTTTTCACGATTTGAAGGTAATAATTTTCGTAATCTCAATATTTTTCAACTTTTATATTATTTATTTGTCAGATTATAAAGAAGCAACTACAACTATTGTAAAAAAGGATACAAAATAAAATATTGCTTTCATTAAAAATGTGCTCTAATTTCTTGTACAAAACAAATATTGATATTTTTGCAACAATTTTCAAGGGTGAAGTAATATAATTATACAAGTTTATGTATACATTACATTAGACATAACAAATAACATAACAGTTCTGTATATACAAATAACAAATAGTAAAATATAGTATAAATAAAAATAATAATAATATGTATACTTTTCTTGATAATGTCACGCACAATGTTAACTATAGCTACACTTTTCTAATGCTACGATATTAATAAGATAGCTACGTACATAACATTAATAAGTATATTTTTGTTATAAGAAAATATGTTTTATTATTCAATTTTTAAACGTACAAATATGAATATTTTTATAAAGTACATTCTTTAATAAATACACAAACTTAAATTTATTGTTCTTACATTATGTAAAATAAAATTAAATATTTGAAAATATACTAATTAATTATTGAAAACAAGTTATTAATTTATTTAACGTATATTAATAATTTATAATCGTAATTATTATAAATTAATAATAATTCTACATATTCCAGTGAAAAATAAAATAATGTAACTACCACGGCCGTTACTGATAATGACTTCGGACAACATGTACCCCTCGAGCCAGACGCCATCGGGCTCGATACCGTTGTTCATTATCATCTACCCAACGCCCTTGATGCTTAAACTACTATTGCAAACAAAGATAAGATGTTATACCAACATACAAAATTTTTAGTTTACCTTCATTTGACAATGTATATAATGTTTGATACCAATGTAAACTATTTCATATGAGAAGTAATTTCGATTGACTATTATTTATTTACACTAAGCTTAAAATTCTAATTTTATTGATGTAATTGGTCATAAGTGAAAATGATAGAAATTTTTTATCAGATTTATTTTTAAATATAAGGGCCTTGTGCATTTTTTCCAATTCAAACATATAACCCTTGAGAATAAAAAAAATGTGTGAAATATCATAATTTTCATAACAATACTCGTATATATTTTAATGAAAAACACTAGTAAAAATTTTGTTTAAGAAAATTTATGATATTTTCGTCAATATAGTATAAATTTTTGTTCTACGATCAGTAGGTATCGTTAAATTTAATAAAAAAAAAATACAATTTAAAAATATATTTTATATCTATAAAATTTACATAATAAGTAAGAATTGTTGAGGACGTATGACCCCTAGACACCTTGTATTTCAAAATTAAATAGTATGTTTTTCAAATATAAAAGTTTAATTAATCAAATTTATTTCAAATATTCAAAATTAATAGCTTGCATTAAAGAAAGTGTTCAAATATGTTGAACATATAAAACACGTTTAAAAAGTATTTGAAATAAAATGCAAAATATATTTTATGGAGTATATATCATTTCACTTTTGAAAATTAATACTTGTTGAGCACAATGAAGCACAAATAGAGCACATTTTAATATACAGTGTTGACCGGAACATAGGACTTTAAAAACATGTAAAATCATACTTTCTTAATTTCCTCCTTCCCTAATTATTTTAGGTAAAAAAGCTTCAAATAAGAGTTTGTAGAGCATAAAATTCTACATCAGAATCAATAAACAGAATTAATTTTACATGCCCTATAACGGCAGAAATTAATATGATAATATTAAAAATTAGCTCAAAAATCAGGTTAGCCTAGGAAATGAAACAAAATTAACGATAATAATATATCGTTTCCTCTTACATGATGTATATTGGCGATTAATTTTAAGATTACAGCGCCAATGTGTTATTTCGTAGAACTAACGGAGATGTGATGCATTTACAAAAACTGTATGTTTAATATGTAATGTGCTTGTTTCCTTGTTATTCCTGCCAAAAATATGTGAGTTAAATTGATAAACATTATGGCATTATGCAACATAACTTGAATTATCATATTTTTATTTCACAATGGAAACAAATTTAAATTGTAATTTGTCCAATAACGAACTTCTTTAGACATTTTAGTTTATTAGAATCCGAATCTGTCAACTACAACATTTTGTTTTTGTTATGACTGTATAAAATATTTATAATTTTAGGTATCAAATTAAATGTATTGAAAATAGATGACGAATAGAATGAGTAAAAATTATCATAGATTGTCAATTGTTTTTTTCTAAAGGACATTGGATACCTTATCGTTTTTGACATATAATTAAAAGTTGTGAGGAGAAATGTCCAATATAATAGCCAAAAATTATAACCGACTGATTGTTTTTAACTATAAGTTAAGGAAAATATACTTTCTTACAGTTTTAAAGAAAGGCCTGAGAGGTAATGTAAAAATGAATCAGCAATGGATTGATAGCCAATCATTTTCTAAAAACTAGTACGAGTAACTATAAATAACCAGATCTAAAAAATACTTTTGTTCAGGGTCCTCAAAGCCTAACATAAGGATAGGCGAAAGCGACCAGATTACTAGTAATACATTGTTATAATAGACTTGACTCGATTAGACTAAATTTTGTGATAATATAATATTATCATGTGAAACACATAACTATCCTAATAAAAATAACGTAAAAACAAATTGTAGTGAGCTGTTGGACTACAAGTTAAATATAACTGTTAATTTTAATATATGGTTTTTCAACATTACGATGTAATCTAGATACAATTATAATTATTTGCATAAAATCTATGCAAAAACTATAGTGCAGTTTTCGTGGAACACAGGTAATTCTAGGTAATGACATAAATGAAGTATAAAACTTTACAAATTTGATAATTTCATTTATTTTTAATGATCATTATTATTTAAAATACATCTAAGTATTTTTCAAAATGAACTCATCCTTTATAATGTGAATTCGCAAGAATAATTTTCTATTGTATTACAATAACAGTCGGTTCTTTTACTCTACCCACAAATAAACCGTCATGACAACCCACATGCAGCGCACATCGCCACGAAATCCAAGAGTTGTGTCGTTGTGCCGGTGATGGCCAACGCATCATTACAACACACTTATCGTACAATACGCCCTGCGATATCGCATTGTCACGAGCAATCGTGAGAACCTACACTTTCCGGAATCCCCAACGCGTGGAGTGCTGTACGATAGTAGCGATGTCGATGTGCCGAGCGCCGTTTTCCGCTGTTGTCACCGGGCGACCGGCAACCGGTGCCTCTGTTACTGCTGGGGTCATTGCCTTCGCACCGGAAGCGCCAATTATCAGTTCCAGAGGGCGCCGTGCTCCCTCTTCCGCGAATCCGCCTATTTTGTTGCCATTTGTGTTTGCTACCCGCGATTCATTTTCATTTTGTTAGGATTTTTTTTTTTAATAAAAAATCTAAAATTTCTATCAATACGAATTATAGAAATACAGTAACCATCAGATACTGTTTTCAATGTATTATAAGAATCAGTCGCCGATACGAATCAAAATTCAAATATTATTTTGGATGGATGTGTTTGAAGGTTTGTTGCGTGATGATGGATTTTGGCAGTGCGGAATGAAAGAGATCGAATGGAGCTCGTTAATGTGGTTGAAGCAAGTCGTGAGTCAGGATGAGAATGTTGACGTGGACTGAATTTTTTTATGAATCTTTTAGTGTATGTTCTGTGAATGTTTCAGGGGTTCGTGCTACCCGATTTTTATTTTGTTAATCTAATATAATAATATAATTTATGTATCAAGGGTAAAAATTGTAGCGAAGGCCTATATCACCCGGGCGAAATACTTACTTTACACCTAAGATACATATAAAAATTGTTTTAATTAAATATAATTGTGAAAAATTTCACTGATATATGTTATTAAGTACCTTTTTACACTAGCGATATTTTATCGTACAATAATTTTACTACACGTTCACCGTTTGACACCTGTCATTGTATTTATTGTATTTAAGCTTATCGTACGATAAAATATCGTCCATGTGAAACTGTCTTTAAGTTACTGAAAAGAAATAGCGTTGGTTGCTAGGTAACGTAAACTAAAAACTGCAAACCAATGTATTTTTTTTATATCGCTTGTAGTAAAATACATTTTTGCCAATTAAAAGCTGATGCCACCGTGAACTCGAGAAAATTAATTTTTGTTATTTTCGGTTCTTACAATCGTCGCTTCTATCACAGTCCACAGAGAAATAGATCGAAATTTATTCTTATATTGAGATATTTGTATCCTTGCAAACCTTTTTTCTTTATAGTTGGTCACGTAAAAATCATTCAATCATAATATATTTTCAAAAAATAATTTAAATAGACTTGAACCTAAAAGGCAATACATATATGATTCATCAATCCATAATGTAACACAAACAAAAAACCATTTTAATATAGTAAGCTACCAGATGTATCCAACAACAATAGCTGAGCGTGACGTCACATCATGCATATGATGGGAACGCATAAATCTCCGGCTCCAAGGGTAAGCTTGCAGCGTGCGGCACCTTACACAACTCACACGAAGGGAAATCAATAAGGACTTCGTGATCTCCTAACATGAACCACAAAAAATGACCCGGTTTCCGAGGAGTGCGTGCCACCGTATTCGCTAAACGGAGTGTGTCGCAGCAGTTGGCCTCACCCTCCAACAACTTCACCCTACTAGGGGTGACTCTGACTCATCGTGTATATGCTGATGATATCACAGCACAACAGCGGTAACATGTATGCTGTCGGATGAAAGCTATTGCATTGCGTCGTTGCGGTTAGATGACGGAAACATGGGGAACGCTTATCATTAAAAAAATTCATTTTGATATGAGCACAAATGATATGATCGATTAATCACTGTTATTGTATTACACATTATTTACCAAAGTATTTATTTCGAGTAAAGATGTTTTGCCAAGCAAGGAACAAGCAAACGTGGCCATGGTTCAAAATATAAAAGTCCAGGAGATTTCAGGATATATTAAACAAATTCAAGACAGTTTTATAGCAACATCGGACATGGCCGTCGATAGTATTTTCCTCACAGGGAGAAGGAAGCAAAGTTCTAATAAAAAAATATACAAAAATTGGTACTATACCTATATTATGAAATTGTTGTGAAAACAAAACCAATTTACCGATAATTTGTTAATAATTATTTCACTATGAGATAATAGAAAAAGCACTTACTTAATGAGAGTGAACGGAATTATATTTTAGATAATAAACATAATCTTTAATCGTTTCTAATTTCTAGTACATATCGTATTATGTGTACAAAACATACTATAAAGTTTTTTTACATCCTAATTTTGAAAGTGACATCTGAAAATGATTCTAATTAAATGTCAAAAAGCTATGTATTTCCTAAAAACTTTACGATAATAGTATCGTAATATTTATTACAGTACTAGTAAATACTGTAGTCTCAATATGAAAAAATAAAATTTTAATAATTAAATGCATATAATTTTGAAAAATTGTAAAACATTGTAAGTCATGAGTTAAAAAAAATTACGGCACGAAGAAGAGTTTGGCATTTCTAAAATAAATATTTTATAAAATTTAATATCTTGTAGAATAGTGATAAAACCATTAAATATTTTGATAAACTACAAAAATCCATGGGGAGCAACTATCCACTCTTGATTTATATATAATTTTTTATTGATAAACAAATTTCAGGTCAAGTTTTTCAGTTCCAGGCTTTCTCCAGGATTTTCAGGAATGTCTGGCTGATAAACACCGGGACAGTATATTTAGTTATGACGAACAATAGTGCAGTCGGTTACTCTTCTATCAACGAAAGATTAGCGAATAATAACAATATTACCAAAAGCTGGATACGCGCTGGATTAGTAAAACAAAAGCGACTATTCACGTTTACTAAACTTTGCTCGCATTAATATATCCACGTTCCATCGAACATCACAGAGCAAACCAAGCGAATATTTGCTCGTTCATCGAAACACACAGATACACACTAAGGAAACATGAACTCGGAATATATATTCTGTAGCCAATACTTACGATGAATCATCAACAACATATCCAGTTTTAGTTTAATCGTACTGGTAATTATTTATTCTGTGGTAGTCCAGTAAAATATGTACCAAGCTATTAATATATTTTGCTATTAACACTTATCGAATACATTTCACACGATAACGTAAAAGGCTAAATAATGTAATTCAAGACAAATTCTATAATTTAATGTAAATGTCTATGTTATTTAAAGGACAAAGAACGAAGATGTTTTTTCATCATCTGTGACCGAGCCGCAGTTTTTACACTGCCGTACTGCCGGTTTTCGTAGTCGAATGTTACATTATTTAATGCGTATAAGTGACTAGTTTAAAGCGCCCGAGTGTGATAAATACATTTAGCTGTATTTTATATTTTACGACAAATCACACATTGTCGACAGGCGGATTCGAACTGACGAACCTTGGCTCGGGTGACGTCACAGTATGTTAAGAGATGTGCCTTAACACGCTCGGCCACCGCGCCTGTGAAGATGTTTTTTACATAAGCATTTATTTATTATATGTAATTATTTTCATTATTATTGAAATACGATAAATAATTTAATTGTTTTCCATAGATAAATATCATAATAAACACATGCACATTTTAAATCAGAACTATGATTGTATCCCCTATGCCAATTAAACTCAATCTAATAGTTCTTGTAAAATATTTAACTATAATCCATTATAGAGACGAGCTCTAAATAATTTAACAATGGGCTTATATTTGTACAGATTTCTTTCTTACTTACACAAAATCAAGAATAATTTCAGACTAGAAACAAGTAACTCTTGCAACATACTCAAAATTGAAACGTTATTTGAAAAAATATGGATAATAAATTCAAATAAAAAGTTCCAGAATAATTTTCAGCTCAAGAATTAATTAAGCAATTATTAAGTATATCTAAAGCAACAATAAGATTGAATTCTATTTAAATACAGCGACATTAAATTTGCAATATTATTTGAATGTTTTACGTATAATTATTATTCTTACTTTAAATAAAAAAAAGAAAATGCCAAAAGCCAGCTGGTAGTTCAATACAGTTTAACACTGCAGTCCAATCAGAATGCAAATCTAAATGCAATATTATGATATAACGATCAATTTATTATTTAGCATGTAGCTGAATCTATTTAATTAGAATATAAAATAACTTAGCATATTTCCAGAATATAGATGAAGATGTACCTACTTATTTTATTATAAAAATGATAATTTTATAAAACTGGTAACCCAACTCATATAACGAATATATCGTTCGGGGTAGTAATAAATATTAATGAAAGAGTGCAGGCAGCAGCTGCAACTCTGTACTCCGGAGGCCGCGGAGTCAAATCAGCGGCGGCGGTTCCAGACTCCAGATGAACGCAGACACGCCCTAGCAAAAATCAATACTGCAACAACATTCTACCATTCAGCCCATCCCTGTCCACAGAGCATACAGCCATCTCCATTCACTCGCTGCGAGCGAGCTAGCGAGCCAAATCAAATTGTTGACCAAGTAAACACGTTCAAAAAACTCATATACTCGTATTACCCGGATATTAGGTTAGACGTTACAAATATTAGCTTTTCAGCTTTTAGACATAATACACATTTTAATATCGCTATTAATTTGCGCAGAAAAAATACATTTTAACTATAAATTTTACACTAATAATAGTTAAAATGATGTCGCTGCATAAGTTACATAGGTACTACATATTATGACGAATGATGGAAAACCAGAATTTTATGAAAATAAATTACAGTTTTCTTTATTGGTTGTCGATATTCTTGACATTTAAGTTATAATTAATCGAATACATCCTCCATAACAACTATTAACTCAATTTATTATCTACAGCCGTGTCACTCATATAGTTACAGGATAATCATATTTTTTTAGTAAAAATAAAGTACAAATTAAAAAATGGTTCATAAAAATAGAAAAACAGATTGTATTTATCGTTTTATTTTCAAATTGTTTACCAAATGAATATTTTATTCAAAATAACAAAAATTACAATTACCTTCCAAAATCATTTACAATTTTATTTTGTGTCTACTAACAGATACTAAACTTCTCACTGTTCTAGTGAACAATTAATAAAAGAAAAAAAGACAATTTTTAAGGAAGGCATCAAACCGCAGAAAAAAATCAGTTTGGTTTATGTACTATACTAATAATGGTAATAAAAAAAACTAGAATTTAATAATAAATTTCCTTCATTTAATATGCTGCTTGAATAAATTATTGAAAAATAAAATGATGTTTACAATTTATGCAACTTTTTTTGGTGTTATTGCAATTGCAAATTACGACGGTAATAATTATATGTTTGACCGTTTAGCAAAAACATGCATGTCATTACCAAGAGAATTCTATTTTGATGTTTTCTTCATTACGTTAAGAAAATATAAAGAGACATTTCTAAAAACAAGTACCTAAACAGGTATTGAGTACATATTTACATAATGTTCGGTTTGTAATAATAATATATTTTTAACATTTCAAGCTTCTTGTACGAATATATTATGCTTCATTATTTGCTGTTGTACAATGTTACTTTCACAAAACGAGTTAGCCGCAATTTAAAAAAAACATCCAATAAACATAAGATTGTTTTAGTTCTAACTCAATTTCAGGATACGCCAGTGTTTTACGCACATTTACATCTTATAAGTGTATACTGTGTACAGCAGTCGTTCTTAATCTTTTATAGTCTGTTACCCCTTGATCAAGAACAATTTTATAATTGCCCACCATCTTCTCCTAATTTATTTTTTCATGTAACTGAAACAAAAGTACTTTACAACACACTGATGTTGTTTGATAGACCTATCAATAATGCTAGTAATGTCCCATTTTAAAAGTGCTTCCTTATATGACCTTTTTTGTCTGATGCCATGGTTACTAAATCTTTAAAAAAAATATATGTATGTAAATATAAATTAAATAGGTAACTAGATTTAAAAATAATGTTACTTAAATCTGTTAATTTGTATATCATAACATACAAACATTATTATTATCTAAAATGTATGATCATTGTCAAAAGTTATTTATTAGTAACAAAATTTTAACTTTTTATTGTCAATTTATTTTAGAAAATGTGTGTTATGTACATAAAAACTTGAAAAAATTTAAAACATATGCAGATGTACATTCTATTAATACTAGAAACAAAAATGAGTTAGTGTTGCCTTTTGTTAAGCTAAATAGAAACAGAAAATTATAATTACCTGCTATTAAAATTATATAATAAACTACATCTCACATTTAAAACGCTAAATTATTAAAAATTCAAATCAACTGTTAAAGAACTCTTGTTAAATAAGGCATACTATCACTATAATAATTATTTAAATGATGCTTTGTGAATTTTGATGTTTTTGTTATTTTTAATATGCTCTATACTAATTTTGTGTATTATTATGTATTTGACTATAGGCTTGTATTTTTAAGTACTGTTTTGGCCAACATAAATAAATTAAAAAAATATATATATATATTTTAATGAACTACATATTATTATCATTATTATTCAGAATTCTTATTCCTATTCATGTCTTTTGTCTTTATTTAACTGACAGCTTGTTTTGAGGTTATTGTTTTGCTTACGTCGTTATATACAGAATTACCAATTATATTTTAAATACATATCTAATATATTATTTATTTATTAACTAATGAATATGTTACTGTGGTAACCAAACGTTTAATTAATATAATCTTATAGTTTATTTAATTTTAGTTCTGAAATAACTGATATTTTTAATTAATTGCTACGAACGATATATACATTTCATTTATGCATTTTTCTAAATGATAAAATAGGTCATTTATATGACTACAATTATCTGCGAGCCCCACTGTTTAAGGTCCACATTTTCGTAAATCTGAGGTCACATTTAAAAAAAATTATTACGGGATACTGAACAACAATTAAGACTTTCTAAAACTGTACATTGTTTTCAATGTACTCGTAGATGAAGTTTCATTTTAAAAAATAGTTCAGGACCCCATTCAATTATTTCTGCTATTTTAACATACCATAATAGGTATTTGTATTTTTAACTGTTCCTAAATACAGTTTTTGAAAATTGTGTCCAGAACAATTGAAGTTTTCTGGAACTTTACAAAAGTAATCCAGTGCGCTTCGGCTCTACTATCTCAGTAATGCACTTTGTGTAGCATTTCAGTTCACAGACGCATTAATAAACAGATAATTTTGTGCAAATAATTATTGAGATTTGAAATGTTTTAAATTGTAATTTCATAATAATTATTACGTTAATTACAATATGGTTATCAATTTTTCTAATCATTTTTTCTAAATTAAAATTATCTGCTTTAAAATCATCGTTTCAATCCTAAAATTATTTTAATATTTTAATTCACAATGAATAATTTTGAAAATTTTAAAATAATAATATGAATTGCACGAAATAATTTAAAATTATTTTCGAATATTTCATTTCAATATTTAAAAGATAATTTTTAATTAAAAACTAGAACTAAATAATATAATTATTTAGCATTAAATATTGCTTTCAATGAAACATTTGCCAAGAAAACCCAGTTTCTGGCAATGATGTCAACAAAAATTGTTAAACAAATTATTTATGTAAATTACCAATAAAAATAGAAAGACTTGAATTTTTCATATTTTATATTAAGGCATCTAAAAAATATTGAAAACTAGTGCTCTATACAGAATGACTTGAATTCTCAGTTTATCTTCTAGAATCTATACTGCAATGTCAAAGTTCAATTAACCTCATTATGTAGAGAAATGGCATAACTGCCCACTTTATAATATTAGGGGCTAATATTTGAAACTCCTTATAGTTTCCAATATATTCATCAGTCAAACAAACTATCTCATCAAAATCACAAATCCGATATTTTTGAAGTGTTAATTTTTGTTTAACGGATAAATTTATTAGGAAATTTGCTAGGAGATTAAAATATCAGCACTAAATATAGTTGAAATGAAATTTAAAACACTATCGAAAATAGAAATAATAAACTAAAAAACTATCATAGTTTCATAAATTACAATTTTGAAACTTGTTACACAATTACAATAATTATAAAACCACTTAAATAAAGTTACGAGGAGAAGTAATACTGCAAATTAAATACGAACTTTGAAACTGATTGTAAGTAGAAGAAAGTTGTAATTCACAGTAATTTCCCAACACGCAAGCCGCAATGCGCGTCTGTTCGACTGGCTGGCGGAACAGTCGGAGCTAGAATCGATTTCCTCGACTAGACTAGGCCGGGCAACTTTGAACTTGACATTAGCGCGAGCCCAGATGTCTGTCTCTGCCTGCATCCATATTCATAAATTACAATAAAAGACGTTACACATTTAAAAATTGCCACAAAACATGCGAAATTAAGAGTTCAAAATCACTTATTCTAATTAAAATTAAACCACTCTGCATAATAGACTTTAAAGACAACAGTATACAAAATATTACTGCGATACACTGAATTAAATTAAATTTGTTCAAAAACTATCTACAACCTACAATGACTTGCAATTGGAATACATTTTGCTTCAATCATAAATGAATAAAACATGTATTTTCTTTAACTATGTACATAAAAACTGCTTTCTTCAAGTTCAAAGGAGTACATTTTCGAACGGATATCTAAAGTATCATTTAACATATACTTAAAAAGTAATGTAATTAATTTATAATTATGCAGTTACTCATATATAAAAGCAGTAGCAATTAATTGAAATTTACGAGGAAATTAATGTTCCTTGAATATAATTTTGCAGTTTATAGTGCAGCATTTTATTGCAGTAATATGAATTAAAACTTGTTCTATATAACGGATACAACAAAATTGTTGTATTAAAATATAACTGAATATTTTAGAAAAGTTTTTTAATTTTATTTACTATAGTACTTTCATTAATGCGTATATATATTGAATTAATAAAAACACTACAGTTTGTTTTAATTTTCAAATTGGATACCTATTTGGATATATCACTACTGAATTCTTTTCCTGCATTTCTTTACCAAACGAATATAATGTTTTGCTTTGCTCAGTCTTCAATTTTTTCTGAGACCGGTATAACCCTTAACGTTTGTAATACTTGGAATATTTTTTGTGTGATCAGAATGAAAAATGCAAATAAAATAATGTAATAGTGTTGGGACAAACAAATAGAATTGTGATAATGAAGTAGCCAGGTTTATCAAAACAATTAAACATTTTGTTCGTCATAATGGTTCTATTTATAAATATATGCTATCTACATCTGTCATAATTGGTCATGTTTAAAGATTTTCGTTATTTGCTATAATTAACTAAAAATATACAAAAAACTAGTTAATAATGAGCGATTCTGAAGATGAAATAGAACAAGAGTGGAATATTGGATGCTTGACAATAATTCTGGAAAAATCTAAAGACCGTACAAAATTTTCAAAACTGGTGTGAAAAAATTAAGAAAAGTTTGAATGAAATATATTGCTATCGTATTTTGTTCAAAAGAATAAAGCGCCATGTAGTTTATGGGCCGAATACTCTATGTTAAAATCTATCTAATTTTCCTTCATAATTTCTATTGATATTTCTAAATTTTCTACATTAATTACATTTCTAAAAAGAAAACATATTGAATACAGACCAAGAAAAGCAAGTGTTTTCAGTAAAGAAAAATATATGTATATATTAAATAAAAAATAATCATTTATATGTGAAAATTTTAAAATTTTGTTTTTCTATGCTACTTCCAACATGAATTTATTTACTGTTCGGGTGATCGGTAAGTAAATCACTTACCGTCGTGTTAGTTCTAACAACCAATAAATACAACTTACTGTTATGGATACAAGAGTGGTAAAGTAACAAGAAAGACTAATCGCAGAAAGAGTGACGGTCTCCAGCCCAAGGGTTTCTGATCAGAGGGATGGGAATAGTTATTTGTAAACACTATGTATGTATATAAGTTAAAACATAAAATCAAATTAAAACAAAAATATGAACAAAACGGGCGTTATGAACGAAGCGGGCGTTATGAACGGAGCGGACGTTATGAATAATATTGACCGCTCATTATGCTCCGGTCGTTATGGTGTTATTTATATACTTCGTATCATAGCAATAAACAGTAAATGATATTCAAGTGAAAAATACATTTCTTTCTTTATAGTCGATATACAAAACAGGCATTTGCACTTGCATTTGTCAACGCAAATTATTACTTTTAAACATAAAAAACGCTCGCTCTCCGAATGTTTAACTTTAACGTTCATTGAACACCCTGTTCATATACAGGGTGTTTCAGGACTAGTGAAACAAACTTTAACAGCTTATTCCTGAGATCATTTTGAGCCAAAAATGTCATATGAACATAGGTCCTATTCCTTCTAGTTACCTAAATACAAGAGGTTGAAGTTCTATAAATAACACGAAATTTTCAAATTTTTGTAATCAAGATACTTTCGGAAAACAAGGATTTTATTGAAAAGTCATACCTTATTTGTCTTAATTAATTTTATTTATTAATATTAACATGCATACGAGTTCAAGGCGCTCATTTTGAACACTTGCTGTATTTTTTTTTAATTTGATATCTTATTTCATATTGTGTTAACCTATTCCATGTTTGGTTATGTTGGTTCTGTGTCTATTTAATTTGTCATTTTATGTTTTGTTCTCTAAATCGTTTTCGTTAATATTAATAAATAAAATTAATTAAGACAAATAAGGTACAACATTTCAATCAAACTCTTCTTTTCCGAAAGTATCTTGACTACAAAAATTTGAAAATTTCGTGTTATATATAGAACTTCAACCTCTTGATTATTGGTAACTAGAAGGAATAGGACCTATGTTCATATGACATTTTTGGTTCAAAATGACCTCAGGAATAAGCTGTTAAAGTTTGTTACACTAGTCCTGAAACACCCTGTATAAAGGATAAATGGAATATTTTCATTTCCTTTTACAATACTTTCAACCTTTAACTTCAGAAATATGTACAATATGTTTCATTTGTAATAACAGCAATAGCTTGTCTGAAAAAGATTAGTGCCAATTTTAGTTCCAATTAAGCGCGTGATTCATCATAAGTAATGTTTAAAGTTTTACAATGTACATGTCTGTTCAATACAAACTTGATTGTATTAGTTTTTTGTGTAAAAAATGCACATTTGCGATAAACCTCTGATTATTTTTATTTATAGTATCCTGAACAAATGATGTTAAAACTGATAGTTGAACGACAGTATCAAATAATGTAAATGGTACAAGTGTAGTTAACACTTCGAATGCGAATGAAATGTTGACACGTCATGCGTTTTTACAGTCCAAGGCGGATGCCGTGTGAACACGTCATGTTGCTTTGAACAATTTAATTCAGTTGTGACCAGATATTTAGGTTCTCTGAAATATATACTACCTGGAACTAGCTAATGTCTAATGTATTACAAAAATTAAAATCAATTGAATGACTGTGGTTGGGGGCAATCAATATATTTCGTGAGTGTTCGGGTGGTATTTGGCACGATTTAGACATTACTTCATTCCATGGTCATTTTTTTTAATATATATTTTTATACGTTTAAATGTTACAATTAAAATTCCTTTTTAACAGTCAGCACAGAAATTCAAAACAAACGTACGTCAGATACAAAATAAGTCTACAAATTGTGGAAATAAAGCGTATATATTTTGTATAGACTTATTCGGTAGGCGCGGTGGCCGAGCGTGTTAATGCACATCTCTTAGCATACTGTGACGTCACCCGAACCAAGGTTCGTCAGTTCGAATCCGCCTGCCGACAAAGTGTGATTTGTCGTTAAATGTAAAAAAAATACAGTTACAGGTATTTATCACACTCGGGAGCTATAAGCTAGTCACTTATACGCCTTAAAATAATTTGACTAAAGAAACCGGCAGTACGGCAGTGTAAAAACTGCGGCTCGGTGTACCCGGCCTCCGAAACGGAATGATGGGACACCATTCATTCATTCATGGACTTATTCGGCCAGGTTCGCCTCGACGAAGATATCCATTTAATAGGCCTTCAGTTCAGTATGTAGACAGATAGGGTATACGATTTTCAGGTACGTAATATACATTTCAGTTATTATATTTGCTTATAAATACTCGATAATTGGCCTGCATCTCGCTAATGGCATAATTTTGTAAATAAAAAATCCAATTAGAGTTATATGAGTGGTAGACATCCAAGCACTTCCACTAAAAAAATATATGCACATTACCCCAAAATGTATGTATAGATCCCATTTATCGATTGAGGAACTCAAAAGCAATACAATTCAGACGATAAAGAAAGAACCTGCACTATACTTGCTTCAAGTTTCGGCAGATTTTAGAAAAATTTGTAGATTTGTAAATAATTTGGTTCGCAATAGTGACACATTTATTTAGTTTAAATATACGACTCCTGTTAAGCATAATTTTAATTTTTGGTATGAAAATTTGAAAAATATTCATGAAGTGTGTAAACATGATCATTTTATAGCTAAATATTATATGCTCTGGGAGTTTGACATGTGCTTACGTCATTCACTACCGAGTCCTTACATGTAATCACAAAGCTAATATGAACATAATTTAAAAATATTTGCACTGTTTTACAAAAAAATCAGTTCAGTCTGGGAAGTATCATAAATTACAATTCACAGTCAAAGGGTTAATGTAATCATGATGTGTCTCATTAAACATTGTTTTATCGTTAAATGTAGAAGGACTTATCGAAATTTAATGTCTTTAAAATAATTATTATGGCCATGTTCAGTTCAGATTACAATATGGCTTTTTTTTTACTTATATGCAGATACTTGACATTTCACTATTTCTATTTGTTTAAGAAATTATTATGACTGTTATTAGTGCCAAATTTATTATTATGAGTCATGATGTAATTGTTTTTCGAAATATAATGAATATTACAAAGTAGTTGCAATGATTTATATTTCAGAAAATTAAAAACATGAATATTGTTCAATTCATAGTCATAAAATCTCTACAGAAAAAAACTTAAATTTTGAACTTACTCCACTCAATAAAAACAAATCAGAGTTAATTTATTTACTTATTTCTAACTCTCCACAACAGGAATTTAATCCGTATTATAGTACAGAAGGGCTTACAACTGATAGTGTGAGTGAAATCCAAACCATTCCAACCGACACGTATTTTTTTAAATATGCTGTAAGTTAGCGAGATATAAACACACGACCTCTTGCTTGAAACGCAAGTTTTATCTTGGTTTTATTTACTGGACTAAGTTTACTTTAAAGAGTTACGTATCATATACAATAATTAACGTTGATGTACACATTCGATTTGCTTTCATTAATTTTGAAACCAAGTTTAAAGTTTACGATTTTAGTTATAATGCATGCTGAGAGATAACAGGTTATTAAACAAAACAAATTCATGACTCATTACAATTATCAAGATCATAAAGTCAATGTGCCAGATTCATAAAGTACTAGTTACCCACATATCCAGCCTATAGACAAGACAATACAATAGAAATAAATGAGAGAATGTAACAGCAAAAAGAACAAAATCTTCGCATGATTAGCCAAATTCAGTAAGCTATAAAAAGAAAGCGATGCTACTGTCAACGTGGTTATGAATGGATTCTTATTCAAGACAAGATGTATTGGGACCGGAAACGATGATGCATAGATGAAAACGGAAATGCTTGAATCAATCATATATTTCATTTACAGGATTTTATCTGTAGCAGTTAGGCAGCAAAGTATTTTATTGATAGTTCTTGACAGTTGTATAAAAATAATTATTGTTCAACGATCAGTAAAAAAAAAATTGAATTTTAGAACGTTATTTGGTGAAAGAAAATGACCAATTGCAAACCAAGACTCTTTGTAGACCGTTACTATTGGAAACGAGGCTCTTTGCAGACCATAACTGTGATTTTTACATTTTTATTTTGTACTGTTTTTTTAGTGACATACATTGAAATTTTTTAATAACTACAATTAAAAATCAATTAATCTTAACATCCGATCATGGAAAAAATGCTGGTTTAAAGTATCTTTACAAATCCTAACTAGTCTCGATCGGAAAACAGGTACTTAAACCCTTGGTATACAAATTACTATTGTATTTTGTTTATATTGTAATTCAATTGTATACGTAATAGTATATTATACAATAAGCATGAAATGGACATTTCAATGTACACAAATTTTTTTCTAGGACCATGATATTGTAGCCCTA
Source organism: Pterostichus niger (assembly GCA_947425015.1). Lineage (NCBI taxonomy): Eukaryota > Metazoa > Arthropoda > Insecta > Coleoptera > Carabidae > Pterostichus > Pterostichus niger. The sequence goes on along the minus strand of OX380336.1, from coordinate 24,371,991 downwards.
TTAATTTATATTTTAATAATAAAAATATTCCGAACTCACAACTTCAGTATGACATTTCAAAGTGAGTATCTTAGCAATAATAATATTATATATTTGATTCTAATTTACACTTGTACCAGAGAAAGGCAGTTTATGTTATTGATATTACTAGACGGCTGACTCGAGGCTTTGACTGTAGATAAAAGTGTTTCGTCTAAGTTATGTTCGTTGTTTGTTACTAGAACACCTTTGTATCGAAATATTATATTTAAACTAACTATTGTTAAAACACATTAACGATGATATACTCGTAGTATTGTTATTATTACATAATTTGCTTCCAATGAAGAGGTGCAGTTTTAAATTTGAAACAATGAGTTTTTGATAGTTCTGTCAAAAATTACATTGTTACTATGGTTACTGGGAGATATCGAAATATGTTTACAATATACTATGTATCCATAGCAACAACAAACATACAATGAGCAGATATCTTAATGATCATAGAAAATAATAATATTGTGTACATTTAAATTTATGACAGAAAAATTCGGGTGACGCCTGGATTCAAACCAAGGACCCTACGCTTGCCGGGTAGAGATAAGGTTTATTAGACGGTAGTAGCATTTTTACTTAAGTTAACAGTGTCACTGTTCTAGTATGTAAAGGGCTATTTTCTTTACTTCGAAGCAAAACGTCACAATCAGAAAATATAAAATGTAGATTTATGTGACTATTATATATAAAAGTTTGCAGTTTTTTGGCTAACATAATTTTATTAACTCAAAATTTATACAATTTGACTTGAGTCACGTTTTTCGCGGGTGTGTGATATATTTCTTTAATTTAAAAGAAGTTTTTGATAGATTCGCATCTCATTTAAAAAACACCGAATAATGTAACACTGCTTGTATTAAAGTCATAATATAAATTTCAAGTTCATAGCTGAATGTAAAACTGATACAAACGCGTTCGTCTTTTGGTTTCAAGTTTTTCAAAATATTATTTATTCAAAGTTTAGTATCTAATTAAAGTGTCAAAAATGATATTTAAAGAATTGTCAAACTTTTTTTTTTTAATTTTGATATGGAGGATATTTTTTGTTATACCTCTAACAATCTATTTGAATTCGAAAATTTCCTGTATAAATGGGGTCCAAATGTAAAATTTTGTCTAGAGCTCACCACAGGCTTAAAGTTGACGTTTTCTGTGGAATAATCGAAAAATATCTTTTTTGCGTGTCTCCAATGGCAACGCGCGAAAAAGACGATAAATGCGCGCGTTTCCAATGGCAACGCCCGAAAAATGTGGTAAATGCGCGCTTATTTCAATAGTTACCAGGGATACAAACAAAACAGAAACTTGTCATATTGACAGTTGACAGAACTAATTTATTTTCAGTACGCATACGGTTTTTAATAATTTTAAGATGAAATCTTAGAAAAAATTATGTGTGTATCACGAGCGTAATGTGTCTTTATTCCTCTTGCACTATTACAATTACCGTATTCGAGTAACAAAGAATCACTTTACGCTATTAATACACAAATAACTATTAAAAACCGTACAATACTAAAGCTATAAATGCAAATGGAAGCAAAATAATTATCATTATTATTTCAGAAATCGTATTTTCAGCATTATTTGCTTTCTGATAGTCAAAATATTTAGAAACTAAATATTGTCACTTTGCCAAAGCTATTAAAAATTTCGCAATAACCTTGCGTTATAGAAACTAAATTATGTTTGAGAACTTCTGCTACAACTATAAATACCTTCGATACTATATTAAACTAATATACATTCTATTGCTAACATAAATTTCCGAAATACAAAAAAATTCACATGTATTACAAATTCTACTAATTAATTATTAAACAATAAATTGATACTTTACCCTACACAAACAAAATCGCTACCAAAAAGCGTTATACTTTTTAATTTATCGTATTACAATGAACGTTGTAATTCTTGGTATGTGATAACATAAATTATATTAATATTATTGTGGTTACATACAATAAAATTAGCGACGATAAACCTATAGCCTTGCTGACAATTTCTGACTACAGAGATATGACCTAATAACATCGATAGCATCTATATTTTTCAACATATCACTAGTCATGTTTTATTGTTACAAAAGCAGTTTATATTTTTCTCACAGTCTTCCGTGTATAAAAAATAAAATAAATATATCATCACGCCTTTCATCCATTGCTGGATGTGGCGTCCTACCGAAGAAGATCTCGGTAAGTGATATATTTCTTTGCGTGAAGTGCAGCTACAACCGTCAAATCACGCCCCCAAAAATGTTAGTGAAAAAGGAGCCACAGAGGTAGTTTTAACGTGGTGAAAAATGTTTGTCGTCTGTAGGAATTGACCCGGATTCTCAAATCCACAGGCCGACTCGATACCACTGTGCCACCTACAGTGTACTCGTATGTATCTGGAATTATTTAATTTTAACTTCTGAATAAGTGTAGTGTATACTTCACATAGACTTCTTTCCAGTTACTTAGGTTTTTAGAAGTTATATCAAATGTTTACTTAATTTGTGTTGGATATGTTGGTGCGGTAATTGTGCGCGTTAAAGGGTACAAGACTGCATGTAGTGACGTAAGACATCTGTACAGTCCTAAGTTTGAGTTTATCGACCGACACGTGTGTATGCTGTTAAAATGCCGCATTACCTTATATTTAACCACACACTCGGTACTATTATGCAGAGTAAGAATTTTAAAACAATAATGGTAATTTTTTCATGTGTCGTTAATTTATAGCCTGTTCCTTGATTATTTTATATTGAAATCGAAAGCACAAAATATACTTACAATTTAAAACTGCACTTAAAATTAAAATTTTTGCTGAAATATGTATCATGAAGTAAATAGACGCAAATAAAATTATGGAATAGGTGGTTCAGTGGAATCAAGTTAGACTGTGGATTTGTAAACCCATGTTCATTCATACAGCTGATAAACAATTTCCACCTCACTAACACCTTTAGGGGCCGAGATTTCACGACTGGTAACCGAACTTCACGGACATAAATATAAAACTTCTGAGATCAGCTACGAGAAGGAAATGGGTAAAAGGTGTGAGGACATATTTATTGAATTTGTCAATATGTTGCCATAAAATAAAGGAAAGAACTTGATATTTACGATTTAATAAATATAATTATAACCATATATCGCTTCTTTAATCTCGATAATGTTTAATACTCCTTCGTAAAAAAAAACATCACTCCGTTTATCCATTGCTGGGTGTGACGCTCTGTCGTAGTAAATTTCAGTAAGTGATATATTTATGCACGTGAGGTGCGATTACCAGTCGTGTAATCACGGTCCCCAAAGATGTTAGTGAAAGAGGAGCCACAGAAAAAAGCAGAATAGTTTATGAAATTTTACATGTCAAACTTGTTTTTACATAGCAAACGCTTAATAAATGCGTAACAACATAATGGCTAGGATGATGTCCATATTTCGGCAAAAAAAATACGTGTTCAACATGAGAAAAATGCAGATTTACTGCCGATGCTATGAAACTGTAGCATCTGCTTTTTTTGTCTAGTTAAAGAAATAACTATTCTATTTCTCATTTTAATCGGTAAATAGTTATAAATTGTAAATTTAATTTTGAGTCTATTTCGTGAATAAAACATATTTTTACAAAAAATAAGTTTATTAGATGTTCATCATTCTGATTATATTCTGTATTTACAATTTTATTTTAAAATACAGAAATAAAGTAAAAATCCAGAATATTCATATATTATTCTAATTTAGGTTGAATCTAGTTTCAGCTAGTATTATACATAAATAGTTTGCAGAAAATAATTGAAATAAAAGTAGTTGATAATCTGTATCTATTTTATTGAAGCCATTTTTCTTTAAGATAATTTAGGATAACAGTAGAAAATAATGTTCTAGCTGTTTTGATAATACTATGACGGGTGATTTAAAAAATGGCAGCAAATAGTGCCATGAACAAAAACACGGAAGACAAAAATTACTTATTATCTGTAATAATTGACAACAAAAAATATCACCGATTGTTCAATTTTAAAGGACTACATGTAATTGAAAAGAGTATTTGCGGGATGTAAGGTATTGGAACCTCTGCTCGGAACACGAATGTATCCAGAGATTAAAGCTAATATTATTAAATTGTGTGATTATTAAAGGTAATCATACCTGTAGTTTTTGACTAAAGTTAATTTATATTATGACAGAAAAATTCTGATGACGCCTGGATTCGAACCAGGGACCTTCCGCATACCGGGCAGAGATGCTAACCGCTACACCACGTCACATGTGTTCGAAATATGGCATCAACTGAATTTTTCTGTCACAGTGTCTAAGCGTAGCTTCGTTCCGAGAGACTCCTATATAGGCATTGACAACCGGGTTCGTCTACAGTGACACAGTTTTTGATTATAAGGGAATCATACCCAAGCTTAAAGCTAATATTATTAAATTGTGTGATTATTAAAGGTAATCATACCTGTAGTTTTTGACTAAAGTTAATTTATATTATGACAGAAAAATTCTGATGACGCCTGGATCCAGAGATGTTCGAGTGTGTGTTTATAATTGTGAGTTAGTGCCTACATTGATGTATGTATAGTAATGAATGTTGGGTGAGAATGAGAAAACAAGAACGGAGTATAACTGCAGTGGAAATGAGGTATTTGCGATCTAGGAATACATAGATAAATATAATTCAAGGTTTGTTCCATGAACGAAAGATTTTAAGTGTGAAAAGCAAATGAGCTTGTATGAAATAATTATAATGTGATTCAAGCGAAAGTGGTGTATCAAGATAGAAATTTTGGCGAAGATTAATTGCAGGATGAATCTGATAAATAAGAACAAGCGCATGATTCTTGATTTTAAATTCATTGGTTAAATTTGTCTAGAATTTACCTACAATTGTGTTAAATTCAATTCCCAATCTAGCGCTGATTGATACTACCTTCCTTTCTTATGTTTTGATTCGTTTACTATTCTTATATAATGATTAACTGAAATTGCAAAGAATACACTTTCAAAAACAAGGGCAGTTGACACTCCCTTGCCTTCTAATATTTCTGATTCCTTTTCAGTTCTTATTATAACATGTACTAAGCGCAGGGCGAAGCTTCCTTCATTTCTTATCTTTATCGTTGTTAGACGAGTGGGTTTTACAAAATTTATGAAACAGGTGTACAGGAGCGAATGGATGGATGTGATTAAGGATTTGTTGCGTGATGGAGGATTTCGGAATGAGAAATGAGCTTGTATGCAGGGAGGATGAGAATGTTGGACGAGGACTGATATTTTTATGAATCCCCCCATTTAATGGGATACAGCGTGATGTTATGCATGTATATTTAATTTACGCAAAATTAATTATTACATTAGTGAAACAAGACGAATACCAAACGAATACAATAAAAATTCAAATAAAACATGCATCTTTTTTCACTCCATCACTATTATTCTAAGAATATTTCTCATTTACATTTTATCGTATAATTGTGTCACTATCACATTTTCATTTACATTGTAAATTGCGTAAAATAGATATTATGATTTAAATTTAGAACCTGATACACTGGTAGAAATTTTATGTAAATATCTAAATTTTCATAATGTTCATCTAACTGGTAATAATTAAGAAAAAAAGAAGTAATTTAATGAATATAACATAAATATATGTACATACTTACAAAATATTACTTTTTGTTTTAACTTTAATGTTATTAAATAACCCTCAAACAGATTTCTAACGTAAACAGTAAGCATATATTTTATAGGGCTGGTTATAGGAACAGCGTTCTCGTTGCTATACAAACACTCTTCGTACTAGGTAGCTGAGCTGCTGAGCACATTACAGTTCACAGCATCGTTAGCAGTGTCGTGGAAATACACTGATACACACCACAAAACAAACGAACCCTCGCCACTCGCCGTCGTCGAGATAAACAAAACAAACTCGGTCATCCTGAATTGACATTAAATTTCCCCAGTATGGGAATCATAATATAAATACGGACTAAATAATAGAGACCAGCTAAATTGGATACAACATAAATAAGATTACTAAAATTAATGTAAAATTCAATCATGGCCACTGGCTTCATTTACAAGTAGTGTAATCTTGGTTTTTCCCTTTCATATTACTGATGATGAGAATTTAGTTCTCGAAATACGTCTATAGATTTGTCTTTTTACTGATTAAGGCTTAGGGGTTCAATTTGTTTTTTGTAACGTTATTAAAGAAAATAGTGGGTAAGATATAACTTTAAAACCTTTCTAGATAGTGATGAGAAACAAAGCTATATATCGTGAGACCAGAACAAACCCGTTAGTAGGAATGTTTCGATATTGTGAATACCGGTAAATTATACATATATTCTTTTCGATACCAAGTATTTTAGTACTTGACTTGCAATCAATTCGGCTTCGCCGATCCTCAGCTAGGCTCTGAGAGCCCTGATGATAAGTATTATTTTAGACTTATTACTTATACACCACTTAGTCGAGTATTGATATTGTAAAAACAAACAGTTTACTAATTTTTAGAAAACGATTGACTATCAACTCGTTGCTAATTCATTTTACATTATCTTTCAGATCTTTCATTAGAACTGAAAAAGTATATTTTAAATAACTTTTAGATCAAAACAATTGACAATCAGTCGGTTAAAATTATTGACTATTTTATTACACATCACTCCTCAAAACTTTTAATTTAAAATCAAGTGTGATGAGGCTTCTACTTGACATCTCTTTTCAATAAATTTAATATGATTCCAAACACTTCATATTCTTATTACTTCTTGAGAAACAATTGGCAATCAGCCGATTACAAATTTAGATCATTCTGCTAAAAATGTCTCTTTGAAACATTTAATTTGATACCAAACAGCATATAGCTAATGACTTTTAGGAAAAGTAATTAATCAGCCGAATATATTTTTTATTATTCTGCTCGAAACCTCTTTTTAAATCATTTCATATAATACCAAACACGACATTAACAAATGACATTTAGGAAAAATAACTGACAGTCTGTCGATTATAATTTTTAATTATTCTGCACGAAATCTCTGTTCAAAATATGTATTTTGGTACCAAACACGATATGTTTCTAATGACTAATAGAAAACGAAAAATATCACCGATTGTTCAATTTTAAATAACTACATGGAATTGAAAAGAGTATTTGCGGGCTGTAAGGTATTGGCTGTTCTGGAACCTCTGCTCGGAACACGAATGTATCCAGAGATGTTCGAGTGTATGTTTATAATTGTGAGTTAGTGCCTACGTTGATGTATGTATGATAATGAATGTTGGGTGTGAATGAGAAAACAAGAACGGAGTATAACTGCAGTGGAAATGAGGTATTTGCGATCTAGGAATACATGGATAAATATAATTGAAGGATTGTTCCATGAACGAAAGATTTGAAGTGTGAAGAGCAAATGAGCTTGTATGAAATAATTATAATGTGGTTCAAGCGAAAGTGGTGTATTAGGATAGAAATTTTGGCGAAGATTAATTGCAGAATGAATCTGATAAATAAAGACGAGCGCATGATTCTTGATTTTAGATTCATTGGTTAAATTTTTCTAGAATTTACGTACAATTATGTTAAATTCAATTCCCAATCTAGCGCTGGTTGATACTCCCTTCCTTTCTTATGTTTTGATTCGTTTACTATCTCTGTTCGAAATATGTATTTTGGTACCAAACACGATATGTTTCTAATGACTAATAGAAAAAACAATTGACAATCAGTTGGTCACAATTTTTAATAATTCTGTTCGAAATCTCTCTTCAAACCCTTTAGTTTGATACGAAACATAAAAGATTTTTAACGACATTTAAGAAAAACAATTAACAATCAGTCGAACATAATAATAATAATAATAAATAAGTATTCTTCTCGAAATCTCCGTTTAAAGTTTTTAATTTGATACTGAACATGATTAGCTTCTAAAAAATTATACCATTGTGTTATAATATTTATCACCAATAACTTAAGTTAATTTTGCTGTAGATATACGCAGTCAAGCTGGCGCTATAAAAACTATTTCTCTTCAATATTTGTATATAGACAAATTCATGGTGCACTGAGATGTAAAAGTTATTTTTGTATTAAGTGAGCAAAATGAGTGTTTTTTTGTTGCGTGTAAGAATGATACTTTTAGTCGAGACCAAAGGTCGAGACAAAAAAGTCATTCGAACGCGCCAAAAAATCAGAATTTTGCCCACGAAATACAAACAATATTTTTTCTACAACTGTAAATAAAAAATAATACAATAATTATTGATTTACGATTGATGTGTTGTAACTAATGAAACCTGACAAAAAATAATTAGGGAACGTGCGCGAAATACTCATTTTGCGCACTATGAAGCGAAACAGTAGCACTTATTTAGCGTTGTAGGACGCAAAATAATGTGCAAAATACGCGTTGTCGTGGTACCTAATGTAAATGATGAAAAAATCATGTACTTCGCGTATTGATATTAGTAAAAAATTAACACTTTTTGACAGTTGTAGAAAAAAATATTTTTTAAATACATATATTTAAAATATGTAATTATACTAAAAACGGCCTCTCATTACTACAATATGCGTAAAATATTTCGAAACTACTCTAAAAATCTTAATAAACAAGATTGTGGGAAGTCTCCGTGGTTGTTTAATTTGTATATGGATGTGTTGTTACGAAAATCGCTGAATGGGACGGATGATGTACGTATTGGTGGTAGTGTAGTGCCTGCGTTAGCTTATGCGGATGATGTAGTTGTAATGGGTGAATCTGAAGATCAATTGAGAAGAATGGTTCTAAGTATAAAGGAAGTAGGAAAAGGTTTAAATCTGTTACTGAATGTTGATAAATGTAAAGTGTTAGTGTTTGAGAAGAGTGATTTAGTGACTGACTGCAATGTTTCGGTGAATGGTGTGAGATTGGGTCAAGTAAAAGAGTTTGCATACTTGGGGAGTATGTTTTCGAGGGATGGACGTATTGATCGAGAGATTGAAAGAAGAGTATCTGCAGGAGGAAGATATTGGGTGCTCTGGGAACCTTTACTCGGAACGTGAATGTATCCATGGATGCTCGATTGTGTGTTTATAATGGTGTGTTAGTGCCTACGTTGATGCATGGTAGTGAATGTTGGGTATGAATGAAGAAACATGAACGGCGTATAACTGCTGTGGAAATGAGATATTTGCGAGGTGTGTGTGGATATACTAGAAGAGATCGTGTCCGGAATACCTTGGTGTATGATGAAAGTGAGATTGGGAAGAATGTTGTAAGAAGAGTGGGAATAAGTAAGTTGAGATGGTTTGGTCATGTAGAACGTATGTCGAATGATAGATTGGTGAAACAGGTATATGCTGGTGAAATTGAGGGTGAAAGTGTGCGTGGAAGACATAGGAACAAAAGGATAAATATGATTGAAAGGTTGTTTCGTGAACGAAAGATTCCAAGCGAGAAGAATAAACGAGCTTGTATGAATGGAATTATGAATGTGGTTGAAACAAAAGTGTTGTGTCAAGATAGAAATGTTTGGCGAAAATTAATTGCGGGATAAATATGATGAATAAGAACAAGCGTATGATTCTTGTTTTAGATTCATTGGTTAGATTTTGCCTTCATTTCTTTATAGATTCGTTGTTAGAGAAGTGGGCGTAAGTGAAGATTTACGAAACAGTTGTACATGAGCGAATGGATGGATGTGAATGAAGGTTTGTTGCATGATGATGGATTTTGATTGTGAGGAAGGAAAGAGTTCGTATGGAGGAAGTGTTAATATGGTCTAAACGAGTATCGTGTGTCAGGATGAGAATGTTGACGTGAACTGATTTTTTTTATGAATCTATTAGTGGGTGCTCTATGAATGTTTCAGGGGTTCGTGCTACCCCATTTAATGGGATATAGCGTGATGTTATGTATGTAAAAATGCGACGTTTCCACTGTCAAATGTCAAATTGGTCAAATTTAAAAATTTCAAAGGCACCACACTCTTAGTTGATTTTACTTAAAAAACAAATATTTTTTCAAGATTTCTCGCATATCATGTGCACGAAAAATCTGAAACTATCGAAAGGCACCTCCATGATTGACCTCTATCTAACAAAAAGTAATGAGCAACTGACCGTGATGAATCTTACAAATATACCTCCTACGACTTTTAGTATATGAACTAACAGTCGGCCCGGCTTCGCCGTACTTCTCCCTAGACTTCGCAAATTCTGAAGAAATATATTTTTTTAGGCATATTACTTTATACACCACCTAATCGAGTACTTATATTGTAAGAACTTGTTCTTTACGAATTTTTAGAAAACAATTGCCTATCAATCAGTCGATTATAATTTTAGACCATACTACTCTCCATTTCTTTTCAATACATTAATTCAATACACAAAACATGGTAAGTTTATACTGACTTTTCAAAAAATAATCGACAATCAAATAATTTTTAATAATTCTGTTCAGTCTTTCTTCAAAACCTTTAATTTGTTACCAAACACGATAGGTTTCTACTGACTGTTAGAAAAACAATAGGCAAATCAATCAGGTAAATCTTTCGACAATTCTTCTCAAATTATCTCTTTAAAACATTTCATGTGATGCCAAACAAGATATATTTTTATGGACTTTTAGGAAAGCCAGATGACAATCAATCGATTATAAATTTTAATTATTCTGCTCGAAATTTATCTTTAAAATCTTTTATTTGATATCAAACACAACAGATTTGTAATGACACTCAAGAAAAACAATTAACAATCAGTCGATTATAATTTTTAATTATTCTGCTCGAAATAGCTCTTTATAACTTTTCATTTTATATCACACACAATATATTTCTAATGACTTTTAGGACAAAAGAAACAAATGAAAATCAGTTGATCATAATTTTTAATAACTTGAAATCTCTCTTCAAACTTTTTAGTTTGATACCGAACAAAATAGTTTTCTAATGACTGTTAGGAAAAACAATGGACAATCAGTCACACCATTCTTTTCGAAATTTCTATTTAAAACCATTCATTTGATGCTAAACACGATGACTAGTAACACAAGCTCTGTTTTTGCCTATTTTACGAGCAGTGTTTTTGGGTGTTTTAGCTATCTGTAACATATTACAACCGTGCTCTTAAAACACCCAAAAACAAAGCTTGCGGTACCAGCCTATATGTTTTTAATGTATTTTAGGAAAAAAAAACATCAGTTGATTTGAATTTATAATAACTCTGTTCGAAATCTTTCTTCAAACCTGTTAGTTTGATACCAGACACGATAGATGTTTAGGAAAAACAATTGAGAATCAGTAGGTCATCTTTATTGATCATTCTATTCGAAATCCCTATGCAAAACCTTTCATTTGATTAATTAATTCATTAAACGCGAGCCCTTTTATACACATTTCATTTCATACCAAACACGATAAGTTTGAAAGCACTTTTACTAAAACATTCGCCATTCCATAGATTTTAAAATACTTCCAATTGCCGATCGAAAAAAAAACAATCCTGCACGCGAATCCTTCAACAAACCTTTCGTTTGATACCAAGATATGTGTACGTTTTAAAGCACTTTCAATCAAACAATTGTCGATAAAAAATTAGGAGTGCCTAAATGATTCCAATTCGAGTTATTTATTTTTTCTTAAATGTGCATTACCGTGGATAAAATGTGTTTGATTTTACTGTATATTATTACCGAGGACAAATTTGGTTAGGTTTGCCTATACTATCATAAAAATTGTCTATTTGACATTTCGTTTTAAAATCAACTTCATAGTGTACTGTCACAAATTTATTTTAAAATGTTCATATTTGAATTATGTAAAAACTTTTTGTCAAAATGATGTTTTGTCTTAAAACTTTTATATGAACTTCAATTGGAACAGTTTTACACATACATCCACAATTCTCTAATATTTAAATCAATTTGCAAAAAAAAATTTCAATATATGTGTATCAAAGAAATACTTATCTATTTAATTGGATGACGAATGTTCACTAAATCAGTGTTGGGTACCGCAATATAAAATAAGACTTTGCCCCACATAAATGCTTAACGGTACATGGGACACGCAACGCTTCGATCCACGTGGAGATTTAGATGGTATTTTTTGGGGCTCATATATGTAACATGGACATGATCCGCGCTACATTGGTCCCTATCGTGCCCCAAAAATTTATTTGTTATAAATTGAAATTTAAAAGTCCGAAAATTTGTAAATATTATTGCGTAACCGATACAGTCGATTGCCGGTATTAAAATGGAATGTGCGGACTTACAAAAATTTGCAAAAAATTTAAACAACTATTGACATATTTTAATCAAATTATCTTTATTTACAATGTACATTGCCGCGGTAATATTTTTCCTCGATTTACTGTGTATTATTATCAAGGACAAATTTACTTGGTTTTACTATATACTTTTTGTCAAATTGGCGTCTTGTCTTAAAACTTTTAATTAAACTTGAAATCAATTGTTATAATTCTAAATCCTCATTCCTCTAATATAAGTACCTAAATCAATTTACAAAATTTACCTTACATATCTAGAAATTAGAAAAAAATTATACATTTTTTTTTCATAATGTCAAAAGTGACATCTTTCTCTACAAACGCAACGCGTACACTTTGTGACACTCTGTGATCCTTGAAAATTCCTCAAGTTTTTAATTAATTTCAGACCGACTACTTTAAAAAAATTTGAGACACCCAAAAGACATTGTTCCCAAACATTCTTTAAATTCTAGAAAAAAAAATCACAACAATCATTTAAACCGTGTCAACTGTAGGTGTAAGTGTGAAGTTTTGTTGCAATTCATGTTGAGAATTAAGGTGAATAATATATGCGTTCCCTTTGTTTCGATATTTGAAGGTATCTGTATCAATTGAATTTTACACCTTTCCTCATTATTGAAAATTGACCATTCTCGTAGCCTCCAATGATACAATATAGGTACTTTATATATTTTTACATACCTAATTCATCGATACTTTCATCCATATCCGCCAGCCTTATGGTGAATAAAGCAAATATTATTTTCTACAAACGAATGTAAGAGTCAGTTTCCATGGCATCAGAATCATAATAAAAATAGCATTATAGCCGTACTTCATTTGCCACTTAGTTTACTTAAATTACTTCAGCAGAATTAGACAACATGACTAAATGAACTGAACTAATCAAGCTGATGCACTTATTGGGGCGAATTACTTCAAGTTGAATCCGAATCAGTTAATCTAGTACTGGACCGAAAGTTAGCCAAGAAAGCCAATCAAATAAATAAGTAATCCTGTTTAGTAATTATAAGTTAAATCGTAAGTATAATATTTATTTTAAATAGTACATATTGTTTATTTTATTTTTTATTGGGCGGAAATATGTTTGTTTTAGGAAAAATTTCATACACAATTTCTTTACTTAATATGAAATTAAATTTGATCGATTATCGCTTAGGTACAACAAAACAGGTATTACCTTTTATTATTTGAATTCTAAATAGACTTACATAAATACCTATACATACAAATATAATTAACTATGTTTCACTACGTCCCAAATTATTTAATATAAAATTTTCAAAATTTAAAAAGTATGAGTATACTTAAAATTTTAAAAAAATGCTATACGTTTATTCATATATGTTATAATTAATTTATATTTTCATGCATTCCATTATGTGATCTGCCTATCAATGTTACCGTTTCATTCATATTTACTTAAAATTGGTAAATTAATGATTTGCTAAAAGCTATAAAACTTTTTTTATTTAAAATTTAATTCAATAAAATTGTTTATTTATAGTAACTACTAATTCAAATAGAAATCAATCATGCAAATTGAAAATAGATACCTAATACTGGTTACCTATTAAACCTTGTTTACTTATTTTACTTCAGTAAAATAAATACAGCTGTGTAAAGATGACTACAATAAAAATAGTAATTTGCAATATGCGTGTTTTTCTTATCATTGACCCGATATGAAGTAACCTTTAACCCAAAAACTTTTTTATAATCCGAACGATATACAGACACAGTTTGTAAAATTATTTAAAATAATCACTTTTTGTTTTACAACACATTAACATGATAATATAATTGTATCTTAAACAATAAAATCATACATACAATTACTTAGTTTATAAATATTATTGGTAAACAGAATTTTATAGTTTTATTATTAGAATAATTATAAAAACCTGTATACATGTTACTGTTATAAAATTATTATTGAAAACAAATCACTTTACATATCCTGTGTCGACCAGCATACTGAAAAGCTATTTTTAAACGTACGAAGCATAAATAAATACATATACTAGGAAGTACATATATGAACTATCATTTTTACAATTATTTACAATGAACTCGTAAATTTTGTGAAAACAAATTTATTATACTTTAAAAATAAGTACCTAAATGAAATAAATTTCACTTATTCTATTAGTGGCCACTGTAATTAAAATCATACCGCATCCTGCAGCAATAAATTTACATTATTTTTATTCTTTCTTCAAATGAAAATGAACGAAAAATTTGTTTCCTAGTAATTAATAGCAGCTTTCAAATTTTAAATGTAACGTACATATAATTTTCTGTTATAAATTTCAAAGCTAAATAAAATTTGCTTTATAATAGTGTTAACATATTATATTATGGAAAAAATAAAATGGTTGTACGTTAATTATATCAATTGCATTCTAAATCAGTATACTTTGAATTAAAATAATTGTTAAAATTGAAAACAACATAATTGATCATCAATCGTCAGTGCAAATAATTAATAGTAATTTAAAACCTTGCTTATACTAATAATAAATATAATTTGCGCTGATTCTGTCAATAATCAATTGTTTTTGAAAATTGTTTAATTCCAGTGCTTGTTGTTACAGTGTTCAGTGGAATTATTAAGTGCCTATGCCTACCATTTTATTTTTCTTGATGTAATATATGTGTGTACAAATTCTTTCTTTTTCATGTTAACTGCCATAAGACATGTCAGATGTGTCTCACTAAAATTTCCCCGTATGCTTTGAGACACATCGTTTGTGCCTCAGTGTTTAACTACACATTATGGCTCCGTAGTCTAACCATAGTATCTCGAAACGCATATCTGCAAACATAGTTCAATTCTCCTTGGCCTGGCAGACCCAAACCTATATTTAGCACATTGTTTTGTTTTTAATCTCTGAATTAAGAAATTAAATTGAATAAAAGTAAATATATTTTATACGTATATTTATTTGCAAAAAAAAAACTATACATTATGTATATATGTAAATGAAATAAAACGATGTGTGAAAAATTTAAAATTACATAGGTACTCGTATGTTTCTATTGTGATTTTGTCGCTTTATCCTTAAAAAAAAACACAAACAAGTTCAGTTCGTGACGTTATATTATTATAATTATACCAGGAGTTTGGTGGTACGTAAAATTTGGGATAATTTTACTTTTATTCCCATTAATCATTTGTTAGAAAATTTTATTTCAATTTGAGAACCGTTGTTAAATAAATCAAACAAAGATATAAATACTTATCACTGCTAATAAACTAGTTTATGCACTTTTCCTTGTTGAGATGGAGTCATATTTTTCAGTATCCATTGATAAGAATTTCCAGAAAAAACAAAAGGATATCAAAATCTCACAAACGTCTATAAAAAGTCTCATTAAATGGAATTTGTCTTGTTCAACAAATAAATTGAATAGCGCAATCGTCCAACCAAGTGACATAGCCTATAATTAATTAGAATACGAGAAGAAACACAAATCCAATATATGGAATAATAGTGTTATATATAACAAATTTTATAAACGTCTATTTTTTCTTGGATGTATCGACATTATCAAATTTAAATAACAATGATACTGATATAGAGACTACAAAGTTGAAGAAACCATTTTGTCAGTCCTAAACCATATTATCTATCAAAAGGCCACAAAACCGATTGATATTTACATCCTATAGGGTCCAATTTACAAATCTCGAAATAGTAACCTGTCCTAATTTTTAGCATCAATATATTCCAAGAGTATTAGGTAATATGAAATAATTTTATCACAATCCAAAAACACTATGCTTGGTCACCACCTGACGCTGTAGATACGTATATGGCGATGTAATAACTTAATATTCATATGCCTTTCGGTCATGATTTGTAGCGATATATCAAAATATATGTCGATATATCGATATTCCAATATATCGATAGTCCGACAAATCGATATTCCGATATTTCGATATTGCAAAATTTCGATATATATATATATATATATATATATATATATATATATATATATATATATATATATATATATATATATATATATATATATACAGGGTGTTTCACAACTTAGAGCAAAAAATTAAAGGGTATATTCTGTACGACGTGCTGATCATGAAACAAAATATTTTTTTTTAAATCGCAAAACTATTTTCCATGTTTCCCAGTCCAAAATGTGAAACATCCTGTATATATACAGGAATTTTATAAATTATTGCGAAATAAATTAAAAATATATTATTGCATGTACCTACTGATTACAACGCAAAAGGAATTTTACAGAAAATCACAAACATAATTACACATTACTTGAAACAAACATTTTTCGTGCCACTGGTCTGATAAGTTACAGTAATGAATAAAAATTAGTTAACATTTAACATTAAAAAAAAACAGTTACACAGTTTTCAAATTAAATAAAGTTTAATGTTTACTCATTCTTATTCATTACTGTAACTTTTCAATCTAGTTAAACGAAAAATGTTTGCTTCAAGTAACGGGCAATTATTTTTGCGAATTTAGGAAAAATTATTTTTGCTTTGTATTCAGCACAACAAATAATAAAAGTGTAAAGATTTATTAATTATATGAAAAATATGGTTAAGTGACAATGACAGATGCAGGTGGCTAACTATAACACATGCTTATACATGAAGTTCTTAACTTCACGTCATGACTAACAGCTTCGAAGCCTTAGCTTGTCAACATGTGATAAAGATGTTATTTAGCGTAATGGAAACCATTTCGTTAAATTACATTCTAATAACGGGAGTAGAAAAACAACATATATTTTTATTTAAAATTGAATTAATATAACTTGGGTATTTACTAATACAACTGTATATCGTATTCATGTAGTTCGGAGTGTTGGTTGAATAACATATTCCGTTGGAGGAAATGAAAAAGAACTAATGATTAGTTTACTAAGGAGCAGTTACTGCATCCCTGATAATTTGTATTTTTTCATTTATTCCGATTGCAATCATTCACATTTTACACATGCAAAAGTATAATACTAAGAGAATACATTCTAATTTACAATATATATTACAATAAAAAGTATCCCTTTGGTAACTAGTTAGTATCGTCATAAGTCATTATTAATATCAAAACTGGTTTCTCCCTTTGTAAAATTGCCATGTTGTATAGGGGGTTAGAGCGCATGCATGAGGTCTTACTTAAACATTACGGTGCGTTCCATTTGCTCCTCGTAAATTATGTCACATTTTTTTATTTAAAAAATGAACGCGGATTTTACTAGGGGTGAGATATGAACTGGTTCTCGTTCAACTTGAGAGATTATCTCTCCCATTGTAAATGATACATGGTTTTTGTTATGCTCTCAGGATTTAGAATATTCACAGCTGGAATTTTAATTTAAATATTACACTCAAATATTTTATTTGAAATAATGTTATTTAGTTATCACAATTTATTTAGATTAATATTATTAATATATTTCTTCACTTCTATTGAATTAAGGGCTTGTCCTTGTATAACAGTGCAAATATGTGCCGGAGAAATGTAATTAAAAAAAAAACGCAGTGATATCAGAACATTAATTGCGTAAATTATGTATTAGTACGATATATTTTTTACTTTTTGACAGATGTAATATCTCAACAATGATAAATAGATGCTTAAAATCACAAAATTTAAAAGCATATTAAAGTTTTCATTCAAAATGCTTACATAATGCGAAATTCAATGTAAATTTACTTTTAAATAATAGTATTATTTTTATAAAGAAACAAAATGATGTAAATGTGTCAGGTTGTCTGCAATATATTTAAAATAAAGTAGCGGATATCTTATCTGTATAAAAATGAAAAATATCCATGTATGTACATACTTACTGGGTTAAAATTTAACAAATTATGCAGAAAATCGTGTTCAAATAAATAAATATATATATATATATATATATATATATATATATATATATATATAATTTATGATATTAGATAAATTTCTACTTCGTTTAAATAGGAAAAGGTAATTGTAAATAGTTGGGCGATTAACTAAGTAAATAATGTTATGTATAGTAAAAACCTCAAAATAAAGTAGCTCTTATCTGTACAAATATGAAAAATATCTATATATGTAAATACCAGCTATGTTACAATTTAATAAACTATGTACAAAATCGTGTTCATAACAATATACTTTATATATATATATATATATATATATATATATATATATATATATATATATATATATATATATATATATATATAAATATTTATGTATGTATGTATACCTATATATAAAAACATAAATTTGATAAATAAATATTTAATATATTTCTGCCACAGGAAAATTAAAATAACTTCATTTAAATAATCTTATATCGCAAGTAGACACTTACATGTAATTTATTTTAAGTTCTAGAATACTTCTTTTAAATTAAACAAATGCTTAAAGCGATGAAGATAGCTGTTAGTATGAATTTTAATATGATCGGTAGGAATACTATTATACACTTTTTTCAACTATGGTCTAATCTATAAGAAGTATCACTTGAACTTTACCTACTCAAAATAAATACTGTATGTTTCTTTTCTATATCAATCTTGATATGGAGATATATGATATAAATACTCGTAAATCGTAAATTATAATTTAACCCGATTGATGTGTCAACAAATTAACAAACTTGAATGAACTTATCTAAAACAAAAAAAATCAGATTGATAACGCTAATTACAATAAAACGAAGTAAAATCAATAGTTAAATGCTGTCCATAAAATATATTATATTATTAGAAAACATGCCACTTAATTTATTTATATAAGTATGTGCTGTTTATCGATTGAAGATACGCAAACACGTGAATACTCAACAGTAATAACAAACAAATGACATGGAGTATTTTCGGATACAGCCGACGTGTCATATGACAATATTTATAGAAATTATATCATACTATAGCAGTTAGCAGCTGATGATCGTCTCCTGCTGTGATAAAACTTAGTGTTCTATCAAAACTAGGAAACCACAGTTTGTTTGCCACAATTTCCTGGTTCTAACGATATAATAAATAGATAATATTTAGTCCAGGGTCACTGAACAGGTAATTTATGCAGAATACTAACTTCTTAAATGGTTGCGCTTGAAGCATTGTTCTCAATATCTTTATTTCTCATTAAGTAAAATATTAAATTTAATAATAATTAAATAATTTTAACTGTTGTCTACATCCTCAACATAGATATTAAATTATAAATAGAAAACAAACAAACAATTTCCAATTACATAATTAATTTGTATAGTAAATTAGTAGAATAAAGTATTAGAAATTTATTGAAAGACATGTTTAATGAATAATGCACTACCTTGAACTTAATCGATAGGAACAATATTTACCGCATTTATATATTTACTGACATATTTAGATCAGTATTTCAGAAATATATCATTTCACGAAACAAAATGATAAAGCTAAATAATTGCAGGCAGCACATAGTGTCTTCAAAATTATTTTTATCCAAACTCAAAGCTTTAAATACGGAGTATGTGAGTAAGGTCAGGGTCTGTCAAGTCAAATTGTGTGTAAAACATGCGCTTACGTTTCCAAATACTGGAAGATCCGGTATACGGGCCTCCGGTACATCAAAAACCCATCTACTCGTTCCACCATCATTGTAGAGCGGAACACACAGCTAGCAAAAACATCGGCGTCGTCGCCAGCACAAACACTAAGAAGTCTGCATTGCTACTGTGCCGCACCCTCACATGGCGAGACTGCACATCACCAATACGACGTACACACAAACACTGAGCACTAGTTATTAATAATGAATTGGATTATCTAAACTACCAGTACGTAATTCAACACTGAAATGATTAGCTGAAAGCTATTGAATCACTGAACAAGCAAAAGTGCAAGTTTATCTATCGGGAAACTACACTAGACACACCTGCACGTCGACCGTCCTTGAGACATGCGTGCCATATGAAAACTTAAACGTGATTTTTTTAGCACGAGTTTAAATACCATTACGAAGAAAGTTTCTTATTTTCACACGTTACAGTTACAGGAATGCACATTTTAATTTAATTATACAGAAAAGTTATAACCCGTTTCAAATCACATTATAAGCAATACTAAAAATATTTAATTACACTTTTATTACTTAACAAGCACTGAAATTATTTTCGCTAGGCGTTGTTTCCTGAACACGAACGATATTGTTTCATAACTAACAAAACACTGTCACCAAACAAACAGTTGTCAAACAGCAGAAGAGAAACGAAGATAGTCAGCGCACAAAAAATATCAGTGTCGGCAGCGGGAGCGGAACAGTTGAGAAACAACGGAACGTAGAATTGTTTGTCACTTGTTCGTTTTGATAAAACAAACGCGTGTGTTATGTTTGAGACAGGACCGTGGGGGAGACGAGCCGACACCACCGGCTGCCAGGCGCGCAGTGCGGTGAGGTGGGAGGGGGCGCCAGGCGGGGGGTGCGACAGCGACGCCTCTCCTTGCAATGCGCGTGCGTCCCGCGCTCTACGCTGCGCAACTGATAAAGGATTCCACGGTATTTGAAAAATTTCACAGCCGACAATGGAAAAATGGAAATTTTTGAACCATTATCGCAATTCTGTAATTAACTAGTGGCGCCTGTTTCTGTCTAATCTGTGAGAGTATTGGACAACCAATGGGGATGTGATAGTATCTATATGAATTTCCATTATTCCACCAAAACATGAACAAAACATTATTCTGATGGAAATTCTTCATCTAATTTCCTGTAGCTAACAAGATGAATTAATAACGACCTAAATAGATTATTAATAGCACTCTATAATAAATTTCAAGGTTTATGTTCGTCTCGTTAAAAATTTGACTTCTGTGTTTTTGTTGTTCGTCGTACTCGAATTTCATTTCTGGTTCATATTAACAAAGTGTTCAGCATCTTTATTGTTTTGTTTATAAATTTAGGAAAAGAACAAATTTGCAATTGCAGTATTTAGTATTTAAGATATTTTGGCATCTTGAGTAGGTAAAACATAACACGTTCATAAAATATTGTTTTCTAGGTATTTAAATCGAAATAATTTTTAATTAATTTTGTTTTCACAAAATTATTGACAATTGCATTTCTGAAAATATAAATACAAATATAATCGTTACCTACAATACAGTTCAAACATAGTTGCTATAAATATTACAAAAAAAAATAACTGAATAACAAATAAATTATAAATGATCATTATTTAGAGCAACATTTCTAAAAATAAAACAGCGATATTCAGAATAGGTTAAATTTTGTACATATTAAGTATTCGCCATCAAATCTACAGTTATTTCCGTTGTATTATTTCACAGAAACAAACAACTGTCAGCGACACATCACATCGTATCGCAGACAGCCATGGAATCGAAAACAGGGGAAGTATAGAGCCAGTGCCAACTGCTCGTGTATGGCTACGTTGGCTGGTTACGTGTGCACGTGAATTCTTTCGCCTGGGGCACGGCTTCCGACGAGAACGCGTGCCGGACATACTGAGCGACACCTGGCGAACTGACGGACCGGAAGCTCGATCTCGTGCTCGTACCCGATCAGCAGGTGAGAAATTGGTGTCTGATAGTTCGTCCCAAAACAAGGTCGTTGCCAGACAATTGGTCTTCTAAAAATTAGTCTGCGTCTATTCATCTCCAAAAATAGATCTCCGGCAATTTACACACAGGAAGTATTATAAAATTTGTTTCATTTTATAAACAGCAATTTTTATTTTTAAAATCATTTTTACTATCCGGCAGTATAGTAATGTGGTTAGCATTACAGCATTCGAATCAGTAGATCCTGAATTCGAATCCGATTCAAGTTAAAATATAGCAACAATTACACTGCGGCTCAGTGAGTAAATAAATAAAATTTAACACTGAAAAGTGTAACCACTAAAATATTACAAATGTTTGCGATTAAAATCAGCAGCGCCTTTTGTTGCGAATTAACACAAGGTAAATAAGTGTCAAATTATGTATGGTAAAAATATTTTTAAAGGTCATGACAAATAACTTGACAAGTACGTCATAACATTTGTTTGTAACTAATACAAGACATGTTACTTATGTGTCATTTACATTTCCAATATTTTTGAAGCTAACAATAACCTATAATTTGTTGTTTTCTTATTGTTTTAAAAATTATATATTGATGTGTTGTATAGATCGGTGTACGATATTGTTCATTTCAGGAAAACCGAAAAAACTTTATATTAAACTAACAGAACTGGAAATTAAAAGAACAAAATAACTTGAATTTATATATTATAAATATCTGCTCTGCTTTTTTGTATCGTTTAACTTGAATTGCCACTAACTACAATTTTTCAATTAGTCATTAGTTAGTGATTCCAGCACTGAGCACGAGGAAATTTATTTATTGAAGATATAGAAATAAAGTTTCTACAACATTTATAATTAGATAAATGTTATTTAATTTGGAAAATATTTCAATGCAGTCCATAAATATACATAGGATATAAATTGTACTTTTTTCAATGTATTTGAAATTTGACGAACAACGGCGAAGCCGGAATGTATCAGTCAAATGAGAGAAAATATATTCTATCATTAGGTGTTGTACGAGTAATTTTAAACATATTAGCATTAGACTGATTTTATGGAGATAATTTTTCTTGGCCTGTTCTCAACAAGTCATAAAGCAAAACAATTGAAAATTCAACGAATAAGCACAGTTTTATACTGATAAAATGTCGTTACTAGAGTACAAGCCCGCTACTAGGCTAAAATTTCGTCACTTAGTAAATGTGTTTATATGCTGTCTGTTTGGCACAATATTACTTTATTTTATTTGGCTATGTGAAAATAATTTGTTTTAAGTTGTTTTTGTTACTGAATTTGTTGCTTTAGTTTGTTAAGTTGTATAACACTGTTACATTTTGTTTATTTTCACATAGCCACCTATAATATTTGTATAAAAATTATTTCTAGTATTTCTCAATTTTCTTATTTTTCTCGAATTTTTTCAGATACATTAATAAAAACTAATACACCGTTGAAAAGAGAAAAAAATGGCGGTTTTTATTTTAGTAAAATAATTATAGGTTGCTATTTAAAAAATAAAAGTTGATAGTCGTATCTTGTAAACCTGACTTTATAAAAAATATCTACATCTGCCATCAAATAGTATATTTAAAATAATAAAACTTTCATATGAACCATTTTTTTCTATTACTCATAATAAAAAAGTTAAAGGGGGGGGGGCGTCTTCCCAGACTCACCCTGTATATATGTGTATACCGGGTGGTGCTCGGTGAGTGCGAACATAGGAATTTAACATGGGATATTAGTTTTATGCAATTTCCTGCTCTCCTGTACATTTTACGGAAAAAACTGTAGAGGGAAGATTTGTTCAGAATTAAAAGTTACCCATGAAACTGTTTTTACATGTTTTATTAAGTTTTTGGTTTAGCCGTAACATTAAAAATAAATTTCGAAATTTCTGTTACTTTGTAGCAATAGCCATGACTTTTCTTTTATTTTTATGACAAATGCGTTAAATGTCAATTTTTGATGTTTATTAAAGTTAATCTTATAATTTAAATTAAATCTTTGTGTAAGCTATAAAATGAATGTTTATTCAAACGAAGAACGTGTCTTCATTATTAAAAATTATTATGGAGGAAATAGTTATAGGAGGGTGCGGGATTTATTTTCAATTAAATATGAAGATAAACCAATTCCAAGTGTATCAACAATTTCAAAACTGGTTACAAAATTTGAGAGTACAGCTAGTGTAGCTGTGACCGATGGTAATGAAGGCAATAATAATAATAACAGAATACGTCATAACGAAGTGAATGAAGAATTGGTATTGGCTATGATATCTCAAAATTCAAGGTACAGCATAAGACATATTGCTTCTGAATGTGGTTTGCATCATTCAACAGTTCTGAGAATTTTAAAAACACATGGATATAAATCTTACAAATTTCAAACACATCAAGAACTTCTTTTGGCTGATTTTGAAACTAGAAGTACATTTTGTGAAATTATGCAAGAAAAGGCAAATCGGGACCAGCACTTTATTTCGTCGATTTGTTTTACAGATGAGTGTACATTTACTTTAAATAATGAACCAAATGTTCAGAATACTCGTATGTGGACCACAGAAAATCATCATTTAACTGTGTGTACAGGTACCCAATATCCTGAGAAAATTAATATTTGGGTTGGAATTTTTAAGAACAGGATTATACCATTTGAAATTATGGGAAATTTAAATTCTGATATGTATTTAGAACTTCTGCAAAATCATATAGGTCCTGCATTGGATGAGGCAGCTGCAGTAGATGAGGATATTTGGTTCCAGCAGGATGGGTGCCCGGCTCATTATGGAATAAATGTGCGGGAATATTTAGATTTGGTTTTTCCTAATCGGTGGATTGGTCGTGGTGGTGGAATAAATTGGCCTGCAAGATCTCCGGACCTAGCTCCTTGCGATTTTTTTTTGTGGGGGCATCTTAAAAGTAAAATTTACTCTAAACACTACGAAAATTTAGATTTACTAAGACAAGCTATATTCGAAGAATGTGATAATATTACTGACAGGCAATTAGCCAATGTTAGAACTTCGTTTTACAATAGACTTGGTTATTGTCTTGCTGAAAATGGTGGCTTGTTTGAACATTTATTGTAATTTCTTTATTTTTTTATGTAGGTATATTAAATAATATTGTTACAATTATTACTTATTATTTCACATTAAATTATTGTAATTTAAATTTTTTTAAAAAAATTGAAATTGTTGATAAACTTGAAACTGATTTATTATTAAATATGAAAATAAAACTTTGTTCAAAGAATAAAAAATGTGATTTTTTTGATTTAATTTAAATTATAAGATTAACTTTAATAAACATCAAAAATTGACATTTAACGCATTTGTCATAAAAATAAAAGAAAAGTCATGGCTATTGCTACAAAGTAACAGAAATTTCGAAATTTATTTTTAATGTTACGGCTAAACCAAAAACTTAATAAAACATGTAAAAACAGTTTCATGGGTAACTTTTAATTCTGAACAAATCTTCCCTCTACAGTTTTTTCCGTAAAATGTACAGGAGAGCAGGAAATTGCATAAAACTAATATCCCATGTTAAATTCCTATGTTCGCACTCACCGAGCACCACCCGGTATATATATATAATATAAACTTTACTCCACTATCATAGAAATATAAAATAATTTAACAAACAATATGCGTAAATTATTATTAGAAAGTTAATATGGAAGTATCAAGTAAAATGAAATGTGAGAAACGTTTTGATAGGCAATTGTTTTTTAACATATCATGGAGGAAATTTATAATGCGGGTAATCAAATAAAACTCTTTATTTAAAGGAAGGTAAAGTTTATGACCTAATGACAAATCTTTTTTCCATAGTGTTGTGATTAGCAATTGCACTCTAAAAAATAAAGAAAATTTAGCATTATTATATGTTTATGAAACATCTTTTAAAGAGTTTTATTTTTTAATAGTATCTAAGTTGGTAGGAACAGAAATAGTTGAATTTTAAAAATTTTCGTGGCAGCAATTGTACAGGGACAAATTAGTTCTCCGGGCAACAACTGCCAGGGACGAATTCACTATAAACCCCGCAGGTGCATCTAGTGTCAAATATCGCAGATGTCGCTTTAGTAAACCGTTACAGATAGCGTTCTGTTTTTCGTGTAAAATTTAAATGCGCGTATTTACTGTCATCCGCTTACTACAGTTACCTATACATACACGATCTCATTTTTTTGGCAACATGTCATGGTTAATCAAATGTGAAAGTTTATTGTTTCTGTATATAAAATGTTATCATACATAGAAATATTATCTGTGATATCTAAAGTATTTAATAAAACAAAATCACAGTTATCAGAAGTTTGGATAAGCAATTTTTAATTTCCTTATTAATTATAGATTAGTAATATTTTCATTATGCATTTTGACCGCATAACAGGAATAGGAAATTTAAAAGTCTATTTCATGGAATTTTTGCGTTTTTTGTTTTTCCCAAAATTATCATGTCACACTATAAAAAATACTTTTTGTTTAGTTCTTGATAAAATTAAACCATTTCTATTTTACCTATTATTAAAAAACAAACTATTTACTTATTATATATTTATGGGGTAGGTGGCTCAGAGGTATCGAATCGGCCTGTGGATTTGAGAACTCGGATTCGATTCCCACAGCCGAAAACAATTTTTACCCCATTCAAACTACCCCTAACAACTTTAGGGGCTGTGATTTGTCGGACGGTAACTACACGCAAAGAAGAACTTATCGAAATCTGCTAGAGTTGGGTAAAAAAAGTGATGATATAATTAATTTAATTTTTTTTAATTATACCTATACAAAAATTCAACTCGTTAACTAAGTCGCGTATAGGAACGAGGGATACATTTAGAAACATAGAATTAAGTCGACATTCGACCAGAAAATGGTCATAGACCGAGCGTAAACTAATCGCTGTTCGACATTTATTTTAAAATGAGTTTACATAAAAATTAAATAATTTAATTTAATCACGATGGACCGCATGCTTCAATTGTACACGTCTACATGCGTAGAACGTAAGAAACTATATTGTCAAATACCGATTACATATATCACGAAAGTACATCGTACGCTCGCACTGAGTCATAAAAAATCACTAATAAATTAAATGACTAAAAAAAAAATATCCTGTTTATGTTACATCATATGGTAACTTTAGTACTTTCAAAAATCATGTTTCATATGGATAAATACACAAAAAATTTCACATCGGAATTAAAATGATCGCCTTATGATTGAATTTTCATACAAAAAGTAAAATAAAATTTATTAAAAATCCATTATTTACCAGATTTAATACTGGTAGTTTCTCAAGTTTGACCTCGAGTTAAGTGATTGATTTGTTCACGTTTATGTTAAAATTCACTAATTAGTAGATTGTTTGTACAGATATTAGATAATGAATGGATCGCGGTCGCCTGATAAAATGTAGAACATAATTTACAAAAAGAAAAATCATTACGTATAAATCAAATTAAAATAATTTTTTCTACAACTGTCAAAAAATGTAATTTTTTTTCACTAATATCAATACGAGAATTATGTGATTTTTTCATCATTTACATAACAATGACAACGCCTATTTTGCGTATTATTTTGCACCCTAGAGCGCAAAATAAGTAAATTTTTCCAAGATTGCCATGAAAAGTTGACAAATACGCTCTAATTTGTCATCGTAAAGTAGACGTTTTCTGTGGAACAATCGAAAAATATCTTTTTTGCGCGTCTCCAATGGCAACGCGCAAAAAAGACGTTAAATGCGCGCGTTTCCAATGGCAACGCGGGAAAAAGATTATAAATGCGCGCTTATTTCAATAGTTACCAGGGATACAAACAAAACAGAAACTTGTCATATTGACAGTTGCCAAAATGAATTTATTTTCAGTACGTATACGTTTTTAAATAATTTTAAGATGCAATCGTAGAAAAAAATTTGTGTGCATCACGAGCGTAAAGTGTCTTTGTTCCTCTTACACTATTGCAGCTCTCGCCTTCGGCTCGCGCTGCAATTACCGTGTTCGAGTAACAAAGAATCACTTTACGCTCTTAATTCACAAATAACTATTGCGCACTGTTTCATATCCTGCGTGCGCAAAATGAGTACCTCGCATACGCTTCCAAATTATGTTTTGTCAGGTTCCATTAGTTACAACACATCAATTGTATCAAATTAATATTATTGTTGATTGTTTTCCTTCAATTCACATAAATAAATCAATAATTATAGTATTATTCTTTATTTACAGTTGTAGAAAAAATGTTGTTTGTATTTCGCGGGCAAAACTTTAGTTTTTTGGCGCGTTCGAATGACTTCATGAAATATTTTCTACATCTCAACAAGTATTGATGTGATTTTGTTCATAATTCCACTATAAATTAAGATATATTTTAAAAATCAAAACAAAATATTAACATTATTGTAACCAAAGTCACAATAGAAAATATATTTTTGCAGTACCAATACCGTAAAGACTTATTTTACGGTACTAGTACTCTAAAAATGAACCAATATATAACTTATATTTAATTTTTGTTACAATTATTAAAATAATAATAAAAATTCAAGCAAGTATATAAATCAATTCAAGGTAGCCCATAAACTTTGAAATCAATAATTTCAGTTATATAAATATTTTCGAATTTTTACTATTGGAAGCTGACTTTAAGATTTTCATTAGAAAATATTTTATTTACAATTTTTTTATTATTTTCTTTGCAGTCTTCAACGTAACCTTCTGCTATGACAAAATATTTCCAGGCGCTATGGAATTTAATTATTGTTTAATCAGCACCCGCACCTGCTAGAAAAGATGCGAAGCACGTCCGGAAACAATAATCCGTGTACAACGAATAATCATTTAACTGTAGGTATTGCGCTATTTTGGTTAGAATTTTACCCACAGTGTGTAGTCCCACCGGTTAACCTGTACATTTTCAGTTTTTATAAAAAGTAAACAAATGCCGATATACAGTAAGTAAGGACAAAGAGTTATACATTCGAAAAATTTCAATGGAAATGTATGGAACAAATTTATTGCGATGATAAAAACTTTTTACTTTAATTTTAGTGACCGATATTTTTACTACAGTTGTAAGATTCTAAAATATCATTTACATAGAGCTTAGTGCAGTTGTAGCGTAGTGCAAAAGAATCATTCACATAGAAAATTAGTGCAATTGTATTGCAGTATAGTAAGGTCATACCTTTAAATCATACTGGTATAATATTAGATAAAATATGGCATTGTTTGTTGCGAGACTAACATCACAAGTGGGGGGAGAAAGCCGCGCCACCATAACGGAGCATTGTGTGTTGCTTATTTGTCACTTATAATTGTTATATTGAAGTATCAAATAATTATTAATATAAATTTATATCCGGGAATATTTTTATCATGTATTCCAAAAATGTATTAATCTGTAGGAGTGGAACAAGAGTGCAGATTAATGCGTTGTTGGAACGCACTCAAAAATAATTCTGAAACGAATCCATGCTCTAGGGAGATTATAAATGATGATCACTTGTAAACAATTATAAACTATAACAGGAGAACAAATAAAAACAAACAATATAAAAAAAGCTTAAAATAAAAACACACGCTAGTAAATAAAGCGAATGCAATAAGCAGTACTCCATGATAAAGGACGTAGATATCATTCAAAATTAGAATTAGATTTTTTTATTAAATCTGAAAACCATCGATGCGAATACTCACGTATACAGAGTGTTTCACAACACATGGCATTTATTTTAACCCTATATAGTAGTTAACGTACTGATTATGAAACAGAAGAAATTTTTTCAAAATTCTCAAAAATAATTGTACTTTACATGAAGTAAACAATTTTAGTGCCACTAGTTTGAGAGTTATTTATAGTATATTAATAATTAAATTATAATACATTTATCTGATGTTGTATAATAAATAAATTGACTATTGCAGTGTTATTATAATTAAATTATTAATATATTAGAAATAACTCTCGAACTAAATACTCGTATATTTATTTCAAGTATTTTGCGAATTTTGTAAACATTATTTTTGTTTCATTGTATGTACATTGAGTACTATATGAGGTTAAAATAAGTGCCATAAGTTGTGAAACATCCTGTACAGTGCCTTAGCGGAAGTGCAAACCCTTAAACCTTGCAAACTTCTGCACTGCAATGCAACGATACTATTATCTCATTGTGAAGGGTTCCGTTCACTTTCCTTAAGCAATAATTCTGCACTGCAATACAAGCGGACTGAAACAGCACTATAAACTCTAATGTAAACGGGACTTAAGTCCTGTATATCATCTATAGACATAGATATCAGCTCTTGTCGACGGCAAGTCCCGGCAATATCCATTATTACAACCAGCTATTGTACAAAGAAAAGTAATTAGTAAGACGGCATTAAACATACAAAATAAATTACCTTCTTCATCTAATAATGTTTGTCAGGTGCTTCTGCCATGGATTTATCAATCTATTCCGAGATCTATTCTATGGCAAATATGTTAAACTTATATCCCTCCGAATTCAGTTTTAAAATGCCAATTGATCTGGCATATCCCCTAATATCAATATTCTCTTGTACTAATATCACTGCTTTTATCATGGAATATTTAGATCAAATGCTAGGGTACACAGTAAATTATTGAAATATGCTAAAACAGCATTTTCTATTACTTTTTCACGTGTTCTTTTGAATTCTTTGAATCAACGAGATTTGAATTCATATTCATGGAACTTTAAAGTTAATAAATATAAAACTGCAGCATTACCAGCTTCCATAATCGTTGGCGGGGTACTACATTCAGCAGAATCGCTTGAAAATACCATATCTTTCATGATTTTATCGATTTTAAATAAATAAATAAATATATCATCACGCCTTTTACCCATTACTGAGTATGACACTCTGCCGTAGCAGATCTCGGTAAGTGATATATTTTTACGAGTGAAGTGCGGTTACCAGCCATCAAATCACGGCCACCATAGTTGTTAGTGGAGGGGGAGCCACAGGAGTTGATATTGGTGAAAGCCAGTTTGTCAGTTGCGGGAATCAAACTCGGGTCCTCAAGAACCGCAAGCCGACTGCATACCCACTAGACCACCAACTTTATCGATTTTAATGAAGATTTTTCACACAATACATTTGACACTTGAAAATTGTTTAGGGATGATGGTGTGGATAGCGTTACGAAATACAAATCCGGAGATCCTGAGGTCGAATCAAACTCAAGCTAAAAATGATATGAACCACACTGTAACTCGGTGAATCCGGATCCTGTACTGTAATTGGGATTAAGTTCCTGTTGTATAGCGTAACATAAATAAATAAATAATCATTTTTCAACTGGTAGATTGACAATTATTGTATGTTATTATATTGCCTTATTACTGCATTAGCTTTTATATTTTTCTCACGATTCAACAAAAAAATATTGTACGCAGGTCGTACAGAAAATGTCTTTATTGAACTTGATTATTTCCATAACTCGCCTACAGCTTGTTCTGCCACCATAAACCATAAACTTTTATTTTCAGTACGTTAAATTGTATTTTAGTATTGATTCCATTCATAAAATTAAAAGTTTATATCATATAAGTATACTTTAAAAATGTATTCCTATAAAAAATATTTCCCTACACCACTGGTTTCTATCAATTTTTTTGTTTGAATTTTTTTCTTCAAATGCAACAATTTAAGATTTAAATGAGAATGAAAAACTTATTCAAATTCAGTATTTCGCTATTATCTAGATTCTAATGGCGAGCCTTGAAATTTAGACATCCTGTATAGTGACCTAGATTTCAATAAATTTTCATTTTGTTTAAACTCGTCAATTTTGTCTAAATTAAATAAATAAACAGTACGCTTTTGGCGAATTTTTGTATTTATTTAATATTAATTTAAATATAGAAGAATAATTTATATTTATAGAAATAAGTACTATACACTCAAATAAATCAGACATAAATAAATATATCTTCACGCCTTTTACCCATTATTGGGTGTGGTACACTGTCGTAGCACATCTCCGTAAGTGATATATTTCTTCGCGTGAAGTGCGGTTATCGGTCGTCTAATCATGGACCCTAAAGATGTTAGTGGAGGGAAAGCCACAGGGGTAGATTTAATTTGGTGAAAATTGTTTGTCGACTGTGGGGATCGAACCAGGATTCTCAAAATCCTCAGGCCAACTCAATCCTACTGAGCCATCTACCCCATACACTTGTATATAAAACTATACACATGCATATAAAATACTACATAAACTGTGTCCCAAGTAAATAGACAGAAATTTAACATGGGAAATTAGGTTTACACGAATAAAAAGTCTGGCTAATAATTATGATGCCTAATTGCGTACGGAAATATTAGACCTACTCACACACCTTATACACAAACATGTTACTGTCATTATTGTGTTTTCTATTTTTGTCCAGACTCGCAAAATAAATGTTTATTACGAGATATTTTATGTACTAAAGTTTATTTCTACAATAAGGTCAATAATAGTCAATTTGTGCAGCAAGTAGTCTATTGCCGCTCGCGCATGCAGATTATTGATTAAGGCGCAGCCGAGAGCATGCAAGAGCGGCAAGGATACTTTCTGCTCGTGATGCACACAATCTTTTTACGACCATATAGAAACGCTAGAAAAAGGATTTTTTTGATTACATTTCAGACCGGAAATTCCGTCTTTACCGATCTAGATAAAAAATACAACCCTAAAGTGCAAAAAGTAGTAGTAGGTGCGGTGGCCGAGCGTGTTAAGGCACATCTCTTAGCGTGCTGTGACGTCACCCGAACCAAGGTTCGTCAGTTCGAATCCGCCTGCCGACAATGTGTGATTTGTCGCAAAATATAAAAATACAGTTACATGTATTTATCACACTCGGGCGCTATAAGCTAGTCACTTATACGCCTTAAATAATCTGACTAAAGAAACCGGCAGTACGGCAGTGTAAAAAACTGCGGCTCGGTGTGCCCGGCCCCTATGTTCCGAAACGGAATGATGGGACTCATTAAAAAGTGCAAAAAGAGATCAGAAAATAAATGATTCTATGGTGATCAGTTTATTTATTTTGTGCAAATAGTTTTCATTCGTGGTAAAAATATATATATTCAACAGACTCTGAAATTGTTTTTACTGGGCTCTCAACCTTACAAACCTTGCCTACGTTTCGCACTGAAATATTGTTACTCACCCAGTATAGTATCACTTTCAGATCTCATTATGCACATAACTACTAAAATCATATTTCACAGGCTTTTATTTTAAAATTCGCTTGAAAATGTTGACAGTTCACATCACATGGATACGATGATACACTCTTGCTTTACCGCTCGGTAGGAGATAAAATCTTATTATCGCTCTGCAAGTAGCAAACGTCAACTTTCACTGATAGTACGAAATGTCTACTTTCTGTTCAGTCGTTGAAAAAATATATTTAAAGGAAAACAAACTATGTACCGGGAATCAACTTGAGTGGCTCAGCATTGCTAATTTTTTTGTTTAAGGAGATACAGAGAAATTCAAAACAATACAGATATCTTCAAAAATAACATATTTCTAAATGGATGTCATGTTGAAAATAATATACAAATAAATGAAGTGGCTTGTCAATATAATAAAAATTAATAAAATAACAATCTTGTCTATCCAGTTATTTTTTTGAGGAATTAAATTCTGCATCCAAATTATTACGCAATTTGAAATCAATAATTTAATAACTACAAAATAGGTTCATAAAATAAAAAAGGACTTCATTTATTTATTTATGCCATTCTGTACTAGACTTTAAAACACAAACTTAATTCCAACAAGGTTTGGACTTGTCGAGCCGCAGTATGATTCAAATTCAGGATAAAAATCCTTTAAAAATAAAACATTGTACGTTATGAAAATAAATGTATTACCTGAAAACAAAACTACGTAACACGACAGAAATAGAAAATATGAAAAACGAGATGAAAAAGTACAAATATTTAATATGTTATTAACACATAAGAAATATTCTTGGTGTATTTATTTTATTTATAATAATAAAATGTTATTAAATATTGTAGACAAATAAAATTTCTATTATATTATTCAAATTGTCCGTCAGTACGGTGGTGTGGATAGCGGTACGGAATTCGAATCCGGAGATCCAGAGTTCGAATCTAACTCAAGCTAACAATTATATGAACTACTACACTGCGCCTCAGTGAGTGCGAACCCTGTACTGTAATTGGGATTAAGTTCCTGTTGTACAGCGTAACATAAATAAATAAATAAATCTAAATAATAAAAAAATATTTCATCGATAAAGGGTTACATGCATATGTATATGCTTACAACCAAGACTCCAGGTCAGGAACTTTAACATATAAAATAATACTTTCACAATTTCCTGCTACTATATTTATTTTAGGCAATAAAATTTCACGCAATAGTTTTAGAGCATAAAGTTCTACATAAATGTGAATATTTTATATAATTTCTTCAATCAGGTGTTATCGTCCACAAGTTTTAGAATCAAGTTGATCATGAGTGTTGTAATGATTTAAAGTATTAAACTATAGGTAATAGATGAGTTGAGCTTCGGGTAACAATTGAAGCAGGTTGTCTATGGATACTAAGGTTATCTTCCGACGTCGCAGCGAGCAGCTTTAGACTGTATTGATGCAGTGAGCAGCCTAGTTTTGTAGTAATCCTAATCAGATTGCCTACGACGCAGCGAACAAATTAGCAAGATACGATTGCTTATGTGTTGATATATGAGTTGTTGAATGTTGCGAATGATTGAAGTATTATATTTTTCACCAAGTTTTAATTTATTGAGATTATTATTGTCAGGCACTCAGTGATTAGAACTACATTCGGATTACTGCAGGATAACGTCTAGGATAGGATCCTTGAGGAATACAAAATGCATGTGAATGTTTTAGTAAATATTTATATATTTTAGAAAGTATGATGTTATTAAATAAATTAATAATAATGATATGACAATATTTAATTTTTGATGATATACATTTTTAATAAGATATTCAGGAACGGTTATACAATGACAGCTGTAGATCAGTTAAACCATAAGTTTAATCGTAGACTAGTATGGGATAGATGCTCAGTGGAAACGCGCCGACCTGTGTATTTGACAAATCGAGTTCGATCCCCGCAGCCGACAAACTTTACTTCATGTCAAAATTACTCCTGTGGCTTCCCCTCCATTATCATCTTTAGAAGTCATGATTTGACGGCTGGTAACCATACTCAAGCGAAAAAAATATAGTATAAGAAGTAAACGTCGTGATAATATATTTATTTTACTTACATACCATATATATACTAGTAATATATTGCTGATGCCCTATACCAGCAATGTTATCTAAACGAAAAAGGAAAGAGAGTGAGATATATGCTATCTTACCTTTATCCATACTTGCTTCAAAATGCGCATGCCCGCAATTGCAAATATGGCGAGTTGTCTTCGTCACCGCTTGTGTGAATTTGAATTAGTCTGTTCGCTACATTTGTTTGTGTAAAGACTACCTTCTTCGTTATTATTATGCCAGTCAGTTGTTATTTTTCAAAATCTCCTCAAGTTAGTTTAGATGGTTAAATGATTTAATAATCGGAATATTAAATATTTTTATTTACATGTGAATGATTTTATTCACAGTTTTTCTAAAAACAAAGCAATATGTAACTTATGGAAAAAATATGAATCAATAATTTAATATGTACTTCTATATTAGTCGATATGACCTTCAGTTGATAAAATATATAATTTTCAACAAATTTAAAATATGGCACTAGATTTTAACATGCTAGAAACTGACGTCAGCCAATCGTACTCCAGTATTACGGGCATGCGCATTTTGAAGCAAGTATGGAAAAAAGATAAAATAGCATATATCTCACTCTCTTTCCCTTTTCGCTTTTGGACCCAGTGTCAGCAATTTATTACTAATAGATATATGTTACATACATAGATTCGTAACTTCAGTTTTTCTAAACTTCGATTTCCAGAAACCACCATGATGTAGATTTGACATTGACAGATGATTCCATACTTCGAAAAATTTATAAAATATTACTAATTATTCTTTATATTTTGATCTCAATATATAATAAATGAATACAATAGAGAAGCTAGTACCTATCATTTATCACGGTAAGAATAAAAAGTAGCACTCGGGATCTAACCGAAGATCTTAGAAGCAGGAGAAGTATTTATAAATATTTTATATTTGCCAGTGATTTTACCACTCAAGCTACAAACAAAAAATGTGAAAAAAAGTTTAATTTTTCTTATTTATTGAGCATTTTTTTATTATATGTCATGTGCCTTTTATTCAAAAGTGAAATTTGGATACATTTGTCTTTAATAAGTACAAAACAGAGGTAACCGAAAGACGAATAAAACTAAATAAATCTTATTATCCAGAATTAATATTGGTCTTCAAGGACATGTGAACTTAGAAGATGAATACAAATTTTTATTTGTTACGAATATAAAAAAAATATATATGTTTAAGATAACTATATTACTAGAATAATGAAGTAAACTCTTCATGTAGTATTTTTTGTAATTTTTTATTAAATATTTGTAATACGTATATAATTAACTGATTCATAAGCAACACAATTATGAACTTAAAGTAAATAAAGATGGTCGTGGATTATCATAAAACGCAACTCTCTAGGTTTTTGTACGTCATTGACATTGATTTCTCGGATTTTTCTGTATATTCTGTGTCGAAGTTGTTTTTCTTTTTGAACTTTACATCCTCCGCCATGAACTTTTCGAAATAAAAGAGCCTAAAAATATTTTATGGGACGAGCCTGGAGAAGTTTAGAGGATTACCATTTCGCGGAACAAATGGTACTTTTTGAACTGGTAGGCAATTTTGAACATTCTGGTTAGTTCACTGGCTGCATATTTTGGAGCTTCTCTTCTTTTTTTTACCATTCCGTGACAGTTTTCGCAATATGTATGTTTGTGTGATATTGGCGTGCCAGTTTTGTTACTGATGTATCAAGTATGTTTTTCGCTTTTTTAACAGTGCTTCGACTCTTGCTCTAATACAAATTGTAGGCCTTCCACTTTTTGAAAGGTGCATACAAGAAATACTTTGTTCACATTCAACAATTGTCCGACTAATAGTTCTACGGGAAATATTTTGAGTTTCAAAAATGCGTATACTTCGGCGACTAAATTATAGATACTTTTCTGACTTTCTAATTTATAAACCATATCGACATAAAAAATTGAGCAGTCAAAGTTAAATTAAAATGTTAAACAAATTTTTGTTTCGATAGTAACTTGCCATGTTTTCTCATTGCCCATTTTATAGCCTCTGATATTTGTGCCAAAATTTATGAGACATACGTTACGAATAAAAATATATATAATTCTTTTTTTTTACTATTTCAGCCCTTTGAATATTTTAACGTCTTTGAATATAAATTTCTTTTTATTGTTAAATTTGTACACAGAACGTCCTACGAAAACTGCTCGAATAACTTGATAAGTTTTTTTAAAGTAAATTTTAAATAAAAGTTACACAGAATTAAATTAAATCTGATTATTTAATTTTACTTGTTTTGTCCCTTTTGGAATAAAAAAATAAATTAAGCATGTAACAGGTAAACGAAATACGAGTACATTTGTTGCATTTATTTCATTTTCATGACTACTAGTATGTAAAAAATATCAACTTTTGAAATTAATTTAGCAGTAATGAAATAAGCGAAATGATATTTGTTGATTTAGAGGTAGAATTTAAATCTCTGCAGCTTTTATTTAAAAACCTTTCTTGCAAAGTGATTAAGGAAGCGATGGAATTGAAAAATACATTTTAACTTGCCGATGAAAAGCTACAGATTAAAATTAAGTTTAAAAGTAAAATCTTGGATGTACAATTACAACAGAACTTTTGCAGAAGAGCTTAATTTGACCAATTTAAGTAAAAATATTTTTTGAATTCATACTTATCCCAAAATTTAAAACTTATAGTAGCCAAATAGTCAAAATACAAAAGTGTAATTCTACCAACATGTAATTTGATCAAAGTTAGCCAGAACGAGATTTAGTGAAACCATAATTTCCCCAAAAGATCGTGCAATTCACGATACAGATTAGGCCAGGGTCTATTAGAGCTGTTTAATTTAATATTATTTTCAGAGCAGAGAGACAGGACAGATCCAATGAAAATTCTGGCTAACTTCGATCAGGTTCAATTACGAGTTGTTAAAATTACAATTTGACATTTTTCAATATTTGGAAGCAATCAACTAATAAATTGGAATAATATTTTTTTATCAAATTACGGGTTGGCTAAATTTAGAAGTTGTGACACATTAGACAGACGGGTTTCACTTTTGCGTATTTAAAACGTATTATAGATACAAATTCGTTCTAAATTTGTTTCAATTTAATGACTAATTATTATAAAATGACATTATTGTTATAAATGATAACGCAATGATAAACGGAAATACATTGTTTTTTGTTTTTGTAATTGAAAATGTAAATAAGAGAAACAAAATTAGATTCTCTGTACCGCAAACTTACTTTTTTTTATTGAACTAGGTAATTATTCAATGATTTGGCGTGGTATATAGTACTAGTTTATTACATATCTTGCAAACATTAATTAATAATTAAAAATTGTTAACTTTAATTAAATGCTATAGTAATATTAGATCAGGTGACCAAATTTCTGGTAATCAAAATTATATGAGGACCAACTCGATTTGAAGTTCCGGGAACAACATGTCCAGGTCATATTTTCCATCAACCATAATGTCAAAAATTATTATTATTACGCAGAACATTCCGTATTCCGTAATAATAACAAAAGTACTTTTGCAGAAATATTTTCACTTAATTTATAAAAAAAACTAATTAATTCTACTCAAAAATGTAATAGAGATGTTTTTTAATCTCTAAAATTTAAGATACAAAGATATGACAATTTCTCGACTGATCTCGAGCCGCGAAATCACTATAATACATTTCAAATTACTGAATTCTTGCGTGAATTGAGATATTTCTAGGTGTTTTATTCAAAAGAAAGAAACAATATATTACTGATATTCATCGTAAGCAGGTATTTCGTAATAAATAACAGCAGTTAAAATAATACATATACAACGTCACATAAATATATGTACGAACATAACAAATTACAATGATGAAATTTTATGGAAAAAATATACGTTACCCTACGGAATAAAATAAAATTGCTTATATAACATAATATCTGTTATTTTGTATTGTGGTACCAATATGTAGTATATGTGTACTAAAACAAACAACGAATACTGAATGACTGTGCGTACTGAGTAACCATTGTTTTTAAAACAAAAATTAATAGAAACATATCAACTACATCGCTACTTTTGTCTAATAGTCTATCTAAGTTAAATAAATAAGATAAAATGTTAGTAATACAAATATATAGTAGATTCTATAATCAAATCTTACCAACAGTACAGAAAATGTCCTACATAATAGTAAAAAAGTGAACAATCTTAAATTAATGTAATTAGGGATATTAAAAACAATAACACCATTGACGTCATCATACCTGGGTACCGTGAGAAAATCAAAAATACCGCGCAAGTACACTCGCTGATAAAACTCACGCTGTCATTGATAATAATTATACACCCCAATTGACACTTGACATAACTAAAACATAGGTCATTAAAATATTTGAATACGTAGGGTATTAAATAAACTCGATTTTCATAAATTAATAGTCTTGAAATGTCAAAATTAAGCCTTGAATTACTTCAATTAAATGTCATTGATGTTCGAATACTGTGGATTATTCGCTTAAAATATATAAAAGAACTATGCAGATTAATACTTACATATGGCATAGTTTTCAAAGAGACAGGCTGTCACTTATTTGGTCAAAAATCACTTCAATTATCACAATATAATACAGAAAACACTGATTTGATGACAGAATCTCTGACAGACGCTGCCATTGCTGTTCACTTGCATGCGCTATCTCTTTCTTTCGACAGAATTGCCAACGTTTAAAATTCCATTAGTTGCATTTTACTTTCATTTATCAAAACAAACATTTAACAATTTAAAAACAAATATCCATAAATATTTCTCAGGATATAAACAATTGCATGTAACACAAAATTAACTTAACTTAAATATAAATAGATGGCAGCACTTTCTACATATATTTGCATTTGAACAAAACAAAAGTGATTTTATTTATATTTTAATGTACTACCAATATAAGATAGGATAAATTACAAACTGAAATTCATAAATTATAATTTCTTAGCTTTTCTAGGTCTTGGTGGATCCCAAGAGACTGGCGTACTGTCCGTAACAGAGATAATATTTACTCCACTCATTTGTAATCCTTTAATGGCAGACTAAAAATTTTAATAACATTAATTTTAATTAAAATTTTACATAATTTAGATATAAGGTACCATTCTTCCTGGGCCCAAACCACGTACTCGTACTCGAACTGTTTTCCAACCTTTTTCTAAAGCTTTCTATAAACAGAAATTTAAATTATAATATTTAATAACTCTGCATAGCAATAAATATTTACTGTTCCTATACTAATTGCAGTTGCTTGTGCAGCAATATTCGTGCCTTTTCGTGTGTTTTTAAAACCTTCTACACCACAAGACCTTATCAACTTAGGTACACCTAAAAATAATAAGATGTAGATTGAAGTTTTCTACAATTAACTTCATTCTCACGTTTGTACCTTTATGATCAGTTAAACTTAATATAGTATTATTTGGTGATACTTTGATGTTAAATATTGGAACTTCTTTAAATGGTATACCATTAAATAATCTATTTGGAGTGTCTTCATCAGGAAACAAATCATCTTTTCTAAACGGTGTCAATAACCAAAATAATTGTAAATATTTATAAAGATAGCTATTAGTTATTGTTATAATAATATACCTATCAAGCAATGAATCTATTTCAATTGACTTTTCCCCTTCTGTTCCTTCATCCTTTGCAGGCAAAGATGCTAACATTTCCCGACGATCTTCTGATTTTAAACATTTTGTTGTTACAGATATACCTCGTATCGGAGTATTACAGTATAATTCGTTTGATAAACAAACTCTTCTAAAATATGAAAAAATATTTGTTTTAAACATTATATAAAAGTATATAAATTTTTTTTAGGTTAGAAATGTGACAACTGCTGCTGGTTAAAAATTGGAGGGGGAAGCTTTAGAACAATTTCACATCTCACCACTTGGTGCGACACTACCGCTGGTCGTACCGTTTTTCAAAAACTTACTACGAAGGCATTATCTGGGTATTGCAAAATTTCTATTTATATACATAATTGTACGCGACTCCCGATTAAGGTGAAGCATCCGCTTAATTAAATCTTAAGTTAGCTGCAGAACACTTGATCTGACTTGATCTCTTTCAAATAAGATATCTTTGTTTTTATGAATGAAACTTACGATGAATTGTACATAATTTTAAAGCCAATACTTCAAGGTATAGTAATAATATACATATTATTAAATTTATGTACAATTAATTGATAGAAAACGGTTCAAAAATGGATTTGAATTTCTCAAAAATGCCGAGTACGATTTTCTTTAAATTTTTTTGTATATTTAAGAATACGACCCTTTATAACATATACAATTTTTATCCAATTTGAATTTGTAACTTTTGAGAAAAAAAAATAAACATGTAAAAAAACGCTCAAAAGCAGTCTTTTTTGGATATTTTTGTGTTTTTTTCAAAAGTTACAAATTCAAATTGGATAAAAAAATTATGTGTTATAGAAAACTATGTTCTTAAATATACAGAATTTTTTAAACAAAATCGTACTCGGCATTTTTGAGTAATTCAGCCTCGAAATTTTGATATCTTGACCTGTTGCATATCAATTCAAATTTGTTTGTTTTATAGAAATTTCACATTCTTTATATTGTACATATCAAAAAGTAGAATGTTGTGAGATTATTCTGCACTACTTGTTCCTTCATTTAGATGAGAATAAGTATATAAAATATTTTTTTGAAATTTGAATTTGTTGCAGCAACTTTGCGAAATACTCATTTTACACACTTGATGTGTGCTTTGTCGTACACTCAGCGCAAAAATGAACATCTAGATTGACAGCTGTCATTCATGATATATTTCACAATGTAGATATATGTATACATGTTATGAATGAGTATTTCAGAATTTGTGGTTTGACATATATCTATTTTATTTTTCGTATTATATTACACTAATATTCTAAGTTGTCAGTCTGATACAACAGGTTTTACTGCAAACATTTGACCAATTTTAGCAGAGCAGATTAGTAGAACAGTATGGTTAGTAATATTGAAATGGATTATTTGTTTTAAAAACCGATATATTTAACAAAGTTTTTAATTTAATGTTTATAGACAATTCTTATTATAACCTTAAATATTTCACAAAAGGAAGTAGGAATTAATTTAAATTGCTTACAGATTATAAAATGAATGATAACATAAAACCGAACAAATATACCTCGTCGATGCAAAATTGAAAATACGTACATAATTTTATAAACAAATACTTGGGAATTATTTTCATATTCTGATAGTGCATGTATTTTGTTTAATTGAAGCGTTTACATGTTTTCAATACATTTTAGGATTACAGTACGTAAACATGATTAGAAAATACATGAGAAATGAGAACTGCGAATCTAAAGTCAGGATAGTCAAGTTGCTGTAATGTCGTTTTTATGTCATAATATCAAATAAAATACTATATGTTATTACATTTTTGTATTTATTGTGTTAACATATCATTTAGAATTATTTTCTGTTATTTTAAATAATTTTCTTGAAAATCTTCACGTTTGTATAATTTTAAACTACGTGCCAATACCCCTACCACTATTTAGCATCGACTCATATTTGGTATTTTATGATTGGTCAGATCAACATTTTTGTCAAAACTACAAGAAACCCTACTTACACGATAACAAATTGTTGGTTAACGAACTTCAGGCCGTATGCTTCACCTTAAGGTGTATTGGCACGTAGTTTAAAATTATATAAACGTGAAGATTTTCAAGAAAATTATTTCAAATAACAGAAAATAATTCTAAATGATATGTTAACACAATAAACACTAAAATGTAACAACATATAGTATTTTATTTGATATTATGACATAAAAACGACATTACAGCAACTTGAATATTCTGACTTTAGAATCGCAGTTCGCATTTCTCATGTATTTTCTAATCATGTTTACGTACTGTAATCCTAAAATGTATTGAAAACTTGTAAACGTTTCAATTAAACAAAATACATGCACTCTCAGAGTTTTAGATGCTTTTTACTTCCTTGTACGAAGTAAAGGAAGTATTGTTATCGCGAAAATTTTCGGTTCTCAGATTTCAGTGGAAATACGCATTTTGGCCCTCCCTGAGTCCATTTTGACTAATTTCGTCGTGACGTCTGTACGTACGTATGTACGTATGTACGTACGTACGTATGTATCTCGCATAACTCAAAAACGGTAAGCCGGAGAAAATTGAAATTTTATATTTAGGACTGTTATAAAATCTAGTTGTGCACCTCCCTTTTTGGTCATTATATAACTTCCGGAAGTGGTACTTTACTTGAAGCCTATAATAGATTTTCATGAAAAACTATATTCAAATATAATTTAAAACTTTCCAAATTTGGTATATAAGACTACTATATCAATGGAAATAATA
This sequence comes from Pterostichus niger, assembly GCA_947425015.1. Taxonomy (NCBI): domain Eukaryota; kingdom Metazoa; phylum Arthropoda; class Insecta; order Coleoptera; family Carabidae; genus Pterostichus; species Pterostichus niger. The sequence goes on along the minus strand of OX380336.1, from coordinate 24,328,355 downwards.
TAATAGATTTTGGTTAAAATACACTAACCGGAAGTGACACATTACATGAAGCTGCTAACAGTTTTCCTTGAAAAAAATGGTATTATTTTAATTTTAGAAATAAATGCTTCAAATAAAAGTTTTAGAGAATTAAATTCTGCGTCTAGCACATTAAGAATTTTTAAATTAGCCTTTTGCATAAGCGAGATATCTAAATTTAAATAGTATATATTTTGTGTGTTTTTTTTAATTAAGTTTGCTATGGATTAGAACAAAAAATAAAAAATAAAAGATTTTATGTCAAATATGTGCAATTACAAAAATATCTATAGTTTAATACGCGTACAAGGAAGTCATGTGGTGTCCACATCAGATTTTTTATATATCCAAATATGAAAATAATTCCCAAGCATTTGTTTATAAATTTATGTACGTATTTTTACTTCCTTGTACGAAGTAAAGGAAGTATTGTTATCGCGAAAATTTTCGGTTCTCAGATTTCAGTGGAAATACGCATTTTGGCCCTCCCTGAGTCCATTTTGACTAATTTCGTCGTGACGTCTGTACGTACGTATGTATCTCGCATAACTCAAAAACGGTAAGCCGTAGAAAATTGAAATTTTATATTTAGGACTGTTATAACATCTAGTTGTGCACCTCCCTTTTTGGTCATTATATAACTTCCGGAAGTGGTACTTTACTTGAAGCCTATAATAGATTTTCATGAAAAACTATATTCAAATATAATTTAAAACTTTCCAAATTTGGTATATAAGACTACTATATCAATGGAAATAATATAATAGATTTTGGTTAAAATACACTAACCGGAAGTGACACATTACATGAAGCTGCTAACAGTTTTCCTTGAAAAAAATGGTATTATTTTAATTTTAGAAATAAATGCTTCAAATAAAAGTTTTAGAGAATTAAATTCTGCGTCTAGCACATTAAGAATTTTTAAATTAGCCTTTTGCATAAGCGAGATATCTAAATTTAAATAGTATATATTTTGTGTGTTTTTTTTAATTAAGTTTGCTATGGATTAGAACAAAAAATAAAAAATAAAAGATTTTATGTCAAATATGTGCAATTACAAAAATATCTATAGTTTAATACGCGTACAAGGAAGTCATGTGGTGTCCACATCAGATTTTTAATTTTGCATCGACGAAGTATATTTGTTCTGTTTTATGTTATCATTCATCTTAAAATCTGTAAGCAATATAAATACATTTCTACTTACTTTTGTGCAATATTTAAGGTTAGAATATGAATTGTTGTCTATGAACGTTAAATTAAAAACTTTGATAAAAATATCGGTTTTTAAAACAAATAATCCATTTCAATATTACTAACCATACTGTTCTATTAATCTGCTCTGCTAAAATTGATCAAATGTTTGCAGTAAAACCTGATGTATCGTACTAATAACTTCGAATATTAGTGTAATATAATACGAAAAATAATATAGATATATGTCAAACAACAAATTCTGAAATACTCATTCATAACATGTATATATCTACATCGTGAAATATATCATTATGAATGACAGCTGTCAATCTAGATGTTCATTTTTGCGCTGAGTGTACGGCAAAGCACACATCAAGTGTGTAAAATGAGTATTTCGCAAAGTTGCTGCAACAAATTCAAATTTCAAGAAAATATTTTATATACTTATTCTCATCTAAATGAAGGAACAAGTAGTGCAGAATAATCTCACAACATTCTACTTTTTGATATGTACAATATAAAGAATGTGGAATTTCTATAAAACAAACAAATTTGAATTGATATGCAGCAGGTCAAGATATCAAAATTTCGAGTCTGAATTTCTCAAAAATGGCGAGTACGATTTTGTTTAAAAAATTCTGTATATTTAAGAATATGGTCCTCTATAACATATACAATTTTTATCCAATTTGAATTTGTAACTTTTAAAGAAAAAACAAAAATATCCGAAAAAGCCTGCTTTTGAGCGTTTTTTCGCATGTTTATTTTTTTTTCTCAAAAGTTACAAATTCAAATTGGATAAAAATTGTATATGTTATAGAGGACCATATTCTTAAATATACGAAAAAATTTAAAGAAAATCGTACTCGGCATTTTTGAGAAATTCAAGTCCATTTTTGAACCGTTTTCTATCAATTATTTGTACATAAATTTAATAATATGTATATTATTACTACACCTTGAAGTATTGGCTTTAAGATTATGTATAATTCATCGTAAGTTTCATTCATAAAAACAAAGATATCTTATTTGAAAGAGATCAAGTCAGATCAAGTGTTCTGCAGCTAACTTAAGATTTAATTAAGCGGATGCTTCACCTTAAATATGTTCTATACAACCAGTGTTTAAAAAAAAAACTTTCCAGCATTTATCAATTTTCTGCAGCATTCTGCAGTAAATTTTAATTTATATAATGAAATCAGATGCAAATATTTATAAATTATAATATTAAATTTTCTTTATTGGTATTCTTTTTCATCACAGTTGATAATTGCAACATTTTTGTTTTTATAATGTTAATAATTTGCGATTACTTGTACATAGTGCCGTAGATAGTGTTGCCAGAAAATCAGCTTTTGCTGGATTTTTTTACTTAAAAAGTTTAACTTTACGGCATCTCCAGCATTCTGTAGTATATTTAAATTTAATTGTGACAGAACTGTTACACAAGCGAAATTAAAGTAAATAAATTTTCATGGTTAATTCATTCATTTTTTCTTGTTCACCTGATGATGGTCTAGTCGACCGAAATACGTATTGTAAAATAAACTTTACATTATTTGAAACTAACCTAGTGTTTTTTAATTTAATTTTATTATAAAATGTTTCAACGAGAACCGACAGTTAAATCTATCGAATTTATCATTCATTTTTATTCATTACTCTAATCGATCAGTCTAGTGTGCTTCAAGCAACATGTAATTATTTTTGCGAGTATCGGAAAAGTTATTTACAAATTACCAACATTCTAATAACAAAATTGTTGCAAGTAATCAACTGGGATGAAAGACAATACAACATTTATCTGATTTCATAATTATATATACATATATACCGAGTGTCTACTTTTTTTCCGAACATAGGAAATTCAATGTTAATTTAGTGATATCTCTTTACCTATTAATTTTAGAACAAAAGTGTACTGTAAAAAAATGTTCAGAATAAAAAACTGCATTCATAGAGTATAAGTTTGTTGTTCAATTGTTTCTTATATCCGCGTTAGAAGCAAAAGAAAATACACGCTTTAAAGCAATTATCAGAGTGCAATTTCCGCGTATTTTTAAAATTCTATGTTTCGCGTTTAGTTGTACAGCCAGTATATATTATTCTAGCGAAAAAAGCTTGAAATAAATGTCGTAGAGCATAAAATTCAATAAACAGAATAAATTGTTCATGCTTTATAACGGCAGAAACTAAATTGAAAATGTTGGAAATTAGCTTCAAGCTTGAAAATGAAATAAAGTCGTCAGAAGAAAAATAATTTTGAATGATTAATTTTTGTGATAGATTGTAGTAAAAGAAATATTCTTTTTATAAATGTGTTGATGATCCTTAAAAAGGACTGTTGTTGTTTGTTATTATCAATAACATTAAATGTTTTTATTGTATTTTAAATTTAATACAGTATAAAATCAGAATTATCTTAAATTAAGTGCTTAAATAAATCTCCATTATTTGCAGACAAAATCCAAGTCTTTAATAAAAATTGCGTTGCATATTTTTTAATTATCGGTTTGTAATTTTTCTGCATTCTTCCACAATTTTTCGTTTTAAAGATTTTGCATTTGCATGTCAGTTTTGTAGATATGTATTATTTTTTATATGTCCCCATAAAAAAAGTAATTTGGAACAAATCCGGGAATCGTGTTGGCTAGTTTACTGGATCACCGCGTCATATTCAGCAATTTGGGAAAGATTGATTTATTAATGTTTTAATTTTATTTATAAAATGAGTAGGACAGCCACCCTGCTGAAAGCAAATCATATTTTCCCCTGCAATATTATTAATAGCAGGTTCAATGTCGGTATGGAGTAATTCAATATAGTTCTCTGAATTTAGTGTGTCATCAATAAAAAAGGTCCTATAATATAGGGCACCTAACATTCCAACCCAAACGTTAACAATTTCACAATATAGAGAATGGTTATTTGAAACTAAATCTTAAATTTCTTTATGCCAATTACGAAAATTTTGAACATTTGGTTCTCCATTAACAATAAATGTGGATTCATCAGAAAAGCAAATATTCGTGATAAAATTTCTGTCCGCATTCGCCATTTCCATTATCGTTTCGCAAAATATCACGCGGTTTACTTTATCGTGTTCAAAAATTTCTTGATGCCGAGAAAATTAAAAAAAAACTTGTATTTATGTTTGTTTTTTAATATTTTCAATAAACTGACATTAGAATTACTCGATATCGAAGCTAGAACATTTATTTCGTTAAAGTAATCTTCAACCTAAATTTCTTCTTCTGGTTCAACATGTAATTGTTTTATAACTGTAGCATAGATGGAAGTTATTTGTAAAATTTAATCTGCTTGATTATTTTCAAGCAAATATTATACTCTATGTTTTACTACTGTTTATGTCATTCTACTTCTATGATTTTGTTTAACAGACTATTCAGACCTTTTTCATTGTTAGCCATTATTACTGTGACGTCTGGATATTCACCATTTTTCTCCTACCTTCCCCTCTTTGTCATTTTCTACCGTGTTTAATATAGCTTCTGTTATTATTTGCATACCTTTATTTACGAATATTTATATACTTATTTGATCTGGTCCTATAGCTTTATACTTTTTTGTCTTTTTTAATGCTTTTTCTATTTCTCCTTTTAAGATACTGTTTCCATTATCATTATTTTTATCTTTTCCCCTTCTATAGGGACCGTGCGCGAGAACAACTAGCGCTGCGCAACGGCAGTTTTCTAAGTAACAACGGGAGTCCGCGAATCTACTGTGCAAAAGAAAGCGTATTCATTATGGCAACCAAAGATAATAGAAACGGAAATAGTAATTGTTGCGTTGTCGGGTGTAGTAATACCTATGGTAATACGACAAGCGGTGTTAGTTTTTATAAATTTCCACCTAATAATAATGTAGGAAACATTAGACGTCAACAATGGATTGCTACTGTAAAACGCCAAAAGTATGTAACTGTTTAAATTTTGTTACAAACTTTTATAAAATCAATAGTCGTACGTACATATATTAATAATTAAATAATATACCAACATTTTCATAAAGTATTAATTTACTTTTTTATGTTTTTGTTTACGCAATGCTTAGATGGTACACCGTGGATTCCAACAAAATATATATTATATTATAAGCTGTATAATGTATCATATTTTGACTCACATTTTCAATCATGTAACTTAAAATATATTCAATTTGATATCTGTTAACAATACTAAATACACTATTAACAATTCTGTCTGCTTCTGTTTTCGCATCTTCCTGAAGAACTTTTTTTTAAATCGCAGTTTATATCTTTATATAAAATGCTAAAAACATCTAACACCTTACTGTCCCACTTTCGGCGAAGTAATTTTTGGAAAAAGATCCTGAAATCTTTTGCCTTTGGAATATTTTTCTTTGATATAACTTGCTGGCTTCTTCCATTCGCATGGTTTATCAGTTTTCGATGTTATGGGATCATAATTAATATACATAAACAAAGCTGCGATATGTTTGCGTACTGCTCCAGCGCCAGCTGAACAATTACACGTGACATTATTTACTACTCTCCCTTGATTCAACTAAAAAAAAGCATTATCGTAATATATTGCTAAATCAAAAGTATTTCATAATTATTGATTAATATTTGGAGTGTGTAGCCAAAAAATTAATTAATAATCGTAAATATAAATATTCGTTTTGGTTCACAAATACTAATAAGGGTAAAATAAAATTATTTTCAACAAAGTCAACGCTCACGCGACGCCGGTAATTTTGTCTTGATGTGTCAGAGCAATTTAATCAAGGTTTACAAAAAGATGTTTTGTTTTCAGTTCAAATAAACTTAATAACAATAATAATACTTACATATAATTTTACAATATACGGTGCTTGGTTTATTGATGTTTGTCTGATTATATTTGATGTAATAAATGTTTCATGCGGACTAACATTTTCAATTACGTTCAAAACATGACCGCTTTCAAAAAGGTTTTTGCCTTTCTTTAAACTTGATTGCGGTAATTTATCATAAAAAAATTTCCAAATCCACATTTAATTATTTTGTAGACCATTTCTCTCCTCTTTCACGTAGAATAATTAGAAATCACTTCCCGAAACACTCCAGTCCAATACAATTGTAATGCTATCCGCGCGGCAGGTCTCCCGTCGCTTAGTGGTGTTGTCGCCGCTAGAGCCGAATTTGGCGCTGGCGCTCATTTCGCGCACGGTCTCTATAGCCCTCATCGTTATATATTCTTTTAGAAAACCGTTTAAAAAAGTAGGCTTTTGCGCATGTAATTGGGTGCGCAAAATAGTCTATACAACAAAATATGATTATCGCACTCCTTACAAATAAAAAGTATATATTTTTAAATATTTAAATTAATAATACAATTTATGGGGTAGGTGGCTCAGTGGTATGGAATCGGCCTGTGGATCTTGAGAACCCTAGTTCGGTCCCCACAGGCGACAAACAATTTTCACCAATTTAAATCTACCCAGTGGCTCCCCCTCCACTAATATATTTGAAGGCCGTGATTTGACGGCTGGTAACCGCATTTCACGCGAGATCTGTTTATGGCAGAGTGCCACAGACAGTAATTGGTAAAAGGCGTGATGATATATTTATTTATTTATTTAATAATACAATTACTGCATCCCAGTCATTGTCGACTATCTAGCTAATAAGATATAATTGCGTGAATTTTATTATACATAATACTCGTATTTTGTTCAGCATCAGTTATGATTTTCTCCGTTGTGAAATTTTCTCCTAAAACCTTCTGGCCACTTCCAATTTATATTTTAATCTATTTTCAATATATCTACACAAGTGGGTATTCATCCACCATGACGTTTTAGACTTGTAAAGTCAACTCCTGCTTCCACACGTAATGTTGCCGAAGTTCTTCTAAATTAATGTCCCGTATAAAGTATAGTATCTAGTAGCTTCAGGTATTTATCAATTTCAAAAGGAATTTTGCCTATGTTATTAACTCCTATTGATTGTTTTGTATATGTGCTGCTCCAGGAATATAATTTATAAAAAAAACGCCAATGTTTATAATTGGTAGGTCTCCGATTGGAATATTTTCGATATAATAATAATAATAATAATAATAGCCTTTATTGAACCCTTTTTTAAATAAATGGCATTGTTAATAATTGTAAATGTCCATTCTGTCTTGGTCTTCGTAAAAGGAATCTGTATTATTAATGCATTACCAACAACATCTTGTATATCATCTATTGACATGTTTATTAATTCCTCTCTTCGACATGAGCCAGCAACACCGAATATTAGCACGATCTACAGAAACAGATAAATTTTAAGTTAAATTTACATATTAATTTGTTTATTTAATTAATTTTTTAAAGTTTTAACACTTAGAGTAGTTTTCAACATTAAATTGTGGGACCAAAGTGTAGATAAGCGAAAACGCGATCTTCGAGAAACCGCGCATGCAACAGGCGGGCGCCCTCTGTTCCCGGCTAGTACGTTTAGCGTCCGACCTGCCTGGGGTCAAACGTGTCGATAGCGGGAACTCTTCAGTGAGACTGTTAGGCAAGCAATGATAGAGCGGTTAGCGCTCGGGCGGCCCGCAGCGGACGAGCACCCTTAGGTGCTCGTGGGATAGCAATGATAGCGCTGATGACGGACTGCGGTTTGCAGTAGGCCGTGGCAGCAAGCGAGAACCCCTTGGTGACGACTGGTGGGCTAGCAATGCTAGCGCGGATGGCGGTCGGAGGGTCTGTCGATAGACCGTAGCAGCAGGCGGCCTGAACGGTGAAAGTCGGAAAATAAATAATAATGTTGTAACAGGATGAGCGATGGCCAATTCTGACAGAATCACAGCTGATCAGTAGCTGATCTTGGTCGAAATCAAGATGCTGTTCTTGGATAAAACGTCGTGTTTTATACAGGTAAGCACCGCCCCTCGATCCTTGATGCTAAACAGAAATCAGAACATATTTCGTGTAATTTCTAATTGTTTCTCCGTCTCGTTCGTACAACAAAATAGCTCGTGCGATAATATACTACTTTGCGCACTTGTTATATAAATAACTATTTCCACACTTCAATATTTCTTTTTTCTCCATAGTCTTCTCTGTCTCTTTAATCAGATGCCCTCCACCTGCAACAAATTTCTTCTGTCCTATTTCTTTAATTTTGTTGTATAAGTCATACGCTTTCTACCTCTGTACATATTTCTTCCACCCATATTTCTTTTGCTTCTTTTACATTCTTTTTTATTCTTATATTTATTTCTTTATATTTCATCGTGTTCTTTACTTTTCTGCATTTCTCTATTAAGGATATTTCTTCCGACATCAATTTTTGTTCTTTCTTTCTACTTTTGCATGTGCTATGAATTTTTCTGTTGCTTCCAATAATGCTCTCTTTAAACTTTGCCATCTTTCTTGTATGTTCCTACTTTCCTTATTACTATACTTTTCATATACTTCTGGTTGAAATTTTTCTTTTAAATCTCTATCATTTATTATTATTTTACAGTCTTTTTGCATACTTGTTTCTTTATCTCTACCATTTATTTTCTTTCTTACATTTGCTACAAAAAAATTGTGGTCCGTGTCGCCATCTGCACCTGAATATGTTTTCACGTCTACTACCTTTCCTGTACCTTTCGTTTATTGTAATGAAATTAATTTGTTTTGTCATCTGAACTTTTCCATGTATATAATCTTTTTTGATGCTTTTTAAACCATGTATTATTATTTAACTGTTACCTTTCCACCAGTCTACCTATTTGTACCCTCTTTCATTTATTTTTCCCAATTCCCATTCGCCTACAGATTGGGTTTTCATTCATCTTCCTTCCTTAGCGTTTAGATTTGCGATGACCAAGATTAATTCATCTTTCTTGCATAAATATTTCGCCTCATCTAGATCTTTGTAAAATATTTCATTATCATCTTCTGATACTTCTGCTGTTGGGGCATATATTTCAATTATGATAATGTTTTATCACTGTCTTTTACTCTGCATCATATGACTATCTGAGATTGGTATGAATCTCATGAACTTATCTTTATCACTTAGTGTTATTGCTACTCCTCTTCGGTGTAGCTAGCCTCCTGAAGTCACTATTGTGTACCCAATTTTCGTTATTTTTCCTGCTTCTTTCATATGCGTTTCACTTATCCCTAATATATTCTTGTTTAATGTTTTTATTTCTAGTAAAATACTATCTACCTTTCCCAGGTGAAGTAGTGATCTTACATTCCACATTGCTATTCTATATTTGGTTTGAACATGCTTTGTTTTCTAATTTGCTTATAAAGTCATGTCCTTTCTGGGCTTATTAAGACAGTGGTGAGCTTTTCTCTTTTGTCTGTTCCGAAGAAATATTTAAAATTTCTATCCTTTATATTTACCTTATGCTCGGTCGTCAATTCATTTTCAGTCGAGGTAGATGCTTGTATCATATCTGTTGTTCCTTTCCTGCTAAAAAAGCTTCAGGTCTTTGTTTAATCATATTTCTTCTTACGTAATGATCCAATTTCTTACTTAGATTATTAATTATCTCTTGCGGCATCTTGTTGTCAGTCTTCTTTTCGCTTGTCTACTCTTCCTCATTTCCATTAGTTCCGTCCTCTTCCTTTGATTTTCCTTTTGCTCTTTTCCTATCAACATCTACTGTTATTTTATCTTGTCCAATAAAGGACTTTTTTCCTGCTTGTTTCAGCTTATTCAGCTCAGGTAGTACTTCGTTCCGTTTTTATAGAACTTTTCCTGTATAGTCTTCTTCGGTGATACAAGCTTCTACCGCGACTGAAAATGAACTGACGACCGAGCATATTACTAAGTAAAATATAAAGGATAGAAATTAAAAATATTTCTTCGGAACAGACAAAAGAGAAAGACTCACCACTGTCTTAATAATATATGTATATGTATAAACAGAATTACTTTTACGTGCTTTGTAACGACAGAAAGTAAATATGAAAATGTCGAAAATTACGTTGAAAATATTGATAGCCATGGAATTGAACAAAAAAATAAATAAATGCTTGGCGTTTTCTCTGTCAAAACATTAACGTTTGACGTTGTGACAGAAAAAATATCAATGTTTGACGTTAGACCCTGATAATGCTATATCCAGTATAGTACAATTTTAAAAATTGATTTTTTTCGCTGATTGTGTAAGCCATATTTCTTCCAACGTTGACATTTTATCTGTTTTATCTCTTTCGCAATAATTTGAGTTAAATAGAATAATTATCTAATTATAATACTTATATATCTTAGTCATTTGTTAATAACTTAAATCTGTATTTCAAATATTCTTTATTTTTTAGAGCCCAAATTCCATAATATTCTATGGGATAAATTAGTATTAATTTAAGAATTTGCAACCTTACCCTATTAATTTGAATTAAATGTAATGAGTACAATAAAAATGTTACTCGTATAGTTGACTTAGTTATTTATTAATAAGGTAATAGCAAATATTTTATTTTTTCAGTGTGGTTAGATTATTCTAAAGATCTAAATGATGATAATAATGTGTTAAACAACAGGTTTAATTCAGTTACTCGGGTTCACTTTCAACTATTAAAATCGGGAAAAATATTCATGAAAATATAATTTTATACATATACTACTTTTTGGCAAAATAAAATGTTGGATTCTGCTCGTAAAGTTGAGATAAAAACTTTTAAAATAATATAGAAGTAATTAATAATCATTTTTAGAACATAAAGAGATGCAAATTGGGTGTAAAATATTCGCATAATTACATAATTTGCATAGCGGATCTCTATACTTATTCTTTAACACAGGACACATATTATAATAAATACACATTACTTTTTCACGTACTAATTTACTTAGAGATGTAAAATACATGATTTGCGTAATTCACAAGTAAAAAATAAATTATATAACTTAAATAGTTAGTCTCAAGATGTATTAATAAAAGATCTATTAAAATTATAATTAAATATAAATAGTATGAAAATTCTTGGCAGTTGGCACAATATATAAAATTCTATCCCTAAACAATAAAATTCTATTATACAACTTTTACACAAAACACAAAAAAATAACACATTAGCAAACACTTTAAAAAATCATTTTTCAGTATGTGTATGGGCAAGAGATCTTTTTTAAAATACTCAAAAACAAAATAATTATTCAAAACCACATTAAAAATAAATTAAACAACAAATCAGTACAAGTAGTTCTTGGGCGGTTCTTTAATGGGTTCCGCGCATGTTCCGTAGTTTTTCAGGATGACCGTCGACCTCGATCTGCAATTCTCAATCTCCAAGAAGCAGCTGTTACTGTAAGTCTTGTCGTCGCTGCCACAAACTGGGTCATAGTAAGTGGGACAGATCTTCTGACAGCCTTTGAACACGAAGCCAGATAAACACCTTTTCATCGGCACCACATAAATGTGTTTACTGTAACATATTTACAATTCATTAATACAATAGAGTCAAATATATTATGTGCGGTCTACTTGCATGATCTACTAATTGAAAAATTATAATTATAATTTTGTTTACATAATAAAATTCAATTACTTTCCCACCAGTTAATTTGAAAATATTTTATTTGCACCTAACTATATTACGTAGGTGATAAGTACTACCCTTTTGTTTTTTTAAATAAATATTATTGGCGAAATTAAATTATTTAATTAAAAAATCAAACGGAAATGAAATTGAAATATTTCTAGTATCTATATATAAATTACATGATAATAGTTTGGATTAAATATAATACTAACCCGCAATTATCTCGTTTCATTTCACACTCGTTTCTGTAAAATTTATTGTCTGATCCACAAACAAATTGTTTTTCTTCACCACAGATTTCATTACATAGTGCTGTGGTTCTGCAATGATGTGAAGGCACGGCTACAACCATTTGACCGCAAGTATCTTTCTGGAGTTGACACAGTGACCTACAATATAAAGCAGAACATGTACATGCGATACTTGTATGTCGTGTCGGCTATTTATGACACTGTATAGGAAACATCGCAAATAAATATGCTTCCAGCCAGCATCCAGTTATCTGTGTCCACGTGCTGCACGTTTTATTATTTTCGACAACTTGCAGCAATTTGACCTTGGGTGCATAATGTCTTAATTGGCTGAAACAGCTTCTTCGACCTGTGCAAGGTTGACTGGTTCTTGGATTTTTAAAACTGTTTTTCTGTATTCCATTGCACGCGTTCTTAATGTACCACATTCGTTTTATTTTCAACGTGTTTACATTATTTTAGGAAAGAATTGTATTAACAGCAGGTCGGACTTAACGAGTTAAAACTTTATGATATTACCCTTCCTTACATAAATTCCAAGACCTCCACAGTTCATGCGAACTAAATAAAACTGCAACCTCCACAGTGCATCGTTATATATATATATATATATATATATATATATATATATATATATATATATATATATATATATATATATATATATATATATATATATATATATATATAGATATGTACTCGTAGGTATAACTAACACAGTTTATGTTAAAATAAACATAATAAATGATATAGTAAATTTTTTTTCGTAATACTTGTTATTAAGTTGTTTAGAACTAATATTATTAAGTTGTGTGATTATTAAAGGTAATCATACCTGTAGTTTTTAACTAAAGTTAATTTATATTATGACAGAAAAATTCTGATGACGCCTGGATTCGAACCAGGGACCTTCCGCATACCGGGCAGAGATACTAACCGCTACACCACGTCACCTGTGTTCGAAATATGGCAGCAACTGAATTTTTTGTGTCACAGTGTCTAAGTGTAACTTCGTTCCGAGAGACTCCTATATAGGCATTGACAACCGGGTTCGTCTACAGTGACACAGTTTTTGATTTGTTTAGTTTAATAGATTAATTAGATGGAATAAATGTTATGTTAATAGTATTTATGCCTCATTAGTGGTTTCTTTCTGTATGTAAGTACGGAAAAAAACTAAATATATAAAAAAATATGTATAAATCTATAACTATATTCATTAATTGCATCCTCCGCCACCCAAATACACATAAATTTGTAACATTTGCAATTAAATCAAATATTATATATTTACATTTCCATGCAGATGCTTGAATATACCGTGTTTCCATATAGAAATAATTTTTATTCTTTACAAATCTAAAGTGTCCATGGAGCCGTTATGGTAGCCAATTGCATATGACAACATGAAATAATGAAATATTGATATGAGTTGAAACTGGGAAAATAACTGAAAAGTTGGTTTTAAGACTTTTTATATTCTCAACTGCAAATGCATATGATAATATCCACAAACCTTAGTTACAAGATTACTTCATTTTAATGCCGCAAATTACAGAAATTATTTTAAATGTTTCGAGAAAATTTAGTTACCTATGATTTTTTGTGACAACTGTCTGTTTACTATAAATATTATATATATATATTAATTAGTAGACGTTTTTATCGACAGATTTTAATTTATTTCTCTAATTACATTAAATATTATCATCATTAATAGACTCTTTTGAAGTAGTTAAATTAATTTCTTGAATTTCTGGCATTAAAATGAGATAATCTGTATTAAATTAGGTGTGTGGAAAGATTTAGTATTGCCAATTGTAATTTGATACGAAAATAATTGTCTACTCAGATAATTTTGATTGTCACAAAACCGATTTACCATATTAAACATCTGTTTTTTTATTTATTTGGGTTATGTATAATAAATTCCATACATATTTTTTAATAGTGTAGCAAATTTCTTTTTTATTTAGTTTAATGAACACTAAATTAGTAATCTAATATTTTTCGTCTTGTAAATTCCACAGTGCATCTTTTTTTAATAATTATATTGGCTCCAAAATCCCTGAGGACACTCGCAACGCGAAGTTTGCGAGACCTTAGATATGCCGCTGACAGCATGCAAGTTCCGATATAGAAATATAATGAAACGAAATAATATTTTATTTCTTACCTATAAACGTTTCCATCAGATCCACAGACAGGATTTTCTTCTTCCGAGCAGTCAGCAGGACAGTTAGTTCTTTGCTGTTGCAGCCCAGTACAGTTGCCTAGATGCGCCAACTGCACACCTTTGAGACATGTGGCAGTGCTCAAAGCGCATTGATTCTGATAAGTTTTGGCGTCTGTACCACAGACAGGATCAGATTCAGTGCCGCACTTTGTCTTCAAGCACTTTGTCATTTTCGGGCGACACTTTTCAAAGTCAACTCGACTGACTTTTCTTCTATTCTGGGAACTAAAAATTTTAACACCAATTTGTGAATGTAAGTTCGACAAATGGCTTTTGGACGTTTTTATATTGTACCCGCAGTTGAGGAGTTTCAACTCGCATTCTGAAGCGTAGACGAAGCCGTCAGAACCACACGTTGGCCGCTCTTTTTCCCCTTCGCAAGATGTCGGACATGAAGCCGTAGTTGCATGTCTTTCTTGGCTCTGGCTCAAGCAGAATGACATTGGTACTTCGAATACATGTTTTCTAAATACATGCAAATGAACATAAATTAGTACAGACTTTATTAGAAAAGCTGGAAAAAATGTATAAAAATTAAATGAAATATTTATGTTGTCTTACCCACAGTTCTTGCTCTTCATTCTACAAGCGTTGGCATAAATCTTTCCATCAGAACCGCAAGTGGGTTTAGCGTTTCTCCAACAAGATTCCCTGCAGTGCCTTGTCGTTTGGCAATATTTTTTATTTGTGCGTACCACTCCTTGCCTACAAGAATATTGCATTAATCTTTTAAGCCTTATACATTGTTTTTTAATACAAAACAAATCTTGAACATTGTCATGTTCTACGTTGACAAATTTACACAAAAATATCTATTTTGTTGTATGTAATGTTGCTTTGTTTATAAATCTATTTAATATCAAGCATATATAAATCCAAATTTAGAAATCCATTTATTAAATTATAGTACAAGTTTTTAATATTATATGAGCTTATGCGATAACTTCCGGTTGAGTTCAGAAATAATATTAAAGGATCAAATTTAAAAAAAATTAATAGAATTAAAAATGTTTTTAGTTTCGTGAATTATGATTTAATTATACTAAAACAAGATATTTCTTCCCTTGTTATATATTTATTGACTCAATCTTGCAGCTTAAAATTATTAATTCAAGGATTCCTAATTATTTATTTTATTAATTAAACAAATAACTTTTAACTTCTCCTATTGTTATGCAAGCGTGTAGGTACTAAAGGTATATAATTTAATGTGTTAGATCAACAAGTGGGGTAGCACGAAACCCAGCAGATATTACAGAATGTTCCAATTTTCTCTAATTTTTCTTTTATAAATATAAGGTGAATGAACATATCACTCGGTTTTAACTGACTCATATTTATTTACTTATTATTTTACAGTCTGATTCTTAAAGGAGTTTTAGCTAATCTTGAATTTTTGATTAATCTTATTCTAATCTGATATTAAAAAGTTACATCAAATAATATTCTAAAATTAAAATGATAATATGATATATTAATATTTATGTACTTAAATTAGTCCTAAAGACCAAATCAAAATTCAAAATTACCTAAAATTTTGTTGAGACTTGGAAAGTTAAATTTTTCTCTTAGAATACTTACTACTTCGGTCGCAATTCCATCTCGAAAGATATATACAAGAAATAAAATGCCTTACCCGCAAGTGAGAAGTTTCATCTGGCACGTATTCTTGTACACATTGCCATCAGATCCACAAATGGGCCCATCGACGGGCGCTTGATCACAACTGACGGGGCAGTTTTCACGATGCGCGGATATGTTGTTGCATGATCCCAGGTGTGACAAATCGATGCCTACGCGACAGACTTCCACCTGGAGCATACAGCGGTTGAGGTACGTGCGCCCGTCCGTGCCGCACACTGGGTCCTTGTCGGCAGTACAGCGGTGGTCGCACTTCGATCCTTTCGCTCGGCTGCAGAGACTATGGTCCGGAGATAAATGGATACCTAGCAAATTTAAATACATGTTTAAGAGTCCGTTTATCATTGCTCAGATAATCTGTGAGATGAATTAAAAAATGGCCGTGAAATGAAAATGCGTACACATCTATACGTATTCATAAGCATAAGCTGCCTGTAATCGGTGTTGTTCTTTGCTGACAAATTTTTGTAATGAAGTTCCCTAAAAAAACTGCAATAATTAGAAAGAATTTTAGGTAGGTATAACTAATCATTCTCATTCGGCGGATAGATTCGTACCCATACCAATATTAACAAATAGTTCAGTCAAAAATTCCGAATTAAAATGTGACTAATTAATATTTGGAGACATTTGAATTATTTTGATATATTGACATTTAAACTAAATTAAATATACATAAATTATTTGAATTTACGCATGTAAATTTTCATGTGATTTAAAATAAATCATTGTATAATGTATTTTAAGAATTTCAGTACAGGAGTTATACCGTAACGAAGGAGAATGTTTTGTAATAGATATGTTATAATTGTAATGTAATTATATACGTTGTATTGACTACTATTTACTGATAAGATATTATTTTTACTTAGGTGTTTGCTAAATGAGTTATTTAACACTTTATCCAAGCATTGATAAACGAACTCCAAGAAAGGTTGTTTTTAAAGAGAATATTTGCATAATAGTATATTGTTGTGACCCCTAAAGTATTATTGAAAGAATTAATGTAGAATGAATAATTATCTCTATTCAATCAATGTAATTTAAATCCTGTAAATCAAGAAAGTACATAGTTATAATTATAATTTTTCAATAGTAATAAATTAAAAAAAATATATTTCAATTACAAATACTGTTTAAAAACTGTTTCTGTAATTTAGATATTCAATATACATAATATGGTATATACAGAAGATATTTGAAATTCTTAAAAAATTTATGTACTACTTTATATAGTAGGAATAAATATAATGTTTTAACATTTAAATTATTTTAAAGAAAATGTAATGTTTATGTAAAAGTGCTAAAAGTTTGATAAAAAGAATGAAATGTAGTTTCATTGTAATTATTAAAGTTCAACTAATAATTATTATTTAATTAATAAGATCAATAATTACTGATAGTGTTCATTTTAATATAAATAATAAATGAAATAATCTCCACATGCCAATATAATTTTATAACATGTCTTTTTTCAATAGGATGGAAATTCATCCTTAATTATGTACAGTGCCGCATTACAGAAACGTAATTTTAGTAATCTAACAATTTGTGGTCATTAAATCTTCTAAAGGAAACTGACTATTTTTTACAAAATGATTTACGTCACATTACATTTAAAATAAAATAAAATACGAGATATTCTTATCAATAATCCAATTATTTGTTTATTTCATAATTGCCTAATCAAGGTAATGCGTGTAGCTGGAAGTGATTAAAATGTTATTTACAGGAAATGCATCCAATTATTGTGGTCAGTTTGTATCTCGTGTTATTCCTTCAGCTAATCAAGCTGCGATTGTCTTAATATCAGTATTAGATTTAAATTGTCGTCAAATGAATAAGACAAAGAGGCTTTACACGTATCACGTACACCAGTTTGATGTAATTACGGGATTTGCATTTGATTTGAACGCATTACTGCGATTAATTTAATATTATGCAACAGTTATTTAAAAATTTTTCTTGCATATATTAGCCGATTAGCTACTAAGTGTAATTACGATTATTACGTATACAACTACATATTTTTGAACTAAAGAATTATAAGATATAAACACAATTGGTCAGAAAAATAAAAATTTCCAATTTAAAAGGTTAGAATGGATTGGCTGATCGTGTCACGTGTTAATTGATGAGGAATAAGATAGTCGGAATTCGGACAATAAATAATCAAGAACTCATGATATTTTTCGTTAACGTTTCGGTTCATTTATAACCATCCTCAGAACTTTACCAATATCATATCTTTACAATTCCACAATGGTCCGAATTCCGACTATCTTGTTCCTCATTTAAAAGGTTATAATTTATTTTAGGTATCAACACATAATTTGAAAATAAATGGTCGCAATAGTGATATGGTTGCAGTAAAAGCATGATATAGGTACTGTTATCGTTTTATAAATATTTTTTCTACAACTGTCAAAAAATATTCATTTTTTACACTAATATCAACACGCGAAGTACGTGATTTTTTCATCATTTACATTACCATGACAACGGGTATTTTGTACATTACTTTGCACCCTAGACCGCAAAATGAGTATTTTGTGCACTGTTTCGCGTTTTAGTGTACAATATGGGTTTCTCGCGTACGTTCCCAAATAATTTTTTGTCGTGTTCCATTAGTTACAACACATCAATAGTATCAAATTCTTATTATTGTTGATTGTTTTCCTTGCTTTAATAAATCTATAATTATTATATTATTCCTTATTTACAGTTGTAGAAAAAATTTTGTTTCTATTTCGTGGGCAAAATTCTTGTTTTTTGGCGCGTTTGAATGACATTTTTGTCTCGATCTCCACTAAAAGTAACATTCTCACGCGCAACAAAAAAACTACTCATTTTGCGCACTTAATACAAAAATAACTATTATGTACATTCTAAAAAAAATAAAAAATACATAAATATAAATTTGTATACATTTTCGTTAAAACCGATAGTGATACAAATTGTTTAGTACGATAATTTTTTGAGCTCTTTTATCTAATTTACCTTTTCTTATTGAGATTTTTTTTGTAATGAAATAAAATAAACGAAACATTCTTGGTAGTCTACATAATCACGATAATATACAATATTTATATTTCATAAAACTCTTACAAATTTTTGCACCGGTATTTTGACAGAATTTAGCAATTGTTTTTGTTGTTATTAGAAACTAATTTTTTTTAATAATAAGTTTAATAATTAATCTGATTTTAATGAAAAATTGCTTTATGAATAAATAAATATGTTCGTAAGGTTACTTACCTTTCCCGCAAGTTTTCTTCCTTAATTCGCAGAGGTTCGGATAAATAACGCCATCCGTGCCGCAAACAGGTTCCCCCAGTCCTAGCGGTGGACAAATCCTAGGACACGTCGAGTCTCGCACCGAGAGACATTCTACAACAAAGAAGAAAAAGTTTGAGCGTCACTGGTTTTAGCACGAACTCAATATGTTATGTATGTAAATCTTGAACAGCAGGAACTCTCGATAAAGCGCTGTAGGACGCCCGAAAATGATTGACAATATCTTTATTAAGTTAATTCGATATGTCAGCTGTGGCTGCATGAGAAGCTACAACTTTGATATTCTGAATCCGGTTGTTTGTGTTCAACATACTTGTTTCTGATTGAGACGCCATGTAAATGAATAAACTATCAGTTTTTATTTATTTTATTAACAAATGATATTTTTTATCTATTTATATTGTAATATTTTATTGATATGAATGTAAGATACCTACATTTCATTTACATGTGTCAATCACGAATTGCATTTTACAAGTTGACAAATTGTTTCTTAAGTATTTTGCATATTTTATTGCCGTATCAATAAATACGCTAACAAGATAGCATTTAAGATTAATTACTTGCATTTAATTTAGTTTTGTGGAAAATACCATTTATGACGAACAGATTTCAACGTCCACCTGCATTACATTTACAAGTATTTTAGAAAGTAAATAAATCCGAGTAATTACTTCGCTTCGAGCTTAAATACAGAATCAGTCTAGTAATCAATAATTATCTTAAATACCGCATCCTGTTTTTATAAAAATTACCATATTGAATGTGAAACCACGAAACATGTAAGTTTACATTATAATCATTTACTTTTATTATATATTTATCTGCAACAATTAGCAATGTATCTAATCCTTTTCTAAGTAAACTATTTCAAGGTTAGAAAAAGATCGATTTGATCTATACTACATAATAAATTCTGAATATAGATATACAGAGTGTTTCTATACTTGATTAAACAGAGTTTACCTATATATTACATGATATACTGAAAACAGAACAAAATGATTTTTTTAATTCGCAAAAGTAAGTGCACCTTATTAAGTAATTATTTTAGTGCCACTGGTTTAATAATTATTTTTAATTTTTAAGTAATTAAATTACAATCATTGTAAATTCTACACTAATTAGTTTATACCTTATATTGTATTATATAAATAATTCTAGTGTTTACAATTTGTTGAAGAAATTATTACAAATGTGGTAAAAACTATGTTCTGCCGTTATCAATACATCATGTAATATATACTCTAAAAGTTTGATCATGTATTTAGTTGGCATACACGTATAATTTGAGTAAAAACAGATTTTTTATAAAGTATCCAAATATTTCAAGTACCAAACTTTCTTTATTTTCTTTTTTAATTCACCTTTAGTAAATAGGAGTATACCTAATAATTAAACCCAAATTTAAATGAACTGAACTCATATCTCTAATAAGTACTGCGAATCGATCCAAATACATTACGTGACTTAAACCATCTAAACCTCTAGGAACTAGTATCGAACATTTTAAATTAAAATCTTATATATATATATATATATATATATACGGTTCGCATCTTATGAAAAAAAAAGATTAAATCCGCTTCCGCATTATATTAACATCTGATTTGTATCGCAGTTAAAGTACTCGTATTCAGTAAATGACGAAATCAAACAAATGTACACAGAAAATACAGTTTATAAAAAATAATGTTTAAAACAAAACTTTACGACAGACTTACTGTTTTTAAATAAAACTGGAAAATTATTCCCAGATTTTTCATTAAATTATTTAAAACTTTCTTTCAATCTAGAGATTACAAAATTAGCAGACAGTATACAAAGTCGATTTAAACAGAACATAGGTAAATTTAATAGTATGCAAAATTCTATAACAAAAACTATTTTAGCTTTCTGTTCTCACGATTTCGTTAGTAATTTTTTTTGGTAAAATCTAATAACCAGTTTACAAATTACATTAAAACTAAGTAAATTAGGCAAAAATTATTCTAACAATTACTACTTTGTTGCCTGATACTCAACAATTAATTTATAATTTATATTAACCAATTAAATAATTATAAAATTAGTTTCATAATAAATAATGTTAAGTATAGTATTTAAGATGAAAGATAAATATTAATTATCATATGCTTTATACTATTATAAACTTAAATTCCTTGTTAAGTTGTTTCATTTATTTAGTTTTTTTACTTAAATATTATATACGTGTTATCTGCAAGTCTAATTTATTTATTTCCTAATTGAATTATTTTAATGTTATCCTATATAGGTAATAAATTTACATAAATATTAATGTATAACGTATGGATAAATAAGATAATATCACATTAAAATATTTTTCCACAGGTTTAATGTGATTAACATACCTGAAGGTGGAGTACAGTAATATTTCAGAATTAGATTTTTACTGGAGATAAAAATCTCAAAATATTTGCGTAGTGTTTTTATACAAGATTTTTATTTGTAATCTTAATTGACACATGCTAATTACATATACGTTTTTTTCCTTTAAAGAAATATTTCAAATATTACAGTTTAGTATGCTTACAATTAAAAAAATAATAGATACTGGTATGTGTACCTATTTACTAGTTTAGTGTAAGAACCTAAAGGAATATTTTATAAAAATTAAATCATTTCTAAAATTATCCAGCTGAGGTAATAAACAATTCATTAGGTTAAATATATGCGTGCGCAGTAAACACTAATAAGAGTCCCTACATTTAAAAACAAATAATATTCACGATATACGAACCATAAAATATTTGTTAATATGAATCAAATTGAATCGAAAAAATACAGTATTTCAGAAGTTGGTGGTCTATGTCAATGAATATGTAGGTAAATATTTATATTGTGTTATCTTGCAAGTTTACTTTATTCGTTACGTTTCGTTCGAATTTCAAAGAAATTCTTTACACACATAACATATTTGTTTTTATATATTTATTTTTATATTCAAGTCAAGTTTACGATTAGGATTGTACTTATAAATAGACTAAAAAAATATTATATTTATAAAAGTAGTTTTCCTTGATATTCAACGGGGAAAAAGAAATGTATATTCTGTTGCATTTCTATAAGATAAATCATAATAGAGAAGCGAAATATATTACAAAAGTCTACGGTTGAAATCGATAAAATGCATTTTTAGCTAAGGTCACTACGCTCGTCTATAGTCATTTAATGGAAGTGAACTAACATAAGCTGTTAATAATATGAGTTGATAGGTAATAAAAGAAACTGCATAAAGATTTATCATTAATTATAAACTGTTAAATTCAGAAATTGATTGACATTACATTATTCTTTCTTATTTCAGCAAACGATATTTAATATGGCATGGACCGGATAAACCTTTCTGCAATATTACTTCCCGTTGGTTACATCAGTGATTCTACGCCTTTTATTATCTAAGGAATTCTAAAAAAAGACGAATTTTTGATAAGTTCGTTTTATTTGTATCTTTCAACAATAAAATATTAATAATTAATTCGACAGAACGCAAATCAGCAAACTTAGATTGTGAAATTTAAATAAACAAAATATGTAGTATGTTAGTAAAAATTAATAAAATTAAAACGGCATATTTTGATATGTAGAACAGACCCGTTTAAAACACGATATTTACTTTCTAACTATTATTAATTTGAAAAAGTAAATTAGAAACGAAAAACATCACAACCGAGAGCCCCTTAAATTATTTATCCGGCTCTGACGGGAGAGCCCTATATGATTTGCATCTTGAACCGCTAAAAATTTAACTACGGTCCGGTTTACATTTTTCAGATACCACTATAATTTAGTTTTACCTGCTGCGCCAAAACAAGTAGCATGCGTTCAGTAAATAGTAGGTAGCAGACGAAGAGTTTGGGAAATTTCCAAGGTAGCAATGACTGATAATGAATTTAATTAAAGTTATCTCTTATAATGAATACTTTTAACTGTTATTAGATAAATGTGTCCTATTACTTATAAATCTAAAGGCCGGAGAAAGCTCAAGGGTACTGTCTGAACGCATCAAATTGTTTTAACGTAAATTAAAAATTGCGTAATAAGTTGTCTTCGTTTTTAATAAAAGTTAGGTTATTGTTCGGTAAAAACAGAAAGCAATTATTACTAATCGCAACTATGCAATATGCATGAACACCTCAATTGTTCAGAGTCATTAAAATGCGACTTAATTTTACGATCTTGTGGAACAGAAACTGTGTAATTGGATAAAATAGTTCACATTTTGAAATAGTTAAATTATTTTATAAAATATTTTAGTATTGCGAAAGCCATTGAAGATTATATTTATTTGCTTCTATAGCTACTGGCATTCAAATAGTTTGATACAGGTTTTAATTCAAGTAGCAGAATCTCATGGAATTTGATAATTGAATATTTCAGATTTTTTGATCAAGTTTCAGTTATTTAACTTGATATGGATATCAATCTATTTTTATCTTGGTTCTTTAATTATAATTAAAGGTATTTTATTTTTATATAAATGATGCTTTTAAAATTTATTAGCTTATTAGTTAAGAATACTAATGATATGATGTTTATAAATTTAGAAATTTTATTAAATTTGTTCATTTTACAACAGATTATTCAAAATGCTTTACAAAATATTAAATTTAGTCTACAAAACAAATTTTTAGATTTTTATCTATAACTTTGTACATATGGTATATTTATCATGTAGGTTTTATTTGTAAAATTGATTTTATTTACATCTAGTACTAATAGAAAATAGATACAATAGAAAATGCATGCATTCAACGTACAAGTTCAAATCAATTTTAAATTGGGGGTCCGTGTATAAAAGATTTCAATCAGTGGCATAGTTACAGCTTATAGGTTCTGTATCAAACATTTTCATGAGGGTTGTTACCGTAAAAAAATTGACGGAGTAACCATATAATCATAATGTTAGATGGTTCAATTTTTTAATTAATTATTTTAAAATTATCTATTTAAATTTAAATAAAAATTAGAGAATACAGATTTTCAAAAAAAATAACAAATACAGGTAAATTCATATTTACTCTGGTTTACTGGTGAGGCCTCCTTAGCTTGGAGGTTCTGTATCATATAAACAGAATTTAATAATTTTTGCCAATCATATGATTACACTTAAACTTACAGAAATACGATAATTACTTATTTATGCTACTTTGTACAAGATGAACGTAATTCTAATTATAGTACAAGGTCCGTATTCACCGAGCCGTAGTGTGTTAGTATATATATTTTTAGATTGAATGAGTTTCGAACTTTTCGGATTTTCGGATTCGGATGCTAAAATAATATGTAGAAAGTAGAAGTACCTATTATTTGAATTTGTTTACTGATATTCGTATAGCTGTACGAAAATACAATATTTTATATTCCTTCTTTTACATTAATTTAATAATAACATAATTCCGTACACCTAAATTGAACTAAAAAATTTCAATTTTAATGTAATTTTAATAAATGTTATACATGTTCCTCGATTGCAGTTTGTATATTATTTCACAGAAGGATCAGTAAGATACAACCTGTTTATATATTACTGATTTTAATAAAGTAATGTAACTCTAAGAAATTATAAAATTACGCATCTACTTTTCTGATATAACATATGTCCTTTATATAAAGTTCTCCGCCTATGGACGGAGTGTAGGACCGGTGGTCCGGCAGACTCGCGTGTTTGCCGAGAGTTCGGTCACACTTCGCAGATCACGAGTTCGATGCCCGGCAGCGGCAACGGCAGCCGCGGCCGCGCCACCGCGCTCACATCAAATCAGTTCAGATCTTCACTTTACAAACGTGCTAAGTAAACACTAGAGCTCGAGTAGTTTTACTTGGAATCTAGACATCGACTCAAGAATGCGACTGGATATGCTGTAGCAAATTTTCAAATATTTTAATAATTATCGCCAACTTTTAGCAACACATTATCGATTACTGTAGTGTAGTAATTAGACTTGTAATCAATTACGGGTTCGAATTTCGTTCAGCGTGTGGGTGTTTACGATATCTTGATTAAGATTAGGCGAAAGAGTTGCACATGACTAAATCTCGCCTTCAACTAGTAATCAACAAAAATATTGTTCAAATAAGTGATGCCAATTTATATGAAAAAAATTAAAATTTAAGTGCGTCTCAAATGTTTAACAACACTGTAAACAATTTAAACACGTAATTTTTGTAAACCAAACTTGAAATTTTAATTAGTTCATGTAACCGGTCACAAAACTTCATTAACCTAAATAACAGTAGTTGTGGATCAACCGACAAACCAGCTATTAGTTGGTTAGAAACAGGGCTGGCCTTAGCGAATCTGCCGGCCCTAGCGAGATTTTTTCGCCGCCTCCAAATCCAAGAGACAATACATTTAATTACATTAATAATTTGGCGAATTCAAATTAAAAATTAAAATAAGTATTAAATTTAAGACCGGCAGATATTAAACAAAAATAAATATCAAAACAAAATAAAAGGCGATAAGTATGTTGATAAATTCTTGGAAATAAATGTAGCAACAATACTATTTCTAATTGAGCTAGGACTGTTCGATATTCCGATTTTAATATCAATGTTAAAAAATAAATAAATAAATATATCATCGCGCTTTTTACCCATTACTGGGTGTGGCACTCTGTTGTAGCAGATCGCTCTAAGTGGTATATTTCTTCGAATGAAGAGTGGTTACCAGCCGTCAAATTACGACCCCCAAAATTGTTAGTGGAGGGGAGTCACCGGGGTAGTTTTACCGTGGTGAAAATTATTTGTCGGCTGTGGTAATCGAACTCGGGTTCTCAATTCTACAAGCAGATTCGATATATCTATATAGTGATAACATACATCGTTGGGATACGTGGCTCAATGGTATTGAGTCGAACTATACCGACAAACAATTTTCATCATATTAAAATTATCTCGGTGGCTTTCTTGCACAAACATCTTAGAGAGCCGTGATTTGACGGCCGGTAATCGCACTTCACGCGAATACATATATCAGTTACCGAGATCTGGTACAGTGCCAAGTCCAAAAATGGTTATAGGTATTAAGATATATTTATATTTATTTATATAAAATACAATTTCGATTTATTGATATAATTTCGAAAAATCGAAATATCAACATTGAGATAGAGATGATTCTATAAACAAGATATTGAATATAATATGCTAATATCATATTTATTTATTGGGGCTTCAATACCTATAAAACGGAAACTGGTATCATAAAAATTGTTTTAATAAATACATTTTACTATGAAATTTTGAACAATATTTTAATTATTTTTCATATGCTATTCAAATTTTAAAATCTAATGAGTCGTTTCTAATCTAGTAACTATTTGAAGTAAATCTATTGATTTTTTTCTATCTGGTAATACTACTTGTCTTGACACTCTAGTCGAGCCAATCAATGACGTAATACTGATTGCTTGTGGTACATCAGATCTACCCAATCAAAAGGGTTTCGGTCAAATACTAACAACCGGCACTGCTCAGAAACTTTGTAATGTGTACAGTTATTGAAGAGCTTTGTTGTAGTTAATTTACTATTCAAATAGCAAATAATTATAAGTTATTTCGTAAATATTGGCTTTAACTTGAAACTAATACATGTTTACTTATAACAGTAAAATGTTGAACTTGTTCATTATGAGTAAGTAGCATATTTCTAGTTACATTATGAAATGAATAATTACCAGCCTTATATTTGTATTTCCTTAATGCGTGTATGTCGTTGTAGTTAATGTTTCAAATTTACCTACATCATCTTTAAATGAAGAAACATCAACATTTTCTGGTTTTCTCGAATATATCTAGAATCCATGTACATATGATATCTTACAGGCAGTTTAATAAAGCGGTTTAACGGTAATGCGATTTTTATTTCACTTTTAACTCTCTTTCCAATTCACGAAATTAGTTTATTTTAATCTGGGTTAAAACAGTTTTAACTAGCATGAAATTTCATTTATTTTGTGAATCAGATTTAATATCAAAAATAATTATGGATAATATTAAAACTGGTATTAGCATTAATCTTTATTATAATCTGTTTGTATATTTTCAAAATATCAATATATCACTTACCTAGATCTGCTTAGGCAGAGTGCCACACCCAGTAATGGATAAAAGGCGTGATGATATATATATATATATATATATATATATATATATATATATATACTCGTATATAATACGCTCAGCAAATATTCAGTTTACCTTTATTACAATCATATATAAATGAATTTATTCAAAACCGATTATTTATGCTGTCACCTAAGCTTACATTATTTATATTCAATTCTATAAATAAACAAAAATAAAATTTTTTAGTTCAAACATCCCCACACCTTGTGTTACACAGTGAAATTCATTCACTGTAACCATTCTACTACTGTTTTTGTTCAGTTCAACCACTGTCTCTGTCTATATTCGTACAAATTCTAGATGTAGATAATGCATCACGCGTTCTAAATATAGGTAGTTATAATCTACGTTGCTCTGTAATATCATTTGAATGATAAATAGAAAAATAATAAACTGCAGCGGCAGTGTCAACCATAAATCACTTATTTTCTTACCGTTCTGCAACAAAACCATTCGTCGTCATTTATTTTAACGGACTGTTAAGTGAAGTTAATGTAACGATTCAGGCTAGTACACATTCTTTCACCTCTGTTGCTAAATATAGATACGTATCTGAACGTTAAGCGACATCAGAGTCTCATCAACGAATGCAGAATGAAGCGCGTGAAGTTCAATTCAATCAAAAAGAAGCCTGCTTTATTTCAGAACAGGATGACTATACTTATAATTAGACCGTCTAATTATGATTTCAATCTATTCCGGAAGTGTCGTAAGATGATTCTCTAAATTTGTCGTGTGAAATAAAATGAAGCTATATATTCGTCGTCTGCTCCAAACTATTATCGGTAGCAAGAATAAATTGCTAACAAATGAGATATAACATTTTGATAATACTTAATCATATAAATTTTGCATAAAGTATCATTATGAAATAATGTTCTGATTATTTATTTAATTTGTAAATCTTTCAAGTTACATTACTTTGTTCTTTTATCTATTGATAGGTATAAATAGTTCATTATAATTGGAATAATATTTTTCTTTTTTGCAAAATTATAGTTTTCAACTGTATCATAAAAATTAAAGTATAGTATGTGTAGTATATAATTAAAGCAAAATTATCCAAAAATAAATGGACAACTCCTGATTGAAAAATGCAAAAGTATAAATAACTTTCTTATTTGCCATTGTTTAATTGAAAACGATAAAACTTACAATAGAATAATAAGAATTTTGAACAATACCTATAAATGATATACATAAGCAATATATTTGTTGTATAATATCATGATTTGTTATGAGAACATATTTTATTATTGTCCGATTTACTCGAATTGAGATTGACGAAATTGAATTTATTGGTTTAAATTGGCATAATATTTTTTAATTGTTATAAACTATAAAAGAAACAAGAATACAACAGCTATGAAAAAAATGCATTCTTCTTACCATTACCTTTATATATAAGTATATATAATAAACTACAATATTTTGGATAAATGGAAATGTATTAGTATACGAAAAGATTAAAAAAAAATCACAAGTCAATTTAAAAGGCAGAGAATTGCAATTAAGTATATCTATATTCATATATTTTCAGAATATACACGCAATCAGTTTCTACTATAAATGTTGTTAGTATTTTTTTGTTGCTAGACAAAAACCACAAGCAATTCATCCAACAAATATAAAAAAATATTGCTCACATCAAAAAGTTTGTCAATTAGAATTTCAGGTAGCAAATATCTACAAAAGTCAATGACATATCTACACAATATCTACAGCACAAAAATTATTAACAAGATTAAAAAAGTGATCTCACGACTCTTGCGCATTCAGAGATAAATTATAGATCATTGATCATTGTAAACCGGATCGTTTACCGTTTTCAAATGATACTGAGCGTCGTTGTTCGCAACAATGGCGGCATGAACATGAAATATCATCGGTTTCATTCGAGCGAAGTACGTTCACCGCAGTTTAAATAAGTACGTCAACGGGTAGGTACTTCTGAAACCGGTACTATCAATAGTACCTACTAGTGCTTCGCTGCACCGCAGCGGTGCTTCCGCTGCTATTGTTGTTTGATTTAAGTGCCGCATTGTTGAACTTGTGACATGCACGAATTTATGCACTCCGTTGATTCAGGTAAAAGGTAAAATCAATTTATGTATCCACACATGAAAGTGTGTGTCAAAGCGCAATGAACGAGTGTGTTCAATTGGTAACGGGATTAAATGCTTTACATTGTAATGAATCACACTTTCAATTTACCTGATTGCAGTGTATCTAAAGTTAAATAGAAAAATCCATAGTCGTCAACTCTAGAGACTTAATACCTTTGACCTCCTCCCCCTTCCAAAATTATTTATAGAGAAGATCGTCCAATAATATGAATGAAAATTTTAATAAGCTTTATGCTTACAATACAAAAATATTCAAATTAAGCAAACAATGTTTTTTAATTTTTGAAGGAACCTATAGTAAATACATTTATTTTTTCTTGACTTTCTTGAGCCTCCATAATAATTCCTTCAATTTGTATATTTTAATAGAGCGTAAAAATAAATATTTGTAATATTCGTAAAAATAAAAGCTGAAATGAAAAAAGATAATATACACGTTATAATATAAGGTATATCGCACATAATTATTAATGTCCTCTTCTTTTTCTTTGTATGTTTACTTTTAAAAGGCCTTTATAAATTCTCTTAAGACCTAATTTAATGAAAAAAATATATATTTTGCTAAGCATAAGTTTAAAATAGATTTGTTTAAATCTGCCTTTGTAAAATACTCGCATAATATATTTATTATATTAATTGTAGTTGTATAATTTTGTAAATAATTACTATGCTATTAATATTAATTCAGTATTCACTTATTTATTTACGATGCAAACATTACGAGCAAAATACGACTAGAAGTAATTTTCGTACATACATATGAAATGACTCGTAACGACAATGTCACGAGAAAATAGTCCAAAATGGTGATTAATCGTCGTTTTATACAGTAATTTGAATTTAATAACCAAAGAATAAATTAAATTAACGATGCTAAACCAGCAACTCTCGCAATATGAACTACAAAATTAAAATTTAAACTAAAAATCCTGGCAACTTCCTTTCTTTTGTTTATGTAGCATAAAGTTCCATCATACCGACATACATATAATTAATTCATTTAACTTATCATCATAATTTGCATTTGCTTTGCTTTCATAAATTAATGTATATACGCACTGCTCAAATAAGCAATTCCTGTTATGTTTATAAAAAAAAAAAAACAAGTAAATAAGATGTTCTCGTATTTAATTAACAAATGTTCTTGCGAAGCATTTACGGACATATTTTAAACGAATGTCATAAATATAAACGTTTATGAGAAAATATTATTACTCATGCGATATAAAAGACAGTCTGAAACTAAAAAATCATTTATATATTTGTTAAATTGATTTAAGTAGAAAAAGTTAAGTACCAACTGGTAAAAAATTACCAACCGCGAAAAAATGTACAAAAGTTTAAATGATTTACACTCTTCACAATGGAAGTAAATAAAATACTTTTATTCTGCACGGTGAAAGAACTTACGGCTTTCATCAGTAAAAAAAATATAATTACGAAGATAACGAGAGTCCCCGTCGAGTAATCGTCGTGTCCAAAATTACACTTTGAAAATTGATTTCGCAAAAAAAAACAGTACTCAGAATTTTCGTACCTCAATTATTGGACCACCAGGCCACCAAAAAAACAAGCGAGGAGTGAAGAAAAAAGCTGAAGCCATCAAGCTGCTGATGGAGATCACGAATCTTAACAAACGAAAAAAAAAGAACCGCGGTGACAAAAGAAGCGATTCCAGTGCTGTAGAAATAATTTAATTCCACTCTGTATTCTGTGAGCATAAAGAGATCGTTTGTACTCGTACATAAGATTTTTTACCATTAACATTTATGGTAGGTAAAAGATATTTCACTTCAGATACAAAATGCAAGTTAATTTTTATAGCAATAAATATAATAATTTACTTTGTATATTTCACGATCACATGAACATGTTTTAATTACTCAAGAATTATTTGTTTAAAATAATATTTATAGATGTCGCAAATAAAAATTAAAGAAAATAAGTAAATAAGTAATAAACATATAATAGAGACAAATTAGGTAGTGAAAATCTTTCATAACGGATAATCTTTTAAGCGGATCTCTCTATTTTTTTTAACCATTCTATAACAACAATGTATTTAAAATTGCGGAAACTCTCTGGTTAACGGACAGAGACATGAACAATTGGTTAATTTCACTCTTTTTAAGAAGACGAAACGTCCGGCCATACTGTGGTGTGGGTAGCGTTGCGGCATTCGAATACCACTCCAGCTAGGATTTGCACCAAATTTGAAGAAACATAAATTTATAAATTTTATTAGTTCTATTGAAATAATACTTTCAATAACTTACAAAAATAGCGGTGCTGTATGCATACTTTCAACTAATAAACATGTTCCTTACTTTTATTAAAATTTTTAAAGTAAATACTGACCAATTGACGAAATCTCATTCTCTTATAAAGAGAAAAATTGTGATTCCATCTAAATTTGAACCAGAGATCTTTTGAACTGCAGTCAAACAAATAAAATAGAGATTAAAATTAGAATGACATCGGTTTTGAATTATATGGGTACTATATTCGTAGTTCCGTTCGGGTAGTTCAAAAGGTTTCAGATGAAAATTCAAGTGGTATTTAAATTTTTTTCCTAATAAAATAACACCATTACTTATGAATGGGTCTTAAAGAAAAATAAAATCAAGTAAGATTTGCGATTGGATCTAATAAAAAACACAAATAAATGAGTTGAGCTAAAATTCATCACAAAACAAACATAGTGAAACGGGTAATAAAAAATCTCCAACAAAAAAGTAGAAAGGTGATGACTGACAACAAAAGAACAAAATAAAAGAGAATAGAGTAACGTATCGATATATCAGTGGCTATCTTTCCTCTAAATATGTATGTGTTGAGTGTGTTTCACAATCACAGTTCGGAATAGGGCTACTGCGTGTGCGTGTGCTCGTTTGACTGTAGATGTGCGAAGACGTTTGGCCAGAGTCCGTTGATAGCTGCACAGCCAGTAAATGACCTGGCGACCTCGAAACTGAAATTACAGGTGAGAAAAATGGAATAAACTTGCCCGTTCACACATGCACACCTATGTGAACACAAAAACAAAGAAATGTAAATCTTCGTACACTTGTTGAGATGTTTATCATAATTTCATAGTGAATTTTTCTACAATAACTGTCACTTAAATTATCGTTGAAAAAAGTTATGGTAATTAATAGAGCTGATAGCATCGATTGAGATTATCGATAACGCCGTGATTAATAGTGAACTGTATGCTTGCCAAAACATAAATTTATCGCTGTAATTCAATTTAGGAAAGTAGGCGCACAACATATACAATGAATTTTATTAATATGATCTATACAAATCAATCAATGAATTTATTTTTTTTTACAATAATTATAATTCATGTTTAAGTAATATAAATAAATAAATATATTATTACACCTTTTATCAATTACTAACAAGTAGCACTACCCAACTGTCACTCACCGATTTAAATGAAACTTGAGCCCCTATTTGATTTTCTTCCGGAAGTTGCATTTTAGGGGTACAAACCATCCCTGAAAGGTGGTAAAAGCAAGAATCGCCATAAATTAAATTAAATAATACCAAAATATTACGCGTTCAACATTGGTTACCCAGGAGTAATCTCGAAAATAGATACAGCGATCCCAAAAACCCTCGGGTAACTAGTTTTGAACCTAAAACTCTATTACAGTAGAATATCGTAATTTCATCCCCCATCCCCTTAAAAAAGTGCATAATTTTCACCAATTTGAATCTACCACTGTGGCTCCCCCTCCTCTAACATCATTGGGGGCCGTGATTTTACGGCTGGTAACCGCACTTCACGCGAAGAAATATATCACTTACCGGGATCTGCTACGGCAGAGTGCCACGCTCAGTAATGGGTAAAAGGCGTGATGATATATTTATTTATTTTAAAATGTGCATATGATCAAAATGACCCCGAAAATAGATTTTGGCAATCTCAAAAACCTCTGGGTAACCAATGTTGAACGCGTAATATTTTGGTATTATTTAATTTCATTTATGGCGATTCTTGCTTTTACCGCCTTTCAGGAGTGATTTGTACCCTTAAAAATCAACTTCCGGAAGAAAAAAATAGGGGTTCAATATTTTTTAGAGTTCTATTAGTGTGCCAAGTTTCATTTAAATAGGTAAGGAAAGCTCGGTAAATGATATATTTTGCGCGTTAGACCACGGTTCACAAAGATGTTAGTGGAGGGGGAGCCACAGGGATAATTTTAAGGTGCTGTAAAGTATATCGGCTGTGGAAATTAAACTTTGATTCTCTAATTCATAGTCTGACGCGTTGTAATTTGCCTCTGCCTTATCTACCTCATAAATGAGTAATACTAAGCTTTATTTCTAGAATTGTCTTCCATTTTACAAATATCAAATAAGCTTCGAAATGATTTAAAAAAAATTACGAATGTATGTATTCTTATATCCAGTTGTTTAAAGTAGGTATTTATATTTTGACTGGTAAAATTTCAAATAAAATATGAAAATATTGTTATTTAAAAAAAATTACAAAATCATAAGAAGTTAGGTTCTTTAAATATCATTTATGTTCTGAAACACATTGCCTGTTTTATAGCATAAAACAGTGCTTCTCAAACTTGTTCACCGTGCTCTGGTTATAGGTTTTAGTAATATCGCTTTATGTTCAGACTATGTAGGAGCATCATCAGGAAAAAGAAGAAATCTTTTTAGTTCATTAATCTGGGATCAATATGGAAACTTTCACGAATTGAAACAGTAATTCAAAATTATGGTGTGACTCATATTTTTCAACAAAAATAATTTATTTTTAAAATTCTGTGTTCACTTTTTGGATGAACCGGAATAGAGAAATCTTAATGGTTTTTAGCATTCCGAATAATAATTCTAATAATATCACAAACCGGAATAACATTTACCATAAATGAATACATCGAAACAATATTTACCACAATTTCACGATCCAGAACAATTGATGCGAGACATTTCGAGTCCTGTGACTTATATAAAGTAAAGCCAAATAACTGAAAAGTTTATCTCAAAACTGTAAATGCGACCCAGCATAGTTGTGTATGTGTGTATGTGCATGTGTATTATAAAAACATAAATAAAACCCATTTATTGCATTTTATTCTATATTAGTAAATAATACTAAATAAATCAAGCCATAGGGCTATTAATTATACAAATTTAGTAATAAAATAGTTATTAAGTTAAAATTATTAGTTAATAATCCATGTTGGTAATAAAATATATAATAATATTGTAATACTTAGTTCAACGCCCATTTGTCGCCCACTGCCATGCCTAACGCCCCCCTGTTGTGCCTATCGTTACGCCCAGCGCCCCATTGGATAATTTAAACGTCTCTCAGAGGGCGATATTGCCTACTTTGAGAAACACTGGAGTAAAATATAAATGCCGATATGTTATTAATATTGCTGTTACATAAAAATCACATAATCTAATCATTTTTATAGAAATGTAGCGCATTTTAAATCTGTAATAATTTTAAAACTAAAAATAAATAAATCAGATTAGAAAAACTAGCATAAACAAAGTTAAAGAACAAAAGTTTATAAATATATCATCGCGCATTTTACTCATAATATTCATAATCTCAATAGAAACTGGGGGGACTGCGAAATATATTTAGAAAATTTGGGAGTCCGCGATGACAAAAAGGTTAAGAACCGCTGAATTAACATACTGTATGTTTTGTGTTTATAGTTATAATATGCATAACACAATATTGTACCATACCGTTCATCTTCACATCCCTACTTACATAGATTCCGTGTTGAGAAACAATAACGTTACCTAGATATACAACACATGTTTAACTGACACATATAGTTTCAATAACCATATTTAACTAAACTGACATTTGTATAGATCGTTACTAATACACAAAATTCATTTTGTTGCACGTACCTATTCCAGTTAAGAAGAAATTGAATTTTAAAGTAGGTATGTTCAGAGTGTAGTATTCAATAAATCATTGTATCGCTGTACCACTATCTTTTATCTCTAATGTTATGTTGTATCTTCAGTAATACAAGACATTATAAATGTAAATATGTATAGAGCACAAAATAAAATAAGTATGGGAAGAGATAAATTGTTTTACATTACATCTATTTTATATTTGTTACAATTCCATTTTCTTTTACTATTTACGTGGGTTAAATGAAAATAAGAATTTACTGAACAGGTATTCGTATATATGTATACATAACTTGCATCTACAGTGCAAGAGTTTGCGAGTCAAACTTCGTGAACTTCAACTTATATTGAAATAAATACGTATGAGTGGTTTGAGTTACACTATAAGCTGTAGTCTACCTATACGGTAATTTGGATTAGGTTTGTGTAGAGGGGTAAATACATATAGATGCTTATAAACATGTTTTTTTTTTAAATTCCTTTGTGCATATTGCATATACCTAGATAATCCTTAAAATCCTAGATTAAATTTATATTTACTTTTTGATCATATTCGAGGTGCAATATACACCGGTCTCTGAATTAGAAAGAATGAGCAAAAGTTGTTTGTATTATATTCTTATATTTGTAGATATATATATATATATATATATATATATATATATATATATATATATATATATATATATATATACAGGGTGAGTCTGGGAAGACGCCCCCCCCTTTAACTTTTTTATTATAAGTAATAGAAAAAAATGGTTCATATGAAAGTTTTATTATTTTAAATATACTATTTGATGGCAGATGTAGATATTTTTTATAAAGTCAGGTTTACAAGATACGACTATCAACTTTTATTTTTTAAATAGCAACCTATAATTATTTTACTAAAATAAAAACCGCCATTTTTTTCTCTTTTCAACGGTGTATT
Source organism: Pterostichus niger (assembly GCA_947425015.1). Lineage (NCBI taxonomy): Eukaryota > Metazoa > Arthropoda > Insecta > Coleoptera > Carabidae > Pterostichus > Pterostichus niger. Next base: position 24,292,076 of record OX380336.1, on the reverse strand, counting down.
AGTTTTTATTAATGTATCTGAAAAAATTCGAGAAAAATAAGAAAATTGAGAAATACTAGAAATAATTTTTATACAAATATTATAGGTGGCTATGTGAAAATAAACAAAATGTAACAGTGTTAAATTAATGTCAAAAAAGTATACATTTGCTGGTTACTTTATTTAACTTATTTTGCAAACAATAAAAAAAACGTTTTCAAATGTTTACGAAAGAAGAATTAATAGATATGATTCTAATAATTGGTGAATCGACTGGAATCATGAGAAGGGCAATTTTTGTATTACAGAACATGGTCGTAATTTTGAACATTTGTTTTAAGTTGTTTTTGTTACTGAATTTGTTGCTTTAGTTTGTTAAGTTGTATAACACTGTTACATTTTGTTTATTTTCACATAGCCACCTATAATATTTGTATAAAAATTATTTCTAGTATTTCTCAATTTTCTTATTTTTCTCGAATTTTTTCAGATACATTAATAAAAACTAAAACACCGTTGAAAAGAGAAAAAAATGGCGGTTTTTATTTTAGTAAAATAATTATAGGTTGCTATTTAAAAAATAAAAGTTGATAGTCGTATCTTGTAAACCTGACTTTATAAAAAATATCTACATCTGCCATCAAATAGTATATTTAAAATAATAAAACTTTCATATGAACCATTTTTTTCTATTACTCATAATAAAAAAGTTAAAGGGGGGGGGCGTCTTCCCAGACTCACCCTGTATATATGTTATGTTTTAGACCCAGCAAATATCTCGCTTATTTATCAATTTAGCAATTTCTTTCATATAACATGATTTATACAGCAACATGTAAGCTAGTTGATGACGGATGTAAATTCATGATATCATTTCCGGTTTGTTAGTAATTAATACCAATTTGAAATTTCAAATGAAACATACTATATTTTTATAAATTTGAAAAGTGCATCAAATTTGCTTTACAATCATGTAAAATAATCCATATGTTACATTATTAAAAAGTAAAATGGCGGGCACTTTATTATACACCAAATCGGAAAGAGAATAGTGAGCCATGACAAAAAATAAGAATAAGAAACACTTAATAACAACAAAATGATTTTATAACTAATATTCAAAATGGCTCCCAGTCTCTTCAATACATTTTGCACAACGTTTTGAAACAGAATAAGTAGCCCTTTATATTTGGTTAGCTGCTTCATTTTAATTCTTCAGTCCGTTTAATGTGTTTACTGGTTCATTACAAACAAAATGTTTCACGTAGCTCCATACAAAAATCAAGTGGTCATATCGGGAGAAAATGCATTGAAGAGGCTGAGAGTTATTTTGAATATTTGTTATAAAATCATTTTGTTGTTATTAAGTGTTTCTTAAAATATTATTTCATTTATTAATAATAGTTACAATTGTTTTAGTTAATTGTTTTATTTCAAGCCACAGTCATGGCTCACTATTCTCTTTCCGATTTGGTGTATAATAAAGTGCCCGCCATTTTACTTTTTAATAATGTAACATATGGATTATTTTACATGATTGTAAAGGAAATTTTATGCACTTTTCAAATTTGTAAAAAAATATAGTATGTTGCATTTGAAATTTCAAAGTTGATATGAATTACTAATAAACCGGAAATGATTACATGAATGTACATCCGTCATCAACTAGCTTATATGTTGCCATATAAATCATGTTATATGAGAGAAATTGCTAAGTTGATAAATAAGCGAGATATTTGCTGGGTCTATTAAAATATAACACCCTGTATATATACAGGTGTCCCATTTTACATTATCTTCTTGAATATTTCGAAATGAAAGCATTTTACTGAAAAGTATGCCGAATCATAATCGTCATGGTTTTGAGGGGGACATCGGATTTTGACAAAATGGCCTCCTTAGCCCCCCAAGGGGGGCCGGGAGGGGGGTCGACTTAAAAATTGTAAATGGAAACCCCTATTTTTTATTGCAGATTCTGAAAGACCGTTAAAAAATATGTAGGTTTTATCCGGATACTTATTTTTAATTTCCAACAGGTGGCGCTGTAATCGTGAAAGTATGATTGTCGTGCAAAATATTCGTGAATTAATATTGTGTCAATAACTTTATAAATAATAACATTTGGTGTTTCAATTAGTTTTTAAGAAAAAAAATGTTGTGGGTATTTTTGTACATATATTTTTTTCTGGAATACATATGTATTATTCTTATCACTGATTTATTGTATACAAATTGAGCACATTAAGGAGACAAAAAAATACTTCATTTTTTTTTAAAACATTACAATACAGACTGGAGCAGAGATGAGCAAACTGCGGACCGCGCTGCTTGTGCTGTCTTTGGAATATTTCCATGCAACTCACCGTGCTTACACTGTATTAATAAGCTTATATGTAAACTCACCATAAAATAAATATATCTAATTTATTTTCCTCACAATTAATAACACATTCTCAACAAAACCAGCACCGTTTTTCAGATAGTTTGAAAAAAGTTGTTTAAATAGTTTTATTACAAACAAAACAGAATAAAAATGACACTAAAAACAAAATGTCTTTAAAATGACATAAATTAATTACAGAAGTAATTGTTAATTATGTATGTACAATTTCTCCTTCATTAAAATTTTCAACAATATCTTTATATATATTGTCATAAAAGACAGTGACAATCTATTTCTCATAAATTTTTCAAATACTTTAAATGTCAATGTCACTGAAAAATGTTTACATGTTTTTAGTTAAGTGTTGTCAGTTTACTGATGAAAACAGTGAATTACACAAAAAATTCTTTTCTACGGTGCTCTAGGCGATCGATGATATTTTATTAGTAGGTTGTGGTTATTTTGCATTTTTAATTGTAATCGATATTTTGATGAAAAGATATCTTAAATTTATTGTAATTTTCTATATTATATTTTATAGTTAAATATGTCATAAATAATTTGTTTTTAATAATAACAATGAGTAAAAGTATTATTATTAGTGCAAATTCCAATTCATTTTCTATTTATATAAATTGGTCCTTTGAGAAAGTTTGTGTGCTGGGATAGAGGATCAAAGTTAAATTAGATTACCTTGATTGAACATTTTAGTATGAAATGAATTTTAACAAAATTCGTGCTTCGTTTATTGATCAAAAATGAGAAGTAACATTGAAGAATTTTTACTCAAATAAAAGTGTGTCGATATAGTAGTATTAAAAAGGACTTCGTAAAAAGTAACATATTAGAAAAAGGACTACCTCGAGCCAAGATATTAAGCAAAATATTTTTTATATCTCGCAGAATTTTTTATTCCTCACAAACACTCTCATTTGTATTCATAAAACAGATAACGGACATTTATGTAGGGAAATTATCCTATTTGTTAATACGATTTTACCTACTACTAAATCAATGGTGTTCAACATAAGGCCTGCTGATAATTATAATCCGGCCCGCTGGACCGATTTCATTAATTATTTATATTTTTGTTTAACGTGATTTTTTTGCACTTTTCTTAATTTTCTAAAATTAACAATGTAAAATTAAGTCATACTTTTTATTTTTATAATTTAGAAATACACTACTCAAAATTGTACAGGTGTATTTTAAAAATTGAATGTAAAATTAAAACTTAATATTAAATATATACTAGGCTTCTTAAACACATAATTATAAAATTAAAACTATAAAATATATTCAACTATTTCTAAGAAAAATAATATCTTAAGTATTCTTACAATTATATGAATATAATTTATAGTTTTAATTTTACATTCACTTTTTAAAATATCCCTGTACAATATTGAGTAGTATATATAATTGCTTATTAAAGAATATATTTTTGTTTATGTTATTTCTTGTGATTATTTATTTTAACAACAACTTCAAAACTTTGTAAACAGGACAGCCGACCTATTGACCTACCGATAGAAATAAAAAAATGTCCGTGACTTCTACGTAACTAGAGCAATACCACATAACATCATTAAAGCAGAATCCTGCCTGGACTTGTCTTCAGACCACTCTCCAGTTCTATCACTCTAAGCACTAAAGTACTCGAAAACACTAAATCACTAACACTAACTGGCGAAGGTACAGACAGGGAAGAATTAAAAAGGCTTATAGATATAAATCTGGAACTGAAGATACCACTCAAATCGGAAAACGACATTGACGAGTCAGTAGAATACTTCAACCACGTCATACAACAAGCAGCTTGGAAGTCCACAGCAATACGAAATACTAAAGAAACAGTCCAAAACTGCCCAATAACAATATAACAATAGCCGAAAATAGAAAGCTAAGAAGACAGTGGCAAAAGAGAAGAAGGGCAGATAATAAGAAACGGTATAATAAAGCCACACGAGAATTTAAAGAACTACTTAAAGAAGAAAAAACAGTACAAAGCTACCTGGAACATCTAACACCAACAGAATCCACAGAATACTCACTTTAGAAGGCTACAAAAAAAATCAAACAACCACAGCAAATCCTCTAATTAGAACAGCAACAGAAGAATGGGCCAAAAGCAACAAAGAAAAAACAAACGCCTTCACAGATCATCTCGCACAGGTATTCATACCATACTCCTCGAAGATCGATGCAGAAGAAGAAGAAGAACAGATCCAGCAATACCTAGATACACCATATCAACTAGAACTCCTTCTAAACAACTTCAAAATCAACGTCATTGATCATACTATCAAATTTAATCTTAACCCCACAAAAACTCTCGGGTATGACCAACCGGGAAAATTTTAAAACAACTATCTGAAAAGGGATTCAAATTCATAACGCACAGGTCATATCTCGAACCAGTAGAAGGTTGCCTAAATAATATTAATCTCAAAACCAGGCAAACCAACAGAAGAACTAAAGTCCTACAGGCTCATTAGCCTCTTGAGAACACTATCAATAATGTTCGTAAGCTATTCCTCAAGATACTAAAACCAATCCTGAAGGAAAACAACCTTATCCCAGACCATCAGTTTGGATTTAGGCTGCAACACAGCACCACAGAACAAATACATAGAGTATTAGACAAGATCAGACAGGACCTGAAAGACAAAAAATATTACTCAGCAGCATTCATCAACATCACGCAAGGATTGGCACACAGGTCTACTATATAAACTAAGAAATTTAATTCTCAACCAATTTTATATAATCCTAAAATCATATCTACAAAACAGATATTTTGTAGTCAAGTATCAAGATGAATACTCAAAACTTTTTCCAATAACATCTAGTGTAACTCAAGGCAGTGTATTAGGACCAATCCTGTATAAGTTATATACTGCAGACCTATCAACAAACCAATATATATTGACAGCTACATACGCAGAGGTCCTGCAGTACTGACCTCACACAAAGATCCTACGATAGCATCCCAGAAACTATAATCCAGTCTTAATGATATCCAAAATTGGATGAAAAAATTAATAAATCGCACAAACGAAACTAAGTCACTTTTACTACAAGTACAATTGAATTAGCAGCCAATACCACAAGAACAAAGCGTCAAATATCTAGGCATGCATCTAGATAGACGACAAACATGGAGTAAGCATATTCTCACAAAATGGAAACAATTTGGACTTATGCTATCAAAAATGCATTAGATAATCGGTAGAAAGTCTAAATTAACATTAAACCGTATGCTTTTAATATACAAATGTATATTAAAACCAGTTTGGACTTATAGGGTTCCGCATCTAACTCAAATATTGAAATACTATAACTGTTTTAATCTAAAGTGCTACGCATGCTAGTAGATACCCCCTGATAAGTTACCATTAACATAATTCGAATGACAATGTTAATATAGAAATGTACAAATTTTACTTATTTGTACCCTTATACAGATTGTAAAAATAAAGGAATGATTAAATAGAAAAAATTATTTGTCCTTTTGTGTTATTTTTGTAAATTATTTTTATGTAATATATTATATTTTTTATCTATATCTATCATTATATTGTAAATCCCATTAGAAATAATTAACAATAAATAAGGCCTGGCGCCTGGCTAAAGAAGAAAGTTGCACACTATTCGTTAATCGATATCTACAACAAAAGCTAAAAGTCAATTTAGGCACAAAATTACTTGGCCGTATTACCGTATATAGATGGATTAAAAAAACGAAATTCTTCATTTAGCAGGATCAGTGAGGTGATCAATAATGCATGCACATTTACACAGCAATGTTGTTGTTACCTTAATTTATCGGTGTATGCAACATGTTTACGGCAGCATCTTGACAAGTGAATATATAAATAATTTGTAGGTATAATCTCATAATGAATAATAATGAATTTGTAACATAATATCTGATTTTATAGATTTTTATATCAATAATATTGTTTAAGTTAATTTGCGGACCGCATGTCATATTCTCATTTCTCATTTCTTGACAGTTCATCCAGATTCGATATAATTAATGTATCTATTTATTACTTTGCACAACAGGAACTTAATCCCAATTATAGTGTTGAGACACGATCGTATTCTTTGAATATAAGTTGATATCAGTGAGATTTTAACACACGACCTCATTCATGAAAGACGCAAGTTTTATTCACTGGACTATGATCAGTGCCATGGCAAGGAGTGGATGAGCGCAACAGGCGCCTACTCGAAACTTCACAATAAAATACTTGCCTTGTACATGTTAATAAACACATATTTTTTGTAATATTTGCATTAGGTAGGTAGTTTTAAAATTTAAATCATCGAGACGATCTTATTCAAGAACCTTAATCATTTTAAACGTGCGCACATTCCTAAACTGCATCAAATATCAAAGCGAATGCCAAATATGGAAATATTTTTAGAATTTGCTTGTGATTGGGCCAAATCGGGAATGCTGTGTCGTTTCACAAACCCAAATATTATTAACAGAAAATGGAAATATAAATTATGCGTTATATGTCATTTATAGCAGTACTTAAAAACTAATATACAGAAATATAGAATTTCAAGTATTTCTGTGAGTTTTACGTTCAGATTTTTAATATTATACTAATCAGTTATTTCTTTCTTGAAAATGAAGGACTCCATATCAGTTTGCAGTGTGTTATATATAGGGTTGAATAGATAGTCAAACTGAGTTTTTAAATAAGAAAATACTACTAAAAGGCATTGTTCTAATTTCTCGCACCAGGCTCCAAGTTAACCTGCCACGACACTGACTACGATCGTCTGTTCATTGAAAGAAAACTTAAGTAACAATAATGGTACTACAGATTATGAATTTAACATTATTAAATGTACGGTATGATAGAAAAATAAAATAATATGAACTTATAGCATTTACATTAAACCACGCACCATACAGCGTATCTACACTATATTACAACTGACTATCATTATTTCTTCAAAAATAGAGTTTAATATGAAATTCCAACACAACTACTTATCATTTTGATCATGCAGGTACATTACGTTTAAACCCGCATGTCTCCAGTTCACACCATGAATTCAAATCCAGTGCTCAATGTTCACAATAAACAACTTGAAATCAGAACTCGTAGTCGTGAACTCGTGCGAAACAATTGGTTCACGCAAGCCTGCATACTTAGTTTGCGTACGTACAGTATAGTATAGTAGTGTAGTATACTGCATTCGAGACATTATGCGATGTGCTTTACGATTATAGTTTTGCGTGCAAAGAAGCGATTTGCAGCTAGAAACCTCAGAAGTTGAAGCGAGAATTGCAACAGGTAATAGAATGCGCGGCGTTACACGGAATATTCCGATCTAAATTGCTATCAGTGCATGAGAGATAAGATGTAATAAGACTGAAATATTCTGCTACATGATTCTACTATTACAAATTCTGGGATTCAGATTCTAAAAATAAATATAAGGTAGAATTTACTATAACAATTTACTATTTATGTGTTATTATTAAGAACATTGATACTTACATATCTGTAACATAAATTATATAGGATTATCGAGAAATATTTGTTAATATGATACTGATTCTGAAAACAAGATAAATTTAATTTAGTTCGTAATTTCAATTGATGAAAATTAAAATCTAATATGCACCATGAACGGTACTGAGCTGATAAGTAACCACTATAAATAATATAAGAATTACTACTATTCTACTTTATGAGGAATAATGGGTGCATAAATAGCAATGATCGTGGAATGATTCTAACTTATGGGAAATTTAAAATATTTTGTCAGGTAATATAATACAAATATTTTCCAATCTTCAATTCAATAAAATACAGTATCAATTAAATATTAAGCACAGAGATGCCTTTTTTACATTTTTGTGTTATATTTAATTTATAACGCATACAATTTAGTTAAACTTTAAACGAAGAAAAGAGAAAATTGTGGACAAAAATAATAGAAGGCATTACACAAAGTTGTAGGCAAACTTAAACTATTAAATAATATTTTTCTTGCTTCGAAAATTGTACTTTTGAAGTTAATTTTAATAGGGATACTACATAAGTGTTTTCGGTATTTAGACGAGTAATAGTTAACAGCCGTAACTATGGAGGAAAAACTATAAGAACGTCACTAATGTAAAATTAAATATAAGTAGATAGATCGGTAAATATTGAATATCGATTAGTAGAGAATAATTCTTCATAGAACTACTAATGGCATGTATTGTAACTTATACCTTAAAAACTATCTGTGTTGTGTATAATATAATTAAAATTGAAATTTTCTCTATTACCCACTCTGTGATAGATTTGTTCTGCATAGAACTACATACCACACATAGATATTAATTTGATGCAGCTATCCTCAGAAAAGTTTAGATTATTTGTGTAATCGGGAGACACTATAGTCTGGATAAACTGAAAAACACGGTTAATTCAAATTACGTTTAACTGGTTTCAACCGTTAACAAATAGAATGGACGTCTTAAATATACAAAATTAATTTATATTTAGTTTATTTAAATTATTTATTCCTAAAAAATATAAAGTAAGAAAATGAAGTTATCAACTGCTCTTGAATCGGATGTTTATACGTGTTCTGTGTTTAAAAACTTATTTAGACAAAAGCTTAATTTTTACTTATGTCGTTGCAGTATTATTATAAAATATAATTTAAAATAAAATAAATATGTACAATAAAGAATCACGGTTAATCCAATTTTACAGTATTTATATTCTTTGTTAAAATCTGCCTTCAATTATATTACAGGACATGAATTGCTAATTAATTATAGAAATTAATTATAAGAACTACTAAGACAGTAACAACTGATTTTATGGCAATTTAATTAATGTATTACTGTAATTCTCTTTTTATGTTGTAATAAAAGTGCCCAGCTTGAACATTAGAGTTCAATATAAGAAGAGTTATATATATATATATATATATATATATATATATATATATATATATATATATATATATATATATATATATATATATATATATGTTTTCTGTAATTTTTTCATTAAAACTACGATCAAAAATTAGTTTCATAATTATATGCCAACAAATGTAGTTATTAATTTGAACAAAATATGTTCAAATTTATAGACTCAAATGACGATTAGTTAAGAATTTTACACAAAGTGTATAAACCCTAAATTCTATTCGAAATGTATAATATAATGTCCAATTGAAAAACTTTACCAACTTTCCATTTCTGCATCAGTATAATAAATATTCTAACCAGCAAAGAAGAGCTCATTTAAATTAAATTAAATTCGAATGGTGGTAAGAAAAAGATATATAAATATATATACTAACAACGGCTATAGCAGAGTGCACTTGGTTTTGTTGAGTCCATTTGATAAAAATAATAATAATAATAAAAATATATATCATCACATTTTTTACTGCTAAATATAGGGGTCCGTTTAAAAGAGATGTTCGTTAGAGATGTTTCACTGTAGTACTAAATATAATATTATCTACACATATAGCTTTACATAACTGTACTGCCTATTACGAGTGTGAATAAACAATATGTTCTTGTGATTTAAATGAAAGGTCAGAACACATACTAATAACTCATTTATTACGAGTATATCATGAATGAGTGTATGTTATAATATATTCGTGATATTATAATAATTATAACCGGTGAGAAAACATAAATATTAATTACAAGTATTTATATTCAACAACAAAAAAAACTAAATAAATCACCTATTTCAAACAGGTGTGAATCAGCATCTACACTACCATAGCAAAACAGAGAAAACAAGGCATGCGTTGATAACAACGCACTAGATTTTTTCCTTTCATTTGTTTTACACGAAGACAAATGAATGAGTCGGCAGGCATTTGGCCGAGTTTCCCACGTTTTGCATTCGAGACAGAGTTCCTTAAACTCTAAAAGTGAAGGTCGCCCCACAGGAGTAAAGAAGACAGAGAAAGATGATATAAAAACGATCACCGTTTAATACAAATTAACGAGCACTTCCGGAATTACAAACAGGTTTTTATAAAGCTATTTATATAATTTCTGATAGGAGGTAAAAAACAGTTAAATGTTCATTAATAAATTTGAAATTGATTATTTTATAGATATTTTGTTTAAGTAAGTTCTTCATTAAATTTTAAGAAATTATATGTTTGTGTGCTTTAGTTTAGAATTTTTATGTTTGTATTTATTTATTTTTTTTATCCACTTTTATTTAAATTACATAATCAGAGGCGTAACTATGTTTTGGCGCCCTTGGTAAATATAATTTTTGGCACCCCAAATGTGAAAAATTATATGAGGATCAGAATTTTTTAAAAAGCAATATGTACTTACTTTTTTGATTAATATATTTAGGTATATTGCTCATACAGCGAACAAGTTAAAAAAATGTTTAAAATACAAAATAATAAACACCTCTCGTATTATTAAATAGATTATATATATATAAGATAAAAATCACAGTTGCAATTGTACGCATCGTTAGAAATAAAAATCACAGAATTAATTTAAAGATAGGGGTAGAATATACTATCATACTTTATAGTTTCACTTTTTTTGCTTTGTCATTTGCAAAATTAGTTATTATTTCATTAAAGCCTATTACAGCAGCCAGTACATGTTTTATCGAAAGATGAGTAAGCGATGAAGTATGTTCTTGTCCTGACGTCGACCTTAAGTAATTGTTAATCAATATTAGCTTATTAAACCTTCTTCGGCTGTCGCAATTGTTGTTGGCATTATTCGAAATATTTTTAGGACTGAAGAAACTTAGATAATTGGAATATCAGTCTCATTTATTTTAAAATTGTTACAATTCCAACTTTTCGGTGATAACCATCGCCTTCTACAGAGATATGTAACGTCTAATAATTGACATAAACAAATTATTAGACGTTACATATCCCTGAAGAAGACGATGGTTATCACCGAAACGTTGGAATTGTAACAATTTTAAAATAAATGAGACTGATATTCCAATTATCTAAGTTTCTTCATTATTTAAACAGTCGATCATCGTATTTACTCTATTTTTAGGACTATTTCAAAGTTAGGGTACGCTCCTTCTAATTTCCATTGACCAAGAACTTTTAAAATATCTAAAAGATATATTTTATCAGGATTATTTTCGGTTTGAAAAAAGAAAGACTACTTTCCACAAATAAAAATACTACAGGTGCCCATCTGTGGCAACGAGATTATAATACTATAATTTATATTAATAAATACGACAGTAACTTTCCAGCTCGGCGCCCTCGTGATACGGCGTCCTTGCCAACTGTCCCGATGCCAAAGGGTCCTACGCTACTCTACATAGCTTATGTTTAAATTTATCCAAAATTAGTTATATTAATATATAGTGGTAAGTAGCATCGCGTCTGAGTGTAGATTTGAGAACCCGGGTTCAAATCGCAGGCGGCAAACTAATTTTTTGTATCACATTAACAATTATCTTTGTGACTTCTCCCATTAATATTTTTGGGAATCGTGATTTGAAGGCTACATTCAGCAATGAATAAAGTTCTTTATTTATTTTGATTTATTAATTGCAAAAAAGTGAAATTTAGAGATATATCAATTATTAAATAATAATTTAATTTGAATAATACAAAAATGTTTTAAATTTATTACATGTTATTAAATTTGAGCGAAATGTTTAAAATGTTTTGTTTTTCTAATAAAAAACAATACTTAAAAAAAAAGAATGGGATTGTTTCAATTCTAGAAAGCTATATGGGTTGTAGGTATTTTTAGTTAGATTCGAATTTAATTTTTGAAGTACCTACATAGAGTCATGTTCTTTCTTTGTTATTTATTTTTGTTTTTACCGCGCAACAAGAAATTTATATCAATTACAGTGTAGTTGATCTACGCCTGTCGTTTACATACACATTGGGACTATGAACCCTTGAATATAGTTGTATTTTTTGGTTGCAAGTTGATAAAGTGTGAAATTGTATCTAAACGTACACCAACCACTAAGCTACAACTGTCCGTATCTAATAATATTAATTGATGATAAATGCAGTTGCACAGAAAGAAACGTTTCAAACATTTTATTATCAGTTAATTAAATTGAACAATAAAGTTTATATTTAAAAACCATAATAGTGATATTATTTTTTCAGCTAAGGTTAGTTTACGTGTCAAGACTATTACACCTAAAACAAAAAAATATTGTTTCCGATTAGGCAATATTTATAAGAGTATTACGAAACATATAAACTACATGTAGTTATACGATCATTTACAAATTTTAACAATCATTAAACTTAATTATTGAAATAAGACGACTATTAAAACAAAACCAAAAGTAAAATCCCAATTAAATCCAGCATAAAAAAGTCAATAAAAAATAAAATTACATTTGCGGTTAACTACAGTTATTTTCCTCAACAGCCGTACTCAGACACAGCCGACAAAATTCCCATAATTAGCGAAAAGAATTTGCCAATGCTGATTCATAAAACGGTTCTTTACGATTTGTCCATTATAGCTGATTACATTTTAGACCATAAGTCTCTTTGACCTAAGAGCCACCCATTTTAACAATAACATTATGAAGATTATAATCAAACGAAGTGTTGATCTCCGATCACTAATATTTCTCATGCGATTGTTGTTCTATTTATATCGTTATTTGGAAACGGTATTTATAATAGGTATCTTTTTGTTTTGTTGTGGGCAGAAAGATATATTTTTAGTAACGTATTGGAGTCAATTGTATTTTTCAAATACTTGACTAGTTTGTGAATACAGAAAGTACTTAAATAAGTAAATAATTAAAAATATTGAAATAACTATATTTGTACCATATGTTGAATGGTGAATAGTAAAAAGATTTCTAAAAATGAGGACTGCAAATCAAACCAGAACTTGATCCGAATCGGCTTTTTCTCAAACGGTGTACCAGAATCAAATGGTTCACATAAAGTCAGTAAATTGAATCAAACTTGATAAGTGAACCAGTTCAAACCGGCGAAATTACGCAAGTGCACTGAATAAGTTATATGCTTTCCATTTATTTAATTTGTAGAATAAGTAATATGTTGTTCAATTTAATTTTTAAAATTAAAGTTAAACTGTGATTTGTATTTAATAATCTAATATAAAATGAAATTGTATTTGAAAAAGATAACATTATAAACTACCAATAACATATGTTTGTATAAAACAGTTAAATAATAAAAATAATTTAACCGAACAGATCTTGTGAAAAAGTTCATGAACTGTTTAATTACTTTAAGCGGTTACAGAACCGAACCGATTTATTTCAGCGGTTTGCAGATCAGCTTACGTTTAACTAATTTTCTTTCACTATTCCATTGCGTTCTAGAAAATCTTTAAGTTTAACAAAAACAAGTACAAATTTAGTCGAAAATTGGTCAATAAAAAGAATAGATACCTGTTTTATACAACAAATTTAATAATTTTTTTTCGCATCCATACTTTGTAACTGGCAGATTGTGTACCTCATTTGAGGTAAATTACAATAGAGAAAAGCTACAGCTTATAATGGAGTCTTTATTTGCTGATAATAATAGAAAATAATTTCAAAATATTAATGTTATGTCTAAGAAACGTTTGGGAGACAGGTAATATATTTTTTAGTGTATTTATTAATATAGTAGTAGTAGTGATAAATTTCAGCAATGTTTATTCATCTTAAAGTCAACAATTTATCTCATTGCGCGTGAACAATATCGGTTCATGTGTACGACGCGACATCTAACATATTGTATTAGAATCAAATTATTTGACGAGACAAACGTAACTTTAATACAATTTGACAAGTGTAATTATTTGTTAAAATGCATGTAAATACGAATGTAATTTTAAATTATTTATTTATTATATAAATTATTATACAATTATTTTCTTACTTGTTGTCATGGTGTCATTTGTGAACAGGACAGCGGCGCATTTTCATATTAGGGTTATATTCTACATGAAAATTAACTCTTTCTATAAAATACGTGTTTCTTATATTACATCCCTTTGTGAAAACTAATCTTAATATTTTATTTATAATTGTTCAATCATTTTTGTATTAATCATATTTCTGTGTATTTTCATTAATTTTAAAAATTTTGATGCAATATAAGATTAAGTCACATATGTTCTTGATGAAAATGCAATACTAAATGTGAACACTTGTAATACATTCAGCGTATTATGTATAACATATCTGCAGTAGAAGAGCTTAGGTTACATATGCACGCCGTTCCTTGTTGGGCGGTTACAGATTACGTGACCAGGTAAGCGATGCTTAAACAGTGCCACATGGAAAAGGCACAATAAGCAATGCTGATGATATACACATGTCCAAGATATTTCGCATTCAGAACGAATTTCCATGCAGAATGGTAGGTACGTGTAGGTTACATTGAGGTTAAATGAGATTTCAGAATTTACGGTTGGAATTTCTGCAGAACTCGTCATTGCCATCTCGAGTATTATAAGAACTTGAACTATTACGATTTATGAGACTACATTTTATTGGTAACAGTATTTTTTTTCTTTCAATGCATTATATTGAACAGAGCCTTTTGTGTAATATATTGTTCTTTGATCATATTTTAGTAGCAAATTTATTTGTTTCATTTCGGAAAAAGTTCAATTCGAACAAAGCAATGAGGTACATAATATCGATAGTAGGTATTGTTTTGTTTCTTAAAACAAATTAGTTTCTCCGACGTATGACGAAACTGTTATCAGATATAAAATGGATACATAAATTTTTAAACCAATAGTTGAAAATTACTTTAGTATTCGTGTTTTTTTTCCTTAATTTATGTCATATAAGAAAAGCAAATGCATAATAAGTAGGAAAACTTTAAATAGGCGAACTAAAAAAAAATACAGAGAAGATTCATACAATAACCTGAAGAATGTACTGCTGTTGCTAACGTGCTGGTACACTGATAATGTCCTTGCAACGAATAGAGTCTGAGTAGGTGTTGAATTTTTTCACTTCAATTTGCTGTAGCATTATTATCTGATACTGCAGACCAGTTTTGAAATTTATAGCTTAAAACTACATTTTCAACTGATTATGCATACGTGATAAATTGTACGTAGAATGATTTATTCTTTCTTCTCAAGATTTATGTATTAATTTTGATTTCACAAGTACTAAATGTTTAAGCATTTATGAACTGTTAAATATAAGGTATCCATGACTATCAAATTAGCGTATTTAGCTAAATTTACCATTAATATCAAATAATATTTCATGCATCATGCAATTTAGCTTAAATAACAGTATTTAGTTGTTCTAGCACCGATTACGTCACAGTCCACTATATATTAAACACTTCAAGCTTTGACAAGCGTTAATCTATGGCAATGCAGGAAAAATGCAAAACGATTTATTATGGGTTCGCACGTGAAGTATAACGGACTTTGTACATGCGCACGTGCAGTCTCTGCTTTGCCGTGTCGTCGAACATGCGCCTGTGCATGCGTGACAAGCAAAAATCCAGCTGTAATATGGAACTAAAGTCAACGAAAACGATTTGCACTCTGAATATACTGAAGCGTATGAAACGCAGTAAATACATAATGCAATCCATACGTACATGGATATTTATATAGGAACCCGTCTCTAATATATTATAGGTGTGCGCTATAAAAAAATAATTGACAGTGTCCAGTCAGTATCATGTATAATTGTTAATGACAAAATGTATTTCAAAAATTAAACAATAACAAATGTAAATTAAACTGAAACTGAACAATCCTGGAATGGTAATGTGGAGCAAATATTATTTCTGTAAAAAATAAAAAAATGAATATACGAAATACTTGATAATGTAGTAGGTATGTTAAAGTTTTCATAAAATCAAGCTATAATTATTATAAAAACTAATAAAAATTCTCATACTAGTAAAAAATACTAGCTAGTGTATTAGTTGAACTAATAACATTGATTGAGCGATATTCTAAAGTATCAAAACTGTCGTAATTGGTATTTAAACAATTTAAAACAAATCTGTTAGGATATATAATAAGAAATAAAATTTAATTTAGAAAGGTTTGTAATTACTATAATAAACTCTAGTCATTATTTAAATCACAGTTCTAGTTTGTTGGATATGAATGAGAATCAAATAGTTTTTGCAATTAGCAGAAAAATTATAGTAGCAATTTATATTTGTGTTACAAACGCTTTTTTAATTGTTAGAAATATGTTTCATAATTGAGTGTAAAATTAATTAAATATTATCGCAAAAAAATCTAATTTAGCTATTAATTAAAAATATTAATATATATATATATGCACAACATGAACATTAACATCATACATATATGATATCTAAAATGTTATGCCAATTTACGAAATATTCGATATTAATTCAGTTTTCCTAGTCATTACTACACCAATTAATTCTAATTATATGTCGTACATTTAATAAATTTTGCTATCATCATCATCTGTGGCGCTACAGCCCGAGATCGGGCCTAGGCCTACCGGACACACCGAGCCGCAGTTTTTACACTGCCGTACTGCCGGTCTTCGTAGTCAAATACTACATTATTTAAGGCGTATAAGTGACTAGCTTCTAGCGCCCGAGTGTGATAAATACATGTAACTGTATTTTTATATTTTACGACAAATCACACATTATCGTCAGGCGGATTCGAACTGACGAACCTTGGTTCGGGTGACGTCACAGTATGTTAAGAGATGTACCTTAACACGATCGGCCACCGCGCCTGTCGTACATTTAATAAATTTTGCTGTATTTTAGATAATTCTGTAGGTTTTTAAGGATTTTGTTAATATGCTCAATATTTTATTTACTTCATAAATTTATATTTTTTAAAATTTATATTATTACTTACTATAATATTCTCTACTTCTAATTCTTGTTATACGCTGGGATCGAAACGTTTTTGAGATAGAAGAGTCATTTTATTCCTAAATGATTAATGTGTCGCAATTTCAAATTTTTTATTTGATGGTTTTTATAAACAATACAAATTTGTATAGGTATGTTCAATGCGGATATTCCGATAACGGAAACTGACGTCAGATATTCAACAACAAAAAATTCGTATTTGAATTCAGTTCTAAAAATTTGAATCACAATTCCCAATATCTGCAATAATGATCACAAAAAAGTTTATAATATATAACAATATAAATATATTGATAAGAAACAGATATTTAACTAAACAGCAACTATTTTGAATATTTCTCAACTTATTTATTTAATACCAATATATTTGTTCTAGCTTAACGACATAAATTATTATCCTACAATCTTAATTCATAACATCATAGAATACAGATGTACGAATTACGAGTACATTGTAAATAGCACATGTTTAATTCTTAGATAACTGTTCCATAGAAGGCATTTCCAGGGATATATATACTATTTTAATTCTACGTGAAGCACAAATAAAAAACATTATGTGGTTGGTAAGAGTCGTTCATTCGTTCGTTACAAATCCATCACTAATCATTTCAAGCCGAGTCTGGTACTGGTATGCAAATAGATCAGCCACATCTTACATCGCTGAAAGTAGGCGATTGGGTCATTCGCTTCAAATCAAACAGAAAAGCAGCGTATGAGCCATCCGGTGTGCGTGCAGCACGTTTGATTGAATGTTGACTCGTGCCAATCAGACGGATCATCCGCGATGTTCGATTATTCCAACGAGCACTTGTTTGTTGTTAGCATACTTTTGCCTTTGATTACTGCCGGAACCGACGCATATAACTACAGAATTAGTTGTTTATTTTGGTTTTTTGTTGAGAAGAGTAGATTAATATGTAGATTTTTAATTTGTACCCTGGGGTATGTGATTACTATATGCTAGGGTGTAATTTCGGTTACTGGTTCTTTGGAGCATGTTTAGTATTTTATTTTAATTAATGTTTAGATCACTTAATTGGTATGTTGTGAATTAAAATGCAATGCGAAATTATTGTTGTTGATGCAGTTATTAATGCGTGATATAGATCAATAGAAGAACGACTTGTCTATTTTTAGAACAATAATTGGGTTAATTATTACTGCTTCAGATAAAAAATCTAGGTATGTGGTTCCATTTAAGCATTTATGAGTATAATTGCTAACAGAAGCATCCTGCAGGTATAATCTTGACTGACATTATGTATCGAGGAGAGGAAGGTATTTGCCGAAATATTCGAGTATGTAAAATGAAATTGTCAATATGATTTTCAATTAATTAATCAAATAATTATTTTATAAAAATACCATTTAAGGTAATTTTAGGAATTGAATACCTAATTAATACTCAATATATAATTTATTATATTTTTTTTATATCTGTAATCACAACTATTAATCAAAACGTTGCTTCAGAATAAAATTTAAAGCGTTGTACAGATAAAGCCTGAAATACAATTTATATTTCATTATTCTATTTCTAAAATTCATTCGTTTGGCGTATTTAATTTAATATTATCTAATTTAAGATAATGAATCTAATTAATGATATAATAATTAAAATAAATTTTGTTCTTGAGAAATGCTAACAATTATAACGTAATATTTAGTTGACTAATAAAAAAATAATAAATTTGCAAATAGCAAAGTTAAGTGTAAAAATAAATAAATATTTAATTATTTTTTAAATCTTTTAAAATCAGTAACTGAAAATATTCCGTCCTTTGAACCTATTATCTAAAGTTAGCTATTTTTGTTAATCTTCTTATTAAAAAAACAGCAATTAAATATTTGTTAACGACTGATGCATAAAATTAATTTGGCAACACTAATTTATTATTACATAAATAATATCAAAAGAATTCATCCGACAAAAAAATAGACAGATGGAACTACACCACATTAACTACAAAAGTTATTGCTAATAATACTAAATATCTAAATTACAATATGTCTGCTATAAAATGCTAATTTTACGACGTAATAATTATCTAAACAAAATTTATATATACCTACAGTGTAGCAACGGTAAAAATATATAAAACTACAATCATCAACATAACATTTTACAGTCCTTCTAATAGAGCAAGATGAAACAAATAACGTCAATTATGAATCGAAGTGAGCTTGCACGCAGAACAAAAAGTAAAAAAAAACTGTAAGCGTTCATGTCATTATGAAATTTTCTCGAACAAAAATAGGAACACGACACGCGCTTAAGCATGTCATGAACAACGTTAGCGCAAAGCGTTCATAATTGGTATGTTTAGTACGTTGGGGTGCCGTGTAGCGGCGTGCTAGTTAGTCGAGCTTCGTATGCTTGCGCTTAGTTCCAGACCCCGGCAAACAGGAAGTGCTTCAGAACCGGAGGTACGCAGCGAGGCAGCGACAGTTCAACTAACTAGAATTGTCGCCAAGCAAAACAGCAAGCAATATTTTCCACCGAGTTATGTTCACCGTTCGTTGCGACTGCATTTGACGCAAGGAAAGATTAACGTAACGTTTACCTGTTTTATGATGTTACGGATTGTGAAAAATTGTAGAACATGATTGTGTATTTTTATTATACGGTGAAATCTAATGTATCAGTTTTGTAGTTTATTGAGGTAATCATATTTTGATAGTTGTCATTTTATAGAAATAAGTTTGTCCTTAAATTCTAATAAATTCTAATAAAAGAATGTAATAATTTATTGAACAAAAATATTTCCCTCATTCAGATACAGAATCCATATTTTTTACTAAAAAAATTTGTAAAATTGTGAAAACAGATGAAATATTTAATTTTCTTGATTCAGATATAATCCATAATATTAATTATTTATATTGTACATTATTTTAAATTTGATATTATATTATAAATAAACAAATGCAATCTGATTTGGTGATATTCAGTTCAGATTTGGTAAATTAATAAGTCATTTATGCGCTGTAATATAAATATAGGTAATAGTTATTTATTTTATAAGTCCGATAAATAAGTTTTGACGGTACGAGTAAGATGTTTCCGTACGAGGCAACAAAGAAGTCGAATCTGAAATATCAATATAAGTACCGAAAAAAATTATTATTGGATGTAAGACGTACGTTTTATTTACTGTGTCGCATTTAATTATTAACCATTATTTTCATATCCTAACATTAAAGTGACATCTCAAAATAATTATAATGGAATGGCAAAAACAGTTTGTTCATTAATAATAATTTGAAAATTTATGAAAACAGTACAGTATTGTTTATTACAGTACTAGTACTGAAAAGTTACATTTTCCGGATGGAAATTACTAATGTAAACATGGAAATACGGTACAGTTTGAAATAAATATTTTAAACATTGTTCCAATAGTTCATTTTTATAGACAAGTTTATAATAATTATTAGCTATTTAAACCACATTAAAAATTTGCACTATTTTATGCTCGTGTGTAGTAACGAATTTAAATTCAATTGAAACTAACAATTTCGAACAATTTGACATTGCTTACTACATATTTCTTACAACCTGTTGCTTAGATTGTGAGGTATTTGCTGCTGATACACAAATCTGAGGGACGCATCTGTTAAATTCGTATAAAGCTCACTTTGCTCCTTCTATTAAATTCAAAAATTGTACGTTAATTTACACTGTTAAATTAAAGACATGTAGTGCGAATCTTACAAAGCTCGCTAAAAAAAACACTCAACATAACAAAATCGAATCAGTAAACATAGCTCAAATAAATAAATTACGAATTGAAGTTATTTTGACAATCAAACTCTAATCGGAATTACACATTAACGAACAAACGTCTTTAAACTCGGTTATCTCTAAATAATCAAAGAATGTATATTCCTTGAGAAGGGGGAAGTTACAGCTTTGAGATAAGCTGAACTAAAATTATGCAAACCGACCAGTAATAGTCAAGAATAAACTTTTAAGCGAAACCAAATACGATAATAAATAAAATTGTTTTTATCCAATTTTAGGTATGCCAATCTGCAATTGCAAATCGTGTAAAGAGAAATTTTTATTGTGAAGTTTAGGTTTCTGTACTACTGAACAGATGCCTAACTTAAAGATTGATTTCAAAGTTATAACAAAGAAATAAAAATTGTATGTAGTACGTCAAACTCAGATCAAATACGAGAACTCGATGCTAATAAACTATAGAACTACACCATAATTAGCAATACCGCTATTAAATGTATTAAAAATGAGAAGTATATTTCTATTTATGATGTCAACATTAACATAATAATGATGTACGTTTTTACATTAATGGTTGAATTTTTAATTAGTAAAATTTCTGAAAAGTAGTGGTAAATGTAAAGAATACTTGTCAATAATTAAGTAAGCAATATGACAATATCATTTAATGATATTGTTCAGAATAGAATGTAGATATTAGTGATGCTATAAATGTATGAGAATAATTTTACTTTTAAAATAACGGTTACATATCTGTAGTTATATTCATCTATACAAATTATGTAATATTAATTTATTTATGCTTATGGATATATTCCAGACACTTTATCATGTATATGGTTTTGATAAATCACGTACATTTTTCATTAAAAGTAGGTACAGATATTTCACGTAAGAATGAAAAAGTACTGTTATTTCTGAAAGTATTTAAAAACATTTCTGAGTATTTATCAAGTTCAATATTCCTATGGCAGTATTATAAATTGCCAGATTGTTCAGTAAGAGAAAATGTAATTTTTTTCGGTCAAGTCTTTATTGTTAGAATACAATGGCCAAGCAGTTAACTTAATTGCGTTAATGTGTATAAGCTTTGTTATTTAATTGAAACTGAACGCGAAGAAATCCTCTACTCGATTACAGAATGGAGGTTATCATTGAGAGCGAATCATGAAATACAGCATCGACATATCGACGTCAAAGATAATGAAGTTGTATTAATCAAGTAAAATAGTCCATGTACCTTTATGCCTACTTGTATCAGGACTGCAATTAAAAAGTATCAGTGCAACGTAACAAAATTAATGGCTTGCAATGGAGCGACCATTGAGGGATTTTGCTTTTTTAATTTCGAATACATATGAATGTAAATTGATTTGAAAATTATAATATTACATGTCAGAGTAAAAAATGGTTTGACAGAGTAATTTAGTTACCTATCTCAATACTAATCGAAACATTTACGATTAGGTACTACTCTAGCACTAGCACATAACGAATTTTATAATCAATTAATTTTAATTACATATCCATGTAATTTTAAACGATAATAAATTTGTAAAAAGTTAAGAGAAATGATTTTTAAGTACCATTTTAACATTACAGAACCTATTCATTATGGGGTGCGATTAAATGTAATGAATAATTTATAGCAAGTACTCATGCTACACAAGTGATGAGGGCTCTTTAAAAGGGTGAAACAAGTTTAAATGAGTTTAAAAATATTTATGCGCCTATTCACATTTAAGAGCCTCATTAAAAGTTAGGTACTTCATGCAGCATTCTATTCATATATTCAATTATTTTATATTTTTAAAAATATAAACAATTTATATAGCCAATAATATTAGTAGAAGGGGGTTATTAATTACTTACATGATTTTCTCCATTCGAATTTTATTACATTTTGTCAAAATTTAATTGAACACAGAAATCAATTAATAATCACTAAATCTGGCAATTTATTAACACTTAAATTTTTAATGTAAATATAAATTTCGTCCGATTTTTTTTCCAAAATTTAAATTAACTATTAATCTATTTTGCAAAAATAAAAGGATTAGTACATTATATATACTAATTTGAAGAGGAATATCACAAATTTTACAAGAAATAAATATAATAAAAAACATACCTGGTAAGTAAGTAATAATGAAGATTGCACATAATAACCAAGAAGGATTCATTTTAAAATTTAAACCATGTACTACTAGTCAAGTGCGTACGGACCAACCGGTCTCTTGCAACTGGCCCATATCAGAAGGCGCTTGCTTATATGTAAGCGCGGAAAACAGTGGCTCTCAAACAAAGAATACTGTGCTATGAGGTTACATCTATTGTTTACAGTTTGCATATTTATTACTTTTCATAATTTATATGCAAATAAATGTTTTACGATTCAAATAAATATTTTATTAAAATAATAATTATCTGCACTTGTAAAATAATAGTTATAAGCAATAAACCAAACGCATTTCAACTTTAAAATTGCACGTGTGTGCTACTCATTGTATCACAAAATACACAAATTTTGAAGAATTCCCGGACGGGATTGTTAGCTGCAATTAGTCTGATATATAAAACAGTGACAACACATTATATTCTGGATTTGGGAATCCAAGTTCGATTTCTACAAAACTTATTTATTACATTAAGGAGATCGCTGGAGTTTTCCTCAGCTCTCTTCTCCACTAACATTTTTGGAGAGCGTGATTTGATGCCTGGTACTGGTAACCGCATTTTACGTGCAAAATTATATCACCTACTAACATTTGTGCAAAGTGCTACGCCCAGTAATGGGTAAAGCATGTGATATGTTTATTTAATTTATAATAATAATTTTTTAGAACAATGTTAATACATCGAACTGCGAAAATGAAGATCCGAATTTGATTCTCGCAGTCGATAACTAACTTTCATCATTTTAAAATTTCTCCTATTAATATCTTTGACGGTCGTGACTCGGTCTTCTGGACTTCTTGTGCAAAAATATATCACTTACCGAGATTTACTAGAGCAGAGTGCCACACTCAGTTATGCGTCAAATGGTGTGATTATATACAAGTGTATCTTTGTTAGCTCTCACTGGCTTCTAAAAAACTTTAAGAGATACAAAGTCGGTTAAATTGCCAGAGTAACATTATTTTAAGAGGCAATTTTCCGTTAGATAATGACAAGAAACTGAATTTTACCGATTTGTTATTTTGTAAATATGAAACAGTTCCGTATCAGGAAAAGTTTGAAAAAAAAGATACATACTTTTAAAGATCTAGCAGCGAAGGCAACTATTTTTCCTGTGGTGCATTTTTGAATTATGATGCAAATTTACGATTTTTAATTTGAAATCAATACTTTTAAATTACATTTTTTTTATAATTTCAAGGATGCTAAATTTGCGACGAAATAGTTAATAATTAATGGAATATAGAGAAATATTGATGTTAATCAAATATACATGCATTGTACTTATTTTATTTAATATGAAAATTATAAAATATAATATTCACTAAAACTTTTCATAAAAATAAAGTAAGACCTACTTTAAAACTTAATTATTATAACTAAAAAAAAACACACACACATCACAAGTCAAGTATATTGATAAATCACGGCATGATTCGTATCGTTAAAATAAAAGGAAAACAATTTTGGAAAGGTATTTTATTAGTTATATTTTAAAAAATTATTATAAGTTTGAGGCATATTTCTAAAGTGAGCATATAAAAAAAATATTTTTGGCTACACTATTGGATACACTTTAGCAATTTAGGAATATCTTTTATATTTAAAAATTTTTCTCGATTTGCAATTGTATGCAAGAGAAAACATTGCCCAAAAGAAAAACAGAATTTAAATCTTCTATTAAGATTGCATTACTTTGTTAATTTAATAGATTTTGCATTTATTATGATTCTCGAGATCCTACTAGTGAGCCAAAATAAAAATGTATCTATATATATTTTTTAACTAAATAGAATTGTTTCCTATTATTTCCACTCTTATAGTCAGTATGCTCTGTTAAAATAACGGTAATAGTTATGTATGTTTTAAAAAATAAATTTGTATCTATGTACTACGGAATTTATAAATAGGGGTTAAAACGCCTTATTTTTAGTTTGTGGTTCAGTCAATGTTTAGATTTAATAGTCTTCAGTTTATCGCCACATATAATTAGTTGTATCCATATACCTTTTACAATTTCACGCATTTCAAAGAAAACCGTTGAAATTATACATTATAACATTAATAAGCAAATAATGTGTGCATCAATTTATTCTAATAAAACTACAGTTTGTTAACAAATATCTTAATTATAACATACAATAGACCCAATGTAACGTACATATAGCACATAATAATTATTAGTTCATATAATTTTTTTACAATAATAGTAAAGTTAGTGTAAAATTTAAATATTACTCATAAAATTATATAGTTCCTACAAAACAATTACATAATATGCAAATATGGACACTGTAATTTTCTAATGTAAATCTTGTACCACATAAGATTAATTTATCGCACAACCAAAAAATTATCTATATATATATATATATATATATATATATATATATAATTTGTTAGTTTGTATTAAGGGAACTTAATCCCAATAATATTACAGATTGTTCGATGCCAGATATAGCGACATTTTAACGGTATACATACTTGTCAGCCGGTAGACTCTAAATCGGGATCAGGAGCGGATTAAGTCTAATCTGAGCTCCTAGTGGTAAAAAGAAGACCTAAATTTAAAATAATAATAATGAAAATAGGTAACAAATAAAAACTAGTAAAAATTAAACCTTCTTACAAACTGTTAAATAATATAATTTAAAAAAAACAACAAATTATATTGCAATTAATATACTAAATTATCTACACAGCAATGCAATATACTACATAATTTTAATCAGTCGGGTTTAAAGTTCAAATTTCATAGCAGTATTTCAGTAAAAAAATGAAATAATCATTTTAAATATGATTAAAAGCAACTTGCGATTTTTTTAATATAACCAAAAAAATAAAATAGGAATATGAATGAAATAAACAAATACAGAAAAACTTTGTTTAATGGATATATATATATATATATATATATATATATATATATATATATATATATATATATATATATATATATATATATATCTACTGAACAGAACTACGTATCACAAAAATGAAATTCATTTCCCAAAAAATATTGCTGAAAGCTAAGCTATCGAAACATTTATAAAAATAGTTATATTTTTAATCATGTTGATACCATAAAAGTTTTACTATAATTACTCGCTTCATTTCGTTGACTCTACACTTAACTATTTTAGTTATGACAAGGGATACAATTATTTAAATATACTTTGATCTTTAAAAGGCTTGTAGTAATAACATAATAAAATTTAAATTTTTTTCGTTTACATGTAGCTAAAACTGACCATTTTATAAATTTGTTATAATACTGATTTAGTTTTATTATTAATTATAATTTTCCTACTAATATATTTTAAATAATTTAACTCAATATTATAAAATTTAAATGTTGAAGTTATAAATATCTGTTCATTTTATATTGTTGCTATTTTTTAATAAACATATTTGCTTAAGTTCAGTACCTTCACATTATAATTTTTTTTTGTGAAAGAAATAAATGAACAAATGTCATAGAATTAAACAGTTAAATAAATTTTGATATTCATTTATTTTATTCATAGTACGCTGATTCCTATGTGATTTGAATTAACTTAATGTAAATTTAATAAGTATTTGTCAAAAAAAAAATGGGTCCTGAACTTTGTATTCGTCGATTTCAGAATAAAATTCCCTTTCGCACAATAAATAAATACAATTGGTTTCCATTTAAAATAAGAAAGTTGTACCACGTACTTTGAGAATTACTAGTCTAACAAAATTCTTGTTTCGGTTATTTAGTAGTCTTATAAAATAGAAATTGTTTGCTAATTTAACCGAGTTCGTAGCTCCTACATTTCTCGAGATATCGCGGTATTTGAAACCAACAGTTTTGGGCCAAAGGAGAATTTAATATTTCGTTAATTTTTATCTTAAAAATAAAGGTTTATAAAAATATTTGATTAACTAGTTAATTTTAAAATATTTTTTTGTTTCATGATTAATACTTTGAGTACTAGATGCCGAAGGTTAGTATCAAAATTTGTGAATCACCTGTATAACCAATTGTAATGTTGTATATTCGAATGAAAAATAAATAAGAAATATTTTGTTGTAAAGTTATTTAATAATGTTGTATCATATTTGAATAATATCAAGAATATAGGCTTTATTTAACATAAAATTATACAGTGTCACTATTTAATTTATTATGATTTTTTATCAGTAATTAAATTAAAAGATTCTACTAACGTAAGCTTCTTTTTCAACTACAGAGTGTTTATATTCACCATTATTTAGTGCGGAAAAAAAATGCTACAGGTCTTCTTGCTGCGACAGAGTAGCAGAAATACTATGTTCTGAAGCATCAGTTTCTACTGTAAACGGATTGTTTTCATCAATAACAGCTACGTAGGATTTTGCTCTCAGATTTCAATTCATTAAAATCTTTCAATGCGTCGTTTGTTAGTGGAAATTCTGAGTTTGTAAATAATTTTATTTTTGTGAAATATTTAGTATCTATTTTGAATAATGTGCAAACATTCCAAGAGCTCGCCGTAATGAAGAAACGTCTGTTGGAATAGGAAGCTCTAATAATGGAGCTATTCAGTCACTATTTGGTTTATTCTATTGTGTAATTAAGTAAGTTAATACATAATTTTGCGAAGAGACACTTTTGTTTATTTAGTGTAAGTCCATACTTATTAACTGTTTCTTAAAATTTTCCCATATTTTCATCATGTTAAATTTTATTCTTGCCATGTACAGTTTCATCAATGTAAGCGAAAATACTCTCTAATTTTTCGTTTTTAATTATCCAAGTTATTGCTCTCTGAAAACTGATATAGATTATTACGCACTTCGAAAGCGGTAAATAGTTTTTACCAAACTGTAATCTTCACTTTACTAAAATATGCATCAACTGAAAAAGACACATGATCCATTAACAGATTTAATTTTGTTAACTCATCTTCAATTTCTTCATTTGAACAGCTAGAAAGTTTTGGAATGTAATCTTACAATGATTCCATCCGTTTGACGCTTAACTCATTGCTGGACCAACATCAAATATACTAAGTCTTAAAAATCTGTCCATTTACTAAAGCGAATTAATTTTATGTTAAATAAATTGAAGTAATACCAAGAATATAGGCTTTATTAACATAAATTTATACAGTGTCATTATTTATTATAACAGAACATTCATGTGGTTTCTAAGGAAACTGCTATTATAATATTATATAAGTACTTATACATTCTACTTAGCGTTGTCATTTCTACAGAGTGGAATTGGAATGTATATGGTTTTTATTTAGTCTGTACATCAAAAAGGTAAAATAAATAAATACATAAATATATCATCACGCCTTTTACCCATTACTGGGTGTGGCACTCTGCCTAAGAAGATCTCGGTAAGTGATATATTTTTTTCGCGTGAATGCGGTTACCAGCCGTCAAATTACGGTCCCCAAAGATATTAGTGGAGGGAGTGCCACAGGGGTAGATTTAATTTGGTGAAGTTTGTTTGTCTGCTGTGGGGATCGAACCAGGGTTCTCAAGATCCACAGGCCGACTCGATACCACTGAACCACAAAAAGGTGTGAATGAAAATTTTGTATCGGATTGAGTATTATATCTGAAGTTCAGATCGAATGTTTTATTTGATTTTCGGATCGAAAATTAAATATAAATTCAACATTTAGGTCATCAATGATCGATGAAATATGCAGTTGGTTTTGTTATACATATACTTCGTTGTTTGGTAGTTTGGTAGACGCAGATGATATTTTCACTAACAACAGACATTAAACTAAGTGACACATAATGTGAATCATGCGATCTAAAGAAAGCATCGGAATGATGATCAGACTTGATCTCTCTGAAACAAAATATTATTCAAAACTTCAAAGTATGATAAAAATCTAGATACCGTTGTTATTATATACAAATAATGAAAGAAATTACACTTCTAAATTCAGTTTAATTTCTTAAAAATGTTACGAACGACTTAGATTTTAAAAATTCTATATTTTTAGAATCTGATCTACAATATAATTTTTTTAATCACCAGAACTGTGGAATTTCCGGGAAAAAAATGAAATATACGAAAAGACGCTCAAAACAGAACTTTTTAGTGTATTTTTTTGTTTTCTCTCAATTTCAAATAAATTTTTTAAATACACAATTATTTGCTTGAAATTTTTAAATCATAATTTACACCTCAATTCTAATTTATATATATACAGGGTGGTGACTCGCTCAGCCGATCATAGGAATTTAAGATGGGAAATCAGTTTTTTTTGCAATTTCCTACGTCCCTAATTATTTTAAGCAAAAACACGTCTAATAAAAGTTTTAGGGCATCAAATTCTGCATTTTATGCTTTATTTATTTATATATATATATATATATATATATATAGACAGGGTGGTGACTCGCTCAGCCGGTCATAGGACTTTAACATGGGAAATCAGTTTTTTGCAATTTCCTGCTTCCCTAATTATTATAAGCAAAAACGCGTCAAATAAAAGTTTTAGGACATCAAATTCTGCATGTAAATAAATAAACAGAATTACTTTTATGTGCTTTGCAACGACAGAAATTAAAAATGAAAATGTCTAAAATTACGTTAAAAATATTGATAGCCATGGAATTGAACAAAAAAATAAATAAATGCTTGACGTTTTATCTGTCAAAACATCAACGTTTGCCGTTGTGACAGATAAAATGTCAACGTTTGACGTTTGACCTGCAGGAGAAAATATTTATATTTTATAAAACATTCATAATTAAGTAGGCAAGTAAACAGTTTATTTATTTAATTTTAATATGTTAGCGTAACTTTTTAACGTAAGGACTTTATTTCTTAATTGATTATGTTTTCTACATTAATCTTCCGTTTAGGTGGATTACGAGTGCAGTTGGATAAGAACTTCATTTAAATATATTATAAACTATGCATTTCATTCTGTTTTGTGGTGAAAAGTGATAGTGAGTGGTTCTATATTGTGTTACTGTTAGGTGGGAGATTGCTGGAGAACGAATTGGTGAGTTGAGTCAAGTGGTGTTACCACACGTGGTGTATGAGTATGTGATCCTATTCCTTGTATATGCTGCGGTCACTCCAGGGAAGTCCCCTGCGGGGTTGACGGGGAGTGACAGCCAAGTATGCAGCCAACGAAGCACGACCCGCTAGCCCTCGTGCCAACGGTGCCCTGCCTGCCATCTATAGTGTTAACTAAAGAGGTGCCCAACGTTTCGCCAACACCCAGCGATTGCGGGTGGAGTGTGGGTTTCTACTTGGCTTTCAATCCACACTCCCGGTGCCCAGATTAGGCAATCCGGTGGGTGGGTGTTGAGCACTGTTTCTGGTCACTCTGGTTGGCGCAGTCCTTTGAGACGACTCTCAGAGTGACGTGTTATTGTATGTGTGTTATTTCGAGGGATCACCTGTTGAGTGGTTGTTGTATGTGTGGTGGCTGTTCGACTCCTCACTGAGTACCTTCATATGTTGTTTCTTTTTTCAGCCGGATAACACCTGAGTCCCGCTGAGGCAGCATCCGCTACGTCATTTAACGTTGACTTGTAGTACCTAGTATTTAGTTTAGTAAATAGACGGTTTAGATTTATATCTGGTTAATTTACTTTATTTCAGCCCTAACCAAAGTCATCTTTTAATAAATATCATAATAAACATTTATTTATAACAAAATTAAACTATAATGGACATAATAAATACATATTCTAGTCTAGAGCATATCATCAAACACATTTCCATTGTTCGCTAAGCAAAATCCAAGTCTTTCGTAAAAATTACGGCGCATATTTAATAGCTGCCGAGCTGTAATATTCCTGCATTCCTCTGCAATTCTTTGTTTTAGAGAATCCACATTTAGGTGCCTACTTTTATAAATTGTATTTTTTAAATTACCGCACAAAAAGAAGTCATTAGGTGACAAATCCGGTGATCGAGCTGGCCATTTTATCTGTCACAACGTCAAACGTTGATGTTTTGACAGATAAAACGTCAAGCATTTATTTATTTTTTTGTTCATTTCCATGGCTATCAATATTGTAACGTTTATTACAATTTCGGGTTCGGTGAAGTTTATTATTAAATAAAACACGAAAAATGAAAACACTAACAAAATATTTATTGAAAACGAAAATAATGTAGTACAACTACTAAGACATATATTTATATACAACACGTATTTATATTCACATTAAAGTATTTAGCAACGACTTGCACTGTTCACACTTCAAATACCGAATGCCTGTTGCCGGCCGAAACTCTTCTTTATATACTGGAACAAGATTTTCTAGAATATACGAGTGCGTCTGGAACACATGACTCAGAGCAAACAGGTTAGGACTTGTCTATTGCGTATGAGACAGCAGTGAACATGCTACACACTATGACGCGTCGACTGTTCCAGACGGAACAGAGCCGTACTCGCTACACTGCCCCCTCCTTAAGGATGTTTCGTCCCGAAACTTTTCTGTGCCATGCCGATATCTGCACGTTGATCCCCGCGAGCACTGTGACGTTTGGTGGAAATAACAATCCACAGTTCTTTTCACTACTGTTGAACCACAGGGATTATAGCTGCACACCAGGATCTCAATTCCGGTATATTGGGAAACAGTTTCCAACATGTTTCTTATAATTCTCCAGCTCAATTTATCAAGGCCACAGCCTAGCTTTGGTACAGCTAGTTTTAGAATATCCTGATCGAGCAGCACACCTCGTAGATCACATAGGGCGTCCCAGACGGCGCGATAAGTTGGTTTCTCGTGGGACAGATGTTTGGTCACCATGTAAAAAATGCTTCTGTTTCGACTCGACTGTTTGTCGGCTATCTGTAGCACTGTGCCGCCACATGGATGTTGTTGCCGTAATTTTTCAAGTTGGCCGAACTTTTTCTTAAAAACCACGGCGATTCCTCGAGACATCTGTAGATCTTGGGACACACAATGCGCTAATGAGTATTTTGTAGGCACTTTGAATAAGTCTCCCTGATGTTCCTTGATCACACCATTTGGTACTTTATGGCCAGTAGAATAGGAGGCCATGATATCGTGAAAGGTGATTTCCGGATCTTGTACATTAATTCGTTGAGCTCGAGCTTCATTGGCATTGCCATCGTTGTTGTCACCGGAGAAAGGAGCCAATCGATTGAAATGAATCACTCTTGGTTTTCCTCCAGTCCTTTTCCGGATTCGATAGATGACGTCATTTATTCGCTTCAGTACCTCGTAGGGACCTTCCCAGAAGTTCAGTTGTATAGCCAAACCAGATCCCCGGCATGATGTCCACCATTCTCAGCCTTGACATCATATAGGTCTTTCATCATGTCACTAGCGTTCTGGATGTTGGAGCGTAGTTGCTCATGGATGTCGTTCATCATCTTCCGAAGTTCGGTGACGAAATCTTCGCCCGCCAAATTTTCACCTGGCCTGCTGCCAAACTTCTAGTCGCAGGGCAATCGCAGTTCATGACCAAAGACGATGCTAGCCGGAGTCTGTCCTGTTGTTCCATGGACGGATGATCGATAAGCTAACAGGAACATTGGTAGATGACAATCCCAGTCTCTTTGGTGGCCGGAGACAACCTTGGAGAGGTGTCTATTGATCGTTCTGTTCATGCGTTCGACCAAGCCATCTGACTGTGGGTGTAGAGCAGTTGTTCATGTTTTGCGAATGTTCAATAGCTCGCAGATCGCTTGGAACAGAGATGACTCGAAGTTTCTACCTTGATTTGGCAACGCATAAGCTTCAACTTACTTGCTAAAGTAGTCCATGACCACTATGATGTATTAATTTCCCTTGTCGGATTCTGGAAATGGACCGGCCACGTCGATTGCGATTCTTTGAAACGGGCTCCCAACATTGTATTGACGCATTGGAGCTCTCCGACGTCTTTGCGGTCCAATGCTTGCGGCGCAAACTATACACTTCTTGCACCACTCTTTTACGTCCTCCCGACAATTAACCCAGTAAAATCGCTCACGCAGCTTCTGAACTGTCCTCGTTACTCCTAAGTGTCCCTCAGCAGTTCCATCATGAATCTCCTTTAATACCTTAGGTACTCTTTTCCTAGGGATTATGATCTGCATCCTTTGCTCTGTAGCCTCAGGACTTTCCAGGATACGTTTCAGTAGTTCATTCTCTATAACAATGGAGTCCCACTGTGCCCAGTACGATTTTACGGTTTTCGATTGTCGTGCAACTTCTTGGCAGGTTGGTTTGCGGCCTTCTTTCTTCCATTCAAGTAGGTATTTCAATTCTGGATCGCCTTCTTGGTCTTTCACAACTTCTTCCGTCAGCCAATGATAGTCTATCACTGTGGTCCGTAAGATTAGAGCGGACTTCACTTCCACACTGGTACAGTGTTTGCAGTCTTCTGAACATGGTCGTCTTGATAATGCGTCGGCGTTACAATGACAAATTCCGGCCCTATGCTCGATGATGAAATCATATTCCTGTAGCTACCTGCCCTTCCAGATTCTTGAATTGTAACAGCTACTTCAACGCAGCATGATCAGTCCTCACCAATAATTTCCTTCCATACAGATATTTGTAGAAGTGTTCAACGGCTTTAACTACTGCCAATAATTCTCGCCTGGTGACGCAGTAGTTACGCTCGGGCTTCGACAGAGTTTTGCTGAAGTAGCCGATGACCTTCTCTTGTCCATCTTGAATTTGTGATAGGACGGCGCCGATTCCGACATTGCTTGCATCTGTATCCAATGTGTCATCTATTCGGGGCAACGGGTAGCTATCCTTCTTCGTCACGTTGTTGAGTTGACGATAGTCCACGCAGAATCGTGTTGACCCATCTTTCTTCTTTACCAACACCACTGGTGAGGCCCACGGACTGCTTGAGGATTCGATGACACCTTCTTTTTCCATGTCTTGAATAATTTTCTCGGTTTCCTCTCTCTTGGCCAATGGTAATCGTCTTGGTACTTGGTGGATAAAGCGTGCATCGCCGGTGTTTATTTAATGCTGGACTATGTTGGTTCTACCCTTGGTCCCACAGCTGGTGTCGAAAACGACTTGATATTCCGTTATTAGATTTCTCAATTTGATATTCTGGTCCGGGTTTAAGTCTTGGCAAGATGTTGACAGTAGATTTGCCAGTTCTGCGGAGAGCTTCTTTGGTAGACGGATGTTCGTCTGATAATCGAAGTTACTGATGAACAGTGTCCTAAGATAGTACCCTTCTTTAGTGTAACTGGATAATAATTCACATTCATTACTCGAACTGGTACTACCTTTCCAGTATGCACTAGAGATTTTCCCACCAGTATTCCTCGAGTACTTGTTACATTATGATTTTCAGCTTCTAACATCACGGTACATCCTGTTGGAAGTTCACGTTCCAGGTAGGCATCCACAATCATCTCACTTCTATTTAACACGACTGTATCTTCAGCTAAGGATACACGTACTGTGTCTTCTCCTCTGGGATGTAAAACGATCTCTTCATCATTGATCTTTAGTATTCAGCGTTTTAAATTTAGTTCGACGCCATTTTCGTTCATGATGTCCATCCCGAGAATAAATTCGTCTTCAATGTCAGCTACCAAAGCTCGGTGTTTAATTCGTGTATTTCCGATGGTAATGGTAATGTCTGCTTCGCCATGCATGGTAGCCGCGGACCCTGTTGCTGTGTGCAGTCGCCATTTTGTTGATTCAATTATTTTCGGTTTCTTGAGAGTATCAAGTCTGATGATGGTCTTTGTCGCACCTGTATCAATCAGCAAGGCATGTGGTTTCCCGTCGATCAATCCATCTACAAAAATGCTAATTATTCTTGGTTGTAGGGATGCGACTTGTCCAGTTAGCTTCAAGGCATCTTTATGATGGATCGACGTTCGCCCCCTTGCGTCGACCCGCTTTAGTTTTCCGCTGTCTTATTATTTATTTGTTCCCCGCAGCGGCTTCGCACATGTCCCAGCTCACCGCTGTTCCAGCATCGAAGTTGTCTTTTTTTTTGCAACATCTCAGTCAAGACACGCCGTGCTATTCCCTACATTGGTTCATTGTGATTTTTCTCTACGCCCTCTATTATGCGAATATTGCCTTGCCGTCTTGAAGCGTGTACTGCCGCCTCGAATTCCAATGCACTGGCCAAGGCAATGGACAGGTTACTCGAACGAGCCAGAATCAGGGCCCGCTTGGTTTCTTTATTTTGGAGACCATCAATGAATCCTTGCACAGCCAGTCGTTCCAACACATTATCTGGGGTGTCAGGATACGCTAGGCGAACTAGACGAGCGATATCAGATTCAAATTCTTGTAGACTTTCGTTTGATTTCTGACATCTATTTCTCAGCTGCGAGTGATACACTTGCTGCAAATGTGCGTGTCCATAACGCATTTCCAAGCGTTTAACTAGTTGTTGATAGTTCTGCCGCTCTTCTGGAGGAATTGTTTGCAATATATCCACCGCGTCACCACGCAGCGCAATTATCAAAGCCGTTGCCTTCTCAGATGACGACCAACCATTAGATACTTCGAATTGGGCGTAATAATTAGGCCAAGATACCTTGCCACCAAACTGTGGTGGTTTCATGTGGAACCTACGCAATGATTCTTTCCCCTCTGTCACTAAAACTTCGACTTTTCCGTTATTCAATACCTGGACACTTGATGGCTTTTTCTGAATCAAGTCGTTAATTTGTTTGAAATTTGGCTGATCGTGATTCAATGATCGATTCAATATTGCCAATCTTGCCTCAAGTTCTTAAATTTTTCCTATAACATTTTGAAATTTTTCTTCTAACTTTTCTTCTTCTCGAATGTTCTTCAAATTTTTCAAACTTGTGTTCAAATTTAGTTTCCAAGCTTGCTTCCAAGCTTCTAGAACTACTTTCTTCTAATTTAGTTTCCAAGCTTCTGGAATTTTCTTCTAAAAGTTAGAAGAAAAATTTGAGGAACATTCGAAAAATGTTGAAGAAAATTTTAAGAACAAAATTTAGAAATGTTAAAGAAGAAATAGAGGCAAGATTGGCAACATTGAATCCGTCATTGAATCACGAACAGCCAAATGTCAAAAAAATTTACGACTCGATTCAGAAAACGCCATCAAGTGAACAGTCATTGAATAACGGAAAGGTCGAAGATTTAGTGACAGAGGAGAAAGAATCATTGCGTAGATTCCACATGAAACCACCACATTTTGGCCTAATTATTACGCCCAATTCGAAGCTGCCGCAGTATCTAATAGTTGGTCGCCATCTGACAAGGCAACGGCCTTGATAATTGCACTGCGTGGTGACGCAGTGGATATATGCAAACAATTCCTCCAGAAGAGCGGCATAACTATCAGCAACTAGTTAAACGCTTGGAAATGCGTTATGGACAGGCATATCTGCAGCAAGTGTATCACTCGCTGCTTAGAAATAGATGTCAGAAATCTAATTAAAGTCTACAAGAACCTGTCCATAGCTCTGGCCAGCGCATTGGAAGGCGGCAGAACACGCTTTAAGATGCCAAAGCAATAATCGCATAATAGAGGGCGTAGAGGAAAATCACAATGAGTCTATGGAGGAAACAGCACGGTGTGTCTTGACCGAGATGTTGCCAAAGAAAAGACAACTTCGATGTTGGAACTGCGGTGAGCAAGGGCATGTGCGGAGCCGCTGCGGGGAACAAATAAAGAACAAGGCAGCGAAAAACTAAAGCGAGTCGACGCAAGGGGGCGAACGTCGATCCATCATCAAGATTCCCTGAAACTAATTGGACATGTCGCATCCCTACAACCAAGAATAAATAGCATTTTTCTGGATGGATTGATCGACGGGAAACCACATGCCTTGCTGATTGATACAGGTGCGACAAAAATTATCATCGGACCTGATACTCGCAAGAAACCGAAAATAATTGAATCAACAAAATGGCGACTGCACACAGCAACAGGGGCCGTGGCAACCATCCATGGTGAAGCAGACATTACCATTACCATCGGAAATACACGAATTAAACACGGAGCCCTGGTAGCTGACATTGAAGACGAATTTATTCTCGGGATGGACATCATGAACGAAAGTGGTGTCGAACTAAATTTAAAACGCGTAATACTAAAGATCAATGGTGAAAAGATTGTTTTACATCCCCGAGGAGAAGACACAGTACGTGTAACTTTAGCTGAAGATACGGTCGTGTTAAATCAAAGTGAAATGATTGTAGATGCCCACCTGGAATGAGAATTTCTAACAGGATGTACCATGATGTTAGAAGCTGGAAATTATAATGAAACGACTACTCGAGGAATACTGATGGGAAAAACTCTCGTGCATACTGGAAAAGTAGTACCAGTTCGAGTAATGAATGTGAATTATTATCCAGTTACACTAAAGAAGGGCACTATCTTAGAACACTGTTCATCAGTAACTTCAATTATCAGACGAATATCCGTTACACAAAATCCACCAAAGAAGCATCCCCCAGAACTGGCAAATCTACTGTCAACATCTTGCCAAGAATTAAACCCGGACCAGAATATCAGAATGAGAAATTTAATATCAAGACGTTTTCGACACCAGCGGTGGAACCAAGGGTAGAACCAACTTAGTCCAGCACCAAATAAACACCGGCGATACACGCCCCATCCGCCAAGTACCAAGACGATTACCATTGGCCAAGAGAGAGGAAACTGAGAAAATTATTCAAGACATGGAAAAAGTAGGTGTCATCTAATCCTCAAGCAGTCTTTATGCCTCACCAGTGGTGTTGTTAAAGAAGAAAGATGGACCAACACGATTCTGGGTGGACTATCGTCAACTCAACTACGTGACGAAGAAGGATAGCTACCCGTTGCCCCGAATAGATGACACATTGGATACGCTGGCAGGGTCGAAAATATTCTCAACATTGGACTTGAAAAGTGAGATAAAGGGAAAACTGCGTTTTCTGTCGGGCTCGGACTGTGGCAATTTACAGTAATGCCGTTCGGGATATGCAATGCCCCTGCAGCGTTTGAACGACTCATGGAAACGGTACTGCAAGGGCTATCTTGGAAAACCTGTTTGGTGTACATTGACAATATTATTGTGGTCGGAAGAACATTCGACGTTTACATGAGGAATATCTAGGAGGTATTCCTGAGACTACAAAGTTCTGGTTTGAAGCTAGTCCATAGAAATGTCATCTCTTCCGAAAAGAAGTGCAGTACCTGGGACATATTGTGTCCGGAAACGGAATAGACGTTGATAATCAGAAGATCCGATCAGTAACAGAATGG
Source organism: Pterostichus niger (assembly GCA_947425015.1). Classification (NCBI taxonomy): domain Eukaryota; kingdom Metazoa; phylum Arthropoda; class Insecta; order Coleoptera; family Carabidae; genus Pterostichus; species Pterostichus niger. The sequence goes on along the minus strand of OX380336.1, from coordinate 24,253,703 downwards.
CCAGTGCCCAAGAACAAACATGAATTGCGAAGCTTTACTGATCTTTGCACGTACTACCGACGGTACGTTTCTGGATTCGAAACATTGCCAATCCACTGACATGACTCACGGAGGAAGGGCGAAAATTTGTGTGGGAAGGAGACTGCCAAGACGCTTTCGGCAACCTAAATCGAGCCTTAACAACAGCACCAGTCCTGAGTTATCCTCTACCCAACTGGGACTTCATACTGGATCGGCGCCGTCCTGTTGCAAATTCAAGATGGACAAGTGAAGGTTATCGGCTACTTTAGCAAAACTCTGTCGAAGCCGGAGCGTAACTACTGCGTCACCAGGCGAGAATTATTGGCAGTAGTTAAAGCCGTTGAACACTTCTACAAATACCTGTATGGAAGGAAATTTCTGGTGAGGACTGATCATGCTGCGTTGAATTGGCTGTTACAATTCAAAAATCCGAAAGGGCAAGTAGCAAGATGGATCGAACGTCTACAGGACTATGATTTCGTCATTGAGCATAGGGCCGGAATTAATCATTGTAATGCCGACGCATTATCTAGACGACCAAGCTTGGAAGACTGCAAATACTGTACCCGTGTGGAGGAGAAGTCCGCTCTAATCTTACGGACCACAGTGATAGACGACCATTGACTGAAGAAGTTGTGAAAGGCCAAGAAGTTGATCCGGAATTGAAATACCTACTGGAATGGAAGAAATAAGGCCGCAAACCAACCTGTCAAGAAGTTGCACGACACTCGAAAACCGTAAAATCGTACTGGGCGCAGTGGGACTCCATTGTTACAGAAGATGGACTACTGAAACTTACCCTGGAAAGTCCTGAGGCTACGGAGCAAAATATGCAGATCATAAACCCCAGGAAAAGAGTACCTAAGGTATTAAAGGAGATTCATGATGGAACTGCTGGAGGACACTTAGGAGTAACGAGAACAGTACAGAAGCTTCGTGAGCGATTTTACTGGGTTAATTGTCAAGTAACAGACCGCAGAGACGTCGGAGAGCCCCAATGCGTCAATACAATGTTGGGAGCCTGTTTTAAAGAATCGCAATCAACGTGGCCGGTCCATTTCCAGAATCCGACAAAGGGAATAAATACATCTCAGTGGTCATGGACTACTTTAGCAAGTGGGTTGAAGCTTATGCCTTGCCAAATCAAGAAGCAGCTACAGTAGCAGAAGAACTTATTAACCAGTGGATCTGCCGATTCGGGGTGCTTCCGAATTACATTCCGACCAAGGAAGAAACTTCGGGTCGTCTCTGTTCCAAGCGATCTGCGAGCTATTGAACATTCGCAAAACAAGAACAACTGCTCTCCACAGTCAGATGGTATGGTCGAACGCATGAACAGAACCATCAATAGACACCTATCCAAGATTGTCTCTGGCCTCCAAAGGGACTGGGATTCTCACCTACCAATGCTTATCGATCATCCGTCCATGAAACAACAGGACAGACTCCGGCTAGCATCGTTTTTGGTTATGAACTGCGATTAGCCTGCGACTTGAAGTTCGGCAGCAAGCTAGGTGAAAATTTGGCTGGCGAGGATTTCGCCACCGAACTTCGGAAGAAGATAAACGATATCCATGAGGAAGTACACTCCAACATCCAGAGCGCTAGTGACAGGATGAAAGACCTATATGATGTCAAGGCTGAGAATGGTGGATATCGAGCCGGGGATCTGGTTTGGCTAAACAACCTACAGCGTCGCCGCGGAATGTCCCCAAAGCTACAGTACTCCTGAGAAGGTCCCTACAAGGTACTGAAGCGAGGAAACCCAAGAGTGATTCATTTAAATCGATTGGCTCCTTTCGCCGGTGACATCAATGAAGCTCGAGCTCGACGAATTAATGTACAAGACCCGGAAACCACCGTTGACGAGTTCATGGCCTCCTATTCTACGGGTCATAAAGTACGAAATGGTGTGACCAAAGAACATCAGGCAGACCTATTCAAAGTGCCTACAGAATATTCATTGGCGCATTGTGTGGCACAAGATCTACAGACGTCTCGAGTAATCGCCGTGTTTTTTTTAAAAAAGTTCGGCCAACTTAAAGAATTACGACAACAACATCCATGTATCGGCACAGTGCTACAGATAGCCGACAAAATTTTTTAACATACGCGCGTATTGTTGTAACGCTTGGAGTAGGCCTATTTGGAAATTTCACAGCGAATAAATCTCTAACTTTACGTAAACAATTTCCAATATAAAAAGTTTTTATGATAAAAACTCTTTCTTCGTTAGAATAAACTGAATTCATATTAATATTACCCGTTAAATTAATCATAAATCTATCAAACGTCAAGCATTTATCTATTTTTGTTTCAATTACATGGCTATTTGATATTTTCAACGTAATTTTTAATATTTTTTAATTTAATTTCTGTCGTTACAACGCATGTAAATGTTTAATGATTTAGATGCAAAATGTTATGCTCTACAACATTTATATGAAGCATTTTTGCCTAAAATAATTTGGGGAGCAATGCGCACGGTAAAAACTGTTTTTTCATGTTAATCGCCTATGTACACAGGTATGAGGTTTACTCGATATATACATGTCGTAGTCTCAATGTGAAATACGTCTTTTCATGAAGAGCCTAGACATTTCATGAACTGCCGGCATATAATGTAAAATAATTTTATTACACAATATGCCCAGGCTATTCATGAAACGCATGTTCTATGCAGGCACATTGTGTTCCAAATGCCTTTACACGATCTGCCGTGACTTAGATCTCGAAGGTTCATGAAATGACGGCAATACCAGGCAGATCGTGTTCCAAATGCCGGTACACGATCTGCCGTCACTTAGATCTTGACGTTTCATGGGTCAACCTTGCGATGCGCTACACCACCTCCCCCATTTATTACAGATTCGGATTCTACGTTAAAATTAGGGAGGTTTTGTTCGAAACTTTTTTTTCGATACGCGATAGATGGTCCTATAATCGCAAAAACAATATGTAACTTCCCCAACAAATTTCAATACTGTCCCTTGTCCTACTCCCGTGAGAGGGAGTGCGGGGCAATGTTTAGTAAAAAGATTCGATAACTTTTGTCTAAATTATAAATCTCCTGGATTTTTAAATTCTATTTTAAGTTTTCGTTGGTGAGAGGAGAGGGGACTCACCTAAATCAAGCACCCCGTAGGTGAGAGGCGAAAGAATCTGAATCTGCAATGAAACCATCCCCACCATCAGGGCGAAAGGGCTTTAAATGTAGCACCATTGGTTGTCATTTGTCAAATTAAGGTACACATTCTTTTTATTTTCCACTTGCCAGTGTAATTTCTCGAAAAGTACGATAAGTCGATTTTTTTGCGATTACAGCGCCATCTCGCGTCGCGAATCTAAAAAAAAGTTTCGAACAAAACCTCCCTAATTTAAAACGTAGAATCCGAATCTGTAATAAAAATGGGGGTTCCTATTTAAGATTTTAATGTTGCCCCCTCCGCACCCCCAGGGGGTGAGATTGGGGGATCGACTTTGGTGTCAGTGGATAGCCCCTTTAAAAAGATTTGATAGGTATTTTTTACATTTTTGATCCGATGCGTAGTTTTCGAAATATTTCCAAACGCAACTTAAAATGGACCCTTTTGTATATATATATATATATATATATATATATATATATATATATATATATATATATATATATATAAATTACGTAAACCGAATTAGAGTTTACTATAAAAAAATTTATTTTTAAACAACGAAAAAGTACAACTCAAGATTAGATGTTTACAGACTGGATTCTAACTTGTAACTAACTTACTAACTACGTTTACAAAGACAAAATGAAATATAATATAAATGTAATAGGAGAGTTCTTCTGGGTTCATGGCTGCAGTAGTGCTGTTATCAGCACTTTCCTGTGGGAAGCTGTTCCATAACTCCTCCCTCCTTAAAATTGAGCATCCCCGGGAAGGTTCAGCTGGGGCTGCTGCTGTTGGGGGGTTGAACGCCTGGGCTGGAGTTCATGGTCGTGGAGTCTTCTGGACTTCAGAATTTTTTTTCTGATGAAAGCTGCAAGCATTGTGACTGCAACTATAAATAAAATTACGTATAATAATAATATTGAGTAATTTGAGATATCGGCAGTAGTGTCGTAGTCTTCGATGTCTTCAAATTTGTTTATTGGTAGTTTCAGGTCTTGTATGCTGTTGAGTTCTACAGTCGATCTTGGTGCTTGTATTTCATCAAATTTTATCTTGAAGTCGTCTAATATTATCGGTCTTCCGAATGTTCCCTCTTGAAAATGTAGGGTTTGGTTTCTGAATGTAATTTGGCAATTATTTTCTTTAATGAGGAATATACCTCGTATGGGTTTAATTTCGTCGCCAAGTTGACATGACGCATGGATCTTTTCTTCATTTGGGAACACAATAAGAAATTGGTTAATTTCTTCGATGGTTTCTATGTGGTTTCTTTTTAAGTTTATTTTAGTGTATTGGCAGTTTTTTGTTGTCGTTATGCAGGATGATATTCTTTTCGCAGGACTTCTCATCCGTGTTTTCGATCTTGTTTGGACATTGACAAATAGTTCCTTTAGTACATTTGTCCTTTAGAGATTTAATTTGGCCATCAAGAGATTTTAGAAAATATTCTTTATTTAAAATAACAGTCACAAATTCCGTTTCAAGTTTACTAGGAATAGGTATAAGGTGGAATAATTCGAAGTTAGTTTCGTAATTTATTGGGAGTTCTAGAAAGTAAATAATTTTATTTAAATCTACCTTACAATTTACTGTAATTAATTTTTCAATTTCTGGTATGTTTTCGAAAGTGGGTTCTAACGGGAATTCGTTATTATAACTTTTATAGATTTTATTTAATTCTGAATGAAATTCGTTAATTTTGATAATGCTTGGATGCATTGCGTGAAGTTTACAAAAGGTTAATGAATTTTCTATGTCTTGCATTACGTTTAGTATCATATTAAACAAGGTGTATAGTTGACTGTAAATATCATAAATACTAGATTTATTTAGATTATGGGTTCCGCCGACAACAATATGCAACAACTGTTCTATTTTTAATTTCAATTCTAATTCATTATGTTTAATCGTTTCGATTGTTTTATTAAATTTCTCAATTAATACATGGTTAACGGAATATTGGGCTTTTAATTGTTCATTTAATTTATGTTGGTTAAATTCCAAATGATTTAAAATTTTTGAATATCGCTTTTCATCTTCTGCGTCTAAGTTTCCGGTAATTGATTTAATTATGGATCCTAGTCCATTTATTAATCCTCTCTTTTGTCTATGGTTTTCATGATTAATAAGTAAGTTGTTAAATTTTTCGTCTATCAGGTTTTGAATGTAAGTAATGATTCCGTCATTGTTCTTAAACTCTTTTGCACTGATCTCATTTGCATTTATAGTTTGTTTTAAGTTATTGTGTTGTGTTTTTAGGTTGTTATATTGTTGGATAATAGGTTGCAGGTCGTAAAAATGAAGGAAAGTATGTTGGGATCTCTGTAATTTTGCTTGTCCTAGATTTAAGGTTAATAGTCCAGGGTTGTTCGTAATGTTCTTGATGTCTAGTCCGTACGTGTACGTGAAGTACATGGTCCTGGAAGATTGGGATTTTTATTAACAGTTTTATAAAGTTTCCTTGGTCGTTTAATGTTAGATAGGTGAATTTTAGTCTGTTTTCTATTGTCTTTCGTATCTGTTTTAATTTCTGCCGTTTTTAAGTTTTTATTTATTGTTTTAATTGTTTCTTTTTTGAATTTCGGTTGGCGTGTTTTATTAACTTTTTGTTTATTTTGTATATAGGCTGTTTCGGGTATGTTGGGTAAATTTTCACGATTTTCATTTAGTTTATTAATTAGAGTAGATTTTTTATTTTGCATTCGCTCATTAATATTTTGATAGGCTAATTTTGTTTTTTCTTTATGCTTTTGAACATAGTCTTGTGTAATTTGTTTCTCTAATTCTACTTCAAGAGGTGAGTTAGTTTCAAAGTGTCCGTTAATAATTTCTGTTGGTTTTAAACCTGTGGAAGTATGATGAGTGTTATTATATGCTAATAAGCCAAAGTGAACTTTATTTTCTATCGTTTCATTTTTGAAATGGTCTTGTAAATTAAATAAGCGAATGTGTTCTATCAACGTAGAATGAAATCGTTCTATGAGGCCATTGGAATCGGGATGTTGGGAACTGATGAAATGGATGTCTATTTTGTGCAAACTTAGCAATTCACGTAGAACAGTGTTTTTGAATTCTAGTCCGTTATCTGATATAATCGTCTTAGGGATACCGTGGTGTGAGAAGAATTTTGTTAATTTATTACTTATCTCGATTGCATTAGTTGAACTAACTTCATACGCTTGGGCGTATTTAGAGAACGCGTCGATTATTGTGAGAAACTTGTGGTTCTCTAAACTTAAAGAGTCAATGTGTATGATATCAAAAGGTTTATTCGGGGTAGGTGTAATATTAAATTTAAGTTTTAAGGGATTACGTTCGTACTTTGATTTTAAACAGATTTCACATTGGTTAATAAAGTCTGTAATAGTTTTAATTTGATTTGGCCAATAGTATATTCTTTTTATCTGATTATGGGTCTCGTTAATTCCGCGATGGTTGGTTTTACCTTCGTGGTAATTTCGGATAGTATCAGTGATTTCATCTTCCTTTTCTATATCTATTAATTTAATATTGCATTTTATAAATTTAATTTCAGAATTTTTAAAGTGTTTCTGTAAAATGTGACTAAATTTTTCATATATAGGTTGTTCGAAATATAAATAATATACGACCTTTGGAACTACATAATTTTTAACAAAATTTACAACGTCATTTTCAAAGTTATTTTGGGATAATTGTACATTAACTCTCATTTTATCTAAGTGTAATTTTTTTACTTTTGGATTAGATGGTGAATGTTCAACTTCCGTAATAATCAACTGATTTTTACCTACATTTACTGGTAATTCACTGATCGGTATTCCAACTATAGGGTTTTCGGGGTTGGAATGTACGGTAATGTCACTATCGTCGGACTCATCGTTTGAAATTTGAGTTCTGGCGTCCACTTCTACAATTAAGGATTCGTTGTCGTGTTCGTTGGTTTTATTCTGTTCTAATTGTTTATTAAATTCGTCCATATAATTAAAGAAATCATCGCAATTATCTTTAGTTTCATTAACATTAAGTTCGAACGGTGGTATTTTATTATTTGGTTTATTATACACGGTTATTACTGTACTACTATTTCTGAAAATAAATTCTATCATAGGTTTAACGTTAGTCCAATTCAGTTGGTCAAGTCCGCAACCTAATTTTGGTATATTTAAATATTTGATCTGATTTTTCAAGCAAAATGATTTTAGATTTAGAAGGGTATAGAATAAATCTTGATTCGTAGGTTTTTGTTTATAATAGTTTTTCGTTATTAGGTAAATAATGAATCTATTATTTTGGTCTTTTAGGTAAACTAAATTATATAATTTAGGGTTTTGATTTTTTAGTTTATCTATACTTTGAAATTTTTGTGCGAAGTCTTTTGCTATTCCATCTAACATTACTAGGTCTTTGCTAACACAATGTGCTAGGCTTTCGTTACAGGGTGAATCAAAGAGGTCTGCTTCTACTTCAAAGATTTTATACTCTTTATCTGATTTAGTTAGTTTACTGTCTAAATAATTTTTATACTGAGTCGAAGGTGATGAATCTTCTTCAGTATTTGAATTTTGAACAAGTTTTTCGTTTTTACATGGAATGCGACTCAAAGCGTCAGCGTTCGTGTTTAGTTTTCCTTTTTTATACAAAATTTCATAATCGAACTCTTCCAATTTCAATCTCCATCTTACTAATTTAGAGTTGGGTTCTTTCAGAGAGAATAGCCACTGTAATGGTTTATGGTCCGTTATGATTTTAAATTTTCTGCCGAAAAGATATGGTCGAAAGTATTTTACTGCCCAAACTATGGCGAGTAATTCCTTTTCGATCGTCGAATAATTTTGTTCCGAATCATTTAGAGTTCTACTAGCATATGAGATAGGTAAATCTGAGCCAACATTACCTTGGGATAAAATAGCACCAATTGCATGGTTGCTAGCGTCGGTTGTAAGATTAAATGGTTTAGTAAAGTCCGGGTATTGAAGGATTGGTTCATTTACGAGTAGATTTTGACAAGTATTAAAGCATTTAACATATTCGGGGTCATTAATTTTGATCTCTACGCCTTTCTTGAGGCATTTAGTTAATGGTTTGGTGAGTTTAGCAAAGTTCTTAATAAATTTTCGATAATATCCTAATAATCCTAAAAATCCTTTTATTTGCGTTGTGGTTTTTGGTAATGGATAATTTTTTATTGCATTAATTTTATCAGGGTTAGGTTTGACGCCTTCGGGAGTTACTATATGGCCTAAATATGCAACTTCTTTTTGAAGAAACTCGGATTTATCGAGCTGTATTTTTAGATTAGCCTTTTGAAGTCGTTTAAAAACAGTTCTTAAGTTTTCCATGTGTTCTTGTAGACTGGTACTAAATATTAAAACGTCATCAAGATACACAATACAAATTTCATTTGTTAAACCCCTTAATACATTGTCCATAACGCGCTGGAAGGTGGCGGGTGCATTTTTAAGACCGAATGGCATTCTGAGAAATTCATAATGTCCATTTTCAGTGTTGAACGCGGTCTTTTGAATGTCGTCCTTGTGCATTTCGATTTGGTGGAAACCGGAGGCCAAATCTAGGGTTGTGAAGTATTGGCATCTGCCAAGTTTGTCTAGTAATGAGTTAATATTCGGAATTGGGTATTTATCGTCAATTGTCTTATCGTTTAATTTACGATAGTCGATAACGATGCGCCATTTTTTCTTTCCCGTTGCATCTAATTTTTTCGGTACAATCCAGACAGGGGATGACCAGGGGCCTAATAATATTTTGACTCAACATTTTTTGTATTTGATCTTTTACTTCATTGCGATGTACTTCCGGGTATCTATACGTTTTTGAATAAATCGGGATTTCATCGTTTGTCCGTATATGGTGTTTTATTTCGTTCGTAAAAGATAACGACTTATCTTCCGTATGAAAGATATCGGTGTACTCTTTCACTAGTTTCGTTATTGCGAATTTTTCCTCTGAATTCATGTGACCAGTTCGTATTTTAGAAAAATCAAAGCTATTATTTAAATTTTGTAAATTAAGATTGATATTATTAATTTCAATATTTTCTAACGATTCAGCACAGATATTATTTGTGGTGTCTATAATATATTCTTTTTCGCTTGGATTTATCGTTGGATAGTAAATGATATTATTTTCGATTTTTGCGATACCTTCGGGGATTATGATGTTATTGATATGAGTTTCCGGGACAAACACTTCGCCATTTTCAATGTTATCAACATAGAACTTTGTTATCTTCTCAGACTTAGGTGGGATCGTGACATAGTGAGGACGCGGTGTTACAGTGTGATAGTGAATTTTTATCTCAGCTGTTGGTGTTATTATCTTATCGCGTGTTAAGTCAATGATCGCTTCTAATGTTTTTAAGTTATCTAGTCCTAATAGAATATCAAATTGGTTATGGAAATCGAATAAATAATATTTAAGATTAATATTATGTTTTTTGAATATTTTTGAACAGGGTAGTACTAAGCTGAATTTTTCGGTTGAGTTTCCATGTGCAGTAGTAATTTTGAAAGGATCATATTTAATTTCACTATTAAAATATTTATTTGCAATTTCTGGTTTAATGAATGAACGTGTACTTCCTGTGTCGAGTAGGACTTTTAAGTTATGTTCTGGAAAAATAAGGAAAGGTAGCTCGCTTTGATTATAGGCAAGATTCATTAGTTCGATGGCGTTTCCGAGGCGGCTATTTCTAAAAAATAGTTTGGATCGGAGTCTGATTCTAGTTCGTAATATTCGGTATCGACATTTGGTTGGTAATTAGCAATGTTATTTTCGTCAGTGTCTGGTTCGTCGTTTATGTCATTAACTTCTGTGTTATGAAGTTCTTCGAATGTAAAGTTTTGTCTCTGTTGCGTTTGTGGGTATTGACGGTACGCGAATTGTTGAGATCGCGGTTGATTGTAACCTGAACTGTAGCCTGCAGGTCCGGGCTTAGGTGCAAATGTTTGCCGTGTACTGATAGTCATTGGTGTAGGTTTAGGGAATTTTTGGTTAGGGTTAGATTTGAATACGTTATTTTGTTTTGCATTCTGGTGTTGGAAGTTATGTTGGTATTGATTGGTATTATGTGGAATCGGTCGGTACATTAATTGAGGGGATTGTCTATACGGTGGTCTGTTATGTGTGTTATTGATAAATTGTTTTGGTTTGGGTATTGTGTTAAATTTTTGATGTGTGCGTGAGTAACTATCTATTTGAAAATCGTTAGTTAACATATTAAGCGCGGTGTTCATATCTGATGGATTTTTAGTGCGCATTAAATTACCTAAGGGCTCTTTAAGCCCTCTCAAGAGAATTCTTACTGCGTAATTTTGAAAATATCCTATTAGAACGGCTTGTTCTTCAGCTTTTATTTGCGTGGATATGTACGCGATTTGTAAATTCAAAACTTCTTTAACTCTGTTATAAAATTCAAACGCGGTTTCGTTGTTCTGTTTTAATTCAGACATTTCAATATTAAGCGTATAACAATCGCGTTTATCAGAATAAGTATCTATTAAAGCCTTTTTTAAGACAGCCCAACTAGAAATAGTGCAAGTTGCAATATTGGAAGCAGCTTCACCTTTGATTTTTGATAATATGCTTGACATTAAATACTCATTTTGGAAGTCATTTGGGTTAGTTACGTTATAGAATGTATTCACTAACTTCTCACAAACTTCAATAAATCTTGATAAGAGTTTTGCGTCTCCGTAAAATTCGGGGACCATGTCTAGAAATTCTTTTTTTAGTGTTGGGGTCGTCATTTCTGCTATATTTAAATTATTTATCTCTTCAATTAAATTTTCAACTATTATATTATTTTCTGTTATACAAGGGGTTGGTGAGTTACAAGAAACTATTGAACTTGTGTCTGTATTCTCTGAATCTGATTGATTTTCACTGATATTTCTAAAGGACATTAGTACTTACAGAAATATTATCAGCTTGTCCATGGGCTTCTGCTTCGTATTCAGCGTAACAGGAGTCCTGGGATGTCCACTGGCAGCTCTGTGTTCCTCAGGGCTGGAGACTTCTGCGGTGTGGCACGATATGCACTCGTTACGATGCGAAGTACTCAGCGACGATTTTCGTTGCAAATTCCCAGTAAATCGTTAAAACGAAACGGATTTATTTTGTTTAAATTCGCCTGGGAATCCTACCGTGACTGCGCCAATTACGTAAACCGAATTAGAGTTTACTATAAAAAAATTTATTTTTAAACAACGAAAAAGTACAACTCAAGATTAGATGTTTACAGACTGGATTCTAACTTGTAACTAACTTACTAACTACGTTTACAAAGACAAAATGAAATATAATATAAATGTAATAGGAGAGTTCTTCTGGGTTCATGGCTGCAGTAGTGCTGTTATCAGCACTTTCCTGTGGGAAGCTGTTCCATAACTTATATATATATATATATATATATATATATATATATATATATATATATATATATATATATATACAGGGTGTTAATTAAAAATCTGGCCATAGGCATTTAACATGGGAAATCAGTTTTTCCTTGCGCGTTGCTTCCCACTTGATTTTAGACAAAAAAAAGTTGTAAAGCTTAAAATTCTGCAAGTAAGCCACTTATCAGATTTTATTTGTGGCATTTCATAACCGAGAAAATAAATTTTAAATATTTTTGAAAATTGCTTATTTGTAGCGATAGCCGTGGAACTCAAACAAAATTACAAGCCATTGTATGACATTGTAACTGTCAAAAAAAGTTTGTGTGTTGTGATTTTCGTTTAAAAACAAATATTTTTGAAAGTATGGAACAGAAGAGAAAAATGAATTAAGAGCAAAAACAACGAATGTTATAACAAATCACATAAACCGGACCAAGAATATCAAATCTGTTAGTGTAATAAATAGAGTCTTTAAGGAAACTAAACAATTTTTAAAAAATAACCCAAATCTAACAGTAACAAGTTCTGATAAAAGTAAATGCACTGTCATTATGTATAGGGAGGAATATAAAAACAGAATGGAGGAACAACTGAGTGACTCCACTACGTATAGGTTAATTAACAAGGGCCCGACGAATAAATTTAAAATTTTAAACAATAAATTGATCAAGGAAATGATTGATGAAAAAACTTGCCAACTGTTAAGAAAGCATAACTCGAACTCTCCTAGATTGTATGTGTTATGGCTAGATAAAATATTTATACAAATCAGTAATTTAAATCAAAAATTATTATTTATTATTATTATTTGTAAATCAAGTATTCGGTATTTATATATATAAAAACAAAACAAAAGATAAGTGACAAGTAAATAAACAGAAAAAATTTGCGAAAATACAGAGTTCAATAATTATTAATCATTGCAGTCAGAATACAAAGTAAGTTTCCTTAATAATAAAAAGGTTAAAAGATTCAATAAGATTTCTCTTTTCAGGAAATTTGAAGCTAATTTCTAATTACTTATCTAGCTGATTCTAAGATATTATATTTACCGAAAATTTTATAGAGAACTACATGTAATCGAGTTAGAACAGAAAATAAATTAGCTATCTAAATTTACACAACTGCAATTATTAAAGTATTTTCAATATTCTTCAAATTTCTTTTAAGAAAAAAAAACCTTCAATTCTTCTAATATTGCGGTGAACACAACGAAGACAATGGAAAACCCGCAAGGTCACTCAGTTCCTGAAGCCGCAAATTTAGTTCTGCAGCCAAGAATGTCTATACAAGCAAACCCACAAAATGGTAATGTTTCACGTAAAGAAAAAACATTCAAAACAGGGAGAGGTAATCAAGACGAAAGGCAGCGCACAAAATTACTCAAAATTGTATTTTGTGCAAAGAAGCAGGCAATGATAATATGGTTCAGTGTGATAACTGCGATAAATGGTTCCACTTCGAATGTGTTGGTGTCGACGAAAAAGTTGCTTACATAGATTGGTCATGCAAAAGATGTCAATCAAAGGAGAAACTATCTAGGCAAAGTTCATCACTTTCGATCACCAATTCAAGACGCAAGTTGCTTCAATATGAATTAGAAAAAAATTAATGAAGAACGCGTCGAAATTGAAAAGAAGAGAAGTGAAGAAATGGAGGCATTGGACAGAAGAATAAACAATCTAGGTAAAATTCTTCTGGAAGAAGAATATAATTCGCAGAATGATGATGTCGAATCCAAACTACGAAACGAAAGAACAGCAAAATGGGTTGTACATCAACAAGAAGATAAAAGTCAACAAGAATTAAAATTTCATCAATTTAATTACGAAAATTCGAAAAGAACCTTAAAAGAAGATATGTGTCAACTAGGTGTTATAACTGACGACAAAAATTCAATGCTAACGACACAACAAATTGCTGCTAGACAAGTTTTATCAGTTAGAAGTAATCTGCCCATCTTCAACGGAAATCCTATAGACTGGCCCATGTTTTACAGCAGTTATTTAGAATCAACGATAAGATGTGGCTATACAAACCAAGAAAATCTGATACACCTTCAACAAAGTTTAAAGGGAAAAGCATTAGATGTCGTTAGAAGTATACTGCTTATTCCTGATACTGTACCTATGGTCATGGAGAACTTAAAAATGCTATTTGGTCGTCCAGAAATAATTATAAACACACTGATAAGTAATATAAGAAATGAAAAATCAATACGAATGGATCGAATGGCTATGATGATTAACTTTGCAATGACAGTCCAACATTTAGTTGCCACTATGGTAGCTTAGAAGTCGGCCTAGAAATCAACGTCCAGAAAACAAAATGTCTCAGAATAGGAACTAACAATGAATCCGCCTTCTACGTACGCAATGAACAAATAAAAAATGTACAAGAATTCTGCTACCTGGGCAGCATCGTTACTGAAAGCGGGGGGGCCGAAGCAGATGTAAGCAACAGAGTTAGGAAAGCTACCCAGGCATTCGGGATGCTTAGGAACATCTGGTACTCCCCAAATCTCTCCACGCGTACCAAGCTTAGAATCTTTAACACTAACGTCAAAGCAGTCCTACTATACGCCTGCGAAACATGGAAAGTCACCCAAGCTATAACCCAAAAACTACAAACATTTATCCGCAAGTGTCTAAAAAGAATCCTACGGAAAAACTGGTACGACCATGTACCAAATAACGAGGTAATGGCGCGCAGCAACCAGCAAGACATCAATGCTGAAATAAAAAAAAGAAAATGGAACTGGATGGGCCATGTACTAAGACGAGGCCCAGAGAATATTGCAAAAAACTCCCTTGACTGGAACCCTCAGGGATGTAGGAAAAGAGGCCGACCCAGGATCACATGGAGAAGGACAGTATCAAAGGAACTAGAAGTCACCAGGAAATCCTGGAACCAAGCCAAGATGATCGCTCAAGACAGATCAAAATGGAAATCTTTCGTGGAGGCCCTATGCTCCAACTAGGAGATTATGGACATTATATATATATATATATATATATATATATATATATATATATATATATATATATATATATATATATATATATATATATATATATATATATATATATATATATATATATATATATATATATATATATATATATATATATATATATATATATATATATATATATATATATATATATATATATATATATATATATATATATATATATATATATATATATATATATATATATATATATATATATATATATATATATATATATATATATATATATATATATATATATATATATATATATATATATATATATATATATATATATATATATATATATATATATATATATATATATATATATATATATATATATATATATATATATATATATATATATATATATATAATATATATATATATATATATATATATATATATATATATAATATATATATATATATATATATATATATATATATATATATATATATATATATATATATATATATATATATATATATATATATATATATATATATATATATATATATATATATATATATATATATATATATATATATATATATATATATATATATATATATATATATATATATATATATATATATATATATATATATATATATATATATATATATATATATATATATATATAT
The DNA here is from genome assembly GCA_947425015.1 of Pterostichus niger. Lineage (NCBI taxonomy): Eukaryota > Metazoa > Arthropoda > Insecta > Coleoptera > Carabidae > Pterostichus > Pterostichus niger. The sequence goes on along the minus strand of OX380336.1, from coordinate 24,238,465 downwards.
ATATATATATATATATATATATATGGTAGCTTCAAAATTAAATGGTCACTTGAACAATCCAATACTGTTACAAGAATTAATAGTGAAACTACCCCCTAATATGAGATTGGATTGAGCACGATATACATACCAATTTGATGATATAAATTTATCACATTTTAACAAATGGCTCTACCAGCAGATATGTGCATCTACGTGTAATCTTTAATTGTCTACATCTACACGTAGACAATACGTCGACAATTCTAGCGACGTAGACAATGTAAACAATGTAGATCATGCATCTGACAGTTGTAAAATTGAACATAACCTAAATTTATTCCTTTGTAACTATTGCATGTATTCGTATTCGTGAGCTCGGGTCATTATCGGTCTTTATATAATAAAACTAATAAAGCAAGTGCTCGTACATTACTAGACGAATGTCTGTCTTGGGTCTTGGACGAACTGTCATATTTTTAAAATCGATCAACGCGCCATCTCACCAGACGGAGTTTTCTTTGGCGCTATTTTTAACAGAAACCAGTTGACAAATTTTGAACGTTTTGCCCTGCACAACTAATTTTTTTCATGTAATCCCTAGAATAAAAATAAAAATTTCTAACAACTTTTAAAATTCCCTAGTTCTAGGGATAAAATTTCTAATCTGACTTAAGTGAACACAGGTGTTTTCATTGTCTACATAGTCTACATTGTTCACATGAAAAATGAAGACGTAGACTACATGATTGTTTACACGTAGAGAATGGCGTATATTACTTGTAGTAGACTACACGCACATCCCTGTCTACCAGCAAGCACAAGCAGCTAGAAAAATAAATTTTTACTTCGAAGGAAGCTACGGTAGCTGTGCCAGTGAAGAAAAAAGTGATCAGAAAGAAACGAAATTTCTACATGTCACTCACACAGACACGAAGCCAATAAACAAGAATATATGTTCTGTATGTGAAAGCAAGTCACATATCATCGTAGAATGTCCTAAATTCATAAATCTTAATAAAAATCAGCGATGGAATATAATTAAAGAAAGGAAGCTGTGTTGGTGCTGCCTTAAATCACATTTTTCTCCAAAATGTCAAAATAAGAAAATTTGTTTGATTGATGGCTGTCAAAAATATGATCATCCGTTATTACACAATCCAAATTATGTCAACAATCATGAAAAACCAAAAACGGAAGAATCTTGTAATAGAAATAAAAATGGACATTATACTCACCTTCCAATAAACCAGTCTGTATTGTTTCGCATCGTTCCAGTAAGATTTTTTAATGACAATACTTACATTGAAACCTTTGCCCTTTTGGATGACGGATCATCTGTATCTTTAATGGAAGACAAGCTTGCAAGAGATCTGATGCTGGATGGACCAAAGTCAAGCCTTCATTTGCAATGGTCGAATGACATGTCACGCGAAGAAGATAAATCAATGTCAGTATCGTGTGAAATATCAGGGACTAATGACGGTGCAGAAAAATACCAAATAACAAATATTAGAACAGTAAAGAAACTTGGATTACCAATTCAATCAATATATTTAAACCAAAATAAAAAACATTGCAAATATCTTCATGGTTTACCACTACAATCATATGTGAATGCATCGCCAAGACTTTTAATAGGCTTAGATCATTTTAAACTATGTGTGCCACTCGAGATATGTGAAGAAAAAGATAGTAACCTTCCAATAGCTACAAGAACCCGTCTCGGATGGGTATTAAGTGGTCCATCTCGCCAGAAGTCACATTTGAGAAAAGAACATACTTTGCATATATGTGAATATCAAAAAGAGGATGAAAATTTACATAAATTATTCAAAGAGTTTTGATCTATAGAAAAATTTGGAGTTAAACCTCAAATGAAAATATTAGAATCGAAAGATGACTCCCGAGCACGAGATATTTTGACATTGACAACAGTTCGTAAGGAAGGAAGATTTGAAACTGGGTTACTATGGAAACAAAATCCTGTCAAATTTCCTGACAGTTTTCAAATGGCATTTAAACGTTTTTTATATTTAGAAAAGAAAATGTTACAAGACAAACAAATGGCCGCAAGTTTAAAACAGCAACTGAGAGAATATGAAGAAAAGAACTATATTCGCAAACTAAAAGCAAAAGAAATAACTTTGGGTTCTCGTATATGGTATTTACCAATGTTTATCGTTAGAAATCCTAATAAACCAAAGAAAATGAGAATAGTGTGGGATGCAGCAGCCCAAGTAGAAGGAATTTCTCTTAGCTCCATGCTACTACCCGGACCAGACCTAATGTCACCTTTAATAAGCATTTTACATAGATTTAGACAAGGAAAATTTGCTATCTGCGGAGATATCAAGGAGATGTTTCATCAAGTATTAATAAAAGAAGATGATCAACATTCTCTACGTTTTCTCTGGAGAGATGGAAACTTTGAACAAAAACCAGACATCTACGTCATGCAAGTGATGACATTTGGTGCTACATGCTCCTCAAGTTCAGCACAGTTCGTGAAAAATTTAAATGCAGAGGATTTTAAGAGAAAATATTCTCGAGCAGTCGAAGCAATACAAGAAAATCACTATGTTGAAGAAATGAATATAGAGTACCTACGAAGTAAGTACAAAGAATTTAAATGAAAAAGAATCGACCGGAAAATTCTTGGCATGTGGTGGAATACGATAAAAAATACATTTATGTTCAAAACTGAGAACACTTATGTGTATTTATGACCCTCTGGGCCCAATAGGTAATTTTTTGGTTTATTTGAAAATTCTTCTTCAAGATATTTGGCGATCAGCAATAACTTGGGACGAGAAAATAAAAGAGGAACACTACAACAAATGGAAAATTTGGACAAAAAAAATATGGAATTTGGAGAAATTACAAATACCACGTCACTATGGTTGTTATATATTTTGAACTTCATACATTCGTTGATGCTAGCGAATACGCATATTCTGCTGTAGTGTATCTACGATCTGAAGATGAAACATGCGTACATTGTGTACTAGTTGGTTCTAAAACAAAAGTAGCTCCACAGAAAGCTATTTCAATTCCTCGTCTTGAGTTACTTGCAGCCGTTTTAGGAGCACGTTTAGCAAATACCATAAGAGAAGACTTAACTATAAAAATCTGTAAGAATATTTATTGGACTGATTCTAAAACAGTTTTGTATTGGATAAAATCTAATTGGATAAAAGCCAGACAATATCGTCAGTTTGTTGCTTTAAGAATTGGAGAGCTGCTAGAATTAACTGATCTAGAAGAATGGTACTAGGTTCCGACAGATCAAAATATAGCTGATGAAGCAACCAAATGGAAGAATGACCCAAAATTCTGTCTAGAAAGTTGTTGGTTCTCTGGTCCACAATTCTTAAGAAAATTACAGGAAGAATGGCCTATACAAACATTACACTCAAATGTAATTGAAGATAATGATGAATTGAGAGTAGTTAATTTAGTTCATCAACAATTAGATGTACAAGAACCAGTTACTCCAAATATAAATTATTTTTCAAAATGGAGGAGATTGGTAAGATCACAAGCATACTTATTGCGATCTGTTACAAACTTCAAAGCATTGAGAAATAAAAAGAAAATAGACAAGAAAATCGGCCCTCTTCTACCTGAAGAAATAAAAACAGCAGAAATGATGCTCTACAGAAAAGCACAATGGGATTACTATCGAGATGAAATTATTGCATTAAGCTCTATAATATGAATCCGTATTTAGAAGACAGAATTTTAAGAATTCATGGAAGAATAGATGCAGAAGTTCAGTACGACGTAAAAAGGCCTATAATACTACCAAGTAAACACTCAATCACAAATTTAATTATCACAGAATATCATGAAATATTTCACCACAAGAATAATGAAATTAGACAAAAATATGCAATACCAAAATTGCGAGTACTTGTTAAGAAAATTAAAAATATTTGCCAAAAATGTAAAAATGACAGAGCGATGCCAAAGCCTCCGATGATGGGAGAATTGTCAAAGGCAAGATTGGCAGCTTTCCAAAGACCCTTCACATTTGTTGGAATTGATTGTTTTAGTCCAATGGAAGTAACAGTTGGGCGAAGAACAGAGAAAAGATGGGGTGTCTTGTTCACCTGCTTAACAATTCGTGCTATTCACATTGAAATAGCAAACAGTTTATCAACTGATTCATGCATTCAATGTCTTAAGCAATTTATATTTACAAGAGGTTGTCCATTTGAAATATACACTGACAATGGTACAAATTTCCGTGGTGCCAGGAACGAATTAAATCGTGAAATCCAGAAAATAGAGATAAGTAAACTTGTAGAATATTCTCCACCAATAAAATTTATTCCTCCCGCAACGCCACATATGGGCGGTTCTTGGGAACGCTTAATCCGCTGTGTGAAGTCAAATTTAATGGAAATTTTGAAAACAAACAAACCAAAAGAAGAAGTTTTACGGTGTAGTTTAAATGAAATTGAGTTTATAATAAACTCCAGGCCACTCTCTTATTTACCTCTGGATTCGAAAGAAAATGAAGCGCTCACGCCAAACCATTTCATATTGGGAACATCAAATGGATTTAAACCACCTGCCGAGTTTCGTAACGATGAAACAACCTTGAAAAATAATTGTAAATCGTCTCAACTGATGGCACAACAGTTTTGGAAACGATGGGTGCAAGAATATTTGCCAACTCTTACTCGACGTACGAAATGGTTCGAACCTTCACCAGCATTGAAGACTTGGTCATAATCATCGATTCAAAAAATCCAAGAAATGTCTGGCCAAAAGGTATCATCGTCGATATTATAAAAGGGAAAGATGGACATGTAAGAAGTGCGGTTATTAAAACCAAACAAGGTCTACTAACAAGACCAACAGTTAAGCTAGCCGTATTAGACGTCCTTAAGTAAGCCGAAAACAAATGTTTCGACTTACTAGGGGGGAGAATGTTACGGCTAGATCAAATATTTATACAAATCAGTAATTTAAATCAAAAATTATTATTTATTATTATTATTTGTAAATCAAGTATTCGGTATTTATATATATAAAAACAAAACAAAAGATAAGTGACAAGTAAATAAACAGAAAAAAATTGCGAAAATACAGAGTTCAACAATTATTAATCATTGCAGTCAGAATACAAAGTAAGTTTCCTTAATAATAAAAAGGTTAAAAGATTAAATAAGATTTCTCTTTTCAGGAAATTTGAAGCTAATTTCTAATTACTTATCTAGCTGATTCTAAGATATTATATTTACCGAAAATTTGATAGAGAACTACATGTAATCGAGTTAGAACAGATAATAAATTAGCTATCTAAATTTACACAACTGCAATTATTAAAGTATTTTCAATAGTATGGTTTACCGAAAACGCACAAACCACCCCCTATTCCTTTGAGACCAGTAGTTTCATGTATTAATTCACCCTCGTACAATTTAGCGAAATTCATAACACAAATTCTTAATAATGTAATACCTACGTTTACCTTTAATGTAAAAAATTCCTTTGATTTCGTAACCTTCAGTAAAACTATTATAATACCAGAAAATTACATTTTAATATCTTTAGATGTGACTTCCTTGTTTACTAATATACCCAAAGATATGGTGATACAAGAAATAGAATACAATTGGGACGAAATTGAGAACCAACATTACGTTAAATATGTTTAAGAAAATCACAGAGTTTTGTTTCGATAGCAGCTATTTTAGTTTTGATGGGAAGTTTTTTCAACAATTGTGTGGTACAGCTATGGGGAATCCGGCGTCCCCTAATTTTGCTAATTTAATTATGAATAGGTTACTTTCAGACATCATGAAAGATTTCCCAGTGCCGATTCCCTTCATAAAACTGTACGTAGATGATATTGTTCTGGCTATTCCTAATGATTTTAAGGAAAATATTTTAGAATATGTAAATAAATTTAACCAACATATCCAGTTTACGTTAGAATGTGAGACTAATAATAGCTTGCCCTTCTTAGATGTTTTATTGATTAGATCAACAGATGGTACGATTTTGACAGATTGGTATAAAAGAAGTAGCTCATCTAACAGAATTTTGAATTATCAATCCGGACATCCGTTGAGACAAAAGATTAGCATTATTAAAGGTATGAAACATAGAATTTTAAATATTTGCCACCATAGTTTCACCCAAAAAAATTTAAATACATTAAAACAAGATCTAATAGAAAATAATTATCCTAGAGGTATGATAAAAAGAATGTTATTTGATAATGTGATAGATAAGAGGACAGTTGTCAGAGAAAATGATGAACCTATTTTGTATTTTAAGTTACCGTTTATTCCTAATTTAACTGAAAGATTGTGTAAAATATTAGAAACAGAAAATGTAAAAATAGCATTATATAACAAAAAGAAATTAAATGTAATCTTCACAAAACTGAAGGATAAGATAGCTATAGAATCAACACCTTTCACAATTTATAAATTGCAATGTAAAGATTACGTGAGTACATACATAGGTCAAACGAAACAGTACTTAGGTAGTAGAGTAAAGAACCATATATACGATTGTAAAAGTAAGGGTAATATTGATAAAACTGCTTTAACACGACACTATTTTAATACTGGACACGACTTTGATTTTAAAAATATCAAGATTTTAGATATCGAACAGAATTTACAAAAAAGGTGGTTTTTAGAAATGATATATATTAAATTAGATAAAAATATTGTAAACCTAAGAACTGATATAGAAAATTTGAGTAATTTATATATTAATATTTTTAAATAACTGACCAATGTGTATATTCTCGCCATCTACGTGATTTCTCTGACAACTTGTTTTGTTTTTTCTTACACTGTATTGGCAATAGTGGGTGTTGTCTCCACAGGTGGTTCTGTTTAGTTGGACCTTCAGTCACTCATGTTAAAGCAGGTCGTGCATATTTATTTCGTTACTGTACGCATGCGCGTAGGTAGTTATTTTTCTTGTTCGCTGTTGCCGGTCTGCGTGCCATGCTATTGTTTTAGTTGTTGTTGTCAAGTTACTGTGTATATATGTTTTACTATATTTTTCTGTAATAAAAAGTCTCCGTGTGTGTTAAACTGTTTTTCTTATTCTCTCGACACCTTCCCATTTTACATTTGCAGGCTGTGACTACTAAAACGAGGTCTCATATTCGCCATACTTCAAAAACTCAGTTGTTCCTGTTCGTATATCATTCTTTTATGAAACACTGTCATCCTGAGCTGGAATGTTGTTTAGATTGACTTATATTTTTCAATTTAAACTGTATACTATTCATGTACCATTGTGGAATTGTAAAGATATGATATTTGTTAAGGTACGTACATTTATTGTTTAAAATTTCAAAAAAATTTGTGTCACATGTATTAATTTCATATAACTTTGTAGTTCTGAGGCTGGTTATAAATTAACCGAAACGTTAACGAAAAATATCATGAGTTCTTGATTATTTATTGTCCGAATTCCGACTATCTTTTTCATCAATAAACCAAACGTTCAAAATGATAAGCACTGGGCTCAAGAAAATCCAATATTAAATGTTACCAGAACGCAATATCCTAAAAAAATTCATATTTGGGCAGGCATTTTTAATAGCAATATTATTAGACCATATGAGATCGTTGGCAACTTAAATTCTGAAACATACTTAGAATTCTTGATTAACGAGATCGGCCCTGCATTAGACGGCGTAGCGCGCTAAAATCAGGAGGTCTGGTTTCAGCAAGATGGCTGCCCAGCTCATTTCGGAGTAAATGTAAGAGCTTATTTAAACCAAGCATTTCCAAATCGCTGGATTGATCGCGGTGGAACTTGTAATTGGCCGGCCAGATCTCCTGATCATCTTAAATGTAAAATTTATAAGCAACGCCACCCAAATATTAATTCTTTGAGAGAAGCTATCGTGGATGAGTGCGCCTTAATCACAAATAGGCAATTCGCTAATGTAAGATATTCCTTCTACAATAGACTTGGTTATTGCTTGGCTGAAAATGGAGGTTTATTTGAATATTTATTACAATAATAAATTGTAGTGATTATTTTATTGAGAAAATTATTGTTTTATATTTGAATTGTAATAGATGGGTTATAATTTTTACATGACAAACCCTATAAGAAATAAACGTTTCATTGAAATGTACAATTGTTTATTTATTATTAAATCGTAATAATAGGTATGGAGTTTTTTGTAGGAATTTTATTGAATGATTAATTTGTCGGGGGTCAAATATCAAATAGACAGAAAAACGTTAAGCGTTTATCTACTTTGGTTTCAATTCCATGGCTATTTGATATTTTCAACGTAATTTTTAATATTTTTTTTATTTAATTTCTGTCGTTACAACGCATGTAAATGTAATTCTGTTTGATGATTTAGATGTAGAATGTTATGCTCTACAACTTTTATTTGAAGCATTTTTGCCTAAAATAATTTGGGGTGTAATGCGCACGGAAAAACTGTTTTTTCATGTTAATCGCCTATGTACACAGGTATGATGTTCCACCCGATATATATATATACAGGGTATAACATGAAAACCTGGCCATAGGCGTTTAACATGGAAAATCAGTTTTTCCTTGCGCAAAAGTGGCCAATTGATTATAGACAAAAATGCTTCAAATAAAAGTTGTAAAGCTTGAAATTATGGATCTAAATCAGTTTTCAGATTTTATTTTGCACATTTTGTAAGCGAAATAATTGCATTAATATTTTATAAGAATTTCTACTTTATAGTGATAGCCATGGAATTGAGACAAAATGATAAACAAATGTATGACGTTTTAACTGTCAGAAAAGTTTAGTTTGATATGGATTTGTGATTTATTTAAGTGACAAAGGTGATTGTTGTTATATCATTATTGAAAATGGATAACTATTCACATGAAGAAAAGTTACAAATTATTAAGTGGAATTATTCTAGTGAAAGTTTTCGAAGAATACGTGATTTAATCAGTATTATTTGGCAGCACCATAACATTCCAAGTAAAACAACAATTCAGAACTTTATTACCAAATTTGAGAAGACCGGTACATTTAATAATCAAGTGGAACAGGAACGGGGACGTGTGCATGGAGATAGAAATAATAATAACGAAGCCAATGTACTAGCATTAATAGAAATGGAACCAAATCTCGGTGTACGAGAAATTTCAAAAGAACTAAATATTAGTTTCAAATACAAATACTATTCTTATAAAGTACAAAACCACCAAGAAATTTTTGGACACGATTGCGAACGACGCGCAACATTTTGCGAAATAATTATGGAAAAGCCCAACAATGATAGGAGGTTTTTAAAAAACATATTATTTACAGATGAGTGTACATTTACGCTGAATGGCGAAGTAAATAAAAATAATTTTCGACACTGGTCTCAGAGAAATCCGCACATTGTTATTGAATCCAGAACACAATATCGACAATCAGTAAATGTATGGGCAGGAATTTTAGGCAATAAAATTATTGGTCCTTTTTTTTATTAATCGATCAAATGGAAACAATTATTTAGAATTGTTACGAGAAATAGTGGGACCGGAAATAGCCCACGCAAATAATGAGTATGTATGGTTCCAGCACGACGGCTGTCCTGCCCATAATACAAGAGAAGTTGTAAATTATCTGAATGATACGTTTCCAGAAAGTTGGATAGGGCATGGAGGGCCAGTAAACTGGCCAGCACGGTCTCCAGATTTAAATCCCTGTGACTTTTTTTTTATGGGGACACTTAAAGTCTTGCGTTTATAAAAAAAGATACAATGCCATCCAAGAACTTAAAAACGCTGTTGTAGGCGAATGCAACAAAATAAATATTAGACAGTTGTGCAATGTTAAAAATGTTTCTACAATAGATTAGGCTACTGCTTAGCACAAAACGGAGGACTTTTCGAACATCTTTTGTAATTTAATATTATTTCTAAATAAATAAAATAATTATTTGCGTAAAAATTCTATTATTTATTATAATAAATATTAAAAAAATATAAAATAAAATTATCCATTTTCAATAATGATATAACAACAATCACCTTTGTCACTTAAATAAATCACAAATCCATTTAAAACTAAACTTTTCTGACAGTTAAAACGTCATACATTTATTTATCATTTTGTCTCAATTCCATGGCTATCACTATAAAGTAGAAATTCTTATAAAATATTAATGCGATTATTTCGCTTACAAAATGTGCAAAATAAAATCTGAAAACTGATTTAGATCCATAATTTCAAGCTCTACAACTTTTATTTGAAGCATTTTTGTCTAAAATGAATTGGCCACTTTTGCGCAAGGAAAAACTGATTTCCCATGTTAAACGCCTATGGCCAGGTTTTCATGTTACACCCGGTATATATATATATAATATACAATATCAGTCTTTTTCCAGTCTACCGGTATATTTCCTGTTCTGCAAATAGTGTTTAGTAGCTCCAGAAATATTTGCTCTCCTTCCTAGCTCATATATCTTGTTTGTTCAGAATTTATTCTATCATTTCCTAAGGCTTTTCCGTTTCTAAATTTCTTAATTATTATTTTAATTGCACTTTCTGTTATAGCGTCGTCCATTGTTTTTACGGCGGTATTCTTTGTGCTAATTATTCTCATTTTCCGTGTCATTATTAATCGTATTTGCCTCTAACAATTATTCAAAGTGATTTTGCCCTTTTTCAGAATTTCCATTTATTATGTTCCTTTTCTTGTCTTTAATTAGTAGTATTTTTAGTAGTACTTGGCTTCCTTTTTTGAATTTTTAACTGTTCTATAAAAAGTTTCCGGTTCTCTTTAAAGTTTTCTTTTAGTATTTTCCCGTATCCTTCTCAATTTTCCATCTTAGAATTTTTTATTATTTCATTAACTCTTCTTCTTTCGCATTTTTAATATTCACAATCTCTTTCGTTCTTGGTGTGAGAATTTTTTTTTCATTTTTGTATTTCTTCTTTCACATCTTCGTTCCACCAGTAAGTTGTGCACTTCTAATTTTTCTGATTTCTAAATTTTTATATTCAATGAATATACTGTACTAATAGAAAATCATAGTTTAGTTCATCTTAAAAACAAAAGTAAATAAAATGTCTTCTTTCCCTCAATGATCGTCTTTAAAAAATTAAAAAAGCATGTGGTGCTACATTGTATTTTTCACTACAAAAAAATATACCCACTAATAATTATTTATACCATGTATGGGTTCTCAAGCCAGGACCGGAAACCGATTCGAGAACATGTTTTTTATTAACCTGATCTCGAACTTGAATCGATATTATATAAACATAATTATAATCTAATAATAATATTGATTTTATAAATATCAATAATATAATCTGACGGTTCATGATTTATATTTTTGAATCAGTAAATAAGATTGAATACAGTGTTACCGATTCTTTTAAATTCCATTCTAATATATCTCTACTATGAGCACTACTTATGTATATGTGTAGATTAAAATATAAAACTAAATTCGATTATTGAATGAACCCTACTAGTTACGAATATGTACAAAGGCAGTAAATGATGAGCGGGCATTGTGATTCGTATATTATATCCTGGTTATTATAGAGATGTTTATTGCTATGATACGAAGATTATAAATAACGCCATAATAACCAAGGCTCGCTCATAATGTTCGCTCAGTTCACGCAACGCCACAATTCAGTTTATTACTCTTATATATTATTTGATGATAATTCTTATAAATTAAACCCAAGTCTATAAAATCTACTGAAAAATAAAATCTTATTGCACTACTGCTGTTATTAGAGGCCCTCGAGCTAGATACCGTAGCTCTCTATACATTATCTTCTACTTAACGCCCTACAAGTTCATAAAAAATAATCAACCGAATCAGACAAAAAGTAAAAAATGTATATTATTATATTATTTTAAAAATATATGTTTCTTTTATTGCCATTTAGGTTTTTTATGGGATTCCATTTACAAAATGGCAAGTTTAATTTTAAAATCAGCACCATAAAATAAAACTGAAAATCAATCAAATTCAGACGAGAAAATTATAGATAAATGAAATTTTAGCTTCTATCTTGGAGTTTAGGACTTTTTGAGCAGATTTTAAAGTAGATTACAAATGACCCTTTGGATATGCCTATTCTTCATCAGATAGATTCATAAAGCAGATTACCGTTTATACCACTTTTGATTTATAAATTTTTTAACCTAGGTAAAAATAAATTATTTACACGTAAGATTTTCAAACTTTTAATTTATTATCTTTTTTATTTCAAATTAGCTGTTAGGTGCAGTTGGAGAAGACCTTCATTTTGAATGTATTTATTTAAGTTTCTTGTGAGATTTGATAGTGAAAGATAGTTAATTGTGAATACGAATCTGTGAGTTGAGTCAAGTGATGTCACTACACGTGTTGTATATGATCTATATCCTTGTGTATACTGTGGTCCCTCCAGGGTAGTTCTCTGAAGGGTTGACGGCTAGTGAGTATCATGTATGCTGTTACATACGCGTGTAAATTTGATTGATCATCTGTCTGGTGATTCTTGTACTGTGTGTGTGTGGTGGTTGTTTTGACTTCACATTGGATAACTTCTTATGCTATTTCTCTTTTCGAATGGATAAACCACGCATTTGAAATTCGAGAAATCCAGCCTGCGCAGCGTCATCATTACGATTTGTAGATATATTATAATATTTTTGTAAATAAAGGACACACGTGATATATTTGTTAAATAGTATATTACATAAAGAGAATTGTAACAAGCACATTACCTGCGAGTGAAAAAGTTGCGCACGAGTCTTGGCGAGAGCAGTAATTTCACGAGCAATGAAATTGCGTTACAATTCGAGTTGTGCATTATACTTTATCTACGATCATAAATAATAATACGAATAATTACAGAATATTAGTTAGGTTATATCAACTGTCAAAGTGTTACCACCTAACAAATGAAAAATTTCTTGAGAACAGTTACGTATTATATATATATATATATATACAGGGTGTAACAGCGAAACCAACCACCGCCTATATTTTCTTTATTATTAAAGCCCGGATATTTAGGCTCTTAAAAACACCCAAATAAGCAGGCATATAGGCCGGTAAATAATCTAAAATAGGCGGTATTTTAGGCAGCTTAAATGTAAAAAATTTGTTTAAAAAAAATAAACGAATCCTTTTTCTAATATTGGTACTAGTAGTAAAAATAATCATTTTAAACAAAAATTAATGCAATCTGAAAAATAATAATGTAAGGTTCTCATTTTATTAACTATTATGCAAATTCAAATTATGTAGTATACTTTAATTCACAAAATATTACGAGCAATTGCTCTATGAAATTTTCGCAAAGGGACTGTCTTCGGTCTGTCAGAACTTGCTTGTAAGCTGAAAACTTCGTTCGACATCACAAAATGTGACAGGAGCGTTCTTATATTTAGCCATATCGTCTAAAGTTACCTCAGTTCCATTGATTAATGGCAAAGACACAATTGAATTGCCACGTAAAATTTTGACTAAAAAACGTTTTTTCTTTCGGCATTTTAAATTCACACACACAAACTTGATTAAAGTAAGTACTTTAAATATTAAAGGTTAGGTTGAAACACTTTGTCGAGTACTGAATTAGTCAACGAAGTAGATGATAAACCTTGTCTGCTCAATAAAAGTTAGAATAGGCAACAAAAATAGGCAAAATAGGCTGTATAAGGTAAAATAGACACAATAACCAAAATATAGAAAAAATAGGCTCTAAGGCACGAAAAAAAAAACTTTCCATTACACGTAAACATATTACCTATGTATAGAAAAACGAAATTGCCTGAAGTATATTAAAATTTGAATCTAGGCAATTGCCTAAAAATCCGGGCTTTATTTATTATTATAGTTACAAATAAATATTATGAAGCAAAGTTGTAGAAGACCAAGGGGGACATTTGGTTAAAGAATAAGATAATTTTTAAACCAGTGGTTCTCAAGCTACAACACAAAGTTATATTTTTTCAAATGGGATTATATATATTTTTTAGGCGTATTCGATAGAGTATTTTTTTCTGAATTCAACCATTTTATCATTTTATATCCTTACATAACAAAAATATTGAGAAAATTCAATTTAAAGTTTCGATAAATTTTATTTAACATGACACAAAACAGTAGGCTATGATATGGTAAATAAATATAAAATTGCATTTTCGGTGATACACAAACTTTTGATAATATGCATAACAATTCCAGTTGCAAGTGCTGCATGTGAGAGATCCTTTTCTTGGCTTAGAAGACTGAAAACATAAATAAGAAATAAAATGAGTAACGAGAGGCTGGCAAGTCTGGCAATTATATATATTGAAAAATATATAGCTAGGTAAGCATGGAAACAATAGTGCATGAGTTTATCAAAAGCAATCCAAATGGAAGAATGCAATTAGTGTAATGAATATATAATTGTATAACAATATTGAATAGCTCATTTAATAACTTATATTTTAATTTTTTTAAGCAATGGTCTAAGTTTATTTTTAAGTATTTAATATTGTTTTATATATTTATGTACAGTTGTTTATATTACTAATTTTAAATAAATTTATGTTCTCAATTAAAAACATCTATATAATAATTATTTATTTTATGGCATGTTAAGAATTTCCGATAGTACTTATACCAAATGTAGAGAGAATACAAACATTTTGAGCACCATATTGCATTTTTAATGCAGGACAGCAGGCCACCTCCACATTCGCTTACATCTAGGTGCCTACGCAACAACTCGTGCCCATCCATCAATTCAATCCTGGTGCCGTCCCTGCGGTTTACAATCAATAATTTTTAATAGAGGCAAACACTTATGTGATATTTTTAAATCAAATCGGATTTGTTCATATATTATCGGAAATTGAGCATTTAGCAATCGTAACGGCGCGCTGGTCTGTTAGTCTACATCAGTCACTAAGCCATGACACGGAAGTTTTTTCATTTCGCGATCCAGTTTACTCCGTTTACAGTACTGAACCGACGCAACAGATCGGCCACGAACTACCCATCTCTATCCCTGACTCTTAATGCAGTTGGAAGTTTTATGTACTTTTGTATGAGTATGAAGCATTAGAAAAATAAAGTAAACCAATAGAATTTGTTTTACAATTATAGAAAATATACCATATAATTTATTAAAAATGTGGGATAAATTGGAAACGCTAGAATGTAAATAGTGACATGTGAGACATTTTTGATTGACCATTTGACAATAATTTTTGTCAACTACCTTCATGAATATAATTTTCCAAATACATCAAATTAGATCCCTTTAATTATTGACATCTAGCGACACAAACTCATAGCTATACATGTTGTATAGCCCGTTCGCCCACTTTTGATACTACAACGTGACTTGGGCGCGTCTCTTTGACAGTCGACGAACTAAAAAAATAATTACTATTTTCAATCAAAATGTTACACATTGGTACGCATTTTGCTCCATGATAATCGAATTTGTTGACAACAATTTTTGATTACGTTTAGATTTTGCGTTAATTTTACAACTAATTTGAACTGTTTTTCTTAATACTAAATAACTAGCAGTTGCAGAAAATCTCATTTCTCATGTTAACCGTCTATCGTACATATTTCAGAGGATATTTTGTAATCTGTATACCATAATGACTTTACTATACACGTGTTCGTTTACTAATAGCAAGTAATTAACAGCACTGAGATGTGCTCAATATGACCGCAATTTATACATGTAGTTATATTATATTAGCAGAGATTTTGTAGTCAAACACACAGCTGTTAAGAAATTTTAAAAACATTATTACTTCATTACTATTTTCTGTTAAGATAAAATAATAATAATAATAATAATATATATACAGGCTGTTTCACAACTTAGAGCAAAAAATTAAAGGGTATATTCTGTACGACGTGCTGATCATGAAACAAAAAGAATTTATTTTTAAATCGCAAAACTATTTTCCATGTTTCCCAGTCCAAAATTTTTCATTGCCACTGCCACTGGATGGATGATTATGTTAAAGTTATTAATTAAATAAAATTCTATTATAAATAACTGCTAATAATTGAATTGTGTAATTATTCTTTCGTAGTTGATACCTACTTCATTGTTTGTGTTTAATAGGAAAGCGAATCCAGTGCAGTACTACAAAAAATGTTTTAGGTTAACAACCCTTAATTTTTCGAATTTAAAAAAAAATCTTTTTGTTTCATGAACAGCACGTCGTACAGAATATACCCTTTAATTTTTTGCTTTAAGTTGTGAAACACCCTATATATATATATATATATATATATATATATATATATATATATATATATATATATATATATATTGCAATCGCATTGTATTCTAAGTTTCAAAACTGTTTATTATAGTTAACGACGGCCCCCAATGATGTTATTGAAGAGGGAGCTACAGGGATTATTGTAATATGGTAAAAATTGCTTGTTGATTGTGGGAAGTTATATAAAATTTAGTGGGTGAATTTTGAAGTCCAAACTCTCAGAAAATCAGTCGTGCCTCTGCGGCTCTATCTTCCAATAAATAAATAAATAATATAGTGTAGAACAGCGATGGGGAATCCGTGACCAGCGAGCCAATTTTATAATTGTGGAAAGTCTAACATTTTTTTTTAATTACCTAATTATGATTTTGTATTTTTTTACTATATATTTATTAAAGAGTTAAATATAATTTTTTTTTAATTTAAAAAATAATAAATACATAGGTAAATCATTTTACAAAAACTAATGAAATTAATATAGAATAGTGCGAAATGTATAATTAAGATCATATAAAAATGGGATTATTAAATGTATATATTTATGTACTGGGAATATGCTTACTTGTTAGCGTTTAGTGAAAAATTCTCGCTTGTAATTACTGCTACTAGATTTAATAACGATATCCGATGCACAAATTACTGAGCTGAGTTAAGCACTAAACGGATTACGCAGGAATATGAAAGTGCGTATGTATGTTTAGCTGTCATGCTGTTCACGTGGTTTCCTGTTCACGGCCCTATTATGAAGAATGGAGCCGTCAGTATACTCGTATACCTATGTTGTGATTATGTGGATTTGATAAATTTGATATTACACCTTTTTGCTGGTGCAAAACTCCGTCTATAAAAATTTCAATAGGGCGAGAAGTCAAATACATATTTGACTACGAACTTTCAAGTGACTCTGAAATTAATCCTGGGAGTTTAGATTGTTGAAATCGCAAATGAAAAACAAATCTTCCAGATCACAAACTGACTGATTCCATTCTTTGACCGTAATCTCATTTTGTTTCCCTTGAGATCAGGGCCTAGCTGATTGCGAGAAGGATGTAGTTTTATAAAAATAGAGCAAATTTATTAATATGTTGTATATAAGTACATATTTAGTAAGGCGCCCTTTTAAATATTATTGTTTTATATTTTTTAAATAATAATAAAAAATCTGATGTGGACACCACATGACTTCCTTGTACGCGTATTAAACTGTAGATATTTTTTTAATTGCACATATTTGACATTAAATCTTGTATTTTTTGTTCTAATCCATCGCAAACTTATTTTTTTTTTAAATCAAAAATATATAATATTTAAATTTAGATATCTCGTTTATGCGAAAAGCTAATTTAAAAATTCTTAATGTGCTAGACGCAGAATTTAATTCTCTAAAACTTTTATTTGCAGCATTTATTTCTCAAATTAAAATAATACCATTTTTTTCAAGGAAAACTGTTAGCAGCTTCATGTAATGTGCCACTTCCGGTTAGTCTATTTTAACCAAAATCTATTATTTTATTTCCATTGATGTAGTAGTCTTATATACCAAATTTGGAAAGTTTTATATTATATTTGAATATAGTTTTTCATGAAAATCTATTATAGGCTTCAAGTAAAGTACCACTTCCGGTATTTGTATAATGACCAAAAAGGGAGGTGCACAACTAGATGTTATAGCAGTCCTAAATATAAAGTTTAAATTTTCTACGGCTTACCGTTTTTGAGTTATGCGAGATATATACGTACGTACATACGTACGTACAGACGCCACGACGAAATTAGTCAAAATGGATTCAGGGAGGGCCAAAATACCTATTTCCGTTGAAATCTGAGAACTAAAAATTTTCGCGATTACAATACTTCATTACAAGGAAGTAAAAACGATGTGGCTATTTATATGTATAATATGTATTAATAATTGATAATTTATACATAACTACACTACGTATACAAGCAGCTTCCTATATGAGGTCTCGGAAACTACAATACTTAGGTTAAATTAGACAAGAATTGTTACATAGACCAATTAAGGATGTTTTTGCTTTTCAAAAAAAAAAAAAATGCATAGATCACTAGATATGAATAAAAGTGTGGAAATAAAGAGAGAGAAAAGTTTCAAAAAAAAATTTTAGATACTAAATTGCTATTGGGCTTTTTAATCAACTGGGCTATTTATTTATTTATTTATTTATTACCGCCCTACAGGATAAAAATCCCAATTACAGAGGGTATTTATATACAATAGTATTAAAATAAAATAGAAAAACATAGCATCTCATCAACAAAAAGAAAAAAAAACATATATAAATCAAATAACAATGCAAATTAACAAATAAAGATAAAAATAATTTACAGAATGGTAATTTAACATAGCAATTCATCAGAGTATAGAATGGCAATTAACATAGTACTTGATCAGAGAGATAAATCAACACTTTCAGTTTGAAACAATTGAATGAATCATAAAATAAATCGTACTGAAAAGTTAATTCATTGAATAATTTGGACATTCGGTTAGTTAGTGAATTAAGTTCATAGTTAGTATGACAATATTGAATATAAAATGTAGAATAAAAACTAGAGTTTACACGTGAGACAAAAAAGTTCAATCTTGATAGAGTTTTACTATCAAAAATCATATTATTAACTAATTTAAAAATAAGCAAAACACCTATAAGATTTCTCCGTTTGTCTAGCGACAGTAAATTAAATGAACGCAATCCTAAATTGTAATTTAGGTAATTATCATAAACACCATTCTGTTTATACCAACAATATTTAATAAATCTCTTATGTACATTTTCTATCAGTTATTTATATTTGACAGCAATATTATAATTTTGTTCGTACATAGCAAAATTATAGAGACATGATTGTAGAAATTCTTATAAAATTTTTTGAAGATCGAATAACAAAATTTAAATTTCGGTATGACGCAGATATGGTGCTCATAATGTGTTTATCAAATAATAATTGATTGTCAAATAATACACCTAAATCTTTAAACTCAACAACTCTCTGCAGTGGCTTATCATTCATGCGATATTTATTATTGTACAATAGGAACATAATCCCAATTACATGATCCGAATTCACCGAGACGTAGTGTGGTAGTTTTAGCTGGAGTGGAATACGAATTCCGGATTTCCAGATTCGAATACTTTAACGCTAACCTCATTACCGTACTGCCGGATGAACTAATACCCACGTAATTCAAATATAATGTTATTCGATTTTTATCGTCCTATTTTATATATTCAATGTTGTTCAACTATAATCTATAATTATAAATTGAACTCAGTAACTTCCTTTATAATGAAAAACAAAACAAGGAAGAAAAAAATAAGTATTAGTTTCCTAGTCGAATAGAATGGAATATATTTTGTTTACCACGGAAAAACTAAATCTATGTACAAAAACTAAATGTTTCACAGAAAAAGGGATCGTTAAAGTAATTTTACTCAAGCGTAAGCAAAAATAGATCTAAGTCTTTACTTAGTAAGAAGTTGATTAATCTTTGACTCGCAGCTATATTCAGATAATAACACAGGTGTGTTAATTCTAAATGTCCGTTGGAGGATCCAGATATGTTATTATATTTTTTGTCAACTTTTTGTATAAAGTAAATTAGCAAATTATTAAAATATAAAATTTGTCTTGATGGCAGTAATAACACTTTATTTAACGACAGACTTAATGTAACGTTATATGTTTTTCTAACTTTTCGCTTATTAATTTTTACTACTAAATTACGTGTAAATTTGTTATTAATAGAATGTATGTGCAATTAAGTAAATTCTATTAGTATATTTTTAGTGTCTAGTTTAACACTTATAGTTTTCAAATTTATATTTCAATTTACAGTTATTTATAAAATTGGTTGTAATTATTAATAGATTTTAAAATACGTGTTACAAATAATAACACACACTAACATATTACTATAATAAAACAGGAACTGTTTGTCTACGGTAGAAGTATATAATAAAAATAAATAAGTTTAATTTAAAATTAAATGACCCGGGTTCAAATACTGGTATCAGAGCAATTTTTTTCTCTAAAATAATAATTGAGTAAAGGTTTATTTTTTCATTTATGGATAACTATCGGCAGAATATCTATAAAATATCGCATCAACAAATGAACAAAACTGCTTTCAGACACCATTTGTGTTCAGCATCAAAATAGGAATTATTAATAAATATATAAATATGAAACTGCTTGAGTGAATTTAATGAAACAAAACTCATGAGAAAATTATGCATATAGTTTTAGTATTATTTGTATTTGTTCAATATTATTAAATTGTTATTTATATAATAAATTAAAATTAATATTTTAAAAATTAAAATGTGGTGAAACATTCACCTAAATGAGTCTGAAATTGATGTGAATACTGATCTTTATATATATTGTGACGAAGTGTGCTCGTCACAAAGATTGTTATATAGATCACGATCGCGGATCACGACAGTTTGGCCTCAGCTCCGAAGGCACAGTTGCCGAACTCCGGGAACGAATGGCAGCTTTTGTCAGAGCAGCTACGGCCGAGAAACTGGCCACTACACCCGCCCGCCACTAATCCACCCGTCCCACCAGTTCCCGACTCCGAATCTTTCACAGGTGAAATCTGACCCTAGGGCGGGAAGTCATCCTTACGCCCCGAGGGCAGGAGCCCCTGTAAGGGTGGCTGGTTGGACTGGCAGCGGACCTTTGCCGCTGCCAGGTATCCGGCGGGTCGGCCGCGACAGCCGAGTATCCCGGATCCGCCCACTAGGGCGGGAAGTCACCCTTACGCTCCGAGGGCAGGAGCCCCTGTAAGGGTGGCAGGTTGGGCTGGCAGCGGACCGTTGCCGCTGCCAGGTATCCGGCGGGTCGGCCGCAACAGCCGAGTATCCCGGATCCGCCCACTAGGGCGGGAAGTCACCCTTACGCCCCGAGGGCAGGAGCCCCTGTAAGGGTGGCAGGTTGGGCTGGCAGCGGACCGTTGCCGCTGCCAGGTATCCGGCGGGTCGGCCACCACCGCCACGGACCCCGGATTCGCCCCGTCATCCACGTACTAGCTAGCCAGCTAGTACGTCCCGCCCGCACTGCACCACCACCGGCTCCAGCACCCGAGTCACCACCCGCACCGTCCTGGAAACCTGGCGACGGCGACGAGGCCCTGCGAGTGGCCCTGGTCGCCAGGTTTGGACCCTTCCCGGCGAGGATAAGCGCCCCGCCAGTAATCCGGCCCTACCGGTCGCCTTCTCCGGAAGGCGACACCATTGACCTGACCACGTCGCCCATATCGTCCGACACCGAGGACGACGTGAGTCAGGTCCCGTCCAGGCTCGGAGGCATCCTGGCGCGGCGGGCCCCAACCCCGGCGCGGAGTCCGGACCGACTCCCCTGTCCAGCTCCGGCGGACCCCATCCCGACCCGGAACAGCGTGGTGGATGCCCAGCAGGAGCTGGTGGACCTTCTCGCCTCCCTCAGCCCGGACCGCAGCCCCCCACCCGAGGACAACAGGACCCAGAGCGTCGCCGCCCCACCCGGAGCCGACTACGGAAGCTGGCTCCAGTCCTTACGTCCCCCGCGGTCCTCCAGGGCCAAACGGCTGAGGGTACGACTCCTCAATGGGCAACGTGTCTCTATCCCCCGTAGACCCCCCGCCCACTAGTGCAGTGTTCCCCCCCTGTTGCCTTAGTTTGACATTCGTGCCGCTTACGGACAAGTCATGAAGTTTTAGTTCATAAGTTTAGTTAAGTTAGTTAAGTTTTTTTTGTTAAGTGGGTTTGTTATATTAAGTTAGTTAAGTTTGTAATCATAAGTTGGGTTCTTAATTTGTTTAGTTTGTAAGTTAAGTTTTTTGGTAAATTTTGTTAAGTCTAGTTGATAAAAATTAAGTTAAGATAGAGTGGTAATTTAACAATAAAAGACCCTGTAGCATTCCCTCTTTCTTCATCCCGAAGTATCCCGGGGATGTGACGAAGTGTGCTCGTCACAAAGATTGTTATATAGATCACGATCGCGGAAACACCTGTATCTCGCGAACGCAACATCTGAGAGACGCGAAAAATCAACACCGGGTTCACAAGTAAGACGCGCATCGGAAAATTGCTAATTAAACTGGATCACGGACCGGGTAGTCCAGTTTCCGTTTATAACCAATCCGCCCTATATGTTAACATAGGACGGACAAACTTTGACACCCTAGGACCCGTTTAATTAATAAAACAGTATATAAACCGCGCTGCCGAGACAGCCAAGACAGTCAGATTTCACCTGTGAATAAATCGACATCTCCGCTACCGTCTTCCAGTCACCAGGCCACACCGACTTCTAGGTAAGAAAAGCACTCCTGTTTATTTACCGTACCGTACTGTGCTTCCTCGAGGTCTCGTGCCACTTTCCGTTTGGAACTCTTGTGCGATCACCGAACCACTCACATTGGCGTCTGTCGTGAGCGATCCGAGACGTTGCTGTGGGCCGTTTGCGTTACAAGCCGGAGCTCCCACCGTAACTTCGCGATTTCGTCGCGTGCTACCTTCCGCTTTAGGAACTCTTGTGCGACCACCGGACAAATCACTTTGGCGTCTGTCGTGAGCGATCCGAGACGTTACAGTGAGGCGTTTTGCGTGCACGGCCGGAGTTCACACCGTAATTTCGTAACTTCGTCGCGTGCCACCTTCCGTTTTAGGAACTCTTGTGCGACCACCGAACAAATCACTTTGGCGTCTGTCGTGAGCGAATCCGAGACGTTACAGTGAGGCGTTTTGCGTGCACGGCCGGAGTTCACACCGTAACTTCGCGACTTCGTCGCGTGCCACTTTCCGTTTTAGGAACTTTTGTGCGACCACCGAACAAATCACTTTGGCGTCTGTCTTGAGCGAATCCGAGACGTTACAGTGAGGCGTTTTGCGTGCACGGCCGGAGTTCACACCGTAACTTCGCGACTTCGTCGCGTGCCACCTTCCGTTTTAGGAACTCTTGTGCGACCACCGAACAAATCACTTTGGCGTCTGTCGTGAGCGAATCCGACACGTTACGGTGAGGAGTTTTGCGTGTACGGCCGGAGTTCACCACGTCGAATTCCGCGAGACGCGTCGCGGAATCGTTTCCGACACACCAGCCGTCGTCCAGGGAACCCCATCGTCGCGACGCCCGGCGTCGATTTTCCGGAAAAGTGAAAAACCACTCATCGCGATCATTACGAGTCGACCAGCCGCTATTACGGGAACCCCACCGCCGCGAAGCCCGGCGTCGATTTGGGACCAAGCCGCGATTTCGCCGTTTCCAAACCTGCAGGCCTACACCGCGGGCCCCGACCGTCGCTCCGGACATACCGGCGTCCCGACGCCAGGCGTCGTTTTCCCAAAAACGTCACCTCTGTATTCCCCGATCCCGCCTCAGTATATCCTACACCTGCTGTTAATCAACGACATTTCTGTAGTGACACCAGTGCTTAATAAAGACTCAATTCGTCATTTTTTACCAACTTTGTGTTTCTTTCTGAAAACCCTATTGTCTCCGAAACCGCTATCCGACCGTTGGCGCCCGAGCAACCTCACGCCAACATTTTGTCGACGAGTCCGCCATAACTCGTCACAATATATATATATATATGTAATGAAATTATAATTTCATCATACAAGTATTACCGCGCCCTCACGAGCGTCGGTATAGTAGGTGACGTATATGTTATTAATTGTTTATGAAACAATAGAAACATTACTTGTGGTTAGGAACCGATATTGAATTAGTGACATTAAATGTCGTTTCTTTAATTACAGGTAAATAGTGTAGATTATAACGTGTAAGAAATAGATTTAATAAAACTTTAATTACAGAAACTCAGTTGTGTTGCTAATTGCTGGTGTCATTTATCCTAATCATACAAAGGAGCTTATAAAACGACATTTTTTGTCATGGCAATAAAAATGGAAAAATTAAAATTCCAATTCGCAATACTAGGAGCATCAGATGGAAAAACAAACAAAACCTGCATAATCTCAATCGAGACTCCAGATGGACGTGTTTTTGATATCCCAGACGAATTCAAGCCTGTAAGCAAACATATATACATAGCGAATTCCAAAATATTTACAAAAGTAAAAAATTCGCTGAAAAAGAGAGGTCAAACACGAAACTTATGGATACCAATGGATGAAGAAATGAGAGAAATCTATCTTGATGAAGGTGAAAATTTACAGTTTGGTGACCAGTATTTAGAAGAAAAAATAACACATACGGTTATTAGCCATGAAAATGCAGAACCAAAATTTCAAAATATAGGAAATATAACTGAAAAGTTTCTAATTGAAAAATTCTCTATAAGAATGCCAAATGCTAGTCAATGGATGGAAGAATTTGAAAAAGAATGTGACAGATTTGAAATTCTAGAGGATGCGAAAAAAATAGAGACCTTGAAACATCTACTTGAAAAACAATGTTTAGATTGGTATGGTAGTATGTTAATTAAATTCACAGTCGATTCAGATTGGAGAATTTGGAAAACAAACTTTTGTAATACTTATGAAAAAAAAGGCTGGTCTCAAATCAAATATGCTTTTACATTCAAATATCAAGCTGGTTCCTTATTGGAATATGCAACAAAAAAAGAAAGATTATTGTTAGAAATTAATAAATCAATTGATACTGACACATTGATAAACCTGATTGTGTTAGGCTTACCAGAAAATATAATAAACAAGCTTGATAAAGAATCATTAACTTCAACTACTCGTATATTTAGTGAGATGAACAAGAATGAATATTTGGTAAACAAACAAAATGCAAAAGTATTCTTGGACTATAAAGGAAATGTTGAAGCCAATCGGAACAAAAACAAACAAAGATGGGACCCAGAAAAGAAACACAAATGTAATATTTGTGAAAAGCTCAAAAAAGGAACACGCTACCACTTAGAATCAACTTGTTGGTTCAAACCAAAGGACAATCAGGCTAACAAAGATGATCAAATTAGACTTATTAACAACTCAGAATTAGAATGTGAACTGCAAAATGAAAATCCAAAAAACTATTAGTTTCGCCATTAATAAAAATAAGGTTAGTATTGAATAAAATTATTGAGATTTTTGGAGTCTACGATTCAGGTTCAAATGTCTCATTAATAAACTCAAAATTACTGAAAATAAAAAATAAGAAATTAATTGATTCTAATAGTACTAATTTGAAAACTATTAATGGCGTTAAAAAAGCAAGTGGCATGGTAACATTAAATGTAAAAATTTTTGACGTGGAAAAAGAAACTAATATTTTTGTAATTGACAGGGATAATTTTGATTATGATTTTTTGATTGGCTTAGATTGTATAAAAAAATTCTATTTATCTCAAGATGAAAACCTACAAATAAGACAAAAAGTGCCAATACAAAAAGATTATATTTCTACGAACATACAAGGCGATAATCAACAAACAAAATTTGCTTCTAAAGAAACAAATAAAAATTTAGAAGAAACTGACATTTCAAAAAAAAAGAAAAATAAATATTTAATAAATTTTAATGAGCACTTTGAAGAAAAAAACTTCGAAATTTATATAAATCATTTGGATCATGAACAGCAATCAATTATAAATGATTTAATACAAAAAAATAAGTCCGTCTTTGCCAAAGATAAATACGATATCGGGACAGTAAAAGATTATGAAGCACACATCGATTTATTAGAAGAAAAATATTGCAGCAAGAGGCCGTATCGATGCACAATTGAAGATAAAAAAGAAATTGAAAAACAAATTACTATGCTACTAGACAAAAAGCTAATAGAAGAATCTTACATCCCTTTTGCAGCCCCAGTAACATTAGCTTATAAAAGAGATGAAAATGCAAAATCAAGATTATGCATTGATTTCAGAGACCTGAATAAAATTGTTGTGCCTCAATCACAACCGTTTCCACTCATAGAAGATCTAATGGTAAAAACGAGAAACTGCAAATTTTTCTCAACACTAGACATAAATTCAGCATTTTGGTCCATTCCTCTGCGTATTACGGACAGACATAAAACCGGATTCGTCACACAAGAGGGACATTTTCAGTGGACTTGTATGCCATTTGGCCTTAAAACATCGCCAGCGATATTCCAAAGAATAATGTGTAACATAATAAGAAAACACAAACTTGCAGACTTCACAGTAAGCTACATAGATGATATACTCATTTTTTCAAAATCATTCTCGGAACATATCAGGCATTTAACACAACTATTTCAAGCTATTAAAAGTGAAGGATTCAGGTTGAAATTTGTAAAATGCACATTTGCAGCTGATTCAGTAAAATATTTGGGCCATATAATACAAAATAATTCTGTTAGACCATTGAAGGATAACTTGATATCAATAAAAAACTTTCCAATCCCGAAGACGCAGAAAAATGTGAGACAGTTTCTAGGTAAGATAAATTTTTACCATAAATATGTGCCAAACATAGCAATGAAATTAAATCCATTGCACAACCTTCTGAGAAAAGGGCAACCGTTTATTTGGACCAAAGAATGCCAAAAATCGTTCGACGAACTAAAAAACATATTAATAACACAGCCTGTATTAACTATCTTTGATCCAGATCTACCAATACATATATATACAGATGCTAGTGTACTAGGAGTAGCAGGTGTGCTAAAACAACCACAGAAGAACAAAGAAGAAAAACCGGTGGCATATTTCTCAAAAAAATTAAACGAAATACAGAAAAGAAAAAAGGCTATATACCTGGAGTGCCTGGCAATTAAAGAATGCGTTAAATATTGGCAACATTACTTGATTGGAAAAAAATTTACTGTTATTTCAGATCACAAGCCATTAGAAAAAATGAACATAAAATCTAGGACTGATGAAGAACTAGGAGATCTGATATATTATTTATCACAGTATGATTTTGTGGTTAAATATTCTCCTGGAAAATACAATTTAGAAGCTGACTGCCTTAGCAGAAATCCTGTCTTAGAGCCAAACGAAAATATGGAGGAGCAATTGAAGATTATAAATTTGATAACACTTAAGGATATATTGGAAGACCAAGAAAAAAACGAGGACATACAAATAAAAAAAAATAAATTAGTAACTAAACATAACGTTTATTACAAAAAAGTAAGAAGAAAGGAAAAAATAATTTTAACCGAAGATTTTAGCATAAAATTTCTAAAAAATGTACATAAAAACTTGTGTCATATAGGAATGAAACAAATGCATAGAATGATTGGACCATATTATACTGCTAAAAATTTAACAAGGAATATTAAGGAAACATGCAGAAGGTGCGCAGTATGTATTAGAAATAAATCAAGAGGAATAGGAAAATTTGGATTGATGTCACAGTTGGGTCCAGCAATAAAGCCTTTCGAAATTGTTTCTATAGACACAATCGGAGGTTTTGGAGGTTCTCGGTCTACAAAAAAGTATTTACATCTTCTAATAGATCATTACACGAGATACGCATATATCCTAACATCAAAAACACAAACTGCAAATGATTTTATTAAACTTGTGAAAAGAATCTCAGACACTGATAAAATTGGTATGATTCTTTCAGACCAATATCCAGGAATAAATTCAAAACAATTCAAAATATTTTTGGATGAAAAGGCTATACCAATAATCTTCACCGCAGTAAATTCACCATTTTCCAATGGCATGAATGAAAGATTGAATCAAACCCTAGTTAATAAAATCAGATGCAAGATTAATGAAAAAACTAATAAAAAGGCAGCCTGGACAACCATAGCTCAAGAATGTGTGCGCAAATACAATGAGACAGAACATACTATTACTGGTTTCGCACCATCATATTTAATGGATGGCTTAAATGTTACAATGGTGCCAAGCGAACTAAAACAAATAAATTCCGAGAAAGATTGGATACGTGACAGGAAAATCGCTCTGGAAAGAACGTTAAAATCTCATAATTATAATAAACAAATTTACGACAAAAACCGCAAACATTTCGACTTCGACATAGGTGATTTAGTGTTCGTGGAAAATGGCAACAAATTTAACAGAAAAAAACTTGACGAATTAAAAATTGGACCATATGAAATCACAGAAAAAATATCGAATTCAATTTACAGGATAAATATGGGTCGAAAGAAATTAGAGTCAAATCTTTTCCATGTTTCTAAGCTGATCCCAATTCCAACACCTGCAGAAGAAGAAGAAGAAGATGGCAACGTTTATTAAAATTGTGAAAATATTATGGAAATATTTTCTCTTCCGAGAGGGGTGATGTAATGAAATTATAATTTCATCATACAAGTATTACCGCGCCCTCACGAGCGTCGGTATAGTAGGTGACGTATATGTTATTAATTGTTTATGAAACAATAGAAACATTACTTGTGGTTAGGAACCGATATTGAATTAGTGACATTAAATGTCGTTTCTTTAATTACAGGTAAATAGTGTAGATTATAACGTGTAAGAAATAGATTTAATAAAACTTTAATTACAGAAACTCAGTTGTGTTGCTAATTGCTGGTGTCATTTATCCTAATCATACAAAGGAGCTTATATATATATATACAGGGTGATAAAAAAGTTCCGGGACGGTGAAATATCTCGAGAAATACACATCGAATCAAGAAACAAAAAAACACGTGTTTCATATTTTGAAAAAACCTATCTAAGCACTCCAAACGCAAACCCCAACTTTCACCCCCAGGGGGTGGGGAGGAGAGCAAATTTGAAACCTTAAATGGGAACCCCCATTTTTTATTGCAGATTCGTATTCTGCGAAAAAAATAAGTTAAGCTTATCTGAAACTTTTTTTCCAATTCGGAATAGATGGCGCTCTAATCGCAAAATAAGTTTTAACATGATTCTAAAAGAAATGTAAAAAACGGTAATATCACAAGAAATAAATATTGAATCAAATAAAAAAATGAACATAATCATAAGTAGTCACAAGCCTTTCACCGACTAAATGCTTGAAATAAATTTGCAAAACGATTTTATAAAATAAACATTATTTTATTCCTTTATTGTTTTTTGGGGTGACTTTTTTTCGGTGAATCCCCTTGCGATTAGAGCGCCATCTATTCCGAATTTGAAAAAAAGTTTCAGATAAGATTAACTTATTTTTTTTCGCAGAATACGAATCTGCAATGAAAAATCTGGTTCCCATTTAAGATTTTAAAGTTTCCCCCCTCCCCACCCCTGGGGGTGGGAGTTGGGATTTGCGTTTGGTGTGCTTAGATAGGTTTTTTCAAAATATGAAACACATGTTTTTTTGTTTCTTGATTCGATGTGTATTTCTCGAGATATTTCACCGTCCCGGAACTTTTTTATCACCCTGTATATATATATACGTGCCCTAACCACTAATATTTGGTACGGCTGTGTTTTTGAAATATATTAATCTTTGACGCATTTTAAAAATTATTTGGAATCCTATTTCTGAAGTTATTCGGAGATTAATTATTGAAAAAAATGAAGCTGGTAAAATTTATGGTCAAATTTGAAAAGAATTGAATTTAGCTAAATCAACAAATATGAACATAATTAGAAAATATAATATATATGACTTTTTCAGCATTTAAAAACATAAATTGTATAATTTCTAAAATTACCGAGCGATATTGGCAAGCGTTGAATTCCATTGTCAAATCAAATAGACGAAGTACCGTTCGGAATTATCAGAAAAATAGTCAGGAAAAAATAGAAAGTCCGAGGGACACGAATGATCCCGAAAAAATATTCATTCATAAACTAAAATATGGCTTTTATAAGTCAAAATTTTTTAAGTGGGAAAAATATAATCTTAAACTTCCAGGCCAAAGAAAAACCATTTTTGACCACTGACCATGCAAAAGAAAAAACGTTTATTATGGGCAAAAGAAAGAGGCCTTTGGGTTCAGAGGTACCATTATATTTTGGAATGAATATAAATTTGAAGTGTGCGTTGGTGACTCTAGAATAAGAGTAATATGGACAAAAAAATGTATACCATAAAAACTGTTTAAAGCATACCGTCAAATTTCCTGCTAGTATCATGGTATGGGGTTGTATCTCCTCCAAAGGTGTGGGCAATTTGCACTTTATTGACGGCAGTGTAAATGCTTGGAAATATATAAATATTTTGGAAGGAAATTTAATTTCATCTGGAGCCCAATTACTTTCCTATGAAGAATTTATATTTGAACACGATGGTGCTTCATATCATACCGCTAAAGTTACTAAGAATTGGTTACAACGTCAGGGGATAAATGTGTTGAACTGGCCATCCTCTAGTCCAGATCTCAATCCTATAAAATCCTTATCGGCAGTAATAAAACGTCGTTTAAGAAATGAGCCTCAAAGAACTGTTTTAGGTTTAAAACAAAAAATTATAAATTTGGAATTCAATTACACCAGATGAGTGCCAGGAACTTTTAAACACAATGTCAAAACGATTTGAAGTAGTTAGAAAAACAAATGGCAACGTTACGCAATATTAATATAAGTTTTAATTAGCCGTACCAATTATTTATGGTAAATTTTTTTCACAACTTAAAAATGTTATCTTACGATTAATAGGATAAATCCTTTAATTTTTATTTTTGGTTATTTTGTTTTTGAGTTGATGTTATATTGTAAAAACACAGCCGTACCTAATATTAGTGGTTAGGTTATATATATATCATCACGCCTTTTACCATTGCTGGGTGTGGCAGTTACCAGCCAAAGATATTAGTGCTAGGGGAGCCACAGGGGTAGATTTAATTTAGTGAAAATTGTTTGTCGACTGTGGGGATCGAACCAGGGGTTTCAAGATCCACAGGCCGACTCGATACCACTGAGCCACCTACCCGATAAAATTTTATTCATTAAATGGTATTACGCGGTATTTCATTGCATAAAGTGCGTGATCTATTTAGAGCGCAGCATCCTGGATCACCTATTCTATCTACTGCTATCATTAGTTCTAAAACAATTTGAAGAAACAGGTAAAAAGTGTAAAGATCAAAATCACTACCAAGATGTTGAATATAATCAAAATAAATTAAATGTATTGTCTTGCATTGAGGAGAATCTAAATAATAGTAAACGAAATATAGCTAGACAATTAAATCTGAATCACACGACTGGCCATAAAATATTAAAAAGTAAAAATTTTAATCTTATTCAAGAAATTTATGAACAAGACAAAGTTAAATGACATGATTTCTGTGAAGCTATAATGGAAACATCGAATTTAGATAGAAATTTTTTAAAACTGATTTGTTTCTCTGATGAATTAACATTTTTATTAAATGGTGAACCCAACACACAAAATTTCAAGTATTGGGGAAAAGAAAATCCACATTTGATGGTCACAACTCACACACAGTATCCAGAAAAAATAAATGTATGGCCTGGTATTTTGTAATCACAAATAATTGGCTAATTTTTATTGACGGCTCTCTAAATGCAAATAAATATTGGGATTTACTACAAAATTTTATTGGTCCAGAGTTGGAATACAGTGCTGGTGAAAATGATACTGTCTAGTTCCAGCAAGATGGTTGTCCGGCACACAGTAGTATTAATGTAAACCATTATTTGAACCAATGCTTTCCTTATCCTTGGATAGGTCATGGTGGACCAGTAAATTGGCCAGCGACATCCCCTGATTTGGCACCTAACGATTTTTTATGGCCCTAATTAAAAGAAAAATTTATAAGCAAAATCGTGCCGACACAAACTCTTTAAAAAGAATAAGATACGAATGTGACAAAATAACAGTGCGACAATTAACGGCAGTTCGTCAGGAATTTTTTTAAAAAGATTAAGCTATTGATTAGCAGCAAATGGAAATATTATTGAACATTTACTATAATCAATATTTGGTGTTTCCTTAAAATTATTCATTTACTTTTTGTTATTATAATTGTTATTATTAACATATTATCATTAATAATAAATATGACAAAACACATTCAAGATAATTTATTAATAACTATTGTTAATCAATTTTGTTTACTAAAATAAACTCGTCAAATTAATCATTTTTCTTCTGTTAACTTTTTATTTTTTCAGACAGCACTATCAATTCTTAATTTTCTCCATAAAAGCCATTGCCCGTGTGCTTCTTACACTTGCATTAAAAAATAATTGAGCAACAAATAGATACTCAGTAGATGCAGTTTTTAATTGCAAACATTTTTTGTATTTACACTTTTAGTCTAATTTAATTAGAGAAGCAACAATCACCATATTAAAAAAATACAAGTAAATCCTTTGTTTATATAGTTTATTTAATATTTATTTATAAGAAATCTACTTTTTGTACATTTATACAACGAAATTTTTTTTCTACGATTGCTATGAAATGTTTACAATTACGCTCTCATTTGTCATCGTAACGTTGACGTATTCTGTGGAACAATCGAAATATATCTTTTTTGCGCGTCTCCATCGGCAACGCACGAAAAAGACGTTAAATGCGCGCGTTTCCAATGGCAACGCGCGAAAAAGATTATAAATGCGCGATTATTTCAATAGTTACCAGGGATACAAACAAAACAGAAACTTGTCATATTGACAGTTGCCAAAATGAATTTATTTTCAGTACGTATACATTTTTAAATATTTTTAAGATGTAATCGTAGAAAAAATTATGTGTGCATCACGAGCATAAAGTGTCTTTGTTCATCTTACAGTATTGCAGCTCTCGCCTTCGGCTCGTGCTGCAATTACCGTGCTCGAGTAACAAAGAATCATTTTACGCTCTTAATACACAAATAACTATTTTAAAAGTGACAAACATACCACGAAAAAATATTTTTCATAATTCAATTTATTTATTTAAAATCCTCTCCCCTGTTGACAAAATCGCGTAATGAGTAAATTTCACATTATAATCCCCCCCCCCTTAAAATTCGATCAAAGAAAAAATAATGTATGTTAAAAGTGTTTTTATTGCTACACACGTCATCGGTATGTGCTACAAGCATCCCACTTGTACAATAAAGTGACACTTTTAACAGTTACATAAATAACTATTTTGTTTTTATAAATCATTCAAAAAATATACCTTATTCTCAGATGGTCGAATAATTATAATATATTTTTGGTGTGCCGTAGAAATTTAGTATATAGTTTATGTATGCCTTGAAACAAAAATGATTGAAAAACTGTTATACATAATGGGCTTTATGGTTTCATTGCAAAGACTTCGTGTTTTTCACCTCTAATAACAACAACATGTA
The DNA here is from genome assembly GCA_947425015.1 of Pterostichus niger. Taxonomy (NCBI): domain Eukaryota; kingdom Metazoa; phylum Arthropoda; class Insecta; order Coleoptera; family Carabidae; genus Pterostichus; species Pterostichus niger. Next base: position 24,205,070 of record OX380336.1, on the reverse strand, counting down.
ACTTTGTTATCAAATTCTTCATTTTTTGAGTAAATATTTGTTAACAGATTTCATAAATACAAGAATGTCTCTCGATGTAGCCCGAAGCGAGTAAGGCGGTATTTTATGTTTGTACTGATAATTGTATTTGTCTATTTAAGTTTAAAGTTCCGAATCTGATTCAATAAATACAATGAGTTTTATTGAATGTTTTTCTGTCAGGAAATAACATGTTTGTTTAAATATTTATTAGATAGTCTGGATCTACAATTAATATATGTAAGATATTATAAATAAGCGACTGTGACTAGGAATGGAAATATAAATAAGCTGCTTATTTATATTTCCATTAATATATGTGTCTGATATTGGTATTAGTTTTTAATATTATGATTGCCTCCCAACGACATAAAATAGAATTTCACAAGTAGTTCTTCTTTTAATCTCTATTATAATACTTGAATTCACGGAATGATCTAACGATGATTGAAAGACGAAATTCAAAATAAATTGTAGGGTGTCTCAAATCTTATATAGTGTTGTACTTCGATTATAAAGTTCGTACGGACTTTACGTTAAAAACAATGTTAATCATTGTTTTAAATTTTGTATCGGGCATCATGTTACATATTAGTGATATCAACTTACCGCTGGCCATTTGGCGGATAAATTTGGAGCCCTTTTAAAAGGAATTAATTTCAAACTTCTTCATTGCGTTTGCTAAGCATTTTATATAAAATTAATAAGCAACTTAAATTTATTGAAATATAATTTTCTTGACAATGAGTATGATCTGGAGTATAATTAGTAAGTTAAAAATAAGTCATAAATAAGTATTCATAAGTTTTTCAAATTTAGTATTTGTCTTTTAAAAATATGAAATTATCTTAGTTTTATTATTTCTAAAACAATTTAAGGTTCCTTTTGTATACTTATAATATGCTGTAATCTATAATAAAAAAAAAATTCTTTACTTTAATAACACTAATAATAATAAATATTGGACCAATGAGAAAACGATATTTTTGTACAATGTAAACAATATACATACCGGGTAGAAAGGATCAAATAATTGTCGTTTGACGCTGACAGATGTCTTAGCGTCGCTAGTAGTGTCACTTGACAATTAATAAAAATATTTTTTTTTTATTTGTTATTGTTATTACAAATTCTAATATTTACAATTGAATATTTTTGTTTGGTTGTTAGGATATTAATAAAATAAAATATAATAACATTTAAAACTCATATTTAAAATTAAGATATATTTATGTTAATGTACTTTATTTTTAACATAGGGAAAAACCTTTCAGAATACATATGATGAAGGTATTTGTATAAAGTACCGAAACGTCGAGTTTTTAAATACATACAGAATTAAACCAGAAGCCCCTATTATTTACTTTATTTTTATTTATTTATTAGATATATGTGGAGTATTTAACCCAAAACTTTGAATTTTAATAAAGTATAATTTTTCTAAATACAATTAGTACTATACTTACATAAATAAGCTAAGACCTATAAAGAAATAATTATTTAATTCGGATGGATAGAGGAGATGTGAAAAACTTAATATTGCTGTATATAATTAGAAAGACTAGAAGAAAAATAAAGAGACAAATTTGATGATGGGGTAGGTGGCTTATTTTCTATTCTCACAGCCGAAAAACAATATTTACTACATTTAAACTACCCTATGGTTCCTTCTCCATTAACATATTTATGGGCCGTGATTTCACATCTGGTAACCGCACTTCACGCACGTAAATATATTACTTGCCGAGATTTGCTACGACAGAGTGCCACACCCAGTAATATGCATAAGGCATGATGCCATATTTATTTTTTGAAATTTGGTGATCTAAATAAAAAAAAATATGGATATTTCATATACGTTTGCGTTTTTATAAACAAAAATATGTTTTTTAAATCAAACTTCTTGTTAAGAGGAATGCGAAAACTATTTAAAACATAAATAAAAAAGTTTATCAAGTTAAATTAAAAATAATAACATACAACTTAATTAATTTACATTTAGTTGCCATATTCATTTATGATGACACTCATAGCAATCAGAAATATAAATAGGTGCAGAATAGAATAGTAGGTACATACTTGAAGCCAAAGATTTTTAAAAATTTTAATATCCGATCTGATTCGATCTAGGATTCGAAGTATACTAATAAGATCTGTGTTCAACTATACCAACTATATTTTTTAATATTAAAATTTAGGTTCTAATATGTTATACAAACTTTAAATGAGATTCGATCCGAATTAAATTTGAGAAAGTTTTATTCCGATTCAATCTGACATTTAACATGCGATCGAATCCGGATTTCGGATATTTTGTAAATACTTTTGCTTCCTGGCAATGCTTGTGTGTCCATGCACCCAAGTTTTATATGCTCTTGATTTGTGGTTTTAAAATGTTATTCTAAAATATTTGGTATTATTTTAAATTGTTGGTTCGCTGGTGGAAAACTATAGAACCTAGATCACTGCTTATTGTGACATCAAACACATGTTCAGTTCCGAGATTGAACATTTCGATTAGCAAGTTGCAGTTAATATGCCATCATACTTGGAATTTAATTATATACTCGGTAATGTAGTACGAATTAAGTTTCTGTCGTATAAATAAAAATGAGATTACATATATCGTTCCATTAAATAGTTGTCTCTCCTGTTGCAAAATCTAAAACCCTAACTTTAAGAAGTTAAGCCTAGTCACTATTTATTTAAATATGGATTTTACTTTATCATTTTAACTATAATGTTTAAATGATTAATGACAGTACATATAGGTACAAAAGTACAATTATGCACCGTATTATTAAGAGAATACTATTTCGACTTATTACTTGATTGAAAAAATATGAATGAAACTTTTCTCATACCTAATAATGATGCCCTAGATACTTAAATAAATGAATAAATTTCAATCCTTTTATTTTAAAAATAGTTACTCAGTAAAAGAAAACGACATATTAATTATTAGAAAAAGATTTCTATCCAAGCAGTTATTAAAATTAAATAATGGAATTATCAATGTCAGTGGCACTACTATTAATAATCATTTGAACATCATTCAATCATCTTAGAATTGTAGGACAAATACCAGACTCTTTCTTTGAACTATGAATTTTTTAGCCTGCCAAGTGTCGAGTGCGTGTATTAATAGCACAGAGAATAATAAATAGTAAATGTAGGACTTGGTAGTACTTTAGTGGTAATTAAACCCCGATCTCCGATCGCCTTTGTATAGTGTTGTACGCAGAGAAGCAAGCCGGATTCGAGTCGCAGCGGTACCGTTATTCTATTATTTGTAGACGGGCGCGTGTACAGTGCCGCTGCCCCTCGCGCAGAAAGTAGGTAAGTGCAGTTCGTGCTATGTCGAGGCCGCTGCCGTGACCTCCATCAAGGTCACAAGGATCTCCTGAGCAACAGACTTCGTCTAGTTCTGTAAACGATCTAAATCTAAAGATTTTTTATGCTAATTAAATACACATTCGTTATCGAAATTACCTAAATTATAATTGCATGACTATTTATAAAACTAATCATAACACCATAAGTGGCGAACTGACCATGAAAATACAACAAATTTGATATATTCTAATTAAAATATCAATTATCATATAATTAATTTGATGTTTCTCTACTAATTTTAATAAGAATTGAAAATATGAAGAGAATGACATTTCTAGGATATGTGCTGACTGTGTGGCTGAATAATTTTGCGATCTTCATCCCCTTTAATTACCTGGACTGTTCCTGAAACAAATTTACCTTACATAAAAAAAAAAAAAATTAATAAAATCATAAATTAATACATACAATAATTATTGATTTAAACATATAATAACTAAATATAAAGAAACTAAAGTATATATACAATTTTTTTAAGTTGTTGAGTCTGAGACTTACAAACTTAAAATAACACATCATCCTGTCTGGTGACAACGGCACGACGCGACTTGCCGACAAAACAAAATCCCAACAGGTTGCGACGAGACGAACTTTGTTAAATTTCAGCAACCAGATAAATAGAATAGTTTTTAATTGGCATATAAATATGGTATAATCAGAATAATTTTTTACTAGTTTATTAGGTTGACAGTAATTAGTAGACAGTAATTATTTATTACACTCTTTAAAATTTTCCGAAAAAAAATTCTAAAAAAACGCCTTACACCCCCGGGTCGGAACGACCCTGTATGAAGAGATATCAAGATAAACAAGAATTTCATATAGCTATACAAGTATATTGGTTTGATCAAGGCAACTTTTTATGATGTATTTGTATGCAATACAACGTAACGTCGCAAGAAGTGAGGAGGAACACTGTAGAAGTAGCCAGTAGACTTGTGCACCTAGTTTATGAGAATACGAGTATTTGCGTCAACGGCGTTGAATGTTCCGAAAAATTCCGTCGAAGGACGCGCACCGACTTATATTCCAATATTTTAATGGCGGTTGGTTTCGCTGATGTAGTGGCGTAGAATATACATAATATACTGATCTCGAATAAAAAAGACATTTTTGAAAATTCGCTAAAATAAGTGCAGTTTACTTGTAAATATTTTTATTACTACTTGTTCGATAGTTGTTTTAAATTAAATTATAGTTGTGAATAGTATTTCAGTGAGTAGCGACAACATATACTTACCTAACTATCTTAACTTCTGTAAAATAAGTATTATACATTAATTGGCACGGTGCACCAAGCTTATATGAACTAGACATGTGCACCGAGTTTGTCTGTATCGGCGGCGGCGAATGTTCTAAAAAATTAGACCACGGCATAATTAACAGATATTCGATAAGTTGAGGACTTATCATTTAAAAGTTAACATGTCCATCAGAAATGATTTTGAGATAAATATAAAACACTTAAAGCGTTTCTGCTATATATATTTATTTAATTAGATTATTTGTTTTCATATGGTTTGGTATAACATTTCCGATGTATGTTTCTATATCCTTAAAGTCACTTTAATTTTGCAAAAATAATTTGGACATGTGGTTTTTTGTTTTGACTTTATTCTTAGGATTATATAACTTATAAAATTAAAATTACTTTATATTAGAGTTGCGCGCATGAACAACAGTTAATTATGTAACAAAGTTTTTGTTGTAATTAGAATTTTTCACTATCAACTGAACTTCGAAAGATACAGACTAATTAAATGTTATCTTAAGTATCTTATTAAATGTTGACTTGATAGAGTTTTGATTATCAAATTTATTAATGCATAAGTTGGTAATCATATTTCTTGAATCATTATTTATCGAGTGAATGGATGTCTTAATTGTTGCGCTTATTAGATGGTATATGTGATGACATCTGAATAAATTATTAGCTGTGCGTTGGTCTGCAATAGATTTAACATTTGTATTTCATCCTTTGCAAGCGTCTGGGTTTTTAATGTAAACTCGTGCATGGAGACGGCATCTTGAACCAATGCAACGATTTCACCCTCTTACCCCTTGATAGCATGTCCCATGGAAAACAAAAACAATTAGTGAGTGGTAGCTTAGCTTTGGTTCAGAGCAGTCATCTCTCTTGTTTGGTGTGCAAGATAGAGTCTTGCCGTATATATAATAAATCGTTATTAGTAGTAGCAATAGTCTTCCCATGTAACTTAGTGAATTATAAATAATAGTTTGTTCATTCGTTGTTGTTCTCAATTAATCTGGTTAGGTTAATTTTAATATTTATTTTTTTATAACTTTATACTTTTGTAAATTTTGCCATTTCATTTTGTTTAATATTTAAATATAATTATGTTACACAGATTATTAGCAGTTGCCATTTGATTTATTTAATCATTTCGTGTTACGGTTACGATTATGGCCACTCACGAATTTTATAATTTGACTCACTCCAAATCACTCAAAACAGATCATGATGAGTCACGACAGTAATTCAATAATTACTACTGTTAATTTGTTAATTATAAAGTTTTAATATTTGTATGTGTATAAATTAGAAATAATATGACTCCAATTTATTATTTATTTGAGGCAATTAATTTAAATATTCATTATTCGCATACAGATTGTTTCTATACATGAGGAACTAATATTAATGTAAAACTAAAGTGTCATACTATACCCACGAATGATAAATTTATATGAATACACAACATATTTTTATAATAAATAATATTGAAGTTTTCCTTTGAAATAATAAATATAAAAATGCCACTGGTAGGTAGTATCGAACCTTTCAATGGTGTGGCAGAAGAATTTGAAATGTATTTAGAACGAATAGAACATTTATTCAAAGTCATTAATGTAGAAGATGGTATGGAAGTATCAATGTTCATTACGTTGGCAGGTCCAGATGTCTATAAAATTCTGAAAAATTTAGTAGCACCTAAGAAACCAAGTGACTTAAAATACGAAGAAATTACTAAATTTTTAAAAACTCATTATGCTCCCCCTGTGTCGGAAATTTATGAACGGTTTATTTTCCATAGATGCAATCAGAAGCCCGAGCAAAATATTGCTGCATATATAGTAGAACTTCGGAAATTAGCCAGTACTTGTAATTTTAAGGAATTTCTCGATGAAGCTCTGCGAGATAGATTTGTTTGTGGTATACAGTCGGAACATATTCAGAAACGTTTATTGTCTGAAATAGAATTGAAGTTTAGTAGCGCTTGTCAATTAGCGTTAACGTCCGAAATAGCCGAAAAACAGGTCAAAACATTAGCCGATAACCATGTTATTATTAGTAATGTTAATTCCGTACAAAAGTATACAAAATCAAAGTTACCAAGTCAATCAATTGATAATATCCAATGTAAAAGATGTGGAAGAAGACACACAAAGGATCAATGTCCGGCAATAAAATGGAAATGTTTTGGTTGCGGGAAGTACGGTCATGTCAAGAAGATGTGCTTATCTAAGAACTTCTCATCAGTGGATGCGGTAGCAGAGCAGTCATCGTCATCAGTCGAGGCAACTACTAAGCAGATTTCTAGCCCTTCATGGTGTGTCAGTACCAATGAAGATATCAATGAAGATTTGTTCCAGCTAAACTCGCTGCATACTAGCGCACGTGCGCATAAGATATGGTTGAATGTTGAAAATCAATCTTTAGCATTTGAAGTTGACACTGGTGCTTGTAAGTCTGTGATTTCGTATAATAATTTCAAGAAATTGTTAAATTTACCTTTAGAAACTGTTAAGTATAAGTTAAATGTAGTTTCTGGCCAAAATAATAAAGCTGTCGGTGAATGTTTAGTTAACGTACAACATCGTACTAAAAATTATAAATTAATGCTTACAGTGATTGAGTCGAGTAAAGAGTTTACACCATTGCTTGGTAGAAATTGGCTCAATGTTCTATTTCCTGGCTGGCAAAGTAAATTTTCTATAAATTGCTATAAAGTTGATCAGTAAAGCCCGGATATTTAGGCTCTTAAAAACACCCAAATAAGCAGGCATATAGGCCGGTTATTACTCTAAAATAGGCGGTATTATTTACATTTAGGCTGCCGAAAGGCAGCCTAAATGTAAATAATTTGTTTAAAAAAAAATAAACGAACCCTTTTTCTAAAATTGGTACTCGTATCTACTCTTCGTTAGAAAAAAATAATTTTAAACAAAAATTAACGCAATCTGAAAAATAATAATGTAGGGTTTTCATTTTATTAACTATTATGCAAATTCAAATTATGTAGTATACTTTAATTCACAAAATATTACGAGCAATTGCTCTATGAAATTTTCGGAAAGGGACTGTCTTCGGTCTGTCAGAACTTGCTTGTAAGCTGAAAACTTCGTTCGACATCACAAAATATGACAGGAGCGTACTTATATTTAGCCATATCGTCTAAAGTTACCTCAGCTCCATTGATTAATGGCAAAGACAATTGAATTGCCACGTAAAATTTTGACTAAAAAACGTTTTTTCTTTCGGCATTTTAAATTCACACACAAAAACTTGATTAAAGTAAGTTCTTTAGATATTATAGGTTAGGTTGAAACACTTTGTCAAGTGCTGAATTAGTCAATGAAGTAGATGATAAACCTTGTCTGCTCAATAAAAGTTAGAATAGGCAACAAAAATAGGCAAAATAGGCTGTATAAGGTAAAATAGGCACAATAACCAAAATATAGAAAAAATAGGCTCTAAGGCACGAAAAAAAAACCTTCCATTGCACGTAAACATATTACCTATATATAGAAAAACGAAATTGCCTGAAGTATATTAAAATTTGAATCTAGGCAATTGCCTAAAAATCTGGGCTTTATTGATCAGTATAATACTACTTTAATAAATAAATATAAAGAAATGTATAAAAGTGTTTTCGATTTAAATTTGTGTTCTCCCATGAACAAATTTGAAGTAAAATTTAATATTAAAAATGACATTACTCCCGTATTTAGAAAAGCTTACTCTATGCCTTATGCACTAAAACCAAAAGTTGAAAATAAAATTAAACAAATGGTGTCTGTAGGTATTTTAAAATCAGTTAAGCATAGTGAATGGGCTTCACCCATTGTAGTAGTTCCAAAAAAGAATGGGGATGTCAGAGTTTGTGTTGATTTCCGCGTAACCGTCAATAAAGCATTGAATATTGATCAATACCCGTTACCTGTACCAGATGATATTTTTGCTACTTTATCAGGAGGATCTATTTTTACAGTTTTAGATTTATCAGGAGCTTACCAACAATTAAAAGTTCATCCAAGTTTTCAAAAGTATCTAACTATTAACACACATTTAGGAATGTTTCAGTATACACGACTTACATTTGGAATATCATCAGCCCCAGCTATATTTCAGTTAGTCATGGATCAGATTCTTGTTGGATTACCAAATGTAACATGCTATTTGGATGACATTTTAATTGTTAATAAATCTTTATCGGAAGCGTACAGATCTGTCGAAAAAGTATTAAGTAGATTAAATGAATATAACGTAAAAATAAATATAGAAAAGTGCCTGTTCTTTCAAAATGAAGTTGAATATTTGGGGCACAAAATTGACAGTAAAGGTATACATCCTACAACCGAGAAATTAAGAGCCATAAATGAGGCACCACAACCTAAAAATATTACTCAATTAAGGTCTTATCTAGGTCTGATTAATTATTATAGTAAATTTGTATCTATGATGTCTTCACAGCTAAAGTCATTATATAAATTATTAGAAAAAGATGTTGATTTTAAATTTGACAGCAAATGTCAAGAAACTTTCAAATTGAGTAAAAAGTTGATAAATGAAAATCAAATATTAACACACTATGATCCTACAAAAACAATTGTCATAAAATGTGATGCAAGCTCATATGGTGTAGGTGGTGTCTTATGTCATCGGATAAATGGCGTGGAAAAACCTGTATTATTTGTTTCTGGTACTCTTTCAAGAACAGAACAAAATTATTCACAACTTGAACGTGAAGCTCTTGCAATTATATTTAGTTTAAAACGGTTTCACAAATATATATACGGTAGATCATTCGTTTTAGTATCAGACCATCAACCTTTAAATGTAATCTTTAATCCCCAACGAAATATATCAGTGATGTCAGTGTAACAGTGGCCAATCCAACCCGATTGTGCCAATTGTAATAGTGGCCAATGTATGTGGCTGTACAAAAGCCACTTTGGCAGTGACACGCGAAAAACAGGGCACAACGGCCTTAATTCGCGCGGAGCCTAACTAATATTAGAGGGAACACTCCCAATAATAGTTTTAACGTTATAACGGACAATCTCGGAGATGACAGACGAAGGAATATCGGATATTAACAACAAGGGAAAATGTACTTTAACTTCAACCAACCTTAATAGCTGTAGATGATGGCAGGTTGCTCAGGAGTCATCAGCGGCTGGTGGGTCTCGAAGTCATCTGAGTGTCAACGAATGACAAACACACACACCACACTAAGGTAGTTTGGGTAGGTACACTTTCCTCAAGAAACACAACCACTCTTCTATTGAGTTTAACACTATTTATTATAAATATATGATATATATAGTTTACACAACACAGGACAAACAAATACAGAATTTGAGCACTTGCTCGTAATTAAATTATAGCAATATAATTTAATTACTCTTGAACTAAAAACAGTAGTTCAAATAAACTATAAACCAAAATAGTTTGAGACGATGAGTTGAACTTAAACACTAAAGCATTTCTAGCTTTCCCGAGTGATTATCAATCTACTGACCAGGTTCTTCCAAAGAGCTGGAGTCAACTCAATCACGACTGAACTTAAAACAGAAGTTCACTAAAGCATTTCTAGCTTTTCCAAGTGATTATCACACTACTGTCTCGGCTCACCCAAGGAGCTGGCGTCACAACAGGTGACCCGCCTCCAAAGAGCTCGAGACACTTGAACTAATAACAGTAGTTCGAGACAACTTAACCACTAAAGAATTTCTAGCCTTTACAAGTGATTACAACAATTTACTGATCAGGCTCTTCCAAAGAGCTTGCGAGAACTTTACTAAACAGGCACGAGCTCATCCGAAGAGCTAATGAGAACTTTAACAATATCTTACTGATCAGGCACCAGCTCATCCGACGAGCTGGCGAGAACTTTTACAATATCTTACTGATCAGACACCAGCTCATCCGACGAGCTGGCGAGAACTAACTAAGCTCGGAGCAACCAGAAGGGGGCTGAGAACTTACGGGGAGATGCATTAGGTATCTTTATCAATGACTACGTGTCAGTTCCTTCTAGAAGGAATATAATTTGCATCATCTTGTCGGCATATCAAAGATCTACCGCAGACGCTGAATAGGCAAAAGTCAATCTATATTGTTTATAGCTGAGGAAATTATCAATTAAAATAACAATTAATTCCAAGTAATTGAAGCTACAAATATGTTCATTCTAAATCAACAATAATAATTTAGTCTACAACTCATCAGCTATCAACAATTATGAATGTGCATGATGAAATGCATCAACCGCGATACCGCATTGTTACATCAGCCTCTCGTATTATTAGATGGAATTTAATTTTATCTGCTTATGATTATATCATAGAATACAGAAAAGGTACCCAAATGCTAGAAGCTGATATGTTATCTAGATTACCATTACCTGATCCTACTGAAATTGATACTTCTCTAAATTCATTTAATTTGTCAAATGAAATTCCTCTAACATATGTAGACATTGCCAAGGCTACCGATAAAGATAATATTTTATGTAAAGTTAGAGAGTTTCTAAAAACAGGTTGGCCTAATAAAATATTAACAGATGAGTTAAAACCATATTTTAATAAAAGAAATGAATTATCCATTGAGGAAAATTGTCTTTTGCTTGGTAACAGAGTTGTAGTAGCTCAAATACTACAAAAAATATATTATCACTTATTCATGAAAATCATATTGGTATTGTAAGGTCAAAAATGTTAGCTCGATCAACATTTTGGTGGCCGGGCTTACAGCAGGACATTGAGACAATGATTAGTACGTGTCAGGTATGTCAAATGACACAAAATAATAAAGAAACATTTTTAATATCTTGGCCGAAAACAGAAAATTGTTTTCAAAGGATACACGTAGATTTCTTTTATAAGAACCATGTAGCTTATTTATTGTTAGTTGATAGTAAATTTAAATGGATGGATATACATTGCATGTCAAAAGGATTAAATGTTACTCAAACTATTGAGAAAATGAAAATTACATTTGCTATCATAGGTTTACCACAAATTATTGGGAGTTATAATGGTCCACCATTTAATTCAAACGATTTCTATAAATTTTGACATGTAAATGGTATTGATGTTCTTAAAGCGCCGCCTTATCACCCACAATCTAATGGAGTAGCAGAACGGCACGTACAAACTATCAAAGTTGCTTTAGGAAAGTATCTAGCACAAAAATCCACTTTGTCTATTGAACAACAATTGATTAATTTCTTATTTTCATATAGAAATACTCCTTGTGCTAGTACAGGACTCAGTCCTAATGATTATATTTTTAAAATTAAGCCTAGAACTCATATTGATTTGTTAAAGCCAAATAAAGGTACTGGTATCATATTTAAAAAACAATTTGATACGATACCTGTTAAAATGTTTTCGGTAGGGGACAAAGTATTTGTGGGAAATTTAGGACCTTATACTGATTTAAAATGGAAGGAAAGTGTAATTGTAAAAAGAATAAGTGCTGTCACATATTTAGTTAAAGTTGATGATAAAATTATGTATAAACATGTAAACAGTATAAGGAAAGCTTTAACAGACAATGCTAATGTTACTCCATTCAATAGTAAAATTTATACTGTCCCTATATTAGATAAGTTAAATGAGAAAGAAAGTGTTGATAGGGAAAATCCGGTAGCAAATAATGAATCAAATAATGAAATTATAATACCGTCAGATTGTAATAATAAGACAGATAATTTATGTAACACAGATAATACGAATAAAGAGTTCTCTGTAAGGCGTAGTAGTCGTATCCATTAAATGCCTGATCGATTAAATTATTCAACATTTTAATTCTGTTCCTTAGTTATATTAAAAGGGATACATGTTATATAATTAAAAAAAATGTAGTTAGCTAGGCATTATGGTGCGACTTACGCTAGCAACGGTTGGTTGTATATAAATAGAATAACAAAAACAGTTTACGAAAAATAAAGTGTCATACTATACCCACGAATGATAAATTTATATAAATACACAAAAAAAACAAAAAGGACTTTTTTTCTTAAATTCATACAAATTCGTTAATTTGCTTAAAATGTACATTTTAGTATTATTGGATACGTAAACGGCACAATTAACATACCTAATACAAAATTACGAGTATGTTATGTAATTGAGAGTATACGAGTATATTTTTTCATTTATCGTCTCATTCACGATAAAATAACACTTACCCCCGCGTAATCACGACATTAAAATAATAAATTAGTCAGATCACAAATTAAAAAACAGTAGACGTAAATTCCCATCCTTAAGCTGTGCCATAAGAAGAAATAAAAGAAATTATTAACTTCTTTATTTATAAATAAAATAAATAAATATATCATCACGCCTTTTACCCATTACTGGGTGTGGCACACTGCCGAAGCAGATGTCGGTAAGTGATATATTTCTTCGCGTGAAGTGCGGTTACCAGCAGTCAAATTACGTCCCCCACATATGTTAGTGGAAGGGAAGGCACAAGGGTAGATTTAATTTGGTGAAAATTGTTTGTTGGCTTTGGGGATCGAACCAAGGTTCATATAAAAGAATTGAATCGTATAACTTATAACAGAAAATACGGGAAGGGTTTCATTTACTTCAACAAAAGCCAAAATAATTAACTTTACAACTTCATCCACATGTGGAAACCGTTTCTCTATTTTTGGTACGAAACTTTTGTTCGATTTTTCCAAATTATTTTCGTGTTGGGCAATAACATTAATGATACCATTCTGTGTCAAGACGACTTGCAGCTCTAGCACTTTTTCTATACTTCTTATAAATTACTTCTAGAGAAATTATACACGCCTTTTAATTATTTTAAATATAGCCACTGTCAACTTTTGTTTTTTAATTAGATTTTTTTATTTGTATTACATTATTGTATTCAAAACTTTACGTATAACTGAAAAATATACAAATATACAGAGATCTGGAGAACTATAAAAAATAAAAGGTTGGTTAAATTAGACAAAAGTCTTCTCTTTTTACTCGGCCAGTTTAGAGATCTGTTTGTTTTATTTCTAAAAACCATTCATGCCTAGAAATAAGCAAACATGCAAATTTAATCAATTTTGTTTTTCACCTATAACTATTTTGACTGGATTTATACAAAATTTTAACTTGAACATTATTCAAGGATTGTTGTTTGAGTGAAAAATTCCGAGTGTGAGGAACAAATGAGCTTACTTGAAAGAAATTATGAATGTGGTTGAAGTGAAAATGGTGTGTCAGGATAGGAGCGTTTGGCCAAAATTAATTATGAGATAAATCTGATAAATAAAAGCATGCCCAAAATTATTAATTGTGGTTCGTTATTTTTTTCGTTAGTGTTTATCTGTAATTGTGTGATATATACTTTCAAAAATTAGCGCTGGAACACTCCCTTCCTTTCTTATTTTTCATTCATTTACTCTTCTTACATAGAGTGTTGAACTACAGCTGTGTTGAATTCATTTTCAAATACAAGCGCAGAGCGATACTCCCTTCTAGGAAACTTTATAGATTCGTTGTTAAAGGAGTGGGTGTAAGTGAAAGATTAATGTAACAGATGTATAGGAGCGAATGGATAGTTGTGATTTATAGCTAGTAACGTGATGAAAAATTGAAAGGAGTATGGTGTCTGAATAAGAATGTTGGATGAATCCTGATTCTTGATAAATCTGATGCATGGATGTTTTGTGAATGTTTCAAGGGTTTCTGCTACCCAATTTAATGGGATACCGTGTGATGTTATGTATATATGTACGTTATTCAGGTATTTTTATCGAGTAATTCACAGTAGTCCTCAATATTTTATATCTCGTATACTTTTCGAGAAATTCATACCAAATTTTACTTTTCACATGAAGCTCATAGTAGACTTACGACACATCTAAATAAATATTTTTGTTTTGAAATAACGTAAGAATAGTATAATTATTATCAGGGCACGACGATATCTATCAATGGATATTGTACGCGCGTGTAACTGTAGGAAGTGAGTGAAAAGGAAATGAGTTTGGAAATAAACACCTGATGGACAACACCTTTACACGTTTATTTAAATTATACAGTTGTAGGCACTTTATCTAATTCACGCGCTGACCGACCGTCTCTGAATACGATTCAGCGCAATTCCCCAACGCCCAAACATACTGCCCACCTTGTAGCGCAGGCGACAATAATTACGCTGAGGTGAAGGTGTCGCGCAGCGCCGAGTCGAGCTGCGAGTGATAATGAAACAAGCAAAAAACAACAACAAAACAAAGCAGAAGGAGGCCAGTCGTGTGCTGCCCACCGTGGAACGGGGCGGGCGAGTGGCTGCGGCTAGGCGACATTCTGCTGGGCTGCTGCGCCCGTTCCGGGGTTGCTGATTCGACCGGAAGTGGGCTGAGCTGCGTGTCTTGGCGGCGGAGCTCGGTGGCGCCGTTGGAGAGCGGCGATCTCCCTCGAGAATGCGGACTGCTGGACGAGCTTGATAAGCCGCAGTCTGGCGTCTGCGATATCAGTTGGCGTGGTGAGTGCATCGGCAGGTTTAGCGGTCCGGCTGCGACAATGCCGTGCGAACCGTAGGCACAGTGCGGCTACGCGCATCGTGCGCGACAATGACCTGGTGAGCAGGTTAAACTCGTTGTCACTAACCTGCCCATGCAGAGTGTGGCCGTGGCGTTCGGCTTTCTCTTCGAGAAGTATTGACGGCTCCGACTTTGCTGTGGGCCAGCACTTGGGTGGTCGGGACAACTAAGGTGGGCCTCGCCACCGTAGGGGGTGGTCGGCAAGGATCTGAGGCGTGGTGCCCCGTGAAACTAGGTGCGAGACACGGTTAAACACGAACGTCTTCCAACGGCTAAGGTGTCCGCGGATCCACGACAGCACGACTTCGCTGTCGGACCAGGCGAGCATGGGATAGGTAGCGAAGCGAGTTACCTTGCGGACGTGGAGCAGGAGGCGTACCAACAACTGAGCAGCACAGAGCTCGAGGCGTGATACGGAGATCGTGTGCGTTGGCGCGTTCTTGGACTTGGCGATCAGGATGAAGGAGCGCGTCTCTCCACTGGGCTCCGTGACGCGCGAGTAGACGACTGCGACGTATGCGCGCTGAGACGCATCTGCGAAGCCGTGGAGTTTGCATTGGACATCGTCTCCGGAGGCGCGCGTCCAACGTGGGATGGAGATTTCCTGCAGATGATGCAGATCTCCCTGGAAGTCGTTCCACCGGAGCTGGAAGGTTGCGGCAAGCGGGTCGTCCCAACCGCACTTGACCAGCCACAGATCTTGCAAGAGGATTTTGGTCACCACGATGACGAGCGCGATCCATCCCATCGGGTCGAACCGCTGTGACAGACGCGCCAGGGCGATGCGCATCGTGGGCGGACCGGTGAGGGGGTTGAACTCGCAATATCGGAAGAGAAACTCATCCTTGGCGTGGCTCCACCAGATGCCCAGCGTCTTGCTGGACTAATTGAGCCTAATGATCGTCTGCGCCGGGCCGAGGGCTCCGCGGCGCTGGTTGGATTTGGTAGCAGATCCACGTGGTTTGCTGTCCATTTGGCTAGTTTAAGTTGCCCACTCGCCAGGAGAGCTATGAGTTGGTCACGGCGTGCGATGGCGTCTGGCAAGGAGTCCGAACCAGACAAGATGTCGTCAACGTAGGAGTTCTGGACCAGGCACTCTGTACAGAGAGGATATCGGTCTCGCTCGAGCTCGGCGAGCTCCTTCAGGACTCGGATGGCCAAGTAGGGGGCGCAGGCCGTACCGTAGCTCACCATCTGCAATTCGTAGTCGGCAATTGGGGCGTCTGGATGAGCTGGTGCCTCTTCACCGCAGGCAAACGCTCCGGCGGGCTCATCTGGCGAAGGGCAGGACATTGGAAGTGAGTGAGCGGCAGTCGACACAGGAGACACCCCTTGGATGGCAACGAGCTTCGCGACTGCGTCGACGTCTGATGCGTGCGACTCAACTTTATGAATCGGGGACTTTGGATCTCAAGCGCACGAACTCGAGCGTCTAGGAAAGCCTCAAGTTCGGCTCGGGTGGCGAGGTCAGATACGTGCGTCGGGCCAAGGAGAGCCCGCTGGGTGTCCAGGTTGGTGAGGTGAAGCTCCCGGTCCCGCCGCGAGGTGGCGTCCAAGCGGTCCAGCAGGATCTGGACGACGACATCGTCCCAGTGCTCGACCGGGTGGCCGAGTTGCTCCAAAGCCAGGAACGCCGTCAAATGCGCTCGGACCAACAGGCGTTTGTTTGCGTAGCGTGAACACACCGTCGCCCAGGTGGGTGCGAAGTTGTCTGAAATGCTACTCACGTTTCGCAAGAGGAAGGCGGCTTCACCCTTGAGACACCGTTTCAGCAGGATCAGCTTCTGCACGGCGGGCACGTCGGGGCGGTTCACCACGAGGCCCTCAAAGGCGTTACGGAACTCTTTCCATTCCAGATAGGAGCCAGTGAACTCTGGCAGCGGCACCTGTGGGAGTGGAGGTAATGCCTCACGGACCGCTGGAGCGGCTGGCGAGCAGACAGGAGGCGTGCCTGGTGGTGGAGCGGGTAACTTCTCCAACAGTGTCACGTTTCCCAGGTGGTAGTCCAGAGCGGTTGCTGCGAAGGAGTCACCTCCAAGGTATTCCGTAGCTTCATCGTCTGCTTCTCCACAAAACTTCTCGTAGCTGGCACGGTATTCTTCCCAGTAGGTTGCCAGGGTTGATCTGTAGCTTTCGATCAGCCTTTCGGTGATTGCGATACCAGCTTGGGCTATACATGCGGTCAGCTGGGCCGGGATCTCCTTGATGTTACGATTAAGGTGGACGTGCCTGAACAAGACTGGATCAGTTCAGTCGTCAGATAATCTGCTGTCGCGGAAGAAGATGCGCACTGGTATCGCGGTAGCCTTCCCGGAAGGCCGTGGCCGTCGACACGAGAGAGAGCGTGGCAAGGATTCTGCCCAGCGGAAACTGTCGCAAAGGAAGCTGCTAGCAGCAAGCTCGTAGTGTTCGAGCAAACGCGTGGCTAGACGTAGCGTTCGCTCAAGCGAACGGACACTTGGAGGAACACGCGAGAGACACCGAACACCAGTTCCTAGTTACACGACACTCACTATATATCTAAAGGTATCCCTGGTTTCGGCACCAAATTTATGTACGCGCGTGTAACTCTAGGAAGTGAGTGGATAGGAAATGAGTTTTGAAACATACACCTGGTGGACAACACCTGTACACGTTTATTTAAATTATACAGTTGTAGGCACTTTATCTAATTCACGCAATGACCGACCGACTCTGAATATGATTCAAGACTACTTGACCGTCGACGACTGACTAACTGCTGACTGCGAACATCCCTGCACGACCGCAAGAAGGCGCGCGGGCCAGCTAACCGCTGACTGACCAGCGCAGGGACAGACTTCGCCTCAATTCCGCAAATCGCGGGAAGACGGCCAAACAGATATTTATCCTGATATATATCATGATACATGTCATTATACATATCAAGATATTTATACGTTGACATACCGGGTGTAACACGAAAAGTGAAACATAGGAGTTTAACGTGTTTCAAATAAATGTTGTAAAGCATAAAATTCTACATCTGAATCAATAAACAAAATTCATTTTGACTACTTCATAACTGCAGAAATAAAATTTGAAAATTCACGTAATTTCATTTTAATTGTAATAGCCATGGATTTAAAAACAAGAGATGAACAAATGCGTAACGTTTTATACGTCAAATTATTAGTCGTGAGTCTGGTGTGAACAGTCGTAGTGAATAGACGTGATATCTAGTAGTTCCGACAAATTGCACAATACTTCGATAACGTAATTATAAATAATTTAATTTTTCATAACTAACTGTTATAAGAAATTCTACATTACAAGTGTAGAAAATAAAGTGAAACCTAACCATGTCAGAATCAAGTAGTGGATTATCTTCATCAACTACCCCAACATACCGAATCACTACCACCTCAGCAACTACAACCATAAGTACTATAACAACGTCATCAATAAGGCAACCAATAACAACGCCAATGTTCACAACACCAATACGATCATCATCTCAGAACCCAATAAATAGTGCATCAATCGCAGATCAAACTCTTCAAACACCAATATACTCTAATACAATCAGTTCGCCTCAATTACTAAATCCTTATTTAACACCGATAGTTAATATTCAAACCCAAAGCAATAATACAACACCTAGATCAACAATGGAAATCACGGACGACGTGCAAATCTTGAACGAAGAGGACGCAGTAGGATGGCAAGAGGTAAGAACTAAACATAAACGTCCCCACGAAGAAGAAGAAAGAAACCATGTTCAAATCCCATCAAAACGCCATAACACATCCACATATATAAACTCTCGAAATAAAAATAGATATGAATTACTATATAATGAAACAACAACACAACCTGAAAACGAAACTGACAATTCAAGCAAAAACACCGTACACAACCCACCACCAATATTTATAACAAATATCACAAACTACTCCTTAATGAAAACAAGTACAGAAACTATTCTCAACCCAAATGAATTTACATGCAAAACTCAGTCAAAAAACGATGTCAAAATAAACATGATAACCTCTGAAGCATACAGAAAATTAATAACATTCTTAAACCTAAATAAAGTAGCGTACTATACATATCAACCCCGCCAAGACAGATCTTACAGAACAATAATACGTAACCTGCACCCAACCATATCCACAGAAGAAATTAAAAGCGAGCTAACAGCAAAAGGGTTTGCAATCCGAAATGTAACAAACATTCGAGACTGGAAGACAAAGGAACCTCTTCCGCTATTCTTCGTGGATCAAGAACCTAACAGTAATAACAAAGATATATATATATATATATATATATATATATATATATATATATATATATATATATATATATATATATATTTATATATATATTTCTGATAATTCTTTTCCTTCGCGAGCGCGTTTTCTCACTTGTGATGTCCACTCTGTAAATGTCTGTGTACAAAAAAAACGTAAATTTGTAGAAAAAATCACTTAAAAAATCGTAATATATATATATATATATATATATATATATATATATATATATATATATATATATATATATATATATATATATATATATATATATATATATATATATATATATATATATATATATATATTAACTAATTTATTTATTAACTTACTTTTTTCCATGAATCAACATCTCTTACCGGCCCATTTCCGCACGCATTTAATGCGGTTGCCACTTCTAACCACAACTTTTTTACTAACTCTGGTGTCATGTTAGGACTTAATTTACCAGTCCGTAAAATAGTATGTTGGTTTACATACTCTAAATATATTTGCTGCTGCGTTTTACTAACCTTCTTCTTTGATGCCATGATTTTGTTTAGTTTGTGAGGTTAAAAATATCTATCAAACGTCAAAGTTCCAATATGGGATACCAACACGCGTAAATGAAAAATAATTTTTATTTTGTACAATATCACATTTTTATTAAATGTTCTTTTAATTTTAAAGCATTAAGTGTAAATGTACAACAATTCAATTATTTAATATCACTTTAAAATAATTTCAAACAGTTTTTCATCTATCAAAACAATTGCATTTTATGTTGGTAACAATTATTATTGCTTTCATACTTGTATAGATTACAATATCGTAATTCATACAATGCCTTCATTCTTTATTATTTTTTTACTTAAGGTAAAAATAATTGGGGAGTGATCAGAGTTCAAATCGTGGCTAGATTCTATATCACTATAATTAATTGATATTCCGTTTGTAATAAAAAAATCGAGTAGATCTGGTATTTTATTTTGATCAGTTGGTCAATAAGTTGGCTCACCAGTGCTTTGATGCTCATATTTATTTGAGGTCATTGTATTAAAAAGGTGACGTCCTCTAGGATTAATTAATCTGGAGCCCCACCACGTATGCTTAGCGTTATAGTCGCCTCCTACTATAAAAATGTTGCCCAGCGACTTGAAGAATTTTTCTAACTGGTCTTTTGTGATTATATGTTTTGGGGGACAATATATAGATGCGACTGTTAAATAGCCTGTTCTGTCTTGTATTTTGATACTGGTTGCTTGAATATGTTCTGTTTCGTACTTTTCTGTATCAAAATGATTAAGTTTTTCGTTGATTATGATGGCAGTACCACCATGAGCGGTACCATCTGGATGCTGGGTGTGATAGGTTCTATGTCTTGGAATTTTAAAGTAGTTTCTCTCTGTAAAATGTGTTCCGGAGATAAGTAATATATATATATATTTCTTGTTCACTAATGAAGTATTCTATTTCGTGTCTATGCTGTGCCAGTCCATTGGCATTCCACAGACCAATTCTTAAGGTTGTACTATCCATGTTTTGTGAAGATGTTTATGACGGTAGTTAGCAGATTGAGTATCATATTATTTTGATTAAGTAGCTGGCTGAAAAGAGTTTCCAATTTGTTCATGAATATGTTGATGATATTTGCTTCATTTTTATCGCAATTGAGTTCTATGCTGTTTTGTGTTGGATGCATATATCGTTGTGTTGTTTGAGCATATGTCAAGTTTTCTGCGTTGTTTTCTTGATTCTGGTAATTCATTGTAGAGTAATCTGTTGTTTTCTTATATCGATTGTTGTTATTTCTTGCTGTTTGTAAATCTCTATAAACTGTGCATCCTTTATAACTAGCTGGGTGGGCACCATTGCAAAATGCGCATCTTGCAGGAGTGTTTTTTGACTTTGTACAGATTTTAGATTGATGATTTTCTCCGCATTTTACACAAATATAGGGTTTGGTACAATAAGATTTCGTATGACCGTATTCTTGGCATCTAATGCATTGCGGGATGTCTCTTCTTTGTCTCGGGGGTTCTACTGTTATTATGGTGTTTAATAGACGTGTGACTTTATATATATATATATATATATATATATATATATATATATATATATATATATATATATATATATATATATATATATATATATATATATATATATATATATATATATATATATATATATATATATATATATATATATATATATATATATATATATATATATATAAAGTCACACGTCTATTAAACACCATAATAACAGTAGAACCCCCGAGACAAAGAAGAGACATCCCGCAATGCATTAGATGCCAAGAATACGGTCATACGAAATCTTATTGTACCAAACCCTATATTTGTGTAAAATGCGGAGAAAATCATCAATCTAAAATCTGTACAAAGTCAAAAAACACTCCTGCAAGATGCGCATTTTGCAATGGTGCCCACCCAGCTAGTTATAAAGGATGCACAGTTTATAGAGATTTACAAACAGCAAGAAATAACAACAATCGATATAAGAAAACAACAGATTACTCTACAATGAATTACCAGAATCAAGAAAACAACGCAGAAAACTTGACATATGCTCAAACAACACAACGATATATGCATCCAACACAAAACAGCATAGAACTCAATTGCGATAAAAATGAAGCAAATATCATCAACATATTCATGAACAAATTGGAAACTCTTTTCAGCCAGCTACTTAATCAAAATAATATGATACTCAATCTGCTAACTACCGTCATAAACATCTTCACAAAACATGGATAGTACAACCTTAAGAATTGGTCTGTGGAATGCCAATGGACTGGCACAGCATAGACACGAAATAGAATACTTCATTAGTGAACAAGAAATATATATATATATTACTTATCTCCGGAACACATTTTACAGAGAGAAACTACTTTAAAATTCCAAGACATAGAACCTATCACACCCAGCATCCAGATGGTACCGCTCATGGTGGTACTGCCATCATAATCAACGAAAAACTTAATCATTTTGATACAGAAAAGTACGAAACAGAACATATTCAAGCAACCAGTATCAAAATACAAGACAGAACAGGCTATTTAACAGTCGCATCTATATATTGTCCCCCAAAACATATAATCACAAAAGACCAGTTAGAAAAATTCTTCAAGTCGCTGGGCAACATTTTTATAGTAGGAGGCGACTATAACGCTAAGCATACGTGGTGGGGCTCCAGATTAATTAATCCTAGAGGACGTCACCTTTTTAATACAATGACCTCAAATAAATATGAGCATCAAAGCACTGGTGAGCCAACTTATTGACCAACTGATCAAAATAAAATACCAGATCTACTCGATTTTTTTATTACAAACGGAATATCAATTAATTATAGTGATATAGAATCTAGCCACGATTTGAACTCTGATCACTCCCCAATTATTTTTACCTTAAGTAAAAAAATAATAAAGAATGAAGGCATTGTATGAATTACGATATTGTAATCTATACAAGTATGAAAGCAATAATAATTGTTACCAACATAAAATGCAATTGTTTTGATAGATGAAAAACTGTTTGAAATTATTTTAAAGTGATATTAAATAATTGAATTGTTGTACATTTACACTTAATGCTTTAAAATTAAAAGAACATTTAATAAAAATGTGATATTGTACAAAATAAAAATTATTTTTCATTTACGCGTGTTGGTATCCCATATTGGAACTTTGACGTTTGATAGATATTTTTAACCTCACAAACTAAACAAAATCATGGCATCAAAGAAGAAGGTTAGTAAAACGCAGCAGCAAATATATTTAGAGTATGTAAACCAACATACTATTTTACGGACTGGTAAATTAAGTCCTAACATGACACCAGAGTTAGTAAAAAAGTTGTGGTTAGAAGTGGCAACCGCATTAAATGCGTGCGGAAATGGGCCGGTAAGAGATGTTGATTCATGGAAAAAAGTAAGTTAATAAATAAATTAGTTAATATATATATATATATATATATATATATATATATATATATATATATATATATATATATATATATATATATATATATATATATATATATATATATAATTACGATTTTTTAAGTGATTTTTTCTACAAATTTACGTTTTTTTTGTACACAGACATTTACAGAGTGGACATCACAAGTGAGAAAACGCGCTCGCGAAGGAAAAGAATTATCAGAAATAGAAAATAAACTTATACAATTAACGGGAACTGTTGTTGTTACCGGCCTTAATGTGGAAGAAATAGGCATGGCAGGTACAACCAGCAATCATGTTACAGAACAAATATTCGAACCCGTTGCAGTTGATGCAGAAGCTGAAATTATAACGGACGTTGCAACAGTCACGGAAGCGACTGTAGGCGACGATCAAGTGATCGTAGAAGAAGTTTTGGAAACCAACAGTGACATTCCGCCGAAACTCAAACTAAAGAAAAAGAAGAAAAGTGGTAATTACATTTAATTTGCATTAACTTTAATTTGTAGTCTGCTATTTATCTTATATATGATTTAGCAAGTACTACCAACGTTTTGCTGTCAGCATATACTCGCACACAGGAGCAGCAAATGCGTGGTCTGGAATTAATTGCAGAATCTCTGCAATCCATCGCAGTTGCTATAAACCGTGCATGCGATATATTGGAAAAGAAGTCCGAATGAAATCAAATGTTCTTGTTTGAAATTTTGTATTATTTACATTTATTTTAATTTACAACAGAATGTTCTTATTTTATTTTTTTTGTATACTTTTATCAGTGTACCTACATTGTACTTACATTTGGAAGTACATATATTAAATATATTTTGAGATGTTTACGAAGTTTATTTTAATTTTTCGATTATTATAGCTACCCGAACTACATATGAACAATATCAAATATATATATAAATTATAAATCTACCCAAATGACCGGGGAAAGTTTATGTAATGCATTGAATAAATGCGATGGACCCAAACGAACTATTGAGGAATGGAATCAAGTATTCCGTGAATGGACAAGTAAGGTTAAAAGAAAGGCAAGAGAAATTTTCGCCCACCAAAACGCAACAGGAGGAGGATTGCCTTATGGATTTCTCTTATCAACATTGGAGGAAAAATTATTGGAGATTATTGGGAAGTTAGTAGTGGTGGGGATGAATGTAAAAGAATTAGGTTTCACTAACAAAGCTATGTCAAAAATGCCTTCGGTAGTATCCAAAAAGATAGGTGTACACTCCACGAGAAGTCGTAAGTACGATTTCATTCTTTCAAGCAGTCTATAAAGTAAATTAAATACTTGTTTTCTTATTAGGAATTCGAAAAACTCAAAAAAAGGTACTATCAGCATTTCTACAAGTACAAAATAATTATATTCATGTATTATCCAAATTGTTGTTATCTATGCAAAAACTATGTGAAGCATTAAATAATTTTTTTACAATCTTGTATAAATAATTGTAATAAATTAATTGAAATAATCTCTAATTATTCTGTCTCGCACAAGTCGACCTTGAGGAAACCAATTATTTCTATTATTTTGGTTTCCGATATTTGCAGCTCCAGCATTTTCTTGTGCTTCATTATCTACAAGGTAATAAAAAATATTATTTTCGTATTTTACTTATATATGTTTAACATGTAAAGTTTTACCATTGTCTTCATATTCTATGTCAATCTCTATTTCATCTCTTTCTAAACAAACGTTGTGTAAAATTGCACATGCATTGATTATAGCTGCTGCAGTATGTGGTTTATAATGTAGTACCCGATGTTTTAATAAACACCGAAATCTATTTTGAAAAATACCGTTCAATCGTTCAATAACATTTCTTGTACTTATATGCGCCTTATTGTATCGTACTTCTGCAGGTGTTAAATTTTCTCCTAGAATTGGTGTCATGAGCCAGGGTTCCAGTGGATACCCAGAATCTCTTGAAATTTATTTATTAATTTGACAAAAACAAACATGTAAGAAATATTTATATTTACCTATTAGCCACGATGTCCTATCTCCATTGTTGTAATTTTGTATTAGATGTGTTTTTACGATACTTGTTAACCAAATAGCCGAGTCATGTACTGAACCCGGATATCTGGCATTTATTGCTAAAATTTTTAGCTCGGCATTGCAAATCTAAAACAAATATAATGGAATCACGTACAAAATTCTAAAATATACAAAATATTACAATTTGAACGTTTAAGCTATAAAAATTCTTCCTGTTTATAAATACAATTCCTGGGTACTCTTCATGATCTGTCGGTGGGGCTATAATTGCCACATGAGTACAATCGATTGCCCCAATAATACCAGGAAAACCATTGGCCATATTCATAAAACTAATAAAAAAGAAATATTAATGTATATAATGTAATATTTCAAACTCTTACCCTTCTTTTTCGATATTTATTTGTGCATCCGTGATTGGAAACTGAACATAATAATGTAAATGGTCATTTATTACTGTTGTCACTTCTTTAACACAGCGGCTTACAGAAGATTGACTCATCGGCATTATATGATCTTGTCCAGAAGATTTTTAGAAACTACCTTGGGAATAGAAATGTAGTGCCATCATAATCTAAAATAAATTGTTGAATATTTAAAGAAAATCTACCCATTTAAATCTTTACAGTAAGCAACAATTGATAGTAATAATACCTTTAAATTTTTCGGAATACTTATTTCATCTCTTTGTGAATCTTTTAAATATGGTGCTATTTCCAAAATAATATCATGTGCTACTTGTCGCGAGAGCCTATAATTTCCTTTAAAAATGTTTTCGGGCATTGTAAGTGGATCACTAGTATCCCTTAATTGTCTTCTTGAAACCCTTAAGTTTTGTCTTTTAAAAGACCACAAAAATATATAAATAAATATATCATCACGCCTTTTACCCATTACTGGGTGTGGCACTCTGCCTAAGCTGATCTCGGTAAGTGATATATTGTATCGCGTAAAGTATGGTTAACAGCCGTCAAATCACGCCCCCCAAAGATATTAGTGGAGGAGGAGCCACAGGTGTAGATTTAAATTGGTGAAAATCAACCACAAAAATAAGGTTAATTATACATATACACATATATATATATATATATATATATATATATATATATATATATATATATATATATATATATATATATATTATTATTATTGTTATTATTATTATTATTACCTTCATTTTCAATAATACATACCTATTTTCCTCATTTTGTAGAGTGTCAATTAGTAGTAGAAATCCATCATTTGCCATGTTCCGCTAATATTTCACTACTATAGTTAACATTTATCAACAAACAATTTGCCTAGCAAGTCGTCGAAGTACTTGCTGAGATTACAATAAGTTTATGCAATTATCTTATTCAATGCAATTGTCAGTTTTATAAAATTGGTCACTAGAATACCACACTCGACTATTTCTTGTAATGTATAAGATATTGCATTCTATGCAAGATCGTATTCAATGCAATGGTCACGTGAATACGAATTTTCATAATTATTGTAAAGTTTACAATAATCGTATTTTATAAGATATTGTATCGAATACAATGGTCACAAGAATAAGGCTGAATGTACATTAACAAACAAACATACCAACTGGAAAACATTTAGAGAGCATCTAAATAAATCAACAACTGTCCCAAGGCGAATAAACACAGGAAAAGAAATCGAAAATCTAATTAAAGAAACAATAAATAATATACAAGAAGCGGCACTATTATCCACACCACCCAAAGCGATTACAACTAACATCCCCAACTATCCTAAACATATAAAAGAACTAGTAAAAGAAAAGAGGAAGCCATGAAGAATATGGCAAATATCTAGAAATCCAAGTGACAAAACAAAAGTAAATAAATTATCTAAAGAATTAAAAAACATCCTGCGGGCATTAAAACAAGAAAATTTCCAACATCATCTTCAATCACTGTCACCATATAAAGAACAAGATTACAGCTTATGGAAAATAACTAAAATCTTAAAGAGGCCGAAACAACATATTGCCCCAATTCGGAAAAATTATGGTTCTTGGGCAAGAAGCTGTCAGGAAAAAGCTGAAGTATACGCCGAGCATCTGGCAAATGTCTTTAAACCAAACACCATGATCAATCCGCAAGAAATAGAAATAGAACAATTCCTTGATAATCCACTGCAATTAGCCCGCCCAATAAAACATTTTACACCTAAAGAAATCGTAGCAGAAATTTAACTGCCTAAATAATAAAAAGAGCCCAGGGTATGATCTTATAATCGCTCAAATACTAAAAGAACTGCCATTAAGAACAATAACTACTATCACAACAATATTTAACGCCATCATACGCCTCCAATATTTCCCTATACAATGGAAATTTGCGCAGATAATAATGATACAAAAACACGATAAACCAGCTCACGAGGCATCATCTTACAGGCCTATATCATTATTACCAATTCTCTCCAAGCTACTTGAAAAACTACTGCTACGTCGCTTAAAACCTATTATAGAAGAATATAATCTTATCCCCAATCACCAATTTGGGTTCCGAAACCAGCACGCAACCATCGAACAAGTGCACAGAGTTGTGAATAAAATAGAAAAAGATCTTGAAGAGCAAAAAATATGCACGGGAGTTTTTTTGGACATAAGCCAAGCTTTCGACAAGGTGTGGCATACTGGGTTGCTGTATAAAATTAAACAAAACCTTCCGAGTCAATACTACCTTCTCATCAAGTCTTACTTAACAGACAGATTTTTTCAAGTAACAAATCAGGGAACATTCTCAAAAATATATGGAATTGATGCTGGGGTACCACAAGGCAGCGTGTTGGGACTTGTGCTATATCAACTATTCACAGCAGATTTACCTTGTAACCCAAATACATTAACAGCAACATATGCAGATGACACGGCAATCCTGGCCTCTCATGCCAACCCAAGGGATGCAAACAATCTAATTCAAAATGCACTCAATGAAATTCAAAATTGGACACGAACATGGCGCATTAAAATTAATGAAACAAAGTGTACACATGTAACATTTACAACAAAAAGAATCACTTGCCCGGATGTCACAATTAGCAATAATACAATACCAAAACAAGACAGTGTTAAATACCTTGGGATGCATTTAGATAAACTAGGCACATGGAAAGTACATGTACAGAAAAAACGAAAACAATTGGACTTAAAACTAAAAAAACATGTACTGGCTAATAGGCCGGAATTCGAAGCTATCCCTAGAAAACAAGATTCTCCTGTACAAAATTATACTTATACCTATCTGGACATATGGGATACAATTATGGAGATGCGCCAAAAAATCTAACATTGCCATCATTCAAAGATTTCAGAACAAAATATTAAGAATAATAGCTAATGCACCATGGTACGTGAACAATGAAACTCTACACAGAGATCTAAAAATTAAGTATATACAAGAACAAATACCTATATACGCTAATAGATATCAGAACAGACTAAATTACCACCCGAACTACTTGGCTGTAAATCTGTTAAACAATGAAAACGAAGTTACAAGATTGAAGAGAAATAAACCTCTTGACTTATGTACATAAACAATATATTTTTTATATTTCATATTACGTATTTATTAACTGAAGTGATATTATAAATATTAGCTTCTCGCATGTATTATACTTATATCAGATTTACTGGTTGGCTGGATAAGCCAGGTGTAAATAACAATGTAATAATAATAATAAAAAAATTATTAGTATTTATTTTGACCAACTGTGATATTAAATCAATATTAGGGTTTATTATTATCAAAAATTAATAATTATTCAGATGAAGAAAAGTTGCAAATAATTAAATGGCATTATTCTGGCCATAGTTTACGACTAATTCGTGACTATATTAGCGCTATTTGGCAGCATCATGATATTCCTAGTACGGCAACTATTCAGAGGTTTATAGTAAAGTTTGAAAAGACAGGAACACTAAATTTCAAGAAAGAAATAAATGAAAGAATTTATAACAATGAAGAAAATATTCTTGCTTTAATAGAACTGGAGCCAACAATGAGTGTGCGGGAAATTTCCAGAGAACTAAATATAAATTTTATGACAGTGCATAGAATTCTCAAAAAACATAAATACATTCCTTTTAAATTTCAAAACCACCAAAATATTTTGGAACGAGATTTTGAACTGCGTGCCTCATTTTGTGAAATAATGATGGAGAAATCAAATTGTAATAGAGAATTTTTAAGTAGTATTTTATTCACAGATGAATGCACATTTACCATGAATGGCGAACCAAACTGTCATAATTATCGGTACTGGTCACAAAATAATCCACATAATATTGTAGAATCGAGGACACAATATCGTCATTCAGTCAATGTGTGGGCAGGAATTTTTGGTGATAAAATCATTGGCCCATTCTTCATCCAACGAATAAATTCTGCATCATATTTGAATTTATTAATTAATTCTGTTGGACCACAAATTGTTGAAACAAACAAACAAAATTTGTGGTTCCAGCATGATGGCTGCCCTGCACATAGCACTAGAGAAGTTGTGGAATATCTAAACCATGTATTTCCTGAAAGCTGCATAGGACGAAATGGACCAGTTAACTGGCCAGCACGGTCGCCAGATTTAAATCCGTGCGATTTTTTTTTATGGGGCCATTTAAAATCTTATGTTTATAAAAAAAGATACCAGAATTTAGAAGAACTTAAAAATGCCAGAAAATAAATAATCGACAATTAAAGAATACTCGAGAAAGCTTCTACAACAGATTAGGTTATTGTTTAGCTCAAAACGGTGGACTATTTGAACATCTAATTTAACAATTTAAAAATATTTAGTTTGTTGATGTTTTTATTGAATTAAATTTATGTTACATTAATTAATTTGTTAAATAACAACCTACTTTAAATATTTTATCGAGTTTATTATTTTATTATTCTTAAATAATAAATCTAAAAAATATTTTGCCTTATTATTATTAAATTTTTATTTAGAAAATAAATATTTAGTACGTAAAAATGATTTTGACAATTTATTCTGACATTGACGTATAAAGCGTTACGCATTTGTTCATCTCTTGTTTTTAATTCCATGGCTATTACTATTAAATTGAAATTACGTGAATTTTCAAATTTAATTTCTGCAGTTATGAAGTAGTCAAAATGAATTTTGTTCGGATGTAGAATTTTATGCTTTACAACAGGGATGAGCAACACGCGGCCCGCGGGCCGCTTGCGGCCCGTTAAACATGTGTATGCGGCCCGCCAAGCATTTCTAAAATTGAATTTATTTTATCGACTTTCTCCCATCAATATATTGTTATAAAATTAATTATTATAAAATGGTAGTACATACTAAACCGAAACTATTTTTGTGACGAGTTACTCACTTGTCGACGACTTGTTTAAACATGCAATACGAACGCGCCGCGCCTGTGCTTGTTTGTATTTGCTTCTGTCACACAATCAGTCAGACTGGTAAGCTGTTAACTAGCTATTTTAGCAATTCTTGTGTTTCTTGAAAGGCGTGAGTGCAACATTATTGTCAAAAAGGTAATATTAGAGTTTTTTTATTCAAAATTAAGTTTTCCTACAAATTTTTTTAACTTTAAATTTTTTAATCCATAATAGCATGTCAGAAAAGCAAACAAAACAACGGAAGGTTGGGGATGAGCACAGGAACTTCCAAGAAAGGTGGAAATTTGATTACTTTTTCACTTTCGTCAAAGATAAAGCTGTATGCTTAATATGCTCAGAGACTGTGTCGACATTAAAAGAATATAACATAAAAAGGCATTACGATACAAAACATGAACAACAATATAAAAACTTAACAGGACAACTCCGGATAGATCAGTTTAATCAAATGGAGAAAAACTTGGGAAAACAACAAGCTATTTTTAAAAATCAAGCTATTTTATCAAATACGGCAGTAAAGGCTAGTTTTGTTGTCAGTCAAATACTGGCAAAAAAAATGAAACCCTTTGCGGATGGAGAGATGATAAAAGAATGTCTGACTGCTGTTGCAGAAATAGCATTTCCTGATAAAATAAATATTATTTCAAACATTAGTTTATCAAGATTCACCATTGCAAGGAGAATTGAAGACTTGTCCGAGAACATAGCAACAACGCTTCGTGAACGCATTGCAAACTTTGAATACTGTTCTTTGGCACTTGATGAGAGTTGCGATATTAGCGATACAGCACAACTGGCTATATTTGTACGTGGTATTGACACCAAATTTAGTATTACCGAAGAATTGTGTTCACTGATTCCAATGCAAGGGACTACAACCGGCAAAGACCTGTACGATGAACTAAAGTCTGTGTTGGAAAATTTTTCGATTTTATTAGAAAAGATTATTGGTATATCGACAGATGGAGCACGAGCAATGTCAAGCATGGAGGTAGGAGTATCGGGAAGGCTATTTCAAGACATTAAGAAGGTCACAGGAAGGGAAATATTCGTTAACCATTGCATAATTCACCAGGAAAATTTGTGTGCAAAAAGATTGAGTTTGCCGCATGTCACAGTACCAATAATTAAACTAATCAATTTTATAAAGTCGCGCGCGTTAAATCACCGTGAATTTAAAGAATTCCTGAAAGAATTAGAAACTGAATATGGCGACGTGGTTTTTAATACCGAAGTACGTTGGCTTAGTAGAGGTGCAATGTTAAAAAGAGTATACAACTTAAAAAGCGAAATACAATTGTTCGTGGATATGAAGGGATATGCCTTTCCTCATTTTGGTAATAAAGAATGGATGTGCGATTTTGGGTTTCTTATTGACATGACTCAGCATCTCAATGATCTTAATGTGGAACTTCAAGGCAAAGGACAGTTTATTCACAATTTGTATGATAAAATTCAGGGCTTTGAGCGCAAATTAAAATTGTGGAAACAGCATCTTTTGCAGAATAATGTGTCTCACTTTCCACATTTAGAAAAAGAAAACGTTACTACTTCTCAAAAATACGTACAATATATAGACATTTTAATCAACGAATTTCAATTACGATTCCAAATGTTCAAAGCTGAGAAGACAGCGGTTTCCATGAAAATGTTTTCCTCGCCATTTAATATCGATGTGGATACAGTTCCCGAAGACTTTCAAATGGAAGTGATTGACATGCAGAATAATACCGATTTAAAAAATGTATTTATCTCAGTAAACATCGAAAATTTTTATAAATCTTATGTGAGCCCTGAGAAATTTCCGCTTTTGATGAAAAATGCAAAGCAAATGATGTCTCTGTTCGGAAGTACATATGTTTGCGAACAATTATTTTCAACCATGAAATTAATCAAAAATGACCACCGATCAAGACTGAGTGATGCACGATTAGAAAGCTGCGTACGTGTAGCTACCTCATCAATTCCGGCTGATATTGATCAGCTTGTATCGAAAAAACAATGCCAAATTTCTCATTAAAAATTTTAAGTAAATTCGTTTTTCTGTTCTTTTCTTGTGTTTATTTTGCATTAAAATTTATATATGAAATCTTTACGTTTTTAAAAATTTTATATTTTTTTATTCTAATTTTTATTATAAATAAAGTTTTGTAAATTATTAATAAGTGTTACTTTATGTGCGGCCCACCAAAAAATTTTAAAATCTAAATTGGCCCGTTGATTAAAAAGGTTGCTCACCCCTGCTTTACAACATTTATTTGAAACATTTTTTCCTAAAATAATTAGGGAAGCAATGCGCACGGCAAAACTGATTTGCCATGTTAAACGCCTATGTTTCACTTT
The DNA here is from genome assembly GCA_947425015.1 of Pterostichus niger. Classification (NCBI taxonomy): domain Eukaryota; kingdom Metazoa; phylum Arthropoda; class Insecta; order Coleoptera; family Carabidae; genus Pterostichus; species Pterostichus niger. The sequence goes on along the minus strand of OX380336.1, from coordinate 24,171,859 downwards.
TTGTGTTACACTCGGTATATATCAAGATATATACCCTCACTCCCACGGGATCTAGGTTCGAGCCGTCTCGAGCCACTCTGTACTTCGAGGGAATCCTTGTGTTCACATCTAGTAAATTAGTCTTGCAAGGAATACCCTGGTTACAACCCACCTACTGCATTTAAAATAGGGGGCACCATCGTGGTAAATGTGGATTCGGAAATATTAAAAGAATGTAAACAAAGACTGCAAGGAAAATCAGTGTCGATGTCATTAGACGGGTGGTCAAATGTGAAAAATGATCCCCTTGTGTGCTTGCTCGATTGTTACACAAAATAGAGAATCAATTTTAGTTGAATTGATTCTTCAGGAAACTAACACACAACAGCGTAACTAAAAAAAAGTTGCTGGTGCAGCTATAAAAACAACTCAAGAAAATTTCAGATTCAAAGTAAAGAGTTTTGTTCAGCTCTGTCTCGTTTAGTCGTATCACTCATTAAATTAATTTTAATTATTGAATTTTTCTAATACAGTTAATTGTTTTTATTTAAAAAGAATAATTATGTATATATTATATTTATTTATGTATTTTGAACGAAATAAATTCTTCAATTAATTACTGTATTTTCATCAAAATAAAATTCAAATAACCATATTTAAATAAATATATTTTTTTTTATATATATCTGATATTTAAATTTGTAAATAAATATCAACATTTGGATATATAAGGTGGTCCATTTTAAGTTGCGTTTGGAAATATTTCGAAAACTACGCGTCGGATAAAAAATGTACAAAATACGTATCAAAGTCGATCTCCCCGTCCCACCCCCTGGGGGTGCGGTGGGGGTTAACATTAAAATCTTAAATAGTAACCCCCATTTTTTATTACAGATTCGGATTCTATGTTTAAAATTAGGGAGGTTTTGTTCGAAACTTATTTTTCGATTCGAAACTATGGGCAATGGTCCAAAACAATTTAATTGGTAAAAACATAATCCAGATAATTAAAATTCTGTTAAAGCTAATGTAGTTAAAACAGGTCAAGAAACGACCAAGGGCCTGGGGCAAGGATATGTACTCAGCCGCTTAATATGGGACAAGACATAAAAAAATAGAAAACGAACGGAGAGCCATGTATCTTGGGAACATGGAAAATGTCAGATATTAATTATCTAGAGTTGGTTTTTGAAGATTATTTGGTGATTATGAGAGCTACAATCTAACTTGAAAAGCTTTTAAGTAAAATTTGTTGAGCCTAAAGATAAATAAACGAAAACAAACTAATCATGATAGGAAAGAAAAATATCATGAACGTATTACACCTAGGTTCCACTAAGCTAGACAGGTACGTAACTTGAAGGACCTAGGAAGCTACTTCATAGAGAACAACGATCTAAAAATCAATGAAAGAATCAATAACGCAGGAAAACTGTACAACTAGCTAAAAATTAAAATCTTGAGAAATCCAAATGTACCTAAAGAAATGAAAGTAAGCATTTTCAAATCGATCTTTGTTTTCACAATTACCTACTCATGTGAATCCTGAACAGTGACAAAAACACAAGAAAAAGTTACAGAGTAGGGAAATGAGTTCTTGCGAAGAATAAAAGGTAAAAGTAGGTTACATAAAATACGCAATGATGTAATCAGAGAAGAATTATAAAGAAATCCGTTACTTAAAAACATATATAAAGCTGAATTACGTTGATACAGATACCTTATAAAGCAAGATGAACATTGTTTTGCAAGGAGTGCCTACGATACAAGAACCATAGACAAGAAACAAGAAAAAAAATGATCGGAAGGGATAATTTATGCCGAAAATTATAAAAATTTCCGAAGTCTAGCATGAAGAAAGAGCTAAAATAAAATAGAAAAACTGAATCAAAATAGAATATATTAATAATTGTAATCTCTACACCTAAAGGTAAAAGAAGGTAATGGATTATGTTATGTTAATGGCACATGTATTCACGAGTGTCAAATTACACGAAACCAATATTTTACCTAAATGCAACACAACAATGAGATATCTCATAATGTTACAATTCACATCTGTTTTAAAATATGTTAAAGTTTATTACCTCGTTGAATACATTCCATTTATTGTATAAACTATTAACATTCTTATTAATCAAAATTTAATTTGATGCCAAACACGATAGGGTTTAAATAACTTTTGGAAAAAACAATTGACAATTAGTCGTTCACCATTATTATACAGCTGAAAATCACTCTTCAAACTTTCAATTGATACTAAATACTATTGTTTTCTAATGATATTAGGGAAAAACAATTGTCAATTAGTTGGTCATAATTTTTCGTTATTTACTTGAAATCCCTCTCCTTTAATATGATACCAAACACGATAGGTTTTAACAACTGTTTGAAAAATAATTGAACTATTCTGTTTTAAATATCTCTTGAAAACTTTTTTTTTATGCCAAATATGATAAGTTTCTAATGACGTTTGGAAAAGACAATTGACAATCAATAAATTATTATTTTTAATTATTTTACCCGAAATCACTCTTCAAAACCTTTGATTTGATGCCAAACTCGATGGGCTTCTAATGACTATTGGGGCAAAACATTTCCAAATCAATCAATCATTAATTTTGATTGATATGTCTCGTCAAAGCCTATTTGTTTTTTTTAATCATTATCGAAACCTTCCTTAAAAATCTATAATTTCATACCAAACATCATAGTTTTGAAGAACTTTCACTAAAATATTTGTTCATGATTTTTTTTTATTTCTGCACGTGAGCCGTCTCACAGGACATTTTATCAGACACGGTACGTTTTGAAGCAATTTCCCTAAAACTTTTGACGAACGAAAATTTATTTATTTAGTGGTATTTCTCGCTTGTTCATTATTTGTTGTATATTGCTATGATACGAAGTATATGTTATACTTCAGAACGACCGATGTATTCATAACGCACTCTTATAATGTTTGCTCAGTTCGCGTAATGCCACAGTTTATTAATAATTTTATACGCATTACATATTGTAGTGAAAAATAAAATCTTGTATCCGTATACACACAGATGTTATTAGAAGACGCCTTTGGTGCATAAATAAGTATAATTTTGCAGATTTTTTGTCATATGACATGACTGAAAGTACAGTGATGATGATAAATTGAAAGTAAAATTTATGACAGAAAAATTCGGGTGACGCCTGGATTTGAAGCCTTCCAAATAAATGATAAATAAATAAACTAACACATAAATAATTATGAACAGTATAGTAATAACTTGATAAAATTCATTTATAATATCATCAAATGACATCTTGTTTCATAAATTATTATTTATGTTTAAAACTACTAAATCACACAATAATTCTTGACTTAAAGAATTTCTTAAGTAATTTTTCATACGTTTTGATGTTGAGAAATATCTCAGTACTAGCATTTGTGATTACACGAGTTAAAAAAGTGGCAGTAAGATGTCTATATTAGAGAACGTTGACATTATTTCTTTTTATCTTATAAAAATTCATATTTTACTTACAGAAATACTTCCAACGTTCAAATTGGCCACACATTCTTGAAATTCTATACATTCCTCGTGATATTCTTTTTCAGTATCGCTTTGGTATGTAAAGTGCAGAAGTAAAGTTTTCTTCCGTATTTCTTCGTCATTAAGAGTTAATAAGTTAGTTAAAAAGATATTTGGAAGCACTATGTGGATGTGTCAAAAAACTTCGATAACCCTTAAAATTGTAGTTTTCGGCGACATTCACTGTATTTATCATATGTTGAGAGTTTTTATGTTTTTTGTTCGTAATATTTAAAATTATTGAGCAATTTATAAAAATATTTCATTAACGAATCAACTAATATAGTGCAATCAATAAGTCTAATTTAACAGTTTGTAATGCTTTACTTGTGCTGTTACATCTTTGCAGAATATCGATCCAAAAAAATAATTAGCATCGCAAATTCTAATATTTGAAATTTTTCATCAAAGCTCTATTCTTCTATTCTTGTTGCTGCTGTTTCAGTTTCATTTTACTTCCTTGTACGAAGTAAAGGAAGTATTGTAATCGCGAAAATTTTCGGTTCTCAGATTTTGGCAGAAATACGTATTTTGACCATCCCTGAATCCATTTTGACTAATTTCGTCATGACGTTTGTACGTACGTATATAGCCGTAGAAAGTTGAAATGTTGTATTTAAGACTGTTATAATATCTAATTGTGCACGTAGCTTTTGGTCATTATATAACTTCCGGAAGTGGTACTTTACTTGAAGCCTATAATAGATTTTCATAAAAAACTATACTGAAATATAATCCAAAACTTTTCAAATTTGGTATATAAAGTGATACATTACATGAAGCTGCTAACTGCTTTTCCTGAAAAAAATTATTTAATTTGATTTTAGAAATAAATTCAAATTATTAAATTAGCCTTTTGTATAAGGGCGATATGTAAATTTATATATATTTTTTGTTTTTTTAATTAAGTTTGCTGGTTTAGAACAAAAAATAAGAAAAAATAAAATATTTAATGTCAAATATGTGCAATAAAAAAATATTTATAGTTTAATACGCGTACAAGGAAGTCATGTGGTGTCCACATCAGATTTTTATCTATAGCTTGTAAGACCAGACGAAAATTAATGTATCCTGTATATGCATGTATAAACCCTTACATGCATATTCCGTGCTAACCACCTGGTAGCAGACCACGACTTTAGTAATTGACATTTTACTCCTCCATCTGCGTTTCCTTCTGTATATTTATTAAAAACTCGAAAAGAAATAGTATAATTGTTCAACAAACATTAAAAAATATAAATTCGATGGATTTAACTGTCGGTTCTCGTTGAAACATTTTATAATAAAATTAAATTAAAAAAACACTAGGTTAGTTTCAAATAATGTAAAGTTTATTTTACAATACGTATTTCGTATACGTATACGTATTTCGGTCGACTAGACCATCATCAGGTGAACAAGATATCTTGTTCACCTGATGATGGTCTAGTCGACCGAAATACGTATTGTAAAATAAACTTTACATTATTTGAAACTAACCTAGTGTTTTTTTAATTTAATTTTATTAAAAAATATATTTAATTGGTACAAAATTCTGTTGCTGATGCTCCTACTAAATTAAGCGAATGTGCATTGCATGGACATAAGTAGCTAGTATATTTATCTGTTTTATTCTAGCTTAGAGACCAGAATACAAGCATCACATGTTACTAGCGTTGTCATACGACTACCCTATACATTATATGTATTAAGTTTGTATGTGTTTAATAAATCAATTACGGCGTTCTACATATCTTGAGCCTTGTGTTCGATATTGGCATAAAAATTTTATAAATTGTTCAACGGAAGAACCATCTTGAAAAACATACCGAAAAATAAATATCAAATATCCACATGTGTGATGTCTGATGTCAAATCTATAACTATTGTATAGTATTTGCTCTGGCGGATTTAACTAATTATTTTATTATCAACTGATTTAGCCACATGTTATTTAAATTCATTGAAAATTTCGCCTGACTAGTAGGATATTGTTCTACTATCTTTATTTCTATATTTTTTAGATTGAAGAGAAAAGGGTCGTGTCAGGGCTCAGGGATTTTTGTATAGACTTTCATATAGATTTGGTAACAAATTCAGTGTGATCTAACATAAGTTCAGTCGTGTAACAGTTTGTAATTAGTAAATTTAAATAAATGTATTAAAAATGTATACAATTGTGTATAATTGAAACAGGGTCGTTACAAGTTGAATTCTGCTATTAATTCTAAAACACCTGATTTATCTGAACCTCGGAATACTAAGCCATATGTAACAAAAAATTTCACGGCACTTAAAATACGCAATAGTAGTAAGTCGTGATGATATATTTATTTTATTTTTATTTATAGATTTTTAAATAGATTTTTCATGGCTGAAATATTAAGCACAAGCATATTTTCTATAAATCCGGTCTCTATGCATAACACTAATCTCGGTAAAATTACATTAAAAGTAACTAAATCCAAGTCATACGATTAGAAATATGACGAAAGTAAATTAACCTTAATTTGAAAATAACACCGAACAAAAATAGAAAAATCACGTGGTGGAAAATACTCTACAATATTTTTTAAGACTAGACATTTTATATTACTTACAGTAATTACTTTAACATACGTCGTCTACCTTGTTAGCCAGCCAATCAAGAGGGTGTGATAAATTCCTAATTCAATTAGGCAGCTAGTGTTGTCATTAGTGTGAAACCGCTGTCCATTAGATTATAGAGTTAAAACCACTAGCTTTCCATTAAAAAACTGGACGCCAAGCGAAACTATAGACATTTTTTTTAAGAAGTTATTTTTTCTCAAAAAAGCGCTGTGCTTCAATTTAATTACTGCAAATACTACTTATAATAAATAAAAATATTTTTATTTCAATTATTATTTTTTAAAAAGGGGCGTGGTCTAACTCAAACGCAAACTATAAACGGTTTATTGTTTGTATTTGTATCTTCGACCTTCGACGAGTGGAAATGGAAATGATGATGAGATCGAAAACTGGATGAGAACGAGGCGCACGAATTTACGAGTAGCTACACATACGAGCGTACCATTATGAGCATGTGTAATCGGGAAAGGACAGGGCATTATATTTCGAAATAAATTAATTTAATGTGAAAAAAAATCTGTTAAACCACCAGAAGAACCAATAACCACTAAATATCAAATTTCATCGCTAGACACCACACACAATCCACCAGATTTAGTTGAAAATCCACTAACACTGTAGGCAGCAGAAATAAACCATCGTGCGATCTTGCGAGGAGTACTTGAACTATAGTTGGTTCAACTGTTTCTACTAGATGTAGCCGGAAAACTTTGGTTAAAGAAGAAAACTGTAACAAGACGCACAACACGTTGTGTGAAGAGCACACAGCTTGACGCAAGAACTCGACGTTCTGGACTATTTGCTCTTACCAAAACACTTGTTGTCCTGGATACAATACCAACATCTGGAATCTAGCCTCACATATCGGGGTGGACACTAATGCCTGAAGTGTTTACACCATTCTAGCAATATTAACATAACCGTCACTTTTATAATATAATGCACTATACTTGACATTCAAAAGACCTCACACTCACCCTTAACCCTGCAGCGGGCGCGCTGGAGCACTAGGTGCGCCAAATTTACAAAAAGGCGTGTAAATGCGAAACTGCGAGTTGGGGGGGATTCTTCACTTATGCTAATCCTTCATTGGACATTTGGTCACACTGTGGTTCAGGTTGCAGTTATTTCGATACAGTGGTGCTGTGTAGGTTAGACGACTTGTCGAAGCGTGTCGATTATTGCACGGAGTGCGCCGCGCGCCTACTCTTGTAAGTCATTTTTTATTTTGTTTTATTTTAGGATTCTTGTTGATTTTGGTATTAAAATACCTGAAATTTATACAGATCTAATTTTTTGATAACCACCTTTATTTATTTCAGTTCTAACACAAGTTTTAATTCGCATAGTGGTGGAGAAGCACATAATATCTTAGAAATGTAACTAACTACAGACAACTGGTATACTAGTATCCCGTTAGCGATGTCTTTATTGGAAAATAAAATTACACTTATAGGTACTCTCAGAGAAAATAAACAAGAAATTCCTCCGGAATTTTTACCGCAGAAAGATGGCGAGGAACGTTCCTAAATATTTGGCTATCAAAAAGATATAACATTAGTATCCTATGTACCTAAAAAAATATATTCATTATACTTTTATCAACGATGCATGACTCCGGTACGATAGACGAAGAGACCAAAAAGCCAGATATAATATTGGATTATAATTCTACCAAAGGTGGAGTTGACACAATTGACCAAAAGTCCGTTAATTATTCTGTGAAAAGAATAACAAGGAGATGGCCCTTGATAGTGTTTTATTCAATCGTAGATATTGCAGGCATCGATGCACAGGTATTTGCTTCAAATGAAGCAAATGTCAGGACAGCCAGAAGAATATTTTTAAAAAACTTGGCAATGAGTCTAGTAAAACCCCACATGACAGAACGCGCGAAAATAATAATTCTCCCACAAGATATACGAATTTTTCTACAAAAATACCAGGAAATCGAGGAGCCAAGATATTTAGAGCACCCTAGAAAAAAGAGAGGCAGGTGTGTATGAGCAAAAAATATAAACACCACTATCAGCTGCAACGACTGCGGAAATTTGTTTGCAAAAAACATGCAAAAATAGAGATTTTGTGTGGGGATTGTGCAACACCCGTACCAGACAGTGGTTAGAATATTAACTACTATAGTTGAGCTATATCATTTAAGTTTACATTGTTTTTTTTTATTTTTGTAACATTTGTACCTATCGAAATAATATAAAAAATATTCCCATAGTATGTATTCTGTGTAATAAATATAATTTTTCTCTACAAATAGTCAACAAATATGTTAATTGTTGCTCGGTGCATTCAATGCGCCGCGCGCCCGCTTATGTAATTATGAGAGGCGCGCCCGCTGCAGGGTTAATGGCACATGTAGTCACGAATAGGGTTGTGCCGTGGTCAATTGACCGGTCAATTGACTGGTCAATTGACTAAAAATATTTGACAGCAAAATAAAACGGTCAAATAATCTAAATGACATCTGTTGTTCAATAGAAATAGCTACTTACTATTATTACATTAATATATCTAGTTTGGTATTCTGGGTTCTGGAGAATTTGCTTACTTTACTTTCCAAATAAAATAAATACATATTATTTCATTTTATTACGTCTCTTACTTTATTTTCCCCTTTATTTTGAATTTGATGTGGTTTTGTTTATTAGTTGTTGTTGGTTTTTCATTTTCAGTAATATTGGATGTAGTAAACATTACTATATAAAAAAATTACAATTTTAATTGTGATTTTTATTAAATGTTTCTTGGTCAATTGACTGGTCAATTGACCGGTCAAATAGTCGGTCAATTGACCGAAAAATATTTGACTGGTCAAATGCACAACCCTAGTCACGAGTGACATATTACATACAACCAATCTTTTATCTAAACGCAACGTAACAACAATGAAGTTGTAAGTTTGTATATCATGACGTCCGGGGACTGTTGTTACTTTCTGTTCTTGCAGCTGAGTTGTTGTATTGTTAATTATCAGTCTGGACTTGAAACACATAAATATCTGGATCTAGATCTTCTTGCACCAGAACTGTTCGGACACGACCTTGCAACATAGTTTTTCTTTCAGTCGAATCTTCATCTCTCTTTTCAAGCTCTTTTCTTAGTTCTTACACTTTCAAGTGCATAAAAATTTTCGTCCCCAGTGAGCACTATACTTTAATTTTATACTTATTTATTTAATATTTGAAATATTTATTATTAATGCAACGCGATTATTTAATTTTAACCGTACCCCACATCTGACATCAATTGCAGCGTTTGATGGTTTCAACATTTTTTATTTAAACTAAACATCTTAACAACAAATTATAATAATTGCAATAATAAAAATAAAACTTTACAGTCTGTTTAAAACTAAAATAATTGGTACAAAATCTTACTAATATTTATCATCACATTAAACAATACACTTTTTTTTTTAATTTATAGATCGGACCAACTACTCAGGTCATATGCCGATATGTCCTTTGCATGACCGCCACGGCCGGGACCCGAACCCACGACTTTATGGACGTGAGTCAGGCCCTCAACCCGCGCGGCCAACACTATTATTTATTTGAACTCACAGTAAAAAAAATTAACACAGATTTAACACACTAGATGGTTCCAGGAGGTCCACTAATATTTTTTAGTTAATTTAACAATATTCGTTATTGTTAAATGTTTACTACCTTAAAGTGTCAATAAATTAACACACAACTGACTAAAACTAATTGTTAAATTAACACAATTTTTTTGTTTATATTTAACCACTCATTTTGGTAATGTAACTATATTATAGTGTTAATTAATTTCAACAGTTTGTTACTTTAACAGTACACGTATGAAGAATTTAACTACAATATTTTCACAAAGTAACTAACTTGTCTTGTCAAAATTTAATGAATAACTTGTGGTAACTTCTACCGTTAGTATAGTTAAATTAACAAATGAAATTTGTTGATTATTTGACACAATGTTGTGTTACATTTAACAATACTATGAAGTTAATTTTAACTAATCTATTTGTTAATAATAATTACTAATAAAAATTACAAATTATATGAACTTTGCAGTAATATTTATTTTATAAAAAAAATACAAAAATTATAATATAATATACATAAAGTTAAACTGTATTATACAAAGAAATGTATTATAAAATAATAGAGTATTTCAACACTATGTAATTTTCATCACGGTCATAAGGTTGATGCAATTCATATGGTATAATATGTTTCTCAACTGATTTAAGACAAATAATATTTAAATCATATATCGAGTCTTCTTCGACTTGGTAGGCATGCAAATATTCGTCGAATGATAATGTATTCCATTGGTCAATACATAAATATTAGACTGCCATGAAAAGAATTCTATAATTTTTTCAAAACATGGTAAATCATCCTCGTCAATATTCATACATATAAATGTGCTTTTCACTAATTCTCTAATTTCTTTCTGTTTGTGTCTGAAATTGTTGGTGTTTTTTCGTATTCAGATAATAATCCTCGTCCTCCAGAATTTTCGTTAATAATTTCTGGTAAAATCTAAAATATTTAAAATTAAATAATTAATTTCCAACGCATTTGATCATTTACCTCTGGAGTAATGATGTTATCCGACTCAGATGGAGCAGAGGAGTGTGCAGGTGATGACAAAAACGAAGACGAAATATCGCTATTCAAAGATAGAGTGGAGCATGAAGCTAAAGAATGTTCTTGTAAACTTGGTGCTGAATAAATAAAAATAAGTTATAGATATCCATAATTAAGACAAAAAATACAATACAATATATAACATACCGCAATTTTCAGCATTAATTTGAATTAAAACACCCTTTTCACTTATGTCTAGGAAATCTTCTAGAAACTCTTCGTCTATAACAGCTCCTGAAGAGTCGGACAATGTAATAACCTCTTCATTACTTAATTCAGGAAACTTACTTCGACCTACAAATAATATTAACAAAAATTTGTATGTATAGTAGACCAAATTAGTCAAATTCACCACATTTGTGGAGAAGAATATATTTCACAAATTTAATTTGTCACTTTAACAAATATATTTAGCAACTACATAAATTCTGCGTATAACAATAAAGTTTATTTTAATAGTATTTATATTTAGTTTTTTTTTATATTATAATTTATATGAAATATAAGCATAAAAGTAAATATTCATATTTTCATAGACCAATACAGATTCTACATATTGTTATTGTACTCATTAATGACAATTTAGTATACAATTATAGTAAAATATGTAACATTTACTTACAAACTTTTATTACATCCGTTAAAGATGATGTTACTTTGGCCCATTTTGATTTGCCATTGAATTTTAGAATGACGTAATATTGTTTTATTGTCCAAATATTATTGTCAGTGTTTACTTGTACAACACTGTTGTATAAATCATCCATATTCGTTTAAGTTCTAATCTTCTAATATAACATACAGCACAAACTGATCTTTGCACAACACGTAATACGTACCTAAATACGAAGACCAACCAACACCATACTAATAGTACTACACACTACACCACTAAACTGCGATGTACAATACATATGAGCCCTACGTGTACACGAATGAGCAAGACTGAACAGGCAAAAGTGTGAATCCCAGCAATCCTACTAGCAACTAGCCTGTGTTCGTTTAACACAGAAAGAAGTTAAATTCACTAATAATTTTGTTATTTTAACATATACATTTTGTTACTGTCTAAAGTAACTAATAAATATGTTAAATTAACACTAACACGAGAGAATAATAACATAATGTATTAATCAAATAAAATCAACAATTATTATTTGTTAATTTAGCAAAATAGAGTGTAATTATCAATTAACAATTTTAATATTTGTTATATTAACCAAAAATTATTAGTTCTTTTAACAAATTTTGATTAACACAAAAAAAATAACACAGAATAAAATATATTTTTTACTGTGTAGCTGAGCGATATTTATTTACGACGATTAATTTATTTTCAACTGCACTGTATGGTAGTTTTAGGTAGAATTAAAAAACCTCGTGTAGTTATTTTCCAATTTTATTTGAATTAAGCTTTCTTCTTTACAAAATAAATATTTTTATTCTTTATGTCAAAAATCCATTAACAAAAAACAAGTGATAATTAATTTCAATGTTACCAACTATAGATACTAAAAATTCTTACAATGTTCTCAACAGATGATTCTATCTTCCCTTACATGTTACTAGAAGCTCCTACAAACTTCTCGATTGTGGTCACGTGAGATGACGCACGGCGGCCAGTACAGACTTGTTCGTTACGTTGGTTACATTAGGGTTATTACATACCGAAGCTAGAACATTTATTTCGTTAACATTATCTTCAATCTCAGTTTCTTGTTCTGGTAATTGTTTTAAAATGCAACTGTGGCATGGATGAAACACTAATGCATATTTTCTTTGATTATTAATAACTCTTTGAATTGTGTGTATTGAAGGAATTGCCTGTGAGGATACGAACTCGTAAATAAATATCTCACTTGTTTTAACCTATTACCACTATAATAGAACTTAAAAATATAATTTCTTTCACTAATTAAATAATTATCTACCATTTTGTCTTATAATTCACATAAATTATAGACAAATAAATATTGCTGACAATAAATTTCTGAAACAAGGAATATTTTTCTGCTGACAGATAAAACGTGAATCATTTCTTTAATTTTGTTTCATATCTAAGGTTATCTCTATTTTTAAGCTAGTTTCAACATTTCAATTTAATTTCTACTTTTAAAAAGCATGCAAAATTCTTAAAGAAGGGACACACTACGGTCCATCCAAAATATTTCTCACAGCCAGCATGTAATCCAAAGTGGACCAGTAAACATCAAAGTTTCAAGAATGAGCTATTGAATTTTGAGTAATTGTTGTTAGCAGAGGTTGGGTGAAACACAGTGAAACACCGCCCGATCATGTATAATCAACGTATATTTACTATAAATTGTACATCGAAAAACAAACGTCGTTAGCGAGGAAAGAAAACGGAATGATCACAACAAGGCGGGCCCCTCAAGTGTCATCGATGGCGATGGCGTCTTACGGTGGAGCATGGTTTGAGCCATCACGCGGAAAACGAGCGAGACGGCAGACTTGTTCTACCCAACAAATGTCAATAGTAGCTAGCAAACTCCTTCAAGGAGACACACATTAATGTTCATTCAAAAAATCGCTGACAGCCAGCATGTAACCCAAAATTGTCCAGCACACATTTAAGAATAAGCAAATGTTTTGTGTTGAAGGCAATTTTCTGAAGGAAACACACTCATCATTTATTGATTTAATCGTAGCAGAAATTCCATGAAAAAAAATCGCATACATCAGATACTCGAATAGTAGACACCTCAGAACCTTCCGAGGTAAGGACTCAACATAGAGTGAATTTTAAACTTTGCGAATCGCCTTTTATACTAGACAGATGCAGACAAATGTCGAATATGACGTCAATTTTCTCTACCGTGATAGCCTTGCGCCACAGAAACATGATACAAATAATTATTCGCATTAGTTGAACATGAGAAACACAGAAAATGTTGCAGAGCAAATTTCTTAACTGCATGTGTTGAACGACGTACCAATATGATTTACGTTCATTCATTGAATTAAGCCATTTCATTAAATTAAGCCCTTTCATTTGAATGAAGCTGTTTCAATTAAATTAAAAACTTTTAATTGAATTAAGCCCAGGAAAGAGGATTAAGCCTATTTTGGAGGATTTGAGCTTTTAGCTAAAATTTAAACTACAGAACAATTTACAAGCATAAATCAATTTATTTAAAAGATTTAAATCATAAGTCTGATTTGCAATTTTTTTTTTTAAGTTTAATTTACTTGATTTAAATGAAAAAATATGATAAATCCGTTTGATTTTGATTCAAATTATGCGCAATTGTGCTGATAAATAACTATATTTTAAAAGTTATCCGGATAATCTAAAGCTTTTTTACTTAAAGAAAACCTAAGTTTAAACATTTAATTTGCTGTTGCAAAAATTTAAGCTCAATCAATTGCTAAAATAGCAAATACAAAATAAAATTGTTAAAATAAAAACACCTTTTTGAACACAAATTCACTTTCTTGTAGCATATTCTAAAACAAAACAATATTTCTAAAAGAACTTATTTTCTTTCAAATAAAATTATCAAATATCGACAAACACAACATGTATATACTTATTTAAAAAAATAAAAATTGGAGAATTCCAATATCTGAAATGAGTACCACAACTAAACAAAGAATAGGTAATACACAAATTAGATCATTGTAAACTTATCTATTATACACATGGACTTAAACACTATTATTCCAAAAAAAACACAAATTGTCAATGGTTGCTGGGTCATGTCGAGGATTGTAGGGATGCAAAAGGTACGTGTATCATATTGTAACGTTTATTGGTTTTATGATTACAAAAATGTGTTTGTTACAGTAACTTTTTGTGAGTTGTTTAAGTTCTTCAAGTGTTTTTAACGAAAGTTAACGTGATATTGTGATTGCTTATTGCAATTGTTGTGTTTTATTTATAGTATTTTTTGAGAGTGTTGATTACAACAATAATTTCGTTGTTGATAAAGTGTTATTTGTGATTGCTTATTGCATTTGTTGTGCTTCATCTTTACATTACAGGTCATTGGCCACTACTATGGCTTACATAGTGTGTAACTAGTGCAGTGAGTATCGTCTTACCTGTGTAAAAGTTATCTGCTTCCAAGTGCAACGATCTGTATAAATAACTTTTAGTGAGCGCATAAGTGAGTTCATTATGTCCACGGAACCTAGGCCGAAGCGTTGCGTCAACAAAGCGCCTACGGTGCCTCTCGATGCGCCAGTATTCGGTTCGCTGCTGGAAAGTAGCCAGCTCCAAGCTGTCAACGATTCAGCTGCAGCAAAGAAACGACTGGCTGGCACGCGGAAAACAGCGACGCGCTCCAGCAAGCGCTTCTTACCACTATGTCCCCCGCAGCACTTCACCACTGCAGAACATCACCCACAACAAAAGGAGCAGCGACGAAACTTACCACCGCGACGATCGCCGCCAAGTCGCCTGACGCCGAGCCGCCTGCCGTCGGGACGCCTATCAGTCTAGTATCAGACGGTTTCCGTCTTGTTTAATCTAGACGACGATCCAACTCGGGCACTTCCAACTGCTCGGCGGAGGTTGAGGATGCTTCACAACCTGAAGAACAACAAAGATACAGTCCACCGCCGCCTCCCGCAAGTTTTCTGCGTAAAATTTGCGTGAGTAATTAATCGGTATACTTGCAAACACCCAAAGGCATTGCTCCGATGCTTTGCCGCATCCAGAACTTCGAACCCTTCGATGTTGCCTCCACCCGGACCGGCGCCATCATAATCAGGTCGTATGATGCAGATGCTTTCAGAAAAATCAAAACCCTGCAAAACATCATTCACCGCGAAGTACGCGTCGAGATGATGACCAGTGTCTCCCGCAACAGAGGTGCTCCCAAGGCCCCATCCTTCTTCTGCGTCATCACGCAGGTGGATCTAGACGTTGACCTAAACGAAATCCGCGACGCACTTGCCGATGAGAACATCATCTTCACGGACCTGTGGCGCATCCGTTCCAGAGCTTACAACAAGGACACACGTCTGGTGCGGGTTGTGACTTCCACCTCCTCCACAACCAGATCAATGCTGGCGACGCCAGCAGTTCCACTCACCAGGCGCCTGCACTAACAAGGTAGTATGCCGCACATGCGCAAGGAACCACCTCACTGCAAACTGCGACGCAAAACCAGAGGAGTTGAAATGCGTCAACTGCTACGGGGATCACCCAGCCAACAAATGTCCGAATCACCCTCATAAAGCCGCTGACGCCACAACAGCAGCTCCCATCAGATGCATGGATCCTCCCAGCGCTGAGTCCGAAGACGCACCGGCATCCACAAATAATGTACTGAGGATGGTGACCACTGTCCTCATCAATGTGATGCCAGACCTAGCTGCAAAAATCCAAAACACCATGACGCTCTTCAACACCAAATTAATCGTGTCATATGCTGGCCCGAATATCCATGTATCCTGCCGGCCTTTGCCGACGCTGACTCCACTAGAAATTGCAGAAACATGTAGCAGCCAACCCGGCCCTAGCAGAGAAAGGTAAACTACCCAGCTCGCATCACCCTAAAACTTCCGATCCAATGGCTACTCCGACCAACATCGCTACTATCAACGCCAATGATGCCTGAAAGAAAACAGCGCTGCTTGAGAACCTTCTGCGGATTGACAGCATCGCCGTCCTTGGCGTATGCGACACCCGCATGACGCCGCGCAACAGGCTGTTATTTAACGGCTACACCACTATATGAAAACACCGAGATACAGACACGCACGGATGAGTCGCGCTGATCATTCATAACTCCATCCAGTATGAGAAACATCATCTGCCAGCAGAATTTGCCAACATCAATGTAATAGCAGCCACGGTACAGACCAACCACGGTCCAGTAATTAACATCTGCGTCTATCTGCGGCCGAATCAACCATTTGCTCCAGAAATACTTCACTATGTTAGCTCCTTGCACAGAGCTATCCTGTTCGTCGACTTCAACACCTGGCACACCGACTTCATCGCCTGAATTTGCAACCGCCAAGGCAATGAGCTCGTTAGGTTACTCGACGACCTAAACCTCTACCACTTTGAGAACCATGAACCCACGTTCTTCTCGCATCAAGGCCTATAAATTATCGACCATATCATTACCACCGAAGTAGTTGCAGATCAGTGCGGTGACAGCTTCATCGCCACCACTGTCATATCAGACCACCAACCGCTGGTGTGCAAAACCTCGCTATTCGCTGGATCAGCGGCACCCAGACCTAGCTACAAAGTGGTGAAATGCCTTGCAGCACACAGACTGGGATTTATTCCAAACGATGGTAAACCAACAGCTCCCGCCACCTCCTGTCGTCACTAACCAGCTGGAGCTGGATGCTGCTGTCGACCGACTCACAACAAGCATCCAAGAAGCTGCCGGCGCCAGCACGCCAACCAAAACAATTCGGATCGACAAGCCCCCACTGCCACGATACACCATAATCTCATTCACGAGAAAAGGCGACTGAACAATTTGTATAACCAAACCCACAATGCGGCTATCAAAAACAAGTGGAACCGACATAACGCCCTGGTGCGCCTAACCATCCGCCAGCTCCGGGAGCGCCAGTGGACGAAAGCCTGCCAAGAGCTAAATCCCCAGGACGGAGGCAAGTTCTGGAAAAAATTTAAAGCGTTAACGGGACAACGTAAACGTAACACCTACCATCATCCAAGATGATGCCGGATACCGAACAAGCGAGTCGCTAGGAAAGACAGAAATCTTTGCCAACCTTCTCCATATGGTTCACCAGCACCTACAAGATCCACTGTTTGACGAGCAGCACAGGAACGTGGTGGAGCAACGTACAACCGCCTTCCTTGCTGAACCGCTGCAACGAAGCTGACGTCGACGAAGCGCTGGCACTAAGTCGAAAGTCGACAGCGCCGGGTGAAGATGATATAACCTATAAAACTCTAAAACAGCTTCCTGGTTCATATATCCTTTCTCTCCTCAATCTTCAATTCATGCTCCATTGTTTCCCACTCGTTGGAAACAATCCACCATTACCATGATTTCCAAACCCCACAAATATATCACACTCCCATCCTCATATCATCCGATCTCGCTCATTAACACCATGAACAAGCTGTACGAACGCCTACTGCTCGCCAAGATACAGCTCCACTGCGACGACAATGACGTCATCCCAAACCACCAGTACGACTTCAGAGCAAATAGATGAACACAAGATGCCATCCTTACGCTGACCACGTATATTTCAGCAGCACTAAACCGGAAGCACTTTGTCGCCGTTGCACTCTTCGACATCGAGCTGGCCTTCGATAAGTTATGGCACGCGAGCCTCCATATCCAAGATGCAGAAACTGCGGTTTCCAACACAGCTTATACACGCAGTAGCTGCCTTTCTGCACCACCGATCATCAAGCGTCCGTGTGAACGATCGCGTCTCCGAACCATTCACGCAGTGGAAAACGTACCGTCCGCCCTGTCGCCGACTACCGAGCCATCGCCTACTCCGGATGTCGCCAGCATCTCATCCAGTTGCTACTCTCCGGGCCATGTGTGGTCTGAAGTTTAATCATCCGTCTCGAGAAGTGCACGAGATCGCACTCATGGTGCCGCTCAACAAGCGCATCCAAACACTCCAAATTCCTGCTCCCCGAAGCACACGGAAACCACTCTACAAATACCTCCATCCCCCAACTGTAATACTGCAGCATGCTACAGCGCTACCTGCTCAATTCCAGTCTCTAGAAACATCAAACATCACTGTGCTACAGAGTGTAGTGCAACATAGTGCAGTGTAGAGATTGTTAACATATAATATTGTCCTTTTATTTCCATCTGCATATTTGTAAGACATACTCATAATTGACGTTTTATCACCATTATGTTGTGTTTTTTTCTGTGTTTTTTTTTTATATATATAGCTAATTGCTTTATGCGCATGTGTATAAGAGGGCCAGAGCCCTATAAGTGCATCAATAAAATTTGTGTCCAAAATATGTAACAGCAAACCAAATAAATAAACAGTATTGAATTGAATTGAACGTTTATTACAATGTCTAGTTCGGTGAAGTTTATTATTAAATAAAACGCGAGTAATGAAAACACTAACAAAATATACTACTAAGACATATATTTATTTACACCACTTATTTATATTCACATTAAAGTATTTAGTATTTAGCAACGACTTGCACTGTTCCTTCAAACACAGAATGAATCTTAGCAGCCCAAACTTTTCCTTACATACTGGAACAAGATATTCTACAATATTCGAAAGCTTCTGGAACACTGTACAAGCATGATGCAGAGCGAACAGGTTCGGACTTGTCTCTCTATTGCGTATGAGACAGCGGTAAACGCGCTGCAGACTACGACGAGTCGACTGTTCCACAGGGAACAGGGTCGTACTCTTTACACTGCTCCCTCCTTAAGGATGTTTCGTCTCAAAACTTTTCTGCGCCATGCCGATATCTGCACGTTGATCCCCGTGAGCACTGTGACGTTTGGTGGAAATATCAGTCCACAGTTCTTTTCACTACTGTTGAACCACAGGGATTATAAATGCACACCAGGATCTCAATATCGGTATATTGGAAAACAGTTTCCAGCATGTTTCTTACAATTCTCCAGCTCAATTCATCAAGGCCACAGCCTAGCTTTGGTACAGCTGGTTTTAAAACATCCTGATCGAGCAGCATACCTCGTAGATCACATAGGGCGTCCCAGATGGCGCGATAAGTTTGTTTCTCGTGGGGCAGATGTTTGGTCACCAGGTAAAAAATGCTTCTGTTTCGGCTCGACTGTTTGTCGGCTATCTGTAGCACTGTGCCGACACATGGATGTTTTTGCCGTAATTCTTCCAGTTGGCCGAACTTTTTCTTAAAAACCACGGCGATTCCTCAAGACATCTGTAGATCTTGTGCCACACAATACGTCAATGAATATTCTGTAGGCACTTTGAATAGGTCTGCCTGATGTTCTTTGGTCACACCATTTCGTACTTGATGACCCGTAGAATAGGAGGCCATGAACTCGTCAAAGGTAGTTTCCGGGTCTTGGACAATAATTCGTCGAGCTCGAACTTCATTGGAGTCGCCGTCATTGTTGTCGCCGGCGAAAGGAGCCAATCGATTGAAATGAATCACTCTTGGTTTTCCTCCACTTCTTTTCCGGATTCGATAGATGATTTATTCGCTTCAGTACATTGTAGGGACCTTCCCAGGAGTTCTGTAGCTTTGGGGCCATTCCACGGCGACGCTGTGGGTTGTTTAGCCAAACTAGATCCCCGGCTTGATATCCACCATTCTCAGCCTTGACATCATGTAGGTCTTTCATCCTGTCGTTAGCGCTCTGGATGCTGGAGCGTACTTGCTCATGGATATCGTTCATTTTCTTCCGAAGTTCGGTGATGAAATCTTCGCCAGCCAAATTTTCACCTGGATTGCTGCCGGACTTCAACTCGCAGGGTAATCGCAGTTCATGACTAAAGACGATGCTAGCCGGAGTCTGTCCTGTTGGTTCATGGACGGATGATTGATAAGCTAATAGGAACATTGGTATATGTCAATCCCAGTCCCTTTGGTGGCCGGAGACAACCTTGGCGAGGTGTCTATTGATGGTTCTAATCATTCGTTCGACTATGCCATCTGACTGTGGATGTAGAGCAGTTGTTCTTGTTTTGCGAATGTTCAATAGCTCACAGATCGCTTGGAACAGAGACGACTTGTAGTTTCTACCTTGGTCGGAATGTAATTCCAACGGCATCCCAAATCGGCAGATCCACTGGTAACAAGTTCTTCTGCTACTATAGCGGCTTTTTAATTTGGCAAGGCATAAGCTTCAACCCACTTGCTAAATTAGTCCATGACCACTATGATGTATTTATGTCCTTTGTCGGATTCTGAAAATGAATCAGCCACGTCGATTGCGATTATTTCATATGGGCTTCCACAATTATATTGACGTATTGGAGCTCTCCCACGTCTTTGCGGCCCATTGCTTGCCGCGGAAACTACGCACTTCGAGCACCACTATTTTACGTCCTCCCGACAATTAACCCAGTAAAATCGCTCACTCAGCTTCTGAAATGTCCTCGTTACTCCTAAGTGTCCTATAGCAGTTCCATCATGAATCTCCTTCAGTACCTCCGGTACTCTTTTCCTGGGGATTATGATCAGCATTTTTTGCACCGTAGCCTCAGGACCTTCCAGGATACGTTTCAGTAGTCCATCTTCTATAACAATGGAGTCCCACTGCGCCCAGTGCGATTTTACGGTTTTCGAGTGTCGTGCAACTTCTTGCCAGGTTGGTTTGCGGTCTTCTTTCTTCCATTCCAGTATATGTTTCAATTCCGAATCAATTTCTCGGTCTTTCACAACTTCTTCAGTTAGCCAATGGTCGACTATCACTGTGGTCCGTAAGATTAGAACGGATTTCTCCTCCACACGGGTACAGTGTTTGCAGTCTTCTAAGCATGGTCGTCTTGATAATGCGTAGGCATTACAATGACTAATTCCGGCCCTATGCTCGATGACGAAATTATATTCCTGTAGCCGTTCGATCCAGTAGGCGCGGTGGCCGAGCGTGTTAAGGCACATCTCTTAGCATACTGTGACGTCACCCGAACCAAGGTTCGTCGGTTCGAATCCGCCTGCCGACAATGTGTGATTTGTCGTAAAATATAAAAATACAGTTTCATGTATTTATCACACTCGGGCGCTATAAGCTAGTCACTTATACGCCTTAAATAATCTGACTAAAAGAAACCGGCAGTACGGCAGTGTAAAAACTGCGGCTCGGTGTGCCCGGAAGCCAAAACCCAACTGGGGTTAGAGAGCTGAAGAAGAAGAAGAAGAAGAAGAAGAAGCCGTTCGATCCATCTTGCTACCTGCCCTTCCGGATTCTTGAGTTGTAGCAACCACTTCAACGCAGCATGATCAGTCCTCACCAGGAATTTCACTCCATACAGGTATTTGTAAAGTGTTCAACGGCTTTAACTACTGCCAATAATTCTCGCCTGGTGACGCAGTAGTTACGCTCCGGCTTCGACAGAGTTTTGCTGAAGTAGCCGATGACCTTCTCTTGTCCATCTTGAATTTGCAATAGAACGGTGCCGATTCCGACATTGCTGGCATCTCTATCCAATATGAAGTCCCCGTTGGGTAGAGGATAACTCAGGACTGGTGCTGTTGTTAGGGCTCGCTTGCGGATGTAGAAAGCGTCTTGGCAGTCTTCTTCCCACACAAATTTCCGTCCTTCCTCCGTGAGTCTTGTCAGTGGCTTGGCAATGTTGGCGAATCCAGAGACGTATCGTCGGTAGTACATGCAAAGACCAAGAAAGCTTCTTAATTGACGTTTATCAGTCGGTACTGGCCATTCTTTTACAGATCGGATCTTCTGATTGTCAACGGCTATTCCGTTTCCAGACACAATATGTCCCAGGTACTGCACTTCTTTGCGGAAGAGATGACATTTCTTTGGACAAAGCTTCAAACCAGAACTTCGTAGCCCCAGGAATACCTCCTCCAAATTCATCATGTGATCGTCGAATATTCTTCCGACCACAATAATATCGTCAAGGTACACCAAACAGGTTCAAATTTAGTATTCAAATTCGTTTCCAAGCTTCTGGAACTTTCTTCTAATTTGGCTTCCAAGCTAATTTAATATCCAAGCTTCTAGAATTTTCTTCTAATTTAGTTTCAAAACTTGTAGAATTTTCTTCAAATGTATTTTCCAATCTTGTTTCCAAGCTTCTAGAATTTTCTTCTAATTTAGCTTCCAAGCTTCTAGAGTTTTCCTGCAGTTCTTCCTTCAGATTTTAGAATTTTCCATAAGTTCTTTCAGATTTTTGTAATTTTCTCCGGTATTTCTGGAATTTTCTTCCAATTTGGCTTCCAAACTTCTAGAATTTTCTTCTAATTTGGCTTCCAAACTTCTGCACATAGAGTCCAAATTGCCCGAAATTTTGAATTCGTAAGTATCCGCAATTTCACCAGTTTCAATCAAAAATTGACGAAGTCGCTCTTGCAGTATATTTTTCTTGCCTGTAGTGTCCAGATCACGTTCTTCTAATTCTCTCTTGACATCAGTCACTTTTAAATTACTTACATTTACCATTTTTGAACCCATTTTTATTTATTTGCACTTAAACTTCACTATTAATTCACAAAATACAATCCTAACACCTGTCACCAATTGTAACGTTTATTACACTTTCGGGTTCGGTAAAGTGTTTTTTGCTGTTGCAAAAATTTAAGCTCAAACAATTACTAATTAATTATTAAAATTTATTACTTGGTCGATTGTGTTCACAATTGAACATAATGCATGGTAGTTATCTGCGACTGAATTACACTTGGGTATTATCAAATGTTCTGTTTTGATTTGGGGTATTAATACTCGTACAGTTCCTTGTTTTATGTCTACTTTAATTCTAATAATCTTTTCAAAATTTGGCTCTATGACATTTTCATTATAGTTTATATTATTTACGTTTGGATTATTTAATGATTCATGATACTATATTTTAATTTTAGTGTGTGAATAAATAAATCATTATGCGTGTCGATAAAAAGTTTTTTTTAAATGATCCGTGTTTTCAAGAAATACACTTGTTCACGGGAATTAAAAAGATGATATTTAAAATGTGATAATTTCTTATCTTTGTTATTAAATATTTTTGAAATAGGAATTCTTGAGCTGTGTAGTGTGTAGCTCAGTGAACGTGCCGTGAGCAATAGTAATTTAATACGGGTCATAGCGAATGGAATTCATCTAATATTTATATGCTGTCAGGTTTGATTCCAGTGTCAATGAGAATTTTAAGATTATGTTCAGGAGTAATGATAAGGGGAAGTTTAATTTGGAGGTTAAAAAGCTTTAATAGTTCAAATGTTGGTAAGGATCGAAATCCGAGACTGTTTCTCCGTAAAAACAGTTATCGGTTTTATCAGCAATGTTATCATCATCATTTACAAAATTTTGATCTGTGTTTTGCTCTTGTTCATAAAAATTATAAGTTGCTGACTTATTAGATGATTCTATGTCGTCACGATTAAATACTTCTTCTGTTGTGAAATTATATTTGTGATTTGTGTCTATTTCGAGTAGATATAGTCACTAGAGTAGGTTTAGAATAAAATGATGTATTCGTTTTGAAAATTGTCGGGTCAGCAACAAAATAAAATTTCTTTGCGTTTGTCGCAAATATAATCATAATAATAATATTTATTGCATCATATTGAAAAGATACAAAAGGTCAGCATTCAGCTAAGCTGTTTTTCAATACCACCAACATACAGTATACTTATATACAAAATAAAATATTAGTAATTAATTATTACATTATATTTCAGTATTATAATTAGTTTGTGTAGAGATCTAAGTACATATTTTTTATATTCCTCTTAACAGAGCTTAAATTCAAACATTTAAAATTATCAGGTACATTATTGTAAAGCTTTGCGGACATGTAACTGTAGGAATTTTTATATTTTTCTGTTTTGAAATTTTGGAAAGTGTAGATTTATCTTTTAGGTGTTTTGATTCACCAATAATTAATATATAATAAATATCAGTAAAACAAGGAAGTAATTAGCGCTTGCCGTGGATTTCCGGCAGCATGTCAAGGTATTCTTTCTTTAGAACAACTGTCTTAAAAAAATATATTTTATTTAATTTCAAAGAAATCGTCAAAATTTGGATTCTACAAGAGCTTGAGTCAGAATGAAGGAGAACATTATCCCTAAGTGACATGTGTGCCTTACAAATATATTAGTGTCCGCTTCATGTGTCCTGAAGTTGTAAACGAGATTGAGGATGACGACCAAAGTTGTTAGTGTTGATCAAAAAAGTTTTTTTTTTCTTGCTCGTTAGTCAATTTAATCACAAATGTAAATCAAATTATATTCGTTAATTTGTACGGGCTATCCTACCGACTGTATCACTTCACTTCCTCGAAACATCAATGCAGTTTTAAAAACTGGTTTATTTCATGTATTTCTACTTCTATGTCTAAATCTGAACTAATGTTATCATAACTACATGCCAGGGAACTCTACATATGAGTTATGTCATGTTCGGAGGAAATGTCTGTGCATATATAATGTATCCCAAAATGTTAGTTTCGAAGAAAAATGCCATTCTATATTATATAGCAGACTTAAATAAATTAGTTCCTGCGACGAACTGTAACACTGATTCAATAGTAAAATTAAATGAAGAAATAATTGCGTCAATTAATTTGTTTAAGATAAACATTTCGCACTTTTTAATATTTACATTAAATCAATATTATATCTAAAATGACAAACTACATATTTCGTTTGGTGTTACTTTTCCATAGTTAGTAAGAACGAAATTTTGCTCCTATTTGACACATTACTGCATGAAGTACATTTACTGCAATTGGAAAACAAATAACAAACTTTTTTATTAATGTAGTTTTTTTGTTTTGTTGATTTGTCTCCATCTTAAAATAAATAAAGAAAGTGAGGGCCCTAAGCTAAAGCTTGTGGAGCTTATACGTAAATCCTGCACTGCGTGGATAGGCTAGTTCAAACATGCCACAAAAAATCAAGAAAAATCAAGATTTCTTGATTCCAAATTAAAAAATAAATCATCCAGAATTAATAAATAAAATTAATACATATATCATCACACATTTTACCTATTACTGGGTGTGGCATTCTGCCGTAGCAGATCTTGGTAAGTAATACATTTATGCGCGAGAAGTGCGATTACTAGCCATCAAATCACAGTGTATCGAATCGGTGTGTGGATCTTAAGAACCCTGGTTCGATCCTCACAACCGACAAACAATTTTCACCAAAATTAAATCTACCCCTGTGGCTCCCCCTCCACTAACATCTTTGGGAGCCGTGATTTGACGACTGGTAACCGCACTTCACGTGAAGAAATATATCACTTACCGAAATCTGCTACGGGAGAGTGCCACAGCCAGTAATGGGTAAAAGGCGAGATGATATATTTATTTATTTATTTATCAAATCACAGCACCCGAAGGTGTTATTTATCCAAGGTTGTCGTTAAATTCCAAAAGAGTGCTACGGTGAATGTTTATGATATCGTCTGAAATAGATCACATATTTTGTCCGTGGAATAGTTATATATATTAATTATAACATTATTACGAGTATTATAATTTATATATATATACGAGCCCCGTCCCGTAACAGTTGGCCCACTTGCTTAAAATGCATTTATTATAATTTTAACAATCGAATTGCAAAGTATAATATCAAAAACTTATATTTTTTATATCATCTACATATATTTCCTCTTTTTAACTTAAATTAACTTAAGTTTTTTCTTTTTTAATTAAAAGTTTAACAAAAAACAATAACAAGAACTTAAATGTTAGTGTCATTTTTTAAGTTACCATTGGGTAACATCACCTTTATGTTTAATAATTGCCGTAATTCTTTGAGGCATTGTGTTTACTAAAGTCTGACAATCTATTGGCGTAAATTGATCCCAAATTTCTTGAAGTTTTTGCTTCAGTTCTGGTATAGATCTTGCAGGACTTGCACGTAACCTTTTTTTCATCTTATTCCACAATGTTTCAATAGGCGACAAGTCAGGGCTACTAGACACCCATTCTAAGAGTGGAATATTATTGTCTGAAAACCATTTCGAAGATTTTTTAGACGTATGACAGGCCGCACCGTCTTGTTGAAAGATAAAATCTTCTCCAGAATCCAAAGCGTCTTACATTGATGGTAGTAAAGATTCTTCTAAAATGTTTAAGTATTTTTCTGTATTGATAATTCCATCAATAAAATGTAATATTCCTACACCTTTTGCAGACATTGATCCCCACACCATAATAGATGCTGGAAACTTAACCTTTCTTTTCATACAATCTGGATGATACGCTTCGTTTTCCTGTCGAATTACTCTGCTTCTACTGTCACCAATAGAAACTTCAAACCGAGACTCATCACTCCAATGTACACAATTCCACTGTTCAGGAATCCAGTTTTTATGTTCTTTAGCCCACTTCAATCTGTTTTGCTTTTGTTTTATTGTCAATAACGGTTTTTCATTAGCCTAAAAAATTATATAGATTTTTTAAAATTTTTCACACAGACAACAATTTTTAAACACAACCTTGTATGTTTTGAATCCCAACTTTTGAGCTTCTCTGTGGCATGTAGATCTTGAAACTTGCTTTCCAATTGCTTCACCCCTCAATACGCTGAGTTTTCCGTAATTAACACGTCTATTTCGACGAATAACTTTTTTTAATGCTCTCTTATTAATATCTGTAATTTTACTTTTCTTCACATATTGGGGTTTTGAGGCAATGGATCCGCTTGTATTGTACAATCGCATAATATTTCTAACACTATATCGTGATAAACATAATAATATTCCAATTTCTGAATTTTATTTTCCAGTTTTAGATAAATTAATTATGATAGATCGAAGATTCTCATCTATCTTTTTACCTCTAGTTATTTCAATGTATAAAATTAATTTGAAGTCTTTTGAAAAACTAATGTCAATAAACAACAATTGTTTTGACGTATCTATGCATAGCCACTTCGATAGCTACCAAATTTCTAAACAAAGTGTAAGTAATTTGAAGACTTATAAACTATATAAAATGCAAAACTTTCATGTATAAAAACCAATTAAATTTTTTGTAATAAAAAATAATATTCCTTTAAATATTTATTTCCAATTCACTATAAAAAGTCTAAATATCAATATTAGGTTAAATAAATACAGTTAAATTACATAAATATAATTATTTTCTTATAATAACTACATAAATTAAAATTTCAGCAAGTGGGCCAAACTGATGTGGGATGGGGCTCGTATATATATATATATATATATATATATATATATATATATATATATATATATACATAAATTAAATTATTGTCTTATTAATTTAAATAAAAGATTGTACATATTTAGTTAAGCCGAAATGATAACTCTGGGTATTGAAAACTCAATAACAATAATAATTGCATTTCAATAAAATTTACACTATGGCTTTACAGTTTTGTTTAAAAAAACCTATTTAAGTATTATTATCCGCAAGTGAAACATTTTGCTAAAAAATAGCTTAAATCCAAGATGGAAACGTCGCCATTTAAATCAAACAAAGCATGAAATCCATTTATTATTATTGAGTTTTCAAAGTACAAATATATAGAATAATTAATGTTTTGATAAATAGATAATTAATTTAATTGTTCAAAAACATTTATACACTAAGTACTTTTTATATTTTTGCTGCCTTGAACGACTTTACGTATTGCACTAAAAATTTAAATGTAATATGAATTATATTTGTTGCTTTAAATAAAAGGAGATTAGATTTGAAAATATTTTAATAAATATTTGTTTGTAATGAAGATTATATAAAAATAAAATACATTAAAATCAAAAATGCTAATACATAAATTGTAGGATTCAGGATTTAAATCGAATGTTTTCGGTTTTACCCAGAAAGATTCTTATAATGTTTTTCATATTATAAAAAAATACATGTATTTGAAAGATCAAACCTCAAATACGGATATTAATGAAAAACCACATTTTACTAAACCATCTAATACAGTGGTTTCCAAACTGTGGGGCGCGCCCTCTTAAAGGGGCGCGAGATTGTTTCGAGGGGGGCGCGCTATATAAAAATATAATTGAGGCTTATGAACACATTCTCCATTTACATCATAGCACACACGTGTTTCTAACTCGCTTTCGCAGTAAAATTTCCCTAGTTTAGCAAACCAAGCCTTAGAAATTTTATTACGTTTCGTAACATCTTATTTGTGTGAAACAGGCTTTTCCGCTGTAGCTCTTTTAAAGACAAAATATCGAATTCGATTATTCGTTGAAAAAGTATTGCGAGTGGCGATATCTTCAATGACTCCCCGGTTCGAGAAACTGAAAAACAAGCGCCCATTCAGCACACTCAAAAATTATGATTATATTGTATTAAATGTGCCTAATTTAAATTAAATATAATTTCCAACCTTATTACAATTTTATGTTTATAAATGTTGTTACATTATTTTGTTCTATTATTATATTGTAATAAACATAATTTTAGGTTAAGAAAAAGATTTGTTATAACAGATATCTTATATAATAACAATATTTGTTTATAGTACTAATTTTTTTGTTTTCTATAAAATAAATTATTTACGATTTTTGAAGTTAGGCTGTTATAAAAAATAAAGGGGGCGCGACAATTTTTTACGGAAAAAAAGGGGCCGCTGAAAGAAAAAGTTTGGAAACCACTGATCTAATACGTAATCTTCTTATTTGTTAGTGCTACAGCCCGGGGCGAACCTTGGCTTCTTCCACAACCTGCTTCCATTCGGCGTTTTTACTTGTTTTGGGTCTTCATCTTTTGCACCAATTTTTCTTAGATCTTCTTCGACTTCTTGTATCTATTGTCTGCTGGTGCTGCCTCTTTGTACTCGCCTTTTTAAATAAATTACTAGTAAGACTCTACTCCAGTGCATCCCAAAATGGGCGATTTGGCCCCTTGGAGGTGTTTGAATTATACCATAGGAGACTAGGCATGACAATGGCGACAAGGAGGCGTTAGATATGACATTGGGTAACAAAGGAACCAAATATGAAAATATTATTATTATTATTTAATATCAGGGTTAAGAATTAATAACTAGAATTTTCATGACTTCATTTATGCAAATCAAATTGACTTTTAGAGAGGAATATTGTGATACCACCAGGATTTGAATCTATTAATTTCGGTCATATATTTTAAAAATGTAAGTCTGATTTTATTCCAATTCCTTTAACATATAATAAAATAGAGAGAATAATTAGAATAAAATTAAATATGAATTACATGATGACCGTAGCTCAATTGGTTTAGAGCATATGATCGGAGTTCAGAGACCCCCAGGTACAATTCCTAGCGATATCCCAATTTTTCTCTTTACAATTTTATTTCTTCAAATGTAAAACATATTTTGTAGTTTAAAAATTATTAATTAAATTTGATTTATGCATTTAGTAACTATTACTGTTTCTTGCAAAAATGCAATAAAATGCTATATGTAATCTTTTTTTAAATAAAATTTGTGACGAAATTTATTTTTGATCTTTTCAACACCATAAGTTCCTTTCTTCTCTTGCTACAAATATTAAGATATTAACACGTTGACTGCCACGGCAATTTTCAGAATTCCGGTCTAAAAGGCCAATTTCATTTAATCATTTTATATTATTCAAAACTCTAATTATATTACATAGTAATCATCAAAAAGCATAGAAAATGTATTTTTTTAAAAACAAAGGTCTTACGAATTATCTCGTAGTTGGCTTATTTATTAATAAAATTTCTGTTCATGTCGCCAGCATTGATTTTTTGTTCTCTTCCCAGAAGCCATCTATCCATATTAGCACTGATATGTTTCGAGTTTAATCGTAGCTGCGCGAAAATGGTAAGTAAACACAGTACGAGATAACTCGTAGTCGGCGTCCTAGCAAAGAACGCAATCTACGAGTTATCTCGTAGTTGGCAGTCAACGTGTTAATTAGGTTAGAAAAGATGTTAGAAATGTAAGTACCTGTGGTGTCGGGTTAAATTTGTCAGTAATTGTATCCTAAACGACGAATTGCACCTCAAACTGTAGTTAAGGATAAGTAGACAGTATTTTAAATCATTTTTTGACATACCTGTAGTTGGTTACAATATTAGTTTTATCTTCTTTTATTAGATTTATGTCAATATTCTTGATTAATTTTTATTTTAAATATTGTACACTAGGTTCCTAGATCAAACCAAAAGCATTTAACCTGGAAAAGAATCAAAATAGTTAGTATTTGTGATTAAAACATGTAAATCGTGTCAACTGTCAAACAACTGTTTGAATTACTCAGAATTCTGAACGAGGTATTCATTTACGGGAAGAAAACGGATGTACAGGTATAAAAAGTAAAGTGAATTGTTTTGTCATTTATCTATATCTGTTTGGTATAAAAGCCGGGCTCCGTGTTACGGAATAGCACTCTTTCACGAGTCTCGGATGTGTGCGGAGCTTTCTGAAAATTTTCAATTTGCTATCAGAATCCTCCTTTTTGTTTAATGGCCATCTGTTACGATTAAATCAATAAACGGTGAATGTGTTGAGAATATTACCCTCAACACAAAACATTTACTTATTCTTAAATTCCTGATATGTACTGGTCCACTTCGAATTATTAGCTGGTTGTTAAAATCTTTTGAATGAACCAGGAGCATGTGGCTTCTTTAAGGAGTTTATTTGCTGCTACTGACATTTACAGAAAACTCAATAGCTCATTCTTTAATCTTTTATGTGCGCGGAGCTCTCTGTATTACCAGCTTGCTGTCAGACATCTTCTGAATGACACGTAGTATGTACCTTCTTTAAAGAGTTAGCTTGCTGCTATTGACATTTACACAAATTTTAGTCGTTCGTTCTTTAATCTTTGATATATGCGGCTTCCCTCTGGATTACCAGATTGCTATTAGAGATATTTTGGATTAACCGTAGTTTATGCCTTCTTTAAGGTGAAACATTCGTTAACTAACAATTTGTTTTCTTTTACGTAGGGTTTCTTGTGGCGAAAATGTAAAACTGACCTATCACAAAAAATCTAGAAATTGTCTCTGTAAATTTATGCCATTGGCGTGTTTACAAATAATACAGACATGAAGATTTTTCCAGAAATATATTTGAAATAAAATTAAATATTTCTATATAAAATGACAATGCAAAATATATTTTTTTAGACGATGCAATTTTCTTACAACTCTATATTTGTGTATATTTTTTTTTAATAAAACTTAACCTCTCCTTATTACAGAATATGTATGACAGACATGCACTAGGTCAAATATAAACAAATTTATTACTAGTCGCCGAATTCGACATCTATTTGTCTTGGTATCATACGCCATCAAATTTTACTTTCAAAAACATCGTATTTTATTCACTGTATTTCATGTGACGATAAAAAAAGCTGTGAAATACGGCACTGGGTGATCATTTTGCACATTTTCAGAATGTATCTTATTATCATATCTAGGAATATGCTACGGGAAACATAATGCACATATTCACCTCAATAGAATCACAATTATACCTATATTGACTTGTATATAGTCTAAACCTCGGCAGCGAAATATGTCACCTTTAGTTACTGAATCACGGTTATTTTTTGTACTCAGATATATGTTATAAATAAAGCTAAGTTTTGAAAAATTGGTGTTGTAGATGAGGTATTGAGCAGCAACGTTAAAAGGATAACACCTTGGAGATATTATCGCTGGATGAAGGTATACGAGCCTCATTGGCACCAGCATACTGTAGAGCTTGAGATCTTTCCTATTCTACATAGTCTAATTTATCCTTTATTTTGGGGTTACTGAAAACACTTGCATCTAAAAAATGTGAATTAAAACAAAGTAGACTTCATTTATGGAATATCTGATCTGTTGTCGCTCCGTTCATATTTATTTTAACGTTTTTTTTTTAAAGTGTCGCAAATTTTTATATTATCACAATTATGTCTGCGGATATTAGTGCAGTAGTAGTGGAAACAGTGGGGGCTCTTCTTGCCAACAACACCTTTATCGACAAGCTAGTCGATAAAGTTCTGGCCCGCCTGGACAAAAAACTAGAAGAGCAGAAAGCCCACTACGAGGGCATCATCGCTGACCTGACGTCCACCAACCAACATCTGGTGGACCGCCTGGATCAGCAAGAGCAGCACTCCCGCCGCAACTGCATCTAGTGCGCGCTGTATTCAGTGAAAAACTGTCCCTCAGCGTTAGAGCCGCTGATATTGGCCGGTGCCACCGTACAGGTAGAAAACCAGCCATTACCACTAGACAGTCTGCCCCGTCCTATAATTGTGAAATTCATATCTTATAAAACCAGAGAATCTGTACTTGAGCTACGAAAAAATCTTAAAGGTCACAATTTAATTATTAAAGAGGACTTAACAAAAACCAGATTAGAACTT
Source organism: Pterostichus niger (assembly GCA_947425015.1). NCBI lineage: Eukaryota > Metazoa > Arthropoda > Insecta > Coleoptera > Carabidae > Pterostichus > Pterostichus niger. The sequence goes on along the minus strand of OX380336.1, from coordinate 24,139,087 downwards.
TATAAGAATGCAGCTAGCAAATATGGATTTAAAAATGTATGGTCTAAAGACGGTTTTATTTTTGCTAAAGTTCTCGGGTCCATAAAACGAGTGATGTGTAAATTAACTTTCTGGTTCATATTTTGTATGTTGTTTCATTTGAAGCGTCGACTAATGCTGGCGTTTCCATTGCATAGTTACTTTTTGCATCATATAAGTCTTAAATAGATCAATTTAACTTAATTTTTTATTTCTCTCAGCTGATTTCTCCTAAAATGTTATTAAATTAACAAGTCACAACACCGAATTGTTTTAATTAGTAGTTTCGACTTGTCACAATAAATTCAAACATACAAAGGTCTCTACACTGTAAACTTAAACAATTATTTTATATTCTTTTTGACTTATATTCTTTATTATTTACTTAATTGCTCATTTTTTACTTATACTTAGCTCATTATTATGCAGATATATTACCAAAACGTTAGAGGTCTAAATACTAAGCTTGAACATTTTTATAACAATAATTATAGTAGTTCACCACAATTTAATATCATATGTTTAACTGAAACTTGGCTTAATAACAGTGTACACTCTGCAGAATTGTTTACGCCAAACTTTAATGTGTATAGGAAAGATAGAGAGGGCACTACTTGCGGCAAAAAACGGGGCGGTGGTGTGTTATGTGCTGTAAATATTAAATTTAAATCTGCAATGGTAAATATTTATCCTCATACTAACTCTCTGTCTGATATTTTATGTGTTAAAGTATTTCTCTCTCCGATTACCTTTATATTTGTACTAGTTATTTACTGTCCTCCACCTATTTCTATTAAGCAACATAACTATATATTTGAATGCCTAGAAAATATCTTACCACTTTTTAATAACAATTTCATTATTGTCGGTGACTTGAACATTACTAAACTTATAGATTTTGTATTTAATGATTACCATGATAACATCATATTAAATTTTGATAATTTTGTCTCGTTTCTGAATGCACGTCAAGTTAACTCAATTTCGAATAGTTATGGTAGACTACTTGATGTAGTCATTTCTAATACGTCATGTATTGTCACTCAGCACCTTGATCCTTTTGTTGATGAAGATCCCCATCATCCAACACTTTTAATAACTTCTTCTATCTCTTCACCTGATAAAATTTCTCGTTCTATTGTGAATTATAATACAATTTCATATAACTTCCGTTCTGCAAATTTTGAATTATTCTATTATTTATTGTCTGAAGTTAATTGGGATGTTTTTACTTTTTATAACGATTTGGATGCAGCTTTTACTGCTTTTTACGATATTTTATTTAGCATTATGCATAAGTGTATTCCTCGTATTAAAAGAAAAACATCTTCTTTCCCACCTTGATTCAGGTGTAAAATAATTCAGAACATAAAACTAAAAGATAGGTTTCATAAATTATACAAACTACATGGTCTAGAACGTGATTTGAACGAGTTTAAATATTTGCGTGCCTTAGTTAAGAGAGACATTAGAACTGAATATGCAAGGTACTTGAATGACATTGAATACTCGATCACCACTGACCCTACGAAACTTTGGTCTTTCATAAATAGCAAAAAGCGTGCTTCCAGGATTCCGGGTCGTATGCACTTATATGAGCAGACTTTTGAAAACACTGAGGATATCGTTCAAGGATTCGCTGACTTTTCGTTAGTGTATACACGAACAGTGATGATTCCTTTGTTCCTGATTCTGATTTCTCAAATCATAATTTTGATATTGTGTCTGTTTCAAGTGTTTCGGAAGACGATATTAATCAGGCTATAAAAAAACTGAAAGCTTCACGTAACCCGGGCCCTGACAATTTACCTTCGTATATCCTTAAAGGATGTTCTCACATTTTGGTTAAACCTCTTCATATCTTGTTTAATCTTTCTCTTAACAAAAATTGCTTTCCTTCTACTCTCAAATCCTCTTTTATTTGTCCTATCTTTAAATCCGGTGACAACACTAATATTTCTAACTATCGCCCTATTGCTATCTTGTCTAACATCTCTAAAATTTTTGAATCTATACTTTACAAATACATATATAGCTCACAGGGCCGTCTTTACCCGGGAGTTCAAGAGGTGCGGGTGCACCCGGGCGCAGGGTACTAGGGGGCGCACACAAGCCCAGCGCTATAAATTTCGATATTTCATTGAACCCTAAGTCATTCAATAACAATGTTATTGCACCGTTTCGTACACTTTGTTAAGTCAAATGCATGCACAAAATAAAAATAAAGGCACCAATAATAAATTATTTTATTAAGCACACGTCATACCGCTTTCGGCACTTGTTATACCGCTCACAATGTACAAGTTAAAATAGCTCTTATTGCTACACACCTAACAATTACCGAAACTGCTCGTCCACATCCCCGAAAAAGACATTTTAATTACGAGGCTACAGATGAACCCAATTTAGACCCAATGAAAAAATTTAAAATAAATTTTTATTTTATTTACTTGACACGCCTATCTCGAAATTAAAATGAGAGATTCAAGTTGCTAATGGATCAGAATAATAATAATAATCTATTAAATAAAGAAAAGGTTTCAGAATCCAATGTATTTATAAAATATTTGTGCTTTATACGCAAACTTTCTTGTTTCTAACGGTTGTGAAGTCTCTCCAATATAACATTTTCCACAAGACCCACATGGAATATTGTATACAACATTTTTATATTTAGATTTTTCAATTTTGTCCTTAGTTTGTGTATAAAGCGAATTAATATTAGTGAAGTTAGTAGTTATAATTTTAATATTGCAATTACCAATAGTTTTTCTAATTCCGGATATTAATTTGTTTTCAAAAGGAATAATAGCTACAACATGAAAATTATTATTATCATTATATCTGTCTTATATATGTTTTTTTTTATAAAAGATGGAGGGTAACCATTACGAATTAAGATGTTATTAATAAATTGTAAATTTGAATTGTGATAACATGGTTCAGATAGCTTAAAACAACGGTCAACTAAAGCAATTACAACACTCTTTTTGTATCGTATATCAATATAAGAATGAAAATTGAGATATCTACCAGATGCAGTATTTTTTCTAAATCAATTCGTATAAATTTTATTATTCGATTTAAATAAAGTGACATCCAGAAAATTAATAGAATTATTAAATTCATGCTCAATTGTAAAATTCAAACCTAGAGACTGGACATATTTTTTTTTCTGAAACCAAAATTATTGATGTTATGGAAAATAAAAAGCATAGACTTATTTTAGAAACGTTACATATTATAAATTTACACCATACCTCGATTAATTATCAAACTGATGCGTATCATAAATTAAAATATGCTCAAATTTTTGTAGGGAATTTAACAATTTAATTTTATATATTTTATTTTAATTATTTATAAATTTTTTGTTTTTTCTATTTTTATTTATCATATGTATCTTTTTTCTTGTTTGTTATTATTATTGACATTTTACAAATATTGTTTTATATTTTTTAAAGGTTTGATATTTTGATTAATTGGCTAGTTTTATATTATACTTATTGTATTTATATTTTAAGGTGCTGATGATGAGCTAATATTTTTGCTCGAAACGTCCACAAATAAATATTTTATAAAAATATTGGATTCTGAAGCCTTTTCTTTATTTAATATATTATATAATTGAATCCTTTTTTAAATATATACTATAAATAATAATAATCAAAATAAATTGGTACCTATTAAATAATAATATTACTGATGTATTTTTTCCGGGCTTTTAAATTGAAAAATAAATGTGTTGAATTTTAATTTGTATAATTTATTGTTTTATTTGTATAATTAAAGAATTTTGAGAAATAAATAAATGAAACATTGAAAATTACATTGCGTTTTTTTTGGTTGACAATAGCTGGGGCGCAGGCTGACCACCCGGCACCCCGGCGCAGAATATGCTTAAGACGGCCCTGATAGCTCAGTTCATAACCATATTTCCATTCATCAACATGGCTTCATTAAAGGTAAATCTACCACAACTAATCTTATGAACTTTACCGAATTCACTCTTAATTCATTATATGATAATAATCAAGTCGATGTTGTATATACTGATTTTTCGAAAGCATTCGATACTGTAGATCATGCAGTGCTCTTAAATAAACTGAATAAAAACTTTAATTTTTCTTCTAATCTTCTTCAGTTTCTCTCTTCCTATTTAATCAACCGTGAAATGCGAGTTCATTACAAGAATTATAAATCGCATCCGTATTTTGCCACATCTGGAGTTCCTCAAGGATCTAATCTTGGACCTTTACTATTTAATCTTTTTATTAATGATATTGTTGAATCTGTTCAGAACTCTGATATACTGTTATACGCTGATGATCTAAAAATTTTCAGAGTAATTAACTCAGTTCATGATTGCACTCTTCTTCAAAGACACGTTGAAAATATTCTAGCTTGGTCACAGACTTCCAAATTATTTTTTAACTTTAGTAAATGTAAAATAATGAGCTACTTGGTCAAAAAATTTGTCTACGCTTATCCATATCACATGGAGACTATTTCACTAGAACGAGTTACACGGTATAAAGATCTTGGTATTTTATTTGACGTCAAACTAACTTTCAATGATCATATTGGTGCAATTGTTAAAGCTTCATATAGAAATCTAGGATTTGTAATTCGCAATTCACAATCTTTTTATAAAATTGCGACTCTAAAGAGTTTGTATTACTCATTTGTTCGTTGTAAACTGTAGTACTGTATTATATATAACTTTCTGTAATTTTTCTGTAATACTTATATCAGTTTCTAAAATTACTTTATGTTATTTGATCTACACTTATTTATTGATGTTTGATTTTGTTAATTTTTTGTTATTATTACTATGTTCACTTTACATTATTTTTGCCATCCGCATGTATATTTATATTGTTTTGTGTAATCGTCCTGTAATTGGGATCTTGGGTCCTGTTGGATTGATTGTTAATAAATAAATAAATAAATAAATAAATAAATATTCATTCATGAGCATCATTCTATACTTCTCATGTATATTTTAGTAGTATTTTGTCGGTTCAACCATACTAGTTCTGCGTCCATTTCAAAACTATTGAATAAAAATATTAATGTCAATTAATAAATACTTAAAACGCAGGAAGGAGAAGAAGTAAATGGATAGATGATTTAAATAAAGAACGGGATATGCAAGGCTAAAGAGCGAGGCACAGGACCATGAAGGTTGGAGGAGGGACGCATGAGGATCTGCAAAAGTAGAATATGTTTGTTGATAATGTCATAAATGAAAAATATGCAGTTGCAAAAATATATTAATCCTCTATTGTAAATAGAGCTTTAGTGTCTACAATATTTGAAGATGACAGGAACATCAATTCTTTAGTATAGCACTTCAAAGCGTGTCAGGGTATAAGTATTTTAATGAAAATATTAATGTGCTTTCTTTTTTTAAATTTAGTAGTGTTAATTTAATTCATAACAATAGGTTCTGATTGATGCGTGATAAGTTACTTAAATAAATGTATATTCCAGAATAAATTATAAATTACATATACATTTAAGTTAATTTGCTTCTCATTAGAATTTTTCAGCATCCTGACATTAGCAAGAATGAACAAGTGATGTTTGCTCGTGCAGTGACCTATGACCCTTGAACTTGGAGGCGCGCGTGCGCTTCGCTGGTCGCTGGTCGTATTTATGGTTGTAATTAGCAGCCTAATCATGTTATTAATTACAGCAATTCGCGAGTGTCAGGTGCACAAAGAGCGTGTGTATAGATTTCTGCACGCAACTATCTGATGACTGAACAGATGAAGACATGATTTTTGTTTGTAACTGTTCTTCAGGCCTGTAGGAACGCAATTTTCCTTATAGAAGGGAGGGGTGGCAAATTAAAATGTGCAATTCTGTCAAAGGTGGAGGGGAGGGTTGAATTATGAACAATATTTTTTTCACATATGGAAGATGTCTTCAAAACTCATAATTAATAAATAAAACAGTTTTTTTGTTTCAAATTTATTTTGAAGTTTCAGTATTTTACACTTGTACCTTCGTCAGGTAACAAAGGTACTCGTTGAGTATATCGAAACGTCGTTATAAATAAATTAAACAGAACTGAAACGAAAAAAACTATTTTTTTTTCACTTTGCTCTAAACCATTTAAATAAATATTAAACAAACTATATATATATATATACATATATATATCATGAAATTTTCTAAAAATTTAATTTTTTTATGAGAGACTTAAGCCTTTTTTTCTCTTTTCAACTATGTATTACTTATAAATGTATATGAAAAAAATCGAGATAAATAAGATAATTGAGAAATGTCTGAATGTATTTTTATTCAACTATTCTAGGTGGCTATGCGAAATTAAACAAAATGTAACAAGGTAAAATTAATGACAACAATGCAGATATTTATTTGTTACTTGTTTCACGTGTTTTTTCATTCATTTTACCTTGTTACATTTTATTTAATTTCGCATAGCCACCTAGAATAGTTCAATAAAAATAATTTCTGACATTTCTCAATTATCTTATTTATCTCGATTTTTTTCATATACATTTATGACAAGTAATACATCGTTGAAAAGAGAAACAAACGGCGGTTTTTATTTTAATAAAATAATTCTAGCTTCCCATTTAAAAAATACAAGTTGATAGTCGTATCATGTAAACCTGACTTTATAAAAAATTTCTATGTGTGTCATAAAATAGTATATTTAATATATTCTATTTCTTATAATAAAAAAGTTAAGGGGGGTTCGTCTTACCAGAATTACCCTGTATATATATATATACAGGGTGTTTCAGACCACCCGTACCCCCCGTATATTTCGCGAAAAACAAAACTGATTGAGAAACAAAAAATACGTCCAAAATATTTTTAAATGTTCTATTAAATGACACCAAATGAGAGTTCCACCCAGGGGGTAAGGGGGGGTCACTTCAAAATTTTAAATGGGAACCCTCAGTTTTTATTGCAGATTCGGATTCAGTGATGCAAAAAATTAAGCTTTTATTCAACAATTTTTTTCGATCCGCGAAAGATGGCGCAACAATCGCAAAAAACAGTTTTGTCCTATTTCTGAGGATTTTCAAGGTCAGATTTGAAAAATAAATTAAAGACGTGTTAACCTTTTGAAAATTGTAAATTTAGGGTTAATCATATTGATGCCCCCGCCCTCTACCATTAAACGGAGGTGAAAGAAATAATCAATTTCGGATTTACGAAAATAATGTAGATAATTAATCAATTTGTGGTGATTAAGTTTAATAATTTATGGAATAATGTAAATTTTATTTAAATTTTTTTTGGATAAAAGCTTGATTTTGTACGTCACTGAATCCGAATCTGCAATAAAAACTAGGGGTTCCCATTTAAAATTTCGAAGTGACCCCCCTTCAACCCCTGGGGTGTTATTCAATAGAACTTTTAAAAATATTTTTTTGTTTCTCAATCCGTTTTGTTGTTCGCGAGATATTCGGGTGGTCTGAAACACTCTGTATATATATATATATATATATACAGGGTGAGTCTGGGAAGACGCCCCCCCCCCTTTAACTTTTTTATTATGAGTAATAGAAATAAATGGTTCATATGAAAGTTTTATTATTTTAAATATACTATTTGATGGCAGATGTAGATATTTTTTATAAAGTCAGGTTTACAAGATACGACTATCAACTTATATTTTTTAAATAGCAACCTATAATTATTTTACTAAAATAAAAACCGCCATTTTTTTCTCTTTTCAACGGTGTATTAGTTTTTATTAATGTATCTGAAAAAATTCGAGAAAAATAAGAAAATTGAGAAATACTAGAAATAATTTTTATACAAATATTATAGGTGGCTATGTGAAAATAAACAAAATGTAACAGTGTTATACAACTTAACAAACTAAAGCAACAAATTCAGTAACAAAAACAACTTAAAACAAATGTTCAAAATTACGACCATGTTCTGTAATACAAAAATTTAAGCGTTGAACGTGATGTGTTCGAACATCTGCCAGCATGTTTCGCGAAATATTTTGGAAAGCATTTCGAATACGCTCTTTCATGTCTTCTGCATCTGTAGGTATCTTCTGGTAGACAAGATCCTTGACGTATCCCCAAAGAAAAAAGTCCATAGGCGTAAGGTCAGGAGATCTTGCTGGCCATGAAATATGTCCACCTCGTCCTATCCATTGTCCCCTCCAGTGATTATTTAAATAATTCCGAACATTACCGGCATAATGTGGTGGCGCTCCGTCATGTTGGAATATCAAATTTTGGCGGACATTTAATGGAATATCTTCCAATAATTCCGGGAGGATCATTATTAAAAAATTTAAATAACCGTCTCCATTCAATGGACCTTCAAAAAAATGTGGACCAACAACAAAATCTCCTATTATGCCACCCCAAACATTCAAGGACCATACCCTCTGGCTGTCGACGTTCCGCATCCAGTGAGGATTTTCAGTTGCATAATAATGCATATTATGCCTATTTACGCAACCATTACTTTTAAAAGTAGCCTCATCCGTAAATAAAATATTAGATAATAGCAGCGGATTTCGTCTAATATTAACCATCGCCCAATTGCAAAATCGAATTCTATTATTAAAATCTTCACCGTGCAATTCTTGTGTAAGGTTAATATGGTAAGGATGAAATTTATGTTTTCTTAAAATTCTAGACGCAGAACTTTGGCTAATGTCAATTAAATTTGATAAATTCCTCGTACTGACATGAGGATTTTCGTAAACAGAAGCCAAAACCATAATTTCGGTTTCTTCATTTACTATAATATTAGATGTATTTCGTTTTGGTTTTTCTACTGAACCTGTTTCTCGAAATCGGGTAAAAATCCTCCTCAGTGATCTTAAACTCGGTTGCCGACGTCTAGGAAACCGCTCCCGGTAAATTCTTTTTGCCCTTCTCATGATTCCAGTCGATTCACCAATTATTAGAATCATATCTATTAAAATTTAAAAAATCTACCCCTGTGGCTCCTCCACCACTAATATCTTTGGAGGCCGTGATTTGACGGCTGGTAACCGCACTTCACGCGAAAAAAAAAATATCACTTACCGAAATCTGCTTAGGCAGAGTGCCATACCCAGTGATGGGTAAAAGGCGTGATGATATATTTATTTATTTATTTTATATCTATTAATTCTTCTTTCGTAAACATTTGAAAACGTTTTTTTTATTGTTTGCAAAATAAGTTAAATAAAGTAACCAGCAAATGTATACTTTTTTGACATTAATTTAACACTGTTACATTTTGTTTATTTTCACATAGCCACCTATAATATTTGTATAAAAATTATTTCTAGTATTTCTCAATTTTCTTATTTTTCTCGAATTTTTTCAGATACATTAATAAAAACTAATACACCGTTGAAAAGAGAAAAAAATGGCGGTTTTTATTTTAGTAAAATAATTATAGGTTGCTATTTAAAAAATAAAAGTTGATAGTCGTATCTTGTAAACCTGACTTTATAAAAAATATCTACATCTGCCATCAAATAGTATATTTAAAATAATAAAACTTTCATATGAACCATTTTTGTCTATTACTCATAATAAAAAAGTTAAAGGCGGGGGCGTCTTCCCAGACTCACCCTGTATATATATATATATATATATATATATACCAGCCTTCGAATCACGGCCCCCAAAGATATTAGTGGAAACCACAGGGGTAGATTTAAATTGGTGAAACCACCTAAATATATATATTTATATATTATCTTGCTCCAAGGCGTCAAATTTGTAGATACTGCTAACTTGTATAGGAAAATGAAATACTCGTATATTTAAGTAACATGCCTTGAAGATTGCTTAATGTAGTTCTTTTGACAAGTGGCTATATCATATTGATCTTAATTAATTTTGTAGATATACGAAGACTATCGTAGTGTTTATTGACTCTATTAGACATTGTAAATTTAGGTTTCAAACATACAATATAATATACGTATTGGCACACAAACAAAACACAAACACGTATATAATTTTATGAAGTCATGTGTATTATGTTCTTTTTACTATGAAATAATAAACGTATGATATTCCATATGCCGTACTGTAACTTAAATATAATTACATAGGTATATTTATACATATATTTTTAATTATTATTATTTCTACATTATATATTTTTTAATATGACTGTCCTATTTTTATCCGTTTTTCAAATATATCTTTAAAATAAAATTATTCAAGGAGCCCATTATTATATTTATTAAGTGGCTGTTCAGACAAATTTGAAACATAAATTAGCTAGTACTTAAAATAACCGTTAAATTTGGAATCGATAGGTATCATCAAACAAAATCTAAAATTCATGTAGTTCTGTGACCAGGTAACTGTACTGAGTGCACGTGCACGGACTCGAATATCCGTGTTAAACATGCTGTACGCTTTATATTTGTCTACATCCGGGTTTACAAATAATATTCTGAGCCGTATTACGGAAGATTCAGGCCTACTCGAAGTAGAATCTTTCCAGAGAATACCTAACAGCATGTTGAAACACGTTCAAGTACACCATTAAATAAACCATAAGGTCAAACTTAATGTCCTTAATAAATTTAATACTGCTCTGTACGTGTGCATTTAACGCTTGCATAGTTTTCATTAAATTACATCTAATTTTTTAATATCTTATTCCTTATGTAAATAAACTTATAAATGTAGGTATTGCTAAAGAGCTAATAACTAAAGTAAATAATAAAATAAATTGTATTTTTTCTATTAGTTTATAATACCAATAGAGTAGGTAATAAATAAATTTACAAGAAACTGTTGAAATTTGAAACGAACAGCATCACAAGCTGAATGTTTATGTTTCTTTAAGATTTATTTGACAAATTATTTGTTTCGTGAGTTCTGATATTCGTAAGCAAATAAATTAATACAGTAAATAAATCTACCCGACAGGCAAACTCAATTAGACAGAAACATAAACAAATGTCAAGTAATGCGGTTTACTGCTAGAATACATTTGTTTATTTTATTTCTTTTTTCTCAAATTTAGTTGCAATCATATTATAGCTATAATTATTATAATTTATTATACATTTTTAATTTTTATTAAAATGGGAATAATTAGGTTCCTAGTCCCATTTTTACTATACTACGAATTACCATCTGAAAATAAGAAAATGGCCTCCGCTTGTATGTCACTGGACTAAAATGTAAAATATTGTCTGGAAATATAAAAATAATACATGAAAATAAATTACTTTTATAAAAATTTGATAATAAGCTCTAAATATATGTAATCAATAGTTTTTGCTTTTTAATTAATTTTGTTTTTGGGGCGTGATATTGAATTTAAAATACAGGCAACTTATTTATTTTGTATTTATTTAAATGGTTCTAGGCGACCTGTGCAATTATATTACCTGAGCCACTACGACTCTTATTGGAATAAAAGTGTTTGAAAAATTAATATTTTAAAACGTTATATTTTGTATAGTAATTATTTAATACAAATGTTGTTTCACTATTGTTATTTAACTGACAATAGCTATTTTAGCATGAAAATTCAATAATTATAACATAAAATTAGAAAATTTAAAAAAGGTGGTCAGACTTCATTTTTACAAGAAATAAATTAAAGCTGACATTTGATAAAATGTAATAGCATATCTGATCATCCCACAGTCTTACTTAAAATCAGTTTATCTATATCGTTGTGTCTCTGTTTACATTTGTGCGACGGAAAAATGTATTAGCAGTTTGTGCATTTCAAACACCAGCCTAGCCTCTTGCACACGAATGGCAACTCGACCGACTTGTGAATTCGCTGGTCAACAGGAAAACCAAATATACATTTTGCATACGTGCATTTTTGCCAGTATCGTATTAAAATCAAAATAGACAAGATATACACAGATGATGTTAAAAAAGTGCCAATTATTTTTGCATTGAATAAAAGAACTTAACAAACTAAAGCAACAAATTCAGTAACAAAAACAACTTAAAACAAATGTTAAGTTGTATAACACTGTTACATTTTGTTTATTTTCACATAGCCACCTATAATATTTGTATAAAAATTATTTCTAGTATTTCTCTATTTTCTTATTTTTCTCGAATTTTTTCAGATACATTAATAAAAACTAATACACCGTTGAAAAGAGAAAAAAATGGCGGTTTTTATTTTAGTAAAATAATTATAGGTTGCTATTTAAAAAATAAAAGTTGATAGTCGTATCTTGTAAACCTGACTTTATAAAAAATATCTACATCTGCCATCAAATAGTATATTTAAAATAATAAAACTTTCATATGAACCATTTTTGTCTATTACTCATAATAAAAAAGTTAAAGGCGGGGGCGTCTTCCCAGACTCACCCTGTATATATATATATATATATATATATATAAATAAATATATTGCGTGTGGCAATTTGTCGTACCAGATCTCGGTAATTGATTTAATTATGAGCGTGAAATGCCGCTGCTGGCCGTCAAAAATGATAGTGAAGCAAGAGCCGCAGAGGAAATTTTAATCTGGTGAAAATTAGATTCGCCCACTTCTAATTAGATGTGTAAAATATACATTAAAATCAAAATTAAGTTTGAATAAATATCCAATTAAAAGATTTCCAATTTGTGAAATTCTTAACTGTAATAAATATCGCTTTTATGATTTAGATATAAAATAAGAAAAAATAATAAGGTTATATTATTACAGGATTAATTAAATCTTTCCTATTCTGTTACTAGAAATACTCGTAAAATTTAATATAACTGTTCTTCAATAACTTAATAACTTTCATAAAAATTTATTAATATTTTAATCAAGAGTGAAACTAATACAACAGATATACTCGTATTTCTATATGCATTAAATTGCTTTACTTAACATAGTCATGTTTTCTATTCATATTACCCTGTGGACATAAAATTGTTGTAGGGGAGACCGGTGTCAATTGTTACAAAATTTAAATTTTTATTTTTCACGAGTTAATGTTACGTTTCGAAATTTTGAAATTACCTGCATGAGAACTTGTCCACCTTAGTCAATAATATTTTGAATTTAAAACTTTTGTAAATATTACACATATAAAAATATAAGGATTTTTAGGCAGACACTACAAATGTTACAATTGCCACCTAACTGGTGTTAATAGTAACAGGGCCAGTGTTGATTGTAACAAATTTTAATAGTGATGAAATAAAATAAGATAACAGATAAAAGAAGAAATTATTGAATAAAAAACATTTCTTTATTATTAATTACAAAATTGAGAACAAACTAAAAAGAAACAAAACATATATTCTGCTGGTAATGTCTTTAATCGTTGTCGGAATAGCAGTTTAGGCAAATATAATATGGATCTTTGATCGTACATTTTAAATGTGCCCATTGTTTACATTCTCGACACTGCAACCAATCTTCTGTGCTCGAAGAATATGAACCACTACATACCAAACAGTGAGTTTACTCATCGGAGTCATCTGAAGAGTCATCTGCGACTGTTACTTTCGGGACTGTTTTCTTTTCTTTGCTCATGATCTTTTTTGTTTTCGATAGTAGCTGTTTTTCCTTGAAATTTGTATCATGATCAAGATTATGCTTAATTGGAATTTTCTTTAAATTTTGTTCTAGAATTAAGAGTTTCTCTGGCGTATCCGTCAGCATTGCAGTTTTTCGTTTTATTCCTCTTCCTTTTTTGGGTTTAGTGAAATCGGCTTTAAGTAATGGCTTCAGATTCTCAGGCGTAATTAATTTTGCAGAACTATTACAGATCAAAAGTAATTGTGGCGAAGGAGTAGTGTATCTAGCAGTCGATGGTCCTGGTTGTCTTTCTAGACTGATTGTTGATGGCTCTGGTTGACTCTCATTTTTAATTCGAGGCATATAATTTTCAGACGTTGAATCCTTCTTATCTAACGGTCTGTCGGTTACAACAGCTGGAGCAAAATCACAATCACTAAAAATTTCTCGGTTAAAGGGCCATATCCCAGTGCAAGAGAAACCAGCAAGAATATTACTTCATAAATTTCATTAAACTAGAGAAAAGATTATTTGTTAGAAAAGCACATGTAACACGTTACAATCGACACCTTGACATGTGTTACAATTGACACCGCTTAACCTATACATATATTATTTGTTTTTTTTGTATTTATTAATTAATGACTGGAAATGATATCAATGAAAAATAAAAGTAAATATAACTCATAAACTGATATTTACCTTGAAATATTTCAGAGCAGAGAACTTATAGGGATTAATAAACAATGTATGTTACTATCTGCATTTACTTTTCTGTAGATTGACAGACATTCACGAATAATAGGCGCTGTATGTACGCGCATGTAGTCACACTGAACACCAAAGAGGTAGAACTCTTTCTGCTTCACTCTGCAAGCGCGTTTTAATTTATTTCGAAAAGATGACTCTGTTATTCACTTTTGTTACATTTGACACCTGTTAGAATTGACACCGGTCTCCCCTACCTATAATAAATTATATTTTGATTATATTTAAACTCATAAAATTACCAATTAATGAACTAAAAGTGTGCTGATTTATGTCCAAATTATATTTTCACTATTTTCTCGACAATCGTTTTATTCTTTATAAAAGGGGTAAGTAGAATGCTTTTCTGTCAATTTTACATATATTTTTTTCGACAAATTAAGCGTTTGCTAGTTAAATTCCAAAAAATGACGGCAATTTTTCCAATATGGTGCGTGTCAATAAGGTAATACGAATTTATGTACCAAAATGTAGCTCTATTTGAATTAGTTCAAATTTAGGCTAATAAAAATCTAATTTGACTGGACATGTGTTATTTTAATTTTTTATTGGTGCAGATATTCTTGTGCGATAATGTATTTATCCTTTGTAGAAGTTAGCATTGTTTTTATTATATCTTTTCCTTTAAAAACTTATTGAATGAAAAGAAATATTTATATTTATATATATATATATATATATATATATATATATATATATATATATATATATATATATATATATATATATATATATATATATATATATATATATATATATATATATATATATATATGGGGTAGATGGCTCAATGGTATCGAGTCGGCCTGTGGATCTTGAGAACCCTGGTTCTATCCCCACAGCCGACAAACAATTTTCACCAATTTAAAAATGTACCCCTGTGGCTCCCTCTCTACTAATATCTTTGAGGGCCGTGATTTGACGGCCGGTAACCGCACTTCACGCGACAAAATATATCACTTACCGAGATCTGCTTAGGCAGAGTGCCACACCCAGTAATGGGTAAAAGGCGTGATGATATATTTATATATATATTTATATATATATATATATATATATATATATATATATATATATATATATATATATTTATTATAAATATGTATAAATATGTATTTGAATTTATACTTTTTAATTAATAATACTTAATAATCATCATCATCATTGGTCAACGACCATGGTACGAATACCACTGATGGTGATTGTAGAGAGAAAATCTTGTAGCTTTTGAGATTGTCAATCTTATACTAAGTGGCAGGGATGTGCGTGTAGTCTACTGCAAGTAATCTACGCAATTCTCTACGTGTAAACAATCATGTAGTCTACGTCTTAATTTTTCATGTATACAATGTAGACTATGTAGACAATGAAAACACTTGTGTTCACTTAAGTCATATTAAAATTTTATCCCTAGAACTACGGAATTTTAAATGTTGGTAGAGATTTTTATTTTCATTCTAGGGATTACATGAAAAAAAATGAGATGTGCAGGGCAAAACGTTCAAAATTTGTAAACTGGTTACTGTTAAAAATAGCGCCAAAGAAAACTCCGTCTGGTGAGATGGCGCGTTGATCGATTTTGAAAATATGAC
The DNA here is from genome assembly GCA_947425015.1 of Pterostichus niger. Taxonomy (NCBI): domain Eukaryota; kingdom Metazoa; phylum Arthropoda; class Insecta; order Coleoptera; family Carabidae; genus Pterostichus; species Pterostichus niger. Next base: position 24,123,230 of record OX380336.1, on the reverse strand, counting down.
AGTTCGCCCAAGACCCACCCATACAGACATTCGTCTAGTAATGTACGAGCACTTGCTTTATTAGTTTTATTATATAAAGACTGATAATGACCCGAGCTCACGAATACGAATACATGTAATAGTTACAAAGGAATAAATTTAGGTTATGTTGAATTTTACAACTGTCAGATGCATTATCTACATTGTTTACATTGTCTACGTCGCTAGAATTGTCGACGTATTGTCTACGTGTAGATGTAGACAATTAAAGATTACACGTAGATGCACATCTCTGCTAAGTGGTAGAAAATAAAAACTATCGATGATGTGATAAACTGGTGCAATTTACGTATTGTGCACATATTTTGTAAGAATTTTGTATTTTAGATTTTTGTCACATTAAAAAATTTTATATGCTACTAACTTAATATAATTTTAGTACTTTAATGAACAGTTGTCAGAGATGTGCATCTACGTGTAATCTTTAATTGTCTACATCTACACGTAGACAATACGTCGATAATTCTAGCGACGTAGACAATGTAAACAATGTAGATAATGCATCTGACAGTTGTAAAATTCAACATAACCTAAATTTTTTCCTTTGTAACTATTACAAGTATTCGTATTCGTGAGCTCGGGTCATTATCGGTCTTTATATAATAAAACTGAAAAAGCACGTACCTACATTACTAGACGAATGTCTGTCTTGGGTCGTGGGCGAACTGTCATATTATTAAATTCGATCAAGGCGCCATCTCAAAAGACGGAGTTTTCCTTGGCGCTATTTTTAACAGTAACCAGTTGACAAATTTTGAACGTTTTGCCCTGCAAAACTAATTTTTTTTTAATGTAATACCTAGAATAAGAATAAAAATCTCGACCAACATTTAAAATTCCTTAGTTCTAGGGATAAAATTTTAATATGACTTAAGTGAACACAGGTGTTTTCATTGTCTACATAGTCTACATTGTTTACATGAAAAATGAAGACGTAAACTACATGATTGTTTACACGTAGAGAATGGCGTAGATTACTTGCAGTAGACTACACGCACATCCCTGACAGTTGTACAGTCCTCACTTAATTTTGAAGCATCGAAGCGAATTTAAAATAACGCTGTTTAATTCGCCATAAAGGTTAATTTTCTCCGTACTTTTATATACATTTATATCTATCTATTTAAATATTCATTTATACTCAGATAAATTTTAATTAATTTATTTTTGTTTGTGATATCGAATTTATAAAAAAAACTCTGTTTTAATCTTCATTTATGGATTCTAATGCACATAAATGTCTAAAGAAATACGATATTGGACTATTTTTGTGTCTATTTAGAAATAAACATGACACTTTAGGTTGTATTATACAGTAATGTATATTATTTTAACTCAATTATTTTTGACTGGATTCACTAATATTCCCACTTTATTGCTGACGCTAATGCAAATGTTCCTATTATTTTAAAATATATACAAATAATGTTCTAAAATAAGCACATTCGATTAGTTTCACGAAATAACACATTGACTCCGCAATCTTAAAATTGATCGCCAATAAGTACTAAGCGCAGATTTAGGATCAGGGCGTAATGGCGACATATGACCTAAATAATTTGTTTCTCAGAAAGCCGGAAAATAATAATAATAATAATAATAGCAAATGACAAATATTCAGCTTAAACTGAAATTAAAAATTTCAATTATAAAATATACAGTAAGGTTCATCCAGTACAAATAAAACGTGAAAAATAAACAAATTAAAAAAAATACAAAACATTTATATATATATATATATATATATATATATATATATATATATATATATATATATATATATATATATAAAATAGTGATAATTCCTAACAAAATAATATTATGGGGTATCGAGCCGATCTGTGGATTTGAATACTCTGGTTCGATTCTTATAGCCGACAAACAATTTTCACCATATTAAAACTGTGGTTCCCCCTCCACAAACATCTTTGGAGGCCGTGATTTGATAGCTGGTAACTGCCACGGCGGAGTGCAACACCCAGTAATGGGTAAAAGGCATATCTGTTGTTTCATTCTACCTTAGATGTTTAATAAGAAAATAACTTTAATTATGGTATATTGTTACCTACAATTTTATTTACTTTTATCTTGTTTTCAAATCAAATAAAAAATCATTAAAAATTCGTATATAGAGTGAGTTTTTTAAGTTACCACTGGAAGTTGAGCCGGATTAAATGGGGGACGGGTAGGTGTGGTATTTAACTCTCGACATACATATGATCAACAAGGGCACATTTTCTGTTTTATCGAAAGAAAGGAAAAGAATATGAAAAAAAGAAGCAAGAAAGATCATGTGCTACCGCATAGTGATCATTCTCAGAAATTAAAGTACCTATAAATAAGCATAATTGATACTAAATATTTTAATTATTTATTTACAAATTATAACTACATTTTTTTTTATTTAGCTTTATTTAAAGATGTTATTAGCATCTGTTGTTACTTTACATTAATTATATTACATTTTGTTAGTTTTTATTTACAATGGTTTTTTGGGTTTGTTTGTATTTTTTATACATTAGATTTGCGTCTATAAGGAAGTTAAGTACTTTCTGTGTTGTGTTGTTGTCTTTCTTGTGTGTAGTTTTGGCATTCTGTTATTATGTGCTTGACTGTCATTTGTGTGTAACATGTAGTGCAGATGTCTGGATCTCTTCTTTGGAAAATGTGCTGATGTGTGAGTGCGGTATGTCCTATTCTCAGTCGTGTAATTATTATTTGGTGTTTCCTGTTTTTTACTATTGGCCATTCCATAGTTTCATCCTTTATTTTCCTTAGTTTGTTTTCTAAGCTGGTTTCTTTCCATTCTGTGTTCCATAATTTGCAAATTTTTTGTATCACTGTGGATATTATGTCATTGGTATGTACAGGTATTTAAGTTATTGGTTTGTTTGTGCTTTCTTTCGCTCTTTTATCCACTCTTTCATTGCCAATGGTGGCTCACCGGCTTCGCTGTGGATACTTATGATGGAGCTGGTTCGATATGTTCCTGTGATTAGCCTAAGTGCCGTGTCTTGTATGGTGTCTATTTCTTTTATCAGATATTGTTTTGCTGATACATACAGTTGACATCCGTAATCTAATTTTGATCTAATTAGCGTTTTGTATATTATTTGTAATCATTTTCGATCCGCTCCTCAGTTGTGGTTTGCCAGTGTTCTTAGTATGTATATTGTATAGTCTTCTATTACATTGCAGTTTTAGTTAGCTTATATGTTTTTTCCATGTTAATTTATTGTCTATGTGAATTCCTAGTAATTTTATTTCATTTTCGAAATATATAGTTTGGTTATTTAAGTAAATTGGTGGTATTGTTTGGTGTCGTCTTAGTTTACAAAAATGTATAACTTTGGTATATGGAATATCATACGTTTATTATTTCATAGTAAAAAGAACATAATACACATGTCTTCATAATGGTATATACGTGTTTGTGTTTTGTTTGTGTACCAATACGTAAATTATATTGTATGTTTGAAACCTAAATTTACAATGTCTAATAAAGTCAATAAACACTACGATAGTGTTCGTATATCTACAACATTAATTAAGATCAATATGATACTGCCACTTGTCAAAAGAACTACAATAAGCAATCTTCAAGGCATGTTACGAGTATTTCATTTTCCTATACAAGTTAGCAGTATCTACAAATTTGACGCCTTGGAGCAAGATAATATATAAATATATATATTTGAGAACCCTGGTTCGCTCCCCACAGTCGACAAACAATTTTCACCAATTTAAATCTACCCCTGTGACTCTCTCTCCACTAATATCTTTGGGGGCCGTGATTTGACGGCTGGTTTTCATTGAAGGAGAATCCTGTTTCAAGGGCCCATTTTTGTAAACTGTTTACTGCTTCTTGAAGTTTTGCAGCTGAGTTGTTTTGTTTAAATCCTCTGTGGTATATTACCAAGTCATCAGCGAATGCCGAGAATTTTATGTGTTGATGGCTATTATGAATAGTGTGCGGGATATTATAGAGCCTTGTGATAGACGAATATTGCAGTTAGGTGTTGTTTGTGTGAGAAGGCTGTTTGGATTTCCGCTGTTAGTGTTGTTATTTGATCTGTTGTGGATCTGTGTTTCCTGAAACCGGCTTGTTGATTTATAATTAAGTTTTTGGTTTCGAGGTACCATGTAATCCTTTTATTTATCATTTTCTCTAAGATTTTGCATAGATCATTAGACAAAGCTATTGGTCTGTAGTTTGTGACTTCTGTTTTGTTCCTATTTGGTTTTATGATTGTATTATAGTGACTTGACGCAACTTTTCTGGGAAATAATGATTTTTCCACATATAGTTGTACACTTGTAGTAGGTAATTTAATGTTTCGTCTGGTAGATTTTTGATGAGTTCGGCTGGTATGTTGTCTGGTCCTGAGTTTTTTTGATTTTTGTTTTATTTATAGCAGTTTTGAGTTCTCTTATGGTTAAGGGTTTGTTTATGTTGTTTTCCGAGTCTGGGTTTATTTATATTTTATTTGATTCTTCGTTTATTTTGTAAGAATTGTATTAATATTTGATTTGTTTGTAATTTTTGAAAAAGGTATTTTCATACAGTGTCCAATCGACTTGTGTTAGGTTCCATTTTTTATTCGAGTTTTTTTGGATTGGCTCTGTATCCTGTATGTGCGTAATTTTTATGGGGTAATGATCACTGGAATATTGATACGATAGAACAACTACATTTCTTAATACAGTATGTATCTATACTACATTAGCTTCCACATAGAGATATTTTTCAAAACTGAAACGTGTAAAACCATATCTACGCACAAGCATTGAACGAAGGAGATTAACATTCTAAGCAATGTTAAATATAAGTCTGGAAATATCTGTATACTGGAATTGATGATTAAAAAATTTGTAAGCGAAAAATGCATGTATTTTCTAGAGGTGTAAAATTGAAGCACGAGGCGAATATACTATTTTTCCACGACACCAGTATTTAAAATGAATACTTATTACTTCCGGTCGTGAAAAAAAATGTTATGATTTTAGTTTCTATTATTTGAAAAAATATAATATTCAGAATATTTTTTATTTAATTTAAATAAATCTATTTAGTTAAAGTAAAAATTGCTGGATTCTTTAATTTCATTTATTTTAGTTTCTACTCATATTGGGTTCAAAATTTAATTTGCTCCAAAGTGCAACATCAGCAGAATATTTGGCCGTTGGACTAAAATCTTCTAGATCTAATACAAAAATGTAATAGAAATTATTATATCTGATTCGAAATCCGTTCCGAGACCTTTTGCGAATTTTAATCCGATATCCGATCCAAGATCTAACACGAGATTCACTTCGAAACCCGATCTGGGATCCAATCCGAAAGCCTATCCGACATTCGTACAGTATATTCGAAATCGATATAAGTAAAAGTAAATTAATAATTATGTTGTGAAAAACTAAAGATACAAGTTTTATCGTAACTTTATTTAATCATTTTGAATCATAGTATGTAGTACGAATACGTAGTGTTATTGGAATTTATATATTTTTAACTCAGTGTACTTAAACGATGTAAATAAAAGTTTTGGATCGGCAATTTTGTCAAAATTTCGGATCGTATGTTTTATCTGATCTTTAGATCGAATGTTTTATCCAACTTTAGATCGGATCCGATCCGAGAGAGTTCTAAATAATCCAAAATTCCACTTCGGAACGGATCCGATATTTTTGCCAACTTCTAGAATCGTAATGCAAGTTAATAATTTTCACCAGTCAATCTTTTGTATGTTTTATTAAGATTGAATTCAAATTTATATTTGTGAAACATGTATCACACCGTAAGATTATACTTCCACCAATTTATACATATAAAATTCCAGTAGCAATAGCAAAGATATTATATATATATATATATATATATATATATATATATATATATATATATATATATATATATATATATATATATATATAAATTATTTATTGTATCTAGATTTTGTCCTAGTTGATAATCCTACTTTTCGCTTGCATCGGTATTGAGAAGAAGAGATATACAATTTATAATGTGCATTCTTGAAAACTGGAAAATATATTTTTCAACCAAAAAAGCTTGAGTATCTCAATAAAAGTATTATTATTATAGTGTCGCTATTTAACATCAACATTATTTTGTTATTAAATCGATAATTTTAAATTTTTGCTCATATCTAGTGTTCTAGTAATTATTATTTTCAGTCTACAAAAATATTGTTCAATTTAATCAATTGGAATGGCAAGTTTTATCTATATTAACCGAAATCGTACTTCGTACAGCTCTTAAAATAAGAATGGAGATTATCTTGCATGAACACTTGTGTTTCTTTAAATAATAGTGTACTAACCAGCATAAATGTGTCATTAAACAAAAACAATAAACTTCATAAAACAAATAGATAAACGTTGGTAAGTTAAGCGCGCAAATATACTAACTTTTTGCATGAACCTCAGCTATAATTAACAACACTACAAAACACAACAAAAACATAATTACTATTGTATCGTAAAAGAGCAACTGAGCAACATATTTAATAATATTACATTATTATGCGCGACCACACAAATCGTTGCTCCTATTTCTAACACACAACACAAACGTTTACGTTTGGAAGTAAACTGCTAGAAGTAGTTCAGTGTAACAGCCACAACAACGTTCTTTTGTCAAGCGGAGTCAGTAATTTCTGTAATCGAGCAAAACACTTGATGGTATGTCTCTTTAGAGTATTCCTTTCTTTGCCTACTTCTATGAAACCGGGTCAAAATACGATTCAAGCAGAAACTATTACCTACACGATTTTAAGTAATTGGTTTTGCTATGCACATACAAAAGATTTTAATATGAGAATTATTTCGTTTATTTATATTTTGTTTTATTTTCAGTTACACCACTCAAACTATTTCACCTATAGAAGATGTATATTTCTTGATTCCAATGTAATTGAAAATTAATGACGTTTCATTAGTCCTGCTGTTCTGTTTGGATCAGTTTGACCCAAAATGAATTTCTATTGTTAATACATATTTCATTCTTGAAAATATAGTTATGGTATTCAACGGCTTTGTTAGTTATCTATGTGTTAGTAATCATGTTTTTGAAACGATATGTTCTCTGCCATTGTCTGCACGAATTGTTTTGGTAAATATAACCCATATTAAAATTAAACATAATTTTTTGAAAATTTATTTATAACAGTAAATCAGCATATTATTTTTTGTTTGTTCTTTGGAAATAAATTTTACCTTTCAATTTTAATCTCAATATTTTGTATGCTTTATCATTTAAATATATATATATATATATATATATATATATATATATATATATATATATATATATATATATGTCAGGCCAGTAATTTGCGGACTTTTCTTCCATATATCCAACCATTTGCGGACCTCAATCGCTCTTTGCGGACGTCCCCAAAGAGAGATTATATTTTTCCTACACCTTGCGGACTCGCTGTTTTCGCGGGCTTGAAACGAGTGGAATATTTCTGAACTACAGTAATACCTAATACCGACTATAGATGGTGAGTGTAGTAAGTAAGCGTTCACCGCCACACCAATATTTTAAGTGACAGGACCGTAGCTGCGTTTTACAATAAATATAATATATTCCGTTAGGAATAAATTATTGATACGATGTCCTTAACTGAAAACTTATTGAAACACAAAATTTGTGAAACAAAATACCAAGTGTTTTTAATTATTTTTTTATTTACTTTATTGAAACACTCTTTAACAAACAATATTGATAAATATTTTTCAATTCAATATTCACTACAATTTTTAGTTTAAATGTATGAGTAAAATCATTTAGTTATTGATGAATTCGAATAATAATTTACATTAATTGTGGTAGGACATTTCTGGTCTATTGAAAATTTGTTGAATTTTTATCTCTAGTAATAATTTCAATGTAGTCAGTTTACGGCTCTGCGCCAATCGCGTTGCGCTATGTCTATGTCGTCAGAGTGCACTCATTAGTATGCAAGGCACTTGCCGCTCGCTGACAGTACAGGGTATGATTTAGGCATATTTTCTGTGTTATAATTGCATTAATCAGTAATAATTGTAAGTGATATCATTGCTAAATATAAAATAATGTTTATTAACAAAATTTCCTTAATTTTACATTTTTACATATTCATATAGCATACATATTTTCTTGTTAAGTGTACTTAAAATTTCTTGTTTAATTTTATAATGAAACATACCTGGGTTTATTTTACTTGAATTTTTTTTCATTAAATGTACCAGTTGCTAGAAATTTGAATGTAAATTGTAACTACGCCGCAAGGCACGTCAGTGAACTTGGCGGACTTTACTTAAAAAAATAAACATGTATCGATAGTTTTGTTTTTGATTTTATTTCAATTTAGAAAATTTAAAAGCAAATCTGCAATTAGTTATAAGTTATAATTATCTATCTTTATTATCTCAAGTAAAATATATGAAAATAAATTCAACTGTTAGGAGTCCGTGAAATTAATTATGTTATACCCAAATATTATACGTTAATTAAAATCGTTTCATGCATAAGATTTTTGAAAACCTAGTAACATAGAAATACCTGTTGTTAATAATGCATTTTTTTGTGATTCCTTAAATCAAAACTTACAAGCTGTGTATGGAAATAAAGTACCATATTTTCGACAGTAAATAATTCAATATCTAGCAGGACCAAGTTCGGATGCAGGTGGGTACGGGTCGCAAGCAGGTGGAGTGTGGGATACATTTCGGTTCACGCGCTATCCTAGCCGACCGCGGACAATGTAACATTCTTATTGTTGTTGTTGGTATAAAGTAGAATCATGTAAATTTAATCATGTCTAGTAGACACGGAAATAGGAGCAGATTGTTTCAATCTAAATACAGGCTAAGAAAACAAAATCGAAGCTTTAAAAAGTTATTGGAAAAAAAAGATAATTTAAAATAAAATTTAGTTATTTATTTGATAAGTAACAAATAAAATATTTTATCACGCCATGTACCCATTTCTGGACGCGGCACTCTGTTAGTGTCAAGGTTAGAGAAGATCTCGGTAATTGATATATTTTTGCGGAAGTAGTGCGATTACCAGTCGTCAATTCAGGACTCCCAAAGATCTTTTTAGTGGTTTTTAAATTTTTTATTGATTTAAATTCTAAATATTCATTCCTGCTTCCTCATATTTTAGACAAAATCCTGACTTATCTAAAACACCAACTACATTATCGGCAACACCTGCTAACAATAAATTAAATTATGAAACTGGAAATGATAGTGACGGCAATTCATCATCAGTTTCGAAGAGTACATCAATATTTCCTGACTGTGACAGTATAAATAGTATTGGCAGTGACACGGATGCTAACTATTTATTTCAATAATTTTATGAAATTAACCATCATGATCCATTTGACTGCAATTTGAGTAATATGACACTAGTAAAAGAATTAAGACATGAATATTACTGCGAGATTCATTTCAAATGTAAAATGTGTAATAAAAATGCAATTATATTTTCAGAAAAAATTCTGATGTGGACATCACATGACTTTCTTGCACGCGTATTAAACTATAGCTATTTTTTTAATTGCACATATTTGACGTAATTTGACTTGACAATATTTTTTGGATTTTTTCTTATTTATTGTTCTAATCCATTCGCTTTTAATTAAAATAAAAACAAATAAGATATAATTTTTTTAATTTATATATCTCGCTTATACAAAAGGCTAACTTAATAATTCTTAATGTGCTAGATGCAGAATTTAATTAACTAAAACTTTTATTTGCAACTGTTAGCAGCTTGATGATAAAATCTATTATGTTATTTCCATTGATATAGTAGTCTTATATACCAAATTTCAAAAGTTTTGGATAATAGTTTAATATAGTTTTTCATTAAAATCAATTATAGGTTTCAAGTAAAGTACCACGTCCGGAAGTTATAATGACCAAAGGGAGGTGCCCAACTAGGTCCTAAATACAAAATTTCAATTTTCTACGGCTTACCGTTTTTGAGTTATGCGCGATACATAAGTACTTACAGACGTCACGACGAAATTAGTCAAAATGGATTCAGGGATGGACAAAATGGATATTTCCGCTAAAATTTGAGAACCGAAAATTTTCGTGATTACAATACAATGATTATAAAATTTATAGTTATATGTGTATATTTTATTCCAGACATTTTTGACCTCGATAACTTTTGTGTTATGTATATTCGTTTACAAATAACTCGTAAACGAATTCCGATAGTATAATTTATTACTTTACTCTTGAATTTAAAAAAAAGTTTATTATCTTTTATTAAGGTGCAGTCATAAAATTTCAAGTTAACTTAAATGTAAGTATTAAATATAAAAGTATATGCAGCAAAAACAAAAAAAAATAAATATATACATTATATTCATATGTAAGTACTCGTATTATTCAAATTACCTGTAAAAAATGTAACGCTTGTAAAGCAAAAGTACTGCGTTTAAATAACCTAGCAAACTAGTATGAGAAACTTGCAATCAGTTGATGATTTAGAAAACAGTCACCCAATACACTAATGCAACGTTTGAAGTATTTACTTTAGTTACTGCAAAGAAACCATTCCTTTACGGCACTACACTTCTGGCATGATGCGTTTCGTATCGCAGTTCGGCATAACGCAGACGATTCTCTTAAAATAACTCGAAATCTAATGCATTTTAAGAGATTGAACTTATTTGGTGGTACCACAAGCTCGGTATTTGGGTGTATAGAATGATAATTTAGCTTTTTTGGCATATTTCTACCAATTGCAATTCGGCGTTTAGTGCTAACATTCGTGTTGTGCAGCCAGTTCTTTATATCGCGCCAATTCCGTCGTTTAAGGAGGGATTTCTTTAATACTTTCTCGCAGACTTCCTTTCCGGGAGCAGTACTGAATCTTGAATTTTTCTCCCTTGATTAGTTCCTTTATTATTGAAAAATATTGAGATATGGTAAATAAAGAAATTTTAGCGGGTGAAAAATTCTACTAATTTTTTTTTAATTTCATTTTCTTTTATTTAAAATGGCGATAATGCTGCTTGAAATTTATTGAATAGGAAATGTATGTGCGATAATCAAATAATTTATGACAATATTTTTCAAAATAACGTAATATTATTTATTTTTTCGAAAATTAACATTGTTAAAAAAAGTTCAGTAAGCTATGATTTAAAAAATAATTAAATATGAAAATAATAGTATATTTCGTAACACATGCACAAGAAACACGTTCTTATTCCCTAATTTTAGAGAGCGAAACGCTGCTTTTCTCCACTAGAGAGAGAAACATTATGTTTCACTCCCTAGGTAGGATGTTTCTCTCCCTAGGAGGATGTTTCTCTCTCTAAAGACTACGATTAATAGCTGTTTGCGGCGTTTCCTAGGTAACTAGTTACGCAACTCATATTTGACATTTGTCTGGATAAGACAGTAATTTTTGTGCACTTGTTACGAAAAGTATAATATGCTTCACACAAGGGAATAATCGCTTGTTTCCCTCCCTTGATGCATAACATACTATTATATATCAAGGGAGAGAAATGCATGATTTTTCCAGAGGTACAATTCGCCCTCTGGCTACAAAACACAGAGGGAAAATTGCATTCTCTCCTGAAGTATATATACTATATTTTACACGACCGAAGCAATTTTAAAATGAAAAATGTAGTTTTAGAACCTAATTTGACATTGACATTTATTGATTGTAAGATTTAGATGTCTATGAGAAATAAAATATAATAAACAAAATTACTTGACAACCGTAATGTTTTATTCATTAATTAAATGTCATTACTTGTCAAAATAATGACAATTCAACTAGGGAAATAATATTCACATTTCGTCCCTAGGGGCGAAATGTGTTAGTTCTGTCATGATTTCGCGATCATAGAAACATAGTATCTCGCTCGGTTTAGTTGTAATTATAGCTTACTGGTATTATAGAGTATTGGAAATTATAATTACAATATTAATTTTCGAAAAGAAAAATCATACTTCCTTTTCAATAATTTCATTTTGAATAATAACACTACAGACTTGACTATAATGATCATAAAAGAGAGGACCGTTGCTTGGACTCTTACTTCGACAATTGTCTTCAACCATGTAGGCAACAGATACAGCCGCTCGCCGAGAGAGTAAAAATCATATGCCGTACATTTTTGTGCCTCGATTACATAAAATGAAGATGCCACACATCATTTTTATAAAAAAAAAACAAAACTTCTGTAGTAACTAATAATAAATTTAATCAAAATTTATGCACCTGTGGAAATTTAAATTTAGGAATAGATTTAATTTTTTCTATTGATTTTCGTTCTTAATAATATTATTGCTAAATAATGAAATACGGTTAAACGTCAGTGAGTTTTGTCCAACTGATTCGAAATGAATCGCGATATTTCAATATATAACAAATGAATTAATTTACTTATGAATATTTAATCATCATTTGTTTATGTATATTCTATGTGAACTGATAAAAATCTCATTGATTTTAATAATAATATTGTTAAAAAATCAAATATAATAGCTAATTATCACATCGCATTTTACAATTGTTTAGAATGAATCGCGTTGTTTTAGTTCAACAAATGAATTAATTTACTTATGAATACTTAATCATTATTTGTTTATGTATATTCTATATGAACTGATAAGCAAATATCCGGTGTTAAAAAATGAAATACAAGATCCAGCAGAGAGGTATGATGGTTTTGAAACGGCAGTTAGACACTTATTTTCGAACGAATATCATAATTTATTGTTTTCATACATTACTGGTACATTGTCATTTGAAAATACATAACGAAATATTAAAAAGAAAATATTCATCTGCGAAAACACGATGTGCCTGAATTGGCCTGCCAACGAGAAGGTATCACCTATTCGGAAAACATTAGATCCACTCCGACGTGCGTGATAGTCATTTTAAAAACATCATACGTTCCTGCCGGACGCTGTATCGCTGTATAGGACGCGGGCAGTCACGTGGCGAAGGCAACCTTCACAGAAAATGACGTCAGCGTAAACAGCTGTTCAGTGTGCAACATCAAATTTTTGACGTTGAAGATTTTGACGTTTGCTTTTTTCTGGTCTATTATCGTTTATATATTTTGCCTGTCTTATTTGTTACACTTCTTTATTTGTTATAAACAATTTTAGTTGCTGATTAGTACAAACAGTGAAAAATATACATTATTTTCAATAACTTTAAAGACCGCTCCAGAAAGCTTTCATTGAAGATGGCGCTTTGGTCGGACTCTAGAAATTAATTATATTTTTATTTTGCACTGATCAGCAACAGAAATAGTTTATAATAATTAAGAAGGATTAACAAATAATATAAGCACAAGAAATAAAGCATAATACACCAGAAAAAACAAAAACTCAAAATCAAAATTTGACGTTGCACACTGAACAGCTGTTCATTTTCTGTCAAGGTTGCCTTCGTCACGTGACCGCTCGCAACCTATAATAGCTAAATATTTCATTGCATTTTACAACTGATTATGGTTACTTAAACCACATATACAGGATGAGTCTGGGAAGACGCCCCCCCCTTTAACTTTTTTATTATGAGTAATAGAAAAAAATGGTTCATATGAAAGTTTTATTATTTTAAATATACTATTTGATGGCAGATGTAGATATTTTTTATAAAGTCAGGTTTACAAGATACGACTATCAACTTTTATTTTTTAAATAGCAACCTATAATTATTTTACTAAAATAAAAACCGCCATTTTTTTCTCTTTTCAACGGTGTATTAGTTTTTATTAATGTATCTGAAAAAATTCGAGAAAAATAAGAAAATTGAGAAATACTAGAAATAATTTTTATACAAATATTATAGGTGGCTATGTGAAAATAAACAAAATGTAACAGTGTTATACAACTTAACAAACTAAAGCAACAAATTCAGTAACAAAAACAACTTAAAACAAATTATTTTCACATAGCCACCTATAATATTTGTATAAAAATTATTTCTAGTATTTCTCAATTTTCTTATTTTTCTCGAATTTTTTCAGATACATTAATAAAAACTAATACACCATTGAAAAGAGAAAAAAATGGCGGTTTTTATTTTAGTAAAATAATTATAGGTTGCTATTTAAAAAATAAAAGTTGATAGTCGTATCTTGTAAACCTGACTTTATAAAAAATATCTACATCTGCCATCAAATAGTATATTTAAAATAATAAAACTTTCATATGAACCATTTTTTTCTATTACTCATAATAAAAAAGTTAAAGGGGGGGGCGTCTTCCCAGACTCACCCTGTATTTATGTAGTTTACAATTGATTTGAATGAATCGCGTAATTTTAGTTAAACAAATGAATTAATTTACTTATAAATACTCAATCATCATTTGTTTATGTATATTCTATGTGAACTATAAAACAAAAAAATATATTTTAATAATACTTTTGCTAAAAAATCTAATATAATAGCAAAATGTCTCAGCGCATTTGATAATCGTGTGTATTACCAGAAAAAATGCCATTATACGTTTTTTACGCCTTAAACGCAAATCATAATTTTATAATATCAAAATAAGACTTTCAACTGTATATTATTTGTTAAATGGATTTTAATAATGATCTGAAGCCTACCTACATACCCTACTAGTAGGGTCACTTCCTATTTTACATTTAAATCTAACGTTAACTTGACCTACATTTATTGTCCTTGAAATACTGAAGAATCTAGTACAATCTACGTAGGTCAGTTCTTAGCAGGAAATATGAAATCCTAGGTACTTATAGTGGCATCTAAATTATAGAAATTAGTTGTAAATTTTATTTGTTAATTTAACTATACTAACGGTGGAAGTTACTACAAGTTATTCGTTATATTTTAACAAAACAAATTAGATACTTTGTGAAAATATTTTAGTTAAATTCTTCATACCTGTAGTGTTAAAGTAACAGATTGTTGAAGTTAATTAACACTATAATTTAGTTACACTACCAAAATGGGTGGTTAAGTTTAAAAACAAGAAAAATGTGTTAATTTAACAATCAGTTTTAGTCAGTTGTGTGTTAATTAATTCACACTTTAAAGTAGTAAACATTTAACAATAACGAATATTGTTAAATTAACTAAAAATTATTAGTGGACCTTGTGGAACTAGTTTGTTAAATCTGTGTTAATTTCTTTTACTGTGTGCAGTGGCGGCTTGTGACCTTTATATTAACCAGGGACAAAAATGAAGAACAGATATAAAATGTGTTGTAACAAACCTTAAAATTATTTCTATGAGTTTATGCACCTCAGCAAATGAATTCGTTTATCATTTTCAGGAACAAAATTTTTTTTAATCATTCCAAAGCAGAAGACAACATACAAATTAAACTAAATGCACGAACTCTGTACATTCCCACTCTCGCTCTGGGACAAAACTCGACAAGCTCCGCTTATGATATTGTCACATATGTTCTGATTGGCTACCTCAAGGTCACGCGCGACTCACCGTGTTTACTTATAGCGCGGTAAATAAAATTAAGATCGCTGCGTTATTCGGAATATTTCGCGACCTAATGATTCCTCCAGGATAGATATTTGACGTTTCATAGCATTCAATATTTGTTTGGTGTATTTTTAAAGTTTTTATTTGAAACTAAAATATTTTATATTGAAAAGAAAATTGAATAATAAGACCTCTATAAGTATTAGTTGAATTACACATCATTTTAACATGTTCAATTAATATGCAATATTTCTTCACAAATATACTATTTGGTTTTGCACAAATACTTTTGTGCAATCAAAAACTCTTTGCGTATCTCCAAATTTTTTAAAACAAATTGGCATATTATTATCAATTTTATTTTTTTTCGGAAATACTATGGCAGGTTTTAAAGCAGCTGAAATAATTTTGCACATTTGCGTAAAGAACATTATGCAAAAAGAAGAACTGATACCAAACAATACTGATCAAACTGTAAAACTTAAATCGCATTTCAATTTTATAAGGCATAAAATAATCCTTTATTCTTTACTTAATATATGTACACGATTGTCGTTATATATTAAATTAATAAATTCTAAAATAACATTTAGCATTTTCAAATTTTGCAAACCAGTAAATCTATACTACATTTCAAAATTGAAACAGTAGTATCACGATACAAATAAATGTAATTGGAGGCATTCTGGAAAGTTGTAAGATAAAAACAAATATGTTTTGACAATGAAATAAATGGTCCTCACAGCCATTCCATTGTCCTCGCGTGCTGACATGTGTGCGTTTACAAATTGCCTTATGAAACTAGTTCTTTAATATACTATTATCTTTTATTTTGTAAAAGTATTTCTATTTTATGTAAATTAATAATCGTAGTTCTTTTTTTATAAATACTATAATCTATTTATAAACGGAATGCAGAATATATTAGAATTTTTGAAAAATTATGAGCATTCGCCGGGATTTGAACCCAGAACCTTTCACTCGCTAGGTGACTGCTCTACCACTTGAGCTACAAATACTCGGCGAATGTTCATGATTTTTCGTGCGTTATAATTTAGTTGTTAATTTACTGGACAGACAGAGATGTCGAATATATAATTCTTAAAGAATGCAGAATGTTGCTATTATACTATAATAAACATAAAATAACAAAAGTACAAAGTTGTATGTCATTGATTATTAAAAATATAATTTTATTTTAATAAAACATATCGTTCCATGTTTTTATATTGCTTAAATACGCCACATATTTAAACAAATGAGTTATATCTTCGGTAAACTGGATTATTGATACTGCATGAATAATATTTTAAAATCTTACAAGTCATAATTTATATAATATCTAATGTTACATAAAACATTAATTTCATTTAATTGTCAATTCTCGTTGGTTTGTGCAGTGCAACGTTCGCTTTCGGATAGAGAAGCACTACAGTATTGATACTGATATTATTATTCCGATTATTATTATTAGTGTTTTGTGGTTCAGATCAGAAGATCAAGTTCAAATTTCTGTTTTGTTATTACTACTATTGTATTATTGTGATGACCTATTTACATGAACAATTTCTGTAAAAAGTAAGAATTATTTTCATGTTCGTATTTTGTCCCTAAACGTATTGTATTGAAATATCAGAAATATATTTTTAAAAATATCACCCGTGTTCAAAATAATATATAATAAATTTAATTAGTTTAATTTTAAAATATATCGTTGAGTAGGTACATAATTAATTAACTTCGTTTATTCATTCTAAAGAATCTGGCAAATACCGTGATCAGTATGTTAAGTACTATATACCGTTAAAATTAATGCCGGAAGTTGTGAATCATCTTGTGTAGCAAATATACTTTTCCGAAAACTGACATAAAAAGTACTTATATCCTGGATGTAATAGTTATTTACATTCTGTAGACAAAAAAAAATCATTTCGCGTGTTGTTGTCTGGAACCATTAGATGTCACATTAATTAATTCTAATGTCAAAAGTTTCACTTTACATTTTTAATTTTTACTAATTTTAACACATAGTTTTCGGAAAAACCTTGTTTGATACTCGATTGCGAAATGCTTTTACATTCTCGAATGATTTTTTTGCTCACACAAAAAACTTTAATTCTCGAATGCAAAAGCAACATTTCGCAATCTAGAATTAAAAATAACTATTTCAATAGTAATTGCGAATGCGATAAAATAAATTTAAATGAATAAAATATAAATTGAATAAATCTTTAGATCGAATTTAATTCATGTCGGCAACTTGTAAGCCCCTGCTGTATGTCAGGCAGTATGCAAACAGGCCGCAAACTACTGGCCTGACATCTATATATATACACGTAATGTAATGCTGTTGCAACAAAAATATGAAGGTCCGCAAAGTGTCGTGTGGACATATATATACACACATGAACCCAGGTAACAGCTAGCTGAATTACCGAGGTCCGCGAAACGCTATATAAACATAACTTATTGAATATTGTCGATATTTATTGGCCGATTTGACTGAATTTAAAATTGGTATTATGAAGTGTAATAACAATGATGTTAGGACAAAAAAATAGAGGTCCGCAAACTACTGAACTGACATATATATATATATATATATATATATATATATATATATATATATATGTATATATATTTTAAGTTCTACATTACCCTACAAAAAGGTTGTAGTTATACAGGTACCAAGTAATTGATATTAAAAATATTTCCTTACTTTATTATTTATATATTATTTTTTATAATTCTACATTACCCTACAAAAAGGTTGTATTTAAGCAGGTACAAGTATTTATTTTTAAACAAAAGAGAAGAATTAAAACCAAATATAAAATATTATTAAAATCGCCATAATACAATAATATTATTATGACGTTTTTATTTAATATATTTTATCAAATCATTATTATTTTCAAATCAATTCATAGTAAGCAGCTACTTTCTCGCAATAAGGAGTTTTGTAGTTACCACCTAGAATAATTATTGACATTGATACAACGTTGGGATTTCAAAAACCGTAAGAAAAAAAAACAAAATTTTCCTCATGTAGCATTCTGCTGTAATAGATCTTGATAAACAATATATATTTACGCATGAAGTGCAGTTACCGGGCATAATAATGTTTTCTGGGACAATTTTGATGTAGTGAAAATCAATTAGTTAGTACCATTTTTAAAGATGATTTTAATGTTAGGAAATAAAGAATATATTTTTGAAATAATTTCACTAATGCAAAATTAAGAATTATGTTAATAGTTTTGTTAATTTAATTTTGAATGTTGAATATTTCATTAGTAGTGTTATTATCAGTTGCATATCTAGAATCCTTTGTGAAAGCTCTTGAACGCCCCCAATATTGCTTTGAGCGCCTGCAAAAATTTGAAAATTTAAAAATAATACATTAGAACATTATAAAACTATAATCAAAAGAAAAAGTGCTCTTTTCCATCATGTCACAGTTAGGTGCACATTTTATCAATATACTCGTATGTCGCTTTTATTTGACTCGAATAATACATACTATTTTTTTTTCAGTATATTAATGAACCGATTGTGAACGCGAAGTTTAAAAAAGTATTTAATTTAAATTATTTAAGAATTATTTATTGGCTGTTGTATGGTTCAAGTACTTAAATATATTTTTTATACCATGCAAGTTTGTTTTGTTTTTTCGACCCATATCTGTATTCAATAAAAAGCTGAGCGTCTACAAATTTTCAATCCTGGCTACGCCACTGGTTAGTACTAAACAGTAGTAATAATAAACCCTTTAATTACATTCAACAACTATTTTCAACGCGGCTTCACAAAATTAAGGTCTTAATTATAAATACAAAATTTTGGGAAACTGCAAACTCTTCAATCTTCTGTTCATTACTTCGGATTTCTTTTTTTGACACTAACAATTTAAATAGATATCGAAAACTAGTTTCGTAAAATTAAAACTTTAGTTTTTTAGAAAATATCGAGATGATTACGAACTTCATTAAGATATTTTTCCCGTTCTTTTTTTGTATGTTTTTTGATTATATAGGTATGTTTCTTTTCAAAGTTTTACAAATCCTCTTATGTTTTCTACAATTGCAATTTGGATTGCAAGTTTTAAGATCCTGGTGGTATTAACAAAAAATTCACCTGCATATGTCTCTGAGAATAATTAAATTGGAAATGAAAAGACACCGTTCTAAAGAGCGTAAGTATAAAATTTACTATTTTTTTATTGTTCTGCATATAGATTTGCAAAATCACGAATATAAACACTTCTTTAAAATAGTCTTTATAACAAGATATATGAAATTAATTTTTCAAATACAAATAAAGATTTTGAGATGAATTACTTTAGTTCACTTAATTTGAAGAACTGGATTAAAATTTAGAAACTCGGCAAGGAATGAGGATGATTAGAATTATCACATCACCAAGGCTTTAATTGTGAAAAGAAACGTGTTCTCAGGTATATAAAAATTTAAAGTACTTACTTTTTCAACAATAATGTGAATCTGCCACAAAATTGTCACATAACATATATTTCTTTCTATAAATATAATAGAAACAAAAAAAGAGAAATAGTACTTACAATTTTTGTATCATTTTATTATATAGATTAACGATTTTTCTATACAACTATATGAACATAGTATTATTATTATTTATTATTTGAATATATTAATACAAATATGTAATATAAGGGGAAGGTATACAAATTTTATTCAAATTCCAAATTGTGCACTATGCATGATAACATCTGATAATATTACTGTTATGTTGATTTAGTGACGTACAGTATATACAAATAACATTAAACTATCGAATTCTAAATAAAGATTTGGAAGCATATTAAGGTTCAATGTAAACCAATTAAAATTATTATATTTTACTTGTAGAAAAGTGAATGGTGATTTTTGATTATCAATGTAATATATGAATTAACAAGAAAATTGTTACAATAAATTAATTCTAAAAAATTATACATATTCGCAACAGTTATTTACTTACCCGATTATCCGAACACGATAAATAATAAATTAAAAATCATCTTTACACAAAACGACATTGAAATTCAAATCTAATGTCATATTATTGTTCACAAATTAGGTACCTCTTAGTCTTTTTATAATTAAAATTTCACTACTTTTACTATCAAGATTATAATTACATACATAAATAACTTGATGCGTAGGTAGCTATTTAGATTTTAAATTATAAGTCAGGTACTCCATCATACTTTATCTCTTTCTTAAATCAATACTGGTACAAAGTTACAGTAATTTATGAACAATTAAAGGACATACTAGATAATACAGCGACGCTAATTAATAATTAATTGTGACAGATTTTTAACTCAACTGCAATTTTAAAATAATACCTCTATTCCCGTAATTTTTTGCCAAATTGTTTTTTATCCTAAATTCGGTTCAAAATTGATAAAATAGCTCCATTATAAAATGAATTTTAAAATTGCAGCTGAAATATTTGAAATATTTTTGTGAGAAAAACATTTTGATTTCATGTGCTCTGCAGCTAAGACATTAAAACCTGGAACTAAATCTATACATCAAAAACATTGAAAGTTATAAATTCACTATCGAGTTCTTGGCACGAATAAGACATTTACTGGAAGAGAAAAAATATTGCGCCATTTTTTGATATGAAACAAAGACTTGTTTCCATGATGATAATTTATGTAGGTTCGGTTTGAGTCGCCAGTTTGATTTTATATGGAAATATTTGATTGTTTTTGAGACTAAAACGGCCTCGATTATACTAACAGCGGTTGGCAATTCAACACTGGAACAAATTTGTTGCGAATAAAACTTGTATTATCAATAGCGAAATTTTAAGATCAGTCTTTAATAATCAAGTTTTATTCTTGAATACACGAATTTTCATTATTTTTTTATACTGCATTGAACTAATTGATGGTATGTAAATATCAAAAAGCCTAACAAGGCACGTCCAAAATTAAATTTGGTCAAAAATTCAACATTCGATTTTCGCGAAATTTTAAATTAATTATTCGAATACAAAATGAACGACACACCGACTAACTTATTGACTAATTGCTTATTGATTAACAATAATTGCTAAGTAATGGACCCACATTTTAACTTGTTAATTAATAATGCGATATTACGCTTATGTCACTATAACGTCATCATCTGAAATAATTTTCACTCTTGAATGAAACGTAGAATGGGACAAACTTCAATGTGTCAACCCAGTGTTTACCTTTGTTTGCCGTAACCAAAACTAGGCTATGACTATTTGCTAATGTTTTTAACATTTTCTTTTGCTTTTGTCTAAATTTCTATACGCTAACTTTTAAGGATTTGGTGTTACAGTTTATTCATGTGGACCCGTTTTCAATATGTTTCGAGAAGGTTTTGAACGAAACAGAAGAGTTCAGATTAGAAACGAGGTCGAAGTAGTAGCATAGACTTGTGCTGGCAAACTGTACGTTAGTACCTTAGTAGTTAAGTTAGTATTAGTACAGAATGACATGTTATACTGATAATTAAGTTGATGTTGTTTTTTAACTTTTATTAGCTAAAATACAATAGAAACTTCAATATTTGATTGTATTAAAAAAGTCACTTAAACTAACCGCCATTCAGTTGCTTCTGCATACAAATATTAAATATAAACTTGTGCTAATATCTAAAAATATTCAATTTATCAGTTGGTTTCAAATTACTAGTTTCAAAATGTTAAAACAATTTATTTTGATTTTCTTTAAGGGGACTCGTCGTTAAATACAATATAATGAAACAAAATTATTATTATTATTTATAAAACTACTAAATAATAACAATTAGAAATTGTACTCGTAATAGTAAAAATTAGACATCTACAAAACAGAAAATTAACCTAAAAACGTTTGACAATATTTATGAAATGTCAAAGCGCTTTACAAATATCACAAATCAAGGGAAATGGAAAGGACGGATGAATCATCCTTTCTCTTTATTACACCTTCATTATTTTGACATTTAGTGTACCTAAAAAGTTGTCCATTCAAAAGTAGAAAAATGCGACACGTGAGTATTCTTAATTAAGATTGAGTATAGAGATGGCAATACTAGTTCTTCTCCAGTGAACAGCAGTATTAAAATGTAACAAAAATAGTTTTACTGGACAGTACATATTTGGCATCTGACATCTAACATTTAAATTGTACAAATTTAGTGGAATGGACAACTTTTAGATTGGACTGTACACTTTACAATACGTGTAAGTTTTCGCAGGATTTCGATTTGGAATCTCTGGCCCAGACTTTGCCCAGCAGACCACGGACCTTGAGGCTAGCTGATGTACGTGAGCCTCGATATTTCTTGGGTGAGTTCTGTGCACTTCCGGTTGGCGTTTCTTGGCCGGAAGCTGGCGACTTGTTTCGGTGAAGATTTTTCCGAGAATTACTACGTTTCCGGAAAATATCTCTAGTTCGTTCCGGGTTCTCAAGCTTTAGCCGTATCTGGGTGAGTAGACCCACGAGAAGTTCATCCACGTTGTGGTTGATGCCAACAGATGTCTCTATGTACTTGCAGTCGTACGACGTTGCCATTGATTTGCCCTCTGTAGGAATAAAGTTTCATGTTTAGAACAAGTTCACATTATTTATACCTACTTAAATATTTAATCAGTAATTTGATTTTCACTTTTAAATAAATTAAGTTCCTTAGCTTTCAATTAAATATTAAATACTGTTATAAGTATAGGTACCAGGTAGAGACAATGGCTGGTAGCACAAGCTCTGTTTTTGCCTGTTTTAAGAGCAGTGTATTTGGATGTATTACCTATCTCTAACATGTTAAAACCGTGCTCTTAGAACACCCAAAAACAGAGCTTGTGCTACCAGCCAATATCTACTTTACACTTTAATTTAATTTCGGAACTGGCACTTATTATTTACTGACAGCATAAAATGAAATTAGTAATACAGTATTATTCTATTTGATGAACGAATAATAATATAAGCGTTAATACCACTTTTAACATTATCTATAACTATGTTTCAAATTAAGACAGTTTCACGAAATGAATGAAATTTGATGTTAATTAACAGTTTCTAGGTTCTAATTCTCCTTATGCATCTGCTTGTGAAATAATACAATATTATAAAATATTTCAACTTAAAAATAATGATGCAGGTTAGGTAATTGTTTTAGCGCGAAATTTAATGATCAGTGATTAACAAATGTTAAAATAATTAACGCTGGAATCATTATCCTTTCCTGGCTTTTGTTATCCTCTAATGTATCCTCTACCGACTCTGGTAAATTGTGTGCGGGATCATAAGAGTAAGATGCAATAAAGAAGATACTGCACACATAATTATAAGCAACGAAATAATGGAACGCCATTATGTTTTAAATAGATATCGTACATCCCAAGTGAATAAAGACACATTTTATGTTATTAATTGAAAATAAAATCTATTCGCACCTTACAAAAAATTGATACCAAATTATACATGGCAATACAAAACCTACCCATACAAATTATTTGATATAAATTATCTTGTTCATTACAAAATTATATCATTTATTTATATTTGACATAAGGGCGCATTAATTTATACTACTTTTGATAGTGATATTTATTATATTGTTAATTAAGAATCAGTTCATAGAAATGTATATATCATCAAAGTTTGTTACCCCTTTTTAAGATCCCGTTTTACTTAAGCCTCATTTACAGCTCTTTACATAGTTAATGTTTTTGTTCTTTGTCTTTGTTCGTTAGATTGGGCCTCTGTAGCTCCCCCTTCACTAGTAACATTGGGGGCCGTGATTTAACGGCCGATAACCGCATTTTACGCACAAAAATATATCGATATCTGTTACGAAAGAGTACCACACCCTATAGGTGAAAGGCGTGATGATATATTTATTTATATTTCCAGCTGTTGATACAAACAGAGATTTTGATTTTGTGTTTCTTCACATGTCTTTGTACAAAATTTCATAGAATGTATTTAAAAATATGAAATATTAGTAAACAGTACTAATTGGTTTTTATAGTTTGTTACTATTTTTAGTTTAATGTATAATTGAAGAAATAAAATCAAAACAAACTAATTCAAGTTACAACAATGATAAACCGGGGTATTAGTGGCCTTAGCTGCCGAAATACCTCTATAATTTTCTTAAATAAAAAAAAAAAAAAATTTAAATGGTTTATATTTGTGTTTATGCTTTTGATTAAAACTTTTATTACGTATGTCAAACATTTCAAGGTTATGATAAATGACAAAAACAGAAACTAAGTTAAGAACTGTGAATCGGACTTAGTTATCAAAACAAAAAATGAGGACTAATTAATTTTTAGAAAGCAACATTGCATCCCACTTAAAAATTATAAGTTTATATCATATTTATATCTCAAAGACAGACTGGAATAAATATTTTATTTCTCTATTGTTAAGTGAACTTTATTAATGGCAGTTTTTATTTGACACATTTCTCTGTTTATCACCGTTTAAAAAATAATCACCATTTTATATTTTCGCTTATATTTACTAATCTATGTAATTTTCTGAAAAAAAAAACTAAAACATCATTTAGGACCGATAAAATAAAAGCAGGTTTAAATTTAAAGGGAGTTGATATAGTTTTGTAGCCTGCTTAAACCACGTTCAAAATTTTATTTGCAATAAATACTGTCGGCCCTAAATTTGTCCACTAATGTAGCAAAATTGATCTTATTTAACCTATGTTGTATTTGTTACAGTTTTCGAAATACCTTCTGTGGTTAGTTAAAATAAACAAACTATAATATACAAATCACGTAGACAGTTGACTATATATCATTTTTATTATTTGTTATAAATATAGGTATGGAATCATCTTCTTTATAATTATCGAATGTAATTATACCTATAAATATGATTTTACTATTGTTATTCTTATTGGTCTTGGTAGGTTAATGACAGGAGGTAAGGTATCTATTAAATTAATGATGAGCATTGTTTATTTATATGTTTTATAGATTAATTATAATTTAAACGACTAGTACTTGGAATTTATTTTATGTGAGCGTAATTAAACGTAAGAATATAATTCTTTCCATTTCAGTAAATTAACCGGGATGTTACCATTTATTAGACCTGACATAAAACAAACATTTTACAGTTAAAACTCTTAAATGATCATTATTGTTATAGTAGGATGTAAAAGTACACAACAGGACTTAATTAATAATTACATTTAAAATAACTGCATTTATTATACGTATAATAAATATAAAATATCATGAATCATCACGTAATTTTTACGAATTTTTAGATGTGACACTTTTGCAACTGTAAATCCCGGTTTGAAATACAGTCAATAAAGTCGCTGAGAACGAGTTCTGGGTCCTCATCCTTAGCTTCAATAGCAGGTTTTTTATATACATATGTTTATTTTTATACTTATATAAATTAGATATATTAAATATAAATAAATAATTATATCGTCACGCCTTTTACCCATTACTGGGTGTGGCACTCTGCCTAAGCAGATCTCGGTAAGTGATATATTTTTTCGCGTGAAGCGCGGTTACCAGCCGTCAAATCACGGCCCCCAAAGATATTAGTGGACGGGGAGCCACAGGGATAGATTTAAATTGGTGAAAATTGTTTGTCGGCTGTGGGAATCGAACAAAGATTCTCAAGATCCACAAGATACACTGAGCCACCTACCCCATAATAATTTATAATAGTAAAATAAATAAAAAATATTTAAATTGGAAGCACCTAGCTGTTTGTGAAGTGAGGTTCTCTAGACTTTGTAGCACAAGTATAACGTGGCCTGCAACTAGACGAGGTCTGCAAAGAAACTTTCAACCAGAGGTATACACCTATTTATTTCTATGATCTTAAATCGATTGATCTTCATTTTCGATCATAGAAAAATATTGTGTATACTTCTGGTTGAAAGTATCTTTGCAGATTTCGACTAGTGTCCGGATCCTATATTGTAATTAGGATTAAGTTCTTGTTGTATAAAGTAATATAAATAAATAAAATATAAATGTAAAAAGAAAATTACATTTGTGGTTTGCAATAACCATTAATGTAACAGTAAGTGATGTTTTAAGGTCGAAAGTTTTACTTGAAGCACGAGGCTGGATTGAGTGTCACTATAATTTTATGATTTTATAGCAAACGGAAACAATGTCATTTTGGTGATATTGAGTGCAGGAAATAATCACTTTCGAGTGGCAAATGTCGTAGGAATAATACTTTGCAGACTGTTGCCAATAGTAACGGTCTACAAAGAGATGTCAATAACAACAGTGTGCAAAGAGCCCCATTGCAAATAGCAACGGTTTGTAAGAACCTTGCCTGCAATTGTTTACTTTCTGTCAAAAAGTGACATTCGAAAAGCCTATTTTTTACTAATTGTAGAAATAATGTCATTTGTAGTTATGTATTGTTTTCAAGAAAAATAATAATAATAAAATTTATTGCAATATACATACAATACCTTGGACATATTATATTAATTTACGAGTTTGTCCCACCGACATTGGACATGTAATGTTGAAAATTATTTTTAAGGCCTAATATCATAAAACAAATTCGTAATATTGTAATGATTCTCTTTTGATATACTATATATTCATGTGTTTGAACACTTATATTGTATTATTTTGTTTTTATAGAAAATCTGTTTTTCTAAAAAAAATAATATAAAAATTTATTGTACTTTAGTTACACATTTCTTAATTATCTATTTACTTGTTACCCATCCTGACGACGATCGATATTAAAAATTTAAATAAAGCAAGACAAACTAAAAGTGTATTTTCTATAAAATATTAATATTATTTAAGCGGCCATAAATTTTGAATTCGTTTACTTATCAGTACTTAATTGACATTTAATGATGCGATATTTATTAAAGTCTGTTAATTTACTGACAAACTGGTCCTAAGAATATTACGATAATAAATTTTCGATATAACAGTCAGAATAAAAATTGTTGCAAATTAATTTTTTTAAGTGGCATTTATCGGCATCAGCATTTTTAAAACAGAAACCTTTTATAATATAAAAATTTACGGAATCAAAGAGAAGCAATTAAACAGAAATTCGTTTAGGTTTTCTCCGCTTCAAATACTACGAGCAGGAACAACGAATAAGCTACGAGAAACCTCACTAGTGACATTTCAGTTTAGAATCAAATTATGAGCTCTACCTCTAGTTCAGATTTACTGCATTGTGATTACAACCTCAATGTGATTTACCACAGCCCGTGAGAAATAAATTATTACCCAAGACTGTTAGTAATGAACTGCATTGTCTATCAAGAAACGTATATATAAAAACTATATTATTCAATAGTTGTAGAAAAATAATTTCTGTATATATTTTAATATGTGATAATTTAAGAATTGTAGCAAAGAGCATACATGTAATGTATGCTCTTTGATTGTAGTTAAATTTTAAACTTTGTTTAAATAAATAAAAGCAAAGTTAAATTACTTCTCACACGAAATAACTAACAATGCTGTCAAACATTCTCATTGTATTTATTTATTTAAACCGAGTTTATAAATTAACTTTTTTCGGTACAAGTAACAATTACGCAAACATCATTTAATTTTTCTTCTTTTGGTTTTTTTAATATTCAGCTTAAGTAATATTTATAAGGGACTTAAATATTTTCCAAATTTCCTGCAATATCTTGATTTGTTATCATAAGGCGCAGTGTATAATCTAGTGGCCCGTCTCTTCATTGATTCAGTCTACTGGGTTAAAGGTCATTGAACGAACAATACATACTCGATAAAGAAACGCAATTGACCCTACTAAAAAGTTCAAGCATTGTCTGGTTCAAATCTCTTTGTGATAGAACAAGTTTGCTATGTACGCCTGAAGTATCAGCTAACACACTTTACAGTGCTGACACATTAGTTGCACTCTACTCTTTATAGACTATTGCGT
Source organism: Pterostichus niger (assembly GCA_947425015.1). Taxonomy (NCBI): domain Eukaryota; kingdom Metazoa; phylum Arthropoda; class Insecta; order Coleoptera; family Carabidae; genus Pterostichus; species Pterostichus niger. The sequence continues at coordinate 24,094,771 of OX380336.1, read as the reverse complement.
ACATCACGTCAAATGATTTGACAATTACGTCACTGAATTTGTTGGTTATACAAAATACATGTAAGGTATGTTGTGTTTTGTTATGGACATTATTAATCATTTTCAAGAACACAAGGTATTTTGTCTGTTTCAAATATTTGGCAGTACGGTGGTGTGATTAGCGTTACGACATTCGAAACTAAAAATCTCGAGTTGGAATTCCACAAAAGGTAAAAATATATGAAGTACTACTCTGCAGTATGGTGAGTCCAGATCCTGTACTTTAATTCGCATAAAAATTATGTTACATACATATATAACATCACGCCATACCCCATTAAATAGGGTAGCACGAACCCATGAAACAATCACAGAACATCTACTAAAAGATTCATAAAAAAAAATCAGTTCACGTTATCATTCTCATTCTGACACACGATACTCGTTTCAACCACATTAACATTTCCTCCATACGAGCTTTTTCCTTCCTCAAAACCAAAATCCATTATCACGCAACAAACCTTCATTCAAATCCATCCATTCGCTTCCTGTACACCTGTTTCGTAAATCTTAACTTACGCCCACTTCTCTAACAACAAATATATAAAGAAATGAAGGCAGCATCGCCTGCGCTTGTTCAAAAATTCGTTTAACACAAACTGAAAATGAAGAAAAAAAAGATGAGTAAGGAAGGGAGCATCTTTATGCGCTTAGTTTTGAAACTGAATTCCACACATTTGTAGTTGAACACTCTATAGTAAAAGCAGAAAATAAATCAAACAGATAAGAAAGGAAGGGAGCATCATCCTGCGCTTGTGTTTGATAGTAAATTCCACACAATTGCAGGTAAACACTCGAAAAATCTAACCAATGAATCTAAAATCAGGAATCATACGCTTGTCCTTATTCATCACATTTATCTCGCAATTAATTTTCGCCAAACATTCCTATCCTGACACACGACTTTTGCTACAACAACATTCATAATTCCTTTCATACAAGCTCGTTTAATCTTCTTGCTCGGAATCTTTCGTTCGCGCAACAACCTTTCAATCATATTTATCCATTTGTTCCTGGACCGTCCACGCAAACTTTCACCCTCAATTTCTCCAGTATACACTTGTTTCACCAATCTGTCATTCGACATACGTTCCACATGACCAAACCATCTCAACTGACTTATTCCTACTCTTCTAACAACATTCTTCCCAATCTCACATTCATCATACGCCAATGTATTCCGGACACGATCTATTCTAGTATATCCACACACACCCCGCAAATACCTCATTTCCACAGCAGTTATACGCTGTTCATGTTTCTTCATCCATACCCAACATTCACTACTATACATCAACGTAGGCACTAACACACCATTATAAACACACAATCGAGCATCTATGGATACATTCACGTTCAAGTAAAGGTTCCCAGACACCCAATATCTTCCATTCTGCAGATACTCTTCTTTCAATCTCTCGATCAATACGTCCATCCCTCGAAAACACACTACCCAAGTATACAAACTCATTCAATTGACCCAATCTCACAACATTCACCGAAACATTGCAATCAGTCACCAAATTACTCTTCTCAAACACTAACACTTTACATTTATCAACATTCAGTAATAGATTTAAACCTTTTCCTACTTCATTTATACTTAGAATCATTCTTCTCAATTGTTCTTCAGATTCACCAATTACAACTACATCATCCGCATAAGCTAACGCAGGCACTATACTACCAGCAATACGTACACCATCCACCCCATTCAGCGATTTTCGTAACAACACATCCATATACAAATTAAACAAATTATAAATTCTGTTGTATAGAGATAAATTAATAAATGACGTATTGTCAGATTATTTGTCTAGGTGTATATTTAGATGGCGTTAAAAAATTTAACCTGAATGTGTATCTAATTATAATAAATACAAACACATGTCATTGTTAACTTACTTATTTATGTAAATTATAAGTATACATATTCAGTATTTTACAGTAAAAAAATGATACCATTAAGATCTTCGCTCCGTTACACGAATTTGAATTTTGAGTTTGTTTAATAAATTATAAAATATACAAATTGGCAAAAATTTAATGTAATATTTTTCTTTTAAATAAATAATGAGAGTAATAAAATGCTTTTTGTTCTCAATGGTGAATTTTAAATAAGGCTACTTAACCATTGTATAAAGTGGAAATATACAGGTAAGGTATATATAAAAAATAAACGAAAGATATTCATATATTATAGAAAAATATAACTTCAAATAATAATAACTACCTAATATAACAAGTGATATAATAATTGTCGATATCCATACGAATATATCATATTTCCGTAACAACGAATTTAAATTCATATCACAATATTATCTGACAATTTTCATATTATGAGTTATATTTGGCGTTAGAATTTAACAAGTAAAAATTTATTCTATAGAAGCAGTTCCGCATTGAGAATTTACCATTCCGATATTTATTTTTTCAATTGACGTTTATGAAAATAGCATTTATTGGTAACCAAGGAGATATAAATACAAATTATCTCTTATTAATTTCACTAGTGAAAAATATCAAAATAGCTTTCATTTCTTTGGTTCATTTCAAACAAATTCTTGATTATATTGGTTCCCACATTTGCGTAGTTAAATCATAGTAAATATCATCTATAAGAAATAATGAAAACCATGAAGTTTTAAACGTATTAAAGGTAACCTTTATGTATTTGTAATTCATTTCTCACGGTACATTTAAATGCTGACATTTTAATTTACGAGAGAGTTCCCTATAAACTTTTGATGCTAAATAGAGAAGTGATGATTTAAATCTCGCAGTGACAAAATGAAATTGAATAATGTGTCGCAACAAGCAGTCGTGATCATGACAAAAATTTCCGACAAAATCATAGTCACTAATGGTATTATATATGTAAAAACTTTAAAAATTATGTTATATAAAAATGGTAATAAAATGAAAATTCGCAATAACTATTGTTGTTTATTCGCACTTTTATTTATTTACTTATTACGAAATAAGGCTGCATCAACTCGAACCAGTAATTAATAATGAGTATCCGGGACAGTAATAGAATTTTTATATACTCGTACAAGTATTTAGCTCAGTGGTATCGAGTGGATGTGTAGATTTAAGAACCCGGGTTCGATTTTCACAACCGACAAACAATTTTCACAACATTAAAATTACCCCTGTGGCATCTCCACCCCTAACATCTTTGAGAATCATGATTGGACGACTGGTAACCGTATATCACGCGCATAAATATATCACTTACTAACATCTGTTACGGCAGACTATTACATCCAGTTATGGGTAAAAGGCATGATGATATATTCCTTTTTATTTATTTATTAAATATTTTCTAATATTCGTGTGTGTCTATTGGATAATGTATGTGTGTTAATAATGGAGAATTGCTTTTTATAAGTACTTTTATTAAAACAGATAGATTTCATTTAAAAATTAATCTCCGAAATTCATTTGAGTAAAAATATAAAGCTCTATCTGTAGATTAAAGCTTTAATTTAATTTAATCCCACTTAAAGTAGTTTGTAAATGTTTGCCGATAACGATATATTTTGAAGCCACTTTAATAAGTTAGTAATCAAACTTTCAACTTAGATAGAAGTTTGTATAGTGAATGGCTAATAGGGTGACATATCACAACTTTGCAACCTAGAAACTAGTCTTTGGTTCGTTTAAGCATCTAACTTCTACACACGAGTGATGCACTAGCTGTATAGCTATCAGACTAGTTATTAACACTATAACCACATAACTTTAACGAAGTACGGGTTGCGTGACATTGGAGGTCGCACAGAATCCAGTTTTATCGGTTTGCATTCGATTGAAGTTGCTGAATTGCTTTTAGGATAAATTGTACTGGAATTGATTTTAATGGGTGATCGCAAATTGAATTGCATGATACGGAAACTGCTGAAGCAATTAATTTTATAGTCGCAATACCAGTACTGAACACTGAACAGATTTTATAACAAAATTGTAGCATGTGGTGAAGTACTTCGCGTTACATTGTTTCGTATTAATTTTTTGATTAAATTTTTTGGATAACATTGTTTTCGCGTGTTCAATCAACGTTGTGGTATTTTTAAAGAATGTGCAAGAATTAATAAAGTGTTAAAATTTCATAAATATCTATTAAATAAGAGAGAAAACAAAATTCTAATAAAATAAATTTACAATTACGTTTAATAACTTTATTGAAAAAAATTACAACTAAGGGTCACTTATGAAAGAACAGAATCTTTACAGTCGCAATAGGACCGGCAACATAAAAATATTAATGGCAATGTGATAGCGTACGTAGAAATTATTTTTGAAGATTGCAAAAGACAGAAACACAAATAATTTTTAAAAAATTTGCGAATTATACTTTAAAAATCCATTATAATTGTACAATGCGCGTAAATATGTTAGGTTTTTGTAAAGGTATTTCGAACAGTAGCTGAAATATATCGAAACCGTAATGAAACTGACATTTATAATTTTAAAAAACAACAGTGAAATATTAAATACGAACGCAAAATACTCGTACTTCGTACCAACATAATAATTAAAGCATGTTGGGTATATATGCACATATTTCTAAAATATTAGGATCGTGTATAATGAACAACATTGGTTATAAAATATGTTGTATAAATTAGATAAGAAATACATGTTAATCTTTCTGACTTCAGTTCTTTTATAATAAAATTTTAAAAAAAATTGTCTTCGCATTTTACTATTACTTCTGTATGATTATAATTAGGATTGCTTTTCTAGAATATAAATAAATTGTTTTCATATATTGATTTACGATTTCTAATATTTCCGATTGGAATTTTAGTTGAATCCTTCGTTATTCGAGTGCAATTTGTAAGTGCTTATTTGATACCTCACTCTCGTAGTTATAAACTGAGTAGATTGTAAACTAGTGTTTATATTTGTCTTCTATACTCCTGGAATGATTATTATTTGTACTTTATATATATATATATATATATATATATATATATATTGCCGATAATATGCACCATAAGTGCAACTGCCATCACCATTGCTATGGGCGACCTCAGTGACCAGCGGGAAGCAAGGGGAAGATGGTGTAGGCGACAAAGCCGTTTTTAATATAAAGCAGTGCTGCGGTATCCCCTCCCACGAGATTTACTATCTCAGTGATCACTTTGATCTTGTAACTTTGAAAATAGAATTTTCTCCGGCCTTGCGCTTTATTGGCTCTCTGTAAACGCGTACCGGTAATTTACTGGTTCTATACCAAGATCGGGTGTTGGGAGAGATTGATTCTGTTCCAACGCAACCACATATATTGTCACTGTCAGGGTCAATTATTGTCGTAAGTTTGTAGGTTATCCTGTACAATTTAAGAAAGGTTCTACATTAACACTATATTACGAGTAGTTAATATTAATTGTATTTGTACATTCATAAGTTTTGAAAATAATAATTTGTTTATAGAAGTTTTAAATTAGGTGTATTTGTTGTTTTATAAACACAGAAACAGTCACTATTGTTAAGCTCATAATAAAAAAAATATGGCTTCAATTTATTTTTATTATTTGGGGATAGCTATACGTGTTGAGACATCAATTAAATTAAACAAAAGGTACCATTATTAAAACGTAAAGTTTAAAACATCGATAGAGAAAAAATTCAAATAAAACTTGTTAGTTTTAAAACTATTTTTATACTATTATAAAATACAGAGAATTACTATTTTTTCAGTAATTCATTATAAAAATAGGGTATAACCTTGAACCAATTAGTTAAAAGTTATCTACAATCGGGCCGAGAAATCAAATGACGCACATCATCAATGACACCATAGATGCTAACATCGATATTTACAAATAATAGCAATATTTTTTGTTGAATAGCTCATTAAATCATGCATTTGGCATTAGTTTGAAGGATAAAAGTTGACAATGTAATGTTGATTTCGAGTAATTAACAAGAAATAGTACAAGCAAAAACACAAAAAAATGCTACAAAATTATCTGCTCTTCTAACAGACCAAATTTATTCAAATTATGTACAAATAATAATATGAAAATATTAACATTTGTCAATCAGTATTTTGATAATAAAGAATATACAGTCATTTTTGTGTTTAGACATTATCAAACTTTTCACAGATTACAGAGCATTTCTATATACAATTTCTATATTAAATGAAAAGTAATGAAAAAATAAAACTTATTGTCAGTCAAAATTGGTTAAAAATATTCCGTTTGGGAAAACTATATATTTGTTTTTGATTTTTACATCATATTATCATGTTTTAATTCCAAAATGTACAAAGATAGTCAAAGATAATACAACGAATATTTGAATACACAATAACAGCGTTGTAAAAAAAAAATTACAACCCCTAATAAATAGACCCGCAGCCAGCAGACCACGGTTCCAAGAACAGCAATATAACAAGTTGCTCTGTTCAGAGGGTACATAAGATGTAGGGGTAAATACGAAATTTGCGAAATATGTTTGCTTGTCTTCTTCATTTGTGCTACAAATAAACATACTGCATAAATGACGTCATAATGATTGGTGACGTGCATAATTTGAGACCAAGCAGGAACTACAAGTAAGTATATATATATATATATCTGCTTAGGCAGAGTGCCACACCCAGAAATGGGTAAAAGGCGTGATGATGATATATATATATTTCAGGGCCGGATTAATCAACAGACAAAAATGACAAATGTATAGGGCCCATAATTAAGAGACATCCGATCGTTATTAAATTATATAGTTCCTATTGACTTTTTATTATCATAATTGATTGTTTATATTATATATCTTTATTATTAAAAATTTTGAATACATTTTTTATCTCTAACAATCTGTTTGAATTCGCACACAACTTTTATAAATGAGGTCCAGACACTACACCAAAGGCTTAATCCGGCACTGATATGTGCTAGTTATTGATTGCTAGGTACATCTGAATTTTTTTAATAATAATTAATATTTAAAAGCTATGAAGCCGAAATTTAACATTAGGAAATTTTGAGAAAATATTAATACATAAATTTATTTACATTTACAAAAAATGATAATTATTAACTCAAATATATGGTTGAAACCTTGCCCATACTTATAAATTACAATAAGACTAGTTTATCAAATTATATTAATCTAAATATCATTTAAAATATGCTGCCTACAATATTTAAATAATTACCCGTTAATAAAAATTTTATTTAAGAATAATTTAAAGAAATAAAACATTATGAAATACAAAACAAATATCATTATAATTTCACATAATAATAGAAAATATTTATATTCTCTTATTATTATATTGTATTTTGAGTTACCTAACGTATTCACTGTAATATATATATATATATATATATATATATATATAAAATAGGTTTTACTTGCAAATTAGAAATATGATAGATAATCAAGTTTTTAGTTCGAATCCAATTTAAAAATTGTGTTACGTATAAATACAGAATTAATATGTTTTTTTTTGTCCAGAATAAAAAAAATCACATAATAATGAAATTCTTCATGCATTTCAAATCCAATTTAAAAATTGTGTTACATATAAATACAGAATTAATGTTTTTATTTTTGCCCAGAATAAAAAATTCACATAATAATGGAATTCTTCTTCAATTTCGGATAGTTTTATAATCAGTGCAAATAACAGTGGAATAATAATAAAATCTGCACAAACCCGAAAAACATTCACGACTATTACATCATTCATAAAAATATAACTACATTATAAAAAATTTATAGGAGTGTTTTAAATTAGAAATCTTAAATATAGTGCATTAATTATATACATACAATTTATGATTATTTCATGATTAAAATTATTAGTGTAGGTACCACATAATCTTATTTAGAGTAGAATTTTTTGGCTTTAGGATCCAATGAAATATTGTTTTTATTAAATGTTGGACGTTTCGATGGTCAACCCGTCATTATCAGCAATAATTAATTTTTAATTGTAGTTGCATTATAAGTTTACCTAATTCTGCAATTTCACACAAATAAAATATGCTTTTTACGAAATTATTCATAGAAATACATTTTTTGCGTTGTTAAATAGAAATATTTTATCTAACCGCCAAACTTGTGACAATGTAAGATGTCCGACAGAGAATGACAATTATAAGCAAGTCAAAAAAAGTTCAAACCGTGATGAAGTGCTGCCCTTAGGGTGTGATAAATGCAGAAGTACGTAAACTTATACTGTAACTCCAGTTAAAATTTAATTATTGCTGATAATAATGGGTTAACCGCAGAAACGTCCGACATTTAATAAAAAATATATTTTATTGGATCCTAAAGCTAATACTTCCTATTCCAAATGATACTACAGGTTCAATATTTCTACCAAAATATAATCTAATTTACCTACTCTAAATCTAAATTAGTTATATCAATATGAAAATATAAAAAAGTAAATGGTTAAATGTATACATACATACAAAAATAATATTAAATTCTATCTAAAGCTGGAGATCTCGAGTGTTTACAATTTTGCGTAACTGGGCAGTAAGAAAATTTAAGCACGTATTTCTTTCCCTCTTTCAAGACCCTTCGCTATGATATAAATCAAAATAAAAATGTGGCAGCCATTCAAAACTGTATACAGCCGTTATAAAATGTAATTTTAGAACGTAAGCATTGAAACTTTTTCGGACGTACTTTTTCAGGCCCGTTGGGGCGTTTGAAATACAGTACAGAGTAAAACGTAAGAGAAAAACTCTCAAAATTACGGTTCTGTGCGTCGATCTTCTGAGATTACAAATATCGTATTATATCATCTTGGTTTTGGATTAATATACAGCGGAACGACAATTGCGTACGATCAAAAGATACTATTGGAAATCTGAAATCACTGAATCTTTTGATATACTTCCGGATATTATATTTTTTACTGAACGAGCACAAATAATCACGAAATATCCGCTAAAAAATTATTTAAAAGATTCATTACATTTTTATTAGTAAAAAGGTGAAGACATAACTACAGTTACATTTGTACTTTTCTTGTTAATTAAATTGAATAGAACTATTTTATTATTAATTAATTGTGAAATTTCCGAAAGTGAAATTACTGAAAATGAAATTTCTATTGGGAATTAAATTTCCGAAACTAAAATTACCTTGGGGTAAAATTTACAGAAGTTTATTCTAAGAATCAAAATTCTTGAAGTTAAATTTTTGCATGGGTGCAAAAGACAGATTTTTTTTTTACAAAAAAAATTGTTGAAATGATAAATATTATGATTATAATGACCGAAACAAACTTTTTATTAAATATACACAACAAAAAAATAATAGATACGTAGCCGTACTTATTACAACTAAAATTAGAAAAAACTGTATCCATGTTTTAAACATAAAACTAAATAAATAGGTATCAACATAAAATATGTAATCTTTGTTAATTAGAAATATTAAAAACGTGTTAGGCTTAACTTTGTCTTGCTTTATAAAATTATTTACGATTTTATTGATGACATTTGAAACATATTTTTCTTATAAGCTAAAATTAACTGCAACGGTACATACAATTTAAAAAATATTAAAAAATCCTTTAATAGGTAACCATTTTATGTTATTCAAAAATTTCATTGAAGAATTTAAATTTCTTAAATATATATATAAATTTAATTTTTTTTTCATGGGCACAATACACCCGTTAAATCGACTTGCGTGAATGCTTTAGGCCCGCTGCCCCCCATAAGTCACTATTTTTACTTGGTTATATATTTGAGTGAAACAAATATATTTGTTCACTATTTTTCGCGCATGTACCATTTTAACTTCAACTTACTCTTATACTCCGTGCTAAGTAAAAATTGGGTTTAAGTTGTCACAGTAAGTTTATTCTTAATATATTAACTTTGGAAACATTAATTATTGTTGCTTTGTTATGGTTGTTGAGTAATTATTTTCGAGAAAAAAAATTAACTAAAATTTTTTGTACAAATATTAATTAAAACATATTTTGTTCATGAATTTGAAGTCAATCAAATGAGTGAAAAAATACTTAGATTACGTGAACTACACATATTTTTTGCATATTGATATTAAAGCCGTTTGATACGCTGTATTATTTTGTTCAAAATTATGTACATTTTTTTATTTCAATATTATTGACAAAAAATATGTAGTTACATCCAGTAACATGGAGTTCAGAAAAATGTTCATAATAAGGCATAAAATAATGTAGAACATTCTAGCAAAATTTACTTCAAAAAGTGCGCAGCATAGGTACGCATTGAGTTTCTTTGTTGTGTTTGACAGTTTAATATTTAGACTATTATTTTCTCTCCTTTTGCTTCATATTTTCTTTTTAGCAATTTTGTTTTTCTTTTCAACTGATATTATTTTTATTATTGTCGATAGCAAGAATAATAATTTGAAATTCATGTCACTCATATTATTGCTATCCATTCTAGGGATTTAAATTTAAGTATATAAAATCAGAATCACAAACGTCTTTTATTTGAGAGTATAGTCCACGAGTCATAAAACTGTTTGTGCGCATGCGCATGCAGAGAATTGTGTAAAAAATGATGGAGTAGTCACATACGGTGTCATAGAATAATGAAAAATTTTTGTATTATTTTTACCAGTAAACATTTTTATAAAATTATGTACATAACTTTGAACAAAATAATATATCGTGTTAAATAATCTTAGATTCATTTTACGGTGATAAAAATTATTTTGACGGACTTCAAAATTTCGATAGTGTTTTGTTAAATTTTAAATGATTCTCAAAGAGATAAATGAATAAAAATATTGAAAAAAGTAAATTTAAAACATTAACAGTTTTCTTTTACAATTTTTAAAATTGTTGAAAAATATGTCAATAAGATTTTTCGTTAACAAGACGATTTTTTAATCAATATGCAAATTGTATAGTCATTATTAATTTTTCTATTATCATTCGAGGTAATAAATTTGTACACGTATAAAGTATTTTCCATACGACAATGAAATGTACTTTAATTTTAATCATTATTTCTCATAAAGTATTCAATAGAACAATACTGCAACAATGCTGAAATCTATATAAATATGTAGCGCAATGTAGTCATTATTACCAATCAAATTACATTGACGATAGCATTATTAGGAAAAAAATCGTTGACCGGAACTTAAATAAAATATGAAGAGCTTTTGTGTTCCGCTATCGATCAGGAGCGGCACGTGCACATCCGTACTTCCGTCATCGCTATTGCATTGTTAATAATCACTTAACAAGCAAACGAAGGAAGCACGGGCCGGGAACAGGAGCACCCATCCTCAAATTAATAATGAGATGCCGCGCATAATTCCGGGTCAGCACTGATTTTATCTTCCAAGAAGTGATTTTAAAAGTCCTGCGGGATTCTTATGAGTTGAGCGTTTACCGCTGGTTAAATATTTATTAGGATTAGTGACTTGACTAAGGATTTAGTGCTCGATATTACAAGAAACTATTTTGCTGCTGGTTTATTTATTTTGAGGCAATTTGCTGAAAATTACCACGCCTCATTAAAGTAATTGAACAACTTCAGGGGACTTCAAACGATTAACTACAAGAAGTGGAGTTGTAAAATATCAATTTAAGTATTTTATACATTGATTTTTGCGTTTATAGATACAAAGTTGATTTGTAAGTACTGTATATGAATTAATTAACCAGAGAAACGACTTTCTGCTTTGTTGAACTAAGGTTTAATAAATTTTATAGTTGAAAGTTGAGAAATTATTTATTTATACCTTAAAATTTTTTTTCTTCGACCATTAAGATATCTGCTCAATGTATGTTTTGATAGAACTCTCATATTTCACAGTACTGTCAGAAACTAATTGTTTCAAATGTTACATTTAAAACTGCCACGCTGCCTTAAAGAGCTATTTTGGTAAAATTACCGACTTAGTTGTCAGCTGTCATTATATAATATACTGTGAATGCTTGAAGAGTTATTTTTTTTATTTCAATAGATTATTATTAACAATGATCGAAAATCTATTTAGGTGAATTTGAAGTTCGAAGGAAATAATTAACACATTATTATTAATGTTGAAAGTCGTCCTCAGCCTGGAATACTGTATCCATAAAGTAAAAGCTTTGTATTGTTTCGATATTTGACCAAAATAAGCTATAAGAACATTTTCGGAAAATAATGTTTCCTGAATATTTCGCCAATCCACAAACAAATTATATGTTGCCTCATATGTTTTTTCAGTAGTAAATATAAATACGTTATTTTCGCAGCTTCCAATATATCTGAGGGTGTTTAAGATTTTCTTTGTGTTACTTTTCATCTTCATTTCATAAAATCTTTAAACCAGCCTGCCTTGTTAAACATAAAAGTCGTATTTGCAGAATACACTATTTAGAGAAAAGCGCAATTTGTAAAATTGCTTATCCCACTACAATGAAAACAGGTATTCGTGTTCTTTCTCAGGCGTTAGATGACATATCTACTCAAAATATGTCAGCTTTTTATTTCGTTATAAATAATTAAATAATAGTTACTCAAGCATAGTGACTTAAACGAAATTAATATCTTAAACATAATTACTGGAACTACCAGCTTGCTGCTTGTCTGTTTAAAGAGCAGTGTATATGAATGTTTTGGCTATTTTTAATATGTTAAAAACATTCTTTTAAATGTTCCAAAAAGAGAGCTTGTGGTACCAGTAATTGTAGTTAAAAAAATTAGTAACTCAATCACACTAATATCGTCAAACAAAATTTTTAAACTAAAAGTAGTCAGTTGTCTCACTGGAACTTTTTTATTTTGTAGATGGGAATTTTTGCCAAAATATTAGAACTGCCCTGAATTCGAATCGGAAGTTTTTCAACTTGAATCTGATGGAACGTAATCTGCATCCTCCTTACTCATAGTACATTTTGTCATTATTTATAGTCAATTTACTTTTATAATTTTTTTCTTGCTGTTCTTTATTAAAAAAAAAAACAAGTTTAGATATATTGAAGGTTCCGGTATTTTGATTTTCTTTACTAAATTAAGATCATTTCTTACTTCATTTAAAACAACGTACCTTTAAAATTAATATATAATAATATATGCTTAAGATATAATGTGATTCACAATAAACAATAAGAAACGTCACACTAACAAGAGTTAAAATTATTTTATAGCAAAATTCTTCACGGTTATGTAGTTATGTTATGTTATGTCAGATAGTAATGTTTGTCAGTTATTAAAGGCTGTTAAGATAAAATATCCTAACTACAGCTATTTCTGTTAGATACGACATTGTGCGTTCACAATTTCATATACGATATTTTTGCGTATCACACACTGAATTTTAGCAGATACGATAAACCATTAATATATTATACCAGGTTGGCGGAAAGTAAATACGACATTTTGCTCTAAAAAACTGATAGAAAATGTTTGTGGAAACTAACATGGATAAAAACCAGAACATCGATAAAAAACGTGGATGCGACTTTTATACTTAACAAGGTAGTATTGACAGATATGAAAAATAACGTTAATTAATTTTTGTTTTCTTGCTAGTTGTTAGAATAATCACTTACTGGAGTTATAAAATCGGAACATCTTTTGTACAATACATTATTTATACTTCCGCGGATATATCTAAATAAGCAAATATAAATTCAGTGAATAAATTAATGGATTTTATTATTTTGTAACAAACTATAGTTTGAAATATTTGCTATTTTTGTTACTTCTTAAATCATGGTTTACATGTCTGTTCTGTAATACTATAAAAATATTTGTATTCAAAATTTATAGCAATGATATCAATTATATTTTAATGTTACTATAGTAGTATAGCTTAATTTATAGTAAAGTATTTTAAAAATATATTAAGATATAGTATAGAAAATTTTCGTTCCTTTCATATTATAAACATTCTTAAATTATTTTGGAGAAAAACACTTCCAAGAAAAAATTTTTACAATACAGAACTACTTGTATCTCAAGTTAAATAATTTTACATTGTGAAATGTACAAAGCAAATGTAAGATTGATTGCGCAAATAAATTTATTTTTAGATCATTTGCCACGAAAACGACAAGCTTTGTGATATCATAGCTAAAAATAAATAACAAAGTAGTACCTTTAGTAAACCACATCACTAGACAGACAATAATAATGATTATGTTTTCAATTTTAGAAATAACATATATTTTAAAATTTAAAAAAATAGAGTTCTATTTAAAATATAGTCAAAAATATGTTTATTTATATCGCGTTTACAAGTAAATTTTGTGCAACTGTTTTTGTCAAAAATAGTTCTACAACTCAATAATAATAATATGAAACATAAATTTATCAGTTTAGTTGTCATCACTTGATTGTAAAATTATTGTAAGAATTTTTTTTACATAATAAAATAATTACATCAAACAGCAAAACACTTCTTTATTGATAAAAAAAAACTAGCTAACAAGAAATTCAAGAAATGAAAAAATAATTCAAATCAAAATGTTTGTTGAATCTGTTAGTGTTGCCACCTAATAATTTTCAATTCAAATTTTAAAATAAAAGTAAACAAATACGATATAGGAAAAATAGTGTGAAAATCACGTGTTACATTGACCAATTGTAATATTCATACTTTACATAACTCTTTTTTTGTCAACATACTATCGTAGTCTCCATTGGTGACTCAGTTATAAGACTAGGTAAAAATGAACGCATATACCTTCAGTGGACACGACTCTGGATCGTACTAGATCAGCTTTGTTGGAGACGAGAATGACGGCCTTGGTGCTGACGGTGTCCGACGTCCACAGCGACTGAAGGATATGCTCGGCGATGCTGAGCGACGAGCGGTCCGAGCTGGCATACACCACGCAATACGCTTGCAGATCGCTGTACTTCATTATACAGCTTTCCGGCTACACATTTAACATCGTCAGTTAACAATGCTGATATAATCAAGAATGCCAGTAAGTAGATAAAATAAAATAATATATTTACATTTTATTTAAGTTTCTTGGTGTTAATTTAATTGAATAAAATCAAAAGTTAAGCTATTTTACATTTACATAGCAAAGTTTGCTGATTAACAGAATTAAATTAAGTGTGTGAACTTATATGGAACGGAACTCGTATATTCAGAGTGATGCAGATTAGAAGTGAATTTAGAGATTTAACATCTAATTTTAATGTTATGCAATTTTCTACTGTTCTGTTACAGCTAAAACTGTAGAGTGTAAAGTTGTTCGAAATTAAAAGTTGCATATAAAAGTATCTTTATACTTAAGCCCAACTATACAGGGTCCGGACTCATCGAACTATAGTATGGTAGGTAAAATATGTTTAACTTTAGTGGGTGTGGAATGCGAATTCTGGATCTCCGGATTCGAAAACCACAACTCTATCCATATCACCGTACAGCCGGACACTTAAAAAAAAATCGATTTTTTAATTAAATAGTAGGCAATAGCTATTAATTTAATTACTCTTATACATAATTATAATTTCTCAACAACATTCTCTAAGAAACAGAAAAGCAGCAAATATTACATGTTAAATCTCCTTAATTACTCCTAAGCTGCATCATCAAATATATGAAAATATATATATATATATATATATATATATATATCGTAATGAATGTATATTTACAATCTTTAATTATGTTTTAATACACAAAATGGTGATTTTGTCCTGAAACTATATGAATTTATTGTTACGGGATATAATTTTATTGATGCATCCTTTGCCTATTGTAATACTATAGATTTTTCTTTTATTATATTTTCGTTGTTTTTTGTTCCTTTTAAAATAATAAGTCAATATACTCGACGCAAATCTTAAATGACTTCGGTATCGATAAAACGAGTTATTATTATTCTAGAAAAGGAAAATGTTATTATATTTCGATCATGAATTTAATAATTATTTAAGAAGGACAATATAATTTTGTATATACTGTATAATAAGTAATTAACTACAGGCAAAATATGAAACGCAGCTAATGAAGACATCCAAGTAAATTTTACAAAATTTAGATTAACGTAATTATGTTATTAAAATTAAAACTGTCGCAAGATTTCAAAGTTTAATCGTGTTTTAATTTCACCTAAAGCAATTCCGAAGAGTTGAACGAGAGTTAGAACTTTTATTAATTAACTTTAATATTTGCTTTACAATTTTTAATTTGACATTTATAGCATGAATTTTAGAATATTTAGAAATTTTAAAAATTTCCTATCTATCAGAAATTCAAAATAGACAAAATATATTAAAAAAAATGTAAGAACGTCTTTCATCAGAACAAAATTTAAAATCTGGATTAAGTAAATTTGCATATTAATTATTACTTATAATTTATGAATAAGTTACTTTTAAGAACAGACTTGAATAATTTTCCCTTGCGTCTTGGTAAATGGAGCAGAGTTAAACGTACAGAACATAAATTATTCCAGATATAAAATATACTTTCAGATTCAGCACATCCATGGCTTAAGACGTAGTGGCAGGAAATGTGATGAATGACCAAGGGCTGTAGAGCAGGTTTACTCACCGATAATTCATTGTAGGGATGATCTATGAAGGTCAGTTCAGATTCTTCTCCTGCAAGGAGCACCGACACTGATTTCTCTCCGGACTCATCGTCTGAAACAATAACAACAGTACCTACATTTCAATATGATGCATCTGAAATGACTTGGATACAAATATATAAATTATATCTATAAATAGTGAAATGTATACACGTAGAACTAACAATTTATCAAGAATAAAGTAATTAAATGAAGTAATATAAATAATAATTTAGTCATTTATAATACGTATTTTTGCTGCAATTAGTTTGAGGTTACTAACGCTGATTTTTATATTCATTAGGTAGTTTTATTGATAGATGCTTTCACTTAGATTTTAAGAATTTCTAAAATAAAAATAATAAATAAATATATCATCACGCCTTTTACCCATTACTAGGTGTGGCATTCTGCCTAAACAGATTTCGATAAGTGATATATTTTTTCGCGTGAAGTGCAGTTACCAGCCGTCATATCACGGCCCCCAAAGATATTAGTGGAGGAGAAGCCACAGGGGTAGATTTAAATTAGTGAAAATTGTTTGTCAGCTGTGGGGATCGAACCAATAATATTGATTAAATGTGATTGTAATGTATAATTACTCATTTGATAATGTGTGTTGAACTCAAAATATATAATCACGCCTTTTATTCATTGTTAGGTATGGCAATCTATCGTAGCACATCTCGGTAAGTGATATATTTATACGCGTAAAATGAGGTTACCAATCGTTAAATCACAGCCCTCTAAGATCTTAGTGGAGGGGAAGTTATAAAAGTAATTTTAATACGGGTTCTCAAATCCACAGCCCGACCCGATATCACTGACTCACCTACCCCATTATTTAAAATTTAAGTACCTAACGCTCATTTGCAAATTAAAACTGTAATACAATTTTGATAGAAATGGACAATATTGAATCAAATGTTTGAAAGTGTATGTGTAAGTTTCTATGATATTTTAGTACGCAGAGATACGCGCATTTGGGATTAAATATTTGTTGTACAGAAAAGTAAATAAAAATAAAATACATTGCTTTTATTTGTTTTATTATTTTTATAAATTCTCGTTGTTTACAAGTGAAAGTTCGCAAGTTAAAACCTTGCTGAGTCTATCTGAATGATTGGAACTCAACTATAAGATATACTTGTAATTGGGATTACGTTTTTGTTATGTAGAGTAGCAAACAAGTAAATAATACTCGTAGTTCCTTCTAATACATAAGTTTCATAATATAAATACGCATAAATAGCAGTGATTAATTGCCTAGCTATAATATTCTATTTACATATGGAAAAGCTTTCAAAACTCAAGTTTATAAAACAATTTTTGGTTAAAATTGTGTAAAAATTTATTTAAATCGTTGTTTCGGTACATTAAACATGTATCTTCGTCAGGAAAATAGAAAATAGTTTAGTGTATTGAAACGTCGAATTAAATACATTATTACAGAACTTAAATAAAAAATTATTTTAATTATTTAGATATTCTGTTTCTTATACAAATCCCTATTCGCATTTCAAATAAAAATTTTATGTCATTCATGACGTAGATGCAGCCAACTACAAAATTAACGTTTCTATTATAAATGTCCCGTTCCTGACCTTTTCTAAAGAAACTGTCAAACTACGCACACGGAGAAAAAAAAACATGATAAATAATTATGTAACTAAATGCAAGTGCAAAAATACGACGTACACCTTATTTCACGTAAGAATGCAGTAGATACATAGTAATGAAGATTTCTCTTTACTAATCTCTGTTAGTTAAGTTTGGAACATAGTTCTGTAGATATTTGTATCCATTTTATTCTTTTAATAATGAATTAAAATTGATAACCTTCGCAATTTTTATAATACGGTTCATATTAGTACATTTTTACGGGAAATAACATAAACGTTTAATGAAAATTTATGGTATAATTTTTAAATGTGTACATTCATTTTTTTTATTGTATCTCGGTTAATCTTGGACACTATTCATATTATAAAAAAGCTTTACAGATTATCTATCCCCTGATGTGGGGTAATACATGTTTTCAAAGTTCAGCCGGCATATAATTACTGACGATTAATATCAGATATGTGTAGATATGTTCTTTAATATTACGTACTTGTTCGTAGAATTATTAAATTATTTAATTACTAAAAATATTTCATAGTATTATTCTATTTCTACATTTATGACATGATACATAATTAAAATAATAACCTCAATAAATATTAAATACACATATTTTAAAAGAGTTGCATAATATTAACATATTCTATTGTATATATTCTATAACTGACATAATAACAATAGACAAAGCAAATAAAAAAGAAAATTATTGTTGTTACGTACCTTTTCATTGGTTAAAATCTCAAACTTCCGTTAAAAATTAACAGAGTTAACCATAGAATACACCTAAATATCTATTTAATTTGGGCAATTGAAAATATTTGCAAAAGTTGCTATAATAATAGACTGGCCATTTAAATGACGTATTTATATTCCAGAAAAATGCATAGATCATTCAATATGGCAGATAATTTAAAAGTAATAATTAAGAACAAAAAACTCCCTACAAAGAGAAAAGTTTGAAATAAAAATTTTACTTCTCTTTATTCTACTACCATAGAGAATTAAAATATTTTTTCACTTGTCCATTTTTAAGACGATATAAACCTAAAATTATTTAAATGTAATAGAAAGCCTGGAAATTACTTATTTATTAGATAAAAATACAAAAATGAAACTACATTAATTTGAGAAAATGAGTGTATTAATTGAAATCGAAAAGCCATTTTGTTTCAATTCAAATTCATTAGCAAGTTCGTATTAATGGGAAGCTGAAAATAATATTTTAATGCTATGAAGGAACGAGGGCTTTAGTGTCTGCAATTTTTATTTCATATTTTTCTCTCTATTATTGAGAATTAATATTATTTGCAAAATATATATATATATATATATATATATATATATATATATATATATATATATATATATATATATATATATATATATATATATTTTATTTATGCTTATATCTAGTGACTTATTTATTGGAAAAACAAAAACATCATTAAATTGTCCCACCAAAGTGACAACTTTTATCTAATTTTTACTAAAGTCGAAACTTTTAGAGTTTAGAGATTCCAATGGTGGCTCTCGTACAAGAGACACTTGGCTGCCCACCAAAATAGAATTAAGATCTGATCTGTCTAAATAATTTGGCTTTGCCGACACTGGTTTACACTATCTAGGTAGATTTTCTGTCCTAAAATTGAAATTAATTTTATGTTGTGAATGAATAAATTGTTATTTCAAGTAAAATGATAATACTATTAAACATAACTAATCATAAATAACTACTTTTTCAAAACTCAAATATGAGTAATAATGTAAATAAATGGAAAATCTTTCGTATTGCTAAGAAATACTGTGACATAATATATGGCAAAAGATTTCGGAACTCATAATTAATCATTAAAACAGTTTTTGATTTAAGTTCTGTCAATTAACTGTTTTAATGATACTGTTATATTTTCTAAATCTATTGTCAATTCTTGATATTTTTACCCAAGAAAGAGACGTAATTTTTTTTTAACCAATGTTTTTGTGTATAAAATTAACAAAGTACGTATAATTAAACTTATCGAAAAAGTATTATTTATGTATGTACGACTGTAAATAAACACGTGTAGCAGCTTATATTTGCTATTTCACTATAGACTTGTCGTATCGTATAGTTTATGTTTATGTTGTAGAATGTATGTAAACTTTGGTAAATTTGTTTAAAGTTAATTCACGGAGTTTAAACTAATGACAATTTATACGCGCATATTGTGCTCATATTACATAACGTGTGTAGTATATTCTGTATTACGTAAAATCTGGGTAATGTTTACGATACTCGTGGGAACTGTATTTATTGTACTTGTAATCAGCTTATATAACTTATACTACTCGATAGAGTAACACATTCTAACCTTTGCTAATTGTTAGAGAATTAGATTTTTATAGCTTCGTTAGTACAGAACGAAATAAAAAAAGCCAAATAAAAAATTACATTTTTGATTAATAGGATTACTTAGAAATATATTAAGTTATATTTATTGTTGTATCAGTCTTAAATTCTCATACAAAAAATATTGTTACAAATAAATATTTTGCATACAAAATGTCACATAAAATTAACTACGTACTAAAACATTTGATATTTATTGGCACAATTTAGGTAATAACAATAATAGACAACTAGGTATTCAACTAACCTTGGAATTTCATTTTTCATTTGCTTGTAATAATTACACATTTTTTTTCTTCAAATTGAACTATGAATAGGTATTTATTACAGAAATAAACAATTAAAATTTGTATAAATGATAGTATAGAGATTTAACTATAACAAACCATGTTTGGGAATGTATTTTAGGATAATATCATGCGACTGTAAATATATTTGATTAAAAATAAATACTGCGACAATGAAAAGAATTTTTCATCAATAATAAAATATATTGGAAGCAAAAATAAAAATGTTTAGGTAACACGAAAACTATTTCGGCAGGAATCAAAATAATTTAGCAACAAAATAAATATATGAACAATAGAATTTTTTTAATACTCATTGTTTTACTTTAATGATAATTATATCAATTATTAAAAAATAAATAAAATTCGATACATCCAAAGAATAAAAATACTCGTATACAGAAAAAATATTAAAGTGAGCGGAAGTTTTAAGTTGAACCTGTGCAAAAGTGATAAAAAAATTTAACCACTATGGCACAAAAATTAAAGCCAAACTCAAAGATTCCTGCGTTACAAAAACCAGCAAAAAGCAGCACTAGAAATTTAAATTCGGATAGTGCAAATGCCGGTTTAAAATACCCGCAACCGACTCGAGCTCCACGGTTACGCAGAAGCAAAAGTGTAACAGATATTCGTTCATTACATACTAGATTTAACTTTGATGCCAATAAGCCATCTAATGTTGCCGGTGTTGCAAAAAAAATCTTAAAACGACCTGGTGTAACTGAGACAAGCACTGTACAAAACAAAGACTCTAAAGTCTCGAAACCAGAACCAATAAAACCAGCGAATAAACCAATACAAACAAAAATTGCCCCATATGATTACAAAGGTCGATTTAACCATCTCAAAGAGATAAAAAAATTAATTTATAACAAAAATTACGTATAATAATAAAAATATATTCGCTCCCTGGATGAAGAACCCGGATGGAACGGTTGAACAGCCGGCCTGAGCCGCGACCGGTTCAACAAAAGTATGACACGGTACATAAATTAAAAATGTGACAATATATAATTAATTTTAAACAAAAAATGATAATGAACAAAGTATGTTGGCTTAGCTGTAATGGCATCCAGGCGCTAACGGGAGAGGTGGCAGCTTTGGAACAACTCTATCGGCCAGCCGGATGTCCAAGATCGTCAATTCCAAGATGGCGGATAATCACGTGGAATGGGAGCGTCACGCAGCTTCACTTCCGCTACACGTGGTTTCTTTTCCCAAACTGCTGGGCTTTAATCCCTCGGTGGAATTATCGGGAACTCCAATCCACAACCAGGCGGAATCTTTGCGTACAATGCCAGCGAGCAAGCAACGCAAACAACGACGTCTATGCCAGGAACACGGAATACAGGACGGACCACAAGTAATACGTAAAAACGTAAAATGACAAACGTGAAACGAAAAATAAAAACGTAAGACGTCAAAACGTAAGCGTCAAAACGTAAGCGTCAATACGTAAGACGTAACAAAAAGTGGACGTAAAAGTGAACGTAAAATAAAAACGAACGTAAAAGCCTGAAACAAGGACTGCAATTAGGTCCATGTAAAACTACGGAACGGACCAACTTTACTTGACAAAGGCAGATTCAATAATAAATGAATAGAAATCTTTACCTGAGTTCTTGGGCGGCTTTCAAGTGGCAGAAAATATGTGACTTTTCCTATTGGAAACTTAACAAAATTGGTTTGCCGAAATATAACTGACATAGCCCAACTTCCAATATCAAAATCTCACACTTCCGCAACAAACGTCGTTCGAAAAGACAAAAAACAAGAATGAATTCGTTCGAAATCGAACCTGTGAAATTCTGCCAAGAAAAGAGAGCGATGCGCGAAGACAAAGATAGCTTCCGCCTAAATTTGAACGGTGCCGGTAAAGAACATACCTAGCAGATCGTATTATCGACAGAGCGTTGACAGCTAAACAAACAAATGTGATTAACCAACAAAATTAAAGCAACGAAAACAAGAGAAACTGGATCTAAGTTTTACTTTAAATGGAATACTACAACGAGAGCGAAATCTAAAAAAAGCTAAGTATCAGACGGATCTAATCGGTCAATATCTAATCGATAATTAAGTTTCAGGTATTTGACGACGAAGGAAAAATAAACAACAACAAAAAAGTACGGAAAGCATGAAAACAAAACTGAAGAATACAAAAAAAAAACCTTACACATATGATGTACACCCGTCAATATTATTAGACAGAATATTGTACCTAAATATTATATTTTTTAAATATTATTATTAATGATTTTTTTCATCTACATTATTCGAAATGTATTACTGCTGTTTCATTTCTTACTGGTCATTTAAATTTTTACCTCCCTATATTTCATTACTACTTTTTTTAAATGGCATAAATATAAATTTTATACTTTGTATAATTTTTTACAATGTTCCATAATACTGTTATTTTTAATAATAATAATAATAATATTTATTGTCTCGAGGAGAACTCATACAATGGGATTGGTATAATATAATAATAAAATGTGTATAAGAAGGATATTTCAAATATGATATATTTTAACATTGTTTAAGTACTATTTTACTTTAGTACTATTTTACTTTAGGTTCGGTTGATTTAATATTGTAAGTTGGGTAGATAATTCAGCAAGTTTTTTCTTATTCATTTCTACAAAAGCTTCTAATTTTTAACATGTTAGTTACAAAACAGTATATATATCCTGGATTTTGGTGTGAGTGAGATTAGTTAATAGGGTGTAGTAGGGCGTATCTGGGATTGGGAGATATTTTGTCAAGAAACTTGATCTTGAGGATTTGTAACATGGGCAGCGGAGGAAGATGTGGTCCAAGTTTTCAAACTGATTTAAATTGCAGATTGTGCATAATTCCATTGCGTTTATTTGATATTTGATGCGATTTACTGTTATGTTGAAAATTTTTTACTCGCCATCCGTAATTGGGCTATGATACGTACTTTGTTTATAGAAATTTTCATGTTCAAATATTCTTCTGTCTCGTAATTATTTTTTATATGCTTGTATGACTCATTAAATTTTGAAGTAGATACTAGTTGCATATCTTGCGCTGTTAAATTATCTTGAATTTTTTCAGTAATTTCTTCTATGTCTTGGATTGTAATGTTTTGGTTTTCCCAGATTGTTATTTTTAATGACAAATTTAATTTATAATATTTTCCATTATTTCCGCAAGTTTTTAAATAAATATATTATATTTTAAATTAATAACTGTATAAATTTATTTAATAGAGTTAAGTTAATATTATCCGTTAAATTCACTTTTGAGATATAGATGGCATTCAATGCTTGAAGTTGGTCTCTTTCAGGATATATATTTCAATCAGTTCAAAAAAAATTGTATCCCATATAAAAGTGCAGTGTAAAGATATTATTGTTTATTAAGTGAAATGGATGTAGAAGGTGTAATAGTAAATGTAGCGTATCAAGGAAGCCGTAAGAGGCAAAAAAACGTCAATCAGAGGCACAGAGCCAAGATTATAAGGTAAGAGTTGCTTTATGCAAAGAAGTTATGTTACGTTAATAGTTATTTTATGTTCTTAGTTATGTTATTTTGTTAAAGATATCAGGACCATTAAATGGTATAAAGGACGCAAAGAGAATAATAATAAAAAAGACGAACGTGGAATCGTAAAAATAAAAATGGAACAATTTTATAGAAACGACGCTTGTCAGACATTTTTGAAATTATAACAAAAAAATGGAAAAAATCTACGAACTTTGAAACCAAAAGAAAAATAATTAAAAAATCCCATCAAGAAAGAGAAAATAAAAGATCTTAAAACATTATTATTACTGTTTGATGAAAAATGGATGCAAGAAGAACAGTTCAAGTTTTTTAAAGAAATTATAGAGGAAGCGGCTGAACTTGGGCCCTCTATTGATCACGAAGCCAATGTAGAAGATAAAGATTGCGAATGTAATGAGGAAGATGGTGGTCTTCTTCTTTAAATGTATTATTCATTTTCGTAATAAAATTCGTTTCACGTTCAATTATTTTATTCTTATCCTTTGTTATTTAAAAAAATTAAAATCCTGGTGTCTTCAAAAAGAATATTATCCAAAACTTTTTATTCAAATAGGTTTTTATCCCTGCTCTTGTTTCAGAAAAGATTTTATCCAAATTAATCAATTAAGATATAGCTTTAAATGTTAAAATTTATTTCTGATATTTTGTACATGCTATTAGCTAAGTATAGTCTTGTATTATAAATTAAAAAACCATCTATTTTTAACTTGTTTCTTCTCTTTTATAAAATACCTCTTTTTCTCCAAATATTTAAAAATGGAAAATGCCCCTTTTGAAATTATGCTCCTCATATACTTGTTTACATATACGAGTATTAAAATGTAAAAATTATATCACACATCATTTTAATTAAATCCGACAAACCAAGGACGCTGAAATGGTTCACACACGTGTTGTGATCATGTGATTCATGAAATAATTTGTTTGTTTAGTAAGAACATTTTTTATGTGATTTAATAATTCAACACAAATGTGCAAACTGTGTCTAGTTGTTGATAATCAAATATATCCGGTTTCGAATTAAATGAGAAACATACATCAATTAGAAAATGCAATTTACTTAGAATTAATTAATTTCGACTTCCGAGCGTAATAAATCTAATTCGTATTATCAGGCAGTGGCATGAAATATTTTCCATTTTTCTAATATAAAAATGCAATTATAACCCGAAAATAAACAAAACTGTACAATGTAAGATTATTAAATAATATTATAATAAACATTGACTTTTTCGAGAATTTAACAATAAATAAATGCTTAAATACGTATTTCACAATGCAACATGTAAAATGTGATAGTTTGAAAGATAATTACTATGCAAACTGAAATTCTACTAGGACTGCCAACTTGAAATTAGGCGCCAAATTTAAATTCAGAATTAATATTGTCCTTGCATTTAACGAGTTAAATAAATTCAGAAGCTTGAATTTTTTGTAAAATTATAGTTCTCATTATTTATCTAGGTTAATTATAATCCTTTATTGACTATTGTTAAGGACGCGGTAGAGAAAAACAATTTCACGACTCAAAACGAAGGCAATAATGGCATGTTGCTAGGCTAGTAGTGAAATAAAAAGTACTTTTTTTAACCTGCCATAAAACACGACAGATGTGCGGCTTACCTAAGAGGACAATAAATCCGCCTCCTAGAACTATGTTGACCACATTTCCTTCCGTTATGATGGTTGCGTAAATTCTACTTGTATACAAAAACAAAACTCGTACATCATTCTGTTACACTGTACTAACATAATTCATCTCTGACATGCAAGTAAATGACAGAAAACAGACAACAAAACAAAAACTGACGAGAATAGCTACAAACAAAATCAGAGACAGGAGTAAATAAACAAATACAGTATCAACAATGAGTTTGCAGTGCTTGGTATGCAAATAAATGCACCCCAGCACTCGAATATAAATGTATGCGAAAATAGGGTAAAAGGTGTAAAATAACATGCAATGCAGGAGTCATGAGTGTGGCATGTAGCTCTATTCAAGGCGCAGGGCGTATAAGTTTACAGGAGGCAACCAAGCAGCGGAACAGGAAATAGCAGGCAATGGCTGAGTGGACATTAATATCAAGGGCTGCAGCGTCGACGACATAGTGTCTATAGCTGGAGCGCCAAGACGAGCTTGAGTATGTGTGCTAGTGGTATTCAAAATTTGAGCGAGCCACATAAAATAACCTTTGTTTTTGATATAACAAAAGAATGATGGTATAAAAAAGAGCTTAATGAAAAGTGTATAAGATAATGTAATTGACCGATTTTTGAGAGAGAAAAAGATTATATTTTTATGAGTATTCAACAATGAAAAATGCTAGGTTAAACGAAGCAGATTTTCTGAATGTCATATTTTTACCAAAGTACGTATTCTGCTATACAAACTAGTTGCTGACAGTTCATTATTAAAAGAAGAAACAAATGTAGATAGTTTTACTATACATATGATATTTAAATAATATGGGGTAGATGGCTCGGTGGTATCGAGTCCGTCTGTGGATCTTGAGAACCCTGGATCGATCCTCACAGCCGACAAACAATTTTTAATTAAATCTAGCCCTGTGGCTCCCCCACTACTAATATCTTTGAGAGCAGAATATTGACGGCTGGTAACCGTACTTCACGCGAAGAAATATATCACTTACCGAGATCTGCTACGGCAGAATGCCACACCCAGTAATGGGTAAAAGGCGTGATGATATATTTATTTATTTTATGTTTAAATAATATAAATGTGAAACTAAACATGAGAAGCATTATTTCAAGGAAGCAATGATTTGGATTTCAATCTTTTCAGATCATATCAAAATTATTGGGGCACAATGGTTAACACGCTCGCGATATATCATTCGAGTTCACTATAAACTGTAGTTATCATGGCTGGGGATAATTTTCTGCTAGGAATCTAAATAAAATAAATAATGGAATATTGTATTTAAATCATATTATTAAAAGTAATATATTTTAATAAGTATGCAATTTACCATTTGGCTTCCTAAAACATTTTATTATATTATTCTATGTATTAAACCATATAATATACATTGCACACAAATGCACAATGAAAATATTAATATTTATGGTACAAATATTATGCTTTATTCTGCATTTGTTGCTATATTTATATATTAATGAACAGAGTTGAAGTACGCTACAAAGTAAATAATAATTAATTGCAGCCTTGTGAACACATGTTATGATGACACTGATATATTGCAAATGGAATACCATAGAATTTCAACTAGGATTTATGTTTCAGTTTTAGAATTTGCTATTTATAAATTTTTATAAACATACAATAAGAAGTAATTCCAAATTGTCACCTTATCATAGTAATGGTAATTAAATTAACTTTTTTGTTCTACTATATTTTAATAAATTTTGCATTTTTTATGTATATTAAGTAATATACGCCCAAGTAAAAGAAGAAAGCGAATGTTATATCTAGGTCAACAATAGTAAAACAAGTTTGAAACTTGATTAAAAACACTCTGTGAAACAATTATATATTTTGCATATTCCATTGCAGACTTGAAGATGAAAATATATTTTACCTAATTTCGTTATGAAAAGTCATGTTTTACATTTATTTTTGACGTTATGAAATGTCAATTTTTTCATAACTGTCATTCAAGAGTTATGTAAAGAATTCTTTACATAACTAGTTACGTAATAAATATTGACAGTAATAAATGTTTGCAAATAACGAAAAAAAAAAACTATTTATTACAATGTTTAGGATTTATATACATTTAATAATTTTTCTGGTATTAAACAGTGCACAGGTAAATTAGCAGATTCTTCGATATCAGAAAGAAGATCTGTCTCGGATTCAGAACTCATTTTCAATTATGACATAAGCTTAAATTTAAAAATTTTATTCATTCATTTTCACGGAAACGCTTTGGTAAATTGATTTATTGATTTTTAAATATACTGAGCTGTCATAAACCTAGAATTTTATGTATTTAAAAATTATTTTTGAGGAATTAGATAAAATTTTGTACGCAATACGTTATGAAAACATAATTTGCAAAACTTACTTCGCTCGTTGTGTTCGTCAAACAACCTTTTCATAACTGGTTACGTAAATAACTATTCACAGTCGGTCCATTATTATACCGAAAACAGTTTAACAATGAATTATTAAACTGTTTTTGGTATTTTTTTATTTTATAAGATTGATACTACTATTACGATAAATAAATAATGCAAAATAAAGAAAAATAATATATTACACTTGTTTTATTAGGTTTTGTCACACTCGTTTTTCATTCCGCTCATTGTTTAAGCGATTGTTGTGTTTTTTTCTAAGATTTAAAGAATTTTTGGGAGCAGTGCCGTTTTCTAAACTCAGATTTTTAAAAGTATAATTCACGTGTAATTAATAAAAAAAAATTCAGAATCAGAGATTACATGCGTTGCTATGCATTTTAAAATAGCATTTTTAAGGTGAATAACAGTTGTTATCTTTGACGCTATGAAAGAAATTTCAATTTCTAGACAAGAATTTTTGTAAATTGATTTAAGTATTAGAGAACTCAGGATATATGTGTTAAACTGTTCTAATTGATTCATATAGAAGTTTTAAGACAAAACGACAATTTGACAAAAAGTTTATAAAGCATATAGTAAAATCGAATAAAATTTGTCCTCAGTAATAATATACAGAAACCGAAGACAAATTTGACCACGGCATTCTAGATTGTAAAAAAGTAACTTGAATATAGTCAAAAATAATATCCGAGCGATTTTAAATAATTTTACAAAAGGGTTTCAAAATTAAATATGTATTTTAGATCCCTATAAGTCTAAAATAGCGCGCCTGTATTTCAGTGAACGTTGGGTGCCCGTAAAATGCTGAAAAATTAAAAAGTATTTTTCAATGCATCAACTGATCTGAATTGTTTTTCCAAAAGTTAGTAGAATCTTACCTTGTTTTATATCAAATAAAAGGTTTGAATAAGTAGTAGTAAGCAGTACGGTTAAGAATTGTGACTGAGTGACTGTGAATAGTTTCTCCAAAAATAAATAGAAACCTATCATGTTTGGTATAAAATTTAAGGTTTTGGAGGCAGATTACGATCAGATTAATTAAAAATTATAATCGACTGATTGTCAATTGTTTTTAAGCTAAGATATACTTTCTTATAATTCTAATGAAAGGTTTCTGAGAGATAAAGTAAAAATGAATCAGCAATCATTTTTCCGGCCGCTAGTAATATAAAAATGAGTACACCTTCTCCGTGAAACGTGTTTAGCATTCTCAGAATACCGTATACCTCAACTATCGCTCTTGGGCTAAATATACAAATAATATTTAGATATTAATTATAATTTTAAAAATCGTCCATTTTTCTGCCAATCTTTCTTTTACAAATTCACAATGTTTATATAATTCAATAACGTCATGAATATAATAACAAATGTTAACAATAATTACTAACAAAAATCAAATAATTGAAGCTGAAATTGAAATTATTTCATTGAAATAACAACGAATCTACTTATCAGTTATTACCGATTATTAATGAACTGTTTTAATCACTGAACCGTGAATCATTGTTTTGAAATGTTCAATATAAGTACGTATTTTACATAACAAGTTCCATTTAGAATATTTTGCGATGATTTTGTGACGTATTGGTATATTAAATTGCGTTCGAATTTGATTATTCAAACATGTGATTGATAAATGTATTCGTTAGAATTTGTGCTATAATTTACATCAGCGTACTCACTAGAGAATTATGCATGATAATTTATTGTGATTGATTTATATTGTAAGCAATCGAGTTGGTTTCGCCGACCCTCACCTAGGCTCCGTGGAATCTAATGAAAAATATATTTTTAGACTTGTTACTTTATACACCACTTAGTCGAGTATTGTAAAAATTACTGTTTATTAATTTTTAGAAAATGATTGACAGTGTTAATTCACTTTTTCAGTAGCTCTCAGACCTTTCATTAGAACTGAAAAAAGTATATTTACAATAGCTTTTAGTTCAAAACAATTAACAATCAGTCGATCAGAATGTTTGGCTATCTTACTGGACTTCTCTCCTCAAAATTTTAATTTGACACCAAACCCGATGAGGTTTTAGCTCATTCTACTCGACAGTTCGTTTGAATACATTTAATTTCATAGATTATTATTTATTGCTTGGCTGAAAACGGAGATTTATTTGAATATTTATTATAATAATAAATTGTAGTGATTATTTTATTGAGAGAATTATTGTTTGATATTTGAATTGTAATAGATAGGTTATAATTTTTACATGACAAACCCTATAAGAAATAAACGTTTCATTGAAATGTACAATTGTTCATTTATTATTAAATCGTAATAATAGGTATGGAGCTTTTTGTATGAATTTTATTAAATGATTAATTTGTCGGGGGTAAAATATCAAATACACAGAAAAACGTCAAGCATTTATCTATTTTTGTTTCACTTCCATGGCTAATTGATATTTTGAACGTAATTTTTAATATTTTTTTATTTAATTTCTGTCGTTACAACGCATGTAAATGTAATTCTGTTTCTTGATTTAGATGCAGAATTTTATGCTCTACAACATTTATTTGAAGCATTTTTGGCTAAAATAATTTGGGGAGCAATGCGCACGGAAAATCTGTTTTTTCATGTTAATCGCCTATGTGCACAGGTATGATGTTCCACCCGGTATATATATATATATACATTGGAAAATCAATTGATAATCAGTCGATTATAATTTTAAATTATTGTGCTCAACATCTCTCTCCAAAACATTTAATTTGATACCAAATACGATAAGTTTCTAAACATTTAGAAAAAAAAATTGTAATCAGTTGATTTTTAATAATTACGGTCAAAATATCTCTTCAAACTATTTCGTTTGATTCCAAACAGGACAAATCTCTAATGAAATTTAGGAAAAGCAATTGACAATCAGTTGATTACAATTTTTAATTATTCTTGACATGTTTCTAGTAACGTTTATATTAAAAAAGAATTGACAACCAGTTGATCACAATTTTTAATAATTACATTAGGAATCTCTCTTCAAATCCTTCAATTTGATTCCAGATACGACTGATTTCTAATGACATTTAGGGAAAACATTTGACAATCACCCGACTACAATATAACGACAAAAAAAGCGAGTCCTTTCAAATATCTTTCATTTGATACCAGACACTGTAGATATTGAAGTGTATTCAGTAAAACAATTTCCGATAGAAAAAAAATAAATTCCCTATGGAGTACTTCCAAAATCCTTTCATTTAATATCAAGAATAAGTTTTAAAGCTAAAAACTAAACTAAAATAACTGTTCATTGAAATATAATTAATGCCGCATGTGAGCCCTTTAAAAGGCCATTCATATGATAATAAACACGATAGGTTTTGAAGCACTTGCAATAATTATAATTTAATTATTAATATATCGGAATCATTTAGCGTCCTCGAGATTGTCCTACCTCAGCCGCAAGCACTCCTCGGCGATAAATTTTCTCTCGAAAAAAAAAAAAAATTGCGGCCTTGTTATATAAATAACTATTTTTTGTTCAATTATAGTGTCTGTACAATGAAACACAACAAATTCATTATTATATTAAATTGAATTATAAAGAGAAAAATTGATTGAATTCATTAATTGTTATAATTATATTTACTTAAAATACTAATTAAATTAGTTAATATATGTTGTCCTATAGCTGAAATGAGTTTGACACCTTAAACCATGCTTTATCGGGATTAAAGCTAAATTTGTAATTGCCTAATTTGACATTATAACGAATGTCACCACACTACCGCAACAACAAACATAGGTATAAATGTTTAAACTACACTAATTAGTCAAAAGAATATAGTTGAAATTTGAATTTCCTAATAATCGTTCCGCGTACAGATTTTGTATGATTGTGGACAAGTTTTAAAAACGTTTCTATTCAACTACGCCCTATCGAGAAGGGTTTACTACGGTTCCACGCTCGTGACTGCAGCCACTGCCATATATATATATATATATATATATATATATATATATATATATATATATATATAAATATATATATATATATATATATATATATATATATATATATATATATATATAAATTATGTAATTGCATTTCTCATAAGAACAATAATAATAAAATGCGCAGTTAGATTTCCTTATCATATAGTATCATATTCAAGCATCATGTTCATCATGCTGCAGTTATCTGTTGTAAGTTAGTTTTTAGTTCAGTCTTGTTACACTCGCCTAAGTAAATACATGTTGTATTGTATTCCTCAAAAATTAATAAAGTTTTTTTTATTAATAATTCAATACTGAATTATCTAATTGGCGCAGTCGGTAGGATAATCACTTAAGGGTAAAATCTACAAATTTACTCGTCGATTTTAATCGTTTAATTGTGATAACTGCAAAACATAAATTCTGGTGGCCAAGACTTGCTGTCTCTGAAGTAAGAGTCACGTCTGGCATAATAGAAGAAAATATTCATCACACGGCAAAACAGTGCCCATCAGGGACTACTCAAACGTCCCATCAGACAACCAGCGATTGTTCCTGGGGACCTGCTGTTCGCATCCACCGCTCAAACCGACACAACGAAGATAAGTGACGCCTTGCTGTTCCATCCCGGATCACGGCCCACATCGTTGCAGTCCAACACAGAAACCAAGCACTCCGTTCCAGATGTACGAAAACATCCCAATTTTACTTCTCATACTGTAAGTAATATTACACTCTATGTTCTCAAGCGAATACGACACGCCTGAAAACGATAACGGCACAGACGACGTGCACGATCTAATTAATCAATTATCTAATTTTGCATTACGACCAAGTGTATTACAACAAAATCCTAATACAGTTAATATGACTACTACTACCATGTCTGAGATTGAAAATCTCGTTAAAATAATTTCAGAATATAATGGAAATATTAATATTTTAAGTAATTTTATAAACAAAGTAGATCAAGTTTATGATATATTACGACCATTCACTCTAAGCAATATTCAAAAACTGTTTTTATTCGGTTTAATTTCAAATAAATTAAAAGATAAAGCTGCAGAATACTTATCTACTAACAACTTCCAAAACTGGGAAGAGCTTAAAGAATTTTTACAAGATAACTTTGTAGACAAATCAAAAGCAGAAACTATTCTACTCGAAATAATTTATTGTAAGGCTAAAAACAGTCCCGAAACAACTTTGAGTACTATTATAGAATATTTCAATAAGTATAAATCTAAGATACTTCTTACTAATTATTCACAAGACCAAAAGAATGCTATTATCAAGGAAAATCAAAAAGTAGTTGTACATCATTTCATTACTTTGCTTCCGATGTCAATTAAAGCCTCATTTGTTGTTAAAAACCCTGGCACTCTCGAAGAATGTGAACAATTACTAAGAAATGAATTTAATTTTATGAAATTCGGAAATTCCCCCATGGTGTTGAAAAATAACGAACCATTTAAAAACAACAACCCACCTCAAAAATTTCCTGGGCACCAATTTCCACAAACAAAAATCCAACTAAAACCTAGTGGTCCAAACTTCCAAAAAAATTTTGCCCCTCGACAAAATTTAATTAATTATCAACAAACTAAACGCGATAAACCCACTCAAATGAGTTTACAAACAAGAAGTACTTTACCAATGTCCACGCAAACAATAAGACAAAATTACAATTGCGAAGTTAAAGAAACAAATGATGAATTGAATGAGTCTGATAACGAAGAAGTAGCGGAAACAGAAAATTTTCACGAGGTTTCCGAACCCGAGAATACTACGTAATGAACGCATTTACAACAAATCTACCAACATTAAAAATAGATCCTTTCATAATTCTCTTAGATACCGGTTCAACTATAAATTTCATAGATCCATCACTAGTAGAAAAATTAAAATTAAAATTACACGATGAAAAATTAACATTTAAAACCATCACTGGCAAAACTACTTGTAAGTACTATGTAAATTTTAACATTAGAAACACCCCTACAAAATTCTACGTTTATAAATTCCACAAATTATATAATTTATTGCTAGGAATTGACGCTTTTAAAAACTTGGACATCCTTTTACAAATTAATAAAAATTCAGTAATTATAAAAAACAAAGAGTATAAGTTAACTAATCCTGACAAATTACAAGAAGAGTCTAATATGTTAGAAATTCGCAATAATCATTTAAATTGTTTTGAAAAAGATAAACTTAATCAGATAATTAACGAATTTATTGACTTATTTCCTAATGAAAATGAAAGCCTTACACATACGAACATTATTAAACACAAAATAATAATGAATGACGAAACCCCGATACACACAAAAAATTACAGGTTACCCCAAGACTACGAACAAGACATTGAAAGTCACGTTTCAAAATTATTAAAAGAAGGCGTTATTAAAAAATATTTTTCACCTTGGAACTCTCCGATATGGATAGTGCCAAAAAAATTGACGCGTCGGGTAAAAGAAAGACTAGAATGGTAATTGATTTTCGAAAAATTAATCAGAAAACAAAGGACGACAGATTTTCAATACCGAATATAGATACGATATTAGATAGAATTGGTAATAACAAATATTTCACGACCTTAGATTTGCATTCCGGATTCCACCAAATTTTATTAGATGCTAAAGACACAGAAAAAACTGCTTTTTCAACAGAATCAGGTCATTATGAATTTGTTAGAATGCCTTTCGGCCTTAAAAATGCCCCCGCCACATTCCAAAGGATGATTAACACAGCACTCGGCGATTTAGTAAATAAAATCTGCTTAGTCTATTTGGATGACGTAATAATTTTCGGCAAAAATTTAGAAGATCATTTAAAAAATATAAAATTAGTCTTTAACAAATTAAGACAAGCTAATCTCAAAATTCAGATGGACAAATCAGAATTTTTAAAGTCAGAAGTAAAATATTTAGGTTACGTATTAACACAAAATGGAGTCTCAGTAGATCAAGACAAAATTCAAAAAATCAAAAATTTAACTATTCCAAAAACCAAAAAAGAAATCAAACAATTCCTTGGAATGCTCGGATGGTACCGTAAATTTATTCAAAATTTTGCACAACTAACAAAACCATTTACCAACTGTTTGCGCAAAAATAATGAAATTGATTTGACAAATTTAGAATATCAAAAAGCTTTCAAAGAGTGTAAAGACGTTATAACCGAAAATTCTCTTCTACAAAATCCCGATTTTAATAAGGATTTCATTCTAACAACGGATGCGTCAGACTACGCTATAGGCGCAGTTCTTTCTCAAATTCATGACATAATAGAAAAGCCGATCTCTTATGCGAGTAAAACTTTAAACAGCGCGGAACTAAATTATTCTACACTAGAAAAAGAACTGAAAGCTATCGTGTGGGGAGTCAAAAATTTCCACCATACTTATTCGGACGAAAATTTATCATAAAATCTGATCATCGCCCTCTTTCGTGGTTATTTAACATGAAAAATCCAAATTCCAAATTAATTCGCTGGAAAGTTGAATTGAGCGAATACGATTTCGAAATTAAATATTTACCCGGTAAACATAATGTCGTAGCCGATTATTTATCCAGAGAACGTGAACCATTCAAAATTATAGAAAAATCAGGTGACGTATGTGAAACAAACATATTCGCACACTGTATATCACGGGACTTACAATTTGGAAAATGTCTAGCGAAACAAGTAAATAATAATTTGAATTCCAAATCATTCTGTATAAATACCAATTACAAAGATAGAGATATTATTTTCCAAAATTATCAAGATAAATTAATAATTCATTTGTTAACTAAAGAGAATTATTTTGATAAACCGGCCTTAAAAGCATTAGATAAACCACTTAAAGAACTCAGAGACTACTTAATAAAAAATGAAATTTTTGAAATAAATCTTCCAAAAATTGGTTGTGGTTGCGATGAATTGAAATGGAGCGATGTAAAACGAAAATTAGAAAACATATTTAGAGACACTAATATCAAAATTACCATCTGGATATTAAACGAAAATAATCATTTAGATAGCTCGGAGAACGTAACAGTTTCTTCCGATTCTAACCAAACCGTACATTCTGACAACGAAAATGAAGTTGAAGGAATTAAGTATTTGGAAAAGGAAAGAATAAATATAGCCTCAAATCAAATAATAATATCGAAACACGAAAATGACACAGACATACAAATCCAAAAATTATTTAATAAAACAAAACAACGTATAACAATAAAACTCAATGAAAACAATTTAGACGAAGAAATAATAACGTTTATAAAAAATTTCATTATACCTAAAGCTAGATACTTTGCAATTTTTCAAGATAATTTAGACAAATCTTTTTCCAAAATTATAAAAGAACATTTTATAAAAGATTCTATAAAAATTATTTCTGTAACGAATATAGTACAAGACGTTGAAAACGAAGATGAACAGTTTAATATAATACACGAATACCATCATGGACTCACGAATCATAGAGGAATAGTAGCCACTTACCAAGCCTTAAAAGAAAAATATTACTGGCCGAACTTAAACAAAGATATAATAGAATACATTAACAAATGTGACGTTTGTAAAGCAAATAAATACAATAGACAACCTATTCAACAAAATGACAATTTAACACCTACACCAGAGAAACCTTTCGATATAATTAATATTGACATTTTGACATTAAATAAAAAGTATTATCTAACATTCCTCGATCAGTTCTCTAAACATTGCCAAGTAGAACCATTAGAAAATAAAGAAGCTAAAACTGTTGCTAAAAAGTTAGTAAAATATTTTGAAACATATAAAATTCCGAGAAAGATAATTTCCGATAACGGAAAAGAATTCAATAATATATTAATAGTACATTTGTTAAAACGAAATAACATTCCAATGCACTTCATTTGTGTTAACAATCCTAAATCAAATGCAATTGAACGGTTACACTCTACTCTAATCGAATCCCTCAGAATCATGGAAAATAAAAGTTACTTTAATAATAAAACCCTAGATGAACAAATTCAGTATGTTGTCATTGGATATAATAATTCTAAACACTCCATCACAAAATTAACACCAAACGAAATTATTTTTGGTACAGATTACCTCAATAATTTATCATATAATGAAAATAAAGAAAAGGTCACTCAACAAGTCCAACAAAATATCGAAAATGAAAAGAAACGCAGACATAAACCTAATATAAGTCCCCAAAAACTTCCCAAAGAAGTTTGGTTAAAACAAAACCCAAGATTAATTTCTAAATATAAAGCCCCTTTATTTAAACGAATTAAAGTAAAAAAATATGATAAAATTTTAGGCAAAATCACATCAAAAAATAAATTTGGAGACTATAATGTAAAATTAAGCAAATTAAAAGTCTGATCTTTTGTTTCAGACAATGCGTCTCTGGACAGCTTCAGAATATAACAAATAATAATGGATTCTTACTATTTGAACTCGGTGAAACAAAAATTCAAACATCCCAGAGCATCCATTACTACAATTATAACATAACTCCTATATATGAAGAATATATCAAAATAACTAAATTTAAAAATTCAATTATTGAGCAAACTAAAACTAGTAAACATTTTGAAACACTTATTAACATTTTAAATTACTCTTATAACGATTTGAGTGAACAAATAGGTAAATTATTCAACAAAAGAAATAAAAGAGGAATTCTTAACGGGTTAGGCTCTATTATCAAAACAATATCTGGCAATTTAGACGCTTCCGATGGAGAGCGATACGATCGCTTGTTTGAACAAATAAAGACTAATGAAAAGAAAATACAAAGCCAAAACAAACAACTTTTAAAATATTCAGAAGAAATGGTTTCTAAATTTAATGAACAATTGAATCATATTCAACATAACGAAAATCAAACACTAGATCAAATTAATAGTATTAAGGACATTTTAAAGAAAAATTCCAATTGGCAAGGTTTAATGCAAGTAGAATCTAAATTTAACAAAATTATTCATATAACAAATAATTTAAACAATTTCTGTAAAAACATTGAAACAAGTCTCACGTTTTGTTCAATTCATAAACTACACAGTAGTATTATTAAACTAAAAGATCTCCAAACAATTACTAATAATGAAGATATTTTCCAAATTAATGAATTTATAATGACGTTTTGTCACAAAACCAATGATCAAATAATTTTTCTCATCGAGATTCCTATATTTTCCCAAAACCATTTCCCCCTATACCAGTTCAACCCTATTCCATTTTTAGATAAGAATAATAATCTTATAGTTTTAGAAAAAGAATCTTTGTTATATTTTAAAAGTGAAGACAATAAGTATATTGTAAATACCTTTAAGAAAATTAATAATAAATATTTTAGTGTAACTAATTATATTATAGTGGATCAATGTATTAATGATCTTATAGAAGGAAATAATAATAATAACTGTCACTTTCTACAATTAACTAAGAGTAATGTTCTGTATCAAATAAGTAACACCAATAAATTAATAATTATTAGCCCTTTTAACCAAAATATCAAAATTAACTGTTTAAACAAAAATATTATAAAAACTATTCAAGGAATATTTATAATTGAAATAAATCCTAAATGTTTAATTAATGACTTACAGTTTACAAATATTAACGATAACTTTAAAGAAATTCAATTTGATGATTATCAAATAACACAATATAACAAAATATTTAATAAAACAACTTATAAAAATTTGCATTCAATAAATATTTCGAAACCTATTTTTGACAAAATACAACCAATAATCGATACAAAAAGTGACCATTATAATAATTATATAATATATGTCCTAATTTGTACTATTGTAGTAATGTTATTAATTAAATACGTTGTAAAAGGAAATCTAATTGAAAAATGTAAAAGAAAGAAAATCAAAATTTCTGACATAGAAATGAACACTTTAAAATAGAGTAAAATATTACATTATTATTGTTCATATTTGGAAGGGAAGAATTATGTAATTGCATTTCTCATAAGAACAATAATAATAAAATGCGCAGTTAGATTTCCTTATCATATAGTATCATATTCAAGCATCATGTTCATCATGCTGCAGTTATCTGTTGTAAGTTAGTTTTTAGTTCAGTCTTGTTACACTCGCCTAAGTAAATACATGTTGTATTGTATTCCTCAAAAATTAATAAAGTTTTTTTTTATTAATAATTCAATACTGAATTATCTAATTTATATATATATATATATAGTATAAAAACACTCTGTGTATTATACAAAGTACTATCAAAATACTCAACATTTAAAATAAATTCCTGGGAAATATCAAGTTTCCTGTTTGGTAAATGATACTTCTGTAACCCTTTATATAAATCCGCAAGCATATACACAGCCCTTGTTTGCTACATTTATCTTCAAACCTTTATTCCTAAACATATACTCGTAAACACGGTCACCTTGTTGGCAAGCTCATTCCCCCTATACACACATAGCCCTCTCCAAGGACACTTATTTTGTAAGCGAAATTACACGTTTGCGTGTTAAAATTTTGAGACAGCAGAAGAATGCACAACCGTTGGTTTATATGAAGCATCATTTCGGTCCTTTTCAATTATTTTTCACGAAACACACGAGCATGTCATCTTGAAAGCACGGAAACTTACTCTTGTGCTAATGGAAAGATACAGTTATTGCTAAACAAAAGAAAATTCATTCGCTGTGAAATGTAACATCAAAGAATACTTGAGACAATGACGAAACGTCAATTAGACTTTTATCAATTTTAATCTTTCTCAGAGATGAACTTACAGGTTCTTAATTAGAAAAAATATAAGCATCAAAGACTGATGTAACAAGTAAATGAAATTTTATGAAAATAAAATATAAATAACGTTCAACGCCTGCTTTGAGCTAGGTATAGCTGATGTAATGAAATATTTTGTATAAACCGTGCTCTTTGAAAGGCTTGCAAATTGAAATAGAATTACACATGAAATATACGGAGGTCCAATTAGTTGGAGGAGCACATTTTGCAAAGTTCA
Source organism: Pterostichus niger (assembly GCA_947425015.1). NCBI lineage: Eukaryota > Metazoa > Arthropoda > Insecta > Coleoptera > Carabidae > Pterostichus > Pterostichus niger. Next base: position 24,054,353 of record OX380336.1, on the reverse strand, counting down.
ATATTGCTATTTCAGTTTCACTGGGAAACGACCACCCTGCAATATTATAATTAAGTTTGTAGTTTCGCACTATACTTATGAAATATTATAGGAATTTTATACTTTTTAATTGGTAACATATTAATTAGAGTTAAAATGAAGTCACAAGTCAATTATTTATATTTATTCATTTTCAAGAAAGTAGTATTAATGAAAATTACGTACGACTTAGTGAAGCTCAGTCCGGTTAGTGATAAATAAATTTAATTGACGTAAATACTGATATTTTAACATAAGTGTGGTAAGACTTTCATTGCAGAATGAAACGAATTTTACACTGCTCGTTGCCACTCATATATTATACCGGGTGTCTACTTTTTTTCCGAATATAGAAAATTCAATGTTAAAATTTTGATTTAGCGATATCTCTTTACCTATTAATTTTAGAACAAAAGTGTACTCAATAAAAATGTTCAGAATGAAAAACTGCATTCATAGAGTATAAGTTTGTTGTTCAATTGTTTCTTATGTCCGAGTTAGAAGCAAAAGAAAATACACGCTTTAAAGAATTTATCAGAATGCCATGAGAAATAAAACAAATTAGATAACTTTATAATAGGTATTTATTTGTCTAGAGTACGTAGAAAAAAGAAAATAATAGTTGCTATAATTAATTTTATTATTAAATTAAATGCTCGAATAAATAAATAAATAAGAGTAAGCTTCCAATTCTGGTCCAATATGTCAAATAATGTCAGACACAACAAACAAATTATTATTTTATTTCTCATGGCACTCTGATAATTGCTTTAAAGCGTGTATTTTCTTTTGCTTCTAACTCGGACATAAGAAACAATTGAACAACAAACTTATACTCTATGGATGCAGTTTTTCATTATGAACATTTTTCTTCCACCCGGTATACTATTGTTTTTACTACTTAACTGATTAAAAGCGATATTTGATTTCTGTCCTGCATAATAGTGTTCTAAATCACATAAACAAGACAAAAATTAGTAGTTTATATCAGGCAAATTTAAATTATTTCATAGATGAATAATCATACTTAAAATAGGTCTGTTTTTGTAAAATCAACTTTAGATTTTACATGTAAAACTAGTTTTTCAAAACATACTTGTTTTAAATATTATTTTCTATGAGATTGGATCAGTGCATAGCTGGTATTGTAATCTTCTAATAAAGGTTCAACATAAATTACGTTGTTTTGTTAGACGGGTAAATTTTTTATAAATTATTGGAGAAAGATATATAGAAAAATAGGAAAATGTACGCAATTTTCAAAGAATTGGAGACGGCATCTGGCCGCGTTAGATGGGACGGCCTTAACTGGAGAGAGATGAGATTGATTAAAGACTTATATATTAACCAGCCGGCAAGGACAAGAGTGAGTAAGTGTTGAAGCAAAAAATTGATTTGGGAGGAGGGGTAAGACATGGTTGCTGCATGCCTCCATTTTCGTTAGAAGTAATAATGGAATGCTTCGATAGAAATAGAGGAGTTTGTATACGAGAAAGAAAGGTGGAATGTATATGATTCTCAGATGACATAGGTATTGCTAGCGGAAAATAAAAAAAAATCATGGTAATAGATTTAAACAATAGGTACATGGATTATGGAATGAGAATTGAAAAAGACAAAAAGCATGATAATAAGAGAAAGACATAAAATTAGACTGGAATGAGAAGAAATAGAATAGGATGAGAAATTTAAATACTTAGGGAGTCACATCAGGGACGACTTGACTAACATCCAAAAAATAACAACGTAAGAAAGGCAAATGAACGCAAAATAGAAACACTAGAGATGTAGACAAGGATTGAAAAAAATTATAGAAGGCATGATAAACTGCAAGAAGGTAAGAATACATCAGAAGTTGGATAACATAAAGATTAGTGCGTCAGTACGGAGGTGTGGATAGCGATACGGAATTCGAATCCGCAGATCCCGAGTTCGAATCTCACTCAAGCTAAAAATTATATTAACTGCTACACTACGGCTCGGTGAGTGCGGACCCTGTACTGTAATTGGGGAAAATTCCTGTTGTACAGAGTAACATAAATAAATAAATAAATAAATTAAAGCAAAGTACGAAAATATGAAAAGGTTAGAAGACAAAAAGGAGTGAAGAAGGGAGACCTTGCCATCCAGCAGAACAACAATTGACTGATTTCATAATAATACTATTTGTGCAAAATTTTATTTGTTGAGAAATTGAATTTAAAAAAAATAGTTATAATAATCACAAGCCTTGATAAATTTTACATCTTAAGTTTGATAAAAACTGAGAATTAGTATATGATATTTTGTAAAAAAATTTATTCTTTTGTTGACGAGAATTATCTCGTCAGATCCTAAAACAACCCTAGCAAGATTACCACAAGAATGGTTTTACTTTATTCTATATGTTAACAATACGAATATATGAACAATAGACTTATATTACAAAACAATTTCATTTATCAATTCGACATAATTAAAAAATACACACAATACACATACAACCGACAATTCAATCGAATAAAAGTTTTTGTTCCATTGTTTTAACTCCAGCTTTTATTTGCTTTTCGGAAGCTGGGTGCGCTTTTAAATTCACATTCACGAATTAATATTTTTTTAATCTACTAACTAGATCAACTGACAATTGAAAATAATACTAAAAGTTTTACAGTTGGTAATACTATCGACATCAACTAGTTTAAAAATAGAATGTATTTTTATTTTAGTGCACTAATAATTAATAATAAAGCAGTATTTTTAAAATAATTATTTAAAGACAAAATTTTATGCTTTTAAACAATAACTCATAATAATCCATTTATAAGAATAAATTTTATTTTTTTTAAATCTAATAAAATTTACAACATTTTTGATATTAATTTAATTGCGTTGAATCAAACAATACACCATACGCTATTGGAAAATTTGTATTTTCTAGAATCGATAAGACTTTGCACACCCAACATAATACTGAAAATAGCTTAGTATCTATCCCATGGTTTATTTTATGTTGTCCATAGTAGCCAGCGAGACGTCTCCTGTAGTTACATTTAAAGTACTTATAGAATGTATAGATGTCGAATTAATAATAATCATGCCGGGTGTTATATTCAAATGATTGTAGAAAAAATAAATATATGCTACACTTACGCAAAGCTATATTGTCGTAATCGTATGTTTTGTAGAACTCGTTTTCCGCTCGTTTTAACAAAATCCACAATCATGCGAAAATATATTTCAGTATTACTTTCCAAATGATTGTGTAGTATTTTATACATTTAATTCTAACTGTAGTAGCTTGTTGTTAATAATATCCTTAATATGTGAATAAGATAAATTAGAAACTGTTGTTTGGCTCAAAAGTATTTGTCCGATATGTACACATTTAAAAATATACAATAAACATAAAAAGAGTTTGAAATCGATTGCGTATAATAAATTAGGAACAGTGTGAAATAGACTAGAAGAATAATTTCTACATTTTATTTTCAGTTAAATACATATTTGGGTTAACTACAGTATTATATATCTAGAATCATACTAACAATAATTTTATTAGTAAGCGGCATGAAAATATTAAAATTAATGAATTGAAAAATGTTGTCACCCTTACTTTACAACAATATTTTGATATTGATAATAATAAAAATAATGTACATAGATACCTTATCTAAACATTCGGGAGTTAATATTACAAAATGCGCTTCCGGGATTTCGGCTCCAAAAAATCTACAGTTCTCTGCAATATGCCATGAATTTCTGCTGTTGAGATATACTCGTATAATATCCGTCAAGCGAACAGGAACAGGGTTGTTATGCGGACATAATTACATTATCTATACTATGGGATATTCACAGTTGATTGTAGGCACTCAAGTATCAACAAGACTAGGTATACACAAATTACTGATTCCGTCCTTTGCTGTGTAATTAAGTGCTATTTACTAATTCATGTATTTAGGTTTAATCATCGTAAAATTAATATGTGCTAGTTTTATAATAAGTATTAGCTATATATGGTAAGATACATGCAACATTTAGACAAAATAGATATTTATCATTACGTCATTTATCTAATAGTGAACTCTGCCGTATCAAATCTCGATAAGTGATATATTTATGCGCGTGAAGTGTAGTTACTAGCTATTAAATCATGACTCCCAAAGATGTTGGTGAAGGGAGAGCTACAGGGGTAATTTTTAACGGGGTGAAAAATTGTTTGTCTACTGTGGGAATTGAACTCGGGTTCTAAAATCCACAGTCAAACTATATCTTTTATATATAAAAATCAATGCCTGCCTGTCCGTGTGTTCCTTGTAGGATTAAGTTGTTGTCTACGTGCCAACGATGGTTTCTATATTAAAAAATGCTTAAATGAGAACCCTAATTTTTTCGGATTCTACACGCGCAATGAAACCAGACTTGCCGTGCAAAAACTGATGCCTAACATCATCGAAGCGACAATTCTCAATAGCATGAATAAAGGAGAAGATGTCCTCATTCCACACATACTTATGATCTCCACCGACATGCCATTTGATTTCAAACTCGCTTTTGCTATGACAATCAACAAAGCACAAGGACAATCGCTTCAAATATACGGATTACATTTGGAAAGTCCATACTTTTCGCATAGTTAATAAAATATATGTTCATAGTGGGACAGTTCACAAAATAAAATATTATTTACAGATTTAAAAAATAAAATATTTTTTTCTAAAAAATTACAAAATATAAATGAATAATAAAAAAAATCCACACGGGGAAGCAAGGTTGCCAAGATTGAATCTAATAGTTAAGATTACGGAATTTTGTTGTAATAGTCATGTTAATGAAATTATTCGGAAAGATTTTCTGCAGTGTCTACGTCTATAAATATAGATAATAAATTTTATCTTCTAACTTAAAACGTCATGTTAGGGCCTATTTTGTTTTCACATGTAAATTCAATTATTGATTCTACGTAAAAGAAAACCCATATTTTGCATCTTCAGAAAAGATCCTAAAAGCACAATTTGTATGTGCAGCGAAGTGCACGGGTAGTACTAGTTATATATAAGTTAAAAATGGCTGCAAAATGAGGATTAGACGTATCGAAGAATGAATTTCACCAAAGTGATAACCGGACAAACGATATTCTGAGATGCACATAATTGCAATACACTATAAAATTGCAAATATAAATATAATTTTCAAGAAATATTTTATATTTTACGATACTGTGAGAGGACGTTGTTAATTACAGAGGCCATTAAAATTATTTTATTGGCCGTCGCTTATAGCAATGAAACATAAAATAGGACGGTACAAAAAAGATTATCTTCGTAATATCAACTTTTTGACAGCTGCATAAATAATACCTTTTTTTAGTTCATACAATAAAAAACAATTTTTGCTTTATTTTTATTAAATAAAAAATGAGGATAAATAGTTGTTTCTATATTAAAATATAGAAACACTTAATCTAAACTTTTCATTTAATTTTATTTTTGTCTGTTAATAAATAAATAACGTCTCTTATTCCGTTTCGGAACATAGGGCCGGGCACACCGATCCGCAGTTTTTACACTGCCGCATACCGTACTTTTGGTTTCTTTGTTATTTAAGGCGTATAATTAACTAACTTATAGCACCTGAGTGGGATAAATACATGTAACTGTATTTTTATAATTAACGACAAATCATACATTGTTGGCAAATATTTGAGTACCTCTGGTAATTCTGCATAAAAAAATACCTTAAGAAAGTTTAACCCAAAATAATTTACCCATAAAAAATCGGAAAATTTACAGTTTTTCCCAAATCTAGTGACTTATTCTTTTTTTTCTGTAAAATATGGTTAAAATGACCTTCTAATGCGATCCTTTTATCTAATATAACCAATATCATATCTCTTAGTTTGTTGAAATTGCATTTTCATCTGTAAAAAGATGAAAAAGAAACGTTGACTATAAACACATATAATAAATATTGATAATCATAAGAAAAGATTTTACAATAATAATTACCAAAAAATGAATATTTGATAACACAGACAGATAGTTACGACAGAAACTGAGGCCTTTGAGTAAACTGAGAATATATAGGTACCTATATACACATATAAGAAATCGCATTTTCAATTCTTTTGAGTTAAAATTGTAACCTGTTTTAAGTAACATGTAAACTGGATACACTTCATGCATGCATTTATATTTAAAGATATATGAATAATATTTATATATTTTTGTACTACTCTGTACCAGAGGATCATAATTTTAACTACACAATGAAGGGAGACAGTTGACGATGGAATCCAAGCCACTCAGACACAGTCCTAGTTTTCTATATGTACGAGTATATGCGTAAGTGAAATTAGCGAAATTTAACCTTACGATCTCTTGCTTGTAAAATAAAAGATGTGTCCAATGGACCATAAATCTTCGTATACAGACTGTTTCAAAATAATTGCAAAAAAATTAAGGATATATATTTGCAATTCGCAAAAATAATTACACATTACTTGAATCAAACAATTTTAGTGTCACTAAACTTATACTCTAATGAATAATTTTAGTAAATATTAAAATTTTGTAACAGTTCTTTCAATGCTTCATGTTTATTAATTTTTATTTATTACTATAATCATTAGTCCAGTGTCAAGAGAAATGTTTGCTTCAAGTAATGTGCAATTATTTTTGCGAATTTCGGATTTTTTTGCGTTGTATTCAGCAATCAAATAATATGTACTCTTAATTTTGTATGCAATAATATTGAAACCTCCTGTATAAGATTTACTAAATATATGACCCTCTTCGTGATTGGAGTTGAAATCACTGTACAAACTACGAAACAAAAGTATGTTCTATTAGATAAAGAATACAAATAGCTAACAACATGAATTTACAAAATCCAATATCATTAAATAGAAATAATTATAACACATATCTGATTACTAATCAGTTTTACGGGTTTATTTTCAATTATTTGCAATTAAAATTTTTTATAATTACACTCGTTAGTGCCTCATTAATAACAATTTGAACAATATTCCTATATTACGGTACAAAAATTTAAAATAAAATAAAAATATCATTACAACATTTACCCATTACTGGGTGTTGCATTCTACTGTAGCAGATCTCGGTAAGTGAGAGAGTGCAAGAAGTGCAATTACCAGCCGTCAAAGATGTTAATGGAGCAGTACCACATGGGTAATTTTAATTTGATGAAAATTGTTTGTCCGCCTTGGGAATCAAACCGGGTTCTCAAATCCACATTGAAATTGAGGTAGATAGAATTAAAATACAAGACCGGTGTAATTTAATTATGTCACGATGTACAATAGAACTCACTTGTGAATTGGGAAATCATTTACCACGATACATATATCATATAGTACAGGTAGGTTAAAAATCTTTTAATTTAGTACAATAGAAAAATATATTCTACCACAATTTCAAGAACATTTTCTTAATTTAAATTTATATCCAAAGTGTTCACGTTAAATTATTGTCCTGCCTTTTTCCAGTACGAAACGTAGCACATACAAATAATGATACACAGTCCAACTGAACTCTCTCAAATAACACGTGCTAAATTTACATATAGCAACATTTACCAGCGAACTGGATTTAAAGCGTATGAGCCAGCATCAGCACTAGCACTACTTTAATTAGCTTAGAATCACTAAACATCGAAATAAATATACACATGTTAATGTTGCGCAAAAATGTAACTAAATTAATTAAAAACTCAAAAATATCAATTTAGAATATATTATATTGCTGGGATACTCTATTCATAATGGTATATAACAATAAACTCCGCAAGAAGTATGGTTACCTAAATCGGGCTTGGGTCTACCGGGCACACCGATACGCAGTTTTTCTACATTGCCGTACTTCCGGTTTTCGTAGTCGAATGCTACATTATTTAAAGCGTATAAGCTTATAGCGCCAAAGTGTAATAATCATATGTAACTGTATTTTATATTTTACTACAAATCACACATTGTGGGCAGGCGGATTCGAACTGACGAACATTGGTTCGGGTGAAGTCACAATATGTTAAGAGATGTGCCTTAATACGTTCGGCCACCGCGCCTCTTGAAGTATGGTTATTGTAGTCGTTAAGTTGAAAACGTAAGAAATTTAAATAAATTCAGTAGATTAACAAAAATCAAATACAAAAATGAAATAAATAGAACATGAAATATTAATTAATAATGAGGTGACGTTTTTATTATAATTACATATTTTTCAAATATTCGTATTTTTCATATGACAGTGCACCATGAGCTTGGCTGCGTATATATACATCGTAACCAAATTAAAGTTGTTCATGATGAATAGTATGTTATGCATCAAGGGAGGGAAACAAGCGATTATTCCCGCGTGCCTTCGAGCCTTCGGCCCTCGCTTATGTCTCGGTTTGCCAACTTCACACATGGGAAAATCGCGCCCTCCCGTGAAGCATATTATACTTTTCGTAAAAAGTGCACAAAAATTACTTTCTTATCGGGACAAATGTCAAATATAGGTTGCGTAACTAGTTACCTAGGAAACGCTGCAAACAGCTAATAATCGTAGTCTCTAGGGAGAGAAACATGGTACCTAGGGAGAGAAACATAATGTTTCTCTCCCTAGGGGAGAAAAGCAGTGTTTCTCTCTCTAAAATTAGGGAATAAGAACGTGTTTCTTGTGTATGTGTTACGAAAAAATTAGAACATACTGATAGTCGTTAGAATTATAATTAAAAATAGTAACCAACTATTATCATTATGTCAATTTTTTTTAACTAAAAGTCATTACAAATATATTGTGTTTGGTATCAAACTAAAGGGTTTGAAGACAGTTTTCGAACAGAATTATAATAAAAATCAGTTGTAAATTTTTTTTTCTAAAAATAATTAAAAACGTATTGTGTTTGATATGAAATTAATTGTTTTGAGAAATATCGAACAGAAAAAAATTTAAAAAAATATAATAAACTGATTGTTAATTGATTTTCTTAAAAGTCATTTGAAATCTATTGTGTTTGGTATCAAACTAAAGGGTTTGAAGAGAGCGTTTGAACAGAATTATTAAAAAATGTAATCAATTAAATGTCAATTGTTTTATGTCTAAGAGTCATTCGAAACATAGCGTGTTTGATAGTGAATTAAATATTTTAAAGAGAGATTTTGAGCAGAATAATTACAAATGGGGCAAGTGGCTCAGTGGTATCGAATCGACCTGTGTATCTTGAGAACCCTGGTTCGATCCCCACAGCCGACAAACAATTTTCACCAAATTAAATCTACCTCTGCGGCTACCCCGCCACTAACATCTTTGGGGGCCGTGATTTGGCGGCTGGTAACTGCACTTCACGCGATAAATATATCATTTACCGAAATCTGCTACGGCAGAGTGCCACACGCTGTAATGGGTATTTAATTATAAATTTTAATCAACTGATTGCCAATTGTTTTCCTTATTACAAACCTGACGTGTTTGGTGTTAAATTATAAGTTTTAAATAGAAATTTCGAGCAGAATAATTAAATATTATAATCGACTGATTATCAATTATTTATCATAAATATCATTATTCCGTTGTGTTTAATAGCCAACTAAAGGGTTGCAAGAGAGATTTAGAACAGAATTATTAAAAATTGTGATTAACTGATTGTCATTTCTTTTAAATTCATTATAAATCTATCTTGTTTGGTATCGGCTAAAAGATTTTAATAAGATATTTCAAGCAAAATGATAAAAATTGTGACCGATTGATTGTTTCTCCCAAAAGTTAATTGAAATCTATCGTGTTTGGTATCAAATTAAATGTATTCAAAAGAGCTGCCGAGTAGAATGAGTTGAAATTATCAACTGATTGTTATTTGGTTTGCCTTATAAGTTATTGAAAATATACTTTTATACTACTAAGAAAAAGTCGGAGAGATAATGAAACGAGCTGAAAGCAAATAGTTTTCTAAAAAAACAGTAATTTATACAATATCAACACTAGAATAGGTGGTGTGTTAAGTAACAAACCTTTAGGGCTGCGGAGCCTAGCTAAGGGGCAATTGGTAATATATATATATGGGGTAGGTGGCTCAGTGGTATCGAGTCGGCCTGTGGATCTTGAGAACTCTGGTTCGATCCCCACAGCCGACAAACAATTTTCACCAAATTAAAAAATGTACCCCTGTGGCTCCTCCTCCACTAATATCTTTGGAGGCCGTGATTTGACGGCTGGTAACCGCACTTCATGCGAAAAAATATATCACTTACCGAGATCTGCTTAGACAGAGTGCCACACCCAGTGATGTGTAAAAGGCGTGATGATATATTTATTTATTTATTTTATATATATATATATATATATATATATATATATATATATATATATATATATATATATATATATAAAGTAAATATAATTTTAGTATTCTGAATGCGGTCCTGCATATCGCGGGCTTGTGGCAATAGAACCAACCAACCGCATGTGAAAACCAAAATCCCCAGACACTGGTGAAATGAAACGCGAATTTCCAAGCAGCTTGACGAATCGATAGCTCATTCCCGAGGCTTAAATGGAAACACAAAATTGAATTCCGATCGTTTAAAACTGTCAATCACTCTCCGATTTGCTGTAAGGCTCTTTTCGCTTGAACTTGTCTCGCCTCCCCAGTCGGTCGCACCAAATTCTCAATTTAATGTAGTCGTTTTGAAATATAAATATATATATATATATATATATATATATATATATATATATATATATATATATATATATATATATATATATATATATATATATATATATATATATATATATGTATATTTGACATGAACTAATGAATTTATGAAATAAAACGCATAATACTGAAAGGATATTATTAAGTTAATGTTTTTGAACATCATTCCATTTTATGACATTTAGTTTGCCCCGAGCTAAAAATATTGAATTATGCTCTGAACTGACACCCGCTGCAACTGTAACTTGCAATATTTCTGCTACATCAGATACGACAGGACGTACATTCTAGTGTGCAAATTATAACTTTAATCAAAGAACTGAATTGTGCTAGTTTGTGAATACTATTCTACAAACTTACCTCGTTATACGTGTTACGATGAAGAACAATATATCATATTGCATTGTCATATATTTTCTATTGCTATGCACATACTTTGTTGTTAGTGTTTCCAAATAATTAACAACGCGTCGAGTTCAATTCCCGCAGACAACAAACTGATTTTACTCCGTCTAAATTTATCCCTATAGTTCTCCCGCTACAATCATCTTTGGGGGCCGTGATTTGACGGTTGGGAATAAAAATTCACATGCAGAAATATGAACACAGTTGACAAAATATTTAGAGTAATTAAAACCGCGTTCATTTAACCTTCCTTCCTGAACTTGAAAAGTCCTAGGACCCACCTACTACTTCACACTTTGGAGTTTTCTTATATTTTCAAAAACAAAAATCTAATTTTAGTGCTGTAAAAACTCACCGGAAAGTTCTGGTTTGCAACAATTGTCGATTATATACTAAATAAAATATGTAGGAGCGTAGAACAGCAGAACCCCAAACTCTAACAAATATTAAACAATTTTCCGGTCAACAAGTCCATCAGGGATAGAAGCTCTGAACTCTGCCTCAGCTGAGCCCGGAATACGTCTACATTATACATGAGCTGTTAGCTCCTCGATGACAGAGAAATATTGTCGAGAATTGCCAAACACTGTCGAACAAAATAACCAGGTGCTATCTGTTTAATGTGTTTAATAATATGTCTCTAATCTAGACACCATCTGCGATATTTCCTAGTTGAGTAGTAGCTGAATAATTTGTTTATAAACTAAGTTAATTAAATTTGAATCAGTTTTAGTATCTATTAGAACCAATGAGCGTAGCAGATATACGATATAATTAGAGTTCAACAAACAATGATATTAGAGTTTTATTTCAAAAATACGAATCGTTATTATTATTGTAATACAATTAGTATTGGATTCCTCAGAGATGTTACAAAAAAAATCTTTATATTTTAATGCACGATATTTGCAAAACAAATTTTAAGTACCTACTCATAGATATATCCCAACAGCGGATTCTCAAAGGTAGCAGAAGAGGTAGTTGCTCGTCACGAAATTCAAATAAATATTACAAGTCACGATTTTTGTTTATTTTTCAAATACTACTTTATAATTTTTATGAAGTGCTGAAATACTTATGAATTAAAATATATTTTGAGCTTTATTAATTTATAATAGAAAAAGCAACATTTAAGCTACCAACATATCCAGTATGCAATTCCAGTTGCTGTTTAGATCTAGATAATCTGAGACAATAAATATATTCGCAACGAATAGTGAGTTTTTTAAAATTTGATACAGCACTGGCTGGGATGTTGTCCTGAGGTTGGAGGCTAACCTCAGTCTTTAAACGTGCAAGTGCGAAAGGAACAGATAAATATTTTCAGTCGTGTTTTAGTTATATTTTAAAGAGTAGGTATATTAATATATTTTTTTCTATTCCTAAATTTTTATTTATTTATTAAATATATATTATCAGTAAAGCCCGGATTTTTAGGCAATTGCCGAGATTCAAATTTTAATAGACTTCAGGCAATTTGGTTTTTCTATACATAGGTAATATGTTTACGTGTAATGGAAGGTTTTTTTTCGTGCCTTAAAGCCTAGTTTTCCTATATTTTGGTTTTTGTGCCTATTTTGCCTATTTTTGTAGCTTATTTCAACTTATATTGAGCAGACAAGGCTTATCAACGCCATCTATCATCTATTTCGTTGATTAATTCAACACTCGGCAAAGTGTTCCATCCTAATCTATAATATTTAAAGTACTTACTTTGTCTTTAATCAAGTTTTAGTCAAAATTTTATGTCACAATTCAATTGCTCCTTTGCCATTAATCAATGAAAGTTACCACTTTAGACGATATAGTTAAATATAAGAACGCCCCTGTTACATTTTATGATGTCGAACGAAGTTTTCAGCTTAAAAGCAAGTTCTGACTGACCGAAGACAGTCCCTTTCCGAAAATTCCATTCAGCAGTTGCTCGTAATAGTTTGTGAATCAAAGTATACTACATAATTTGAATTTATATAATAGTTAATAAAATAAGAGCCCTAAATATTTTTTTAGATTGCGTTAATTTTTGTTTAAAATGAATATTTTTTTCTAATGAAAAGAACGTGTACCAAATTTAGAAAAAGAATTAGTGTATAATTTTTATTAAAGAAACTATTTATATTTAGGCTGCCTAAAATCCCGCCTATTTTATAGTAATTACCGGCCTATATGCCTACTTATTTAGGTGTTTTTAAGTGCCTAAATATCCGGGCTTTAATTATCAGTACTTTAATGACATTCATTACTATAGATATTTATTACAAAACATATCAATAACAAATAACCGCACAGCATTGATTGTTTCCGCGGTTCCCATGAATAATAATATTTTGAATTTTTTTTAGATCGAGAGTTACATTTATTTTAACAATTTTGAAAGTTGGATTTGGTTGTAAAAAAGTAGTATATCTACGTCGTGTATGATACAGCTATTAATACAGTCATGAATTACGACACTCGCCTACAACTCGTATCATAAATTTCATGCTCGTGTATTATTAGCTACCATTATAAATTTGTTGCATAATAAACTATTATTTACTTTTATAATATAATCACTTGTTAAAAAACTAAAGAATTTTTTAATGAAACACTGCTTCACCAATCTGTATACCCCTTATACTATAATTGAAATTAATTTCTTATTATTCTGCAGAATAGATTGTAAAGTGATAATGGCGTATTAGTGCCCATATGTTAAGTACTGAATGTTGGGTATACATGAGGAAACAAACACGTTGGAAGACTCGTGTAGAGATATATTTCCAACGTGTATATTAAGATTCTTGGAAATATGAAAATTGAAACTATCTAAGAGCAAATGGATAGAAAATGAATATGATTGAAGGCATGTCGCATAAAGAAAGATTACAAGTGGGAAGAATAATCAAGATTATATAAGAGGAATTATGAATGTAGATAAAGTGAAAGTGAAGTGCCAGGATAAAAATATTCGACTGCAATTTATGCAGAATAAATATAATGAATAAATGTTCAGTGAATGCGTTAGCTACCTCATTTTATGGCACATTATGTAAAGTTAGATGTTATATATTTTATATAAATATGTAAAACAAAATCGATGAAATAGAAATTGCTTTTTCTTAGTGGTCATATGCGACTCGAGACGTGTCTTGTACGTACTTTGTAGACGTATATACTAGTATGTTTTAACTTATTGATACAAACTGAGTAGGTATCAGCGTAGAAGTAAGTTACGTTAGTTTTCTAATATCTCGATTTTATTACTATAGGGGGACTTGTAGGTGTAATACGATATATGTGAATTCAGGAACTAATGTTTATAGGGCCAAACAATTGTGCTGAGATTTATTGGATTAATTACAGCGCTAATTAGGCGAAGCAAGGTCCGCAGAATACCTGTACAATGCTATTTCTCAAACACAAGGATAGATGCCGACGGAGACGGCGGTAAGGTCGATTCGCTTACAGTGTTCTGTTTAATTCCAAAGGATACTGTCGAGAAGACATTTAAAAGGACAAATTTGGTGCAATAATTAGCTTGTTAATTTCATTTCCCCAAAAACATCATTTAAAATCATAAACAAACCAAAATATTAAATTATTCTAAATCATGTGAATAGAATTCATAAATAAGAAACATGTTTTTTTCAACATTACTTGTGAAAATGACATTTCCCTCACTCAATTTAGTTGTGATAGTAACCGTTTTCTAAAATAGTGAGGAATGTTATTTACGGTTACTATCACAACTAAATTGAGTGAAGGAAATGTCATTTTACATTGTGACCAGGGAAACGTAATGTGTATTTGTAAATACAAGTCCTTCGATTTATATAAAATAATTATTAAATTTCTTGTATCGCAAATGTAAAAATTCACGTGTGAAAGGCCATTGCAAAACTAGTACTATTGGAACAATCGCTGTGACTCGAGCTTCAAGTTTTATACTAGTTTTGCAATTAAACCCTTTCCTTGCTAAAATAACACTTTAACTGCATATAAACTTTCAAAGTTGTGGGAAATGCGAAAATATATTCTAAATAATGTATACGACTGTGCCTCAAATATTTAGAATAACAATTAAAACAATATTAAATCGAGAAATAATGTCAAATGAATTGATAAAAATTTCTATAAACAATTTATTCTCATTTTTTTTTAAATAACCCTTGATATTTAATGGACGATGGTGCAACTGGCCATAAAATATGACATATTTAAATAAAATTCCATACGAAAATAAATGAGACATTCTGTGTTAGTGTTAAGTAAAGCTGACGTAAAATGAAGGTAGCATATTGACAAGCTAATTTGTACTTATTTAACTAAAGTAAATTTGGTTATATACCTTCATAAATCATGTATGCAAATCAATACGAGTATTTAAAAATGTTGATATCATTCACTTCGAGATAAAGTAAAACTTGGTAATGAAATTGGATAATTTATTACAAACCACAGATAAGGAAATATTAAACAACATGTTTAATACCACATAAATTACAAATATTATATGATAATTTCTTGATTTTTCTTTAATTCAGACTTTCCGTGTTATTTTTAGATTAATATAAGCTGGATTATAAAAATATGGGTCCAGCACGTAAGTATAATAGGATAGGTAGGTACTATCTTGTAGATACGTACTAATGTAAAACTTACTTGTCGAAATTTTTTAGTACCAATTTTAGGCTTTTGATTCTTGATGCATATGTTGACAAACTTATATGTATACTTGCATATTTATGTAGTGGCTCCCCCTCCACTAATATCTTTGGGGGCCGTGATATGACGGCTGGTAACCGCACTTCACGCCAAAAAACATATCACTTACCGAGATCTGCTTAGGCAGAGTGCCACATCCAGTAATGGGTAAAAGGCGTGATGATATATTTATGAGCTGTACTTTATGTTATCAACTTGTTTGTCTGTATTTGTAAAATCTTTATCTATTACACCTAAATGTGTATACAGAGGCGCCAACTTGAAGGAATTATTACATATGTTTATTGTTGTAAATAAAATTATTTTTGAATTTGATCAATTAGAAAAACGATATTTTGAACGTTTAATAGTAAATGTCCGTTTTTTATCTCAGCTCGCAATATAAATTCATTGACAATCTAGAAGCCTTTGTGTATTTTAAATATCTACTGCATTCAACCTGCTCTGAGAGGCTCAATACTTGAAATATTTTGTGTTCGTCGGTTCAGTGCGCACACTTTTAAGATAACGGCATTCTTGAAGATAAGCTGGACGGTTTTTCGTGCGGACGATACAACGATACGTTTTGTATATACTCATCCATGTCCATACTACGGCCCGCGAACGATATTTATTAATATCTGAACTAATTTTAATTATTTTAATCAAATCTTAGAAGTAAAAATCTATATGTGCATGATTTAATACAAATCTTAAATTCATTTGAAAGAAAACAACCATTTACCAAAAACTGTGATTTTTATCGTAGATTCAATTGTTTTCATTCAATTGAAGGCATGCTATGCAAAATGACAGAAATTTTCTCAGATTTTTTAGTGAAGAAAACAATAGTTGCAATTTTTATGGTAATTTAATACAGAAAAATACGTAAATTTGAATTGCAATAAAAAGATCCAGATCAATAGATGAACATTTAGCAGCAATTTTTAAATGGCTACCACAAATATGGTAGGTACCCGAAATGAGAAATTATTAAGAAATCCAGAGAACTTAAATTTAATTGAATGTATGTAATATTAACACATTTTTGTAAATTTTATATTTATTATTGTATTAAGATGCAGAATAAAAATCTTAGTTTTCATTATTAATAGTAATTATAACAAGTTCATTAGGCCTAATTTTTAGCTCTGAAAATATTTTCAGTAATTTAGGAGCATTATTATATGATTTTATCGTATATTCGATTGTTTTCGTTCAATTGAAGGCACGTTATATAGTGACAGACATTTTCTCGGATTTTTTCGTGAAGAAAACAATAGTTGCAATTTTTATGTGAATTTAAATAAAGATAAATACTTATGTCAATTTAAGCACACTTGCGATGAAACTGTTTGGCATATTTGGTTTAGTTTGATAAAATGATGCATACTTGAAATACATAAGTGCTAAAATACTACGTCTTAAATCTTAAAAACAGTACAATAATTTAATACTATATTACAAAATTATACAATTGCTTACTTTCATAATTCTGTATATTAGTTGCTCTCTTTTTCATTTTAAATTTAAACATGTAAATTAGAATTTGGTTCTACACATTAAATGTCACATTTTCAAGCAAGAAATCATTTGACTAAAACATATTGTTTTCATTGGGTAAACGTGTGATGCGTTCGTTTCTACACAGCAGTTACGCACTTACATTTTTGTCGAGCCTCGATGACTACTCAAGAATATCTTCAGAGAACTAGCCGCATGCGAAATGGCTCGCACGAATCCTGTCTTCTACAGAGTGGGTTCTCACGGATTCAAGAATCGAGTCCTCCTGGTCCATTGTATTTCTCAAGTATGATATAGGCATATACGAGTAAGACTGGATAAAATCTTTCAGCAGAACAAGTTGACGTCGGAATAGTCAACAGTAGTTTAATAAAGTTGATCATTTTTGGTAACATGTTTTAAAAATTTGTCTTTGAATAGCTTATACGTCTTCTGAAGAAAACAATTTATTGAAATTTTCAGTCATATTACTGAAGATGAGCTGAGTCAAAAGTCATGAGGACTTTGTAGAGTGGTGAAATACAAATTTCTATATTTGATTGATATATTTCAATTTTCAAGTATTTCAATGTAAAGCCAGAAGTTATAAGTAACTCATATTAATCTAGTTGTTTTACTTAAAACATGTTAAATTACTACAATTATTTAACAACAATTTAATAAATTACTAAAATTGCCTATAGGTTGTTATTGTAATAATATAATATCTATAGAATGAAAATTGAAATTGATAAATGAGAAATAAATTTTAACTTTCGCCAGCAAATATAATAAAAAAGAAAAAAAGTTAAATGGGAATGTTATTAAAACGTATAAGCTTCACCCTCTTTACTTCGAAATTAAATTACGTTGATGACGTAAAATGATTTTTAATTGTTCTTGTTGCCACTCGAACATAAAATAAAAAAATAAAAAATTACTGTAAATTTCCGTTGTGGATAAAAAAACAAGAGCATATTTTTTCGTCGGAAATGAAAATACACGTGGACAGTTGTGACACCAGAGTAAAATAAAACAAAAGCGGAGAGCCATGACAACAATAACTGTTGTCCTTTACGAGCCAGAAGCTTTTCAGTACCTCAGCAGAAACATTAAATGTTTGTCCTTCTGCAGGATAATTTATCCAGAACTGCACGTGACAAGTATAGAATTTCTTTTGTGGCGAATGAAATTCAGCATACTCATTTAACTTTTTTCATATTATTATTTAAAATAGGTACTTATTTAAACATAATAATAAGACCATACAAGGGATGGTGATGCTTAATTACATATATAAATTTTATAATTTCAATTTTTATTGTTTTAATATGTATATATTATATATTTGTAAAAATCGGAAAACTTTAAAATATATTTAAATACGTGTAATATTTAAAAAATTAAAATGTCATCATGCTTTTTATCCATTACTAGGTGCGGTACTTTGCCGTAGCAGTCCTCCGTAGATGATATATTTCTTTGCGTGAAGTTCGGTTACCAATCATCAAATCACGGCCCCTGGAGATGTTAGTGAAGGGGAATTCACATAGGGAGTTCTTTAATGTGATGAAAATTGTTTCTCGGCTGTAGGAATCGAACCCAAGTTCTGTAATCCATAAGCCGATTTGATACCACTGAACCATCTCCCCTGTAAATATATATAGAAATATATCTGACTAAGAAAAAGATTGTAAAAAAATCTAAACTATTTTTCAAATTTAAATCATATTTTTTTTAAATCATTTTTTGAAAGGTTAATTTTTATATATAAAAATCTTCATTTTCAAATACTTTAGATTATACATATAATACAGAATTTGAAAATGAGGTACGTATTGCTGATTAATAATAAATTTTATTAAAAAATAAATAAGTTTAAATGTATATCTTTCGTTCTCAACTTAGATTTTCATGTTTATTCTTGTTTGCATACCGTATATCTTTATTTTGCAGGATTTGAGAATTGTAGTTTTATTATAGTTAGATAAGTTTTGTTATCCAGTTGTATTAAGAGTTTAAACAGAGAGTGTAGTACGTACAAGCTTTAAACAAATTACAAAATGATATTTCAACCATATAGGATCTACCAGAAGCATGAAATCGGTTACAAAATTCTTTAAAAGATGTAAACATAAATATAAAATAATTACATTTTTTTCAAATGACGTATAAAAGCTTTAACACTCGCATCTTTTCTAAATTATATTATTGATCCTAATGTAACCAATATACAATTCTTTGAATACGTAAAAACATACCAAATGATATTTTAAATTATTAGTATTATTGCTAATTGTAATGTTACATGACCGATTTGTAATTAATTTAAAAATATCGAATCGGGGGTTGTTATTGTAACAAGTTAAACACACAATGTTTCAATAAAATATTACATAAATATAGACAGTATTGAAAGAAAAAGACAAAACAAATGAACTTAGCAATGGCCTTAAAATTCAAATAATTCCATGAAATATCAGTGGTATCAAGTCGCCCTGTGGGTTTGAGAACCCGGGTTCGATTCCCACAGCCGACAAACAATTTTCACCAAATTAAATCTACTCCTGTGGCTCCCCCACTACTAACATCTTTGGGGGCCGTGATTTAACGGCTGGTAATCACACTTCATGAGAAAAATATATCACTTACCGAGATATGATACGGTAGAATGCCATATCCAGAAATGGGTAAAAGGTGTGATGATATATTTATTTAAATGCGAGTGAATTCGTTGCAATGGTAATAAAGCAAGACAAACACACAATAAATAAAGTTTAATGCCTGCCATGTTAAAATATTAACTCGGCAACTATTTTATTTTCTTTGTACAAAAGAGTATAAATAAGAAATAAAATATTTGCATCACTAAATCTGAATAAATACAATCCTGAAACAATACAGTCCTGCTGGGAATATCTCCGAGTGTGTCCTGTTTCAAATTTCTGTCATTTAATTGGAATGAGTACTAAAATTCGGACAAGTTTACCGCCCTCTCCTTAAGTGCCGCGTGCCAAGTGATGAGGTTGGGATTCAGACATGTAATGAAAGGTGAAGGAACAACTTTCGAAACTAGAAGGTTTTATGTTGTCTGGAGTAAATTGTTGGGTCAACAAGGAAACAAATATTTAGCTCTCAGAAAACTTTCTTATTTTAGTTTCTTGCAGAAATGTTGTATTTTATGATCTGTTGCTATTGCAAAAAACAAGGTAATGTGGAAATAATACAGAGTGCATACATTATACGATATTAATGCATATAATAGCAACGAAACTATTAACATACTTTATATAGCTAGGGCCAGTTGTACAATTCTCAGTTGTGTATCTAGAGTTACGCAACCTTCTGTGAAGCTAACACTAATAAACACATCAACTGTATACTTATCTTGTCATCGTACAATACATTTTTGACTAACTAACAGTTTGTTACTAATATTACTGTAACTATGGTTGTTACAACTGGCCCTGAATCATTTAATTCAATATTGTGTATTAAATCAAAATAAAAATTAAATTTAATTTATGTTTTTAACTTCATAACTTACATAAGTGTAAGTTATAAGAAGAGATAATAATATATAAATGTGTTAACAAAGTGAAACAATTCAGAATTATTTTTTGTTATAATTATGATTTTTCAATATTAACTCAGCTTGAAGAGATTCAGACTAATTGAATGTTATCTTAAGTATATTTTTGAAAGTTGACTGGAAAGTGTATTATCAAATTTATTACTGCATATGTTATCGTAATTTCAGTATTCCTTACATTATTAATTATCAAGGTTATGGTTCATCTGAATTGTCGCGCTTTGTCAACATATCTGAGTAAATTAATAGTCTGGTTTAAATTTGACCTTTGCACTTTAATCCTTGCAAGCGTCTGGCTGTTTATATAAATTTAAATATGAGAATGGTTATCCTTGAACAACGCAATGATTATACCCTACTATCTCTTTGTGAACACGTCCCATGGTGAAAAACAACAATTAATCAGTGATAGTTTAGGATTCGTCGAGACAAGTCGTCTCTTTATCGTGCAATTTGATGCCCTTGCCATGACCAATTTGTAACGTAATAACTTAGTAATCATATTTTTGTTCATAGATTGTTGTCATCCATCTTCGGTTAATCAATTTAATAATTTTTCAAATTAATTTGTAAATACTTATAACTTTTGTATTTTACTATTTTGCTAATATAATTTACTTATACGTAAACTTATCATCATTGACTTTATTCGATTTGCAAGTGGTTGCATATTAAGTAATTGGTTTGCCGCTAGAAAATAATAGCGCCAGCGCGTTAGTTTTACAAAAGTGTAAATTATATCAGTGCTACAAACTATTTTTATTTTACAGTATAGTTCAAATTTGAAAGCAGAGAAAAATAAAAATACATTTATATTAAATTTTAAATTAAAGATTCACAGTCTATATAAAACAATTTCAATAAACAAAAGATAAATTTAATTACTAAAGACGTTAAAATTATATTCCAGTATATTGTATTTCAATCGTCAATCTCGTTATAATTTTGTTTCATAAATTTTACCTATTTCAATGCTCTGTCGTCAACATAAAATCAAATAGTAGTAGTGTATATAGTCTGTGATTAAATTTTCTATATGATAAAATTCCAATACAGGGTACGAAATTAATCCTCCTTGACTTTTCAGCGATTCAATCAAACGTTGATGACGTACCGTTCAGTTCCTAATATCAAATGTAAACAATTCGATTGGTTTCGGTAAATACGAGTTCGAGATCGTAGCGCAGACGCTTTTTCTACCCATCACGCATGGCCGTATAAATATTTTATCAAGCCTATAACGAGAAAGCTTTTAACGTAGTTTGTATGAACGGATAAACGAAATGGGATTGTGCTGACTTCACATTCACACACTCGACACTCGTCCATTTGGTTACGGCGATTAAGTGCTTTATATTCTTGTTATTATCTGTATTACCTGTCGTATCATAAATCGACCGATTTTCTGGCTATGAAAAACGAGAAACATTGGATAAATAATAATAACTATACATGTGTATAGTTTTAGATATCGTAATTACTAACACAGAACCGTAGGTTTGTAATGTATTGTTCTTTTATATATTTGTACGTAGTTATTTACATTGCAAGACTGTTATACAGAAATTTACAGGCAAGTATAGAAAGGTAACAGGCGAGCGCCAGCGAGCCTGTTATCTATGTGAGCCTGTAAATTTCAGGTAACGGTCGAGCATTGTACAATGTTTTATGGGCATTTGAATAGCAATATATTTATATTTAATAAAATAAATTGTAATAATATAACGCAATAACTAAAATGTTCAATCAAGGTAGACTTTGAAAATCTGACAGATTTTGTTTAATCAAAAAATATTTAAGTGTCAGACGTTTCAAATAAGATATGTTGCCACGATAAACAATGTCAATAGCCCGTTATAATTTTTCACGGGCTAGTCCATTAAAAGTCTCGTAGCCCCTAGAGACAGAACTAAATAAACATTTATTCTATTCAAATGCCCATAAAACTCTTCTACATCATAAAAACTATTTATTATTAAAAATTATGTTAAACTGATAGAAAATTTCTTAATCGTATCGCAGTACTTAATTGTATGTGGGAGATGCTTAAATATTCGTATATACCTTGCACATGTGGGGTGGAAAGTGAGATTTTGTATTTGGTGAATGGAACGCGAAATTCGTTTTTACCACAGGTATTGAAATGATGGAAATTTGGGTTGACGTGAAATATATTCTTTTGCTGGCAAATATATTTACAAATTTCAAGAATGAATATGCATGGCACCGTTAGAATATTGAACTTAGCAAATAAAAGGCTACATGAGGAGTTTAAAGATGTACCTACTATATATCTTAATATTCTCTTTTGGCTTATGAAAGTGTTTTCTAAATTTCGTTTAGAACCCCAGAAGATGATTCCATAACGAATGATTGAGGCTACTTTTGCATGATAGAATACACTAACCTGATCGGTGGTGAGTATGGTTCTCAAATGCCATATTTGGTATTGAAACGAAATCAAATTATCTACATGAAGCTTCCAATTCAAGTTCTCATTACCAGTTATAAAATTATCATCAATTTTAACATCAATGTCTAGATCTCTGGTACATTGACGATTATGAAAATATAGAAAATTCGTTTTGGATTTATTAAGGTACAAATTGTTTACTGAAAATTTGAAGACAAATATTACATTTCCTTGCGAAAAACCTCATTACGTTCTGAAATTATTATTGAGGTATTATTAGCATATATAGTTAAATGGCCGTCATTATGAAAATATTGAAGCAGATCATTTACATATAGAATAAATAGAGTCGGTGAAATTACCTCGCCCTCTGGAATCCATATCATATCAAATATCAAATAAATTTAATTCTATCACTTTAGTAAATGAATATTCTACGTGTTCAACAGAAACAAATTGTTTTCGGTTTGTAAGTAAAAAAATTATGTAATTTAAAGCAATACCTCTGATAACATATTTTTCTAATTTGTGTAGGGATATGTTGTGATCAACGCTTGAAAGCCTTACTTAAATCGCAAAAAATACTTATGAGATTGTCTCCTTTTTTCATTGCCAGAATTATTTCTTCTATGAAAGCAGACACAACATCTACAGTTGATTTACCCTGCTGAAAACCGAAGTGGTTATTAACAATGATATTATTTTTACGCAAAAATAATAATAATATTTATTGCATCATATTTTGAAAAGATACAAAAAGGTCAGCATTCAGTTTATCTGTTTTTCAATGCCACCAACATACAGTATATTAATATACAGAATAAAATATTAGCAATTAATTATATTGAAGCATATAATTAGTTTGTGTAGAGATCTAATGTTTATATGTTTTATATTCCTCTTAAAAGAGCTTGAATTCAAACATTTAAAACTATCAGGTACATTATTGTAAAGCCTTGCGGCCATGTAACTGAAGGAATTTGTATTTTTTGCTGTTTTGAAATTAGAAACGATGAATGAAGATTTGTACTTATAGTTACTGAGAATTGTATTATTATATGAAAACAGCAAAATTATTCATTTCCATTGTTTGATACTGCGACTTTAATTAGTATCTGAAATGATACGGCTGACTATTTACTCTCTATTGATTTTGGAACGAAAATACTACTAGGTAGAGAAATGTTCAAAATGGAACACGAATCTGTTGTCAATATGTTGGTATCAGTCGAAGTTTTAGTAATAATTGCAAAATATGCATTTTTATGTTTTTTTGGGGTATAGACAATTTTCAAGTAAATGTTCATTTATTTTAGTCCAGTTTCAGATTTATAATTCTATTAAAAATTTCTGAAACAGAATCATCAATGTCATAGGAAAACATATCCCGCATGTCTATTTTAAGCTAACTGGCGACACAATAGAATTATTTTGCTATACCCCTATTTTCCGGTAGGCTTAAAACTTCAACCGCTCGGTGGCACGGGTTAATCATAAAAAAACACTGAATCCTTTTGGGAAACTCATTTTTTTTTAATGTCTGGCGATCTAGGGGGTTCCCGAAGAATATTCGAAGGTTGCCCAAATAACGGACACCCTAATATATATGTATATACACTAATTCATCTTTTAATATGTCAACTTTTGTTTAATTTAACCGTAGTCGTAGCTTGTATAATTTCAGAGATCTCAACGGTGGTTCTCGAGTATAGGCGACACCTACTTCGGTTAATGGCACATTAAAAGATAATTTAGTTCTAAAAAATAAAGCTAGACATGAATAAAAATGTTTAAATTGCAATTTTTTCAATAAAAATAGTATTATATAGAGAGAGAAGAGTCAAATAAAAGTTGTAGATATTACAACTGAATTTATATTGGAGAATATTTTCTAGTCGAGATTCCAATGGTGGACCTCGTACATGAGATATTCTGTATAGATACTGTCTTAATTGTCTAAAAACTTGATTACAATATACTGACACAGTATAACATAAACTAACTAGAAAATTTGCAAATTTAACGTATATTGATTTCTCAATCTTTTTTACTTCCTTGTACGGATTAAAAAAGTATAGTAATCGCGAAAATTTTCGGTTTTTAGATTTCAGCGGAAATATCCATTTTGACTAATTTCGTCGTGACGTCTGTACGTACGTATGTATATCGCATAACTCAAAAACGGTAAGCTGTAGAAAGTTGAAATTTTGTATTTAGGACTGTTATAACATCTAGTTGTGCACCTCCCTTTTTGGTCATTATATAACTTCCCGAAGTGGTACTTTACTTCAAGCCTATAATAGATTTTAATGAAGAGATATTAAAATATAACCCAGAACTTTTCAAATTTGGTATATAAGACTACTATATCAATGAAAATAACATAATAGATTTTGATTAAAATAGACTAACCGGAAGTGAAATGAAGCTGCTAACAGTTTTTCTTGAAAAAATTGTATTATTTTGATTTTAGAAATAAATGCTGCAAATATAAGCTTTAGAGAATGAAATTATGCGTTTAGCACATTAGGAATTTAGCCTTTTATATAAGCGAGATATGTAAATTTAAAAATTATATATTTTTTGTTTTTTGTAATTAAGTTTGCTATGGATTAGAAAAAAATAATAAAAATTATGTCAATGTCAAATTAAGTACGTCAAATATGTGCAATAAAAAAAAGGTAGTATATAGTATAGTATACGCGTGCAAGGAAGTAATATCAGATTTTTTGTAAATAATTTGGTAAATATGAAAAAAAATGTCCTAAAATTTAAGTGTGCGAATACTTCAAGGAGCATTAACGTGCATATTAAAAGTTACATTTTCAATCTGTTTTAAAATTCGATGCTATAATATTAAGTTATAAAATCATAAAATTAAAAATACATAATTATCAAATTTTTCTTTCAAATAATATGAAATGTGCGTATATTAATTACACATAACCTGAACTTATACCAAGTAAACAAACTAAAAAAGTACTCACCAAGACTGGTATCATACGCATGAAGATACTCTGATGTCATGAACTGACTAACTAATGATGATTTTCCAACTGCGGGTCCTCCAAGCATCAAGACTCTGTACGGAGCTGGTCCAGGATTGCTTGTGGAACTTTCTCTAGACGAAGCTAAGCTACAGGAAGCGGAAGTCCTGGCTGAGCACGCTCCTGTAGGAATATGTTCAGTACTGAAACAATGGATAACACAATAAATCCTCTTTAAAATATTCCATACAAAAAAGAAAACTGGAAGAGTAAATTTCCATACGATTTTTCAGTAATTTATTCCAAAATATTCAAATGTGAAATTCTATAGAGACTCACAAAAAAGAATGATTCTGTGAAAAAAATGTTTAATATTCAATCAGATATCGTCATTTAGAATACGACCTGTTTCAAAATTCGTTCACAAAATTCGTAAAATCTTCATTCACTTACATTCAGAAATAAAAAGGATTTTAAAATATTTTCGAAGAATTATTTCAAAAGAATAAATATTTATTTTCTGCCTTTCATTTGTGCTGAAGTATCGAATGAAAAGTAAATAAAGTTGACCTTTGTGATACTATATTAGTTAAAAGTCAAGAGCTTTACTATATGATTGCTTTTTTTTGTTCGTTATTTTGCGGAATAGGATAACATATCGGAAACTTGAAAATAAAACAAAAAAATAATAATTCCTACTCTTATGCGAGGTTACATTCGATTTTTCAACGCGAACCTACAGTTTTATTTATTTAATTATACAGGTGCCTGAAAAATTTAACACATCCTGTGATACAAGTGTATTTCGGATGATTAGTCGTATTTATGAATAGGAGTAAACGATGGTTCAATTTTATGAACAAGATTTATTTATCAAATCGATTTACTTCTCAAGATAAACAGTGATTAAATATAATTTTGCAGTAGGTATTGAAACAAATAATTTGTTTTACTTGGATTTTATTTACAAAATTGAATTAAAGTGGCGTGAAGAATAAAAAAAACCTAGAATTTCGTGGACGCAAAAAGAAACAGAATATTATATAAAATTGTATTAAAAAAAATTGTATTTCATTCCTTATAACAACCAAGCGTTGCGTAAAGATAACCGAGAGGCTGCAATAAGACTTCCTACACGGTGTGTGTATTAATATATTCACAATTAGTTAGTTACACTTGTGTTTTATTTATTAATTTTATTAATAGATTTTGTTTAGTCTACTTTAACATAATATCTATGGTAATATTGCTAAGCAATAAGACAAACCGTTCATTGATTCTGTAAATTGAGTTATTCCATATCTATTATATCTATATAACATTATTATTTTCGAAAATATCATGTTTGATAGTGAATACTCCACTGTGAGAAGCTGCATATAAAGTATCAAAATGTTTATTATCTGAAAACTACCCATTTTTGTTGTTGGTTGGAAATGATTATCAATAAATAAATATATAGATACGGATAAGGTAGGTGGATCAATGGTGGTTAATTTGAGAACATCGGTTCGATTTCCACAACGAATAAAATTTTTTCACCATATTAAAATTACCCCTGTGGATTTCCCACCACTAACTTCTTTAAGGACCGTGATTTGACGACTTAAAACCGCACTTTACGCGGCTAAATATATCGTTTACCAAGATCTGTAATGGCATAGTGAGATTTTGTTTTCAAAATTCACAAAATTAATTGAACTTCACATGAAATACACATTTTTAGTACCACTATGCCTATTAGTAATATTATAATTAGAGCTGATAATTATATGCACTCAAATGTACGAAATATGCCCATATATATGTATAAATTTTATTGGCTATATGCACCCAAAATAACAATATATGCTCTAAATATGCTTTAATTTTTTATAATAAATGGAAATCTAATAAAAATGTAAAACTTTTAATTATTTTTTTATTCAAAGATTATAATTTTTATAAATAAACAATAAATTCTTTAACAATAAATAAATAAATATATCATCACGCCTTTTACCCATCACTGGGTGTGGCACTCTGCCTAAGCAGATCTCGGTAAGTGATATATTTTTTCGCGTGAAGTGCGGTTACCAGCCGTCAAATCACGGCCTCCAAAGATATTAGTGGTGGAGGAGCCACAGGGGTAGATTTTTTAAAGAAGTAAAAGTAATATTTCTAATTTGTTACAGTGCCAAAACATTAACAATTATGTATTTTTCTAAATTATCAACTAAGATTGCCTGCGATCCGATAATATTTGCTTGTAACATGAAAAACTTCTTTCTACATTGTTTGATGTAAATGGGACGAACTGGAATGTTTTTATTATTGTTGGATTTGGTCAAATATTTTCTTCATGGTTTCGTTGCAATATATTGCATATTTTTATAAGTTGATTGAATCCCTCATTTTTTCTTAAAACTTCCCGTAATTTAGTTTATTCGATATACAGTTGTGCCTTTAACGTTGTTGATTCTGTTTTGAATTAAATCTATGGTTCGGAAAATGCTAAACCTTATATCTCTAGTTGTTTTAGTACTTCAGTAATAAATCTATAATTTGCTTTAATAAAATCTAAGTCTTGAGTCAGTGTATTTATATATAAAATTATTTTGCAGTCTTTGGTTGCTGTTGAATCGTCGGAAAAAGAACTAACAATTCGTTTTATTGCATTGAAATTGTCAAAATAAAAGTAACCCACCTTATAATAATGGGTTGAGGTGGAAAGGGTAAACCAGGTAGATTTTCTTTATAATATTGGGATCGTAGCGGGGCCTTATTATTTTTGTATTGTATTTATTAAGCTATTAATATCTTGGAATTCGATACGTATCTCTTCCGCTATTCTGTTATCTCCATGGACCAAACATGTAACGTGGATCAAATTATTGTAAAAAACTTTTAGATTCTGTGCAGACCTCATCATATGCGTCGACGCATCAGACGACATTAGTAAAACTTTTTCATCTGGTACAGCCTCAGGTAGGTAAAACTATTTCAAAGAATCATGTACAAGTTTAGAGATTGCTACATTATTTGTTCTATCTAATTCTGGTGTGGCAATTAAATATGATTTTCCAGCAGAATTGTCATCTAAAATACCGATTAATAAAGTGGCCAAATATCGCCCACAATTACCTGTTGTATATATATATATATATAATATATATGTATTGTTTATTTTAAGTGAAGCACCGCTGCTATTTCGAGAAGTACAGGAACTATAATATCGGTTAAATTAGCGAACAATTTCTATTTTTTTTTTATGGTTATGCGTCGCTGGTCCAGCGCTTTAACCCTCAAATTGGAGAAGAAGTCATTTATTATGGGGTATGTCCCCTTAGCCGACTAGTTATTCTTTGAAGGCGCCCGAGTTTCGCCTAATCGCAGGGTTACTATGAGAAAGAAAAGATTTAATTTGCTAGTAGAGCTGCTAAGAAAAGAGCGCAAAGGCGTTACTCGACATTTACAGAGATATTCATTCGACATCGCTTCTTTATCGAGACCAACCAAACATTAACCCCGAAACTAAACTTAACATTAAACGCA
Organism: Pterostichus niger; assembly: GCA_947425015.1. Taxonomy (NCBI): domain Eukaryota; kingdom Metazoa; phylum Arthropoda; class Insecta; order Coleoptera; family Carabidae; genus Pterostichus; species Pterostichus niger. The sequence goes on along the minus strand of OX380336.1, from coordinate 24,024,517 downwards.
CATTAACTAAATTAGTAGTAAATATTTAGTTATTACCTCGGGATAAAGCTAGCAAGGTAACTTTAGCTTAATAATAATAATAATAATAATAATAATTAATTAATGTAAAGTCTATAAAAATAAATATGTATGCCATCATTTCTTTTTAACCATTTCCGAGATTGGTAATTTAAATTTGACATAAAATTAAGAAAATATAATATGTATAGTTTCTATTCTACTCCCCTGATTAAAATGTCATTTAACATACTTGTTTCTATGACGCTAAATAACGTCACATGTTTACAACTGATATATTAAATACAGGATGAAGGTAGCTTCCTGCAACTGTCATTGTAACTTAACCTTACTTTTCAAATAATTCATATAACTTTAAATTTATTGTTGTTGTCTTAATTTGCGATAGTAGATTATAAGACTGTTTTGTTCAGGTCGTGTTAAATAAACCTCGTAACTAAAGAGACGTTTATAAAACTTTGTACATAATATACTATTAAAGTTGTATCATAGATTAAGTTTATATAATAGGAAAACAAACCCGAAAGGATTAAAAAATTTTGCCGAATAATAATATTTAAGTAGTTTTATTAATTGGATTTAATGTTTCGAATAAAACGAAAACTTTCAAAAACATGACAGAAACGTTTGGGTCATTGTTTTCGGTCATTATTAAGCAAAAAAGGAAAAATTTGTTATTAAATTACATGTTGATATAAATATTTTTTTTGCTTAGACTTTATAAAAATGTATTTATATCAAAATATAATTTTTAAAAATGTACCTTTTTTGCTTGATAATGGCCGAAACGTTGTTGTTTAAATGAAAAAATCAAGTGTTTGAAAGTTTTCGTTTTATTTAAAGCTTGAAATCCAATTAACAAAACTACCTAATTGTTAGATAATGGGGTTAAATCGGCTTTGTTGTTTAATTGGTTTTAACAAAATTTGAAATTTTTACTGTTTATATCCATGGAATCAGAAAAAAGTTTAATACAATAGTACCTGTAGTATCAAGCTTAACTGGATTATTATCTGCGTCATTTTAATATACCATCATGTAACACAAAACATTGTTTATAAGTACCTATAAATAAAATTTAAAAAAATATATCATCACTCATATTACTCTACACAGGGTGTTTCACAATGTATGGCACTCATTTTAACCCCATATAGTACTCAACATACTCTTTAAACAGAAATAATTATTTCAAAATACGTAAAATAAATGTATCTTTACATGAAGTAAGTATTTTTAGTGCCACTGGTTTGACAGTCATTTCTTATATATTAATAATTAAATTATAATTATAACTAAAGATGATATTATATGGCATATGGATATTTTGTATAAATGATATGTTTGCGAAAATTTTTGCATATGTATATGAATTATGTGAAAACACATCATTTAAGCAAAGTTTCATTTTTCATATTTATACGTTCTTAAGAATATTTTTTGGGATTTACATATTTGGTTATATTTAACAATAATGTTTAACGAATGTACTTTTTTTTTAAATTTACTTACTTTTGTGTGCAACTGAGATACATACTTTCACTTTTGTTAAATGGAAACAGTATTTATTGAAGTACATGCCTCTATACAGGCGTGGTGGCCGAGTGTGTTAAGGCACATCTCTTAACATACTGTGACGTCACCCGAACCAAGGTTCGTCAGTTCGAATCCGCCTGTCGACAATGTGTGATTTGTCGTAAAGTATAAAATACAGTTACATGTATTTATCACACTCGGGCGCTATAAGCTAGTCACTTATTCGCCTTAAATAATATAGCATTCGACTACGAAAACCGGCAGTACGGCAGTGTTAAAAACTGCGGCTCGGTGTGCCCGGTAGGCCCAGGCCCGATTTGGGCTGTAGTGCCATCAGAAGAAGACATGCCTCTATATTTAAATCATACCTAAATCAACAGTTAAAAGAAACGATCTATCAGATATAAATAATTTTACGAATAAAATGAAAAATTATCAAGAAACTATTTTAACTTACAATTTCTATGGAAGAATATAAACAGAAAGATGACGTTGTTGCACTATATGGAGCGGATATTATCAATAATTCAGTAGAATTAATAATTGAAATTGAACTTTAAAATATCCTCGAAAGATCAAAAATGATATCTACAGTTACAAGATATACGAGTACATAAATTTTAAACCAGTCCGGATAATGGCAAAAGTCAAAGTATTAATAAAAGAAAAAAGAAATTATTTAACAAGTGATTAACTGCAGAGACTCATGAAGGAAGAGAACAGCATAAGGAAAAGAACAGAAAACACAAATAAATAAAATAAATAAAAAGTTTGTACTGCGAGAGATTATCAGCTCAATAGCATGAATGAGAGAAGGAGCTACTCTAAAAAACTATTGACAGAGAGTCGTAACAATTATCAAACAAATCAATGTTTTATAGAAATCACATTAATATAACAAAACCAGATGAAGAAAAACAACTGAGAACCGAGGAAAACACAAATTAAACATGATAAAATTTTGGGTAGAAACTGTTATACGCTCTCAGCTGCTACAGAGATCTTAGTATCACCTATGGTCTAAGTAGTTACTATGAACTATTACTCCAAGACAAAGTTAAAATTAGTCATGGATACAGTATCAGTGAAGATTAATGCGATTTCATTCTCAGTTGATTATGTGTTGGTAATTTGTTAATATTGTAACAATTATTAGAAAAGAAAATTTAAACAGGCCAAGAGATTCATTTAGCTTTTATGGTTAATGAAAAAGAAAACTCTAATAGCAGATATATATATATATATATATACCTATAGCATGTAGGGAATCTTTGTTGAATGTAGTTTTACTAAAATGGAAACGAACTTCATTTCTTTACTTTAAATTTTACTTACTATCACATTTTTTTGCCTGAGATGCATATTACCTTGAATTTATGCTCACACCTCATAAGTATACCAAGACGGGTGTTTTATATTAAGCTTAAAGAAAACAGAATGTCTAGTTATTAATTCCGCCACCATATAATGATAAATGCAGACACTCAGGTAATTTAATTCAAATATCTGGGAGATAAAGTGGGTAAGATTGGAATAGAGGAACGATAAATGTAGGAAAATAATTGATTAAGTTGTGATTGAGTCTGATCCAGTTTAAGAACATGAAATCCGGATAATCAATGTAAAAATGAAACAAACTACAAACAACAAAAATAGATTGACTTCACCGAAGCACGAAAATTGTCAGATTGCAACAAATAGCTAAAGAAATGAAATGAATGGACATCAAAATGTTATAGATAGAATAAAAAGAAAAAGTTCTTTTTGGATTTATAATAAGAACGGTTACAATTTGGTTAGGTGTATCGCTATATTTATAAAACTGGTAATTTAACATTGTAATTATGAACAAAATTCGATAGACAAAAATTAAAACAAATATTAATAAATTCAACCTCTTTTATTAATAAACAAGCATGAAAAACACGAAGAATACTCTTGCACAAATTTAATTATTGATCTCAAACACGATACTTTTATGTACTACAAATGTCTTATAATCAGGCTAACTACTTAAGTACTCATCTCGAGTTATATTTATCTATTCTGATGCGTCAAGTTTCATTAGAAGCGTATCGAATTATATAGTACGTAGTAAAATAATAACATATACACTCGAGAAAAAAACGCACACTTGAATATGCACCAAAAAATGCCAAAAATTCAGACAGCCACAACACGGTTGAACCTGGGTCGAAAATTGATGAATTTTTGAGAATCGAAAATTTTCAAGTTTCCTCTTTAAGGTCATGCAAGTTAATGTGTCGGCAAGGTCATTTAGTCATTGCCGAAGATACAGGTTTTTAAAACTCGGGTTTTAAACTTCTTGCATGCAAATGTATCAACGCAAATATCGCTGCACAAAGAAAAAAATCGCCGAAAATGTAGAGCGAAATACAAAAATTTATAACTTCTCGCCAAATCATCGTAGGAGCTCATTTTTTTTACCCCTGGAATTAAAATGAATGAACTTTATCGTCCTGATAGTCCACGATTTTTTTCGCACACGGTACAAGGGGTTAAATTTTGATATTTTTTTGAAATCAGGGACATTTTTTTTCGTAGGGGGCGGCGGGGATGGGATGGAATTGGTGACAAATTAACTTAAATGACCTTGAAGAGAAAACTTTAAAAAATTTGCGACACTCAAAGATTCATCAATTGCGGACCAAATCAACCGAGTTATGGCTGTCTGAATATTTGGCATTTTTGGTGCATTTTCTAGAGGTGAGTTTTTTTTTCGAATATAGTTTAGTGTTTAGACATTTAACCAAAATATCTGTATAACCCTGATAATTATTTTATGCAAGCATTTGTCAGAGTAAATTTTAAAATAGTAAATTCTGTATGTAATAAAATTTAAATTGATTAACATAAATTTATTATTACAAGACTTGCTGTTTTTGCATTCAGTATAGCATAATTCCGTACATTTCAACTGACCTCATCGATTCTTTGATGATTTCAATATAATATCAAAATATAGTATGATTAAATTTAAAAAATGTTATTAACCATATTCAAAAACCGGAAAAGAAGTACGAATGCATGTTCACTGCTATTTGCACTATATGTATTTGTTGGTATTTTTAATTTAAACTATATTTAAAATTTAAATATATCAATATTTTAAATATAAAATATTTCTAGATTCATTTATTGTACAAAATTTACTATATAATATATATATATATATATATATATATATATATATATATAACTACATTCAATTTAATTGTTGATACTTTCATCATGATCTTAGAAAAAACATATTTTAAGTTTACACCATAACTATCGACATAAATCGAAACTCATTATAAAGTAAACATCAATGTAGGAATACAAGATCTCGTTCTATAAATAAGAAGTCCTATATTTAAAAAGCGAATAATTTATTAAAATCAGGAAGACTATGATTACTCCTTATTCTAAATTGAAATTCGTGTAAATACTCATATGACTGGTATAACTATTTTATTTAAACTTTGTTTAATAATAAATATACAATCATATTTTAAAGTTAAATTTTTATGAAAGAAAAATTCGGATGACGCCTGGATTCGAACCAGGGACCCTCCGCTTGCCGGGCAGAGATGTTAACCGCTACACCACATCTCTGCCCGGCAAGCGGAGGGTCCCTGGTTCGAATCCAGGCGTAATCCGAATTTTTCTTTCATAAAAATTTAACTTTAAAATTATCTTCATTACTGTACGTTCAGTCGAAGTCATATGTTAAAAATATACAATCATAGTTTATTTTTAACGTAAAAATTAAATATGTATTTAGGGTTATAAAGTTTCAATTAAAATTGAGTTAATTATCAAATTATCAATTTCACAGTTATAAAAAAAGCAAGGTCCTAAGATTATATTTCCAGCCTCCAACTAGTTTATATGTTTTCTAAAGATTATTGACCAAGTAACTTAGATAAATATAGCAGGTCTTCAAAAATCTTTTATCTTCGTAATGAAATTATACTGTAACCAAAGTAATGACCGAAATAAATGGAAAAGTTATACAAATGTCAAACGTTTTTACGTCGTCCTCACTTTTTGTTAGGGCAATGAATAATATGGAATAGCAAAAACCTGATGGTATTATCTCGTCCGTCATCAGGGTCAGGCTCCACACTCTGACAGAATTTAGTACTACGAAACGAACATAAATTATAATTATTAAAGTAAACGTTAACGTAAGCGTTCATCATAGCAATTAAGAACAGACCATTATCATGTGCTCTTATGTGGATCATAAGCAGCAACTAGCAGTAACGAGAGCTAAATTCGTCGTTCTGAGGTAAATGTGTCCAATTACGCTTGACGTATTGTGCACTAGATCCTAGAAAATAGGGTTATGTTATAGTCGAGTTTAGTGGTAGTTAAAGGTTAACCTCATTTTTGAGTTGTGGTTATAATAACAATAAACGTATAATTGGAATCGAAACTGTTGTATCAACATCAAAGTTCTATAACAGTGGTTCTTAACTGAGGATCCGTGAAAGGACCTCAAAGCGTCCGCGAAACCCAAAAGATATGTCAAGTTTTAACTGTAACTCTATCTACTAGTATTTTTTAGTATTTTGTCTTATATAATTTTTCATTCGAATCTGATTTATTAGCAGATAATTGTATTTTAACACTTGTTAGCAAAATATGATTTGTATAATAAAAATTATGTAAAATATTGCAAGAATCATATTTTACCATTTTCTCCCTTAAAAATTAAAATATTTCAAAAATGTTAACACTTTTAAACATCATTAAATTTATATATTAGATGTCAATCAATATGATATTCGTAATTTTAATAGAAACTGAGGTGCCGCAGAAAATATTTGGAAAATTTGGTTGTTCACATTGATAAAAATGTTAAAAACCACTGTTCTAAAATACTGTTTATATCAGATGTTATTTATTATTAAATTTAGTTAAACATATTTAACCATCGATAAGACTATGTAATAAGAGTAAATGTTAGTAAATAACATTTATCTATTGAATATGTATTATGCAACGTCATTTTTGCTGTGATTTAGATTTTTTATTTTAAATCAATTATTTAACACATCTGACAATTTATTCGCAGCTAGAAAATATCACAAACCCTTATAAAGAAAATAACGTTTTTCCTAGATCATCAGAAAAAGTAGAAACAGACAGCTTAAATTTGAAATTATAGTTACATTTGGGCAATATCGTCGAATGTTTCAGTTATATTTATTACAAGTTTCGATGAAATGCCGATGATACCCTCAATTCATTTTATGGTCGATTTATTATTACTGGGATAAAGTGATGGATAACTGATCTTTCAGATAGACCCGTGGAAAATATTGCATTTAAAATACAGTTTAAATTAAAATTATAGTAACTGTAATTTATTAAAGCGATATTCATTCTCAAGTTTTTTTATTTATTTAATATACAGTGTTGAATACAGAATTTGTCTTGGTGAAAAGCAATTCTTGCCGGATGTAAAATTAATAATAATTATAACAGGTCCAAGTCAGCATATTTATAGTGAATACAATTAGGTAATATTTAAACATGAAAATGTGTTATTTATTAAATTCATAATAATAACAAAATGTATAAATAGGCTAGTATTAATTAGTAAGTTAGTCAATATCAGAGAACAGAAATATCTTTAACTCATCAATTAACTGTATCATTGAATAAATCATTATTTATTAATATCAAATACATGTACCTATATCCATTCAACCATAACCCTAATACTTGTGCTTCTCTGGTCTGATAAGAATCTATTAAAATTATTTGTTAATTCTCCTTGAATAAAAAAGGCAAGAAGAAATTATTGGAGCGCCCAAAGAAAATCAAGAAAAACTTAATTTTAGTTTTACTATAGCTACTAGTTATAACTTGGTTTTACCTAAAACCGTACAACAAAAAATTAGAAGTGACAACGTTGTACATAATACTTCTTGGTTATGAACAAGATATTTATCATTTGACTTTAACTGTGAACAGTCATGAATATAAAATAAAAACTATAAAAAAATAATTTATTATTTATTATTTAAGGTTAGTCATTTTATTTATGTATTTATTTATTATTCAATAGGTTAAAAAAAAATTACAGAATAATAATACATACATGCATGTGATTGATATCAACATATTCGTATTTATATTATTATGAACAATATTTAACATACATTTTTCCGTTGTTTGGTTTTAGCAGCTAAAACCAAGTTAGAATCAAGCTCGTACTACCAGTCATAGAGCTTATTTGTGTACGTAAATAGTTATTTGTTTTATTAGGACTAAAAATTTTCGGGTCGAATAATAAAGGCAACATTGCAAGACTCGAAATACTATGTTTAGTCCGATTGAAACATATTATTATTTTTATCCACTTATTTAGAAAATTTCACAGTTTATTCAAATTAAAATCAAACAAATTTAAACATTTTTCTACGTTATCATGTATACGTCATGTCATCGTCTTTTGGTATTGGGGCCAAAAATAGCATGTTTCTACGATTGGTATGAAAAGTTGACAATTATGCCTTCATTTTTCATCGTGAAGTTGACATTTTCTGTGGTACAATCGAAACAGAACTTTAAGAATCAATATCAATAAAAACAGAAAGTTAATTAACTTATTTTTGGTAACACATGTTCTTATTCCCTAATTTTAGAGAGAGAAACACTGCTTTTCTCCCCTAGGAAGAGAAACATTATGTTTCTCTCCCTAGGTAGGATGTTTCTCTCCCTAGGTAGCATGTTTCTCTCCCTAGGTAGCATGTTTTTCTCCCTAGGGACTACGATTATTAGCTGTTCGCGGCGTTTCCTAGGTAACTCGTTATGCAACCCATATTTGACATTCACACGTGGGAATAATCGCTTGTTTCCCTCCCTTGATGCATAACATACTATTTAGTATGTATTTATATGTATTTTCATCATTTAAGATGCATCGTAGAAAAAAATTATGTGTGTATCACGAGCGTAAAGTATTTTTGTTCCTTTTGCACTATTGCAGCTCTCGTTTTTGGTTACCGTGCGCGAGTAATAAAGAAACACTTTAAGCTCTTAGTAAACAATCACTTTTTTATTACAGTTACCAAGGTGATACGTAACATTTTCATTTAAATAATGCTTAGTGTGATGCATATAAGTGTTGGATATTATATTACAAAATAGGCCACAAAAATCAATAATTATTTTAAAAATTGTTTGAAACCTGTAGCGATAACGATCTTCGAAGTGAAACGCATTTTCTGGGCGTCAAGATATATTTATTTATTTATTTAATCTGTTCAGTATAGAAAAGTGATATTAAAGAATGCATATTGTCAAAATATCTACTGACAGAAACAAATGCGCGAATTCGCTTTTATATTCGCGTAGTACAACATCTGTTTGCTATGTGCTAACGTTTCTGTCGAAAACAAATGGCACACATAAAAATGTTACAGCATGTAATAAATGAGCGTCGTTAACAATAGAATAATCCTTAAATACATTCACTTGTTTATATCCGGTATTTTTAATGTTGGTATTATTTTAGCACTATACGATAAAAACCGTATTTAAAAATTGATTTAGTACGTTAATGAATTCCCATTATCGAATGACTAAACATGAATTCGTAGATTTCAAGTACTATCCATTAGTAGGAATCTAGATATGTATCTCTATTAAATTCCGGTGTTATGTGGAGTTAAAATTTTTAATAATTGTAAATAGTATTAAGTTTTTTATTAGAGAAAAAACCTTATAAATATTATGCATTCTTCCATCCATTCCAAATTTCTACTCAAAATCTACAATGGTTAGGAACTTAAGATATTAGAGTGGTACGCTAAAAGAATTTGGAAGTTAGGTCCTGATAATAGTATAGTTGTTGGACAATTAGAATCAATATATGTATCGTGAATATATATACAGGGTGAGTCTGAGAATACGAACCCCCCCTTAACTTTTTTATTATAAGAAATAGAAAATTTTTCTTCATATTAATGTTTTGTATATTAAATATACTATTTTATGACACATATATAATTTTTTTATAAAGTCAGGTTTACATGATACGACCATCAACTTTTGTTTTTCAAATGGGAACCTAGAATTATTTTATTAAAATAAAAACCGCCATTTTTTTTTATCTTTTCAACGATGTATTACTTGTCATAAATGTATATGAAAAAAATCTAGATAAATAAGATAATTGAGACATGTTAGAAATTATTTTTATTCATCTATTCTAAGTGGCTATGCGAAATGAAAAAAAATGTAACAAGGTAAAATTAATGACAACAATGCAAACATTTATTTGTTACTTGTTTCACGAGTTTTGTCATTAATTTTACCATGTTACATTTTGTTTAATTTCGCATAGCCACCAAGGATAGTTGAATAAAAATAATTTCTAACATGTCTCAATTATCTTATTTCTCTCGATTTTTTTCATATACATTTATGACAAGTAATACATCGCTGAAAAGAGAAAAAAATGTCGGTTTTTATTTTAATAAAATAATTCTAGGTTCCCATTTGAAAAACAAAAGTTGATAGTCGTATCATGTAAACCTGACTTTATAAAAAAATTCTATATGTGTCATAAAATAGTATATTTAATATACTAAAACTTCCAAATGAAGAAAATTTCTTTTAATAAAAAAGTTCAGGGGGAGTTTGTCTTCCCAGACTCACCCTATATATATATATATATATATATATATATATATATATATATATTATTATTATTATTATTATTATTTACGAGGACGTTTCAACCAGCCTGGTCATCATCAGCTATGAAAAATAGAGGTACATAAATTGTGCCACAACAACATATGATTAAAATTGGAAATTATTTACGATAATCAATGGCTGATATTCTAGTAAAAAAAATTAAATTTGTTGATGTATTAACTTCATATTTGTATTTACCTGTTATCACCACTATAATATGTATTAAAATATTTAGTTATTAGTCTTAGGTTATTTTGAAAATAATAAACTGTCATTAATACTTTGTTACATAAAGGATAATAGAAGCTTGCAGAAAATGTATACAATTAAATTTAATGTCGTATTTAGGTAGGTATTTGAAACGACTTTAACAAAATTATTCACAACAGATATTGAATAGGAAAAATATAACTCTCAAACATATAAGGCAGACACTCAATGTTGACAAATAAAAGTATATTTTCATACATGACATAGGTACTACACTGGCACAGAAATTTACATCTCAATGTCGCGTCGAAGCGTACGATACAACGATACAAGACATCAATTTCTATTTGTAGGTGTTTTGTTTCTTTTAAAAACAATAATATAGCGCACGTGCGGCGTGGGACGTCAAAGCAGTGTTGATCCTCGCCTGATGTAAGCCCGCCTTTGAGTAAAATAAAAACACGACGATATACAAAGTGTATTTTGGTTTTGTGTCGTATGGAAATTCACTTTTGTAACTACTACACTCCAAGCACTTTATTCTCATGTAATTACATCTCAGCAGGCGAGCCAGAAAGCAGCAGTATGAATGTAGGCATGGCATAAGTTGTATTCACCGTTAACAATGTGCAGGTGAGTGTTCAGTGCTGCCAACAACGCAAGTGTATAGGACACGGGAAATGGAATTTAAAGCCTCGGTTAAAAGCTTTGGTTGAGATTCGCGGAGATATTTTGTTGTCATCGAACAGGACACCCGGTTTATAGGTTTAAAACGCCCAAGAAAGTTAACGTCTAAAGTAATTTTAAATGTACCTATAAAGAGCCTTTTTAAAATTTTTAATGGTAAACATAAGAGAATAACGAAACGAGCAGACATCCTGCAAACTGTAAAATATTCTTGAAAGTTTGTCAATTGCAGAGATGTTCATTTTAATTTAAATATAATTACGGATGATGCTGAGACTGAATATTTTTTGTCGGTTACATTGCTATTATATTTTTTATCTATTTTTACTTCCTTGTACGAAGTAAAGTAAGTATTGTAATCGCAAAAAATTTCGGTTCTCAGATTTCAACGGAAATAGGTATTTTGACCCTCCCTGAATCCATTTTGACTAATTTCGTCGTGCCGTCTGTACGTATCTCGCATAACTCAAAAACGGTAAGCCGTAGTAAATTGAAACTTTATATTTAGGACTGTTATAACATCTAGTTGTGCACCTCCCTTTTTGGTCATTATACAACTACCGCAAGTGGTACTTTACTTGAACCCTATAATAGATTTTCATAAAAAACTATATTCAAATATAATTTAAAACTTTCCAAATTTGGTATATAAGACTACTATATCAATGGAAATAACATAATAGATTTTGGTTAAAATAGACTAACCGGAAGTGGCACATTACATGAAACTGCAAACAGTTTTCCTTGAAAAAAATGATATTATTTTAATTTTAGAAATAAATGCTGCAAATAAAAGTTTTAGAGAATTAAATTCTGCGTCTAGCACATTAAGAATTTTTAAATTAGCTTTTTGCATAAACGAGATATCTAAATTTAAATATTATATATTTTTAGATTTAAAAAAAATTAAGTTTGCTATAGATTAGAACAAAAAATAAAAGATTTAATGTCAAATATGTGCAATTAAAAAAATATCTATAGTTGTATACGCGTACAAGGAAGTCATGTGGTGTCTACATCAGATTTTTTAATGCCCATTTGCACCAGCGATACTTAAATTTTAAGTTTAACTAATAATATTGTTATCGAATATTTGATTCAACTGTAAATGTCTTCATATGCTTGTATTTATTTAACATATACAATTTAAGTATTGTTAGTGCGAACTAGCATAAAAAACTATTAAGAAAATAAGGTTTAGAAATAAATTTAAGATAAGAAATTAATTCGCTTGTTTCATAAATTTTAGACGATCTAAGATTTAGCTATTTGTCGTATTGCTTCGCGTGTCAGCATTACTATACGAAAAAAGAAATTATATTTATAAGAAAATTTTCAATGTAAGCATTACATAAACTTTAAGTCAATAAAAATAAAATCAAATAAAATGACGTGACTACGACAAAAAAAAAATCAATTCATCTTTCATGTTCCAAGATGAATCGTGTAATTTAAAATTGGCGTTAACAAGATTTGTTACTGGGCTTTATTTCTAGCCTTTAAGCTTTAAATCGTTCCGACCCTTGAGTTTAGAGCGATCCTACTTATTTTCCAGTCTTTTACTGCCTTCTATTTTTTAATATGAAGTTAAACAGAGTATATCAAGAAACCTATTCATATTATAACATATTACTTTCTATTTATATAATTAATAATTTGTATAAATCAGAAATATATGTTTTTTATTTGAAAATTTAAAAAAAATTCTAACTTCATCATTCAAGAAATATTAGCAAATAATGATTTACTTCATTAATTATCAACAACTACGAGATTTTTAATATAGTACTAATACTAATTGTGTAAAATTTACAGAACCAGGTGACTGCATTATGTAATTTATTTCAATTTTCTTTTCTAGTCGAGTATAAGTCTAATAAGCTATCTTATCTTCTACACTATTATCCAAAAAATTTAAGTTGTATTATATTTTTGTAAAAATTAAGCATAAATGAGCGAAATTTGTTGAAAGAAACCGTTTGCGAGGGATTAATGTTGTACTTCATCGAAAATTATTTAGCTGAGATTAAAGGTAGAAATTCATACAGGGGCGTTCATAGTGGATTTTCAGAACAAGCGTGGCTATCCAGGTTATCATATGTGATAATTTGAATGGCTGGAAGCACTTGAAATATACAAATCGCCCTATATTACCCGTCTTGATTTTTTATCTGGGGATATCTTAAAGAAAAAGTCATCAATCCTAGAATATTGAGAAAGATAGAATCAGAGAAGCTATTGACACAATAACCCCTTAGTTGCTCCGAAAAGTCTTCAGAAGTCTGTACGAGTATGTTAACAAAATGATGACCACCAGTTTAAATACTTTCGTAATTATTTAGTTTATTCACTATTCATTTAAATTCATATTTAATTGTTTGAGTGTTTACAATAATTTTGTACTTCCGTTGTTTTTCAATGGTTCAATATAATAATTCTTAGCCTTTATTATTAAATTCTTGCATCATTTGTTTGAATAGGTGATAGGTACCTACCTAAGTTTATTATAAATGCTGTACTTCCGTGACGTTATTAATTATTAAATTTTCTATTTTTAATTTAGATTTGTTTAGTTTTATTTTTAACTTACAATAATTATTACTGGACGGTGATTTGTTTTGATTTTTTTAATATCCTCTTGCATTAGGAGACAATTATTGAATTATCTCTATTTCAAGACATTCTTAAATAGTATGAACATGTTTATAATTTAGATTATTAATCTTTTAATAGTATTCTCGTTTATCAAATGTTGGGTTTAATTGTTACATTACGGTACTACTACTAGATAGTTGTTTATTAATTAATTTTTGCAGGATTTAAAATGACGTAACAATAGAAAGTATAATATCGCTGAATAGGGAAAAATATTTTATGTTGTAATAACCAACTTCGGTTTTCATTTAAAAAAATTAATTTTTTTTGTTGTATCTGGAAAACTATGAGATATAAAATTATTTATATTATCTAGTGCAAAGAGGGTTTTATTAACTAAAAATTAGACTTAAAACGTTTGTTTCTATCTGTCACTATTTTGAAAATTAAATTATTTTTTGAAATCGCAAATTTTATATTTTTGCTAATATCTAGTGATTCATGCATTTTTTCGAGAAAACTAAAACATAACTAATGTGACAATTGTTATCTAATGTAACCGAAATCGTAGTTCTTACACATCTTGAGATCCCAATGGTAGTTCGATTAAAAAGAACGGCCTGCATATGAATGATGGATAGGTGTGATCTATGAGCTTGTATGAAGGGAACGTGAATGTTGTTGAATCGAGTATGGTGTTTAGATGAGAATGTTGGACGAAGACTGATACTTTGGGAACCTGATGAATGGATGTTCTGTAAATGTTTCAAGGATTCGTGCTATCCCATTTAATGGGATGTATGCATGTGGAAATATGAAAGATATGAAGGAATATAAATATTTCATTTAAACAAAACCCATGAATGTCTTATGATTTGAGTAGGTATCTATTTGTAAATATTGTAATATCAGATATCTGATATTATCAATATAAATTGTACTTGTAAAATAATTCATCTTGCTTGACATAATAGAAGAATGTAATTGTATAAAATGTATTTTCATTCTTTATTAAAATGTTTATTTTTAACCACTTTAAATCTTATTTGTGCTTCGAAAGGTTTATAATTATTAAGTAATGTTTTATATTTTAGCTTCGACATCTGATACCAGGTAATAGTGTGAATGATTTGAATCAGTTACGATACTATTTGGAAACAGAAGGTGTTACATAACATATGTTGTGTTTTATTTTAATATACAGTTTATTCAACCATAAGCTTATAACATGTGTTATCTGTTTTTTTTAGGTGCATTGCTTCTAAATCCATTTTAGCGGAAAATACTTCAAATAAAAGTTGTAGAGAATAGAATTACAATTTTTTTTATAAAAAACATTTTATTTGTCTATTTACTCAAAGCGCAAATATTAATTAAATATTTGTAAAAATAAAGGTTGCCATGAAAACATTAAAATAATAACAACAATTTATTTTTTTATGATACTTCATCTAAACTGAAAACTGTACAGTTCTAGAAAGGCTTATTTAATATTCGTTGAGCTGTAAAGATTTTTGAAAAATTTTGTGACGTCAGACAAGAAAATGTGAATCTCAAACAGCGGAGCTCACATATAATTGTAGTCACATCTACTTTATCATTTATAAAAATATATAAATGAAGTGAAAATAACTTTTGTGGATTTTTATGCTTTTTTCAATCTTTGTCCGTGGTTTAATGTTAACTTCAATTGTATAATTTTTGTTATATTAGCCTTTATTTTTACTAATATTACAAATGCTTCATTATTTTTTGCGCTCTAAATAAATACACGTATGAAATATGTTCTATATAAAAAAAATTCGCAGTTTTATTCTATACAATTTTTATTTGAAGTATTTTCCAGTAAAATTAATTGGGAAGCAATACGCACCAAACAACTGATATATGTTAGCTACAGAATATGTCTGAATTTGTTTTATTTCGATAAACCTGACGTTTTTTAACATATGGATACATAAAAAATGCAGAATAATATATGAAATAGGTAATTGAAAATAATATGTAACTGGATTGAGCCAATTAAATTAATCATACTTTTAAAATCAAATGGCTGTAAATTTATTGTATAGCGAATTTTGATCGAATGTCGAATATTTTAAGAATAATAATAATATAATAAAACTATAGATAGATATGAAAAACTATCGATATTACTATCGACACATCGATATTTCAAGAGAAAAAAGTACTATCTATAAGTAATTAAAAAAACCACTATATATAGTATCGTTTAGTAATTATCATTTAGTAACTATCGTTTAGTATAAATCATTTAGTAACTATCGTTTAGTATTTATCGATTAGTAACTATCGTTTAGTAACTATCGTGAAAATAAAATAATTTGAAAATAAAAATAAATATATAATAAATTTATAAGCTAGGCTGTGAGCAATGACAAGCAAATTACTTTATGGTCCCGGAGCAATACGTAGGTGATTTGCGGATCACGTGGTAACTAACGTGTTAAGTATGACTATTTGATCTACATTGAAATGATGTAATTCAAATTATATACAATATCGTTATTTTACAGTAATTGTACACAAATGTTAGCTGTAAATCGATTGGTTGTCGAAGGCTTTAAAGAGATGAAAGACAAAGTGACATATATAAGAAATTTATTACAGGGTGACAGGTACGAGATAATTTACATACAGTTGTTCTCTGATGTTCATTGAAGTTTGTGCTTTAGTGAATATTATCCTGAGATAATTTTTGTTTTATTTTATTTGATCTAAATTAATATAAAAAGTGTTTCGGATTGCAACTAGTTTTTCTAATATCTTGATCTCGACAAAAATATAAATTAATGTAAGAAATGATATATACCTAGGGATAGAAGTACATATTTGCATTTGTTTTTTTTTTCACATTTGTCATCAGTTTTAGTTAATTCTGAAATCTTGTTATTAAGCCAGATTTTAAAGAGATAAATTCTGGACATTTATTGTATATTAATTTCTTATTTTCTACTATATCTCCCATTTGTACATACCTTAGAGCGGGTAATATTAACTGTAACAAAACAGGATTTATTTAGCATATATCCTTTAATACAGAGCAACAAAAAAAGTTTTAAATTTTAGGGGATGTGGATAATATTTTAAAAATTATAAATTTTATTTTATCTCTCTCTCGAAAAAGGAACGAATTTATCAATGACTTTAGACTCTGTATATTCATTTTTTAATACTGATAAAAAATGATTTACACTTCTGTAAAAAAAGTACTATCGATAAGTAATTAAAAGAAAAAACTATTGATAGTATCGTTTAGTAACTATCGTTTAATAACTAAAACTATCGTTTAGTAACTAAATCTATCGTTTAGTAATTAAATTTACTATCGATAGTACTATCGATATATCGATAGTTTACTGATAGCACTATCGAACAATCGATAATTGAAAGTACCGATAGTTTTTCATCTCTAACTATGGAGAAGTAGAGGTGCGGATATTTCTTTGTGCCAGTAACAGAAGATGAATTAGTAAGACAGATGTAAATAATTTAGGAATTAATGATTTATTTATTTATGTTACGCTGTACAATATAAATTTAATCTCAATTAAAGTACAGGGTCCGAACTTACCGAGCCACGGTGTGATAGTTCATATAATTTTTACATTAAAATTCGAACTCGGGATTTCCGGATTCTAATTCCGTAACGCTATCCACACCACCGTACTACCAGACCAGTTTCTATAGACATCACTTAATAGTAATTTATGACTTATTGTATACACTTCATTGCAAAACATTTCAAAACTTAACCGTTAAGAACTGACATTTTAATTAATACAGTTCATTTGAATCTAAATCTCCACTCTCTTGTGAAATGTTTATAACTTACAAAATATTTATTTATATACTAAGAACGCTATATACATGATACTGCATAGAGGGTATGCAGCCCGAGGAATGGATATCGCTCGAGAGATTTATTAGCTAATAAAGTACGTGCTGCCTAAAATTTAACTTTTTAGAACAACATATAAAATTAGTTTCAATATAAAATAATTATGATTATAGTAATGCGTATAAGAGTATTAATCAATTGTGCCGTTGCAGTGTCAAGGATATTCTTTATTTTATTTATTCATTTTAAACGTCAACTGCATTACGTTCTTTATATTTAGAGATGATGTAGGAAAAATTTGATATTTCAGAAGATATTTTAGAGAGAGCAAAGAAGACAATGTAGATATTTCTCGTTTACTTATTTAGTGCTATTTTATAAAAAGTTAAAAGGATATATTTCAAAGACACCGAATATTATTCAAGTGAAAAATAGAATAATTTTATTTTTCACTTGAACATTATTTCTTGTTTATTGCTATAATATGAAATATATTGTTGGTGGTCTAGTGAGTCGGCTTACGGTTTTTGAGGACCCGAGTTCACCAATTTAATATACACTCATGTGGCTCGCCCTGCGCTAACAACTTTGAGGACCGTGATTTGACGGCTGGTAACCGCATTTCACGCGTAAAAATATATCACATACCGAGATCTGCTACACCCCGTAATGAGTAAAAGGCGTGATGATATATTTATTTATGAAATATATAAACAAGTTCAGACCGACCAGAATATATATGCGGGCATTATGATTCATAACGCCTGTTCTGTTCATAATACCAGCTTATAATGCCCAACGTTTACGAAACGCCATATTTGATAATTACTGTTATACGCAGTATTATATCATAATAATTATAAATTAAAATTAATTCTACATATTTTAATGAAAATGTACTAGATGATAATGGACCTAGGTAGATGACATCCTGCTCGAGGGCTTGAGGAATGGATGTTGCCCGAGTTGCATAAACTACTATAACCTTCCTACTACCGAGTGGGGTAATTCTGTACCCCAACTCGGATTTTTTTCACATTTTTCGCTATAACTTTTTTATTCGTGTAAATTAGTTCAATTCCATTTAGGTATGTAAAATTTAGGGACACTGGAATATATTGTTGAAAGTTTTAGTTAAAGAAAAAAATTATAATCGTTTTTACACAACCAAATATAGCTGGGGTACAAAAGAACCCCACATGGTATTTCGTGTCATTCAAATTTGTAACTTGATTTTTCTTGTTTGGTTCCGTGTTTTGGCTCGTGTTTCGGTGACTTCTCTTGAAAAAAAAATAAAATTTTGTATATGTTGGGGGATTATTTGAGATGTTTTATATGATTTTATTTATTTATTTTCCAGAAATATGGAAGTTTCACGGCAACCTAAAGATCCCGCGAACCTTACTGTTGAAAAAATGGAAATGTATTTATATAGTGATGTAGACATTGGGGAACATCTTTTTCAAATGCAGGAGGAAAGTGATATTGAAGATGATCATGTTGAAGAGATAATTGATGAACTTGATGCGATTGAAATAAAGGATGAATTTGAGAATATTGCTTATAACGAAACATCAGCATTTCAGATGCTGATGTTGATATATAAAGAACTAATGCTTTTATTAGTTCTTTATATCATCATAAATAAAAAGAGAGAATACCTCAGATCTATTTTGAAAATTTGCACTTTTCTGTGTAAGGCCTAGTGGGTTTTCTGAAATTGCCTGAAAAGTCGTTTGCGCCAAATCGTGCCATCATTTGCGGTTCAGATGCTGATGTTTCGTTATAAGTAATATTCTCAAATATTATTTGAAGATACAACGAAGATCCGAATATACAAAGACATATAAAACAATATATAATAACTGTTGTTCCAGATTTGCAAAGAATCCGCGGCCACAATCGGCAAGCATTTCGGGGCGTTGTGTTCTTTGTCTTCGATGAAATTACAGGAAGACTCGTAATAAATGTGAAAAATGTGGTTTATTTATATGTTTAGACCATAGTAAAAAGTATACCATCTGTAATGCATGCGGAGAATAAATGTAACAACGTTTTATAATTATTATGACAAAAACTGTATTTACTCTATACTTGTAAATTCTTTTCCCTGTAATTATTGTTATATTTTATCAATAAAGTTAATTTTTGTTATGGGCTTATTTGATGATAAGTAACAACACTGTCATGTTTTTTCCCCAAAAAGTTAAATAAAAAGCTGGGGTACAAAAATACCCCACATGGTATGTCGAGGTTGTCGAAACACTCGGTAGTAGGAAGGATAATACCTAGTCTGCCTAATGCGTTTTTGTGGATAGTAATAAACAATAACAAAATATTAATGTCAAAATATTTATGTCAGTGTCAAAATAAATGTCGTTAATAGTTTTTTTGTATATCTAGGTTGCGAAATGATTGTTTGTGTACGCTGAAGAAAAAGTTCAGCGGCCGAGGATGAAAGCCGACACTGAACACAATTGTATTATGGTCATGAAAATTTTTTAGTGTGTAATCAAGGAGACGTTTTCAGAAAAGAAAAATATTTTATTTATCGGCGGTATTCTGTAAACGTGTTTTTTTATTGCTTTAGAACAAAGTAGGTAACAATACAGTAATAAATTTTTGTCGGGCTGTTTACAAGAAATTTTAATTTCGCAGGATGAATTGCGCGCGTAAAGGTCAATTTTGTTCGACAGTTGCTAGAAAATAAGATTCAAATGCTAATAGTGAAAAGTATAATATATAAAACTCATACATAATGTACTATTATGATATTTTATTTAATGATTTTATTCAAAATTCAAATTTTGTAGAAACGAGAGTGCAATATTATTTCGATCGGGGAAGAATAGCTGCAGATATAGCAAATTGTTGTATTGTAGACGACTGTGTCTTGGAGAATGGCAAAAATCGAACATCGTGCGGTAATTAAATATTTGGTGAAGAAGAATATGACGGCAACATTCGTACCGATACGAAAAATACTTTAGGGGACTCTGCTCCGTCATTTTCAACAGTGCAAGTGGTCTACTGAGTTTAAACAAAGTCGTGAAAGCTTAGAAGATGACCCGCGTAGTGGACGACCAAAATCTGTCACCACACATGGTATTAGAAGATCGCCGATTAAAGGTATCTGAAATTGCACAAGCTTTAGATATATCAGGTGAACGAGTATTTCACATTTTAACAGAGGAATTATGCATGAATAAATTATCTGCAAGATGGGTTCCGCGACTGTTGACACTTTATCAAATGTCTCAGCAAGGTTTAGCCCGTTTCCAGAGAAATCCAACTGATTTTATGCATCGATTCGTGACCATCGATGAAACATGGGTACGTTACTACACACCGGAAACAAAACAACAGTCGATACAATGGAAAGATCACAATTCTCCACCTCCAAAGAAAGCTGTCTGTGAAATCGACTGGAAAGATCATGGCGTCAGTTTTCTGGGATGCTAAAGGTATCCTGTTGATTGACTTTCTTCCAACGGGTACAACTATTACGGGAGGATACTATGCTAACCTTTTGAACAAACTAAAGGAAAATATACGTGAGTAAAGGCCGGGATTATCAAAAAAGAAAATATTCTTTCAATAAGACAATGCTCGTCCCCATACATGTGTCGTTGCAATGGCGATTTGCTGCTTCATCCGCCTTATTCACCTGATTTGGCTCTATCCGACTTCCATCTCTGTCCAGAGTTGAAAAAATTTCTTGGTGGACAGCAATTTGTATCAAATTTTGCAGACCTGGGGGAATCTGACTTTCGTGATAGCATGGAATATTGTTGGACAAATGACCCTTGTACATCAATAAACTACTAAAATAATTTATTTAAATACATAATGCAGCACTTTAAAATTCTTATTTAAAACTCTTAGATCTGTCATCTATCAGATTTGTTATATATTGACTTTGTATAATAGACTTATACTCTACGCCCGATATGATACAAATTGAAATCGTGGGTCATCGCATTGTTTTATGCATTATATTTTATGAAACATATGTGCAATGCAACTATTTGTTGCGAGATGCTCGCTTAAATTTGTATATGCATATGTTGGTAGTGGTAGTGCAATAGCTACGTTCTTCTTCTTCTGGGTCTACAGGACACACCAAGCCGCAGTTTTTATACTGCCGAACTGCTGGTTTTCGTAGTCAAATGCTACATTATTTAAGGCGTATAAGTGACTAGTTTATGGATACATTAGCGGTTAGCTTATACAAATTAGATTGTTGCAATAGATGAAATCGAGGAGAATTATTGTAAGTATAAATAAAGTAGGTTAAGATTTGAATTGATTGATTATTAGAAATGTATATTAGGTTTGACTGGTTACAATGTTCTTAATGATATGAGATTGGATCAAGGTAATAAGTTCGTATGTTGTCGAATTAATCGCGAGATTATGTGAATTGAAAGTATTGGTTCCTCTGGGTACCTCAAAATATGAATGTATCTAAATATACTTGATTAAGCCTTTATAATATTGTGTTAGTGTTTGTTGTGATACATGTTAAATAATGTTGGACGTAGTATATAGATAAGAAACATTATCGACATATAACCTGGGCAAATGAGGTATTTGCGGGAAGTGTATGGATATACATGAAGAAGTCGTGTCCGGCATATATTTATGTATGACTGTGAGATAGGAAAAAATGTTGTTAAAAGAGCGAGTAAAATGTTTACTAGCGTAAGGATAGGAACGTTTGCCGAAAATTAATTCTGGGATAAAACTGATTTATATTTAGCGTTATATGAATCTGCTAAATAGAAATATAGTTTTAAAGATTTCTGGTATACCATTTATTACGGATATTTTGTAACATAGCGCATTGTATGCTACCACGTGTACATCTTGAAAAGTCATGAATAAAAATGTAGTTTCGTGGGTTAATTTTTTCGACGTTTTATGGTAAGATTCGAGGTATCTTATAGAGCAAACAGAAATAAGGATAGATATTTCAGTCTGGCAAATTTTATACAAATTTACATATAAATTTTCAACTATTCATCTACATAAGTGATATATTACCAGCCGTTGAATCACGGCCACCAAAGATATTACTGGAAGGAGAGACACAGGAGTAAATTAAAGGTGGTGAAAATTTGTTGTCGGCTCGAATCTGGATTCCCAAATTTCATGAAACTAGATATGTCACAAAACTATGTACTAAAATATCTAAAAAATCAAGCCACTCGTAGCATTACACCGCAAATGTCAGAATGTTATGCGAGGAACAATTAGAAGAGTTAATCTTTGTTTTCAAGAAAATGGCGGATATTTTCAACATTTAGTTTAAAGCTTGTATTCATTTGTTTTATTTTATGTTTTTTCTCATAAGTAACATCCATGATAACTTAATATTATATTATATAGAATATTATTAATATGTTATTATTTTTCTTGCGTGGTTTATAATTTTAAATATGCACTTGATATACATGGTTGAATTCAGAATATAGCGTAGAATTCAAATTTTGAAAAATATACAGGATATTCCATTTAAAATAAGAAAGTTGGGGTCACTTCCGATTAAATCGGAAATTGAATATTTTCACTTTTTAACGCGCTTTTTGATGTAGTTTCTAAATCTACGAGTATAAAACGAATGTAGATGCTTTCAAAATAAATATTTTTTTGGGGGTGAGTTAGTTTTTTTAAATATAACTATATAAATATATACATATATATTGTTTAAAAATATCGAAGTATTTATACATTAATATATTGTAATCATAAAAAAATATCAAATGGACGATAAATAACTCAGTACATTTATATAACCAAGGATGTAATGATGTACTCACTGAGCTGCACCCACAGTCATTGCCTGACCCCTTTAGTATTCGATGTCCTAAACCTTAAGTTTTATTAGCTTCATGGTAGATACGGCACGGAATTATCTACTTATTATAAAAATAGCTGATTAGTTTATATAGTAGCTAGTAAATATTTTAGTCCTAACGTATAGGTACATTTCACTATACTCTTTTAATATTCATACTTCAATTTTATAGCATTCAGCATTAAACAATTTATGAGAAATAATTCGCCATACTTTAAAATGTATTAATTTCTACGAAAAAGGAACTACATCGAAATAATTTAGGTTAGTCCTTTGAAGTTTTTGTTATTTTTTTCATAAAAAAATTACTTGATTATATATTAGCAACGATTTAAATTTCTCATTAAAATTGCTTAACGTTTTGTTAAAGCTTTTTCATCCAGTAAATTCTTTTGGAACCGACGAAGAAAATTAAAAAGAAAAAGTAAATATCGTTGAAAGGAATATATGGCAGTATAACATAAATATGAGAAGTTAAGGATATGGCAAGCAGAATAAAATTCAAACAATGCTGAATAAGTTTTAATTAATTGCTAAGATTCATTTCTTTTGTGTATCTTAAGAAGAAAATTTATTATTTTAATCTTGGAATTGTTTGCAAGAATGTAACAATTTTTCCTTGGACAAACATTAATTGCAATAAAATTGAATTTTTATATTAAATATGAAAGTAATTCATTAATTCAACGAATAATAAGAAGGTATTTTCACTATTGAAGCATACTAATCACTCTTTAGATCGAAAAATCTGTCTTTACCGAAATTGATTAGCAAGTACAACCAAAGGAATCGGTAAAACTATACCGATTCCTAAATTTCAAAAAGAGAATGTTTCCATGGTAATCAGTTTACGTTATATAACCTGAAAGTGTCTTTACAGGACTCTTAGACTTGCAAAGTTCACTTACGGACCGCTATGGAATATGCTTGCTCACTCAGTGAAGTATCACTTTCAGGTATTGTGAAGTAAATAACTATTTTCTATAACCAGTACAGTAAGTATACATTACATCCGTAGTAACAGAGATTTAATCAGTCATTTCTAACCTATGAGCAGTAAAGAAAGATTTGACATTATTATAATAATAATATATAAAATTTTCAATTTAGTTAACCCGAATAGATTCATTTAAGAATAAATTGATGTATATATCTTAAATTAATTTCTTATAATCGAATAAAAAATAGTATATGGCACAAAGATGAGACAGTTTTTCATACTCATTCGATTGCAGAACTCGACTTTGTTACGTTTGGCAATTCCCATAATTTTCATCTTTATGTCATATATAACAAAGATTGTAAAATATCCCGCAGTATAAATAAAAAACCGAAACGATGCCAATAATATATCGTTTCAAATTACATTAATACAATGACGTTACTATCTTTATATCATTGTCTACATGTGACATATAGCCAGACAATGAATAAAATACGAGTACAAAATATTTTACTTGCAAATATAAACTAGCAACCCGTCTTTCAACATTACCTATAAGATACTCTGTTTGTAAACGTGTACAACCTTTCAGTGTGTCAAAGAATTTTCTATTTGTCAGCTGCTGTCATATTTTAACCTATATGTCATAACCAGAGCCTGTATTGTTAAAATTAATAACGAGTTTTTGTGATGTTCATTATGACAAGGCAATTACGCTTCCTAAATTTTAATTTTGTGATAACAATTACTTAGGGCATAGCTATTACGAAACGTCAGCACAATGAATACGTTAATAGCTATTTCCAATAACCTATGTAAATACATACGGAACGACATTGTTCCGATACAGAGTTACGTATTACATGTGATTAAAACTTCAAAGACACGTTTATTATAAAGTTAAGACTCTGGCCGTACTAGGAAAATTACGACTAGACTGGATTTTTGGGTTGACAAAGACCAATAATTTTGATCCGTCCTTAAAATAAAAGAAAGCTATCGGTGGTATTATTTTTAAGATTCATTTTTAATTATAATTCACTTATTTGCTCTATAATTGATATTAATTTTACAGAATTAAATTTGTCGAATAAAATATCATGAATTTGCACATTTAACCAAATTAAATTAAAAATTAATCACGGTGGACTGCTAACTTCGCTCAACACAGTGTAGCGGAAATTTAAAAGGTACCTGTTTTCGAAACAAAGTAATATAAATCGTAATATAAGTAAAATAAAATTTTTTCTCTTTTATTTGTAGATAAATTTGTCTCAATGGGAAGAGAGATTAAACTCGATATCCCCTGCGCTGAGTAATAATGTATCTCCATAACAAATATAATTGCACACTAATATGAATATATTATATATAAACTTAAAAATCTTATATAAATATAAAACCGGTTAAATAAAGACTAAAAAGACCGGTTCAAATAATGATTTTTTAAAAACAATTGTTATTTTGCTGTTAGGTTAAAAATTGGCCCAAAAAGTCTAGGATTAGTTGACAACGCTATTGAATATTGAAAATTTGCTGCAAGTATAATAAACAAGAATAATATTTATTTTATGCAATCCTTTCATTCACGAGTAACTATTTTATCTCATAATATAAGTAAGGGTACAAAATTAATTTAGTATTTATTTTTCATTTGTTGAAATACAAATATAATTGACAGGCCAATTACTGATTATAGCACTTCGTCATAGCAGATCTTGGTACGTGATATATTTTGTGCGTGAAATGTGTATGTTAGCGGTCGAATTACTCTTCACAGATTTTAGCGGAGAAGGAACCAGAGGGAATTTTTTAATGTAGTGAAAAACAGTTTGCCGGCTGTGAAAATCAAACTCGGGTTCTTTAATCCACAGTCCGACGCGTTTCCACTCCATCTAATATAACCGCATACTTATATCATCATTGAAATTTTATGAACATAATAAACTAATATATTGTTGTTCCTTAGATTTATTGAAAATATTTCTTTTCATTTAATTTTCATTGGGTATTCCTGTTATTATTGGTTTAATGATGATTGATACAATTTTATACGACATGCAACATAACAGAATCACAGTATTCTCTACTTTGAGTAAATCCAATATGCATTTAAGAATATCTACAGATATTAAAACTTCGGAAGTGGTAAACCAAAAAGGTTTATTTAGATTTAAATTATTTTATTCTTCTAACAACAATAGAACAAATAAGCCAGAATTTATTTATTTATTTATTTATTTATGATACGCTGTACAACAGGAACTTAATCCCAATTAAAGTACAGGATCCGCACTCACCGAACCGCAGTGTGATAGTTCATATAGTTTTTAGCTTGAGTAAGATTCGAACTCGGGATATCCGGATTCGAATTCCGTATCGCTATCCACACCACCGTATTGACGGACAAAGATAAGAACTTGAATTGATTGTCTTTATAATAAACATATAAACTGAAAGGTAGAAGAGAATTTATTATGTATGTTTTTTTATAAAGAAATCAGATTAAATGATCCCATAATGCATTCCACAAGAAATTAGATGACTAGTTCCCTTATCTTTTATGCAGCCGAGTTTCGATAACAACCTACCAATTAAAAGAACATATATATATATATATTGGTGTGATATTTGTCCATGAAGTAAAGATAAAAAACCTCCAATCAGAGCATCCAAATTACATACAAAAATGTATTTATAAAGATTACTTCATTATTTTACGCTTAAATTATTTCGAATCTTCCATGTTAGTCGTATTCGAATAAAATAAGAGATATGTAATAAGATAATTTGAACATAAAAAATTTAAATAATGTTTCAAGCATTTCATTTTAGAGTTTGCTTTTGGGGTTATAATAAAATTTGGAATAGATCAATGAACTCTCTTCAGAATTTACATATAAATTGTGTATGTAGATCCTAAAACAAACATACACATAAATACAGTTAAATTAATAATTGATTAAATCTTTCTCAAACAAATCACAGAATACAAAATTGAGATATGTCGTACGCATAATATGTACGTTGTGAGTACGTTAATTTACCCAGTTTAGAAGGAAATTAGTAGAACTATACATTACGGTTAATTGAGGACGATATTTCCATTTGAAGTTTATAACGAACTTTTTCAGCTTATGTCCTGTGTATAAAAAATCAGCTTCTTTAAAATTTTATACAACTACATATATCCCAAATCCATTTCGATACATAGTTTACTCTTCCGTTATTGAGAGAAATTCTGTGAAAATATAAGCTAAAATAATAACCACAATCGTATTTTCTATTATCCGATTTCAGGTCCAGTGAACTTGATTATATAAAATGAATATTAACTTTGACATAGCGGGGTAACGTATTTTTGACACAGGGCACGTTTCGTTCCACGGATCTTGTCACTTTTCTTGTTTGAAAAAAATGTTCAAATAATATCCGGTACAGTTAGTGATAAATTAGGTTATGGTTTCCAATATTTACGAAATGCAGAAATTATTTAAGAGAGTTAATTCAAATAACATGGGTACCTAGTTAATTTACAATAAATATGGTTATTACTTATTTTTACTAATAAGTGTCCATTACCGTTACTTTCTTTGCATTTGTCCAATACTAATACATCAATAACATTGATTTTATGTAACTATTAAACTTTATTTTAACAATAACGAAATAAGTAAAATAAAATATGTAGATTAATGTAAGTGAAAAACTTTATTCTCTACATCTTTTATTTTAAATTTTTTCAAACAACGATATAGCATATTAATTGCTTTTCGCCTATGTGATACAGATGTCATGGTGTATTCTCTATATTGTATATAAATAATACACATGTCGACGCGATACTACTGTTAATTTGTTGTTTTGAAAGTAATTAGGGCAAAATACAGCATCGTATTTTATTTCATTATTGTAATTTATATATATACACACATACATACACATTTTTATACTATAATGAAATAAAAAAATCCAATTTATGGAACGTTTCATAATTAATTACGAGATGTTTTCCCATCCTGCTCCTTTGAAGGGTTGAAATGTCAGTGAAAGTCTATAAGTCAAGTTCCTTTAGATTTAGCTTCAACGCCAATCACTAATAAACCAATCGGGAACGCTATTAGTGAGAACAATAGCCGGCCTGTATCGAGTAATAAGGTTTCGACTGAAGCACCGGTAATGAGAGCAATTGCCGTTTGAATCCGATACACCGCGTGAAAGAATGCTCTCACTCTGAAGTCACCTGCCATCCTCTTCGTTTACAATCTGATTAGACAACATTAAAGATCGATAGCAGCGGAAGCGTAATTGCTCTCAGCACAATCGGAAGTTATTAGTACAATACCGCCCTTTTAGAAACATCACTACAGAAATCTAAGATACTATTTGTACCAATTTTGTTACGTATGAGTACAATTGTTTGTTTGTCTTCTGCATTTACATTTTATAAGATAATCGTTCAGGATTAGACTGCAATAACATTTTCTATCTTTATAAAAAAATAATGCGAATGGAATATTTCAGTGAAAGAAACATTTGTGAAGTATAATCTTAGAACATTATTTCTGCATTTCATAAAAGAAAGAAGTGAAAATAATCTAAATTGGACAGTGATTTGTAAGCAAAAGGCAATGCTAAAATGATCATAAATTAATGAAAAATTGTCAAAGAAATGCGTTCGGATATTAAATTTTTATTCAATATCGATATTAATGCGCACTTTTATCCTAATAGTCCTTTTCTTTAGAGTATTAAGGGCTGTGCTATAATGAAAAGATTTCCAATAAATTTTGATATTTAGCAATAGCAATCATAAAAAATGGTTAAAAGCTAGGTAAAACTTGCGTTTTTAATTAACAACTAAGAGATTGTGTGTTCAAATCTCACTGATTTCAACTTACATCCAAAATATCCAAGAATAACCAATTGGCAAGTGGCTTATTGAAATATATCACTTACCGAGATCTGCTTACGGCAAAGTGCCACACCCGGTAATGGGGAAAAGGCGTGATGATATATTTATTTTATTTATTTTACTTATTGAAATTAGATGTTTTAGAAAAATAAATATATTAATTATTAATTATAACTATATTCCATCTATGATACATTAAAAATACATATATAGATTTATTTTAATTTGTTGCAACTTTACCTAGGTACTAGCTTTTACTAATTAATCGTGTAAATATTCCTATTATATATTCGTACATAGGTATTTGTATATTTAGTGTTACATCAACAGATCTTATATAAATATTATTGAAAAAATAAAATATTTTTATAGCCCGATTAGTTGAAAGAATAAAATGAATGATGAAGTTAAAAAACTGAACAAGATTTGTGATAATTTTTCATGTATATAGAAAATAAATGTAAAAATGTTTTTCTGGCGAACAACTTACAAAAAGGTAAATTCCAGCAACAAAAAAGTACAAGAACTGTAAACGAAATTTACAAGTAATAATTTTCAAAATATGTCGCTTGTCTTTCTTTACTGTTATTAAAAAGTTATAAAGCAAATAACAAGGTATTTCGCCATTGGAACTTTACAACTTTCGACGAACAAAACAATCCGCAACTGTCAACTTCGTTCTTGTTCTTTTTTTAAAGATTTTTTTATGAACGAACGACAGCGTGTCGGCGGATACAAAGATGAAAGGAGTAGAAGCAGAATTTCGACGCAATATGCGGTGCATTTAAACGATGAAATAGCATGCGAGTGCGGCGCCCATTTCGTTGAAACTTGGGAAATAAAACAATATATGTTTCATTTAACAGGGTCGGAATCGCATATCAGGTATTTTTATAAGCAACTGAATAATATTTATAGCAACTCTGAAACTAAGTACATAATCATTGGATATAGTTTATAAATGTAATAAATAGAACGTAATTGCAGTATCATACTGTATTAAGTACCGATTATTGTAATAATTTGATGTATACGAATATAGAAATTAGTTTGTTAACTAGAATGAAAACGATAATTTTAAAATATAATATATTTTCATTGCTTGGGCTTATAAGTATCAATCTGGAACATTTTTGTACGTCATAATTTAAATATCTACATGGTAGTAAACCATTATATATACGTAATTCAGTGTACTACTTTCCATCTTATTGTTATTACATTACATGTGTGCATTGTGAACTGAAAAGTCTTGTTTTCGCTATATATTATTTATTTTGTTAATTCGCTTCAAACATTTGCCATATGAAGGAGAATAAAATATATATTTTTGCTGATTTATAGGAAAGTTTTGTGTCATTTTGTTTAATTTAGTTACTATAAAAATTCGTATATATGTATATAACAACCAACTGTTAAAAGCATGGCCAAAAACTCCCCATCCCACTTTCAAGGAGTAATAAAACTACAATTTTTAAACAGCCTCGAAGTTTTTTGATAGAGAACTACCTATATAAATTGAATGTACTTAATTGCTTTAAAAATAAATATTTTTTGGGGGTGAGCCTATGACACCCGGTATGTATGTATATATGTATATATATATATTTACTGTGTATAAGTAATTTTAACTGGTAAAACCGTTGAATGTCATACAGATATCTTTAGGAATGAAATATTTATTAAACAATAACAATTTATTAAACAGAGTAATATAGCAGAATTAAAATTGAATGAATGCGGTCCTGTGAGTTGCGAGTCGCACCCTTTCGTGTGACGGTTCGTCGCGTTTCTAGGATATTTCCCCAGGTATAAAATTTGAATATTGCCGCAAAACTGATCACGATATTACTATGTTTCCGGGCCAATGCATGAATTCCGTGAGCGCCCCTTTGTGCCAGGACGACGGGTGCCCATGCATAGCTGACCAATTCCCCCTTTCTTCTTTTCCAACTGCGTGCAAAACAATCGACATCGATTATTTCTGAATGAATAAATAAATAATACAGAACTTGAAACAGACGTATTCGATGTATAGTCTTGAATTTCATCTAAATATTTTTATGCTCACAATTACAGGTTTTTTGTTTGTTAAAAAGAAATTCTAAGCGAAAAGAAATGAAAAATTCTGATGTATTTTATCATATCATTTTTAAATAATTTGACAGGGACAACATTTTACTATAACTAAAATCTAGCACAATATGTCGAATCTAGTTTACATTGTTTAAATTATTTAATACATACATTTGATGAAAAAAGTTTACAATTCGTATAAATTTTGGTAACTACATGAATAGTAATAAACATTAAGAAGATTTTAAATTTATATAATTAATATTAAATAAGTGGAAAATGTCCTTTATCAACTCCACAAACCATAAAGTAAATAACCAATGAAACCAGAAGGGATATTTCAGGTTTTCGAAATATTATTAACAAATTATTTGATTTTATCTACAAACCTATATATTATAAAATATAAGGTCGACATTCAATATCACTGCTATTAATACAATTCCTGGCAATAATTTTCGCAAAACTACATTAAGTGTCGGTTCTGTATAGTCTTTGTTCTGTGGTATAATTTTTATTAAAGATTTCTCGTCGAGCATTGACACTAAAATTGTTCATTTCTAGAACCCTGATCTTCATTATATAATTCTAGTTCTAGATCCTATTTTCAATAGCTATATAATGTGTTCGTGTACAATACAAGAAATATGGAAATACAGCCATGTTTTTCGAATATGAATCCACTAAATTAAGAAAATGGTTATACTTTAATATCCCTTTAATTATAAGTTTTCTGCCCTTATTGAATTCCCTAAATCAACCTTTCTTATACATTATGAATAATTAATAACTATAGAAACTTCGTATAACATCTGATTTCTCGTTCGTTCTTCTTGCAGTACGAGTCTGAAATATTCATGAAAAATTTCCCCTTTAATTTTATTGAAATTGCAGTTACTAAAACACAGCAAATTTTCACATACTGTTTTAGAAATGAAATATCAGACTACAGAAGTGTATGCTGATATGTAGGTACGTATGTGGTATAAATAAGCCTACCTATTGAATAAAATTTACATAATTCTTCAGCAGCTACTGATTACCATGAAATTTGAATCCAATAAACATAAAAAGCATCCAAATATAATGTTTTTGTATTAAGACTAGATTTATAACATGTTTTTTACCTCTAATCTCAACAGTTTTTTTTTCTCTTTGTTTTGGTAGTTCCGAAATACAAAATATTGCATCATCCTTAAAATCTTAAATAAAACAGAGAAACTTGATCTATCACGTATCATTGTTTGACTGCAGCAATGTAGAACGTTCGACAATCGGGTTGACAGCTAAGCACCATCTGTCAATTTAATCCGATGACATGGGCATTCGTTACCCCGGGAGTTGGGGCCGAGAACTCAAGGCATTACCTTGTTACAGCGAATTGCGGCGACGTTTTCATGGTCGCCTATTAGGAAAATTGTGCATCAGCTGACCTAAACAGCTGAACTTCTGCTAGGAGATTCACGCGATATGGATATTATCGACAGTGCGAGTGTTCACTGTGTAATTATGCTAATTACAGTTGCTTAAGCTGTTTAGAAATGCTTTAAATTATTGTTTAATATGCATAATGTATTTCATGGATGTTTGGTATCAAACGAGTACTAAAAATATTTATCATAGAATTTTTGGTATATATACACATACCGGGTGTCACAAAAAACAGGCTCACCCCCAAAAAAGATTTATTTTTAAAGCAATTACATTCATTTTATATATAGAAACTCCATCAAAATGCGCGTTAAACTATGTAAAAAGTGAAAATATTCTATTTCCGGTTTCACCAGAAATTACTCCAAATTTCTTATTTTAAATGGAACACAAAATTTGGATTCTACGCAAGATTCTGAATTCAACCATGTATATCAAGTGCATTTTTAAAATTATAAACCACGCAAGAAAAATATAAATGTTATTAATTATATACTTTATGCAAATATCGAAGTTGCCTCTGGAAACAATACACAAAATTAAACAAATTCCACTATTAGAGTGTCTATAAATTTAGATTTATATCAAGATTCCTTGCGAAATATTATTATATATAATTTTACAAGAAACGAGCAGTAGTAGGTATGCTACTAGTTTATGGTGAATGCAGAAAAAATGTAGTGACTGTGTGTAAAGCATCCATTATTTTAAAAAAATTAGAAAACAAATTTAGATTCGAACAAATAGTTTAAGAATTATATTTTCGACATCTCTGTCTGTCCAGTAAATATGTTAGAATATGTTAGATTCGAACCACAAAATCGAAGAAATGCAATTCTTAATGAAGATGTAGATATTGATGTTTTGGCATCGATAAGATAAATCTGTTTGGCGAATTTTGAGAAAAAAACATAAATTTAAATCTTTTAAGTATCAGTTACACCAACATCTGTATCAGGATGTAGATCCAGGACGAAGATTGGATTATTGTAGTTTATTCATAATTATAATCGAAATAATAAATATATGTATAACATATTATTTTCTGACGAAACAACATATACAAATAACGACATGTTCCATAGAAATAATGTTAGGTATTGCACAAGTGAGAACCCTAGAATATTAAGAAAAGGAAATTTCCAAGAAAAATTTGGATTTAATTTTATTTAATTGGGCCAACTAATGCCTAGAGAAAAATATTATGTACATATACTGATTAGGAATAAGGGTCAAATTTATCAGCATATAATTTTTTACCCCATTAGATAGAGCATTTTCTTATTTCAACGATATAAATATTGTATAGGATTGTATACAATTATATCGAGAAAAATGGTATTAAAAATTAGAAATTATGTTACAATATCGAAGTAGGCTATGCAATATACGTATACAAACAAAAAATACAAATGACAGACAGTTCTATTACTGGTGTTGTTGTTTGCATTTAGATTCCTTAATTACCTATTAATAAAAATAGCTTTACTGTTGCAAGAACTAACAAATTTAACTTCAAACATATTAATTTTACTAAGATGTATAGAGTGTGGAAGAATTTTAAATTCAGAAATAAAATAATTTTCACGGTCTTTTCTCCAAAAGATACAACAGTTTTGTATTTCATAACGTACTTCGATATTGAAACATTTTTTAAAATAATTTTTAATATCATTTGTCTCAAAATAATAGTGTACAATCCTATACAATATTTATATCGTTATAACCATGTAAAAGAATATTTTGTTCTACCGTTTGAGAAACACAGGTGGAATATACATTGGGTTTATTATTACTGATACATTTAACCCTTATTTCTAATCATTTTATGTATATAACATTTTTCTCTAAAGTTTCAAAGGTTATACGCTATATATAGGTATATATATATATATATATATATATATATATATATATATATATATATATATATATATATATATATATATATATATATTATATATATATATATATATATATATTATATATATATATATATATATATATATATATATATACATATATATATATAAAATTTAAAGTATATATGTACAGTTTGATTCTCGATCATAATTTTCTAAATTAAGAGTGGTTTATCTTATACAAATATTTTTCATATCACTGATTTGTAAAATATTAATAATTAAATTATAATTTTGAACACTAAAATAGTCAATTTATTCAATATAGGATATCAGATAATTGTTTGTTTACGGTCTCGATCAGTGGCACTAAAATGAACACTTCAAGAACCATTCTCTCAATTTAAAAAATTGTAACTTTATTTATTTTTTACTAAGACTTAGCACAACAAAATGTATATAGCCTCGCCGCAAAGGGCATAGTTAGTGCTCCGTTGATCAGCGGTTCGGGCGGCCCGAGAAGTTTAGTTGCCAAAGAAAACACTGAATACACACTATTGTTATTTAAAAAAATTTCTAACTCAATTTTATTGTGTTATAATTATGATACATTACAAAATAATAACCGTTATATTACAAAATCAGCAGTTACTATCTAATGTAGGGGTAAGGAATCTCCAGGCCGAATTAGGTTCGCGAAATCATTTGTTCAGACCAACTAAGCAATTACAGGTAGGTCCACAAATTTAGGAGTTTTTTCTGTTATAAAAGATATAGAATGGTAAAATTTTCATTTCGCTATAGATTATGCGCAAGTAATTTTAAAACAAAGGTATAAATATAAACCATCTTCAGATTTAAATTTGCATCCAATAAATAATAGTAAATTTATTGGTAAATACGGTCCTTTCACGATATGGTCATAAATTGCCGTCTGTAAGCTGTACACAGATTGCTATGAGAAATAACAAAATTAATTTTTATTTTTGTATTGATATAATCAATTATTAACTATTTACTTAAAAAATTCGAATTAAATTTATCATTGTATTTCCTATTTCGGCACCAGGACATACAATTTTAACATTTAATAGTATACCAGTAGTGTAATACTAGTGAGGAAAGGGTTTAATTGCAACGAGTACGAAAGTTGAAACAAGAACGATAGCTGGTTTTTCAATTTCCCTTGACCACGTGTTACATACAATTTTTTTCAACACTGAATGTGAAAATTACAGTTTTACGTTTGCGATACAAGAAATTTAATAATTATTTTATATAAATCAAATGCACAATCATATTTCCTTAACTCAATTTAGTTGTGATAGTAACCGTTTCCCTCACTAGTGATGAAAGTCAATAACTCTCCTCACTAATGAGGAAATCGGTTACAATGACAACTAAATTGAGTGGGGGAAATCTCATTTTCACAAATAATGTTGGAAAAAATCATATTTTTGTAATTTCCTGCTTTTCTAATTATTTCAGAGGAAACCTTCAAATAATGTTGAAAGAACATAATATTTAATTAAATTAAATATGAAAATATTGAAAATTACCTCAAAAATAATGATAGCCTTATAATATATTATCAGTTAATATTTTTTTAAAATAAAGAGTATATCGAATTTTGTAATTTTTTAAAATTTTTTCAGTGGATAATATTTTTTTACTGATACTAGCAGATAAAAACACGTATACTCATTTTAATGGAAATGACGAATCTGTTGTGAACATCGTATTTAATTAAATGATATAACAAGAAATCATTTAATGTTTATACTAAGAAAAGTGATTATTTTTCTATTTAAAGTTTTATATAGAATAAAGATCGTCGATATTTAAGTATGGGCATTTTAATTTTATTTCGTCGTGAATTAGCATTTTCTCAATAATACGCAAGTATAAACATTTTTTAAAAAATTATTTCTTCGAAACTACTTAATATTTCACTAAGATATTTATAAATAAAATAAATAAATATATCATCACACCTTTTACCCATTACTGAGTGTGGCACTCGGCCTTAGCAGATCTCGGTAAGTGATATATTTTTCCGCGTGAAGTGCGGTTACCAGCCGTTAAATCACGGCCCCTAAAGATGTTGGTGGAGGAGGAGCCACAGGGGTAGATTTAAATTGTTTGTCGGCTGTGGGATCCACAGACCGACTTGATACCACTGAGCCAGCTACCCCATATTTAGATAGAATTTATTAGATACATCGAGTATCTAAATACGTTAAACATATACATAGATGTTCAACATGAGAAAATAGTTTTTCGAAAATCATAATTGTTCAGCAAATAAATTACAGTACCAGGTTGCACAAGGTAATACTAAAATATCCCTATTTATTACATATTACTTATTAAATTCCAGATTTGTTAAAAATATTAGGTATTTGTAGACATTTTTATCGCAATATTTTAGATATAATTATTTACACATTTCATTTAATGTAGATGATTAATTTTTATGTCACAAATTGTAGAAATTAATTAAAATATTACATCTAGATCTAATATAAGAACATGACAATTATCACCAAAACAAATCAATACACGATTTTATCAAATTTGTGAAATTTATATCTATAGGTGTGTGGATGGAGTTTACTTATGTCATATGTAATTTGGTAGTATAATTATTTATCAGATACTTTTGATTTGCAAAAAAATATATATTTTCCATTTTAAATGTCTGTATCTCCATTTACCTGCTCGAAATTTTAAAAAGAGAAATATGTATTTGATTTAATTACGATGTATGAAAAATTATGTATATTTGGATGACGGATTAAAATATTAAGGAATACATTAATGGCAGCAATCGTAGCCCAGTGGATAAAAGGGAGGTAAAATTTTGGATCCCTAATTAACCAAACAAGTACATATAACTCCCAATGAAATTATACCCAAAAATATGCTGTAGGGCCCCTGTACGGCAATTAAAATTTCTGTTGTACAGAGTAACAAATAAATAATAGCCAATGTAGGTTTGAGAGAGAGAATTGTGTTGAAGTAGAATTAAAATTGTTTTTTGGTTTTCTTGAAAATATTATATTGTGTAATTTCTATTTTATATTATTAATCAACAAAAACTTTTTCTAAGTATTTTATTCTTTCTATTTACTATAGGTTAATAACTCCTAGATACGAATTCTGAAAGTCTTTTTATTTATTAATTATCTTACATAAATTTCACTCTCACTCCCTCAGTTTATTGTTTATTTGCGATAATTTTGTTTCTAACAAAAAGATTATAACAAAAATATTATTATGCGTTGTCTCTGAAATTGATCCATTACTTCAAATTACATTTCCTGCCCTTCTATATTATTCAGTTTTTGGCTTATATATTTATAAGGTAGTATCAGTATAAATATATTCATATTACAACAAATATATCTACAAATAAAAAATTTGTGCGTGTTTTTTTTCTGCAATTACCAATGTGCTAATATCAAACAAAAAAACTGAAGTTTAAAGTAGACGACATAACGTCACATTTTCATCTAAAATAGTAGACAACAGTAGATTATTGTCTTCATTCAATAATCATAACAAAGCATATAATATTCCAACCACAGCTTTTTGTTCCGTCTGATATAACAATTAAGCATAATAATTGAAACGAAGTATTTCAGCACCAAATGTTAATAATATCAGTTGAAGCAAATATTTACTATTAATTTACTGGGCGAACGTTTAGATTTGACTTCCAATACATAATTTATCATCTCGTTCAAGATTCAAACGCACTTGACGTTTCATGG
The DNA here is from genome assembly GCA_947425015.1 of Pterostichus niger. Lineage (NCBI taxonomy): Eukaryota > Metazoa > Arthropoda > Insecta > Coleoptera > Carabidae > Pterostichus > Pterostichus niger. The sequence goes on along the minus strand of OX380336.1, from coordinate 23,986,022 downwards.
GAATAAGCTAAACAGACAGAATATCAAAAATTCCTACTCGTATACTGATTATTGATTAGTTGCAACTCTCAAAGGCATCCACAGATTACATGATGTTGAGTTCACATGACAAAGCTCTTTTTTTTAAAAAAAGACTGATATTACTCACATTTACTTATTTAAAAAGAAAGAAGTCTAAAAATACAATATGAACATGATTTTTAATTCAATTTTTTAAATGTTCGCAACATTAGATTACGTAAACAAATACATTATGTATCAAGCTTTGTACCCGTAAAATACAGTATACCGTATACCTTGAATAAATTACTCGAATAAATTTTTGATGGAAATGTCTGTATTGTGAATACTGTATTTAATTAATTTAATTTAATCATATTTTAATCAGCGCTCATAATTTATTAAGTGAATTTACTCCATATTTTTCTAAATCGATTATTTAAACTTTGTTCAAAGTATATTGTATATAATATTAATAAAATCTTTCAGAACTTATATCTAAAGATAAATACACTTTTGTTTTATGTGCTACTTCTGAACGTACATCTTAATCAGTATAGGAAACATAAATAAACAAATAACTAAAACAAGTAACTAATAAATAAAAATTATATATTTAAAAAAATAATTTTGTTTAATTCCTGTCTGACTTAATTATTTGGATGTTTTTGAATTTCAATCGCTTCTCGTATTAGTCAAGCATTCATAAACTTAGCCCTGGTGGTTTTTTTTAAATGTCATGTAGAAATTCATTTGAATTTTAAGCAATATCAGATTATTTATTAAAAGAACATCAGCGGAACATTCATCTAATCTGTCATTGTTTTTGAAAAAACAAAAATCATTGCCAAAGCCATGTTTATGAGTACTCGGCTAATATGAGAAACAATTGAAATTCAAAACCATTCAAATAATTTCAATCATTGTGATGGATACGGTTTAAACGTGGAATGGAAAACGTAACGTATATCCAATAACGTTATAATATTTCATTTATTAATATTTTGCCCATTTTGCCATTAGGAATATAAGTTCCTAATTTACCAATAGTTTATTGTTTCATATTGTATTATAGATGTAACTGTCACTATATGAACGACAAATTGACAATGGCAAAAATAACATATTTGAAATTTCAGTATTTTTTTATAATTTTATATTGATTTAGTCATGTTTTTCTAATTGGTAATTTAAAATTCTAAATATAAATATATCATCACGCCTTGTACCCATTACTGGGTGTGGCACTCTGCCTAAGCAGATCTCGGTAAGTGATATATTTTGTCGCGTGAAATGCGGTTACCAGCCGTCAAATCACGGCCCTCAAAGATATTAGTGGAGAGGGAGCCACAGGGGTAGATTTTTTTAAATTGGTGAAAATTGTTTGTCGGCTGTGGGGATCGAATTTAAAATTCTAAAATATGTTAATATATAATAAATGAACGTTTCTCTCATTTCTAAGAAATTCATAAAACATTAGAGAAAAAATAACTTTATTATAATAACGAAACAAAAATAATGTTATTATAACGTTATACAATTATGGGATGAAACGTCAACTCAGTCCAGCAACCAGAGGAGTCCTACGTCTACAGTTTTGCCTGCGATCAAATTATATTAATTTTAAACGTCAAAATTACTTTATTTACTGTATCCTAACAACAATTAAATCCGAATAGTGATTCACGTATTGTATTTCTTATTATTTAGCACATAACTTTAACGCATTGGAATAACAAATTTTACAGATCAAAAATGCATCGAAAAAGTAGGGCTCGAAATGTATCGGAGCTAATCAGAAAGATGATCTGATCCGTGAAATTGTGGTAAATATTGCTCCAATTCGTCAAATTACTAAAATTATTGTTTGGGTTATTGATAAATATTAAGTTTTCTTCATTCTCGTTTACCAAAAAATAATACAGTTTTTTTTTTAAATATCATTACACCATAATTTTTAATTGAAGTTCTAGTTTCTCATATTTCCTATTTCTTGCCCTGTGGAATGGATTCATTTCTTGTCCAATCGGATAAATAGAAAATTTTAGTATTATATTCCGCTTGAAATAGAAAACAGAAAATATGTAGACATAATACAATCAACAGATTTTAAAATATTAAAATTTGATTTGTGACATTACATTTGAATATAATGATAAAATAGTAGTTTTGTTTTTCATCTCGGTGGCCTGCCGCATTTCTATTAAATATCGACGTAGTTAGATGAAATCGGAAGCCGTAGGGATTTAAGTTTTATTGAATTCACCTGTCTCTTTTCAATATATTTATAACATTAATGACAAAATATTGATAAAAATTATTATTTCAGGTGTTTAAAAATATAAAAGAAAAAGGTAAATTTTTATATAGCATTAAAACAAAGTTTATCAAGTAATTTACAACAAAAACTTTACGTTCAACATATAAAACATTTTTCAAATTTAACTGACAACAAATTCACTTTCATCAGTATCGATTTATTTTCTGCTAGTCAATGAATTGTTGAGATATTAAAAATAATTGTAAAATAACTACAAAATAGTATATTGTACAACCAGTATGAAATGGACATTCCATGCGAGTTGTACACTATACTTTTTCTACGACTACAGTATTATTTTTTAATTTATATTTTAACAATAAATTTGTCCTGCTTTCACCATTCCAATATTTGAAAATTCTAAATAAGTATCCTAGCAACGGCCGATTTCACCATTTCAATGTCTGTCAATCCTAAGTTAGTATCCTAGCAACGTAACAAATATTAAATAACAGTTCGGTTTTTATAAACGTCTTTTAATATTTTGTACATTGTGAGGTAAAAATGGAGAGTGATAGCGACGAGAATGTTGATTTAACACCACCAAATATCTTAGAAGCAGCAAAAATAACTTCCTTAAATTTATTATCCGAAAAATCTAAATAAATTATTTATGGACTGGCGAAATGATGAAAACGTAACATCATATTCCGAAAATGTGCTCATGGCTTATTTAGGTTCTTTATCGAAATTATACAAAGCTTCAACTTTATGGACACAGTATTCCATGTTGAGAACTACTCTCAATATAAATAAAAATGTGGATATATATAAAATGTGATATACAATAGATCTTCGACTTCAACAACTATTAGCGTTGACCATCAAAACAACTTAAAGCATAACCTTAAAAGTTCATGTTCACCGAAAATGATTTTTAATAATTGTAACAATATTACATTCAATATCACTAATAATAAATAACTAAATAAGTGATTCAATAAATATTTCTGTTTATAATATTATACTAAAATAAAATAAATTCTTCAACCATTCTCAGTTTTTTATTGACAGCTGGAATACGGCATACTGCCGAAATTCAGACTGGAATATAACATTTAATAATAATAATAATTTGGAAAATCTTAATAATTTAAATGTGAATAAAGCCGATCTTAATAACAAAATATTTAACAACTGTCAAAACATTACATTTAATATAACCAACAATAAATAATAATAATTCTCTAATTTACGTCTATTTTATTTTTTACGCATGCGTTTTTATATTTTTCATGTGTAATTTAAAAGAAAATAGCACCTGTACTGAAATGAAATGACCTGTACTGAAATGACTACAAAACAAATTCATTTCGCACGATGTCTTGCAATGTACCTCATTTCCATAGCAACAACAAACATACATTGAGCAGATTTCTAAGTAGTCGTAGAAAAAAATATTTAATACATCACTTCTCAAACACATTGGCTGGTAGCACAAGCTGTTTTTGCCTGTTTTAAGAGCAGTGTTTTTGGGTGTTTTAGTTATCTCTAACGTGTTAAAACCGTGCTCTTAGCAACACCCAAAAACAGAGCTTGTGCTATCAGCCATTTTTTTTGTTGAGATTTGTACATTTTTATTGTACATAAACAATTACATTCCTACGAAAGCGTTTTTCTATGAAAACAAATATTAAATCGATGTTATATTCTACCGCTAAGTAATGTTATAATGAATCATATGTACCAATTATATAAATAATTATCTTTATTATTTCTTTTAATCTTAATTTATGTCTTGTATCAAGCGCTGAAATAGTTGTAAATTGAAATGTATTCTGAGGTTATTAATTTATAATAGAAAAGGCAACATTTAAGCCATCAGTAGTGTATGCAAGGAGGAGGGGCTTTGGATTTATATTTTAATATTTATTTAAATGTAATTAAATAATTTCTGTACTAATGTTTTAGTTCATATAAGTATTGAAGGCCACCTATAATAAACTTTTTTTACTATCTACTTAGTGTATATATTGTCACTTAACAATGTATCATGACGGGTAGCTAGTCCAGCAAATTTAAATATTCATAGAGAAATAGATGTGGATCCAAATGAAATTATTTTAAATTTGCAAAGGATGGGAAAGAGATAAATGAATTTTGATTTATAATGTTGCAAACTAGTAATGTTTTTTTCAGTACTCAAGCCCCGTAAAATATATTTTCTGAGTGCGCCATTATAAGCCACCACCATACCCACCATGAAATGCCAGTTGCCTTCTAGATCTACTGGTAGGTATGAGGCATTAAACACAGTCTATTTCGTACTCAGTGTCTGATGTACTAAGTATTCGCAACCAATATTATAATACCGTACGTTATATATTTTTTAAATTTCGATACAGCATTTGCAGGGCCGTCTTAAGCATATTCTGCGCCGGGGTGCCGGGTGGTCAGCCCGCGCCCCAGCTCTTGTCAACCAAAAAAACGTAATGTAATTTTTAATGTTTCATTTATTTATTTCTCAAAACTCTTAAATTATACAAATAAAACAATAAATTATACAAATTAAAAATAAACATATTTTTTTTCGGAAACAATACATCAGTAATGTTTTATTTTATATTATTATTTAATAGCTACCATTTTATTCTGATTATTATTATTTATAATATATATTTTAAAAAGGATTCAATTATATAATATATTAAATATAGAAAAGGCTTCAGAATCCAATGTTTTTATAAAATATTTATTTGTGGACGTTTCGAGCAAAAATATTAGCTCATCGGCAGCACCTTAAAATATAAATACAATAATTATAATATAAAACTAGGATCGTTGGAACTGATCTATGCGATAACGCGAGTTAAGCAACATTGCGCGCGAGGAGTATTTGGATGGGTGACCGTCCCGAGAAACCCGCGTTGCTGTAGACTCTAAGATCTAAAACGCAGGGCGTAATGGCGGCATATGACCTTAGCAGTTGGTCCGCCAGGAAGCCAGAATACAAAAAAAAGAACTAGGAAATTAATCAAAATGTCAAACCGGCTAAACTTGAAGTTGGCCGCAGGACGCTAGGGACTTCTGGGGAAAACTGCAGTTCGAACGGTACAAGATCGACATAAGAAGCAAGTGGTTTGTTACTTTTTACCATAAAAATACGTTCTATACTAGGTCAGGCATGGTTAATGGTGTTTATTATTTTAAAAAATATCCGACTTTGCTAACAAAACGTTTTTAAATTATCTTGACATTCAAATTTGCCGGGTTTTTCTATGTTCGACTTGTGCCGATTTCACCAAAAGTCACTAGCGACTCACAGCCAACTTCAGGTTTGTCCGTCAACTACGGTTTTACCGTCAAACCTTTAAAAAATGTAAAAATATAAAACAATATTTGTAAAATGTCAATAATAACAAAAAAGAAAAAAGATACATATGAAGAATAAAAATAGAAAAAACAAAAAATAATAAATAATTAAAATAAAAAATATAAAAATTAAATTGTTAAATTCCCTAAAAAATTTTGAGCATAATAAATTATGATACGCATCAGTTTGATAATTAATCGAGGTATCATGGTGTAAATTTATATGTAACGTTTCTAAAATAAGTCTATGCTTTTTATTTTCCATAACATCAATAATTTTGGCTTCAGAAAAATTAAAAATATGTTGATTTATTCTTTTTTCTAACAGTTGTGAAGTCTCTTCAATGTAACATTTTCCACAAGACCCACATGGAATTTTGAATACAACATTTTTATATTTAGATTTTTCAATTTTGTCCTTAGTTTGTGTATAAAGCGAATTAATATTAGTGAAGTTAGTAGTTATAATTTTAATATCGCAATTACCAATAGTTTTTCTAATTCCAGATATTAATTTGATATCAAAAGCTACAACATAATTATTATTGCAAGATTCTTGATACAAATCATAGTGCTTTAACTCGTCATCATCAGGAGACTGGACATATTTTTAATTTTTCTGAAGCCAAAATTATTGATGTTATGGAAAATAAAAAGCATGGACTTACTTTTGAAACGTTACATATAAATTTACACCATGATACCTCGATTAATTATCAAACTGATTCGTATCATAATTTATTATACTCAAAATTTTTTTAGGGAATTTATCAATTTAATTTTTATATATTTTATTTTAATTATTTATTATTTTTTGTTTTTTCTATTTTTATTTTTCATATGTATCTTTTTTCTTTTTGTTATTATTGACATTTTACAAATATTGTTTTATATTTTTACGTTTTTTAAAGGTTTGACATTTTGATTAATTTGCTAGTTTTATATTATAATTATTGTATTTATATTTTAAGGTGCTGATGATGAGCTAATATTTTTGCTCGAAACGTCCACAAATAAATATTTTATAAAAACATTGGATTCTGAAGCCTTTTCTTTATTTAACAGATTATTATTATTATTCTGATCCATTAGCAACTCGAATCTCTCATTTAATTTCAAGATAGCCGTGTCAAGTAAATAAAATAAAAATTTATTTAAAATTTTTTCATTGGCTCATCTGTAGCATCGTAATTAAAATGTCTTTTTCGGGGACGTGGACGAGCAGTTTCGGTAATTGTTAGGTGTGTAGTAATAAGAGCTATTTTAACTTGTACATTGTGAGCGGTATAACAAATGCCGAAAGCGGAATGAGGTATGTTTAATAACATAATTTATTATTGGTGTCTATATTTTTATTTTGTGCACGAAACGATACAATGACGTTGTTATTGAATGACTTAGGGTTTAATGAAATATCGAAATTTCTAGCGCTCGGCTTGTGTGCGCCCCTAGGACTCTGCGCCCGGGTGCGCCCGCACCCCTTGAGCCCCCGGGTAAAGACGGCCCTGAGCATTTGTTTGAGGCAGAGAAAGCTCTAGACTAACATCAGCCGCTAAATATGCGAGTGTGACAACAAAAGGTGAGTCACTTTAAAAAAATATAAGTAATACCTAATGTATTTTATTTTCGACTACACCACAACTATTTGATTTATGACACTGTTTAGTGTTCATAAAATAGTTCTTTATTGGATAATGACAAAATAGCAAAATTGTAATTCTGCCAATATCAAAAAATGAAGATCAAAATAATTATTATATCTAATTCATTAATTTACTTATTCCTTTGCATTCAATTCAATTTGTTTTACTTTTTTGCGATTTCAAAAAATCTTGAGATATTATGAACACACACTTGTACTTTTCTTTGATAAATTTGACAGTTTAATATGTTTTAAAAACAACATTGTTAAATCAAAGAAACAATAAAGCACACTTAATAATCAAATAAAATAATATAAGAAAATACATCGACTCCACGCAGTCGAACATAAAGCTTTGTATGCAACTCGTACATAATCGTATTCTAAAGGACTTTTCTTATTTATCAGACTCGCTCGCTGCGATACTTCGGTCATAAAGGACGACTCGTTCAAGAAAATCCTGTATTATGTACTCGTAACATAAATAGCTATTAACTTACAGTAAAAGTTATTGATATGCATTATACAATCGTATTCAGTAACTAAAATCAGCAATTATTTACATGTAATTAAAATGTTTTAACCCATGACAACTATAAATAATTATATTGAAAACAGTGATATTTCGCAGCATCTTCATGCAATTTAGTTTAAACTATTTTTTAACTTTAACATACATAACATCACGCTATACTCCATTAAATGGGGTAGCACGAACCATTGAAACATTAACTTATCAGATTTATAAATATCAGTCCAACATTCTCATGTAAACACCATACTCGATTTACCCACATTTACGTTCCCTTTATACAGGCTCATTTATTTCTCACACTTGGAAACTTTCATCAAGCAACAAGCCATAAATTACATCTATCCTTCACTCCCATGCACCTGTTTCATATATTTTTCACTTACGCCCGCTCCTTTAACAACGAATCTATAAAGATAAGAAAGAGCGTCTGTTTGCACTTGTCAATGAAAGTAAATTCTACACTATTGCATTTATGACAAATTAATCAAATAGATAAAGAAGGAAGTGAGTGGTGCTCTGCACATGTTTTTGAAAGTGAATTCTACAAACTAGCAGTTAAACACTCTATGCAAGAACAGTAAATTAATTAAAAGGTAAGAAAGACAGGAGATGTCGTCCAGTGAATTTCACAAAATTAACTAACTTGAATGTAGAAAAACCGCACGTGAGTGAAATACCTTATTTCACTCTCTTATCATGCAATGCACAATTTTTGTTTTACTTTATACTATAATGGCTAATAATAATAATGATAACCGCAAATTTTGTATGAAACACTAAAACAAGCCTTATTCAATTGAACCAGTGGTAATGGAAGTAATTACTCTCTTTCAAATAAAGGAAAAACGTATAATAAATTACGAAAATTTCCCTTTTTCTAGTCACATGTGTCTTTTAGCCGAACACAAAGACAGCGGTAGTTCTTTTGTTTAATGTTTAAAGAGAGGAGCGTGCAGTTCCACTGAATGTAAAGAACACATCCGAAATGTATGTAGGTGCCAGTGAGTCAATTAGTGACTAGGTCAATTGAACTAAGACTTATAAATTTTGAAGTTATTTTACATCTTTTTATGACTATATTGTACATAGATAAAATTTAAAAACTATATAGCTTTGTCTTAGTAAACAAATTTTAAATAAATATGTATACCATAAAAAACCAAAAAACAAATTAAAAACCATTAATTTTGCTATGTTGGTAATAATTTTAAAATATAGAAATGTCAAGATCACCAAAAGGTCGAACTTGATTTGAAATTGGTTGAAAACTGCTGGAAATTTAAAGAGAGAAAAAAAAACAACGACCATCGAATGAAGTACATACATACATACATCCACCTAAATCAAAATCAGATCCGTCATTTAAGAATATCCATGATTTCTACATATGTAACTAACTTTAAATTTTTGTCGATGATGTAGATATCATATCAATAACTAAAGCTTTTCTCTTTAAGGATCGACGAGCTATAAAAATATGATATCTTTATATACAGTTTCAAGCCACGTACATTATCTTTGTAGCAGATATCGCTAGTATATTTTTGTGCGTGAAATGCAATTTTCAGCAGTCGAAACACGTAACGGAAAGGTGCTAGTGAGAGGAATTCACAGGGATAACTTTTATGTTTCAAAATTAGTTGTAGACTAAATTCTATTCAATGTATATTCATATATTCTTTAAATAATTAAAATAAATGAAAAACTGCTAATTTCAGTTGTAATGATAGTATAAGGTTCAACCTTTGCGGACATGAACGAAGGTTAATTTCTGTAAAACAATTGACATAACATAAATTCAATTATCAATTCCTGTCACCAGTCGAGTAAATCCTAGAAACCCCATATAATTTTCAAAATTATTGTCCAAGTCATTTAAAGTACGGCGGTGCATATGAATTTTATACTAATTTTAAAATTAGTTCGTCCACAATGAACGATTGAACTGTGAAAATTTTAGGAAATTTAAATAATTAATATATATATATATATAGTCCGATACTCAAAAATACCCACAAGGGTGTCGAGCATAAATAATTAATAATATAACAAAATATAAATAACATTATTCTAGTTTAATTTATTTTATAAAACATAATTGGATTCCTGAAGCCTCTTATTTATATATTGATAACTACTCTGGAATTTAATTTAATATTCTTGAATTAAATTTATTAATTCAAAACTAAGAATTTATAAATTCAACATTTCTTAATTTTATATAGTTTTTACAATTTTGTTATGTTCATTCCTTTATCAATTATTATTTCATTAATTGTTGCATCTTAGTATTTATTTGGTCCACCTTTTGTCCATTTCTTTCTCTTATGCTTCGTTTATTGAGTAGGTGGCTTAGTGGGATCGAGTCGGTCTGTGGATCTTGAGAACTTTGGTTCGATCCCCACAGCCGACAAACAATTTTCACCAATTTAAATCTACCTATGTGGCTCCTCTTCACTAAAATCTTTGGAAAGCGTGATTTGACGGCTGGTAACGCACTTCACGCGAAGAAATATGTCACTTACCGAGATCTGCTTCGGCAGAGTGCCACACCCAGTAATAGGTAAAAGGCGTGATGATATATTTATATGCTTCGTCTGTCATATCTTCTTCGCATGTTTGTTTTTCGGCAATCGTATCAGATTACCGAACCAGTTTCATTGTCTCTCTTCAATTATCTTTGGTAGTGACTTGATTGTTTCTCTTATTGTGTCATTTCTAATTCTGTCTCGTCTTGTAACCCTTTGTTTTTGCCGCAAAAATAAAAAATTTCTACCGTCTGTATTTTTTTTGCCTTTTATTGAAAAATTTATATAGCATTATTTTTGTTATTTTGGAGACTATATGGTTGTTTAATATTGTTTTTGTCATGGCAAAATAACTTCTATTTGCTGCTAGTAATCTTTCATGGATTTCTTCTTCTATATCCCGTGTATTGATTATTATTACTTCCATTTATTTAAATGAATCTATTTGCTCTAATTGTTGATGTCAAGTAAAATATTCATGTTGTCTTTGTTTTAGATATTTCTATGACTTTTGAATTTTGTTGTAGATGTTCCTACGATTGTGTAAATATTACCAAATCATCTTCGAAAGCATTCACTGATATATTGTAGCTCTACAGATCCAAGTACTCTATAGTTATTTTATTACTTGTTGCATATACAATGAATATATAATGAATAAGAAGGAACTTAAGGATCCTCTATTATAAGTTCTTGACACGTAATGATTTCTTTTAAATACTTGTTGCCTATTCTTACTATATTCTTTTGTTTCCCCATATATACTCTGTACTACCGTTAGCAGTGTTTTTCAGAAGGTTCCATAGCTTTTGAATATTCATTTTGTCAAATTCTTTAGTTAGATAAATGTGACAACTATCCTCACAATTATTTTTCCTGTGTCCTATTATGCGTTGCTATTGTAAAGTTTCTTATTATGCAGGATATTTCAAAATTCTTGCAAAAATATTTTTTCCGAAATTTTTAAAATTAACTACACGTTACTTGAACTTTTTGCGCAAATGAACAGATAGGTTACAGTAATAAATAATATTAGAAAATATTAAAATGTATTTTTTGTCACATGTGCTCAGAAATAACCCATTTTTAATGCGTATTTCTATAACGAAAGTAGCATTTTTCAGGTGGTTTCAGTGTCACCCCGTCTCTGGCCGGTAACAATTTTACCTGTGTTATGTGTTACAGAATGTGTAGAAACAGAAATTATAAATATGTTACAGGACATTAATCCGAATGTAAGTAAAACTGTACATACAAAAATCTGGCGCATAGATTTTAGAGTATGAATTATAGGTTTATAAAAGTAATGATATTGTGGTTTGGAATAACGATATTCAGGCTAAAAATGAACAAAACGAAGAAATTATTGAAACCCATGATGAAGGTGATACATTAATTGAAGACTCGGACATGAATGGCGACAAATTAATTTCCTGTATCCAAGCATTAATATTTATAAATACTGTCCCCCAATGGGCTGAAGATAACGCAGATGAAATAGAGTTTTCTAAAATTCTTGTATTAGATCTACGATCTAAGCTTGTTCAAAAATTACACAATTTTAAAAAGAAACAAACTAAATTAACCAATTTTTTTTCATTTAATTAATTAATTTTAAATTTTCAAAATTTTCATGGAAAAAACTACATATTAGATATTTCAAATCAATAAATACTTACTTCAAATTACAATATTCTAATTAAGGCTTTTATTATATCTCTAAATAGTGAACAAACTCGATATTGTGACATGGCTCTGCATTAATTAGTTCACTATATCGCGACTCCACTGTATATATACAGGCTGGCAGCTAGTAACACAAATGCAAAATAATACAATAATTATAATGTGACACTGACACTCCGATACAATGTATTTATATACAGGGTGGTTACTCGCTCAGCCGGTCATAGGACTTTTAAATGGGAAATCAGCTTTTTGCAATTTCCTGCTTCCCTAATTATTTTAAGCAAAAACGCGTCAAATAAAAGTTTTAGGGCATCAAATTCTGCATCTAAATCAATCAACAGAATTTACTTGCTTTGTAACGACAGAAATGAAATATGAAAATGTCGAAAATTACGTTAAAAATATTGATAGCCATGGAATTGAACAAACAAAAATAAATGCTTGACGTTTTATCTGTCAAAAAAAAACTAAGGAATTGTACAGAAAATTAATTTGTTGTCAATGCGACGGTTGAGACTGATGATCAGATTAAAGTTTTGTATGTAGGGATTTATCAATGCATGGCTTGCTTTTAGATCCTCTTTTACTGATTTTAATCGTTTTCCCTTTTTTGCTTAATTTCAATTAAGGCTTTGCACAAATAGAAAGTGCAGAACTGTAACAAAAATCTTAATAATATTTGAAAATCTTACTAGTACGATTTACACTTCAATCATAATACGTGTAATAAAACATCAACATACTATGTTGATTACACATTATGTAGAAAGAAAAATGATAAGCAATACTTGCATCATTCACTAACAAAACTACAGCAACGAAGTAAGGTTACAATTACAACTTAAAAGTATGTAACGGTGCAGTAGTACAGTAATATACTTTCAAACTAACCAAAAAATGGCGCTTTAATCGAGTGAAAAACATTTAAATTACACTAAATATCTGATTTAGAGAATTAGACAAATAAATTTTAATTTTTCGAATTTTATTTATTTTTCGCGACATACCCAAAGCTTGTCTACGACATATCAGAGTATTGGCACGAAAAATGTTTGCTTGTATTAATATGCAATTATTTTCGGGAATTTCGAAAAAATTCTTTTTGGATTATCGATGGTACTTCAAATAATATATACATTTAATTTTTTTTACAATAATTTTGAGACATCTGTATAGGTAGGCACTTAACTAAAACTAACGAAAAAAAAATGTTCAAGGTCATACTAATTTCTTATATATATATATATATATATATATATATATATATATATATATATATATATATATATATATATATATATATATTTATATTACTCTGAACAACAGGAACTTAATTCCAATTACAGAACAGGATCCGCACTCACCGAGCCGCAGTGTGGTAGTTCATATATTTTTAGCTTGAGTGAGATTCTAACTCGAGATCTCCGAATTCGAATGCCGTAATGCTATTCACATCACCGTACTGTCTTTCACATACACAAAAGAATTCAATGTTGATTGATGTACATTATAAATTCCAAAATTAAGAAGATATTATTTACAGCTATAAAGTTCGTAGATTATAATGTTTGTACAATAATTGCTGCATACAGTCTTCAAAGTTATTGTAAATCAAACCTATATTAATATATTTTTAAATTGCACTAAGGCCGTCAGACCTGACGTTTTATATAGACTATAGATTGTTATTGTAAGAAAGAAAACTGAAAGATTTATATTACTGCAAATGTTCTTTGAAAATGATATAATTTTGTTACAAGAAACTTATTGTTTCATTTAACATATTCTATTAACATTTATGTGATTAAAAATGTATTTTTTTAGTGTACTAAGATATAGTCAACATCCAATTTATCTCAATTTTTATGGCCTGCAGTTCTTAATACTGCTTTATAGTTCATGCGATAGTAATTATTCAGAAGTATTATTTAAAATAACGACGACTTACAAAAATATATTATTTAATTATTTTGTATTAAAGCAAGTTTAAATTAAATAATGTTTTAAGCAAATTACATATAATATTATATTGTTTACGAAGAATTTAGGTTTATATTTAATATGTGTGGGAAAATCTGTAAGTAGGACTGGAAATTTTATTATGAAATTCGTCTATGACGTAAGTTATCCTCGATATGGATAATTGATTTACAGATTCTACAAACTAATTTAAATTATATCGGTTAATAAAATTTAGATTTGATATTGACCTGGATGTTATTTTAAATTCAAAAGCTTTTTTTTTAAATTTATATATCGGACCAACTACTCAGATCATATGCCGATATGTCCTTTGTATGGCCGCCATGGGCGAGATCCAAACCCACGACCTTATGGTTGTGACTCAGGCCTTCAACCCGCGCGGCCAACACGCGGGACCCAAAGTTTTACATGAGAATTTTACAATATATAATTTTATTTTGAATGTGAGTCAAAATATATCTACAATGTAAGCAGTTACTAGAAATCTACTAGGCGAGTATAATGCATAAAGATATTAAGTCAAAACTCCTACAAACTCTAACGAATATTGGTTCAGTATTTTTTCTTAAATAATTAATTAATTACTTAAAAAATATAGTTGGTTCAAAACAATTCTTTTACAATTCAACTAAAATGTATTTATAAGATAAAGAGAAAAGTAAAATGAGAATAAATATGATTAATTTAATTTGAATTTTCTAGCTATTTTGCGAAATACTCATTTCGCACCATTGTTGTTTGATTTGGCATATTCTCAATACAAAGAAACAAGGAGATTCACACGAAGGCAGAAGCTGTTAGAAATGATAATACGCGCCGTAATTTATTTTATATAGACCTAAATATGAATTAAATTAATTATTTATAATTTTCATTCTCAAATTGCGTGCAAATATTCCAACCATGAAATTTGCACAAACTTTTCTCGTTTTTCTGTGATTGGTCAAGTTTACTACTCTGTTAGAACCCCCAACAAAACCCTACTACAACAAATTGTTGTTTAACTAGCTGCAAGATAATTATTTCTCTTTAATAAGCTTAGTACTCCACTAGTTCAAATTTCTGTGTTAATAAACAAAGAATATTTTAACTCACACATTTTTTATTGCAAAAAATTGTTTGGTTAATGGAATAGGAGCCGCGTAAATATATTTTGAGGAATAGACAAATGAAGGAATACGAAAGGAGGAGTTTTTTTTAACGAAAAGTGAAGCAAATACTTAGCAATATTTTGTGAAAGAGAAAAATATCTGAGACTATAAAGAACAATAATGCATTAAATATTGAAAGATCCATGTATGAAAAAAATAGTGAAATTATTAATATTACTTCTGTAAAATATGTCAAAAATAAATTGCTGATAAATTTTGACATATTTTTTAAATTATAAATGATATTATGCCATGAATAATATCTGTTTACAACGACAAAAGAATCAATATGAAATGGGATTTATGTAACAATAAAGAACATATCTGACGTCACAACTGTCACTGTCCAAACTTTCAGACGAAAAAGTTAATACAACATTTATTCTTGTCAATCGTAACATAGCTACTACTCGTTTTTTTTTATTTCAACTATCTATTTTAGTTACAATTTGATCTATCTGTTCTTTATATGTAACGTAATAGATAAATACAAGTATGTAAAAGTATGAAGAAAAGAGTATATAAAAAATAATTATTTTTGTTTTTCTGGTAATAAAATAGTGAACAAATTATTTTTTCCCTGGATCATATTTCGTGAAAACACGTTTATTGTTAAAATTTTGTCATATATGAAATATATCTTCATACTTATACAATATGCTAACAAAATGTTTAAATTTGTCTACATTATCATTTGAATAATTTTTATAGATCATTATGTTCAGTATCATTTTATGACAGTGTAAATTGAAATAAAAAATAATAATAATGTAATAATAATATCCTCATTATTCATTTATTGTCGATTGAGTGTTTTGTTTTCATCAGCACACTTTAATGTGATATCAGAAAGTTGTATACATATACCCAAGTTTAATATTTATTTTATGAACTTCAATAAATCACTATTTAGTCATGCTTTTTATAATTCATTAAACGAGCTCATTTAGTAAAATCTGATCATTTCACTAACCTGGAGTTGCTGGACGCGACGGAGTTATTGGATCTAGAGCGACGACTCTTGAGGCTGTCGCCGCGGTTCACCACGCCCTTGCCCGTGATGGAGAAGTGACGTAGACGATAGTACTCCTCCTCCACGCCTGTGTTGGGCATGGAGGCCACACGCGAACGTTGCTGTGGCAAGCATAGGTAATTTGGCCGTCCGCTCGACCTACCCGGGGTCTTTACTGACTGTGATCGGCTATGGTGAGGACTTCCATATCTATAGAAAAACAAATAAAAACCAAGTTACAAACAAATAAATAAATACAACCATATAATAGATCAACGTTACAAGTCATAATCAAAACAAGCATACCTATGCTAGGACATAAAAGCAAAACTCATTATATTGTTGCATTCAAATTTAAATTAAATTTGTCATAAAACACAAATTTACACTACGGGATGGAAACATGCACTTGTGTTTTTGGTAACCTTTATCATAAGAAAAGAGATTTTGTAATAAATTTGCATTCACCCTCTCACTATTCAAATATGTTTAATTCATGTGTTTTATTTTTCTTATCTAATAGTAAAGTTTGCATTGATAAAGTGATACTGTGTTCATGTAATTCCTTACAAATGCAAATTCCAAGTAAATGTAACGTATATACAGACAAATAAAAATATAACGAATAGGTAGTTCCATTTTTTTTTGGAAATTTCACATTGGTACCTAATTTTATTTATTTTTATTACCGTGTATGAAATTCATTTTAAACATGTTAACAAATGGGAGCAAAACTGAAAGTGAAATATTTATTAACACTACGCAATATTATTGAAAATATATTCTCTATTTATCAAATTAATCTTTAATTTAAGCTCAATTTCAACAATTTCAGAAAATATAAAATTATGGTTATATTTGTATGCCAAGTGATTTTAATGTAATTTTAATTATACAAATTATAATATTTGGTATGCTACGTTCAACTAATGGAAAAGCTGCGCAAAAAGCTAACAAAGCTCAGAAGATTACAAATAATAATATGAAAGAAAAAACGTTTTAGAATTGAGAGTTACGTAATGTATATTTACAAAATAAAGAATATACCGAGGAATATACAGCTAAATTTGAAAATTAAAGTCCATAAACAGATGAGAAATACCTTAAATAATGGTATTTTTTTAGTTCCGTCCTCTCCATTCTATTAAGTTTACTGAGGATTTGAGAAAGAAAATGTACACCATATATGTTTTATTACAAATTCATTGTGTTATACGTTATACGAGGAAAAGTAAAGAAATGTAGAATTTATAGTGATCACATAATTATACAAATAACTAAATAAAAAATATTCTCATTATTTAGAAATTGGGATCGTAGTAAACCTCGGAAATGAAACACACGCTCATCGTATATCTGGTAAAATACTGCATATATATGTATATACCTGTGCATATACCTACGTATCATACAATTTATAATAATATAAGCTCGCAATTACATGGATAATGTCAGGCATAACTTCACTTTTTACTTTAGCGGTTTAGGTAAGAAGTTAAAATATGAGTATTTTTATAAAAAAATTAAGTAACAGAAGTAATTAGCAAAGCAAAATATACGAATAATCACAATGTTAAGTCAAAATGTTACATGAAAAAGAAAAATTCTATTGAAACATCGTTTAAAATTTAATTAATGTCGTAACTTAATTGATATTTCGAAAATTCAGGATTAAAATATTAACTACATATATGATTTTTGCTCTAAAAGTTAGATATAATTAAATGTTATCTTAGAAAATAGAATAAAATAGAATATAGATATTATATATATATATATATATATATATATATATATATATATATATATATATATATATTATGGGGTAGGTGGCTCAGTGGTATCGAGTTGGTCTGTGGATCTTGAGAACCCTGGTTCGATCCCACAGTCGACAAACAATTTTGATCTAATTAAATCTACTCCAGTGGCTCTACTTAACTAACATTTATGGGGGCCGTAATTTGACGATTGGTAACCGCACTTCACATGAAGAAATATAACATTTAACGAGATCTGCTACGGCTTAGTGCCACACCCAGTAAGGAGTAAGGCGTGATGATATATTTATTTATTATTTTTTTATTTGTTTAATTTCTTATATAGATACCCATATATGTATTCTAAATTGACATTTGAAATTTGCATAAAATTGTTTATAATATTCATTATAAAATTAAATTTATTTTCACACTGTACACAGTCCTAGTAAAACTTAATAAATGATATAAAATAAATATTTTTTATTCAAAATACATGTGGTGAAAATATAAAATAAATGAACACTATATAAATACGGATGTAAATAAATTTACAACAATTTTATGCAATACAAAAGTAATTAACCTTGATTTAAAGTAAATCTTGTATGCATTTATAATTTTAGTTGTTTGTTTTTATTCTGCGTTAATTTATTTTTAAAGGCGTCCAAAAATAAACACAGTGACTAATTTTACGCGTTATGCGACATCGTGCAAGCGAAAATGCACGCGAGTACAAACACGCACCGCCACAACAGCTTTGTAACGTGACATGTTTATTCCCTGCTGCACGAAAATATGTCGCGAATATGACGCTAACTAATGCGTAAATTAATATGAGAACAATAAATTAAAGAGCAACGATTTAAATTACGATTATCCCCTTTTAAGTTTTTAAACTTGTTATGTAAAAAGTTTTCAAAATACATCTCAAAAATTTATTTTATAAAATAGTCTTTCTCTTTTTCCGAAGTTAGAATTACAAAATTATTATAGGATATAAACCACTGAATTATCGAATACGTATTTTCAGTTTTGAACATATTTGGAACAACAGTAAACAATTCATTAATAAATAATTATAACCCAATTAACGAGAACAAAAGCATGAAAATATAATTGTAAAGGAAACAAAAGAAAGAGGGGCCGATCACTACTGTTTAGGGAGGATACAGGGAGCTTCCAAATTTAGCGGCATATATATGTAAACCCAATTAATTAAATAATGTCAGGCAAAATAACCAATTATAATAATTTGTGCGAATAATAATTTACATTATTAATTATTATTATATTGCTTTCTGATCCACATTGGAGTACTACTCATAATATTAGTTTATTATTGCTCAACTGACAATTCTTAATTATTTGTTAAAGTTAACAAAAATATATATTATTATGTAATAATTATTTGACAAATTATACAGTTAGGTATTCAAGAACTGAATGTTTATATAGGAAAAAAAATGCTAAATCAAGTAAACAAATAAAATAACATGTACGTAAATATAAATGTAACTGACCTCATCTCAAAATCGTGTATCTCCTCCTGTGTGAGAGTGTTGGCGACCTCGAGCAGTTGTTTCATGTTATCCTCGCGCTGCTTTAACAAGCACACTTTACCACCAGATTCCACGTTAGACACAAACTCGGTGCCGTTTCGCAGCAGGATAGTACTGACGTTGGTGTGATCCAGCGATAAGCTGGGCTGCTGCACGACAATTGTAGCCTTGCGGTAGTGCGGCTGATGATGCGGGTGCTGCTGTGTACCCACTGAGCCGTCCATAGGATTCGTGGTGACGTTTATAGGCGATGTGGCGTCCAGGCTTGCCCCCACCTCTCGCAGACACTTGTTCAGACATACAGAGCCGCGTTTCTCTGAAGACACAGGAACAAACAGCGCGTCCGCCGCCGCTTCGGACACGCGCTCGCTGAAAAAGTCGACACGTAAATCAGGTAGCGGCGGCGTCATCCTGGCACGCTCGCGATACTTGGCTATGTGCTTTTCGTCGTACGTAAACTTGTCGGCTTGCGGGAACTTCGGCGAGCGACTGTGCTTTCCGGAACTGTTACTGCACCGCGCGCTGCGCTTTTGGCTTGGTCGGCCTTTTGGCGACGGCGACATCACATCATCGCTGCTAGGTTTATTACGGTGATGTTTGGGTGACTGACTACGCTTGATTTTTGGCGACCCCTTGTCTGGATCATCCGAACTCTGTGATGACTCAGACGCGAATGTGTATTTCCTTGATTCGGCTTTAGATTTAATCGACGACTTGTGTTTTTGAGCATCGGCATTTAGTGCTTCAACTTGTTTCTGCATCATTGTGTCCACATCATCATCTTGTTTATCTAGTAGCTGATACTCGGGGATAGACGGCGAATCGAATACGAACCTGTTGTTTTGAATGGCAGTCTTGGGCGTACCCTGGTTATCAGCCGGTAATTCGAAGGTAAACTTGTGTTCATTGGCAGGACACAGTGGTGACTTTGGTGTCGGCGGATGCATAGGCGGTGACGAAACGTCGTTAAATACATTCTCTGAGTTGAGGATGTCGACGGGCTCGGTGAGGTCGAGACTGTCCTCGGTCACCTCACCGTCTGTAGCCGTCATGGTAGTGATGATTGTGTTGGAGCTATCCGTGCTGGTATTGATGGTAGTCTCCGAGGCCGTGCTGGAGCCCATCACGATAACTTTAGGCACGACCTGGGTGCTGCCAGCACTGCTGCTGCTACTGGCCTTGGCCTTGGTGGACATGCGGCCAGTCTTGAAATGGAGCCGGCGCAACGCGCTCGTGGCTGTAGAGATGAGGTCGTCCGTCGGGCCCGACTGCGAGTTCACGGTCATCTTGCCGCCGCTGCTGCTGGTGCTGACACTGGGGAGGCTGCTGGTGCTGGAGGTGCGGTGGGCGGGGGGCGCTGGCTTGGGCTGGCCGTGGTGCTCTGGACTCGACACGCGACTATCGGGGCCGCTCTGCAATACATAAAATATTAAATAGCAATTAGTCTTTGCGAATATCTAATTTGTAAAGAGTATATCACTCTCTACATAAGGTGCCGTGAAATTGCAATTAAAAGTTTAGTCCATCCGTAATTTGCAAAATGCATGTCGCAAAGGTAACATATGTGTAATAAACAGATCTATAAATTTTAGCGTTAACGGTTTATTTATAGAATATATAAGGACATGGGTATATGAACGCCTTACTCCACAAGTTTGCTATACTTATTTATTTACATAAACAGTAATTTGAAAACAAGCAAAAACCAAAAAGTCAGATTATTAGTAAGAAAACCTATTTGTTGCGTTAAGTAATAAATACATTGTAGGCACTATATTACGCAAAATGTTGAAGTATATATGAAATCAATAATAAATTTAATTATTGGTCAAACATTGCTTGCACTTAAACAAGTATGGAACTAACATAGTAAATGATAATAAAGTATTTTGAAAGCAAATTTTCGTTTCAAATAACAAAATTATATTTTATCACAACCTCAAATTATTGTTATACAAAAGCACAAAAACAGTGGTTGCTACATTAAATCAATTTTGCAAAAGTTGGATTCGAAAAGACCAATTAGAGAGAAATTCAACTGTTATTTTGCGTTTGCTCCGTCGGTTGCTCTAAATTAAAGCAGTCACACTTGCTCGCGTTCCCAACAGAGAATTGTGTATTTATCACCTTTTACATAAAGACACGGAACACGTACCTACATAAATGAGGATGATATTATAAAATCGTCCTTTTCATTTATATTTCATCAAATTCAAGTACTCGTAAATAGAGATATCTTAGCTATGCATTTTCTAACTAAATAAAAATATAACAGAATTATTGCAATTCCGATAACTACTGTGTTTCTGAGATATTTATTTATTAATTTCATTATTATGCACAAGATTCAGTCAGGCTTCATTTTATTATCCTTGATAGCGTTACGGTAGTCAGGGGCGCAGAGAGAAAAAGCGGGCCCCGGGAAAAAAAAAATTCGGGCCTCCTTTAACTTTGAATATTTATTAATTAAATATAAGATACCAAAAAAAATATATTTATAAATATATGTATGACAACAATAAGAATTATTAATATCTAAATAAAGTTATAACAATATAAATAAAATTAAATAAAATATTCTGAGTTAATTGGTGCAGCGATGTGTATTGTATACTCACTGTATGACTATCTAATATCTAGTTGCATATTCGATAAATGCAGGGGATACCAAAACAGCACTACGCACAAATGTATAGAGCCTTTGCCTATGTGTATTGTATACAATGTAGTAATATAACAAACAAAAATGCAACAATGTAATAATGTACTTTTGAATAGTGTATAAATTTATTTAAAATTTGCAACTGGGGCCCTTGATCAAGCATTTCGTCATTTTGTACTTTATGCAATGTAATAAATAGTTGGAAACATGTATCAGACGTTTCGTTATAGATGTTTTAGTAAAGAATATAAAAAATTGGTGAAATAGTAGAAAATTAAAAGCAATTTATAAAATAGCATCACATCCGGGCCCTTTGAATTCCACGGGCCCTGGGTATTTTACCCCACCTACCCTCCCCTCTCGTCGGGCCTGACGGTAGTTGTACTCATACACCATCTAAAAGCTGCCTGTATGTGCAAATAGAAAGTAGTAAAACTAAAGAAATTATATTTCATTCAATTTAAAAAGAATACAAGAAAAATGAGTAGAAAAACGTACAAATTATTTGTTTAATATGATAATAAAATTTTAGTGAAGTGTTTTTGTTTCATTTTGTCAGTAGGTATTTATAAAAAGTAGAATTCTGCGGTATGAGTTTTTATCGGAAAAAGCATTAACTTAGGAACAGAACAATTATCATTCGTTTCACTCTGATCTGGCCGGTTGCCATGGAGAGAAAACAAGTGGAAATTATAAACAGATTACTGCAAGGGTTTTACATACTCAACTTCAAGGGTTACTTGTATTAACGTCGTTCAAAATTTAATTATAAAAAAATGACCACAATTAAGGAAAATCATGAATAAATGGAATTATTTCATTCTTGTTTTCCAAAACAGTTTACCTATAGTTGCGAAAATTATTTTAAAATAAATTTAAAACAGTGAAAATTATCATTTTGATTTATTAAAGTGATAAATAAATGTTCAGTTATCAAAAATTTTAAATAAGTTTTAGTTATTAAACTATAATGTTATTTTTTCGGTGTACACAGGTAGGTACTTTTCCCGTTTTATTGTTTAGAACTGCAGTAATCTTCTGCTATAGTAATCACGTTTATCTGAATAATTTTGATTCTTATAATCGTCGATTCTAATAATAAGTTTGAAAATGCCAATAATGACATTCTAACTAATTTTTGATGATCAACTTCCATTTAGCAAAAAAATTATTTTAGCAAATTAATAAAATGAGTGAAATAAGAGATTGTTTACAATTATATAAAACAAATAAATATATCATCACGTCTTTATGGAGTAGGTGGCTCACCAAGTTGACCGGTGAATTTGAGAACCCGGGTTCGTTTTCCACAGCCGACAAACAATTTTCACCACGGTAAAACTACCCCTGTGGCTCCCCCTACAATTAACATCTTTGGGGACGTGATTTGACGGCTGGTAAACGCACTTCACGCGAAGAAATTTATCACTTATCGTTTTGTTATAATTAGAATTTTTCATTATTTTCTCAGATTCAGGAGGTGTAGATTAATTTAATGTTATTTTAAATATACAAAAAGTTGATTTGACAGACTTTTACTTATCAAATTTATTAGTGCATTTTAGATGATGTTAATTGTCGCGCTTACGGTACCTACTTGTTGACATATCTGCGTAAATTAATAACTATATACGAGTAGATGGTTTGTAATGGATTTCTTTGCACTTCATGCTGTGCAAGCGTCTGGATTCGGTGCATTCGGTAAAAAATCTTGTGTAGTGTAGTGTAGTATGCAGTTGATAGTCATGTGACTTCAGTACTAATAGTGCAACAAACTAATATCCGAACGCTTTTGTGTTAAAAGCGAATTAACCGGTCAAATTCAATTCTAACAAGTTATTATTATTATTCATTAGAAATAATTTCGTAAGTTTTTATTGATAGCATCGCATCATAATCGCCCAGCATATTAAATAAACATTTTAGTGACTTGTTACATTATTAAAAAAAGTTGTATTTGATAAAAATATTCAACAGAAGAAGATTTTTTTTATACAATTATGTTTAATTTATTTAATGAGCATAGTTTTTACTTCCTTGTACGAAGTAAAGGAAGTATTGTTATCGCGAAAATTTTCGGTTCTCAGATTTCAGTGGAAATACGCATTTTGGCCCTCCCTGAGTCCATTTTGACTAATTTCGTCGTGACGTCTGTACGTACGTACGTACGTATGTATCTCGCATAACTCAAAAACGGTAAGCCGTAGAAAATTGAAATTTTATATTTAGGACTGTTATAACATCTAGTTGTGCACCTCCCTTTTTGGTCATTATATAACTTCCGGAAGTGGTACTTTACTTGAAGCCTATAATAGACTTTCATGAAAAACTATATTCAAATATAATTTAAAACTTTCCAAATTTGGTATATAAGACTACTATATCAATGGAAATAATATAATAGATTTTGGTTAAAATACACTAACCGGAAGTGACACATTACATGAAGCTGCTAACAGTTTTCCTTGAAAAAAATGGTATTATTTTAATTTTAGAAATAAATGCTTCAAATAAAAGTATTAGAGAATTAAATTCTGCGTCTAGCACTTTAAGAATTTTTAAATTAGCCTTTTGTATAAGCGAGATATCTAAATTTAAATAGTATATATTTTGTGTGTTTTTTTTAATTAAGTTTGCTATGGATTAGAACAAAAAATAAAAAATAAAAGATTTTATGTCAAATATGTGCAATTAAAAAAATATCTATAGTTTAATACGCGTACAAGGAAGTCATGTGGTGTCCACATCAGATTTTTTGTTATAACTTCAAACAAGTACCTATATTGCTATTATGATCAATAATAATAATTATTAATTAAACTTTTTTATAAATGTATGACTTTCAGAATGATTTGTCATTTCATCAACATTACAATCGTAAACTAATGCTATCTCTGCCATTGTTTTCACTTTTTCATTTTTAATTTAAGCACCAAAAGTATCGTACAAGTAAAATATACACTGGCTGAGGTAGGTTAATTGGTAAGTCACTACTTACACACAGTGAACACAAACTGGAATAAACGGACTATTTATATACAATGATACCAGTCTCTTACCCGTTGTCAATACGTCCCATAGAATATAAAAACATTTAGTTAGTGGTAATATGTTTTTTTAGCGTCCAAGATTTAATATTGCCATTTGTAATTTGTTAACTTACTCTTAACAATAACAATTTTGATCATACGTTGTTGTTTACCATCTTCGGTTAATCTGTTTAATAAGTTCAAAATTAATTTGTTAATACTTGTTTTTTATCATTTCATTCGTTTATGTTTTATACTATTTACACAAAATAGTTCATCTTATTTCATCGTCTCATTATAATTCGCTTTTGTACATTAAATATTTATTTTTATATGTTATGTTATATTTATGTGCATGAAGTGCATAAGATAAATTTAACGTGGTGAAACTTGTTTGTCGAACCTGGGTTCTCATATTTAAAATTCGACGTGATACCACTGAGCTATCTACAGTACAGTAAGAAAATGCACATACAATAAAATATTTGCAAACACTATGACAGGGTAAGTTTATTCCGATGGACTTGCTAACGCATGTGCGTGAATTGTAAATGGATGAATGATTGCCTTTCTAAAAAACATATCTTTGAGCTTCGCGTGCCATTGTCATACCATAAACAACGAGTAACCGAGGCGATTTATGACTCTTACTTTTGAGATTGCTTCAGAAGATTAAATTAAAATAATAAATTATTACAACTAAACAAATGCATTTAAAGTTTTCAGTGGTTAGAAAATTACCTAAGATATACTGGCTGGTAGCACAAGCTCTGTTTTTGCCTGTTTTAAGAGCAGTGTTTTTGGGTGTTTTAGCTATCTCTAACATGTTAAAACCGTGCTCTTAAAACACCCAAAAACAGTGCTTGTGCTACCAACCACTGTGTCCAAAATTATAGTGCAAGCCTTGATAGATGCCAGAACCTTGCATAGCAGTTCAATAGATACTAATACGTGTTGGATTTAGGAACAATATGCTTTAAGTTGAGCAACTGGTATAAGAAAGTATGCTTTGTTTGTTTTTAATGTAAATTTATGATGACGCGTAATGTTTATTATCGAAATAATAAAAAAGTTTTTTTTCTATAATTTGCGTATTTCAGTAATTTTATTTTGGCCTGTGTTTTCGTACTGCTCTACGGTTATAAATGCATAAAACATGCCCAGTCATTAGAGCTGTTTTAGATAAATTTCGCATAGTAGAAAAACATTATTAGTACGAGTCTCATTAATTAACATCAGAAATATGATGGACTAAGTCTAGGTATATAATGCAAAATTAAAATTTGCATACTCACGTGACTGTTCAAGATTGCCAAGAGCAGAACTATGCACTTTAATAAAAATCAAATTTGCATTGTCAGTTTATAAGTTGGGTAAGCTCCAAGCCATTTACAAATTTAAATGAATTACGAGTACTTTACATAATAAATAATTTGATCTGCGAATTTCTGTATATTAAGAGAACTCGTTCCCCAGTTCTGTTTTATTTTAAAACAAAGTAGATACTTTAAGTACATACAGTATACAAATCGTCTAGAAGTTCCAGTAGAAACCAAACCAGATTCGTCTAAATTTTAAACCACAGCATAGTACCTTCCTCAGCATTATAGTATCAGTGAAAATTACTGAATCCCTGCGTGTTCACTGTGGCAGCGGCAAGTCATGTGTCACATTTTCAATTTCGCGGAATCGCACATAATGACACCAGACGTGGGATGCGGCGCGTGAATCAGAGGAAGATTGGACGGCAGAAACGGTGGTGAATCGCAAGAAAAATGAGGCTCACAACGACGAGACACTGTCACTAAGTTTACCAGTGACAGATTATTACAGAATTGGTCTATTTATATTGTTGTGTTTTGACTTTTAAGTAGAAGGAAAACGTTTTATTATTATTATTTTGACCTGATGCTAACACGTTAGAAGAATGCAAAATAAAAGAGAAGCAGAACAATTTACTATTCATTAACATTATTTCTAATTAAAAAAAAAACAACTTTACGAATCCTCTGATTTATTAATAATGTCGTAATGTATGTGTCAAAGCAAGTTTTAATTTTCACAATTTAATTCAAACTTTAAAATAAACGTACAAATTAGTGATACCTACCTATGGGTTCTGTATGTCTGTTATTATTAATCTACAAATGATATGAACTTATTTTAATGAAATTTGTATCATAAGATAAAAAAATTAGTAAAATCAGATTTGAGTAACAGGCAATCGTAGTTTAGTTGGTTAAACCAGATGATCGTAGTTCATAGGTTCCATGTACATATTCTGGAGGTATCCCAATTTCTCTTTTTATAATTCATTTTGGTTTCATCATGTGGTCAGTATGTATTTACTTAAAAGACAAATTAAGTTACAAGGTAATAATATTTGTATGCAAGTTAAATGTTTCTTTGCATCTATTCCAGTACCATAAGTAAGTAATAGTATACTTTTTTGTCAACTTCTAAATTTAATTTACATAATTTAATTCTTTATCATTTTTACGCGAAACTTTCTACTACAAAGCAAAAGTTGCGGAAAACTTATTTTCTCATGTTAACAGCCTCATGGTGCAGTATTAATGTGTATTTAATTAAATTTGGTATTAGTAATTTATAGATAAATATAATTAAAATGGCTAATATGATTTAAAAGTACAAGAAACAACTTTATATAATTAGATTTGTATATTTATCATTGCAAACTCCACCAACTGATACTAAGTGTAGAAGGAAAATGCATTCTACTGAAATTTCTTTATCTACTCAATATACCTCTTGAAAACTATTTACAATGAGTAAATAGTTTTAATTAAGTATTATATTACATGTTTAACTTTTTCATTATTTGTAAGTACCTACCGTGTAACTCGTATAATTACAAAAATTATAGTATATTATACTCATAACTACATAGCAACATGAAGAAATAATTGTACAATTCATTCTAGAATAGTTTATATTTGAAATTTACGACAACAACAAAATTCATAGTATCTGTATTAGGGATCTAGGATTTTTTTTGGTAGATAACTATTTTATTTCTAGTTCCGTTATTAAAATAGCGTTTAAAGTATTCATTTCCATGGCGCTAAATAATATCTTAATTACATGTTGACAAACTGTGGCTTCAAACGGTTTAGTCAAGGCGTGAGGTTAACAAGTGATACATTAAGCACAAATTAAAGTTATCTTCTTGCAACTGCCGATGTAACTTAACTTTACTTTTTAAATAATTATTCAAACATTTCATTTGTTATATTACCTTAAGACTGTAAAAAAAGTAGCTTAGGTTGTATTAAAATAATCAAAAAGACGTTTTTAATACTTGTTAGAAAATATACTGCTGTTTAATACAATTAAATAAACTGTGAGAAGCCATAAAAGTATCTCATATTGAAATTTCTAGTATTTATAGTTATCATATTTGATGATCCGTACAGTTAAAACGTTTTAAAAACACTAACTATAAGAAAATTAAAATTACATGTGAAAATGCACGACCATGATGAAAATATGCATAAAATAAAACTCAAGTTTATTACTCCTATTATAAGTCTGTAAATATACTATTAGATAACGGCGCGCTGCACCTGTAAATATTGACAAAAAAAAATCTCCGCTAAATTTCAAATCCGATACAATAACGAAAACACACGAAGTATATCCATATTTATTTTAGATTCGCTAGTTTTTATTTTTAGCGGCAAGAACTATTTTAAAAATGGAACAGGGAAATGCACTGTTAATTGGGAAATAATAACTGGCACCGTGTCAAAACAGATCTCTGTGAACTCGCCGCGGTGTTATTAACTCATAAACATGTTACGGGGATCGGAGATCAAGTCTCCAAATGGGGTGCGGCGCATTTTTAATAACTGGTGATATCCCTCTGTTACAGTGTAGAAAGGTTCGTGGAATAGAAAAGTAGGAAATAGAGCTGTTGTCAACACTGAACGCAATATCGCACAAACAGATATTACTCTTACTCGAAAATTCGCTTTTATGTTTGCAAAAATGAAAACCGTAAGATGTTTTTTTAAATTTTATTGGATTCACTAAATGGAAAGAATTTTATTGGTATTTAAATCATTTAATATTTCTACGTTGAGAATTTATATTTACTGAGAATTTTTATATTTTAAAATGAAATAAAAGGAAAGGAAGATAATAAATTATGAATCAATTACTTTCATCTTAGTTGAAATTTGACATTTATATCTGTTCTTCATATATTTTTCAAATATATATATATATACCTATATATATATACCAGAAAACATGAAATTTATTTCTATGAATTAGCATAGAAATTAATTGGATTAATTAATGCCGCCGTGGTAGGTAGATATAAATAGGGATTAAATTTTGTCTACGCTTATTTGTGCATTCTAAAATTGCAAATGAAATTCTAATTTTTTATTTTTTGCAGATGTATTAGAGAACATTGAGTTTATTTATTTATTTATGTTACGCTGTACAACAGGAATTTAATCCCAATTACAGTACAGAGTCCGCACTCACCGAGCCGCAGTGTGGTAGTTTATATAATTTTTAGCTTGAGTGCGATTCGAACTCGGGATCTCCGGATTCGAATTCCGTATCGCTATCCACACCACCGTACTGACGGACGGAGTTGTTTGTAATAATACTACGGTTAAATATTTAGTGTATTGAAAGTCAAGTTTTTAGGGAACAATTTACGTTTAATGATTATATTATTGTTTACAGAATCACTTGTTTTCATCCGTTCCATTTGTTTATTACGCGGAAGTGAAAATATTTGAGAGAGGAGATATTTCATCCTGCCATATACCGGGTGGTGCTCGGTGAGTGCGAACATAGGAATTTAACATGGGATATTAGTTTTATGCAATTTCCTGCTCTCCTGTACATTTTACGGAAAAAACTGTAGAGGGAAGATTTGTTCAGAATTAAAAGTTACCCATGAAACTGTTACATGTTTTATTAAGTTTTTGGTTTAGCCGTAACATTAAAAATAAATTTCGAAATTTCTGTTACTTTGTAGTAATAGCCATGACTTTTCTTTTATTTTTATGACAAATGCGTTAAATGTCAATTTTTGATGTTTATTAAAGTTAATCTTATAATTTAAATTAAATCAAAAAAATCATATTTTTTATTCTTTGAACAAAGTTTTATTTTCATATTTAATAATAAATCAGTTTCAAGTTTATCAACAATTTCAATTTTTTTTTTAAATTTTAAATTACAATAATTTAATGTGAAATAATAAGTAATAATTGTAACAATATTATTTAATATACCTACATAAAAAAATAAAGAAATTACAATAAATGTTCAAACAAGCCACCATTTTCAGCAAGACAATAACCAAGTCTATTGTAAAACGAAGTTCTAACATTGGCTAATTGCCTGTCAGTAATATTATCACATTCTTCGAATATAGCTTGTCTTAGTAAATCTAAATTTTCGTAGTGTTTAGAGTAAATTTTACTTTTAAGATGCCCCCACAAAAAAAAATCGCAAGGAGCTAGGTCCGGAGATCTTGCAGGCCAATTTATTCCACCACCACGACCAATCCACCGATTAGGAAAAACCAAATCTAAATATTCCCGCACATTTATTCCATAATGAGCCGGGCACCCATCCTGCTGGAACCAAATATCCTCATCTACTGCAGCTGCCTCATCCAATGCAGGACCTATATGATTTTGCAGAAGTTCTAAATACATATCAGAATTTAAATTTCCCATAATTTCAAATGGTATAATCCTGTTCTTAAAAATTCCAACCCAAATATTAATTTTCTCAGGATATTGGGTACCTGTACACACAGTTAAATGATGATTTTCTGTGGTCCACATACGAGTATTCTGAACATTTGGTTCATTATTTAAAGTAAATGTACATTCATCTGTAAAACAAATCGACGAAATAAAGTGCTGGTCCCGATTTGCCTTTTCTTGCATAATTTCACAAAATGTACTTCTAGTTTCAAAATCAGCCAAAAGAAGTTCTTGATGTGTTTGAAATTTGTAAGATTTATATCCATGTGTTTTTAAAATTCTCAGAACTGTTGAATGATGCAAACCACATTCAGAAGCAATATGTCTTATGCTGTACCTTGAATTTTGAGATATCATAGCCAATACCAATTCTTCATTCACTTCGTTATGACGTATTCTGTTATTATTATTATTGCCTTCATTACCATCGGTCACAGCTACACTAGCTGTACTCTCAAATTTTGTAACCAGTTTTGAAATTGTTGATACACTTGGAATTGGTTTATCTTCATATTTAATTGAAAATAAATCCCGCACCCTCCTATAACTATTTCCTCCATAATAATTTTTAATAATGAAGACACGTTCTTCGTTTGAATAAACATTCATTTTATAGCTTACACAAAGATTTAATTTAAATTATAAGATTAACTTTAATAAACATCAAAAATTGACATTTAACGCATTTGTCATAAAAATAAAAGAAAAGTCATGGCTATTGCTACAAAGTAACAGAAATTTCGAAATTTATTTTTAATGTTACGGCTAAACCAAAAACTTAATAAAACATGTAAAAACAGTTTCATGGGTAACTTTTAATTCTGAACAAATCTTCCCTCTACAGTTTTTTCCGTAAAATGTACAGGAGAGCAGGAAATTGCATAAAACTAATATCCCATGTTAAATTCCTATGTTCGCACTCACCGAGCACCACCCGGTATAAAATTTAACCATTAAAAAAAAATAGTCGTGACTTTTGGTTTTTATGACAAATGTTTTAAAGTTTAAACAACAATTATTGTCATTTGTTGATGTGTGATCATAATTTTTTTTAATTAAAAAAAAACAAAATTTTAATAAAAAATACCTAAAAACAGTTGTGTAACCAAATTTTAATTATGAATAACGTTTCACTGTATATTTTTGTCATAAAATGAATAGGAACGTAGGAAATTGCATAAGTATAATATCACATATTAAATCTCTGTGGTCATTCTCAACCGAAACCACCTGGTATATATTAAAACTTCCTACTTTTAAGGAAAGAAACTGGGAAATATGAAAGAAAAATTAGAGGAGTACGAATGGAAATATAGATGCGACACAACATCAAGTAAGAAAATAACACAAACAAGGAATTATATCAGGAGAAAAAACAGAATAGAAAAGACAAATGGAGAAAATACATACAAAGAGCAGAAATACGAAAGAAGAGTGAAAATAAACCATATAACACGGGCAAGTATTATAATATCAACTAGAAGAAATAGAAAAAAGCAAGCTAGGTGGGAACTTCATTGTAAAAACAGCAGAACAGAGATCAGTATGTATAAATGAAGTGAAACTGAAAATAAGAAGATCGAAAAACAAAATAAAAAAAAATATAGAAGGACATGTTACATTAAACAGAGTAACGGTAGGCCATTTTAAACAGGAACATGGACGGCGATGAAAAGGGAAATTTTACAAATGAGCAAGAAGAAAGACTATCACGAATTATGTAATAACAAATCAATATCAAAATAACGAGAAAACGAAAGGAAAAGGGAAGCTAAAGAGGAAGACACCACAGAAATAGAAATAAGAACACAAATCAAAGAACTACACAACAGAAAGCATTTGGAGAAGACCACATATATCTAAAGAGACCAGGATCTATAGTACACCAAAGGTGATGTAAGCAATAAAAAATATATACAATAGTGTATGGAGAGTTTATCAAAATAAAACTCGAAACAAAAGGAATTGGGATATGATAAATTGGGAACAAGGATTAAAACGGAAGGTAAAAAACTACTCATCTACTTCCGTGACGAAAAATTCCTTAAGGAAATTATTCACAAAGAAGACTCACAATAAGCAGTCAAACAAAGAAACAAACTAACTAAACATTAACATAGACTGTGTCCTGGTCACCCTGGGTGTTGTCTGAAACAGGTTTACGGTCTTTCACACACCATGATACATAAGGACTATGATACGCATCCTTTTTTGTAACTTTATTAAGTCGACGAAAGTCAATACATAATATGTAGCTGCCATATTTTTTTGGAACCACAAGAATGAGACTCGACAATGGACTATGAAGGATCAATTATGTCATCTGCTTGATGGGTTCTGAATCAGGTTCGAGTTTATGTTTGACGAGCGTGGTACAACCAAGAGTGCCGCCCATACGGTTCCACTATTCGTCCAACATCTCCAAGAGTCTATTTCGATACATGTCAAATCCAAAGTTATAGTTGAGGAAACATCTATAGCGGCCAAATTCGTATACTTCAACACATCTCGTCTCAGATCGGGTATTATCGCCATACACACAAAAAATCTATTCCTAGCATGACGATATTCGTTATTGCAGGGACAATTAAGAAAGTATTTAGTTTGAGTTTATCCATAAGAAGAACAGGCACACTAGTTGATCCTAAACTTTCACATTCATTACCAGTCTAAATCTTACAGACTTGTGTATCCTTTATATCTACAGTTAAATCCATCTCCTTCAAAATTTTCTAACCCTGTCTCTCAATAATAGACCTGGTGGCCTCAGAATCTAAAAGCCCAAGATACTTTAAAATCAAATATGGAGATCTCTAAATAAAGACGTTGATCGACGCCTTAATGTGAAATAATAAAATTTACTATGACCAAATTGACGACGCGAGAGGTATCTTACGATCAGTTAGCATCATGATCACATTCACGGTGCCACACCTAAAACAATGAACTCGCCTCAGCTGCCGGCAATCACGAGAAACATGTCCGACGGCTTGACTGTTCACACTTAGTATCCTTCCTGGATATAGATGCGTAGGAATACACCGCTCAAGTTGTACCAGTATATGCGTACATATGTCGACCTCAGTTGCCGAATGTGGTACAGAACGGGAATGTTGATGATCTTGCCGATTTCCTCATTTTTCATACATCTGGTTAGTTCTCGTCGCATTATAAACGTTGTTAGAGTGCTGGTTCCTTGAACGCCACGAAACAACAATTCGTATTTAAATTCATCGCGATTTAATATAAAAGGCGCCATTATGTAAACAGATATAACAATAAAGTTTTAAGCAAAAGAAACGAAATAAAGTAAACAAAAACACTAATTTTTAGTCCAACTAATAATCCAACGAAATATTCATATTTAAAATAGTATGGCAAAGAAAATATCCAAAACTAAATCCTTTGCCGTCACCTTCGGACCCCACGTACTTGGCTGTCAATTTATTACAAAATATAATAAAACACAAATTATCCTACCACCGGGTGAAGTTTTCCGGCTCTCCAGTGGAGACTCTGCACTTATCCGACCAAGTGGGAGTAGAATGGCACA
This sequence comes from Pterostichus niger, assembly GCA_947425015.1. Classification (NCBI taxonomy): domain Eukaryota; kingdom Metazoa; phylum Arthropoda; class Insecta; order Coleoptera; family Carabidae; genus Pterostichus; species Pterostichus niger. The sequence continues at coordinate 23,951,522 of OX380336.1, read as the reverse complement.
AGGTAAGTTGGTATAATAAAAATAATACGAAATAACATTAACTAGTGAAGTATTATTCCAACCCAAAGATCCGATATGCATCTGGGACGAAATACCAATTCACTAAATAGTGGGAAGAAAAAAGATGAAGACAATACCTGCCGTCAATAAAACTAATTGTTAATAATACTTATGAAGAATGTGAAGAAAGAGAACGGAAATAACGCAAGAAGATAAAAAGAAGTAAAATTGAAGATATGAAGCAACTAAAATGCATATACAATTTACAATCTAGGGTGTGGATGAATTTAAATAGGATAAAATAAAAGCTAAGTATACATCTAATTTAGTGCAATAAACAAATTAAGTTAAATTACAAAAAGTTATATTATTTTTAGTTTATAACAATAAAACTCGGAACAAGAGGAATTGGGATATAATAAATTAGGAACAAGGACTAAAATGGAACGTAACAAACTAAAAGCTTATAACCGCATAAGCTATCAGTTTTTTAAAACGTGAAGCATCAACATAGAATATGTTTTATAAAAAATAAAATACATAAAAATTGCTAGCCTATTCTACATGCCTCAATTCGAAAATAGAATTCGCAAAGAATGCATACAATATTGTCCAAAACACTAGTATCAAATTGAGTTGAAGAATTACCACTCGTACTGTGCTGACAGATAGCGTGGGGGCGCATGTTACAAGAAATATTAGATTTTGCACGAAACGGTTATTTATTTGTCTACATGTATTCGGAAAAAGATAAAATGTGTGAATTACCTCAGCTGTATTGTAAATTCCAGTTAAATTAAAATTAATTTCAAAATAAATTTAAATAAGGATATAACGTATGTAGAAGTATAATAATTATTCATAAAAATAAATATATAAATGCCTTCTACATTTGAATTAATTATATAATGTACTGGTAGTAATATTAATTGAAAAATTTAAAAATACGTAATTTATCAAAACAAAAAAATTGTTAAAAGAATATTCGACAACTTTTACTAAAATAACTATTGTGTATTTAAAAAATAAAACTAGAGTGGTCTGCAATAATTAGAATATCTGTATGTTAAGTCCATATATTTAAAAGCATTATTAAAAATATGTTCTTAATAACTAAAACAAAATGATTATAGAATAAAATGTTATTTTATTTCTTGCACTAATTATATCATCTTATAATATAAAAGTTACCTTAAAATAAGTTATTTGTTTAATTAGCAAAAAAAGTAACAGATTTACGGCCGTTGTCTAACCAACGCAACAAATCTACGTTGTTGCCGTGTTCAGCATATATTTTGTAATCGGTTGATTAAGATTAATAATAATTTTACGATTGTTTTCAATGTTATCGACATCATCGTAGTGATCATATCGTTAAACGTTTGTTATGCGGTTGATAGATAAAAACAAATTTAACGTTTATAATTTTATAAATGTCATTCTGATTTCTGTGAATGTTGTGAATCTTCAAATATTTTTTCAATCTATAATATATAATTAACTGAAAGTGAAGAAGGAATGTAAATTCCACCCGAAATTAATATAGCGGCAAGCGGTTTATTTATATAATTAAATCATAAATGGCTCCTCCACCACTAATATCTTTGGAGGCCGTGATTTGACGGCTGGTAACCGCACTTCACGCGAAAAAATATATCACTTACCGAGATCTGCTTAGGCAGAGTGCCACACCCAGTGATGGGTAAAAGGCGTGATGATATTTATATAAATGTCATATTTGTTGTGACTAGCCTGTAAATTACAAACTTGAAAAAGTGTCAATTATCAACAAAATCTCACTTCTAATAACATATAAATTAACAAAATTAATTATTTGTATACCTAGGCTATAAAGAAGGACCTTTTTTTATAAATGTGGAATATTATTAATCATCTGAGTTAAAAAAAAATTGTATATTTTATGAAATGACAGAATTAAATAATATTTAACATTCAACTTAGTTACATATAGGTTATACGGCAATGGACGTCAGTGATTGGCGGCAGCGCTTAGATTGCATGAAAATGCTGAAGTTTCTCATTATTGTACAATTTCATAAAAAATACCACTTTGTTTGCTCTGTGACTGGGACATTTGCTTTTTCATTTATATATGTATAAATTTGTAAACTAGAATTGAATAAAGTGAAAGTTTATAGGAGAACAATTACCGATATACATATACCTATATATATATATATGGCCTACAGGCACGGGTTAAACTTTTTAAAAATCTCAAAAAATTAATTTATTACTTTTTGTGATTTTAAACCAGATTTCGGGTGGAGATCGACAAAATTCGAACTTATTCAAAATAAGGGCCACCCTAATATATAGGGTATATAAAAAATTAATTACTAGTTCCGTATAGGGCAGAATGGGGGAATAAAGTTAATAGTGGATAATTAAATAAATAAATATTTAATTCTTACCCATGGAGTCACGACTCACGATTGCCCAAAAGAATAACTACTTTGAAACAATTTTAATAGATCCCTTATTAATTACTAGAATACAAATATTTTCAACGAGTATAAACACACAATAATACATTGTACTCGTAATAGTAAATCCTTATTCGTTTAAAATCTCCTTTTATACATTTTGAAGCTTATTACTCGTACTCACTTCAAACGACTACTAAAATAAAACTAAGCGCTGCTTATGGAAAAAACGGTATATCTAGAGGTTTCAAGAGTGATACTTTTAGGTTATGTCCTACAAAGTTCATTGTGGCGCCATGTTTTGGAAATTTACCAGACTTATCAAACGACCCTCGTAGTATAACTATTATATTAAACGCTCTTTTTTACTAAAGGAAATATTAATTAAAATAATAAGGATATGCTGTTGACTGGAGATGTTATTTTCATTTCGTCGAGCTTTATTAAGATAAAATGAGACAGCCCTACTAACGTCACATTTACTTACATGATGTGAATAACCGAATAACGTTCAGCTTTTCGCACAGCACGCTTGATTTGTAAAACACGTACCGACGAGCGTGAAAAATGAATGTCTGCGTTTCACAGACTGCTTGTTTGTGATGAGCGTAATATGAATGATGTTTGAAAAGAGAAGAGACAGAATTCGTCCTTTGACGCTTTTCTTAATTTTATACGTTGAATTTTATCATCAAATAAAAAAAAAATCTCAAATTTAAAAGAAATATTTCTGGTCAATCGAAAATTTATACCAGAGGAATTCATAATTGACTGTTTTATGAAATTATTTTATTGGTCTGCAAATAGGCTACATTAATATATTTTTAAAATGATATTTATTTTGGAATCTCCATCGTACATAAAAAGTTCACTCGTATAAAATTGCATATATGGAATGTGAAGTACGATTTATTCGCGAAATTTAGTTATTAATTTTTTACCTATACTCAACTATAATATAATATATACAACTTTTTTTTAAATATTTCATAATCGGCTGAACAACATTTTACAATTATGTAGTAATAATATAAAATAATTTATCTTCATTCAAATCTTTTTCATTTACTAGTACAGTCAAATTAATTTTTAGAATGAACAAAAAAATAAAGTGACTCAAAAATCGAAAGACAAGAAAATAATTTTATTTTTTTTGTTATTCTATTAGTTTATAAAGTAAATATTGTTCTACCAATATTGCCAATATATATTTATTTTCTTGGTTTTTTCACTGATTGCCACATAAAATAAATACGATATAGAATTATTTTAATATTCGTTTAGGTATATATAAATAAGAATGTGAAATATTACAAATGAAATACTATAAAAATAAAATAAAAATGAAATACATTTGTAAAATAAAAGTAATATACAGTCGTAATAAAGGTAAAGAGTGAAAGAATCTCTCTCGTTTGTATGTCTTAAGGACTCGTATTCCATCTACTAATTCCTTATAATAGGGTTATATAAAAATTAAAATAGTTATTGATCTTTTTTCAGACTTAGATTTATGGCTTTTGATATGAATATTGTTATGAAAGTAATCGGTAACTATTATACTTTTCATTCATATTTTTTTGAAATATATTTCCGGCTCTTAGATTCTGACATCACTCATGCATCTATAATTTCAATGTTATACGCCAAACGTCAGGTCCAAATTGTAATAATCTAACCTTACACTATTTAGCTGTCAACTGTCAGAGTGAAGCTAATATATGTGTATAAAATATATAATTAATATATGATTAACTTTTCGTAACACGTGCACGCAAAAAGCGTTGAAAAGTGCCTGTTTAGAGAGAGCAAAACGCGTTTTTGCTTTCTTGAGATACTTTGCTCCCTCTCTCTCCCTGTTTTGCTTCCCGAGTCTCATGGCATGAACAGCGCACGCATCGAACATTTTCAAGGTTCGAGCGCCATCTCGAACCATTTTTCACAATATAATATCGCCTGTAGACATTAATCGGTTCACTTTTCAAAAATGGATCGATCATATTAGGTAATAGTAGTCCAAATTTATTATAAAGTCCTTCAAAAAACGAGAAGACTGAAAAATATCTATTGTCATTGACAATTTATCATTATTTACATAACGATGGTTACAACTGATTAAAAATTTATTAGCAAATTAAACAGTACTTTATCAATTTTTTTTAATTGCTGTTTATACGTGCACTTATTACAAATAGTATCGTATGCACCTCGGGAGGAACGGTTTTGTTTTCTCAGGTAAATTGACAGCACTCGACTAAACGTCGAGGTGCCTTCGGTAGCCCTCGGGTTTAGTCTCGTGCTGTCACTTCACCCGCTGGAGCAAAAGCGAGTATACTATACATTATATAAAAATCTCTCTCTCTCTCTCTATATATATATATATATATATATAAGAATTATCGTTCGAATGAGTGAATGGTAGCCAACTCGAATTTGAGCCTATTTTAACACATAATATTTTTTAAACTATGTACGTACGACGTGAAATTTTCACTAACATATAATGTAATACGACCAGCCCCAGAAACAAAAATCAGAAAATGTGGAATGACGTCATTGTACGAGTATCTGTTAAATAAATAATAATACCGCATCGAAACCATAGCACAAATTGTGAAAATTATATTGATACATTTATTAGGAACTTTGTTAAGATATAGAAATACTAGCTCTGAATATATTTACATAGTATTACTGATTTAACGGATCTGAAATATTTCACATGACAAATATGTTGTAAAGAAATACAACGTGTCATAATATGTGGAAATCACAGTAAATAAGAAGACTAGATTACATAAAACCAATGCATTATATTTAGAAAATGATTTTTATGAACCTACATTAAATTTATTTTTTTTTAAATACGGAAACTTTGATGATTAATATCGTAGTAATCGTGAATAAATAAATAATATTGTTGTTACTTCCGAAAAAGGTACATGTCCGTCAGTACGGTGGTGTGGTTAGTGATACGGAATTCGAATCCGGAGATCCCAAGTTCGAATCTCACTCAAGCTAAAAATTATATAAACTACTACACTGCGACTTGGTGAGTGCGGACCCTGTACTGTAATTGGGATTAAGGTCCTATTGTACAGCGTAACATAAATAAATAATTTAACTCCACGTCAGTACATACACAATGTAACAAATTATTGGTATATTTGTTTTGTAATTTTTTTAAAAAGTTTAATATTTGTTGTATATACGTACCTATACGTTTTTTTAACTTTGTTCTTTCTGTGAAAAATTCCTATGAGCGCCCATGTTGTGTATAATCTTCATTAAAAATTTAAATAGGTTTTTAAAATTCATATACATATCCATATGTTTGTTTAAATTTATTTATGCTGCCCTGTACAATAAGAACTTAACCACAATTTCAGTACAAGGTTCGAACTCATCGAGCCGCTTTGTAGTACGAGTAGTTGAAATATTCTTAGTAAGTGGCTCAGTGTATCGAGTCTACACGTGGATTTGAGAACACGGGTTCGATTCCCACAGCTGACAAACAATTTTTACAAAATTAAATCTACCCCTGTAGTTCTCCCACCACTAACATTTTTGGAGGCCGTTATTTGACGGCTGGTAATCGTCCTTCACGCGAAGAAATACATCACTTACCGATATCTGCTACGGCAGGGTGCCACACCAAGTAATGAGTAAAAAGCATGATGAAATATTTATTTTATTTATATTATTATTAAGGGATGATCCACTCGTTAAAAAGGATCTAGAGAGCTTCGAAGGAAGCGGCGTTGCCCTATAAGCGAATGCCGTGACGCTACCCTCACCACAGTACTGCCGGGCAAATAATGTGTACTTGCTATATGCTATACAGATTCAACCGCTTTATTTCGACAGTCAAGAAATTAAAATTTTATTTTGTGGCATAAGGTAACTCTCATTCCCTAGATTCAACGCCAATGGCAGGACATTTTCACTGGTTATTGATTTTTCCGTTAAAACGCGTAGAAAAAGGTCACTTGACATTTAAATTGAATGTCTTCATAATGAAACAATTGCACGGTTTATGCATGCGTGTTAAAAAAAATGAAAACGTTGGCCGTTTTATCTGTCAATCGTTGACGTTAAAACGACAAGCATTTATTTATTTTTTGTTCAATTCCATGGCTGTCTGTATTTTCAACACAACTTTCGACATTTTATTATTTAATTTCTGTCGTTAGAAAGCATGTAATAGAAATTATGTTTATTGATTTAGATACAGAAATTTATGCCCTAAAACTTTTATTTGAAGCTTTTTTGCATAAAATAATTAGGGAAGCCAATAATTGAACATTTGAAAAATAGCATTGAAAACGCTATGGTACGCAATTCGATTCACCACCTGTATATATATATATATATATATATATATACATACAAATTGACTATATTATTTTATAATTAGGCCGACATGCGTCCAGATGTGAACGGGACAGCTCTTGTTTTTAATATGTACCAGCCGTTCTATATATTTCGTGTATGTTCCGCTTTAGACTATTATTTGAAAATTATAAACAAAATTTATTTGTAAATTTTATGTTTAACTCAAACATTATTACTAGATAAAATAAACTGTCAATCGCAATCACAAAAAATGTTCAGAATTAAAACCTGAAAATCCAATTTTTTTAAAAGAAATATGTTCTAATTATAGAGATCAATCAAATGAAATACTTATATTTAAACTTATTACATGGAGTTTTTAATTTCCTTCCCCCCACCTTTCTCATTCGGTTTTCATCACGGATAATTATGGTCACGTATTTAAAGTAAATACTTTTTTCGTATAGATAAATTTAAAAAAAATACATTACTTGCGGAAACCAAACTTTCGAAATATTATAAGCGACCTATGTTAATCATTTTCAAATAATTAATTTTCTACAATTGTTCACAAAAGTTGTCCTTTTTAACGAAAATTCGTATAAAAAGTGACACATTTTTCAACTATTTTAAAAACAATGAAAACAGTAAATATTATATTTTCATTTGTTGAATTTTACGTTTTTCACTATATTTATTTATTTATCTTCTTTTCCAGCATACTATCGAAATTTTGACATTTACTTTTTCACATTTTTACTTTCTTTACTCGATTTTTTATATAGAATCACTTTCTAAACGATGTTCCATTAATAAAAGATCAATATGCAAAACAAATAGTTCGTGAAATTAATTTAATATCAATTTGTAAAACAATATGTGTGCAACACTTAATAAAAGTTTCCGTTCTTCACTCATTTGATTGATATATTCCAGCTTTGTCGTCGTGCATTAAGCTACGAATTCGTTCAAAAATGTAACACATTACACACATATTACGTATCTAAATATTATACAACTGTCAATAAATATTACGCTGAGAACTGGTTATTATTTCATGGTTTAAATTTCGTAACAATAAGCTACGTTGCCCACAGTAGCGGGCGCAAAGTGTACGAAATATAGATTGTCCTAGGACTCGTAATGTAAACCAAGAAAAACTAACACACTGTACACGATATTATTGGATAAAAAGGAAAAAATAGTAGCAACATAAAAAAATACTTTTTGGTTAAGCTTAGTTAAGCTACGGTCGCCTGTGATTCAAATTTGATTTTATTCCAATTTTTCTCTATATTTTTATTATGTGTCATAGGCAGCGTCGATGCCATGACTCTTTTATGAACTTTGACACAAGAGTCATCTGCGGTGACAGTGTTATTTAAAGAGAATATTAAACAATTAAAATATTTACATGTATTATATCCTTGAATATTTAATAAACATAAAAATTAGTTTAAAATGTAAATATTCCTAGTATACAAGTCAAGATTTTTTTAAATGACTAATTAGAAATAATAAAGTAACGTGTGAGGGATATCCGTATGTGTATAATGTATAAATAGATCAGTGTAAACAGCTGAATTCCCTTTAAATCAGATGAATTTTTTTAATACAAAGCATCTGTAAATCCAGGTACGTTTTACTAACCAAATCATAGAGTATAAACTTCTATACTTACATCATCGTTTTCATCGAATAAAAGCGAAAACTAAGGAACACATTGAGTTCAAGTAAATAAACAAGATACCTAACACATGCGGTCGATGTATTCCTGATGCCCCACTAATGAAGTTTTCGTTTCTCGAAACATTAGTCAAGTAGATCGCGGTTCCAAGTACTCCGAAATTAACACTAAACGTGAACATGAGATGTCGCTTTGCTTCAACGGAGAATGGTGAGTTACCAAATCAACCGACTGTATGGAAACACTGAATAATTTATATATCTCTGAGAAAAGTAGAAAAGGAAGATTTACGCAGAAAAGATGTTAAGAATATATTTTTGAGTTAATTTGTAGACTAAATAAATTCTATGCTCATTTTGAATATTTTGGATGTTCTTTTGACAAATTCCTGCACTGTTCTTCTTTTTTAGTATAAAATTAACTTATGTATATAACAGCTATTGTTTAGTCACTCATTAGACATTTTGCTATATTATATCTACTTTTAAAGGCAGTCCTAGTGAGTTCGCTAAATTCAATAATCAATTTATTATTATTTTTTTATATACGACTATGTTTAAATGATTTGGGTTTCTCGATAAGCTGTAGATTCCCTGTTCTGTAATAAAGTTAAAGTTACTGTTGCAAAGTAGCAAAAGTAATAAAATAAATAAATAAATATTCATCCACAACTATAATTTAATCAACCGATTATCGTTAGAAATAATAGTCTTTTTATTTTATTAATAGATAAAGTACTTATGTACGCATTTACTTCATATTTAATATATAAAATTAATCTTTGTATGACTTTCATTTCAGTATTTACAATCATTCTAGAATAATATATAATGTGCTCGAACCATAAAATATAACAGATCTTTTTCACTGCTCTTGTGCGCATGGCAGCGACAAAGGCTTGATCTTTCCTTCGAAATTATTTACATAATATATTTAGTTAATTTTATGGTAGTTTATGTGAACTTTCGCTGTTATGTTACGGTGTCAAAATAGGAAAATATTTTTATTTCAATAATTATAGCACAACATAAAATAATTTTTATGTTTTCAAAATCTTGTAGCTCGAAAAATAGCTTTTTTATATTCTTTGACAACACTATATATTTTTCCTAATTATACTTGCATACTACAATTGTTTATTTGTAAACTAAGAATAAATGAATACAACACATATAAGTATGTACTATACTTGAAAATTGTTAAATGTAGTACATACAATTGCAAATAATATACTGATATAAACCTAGACCATACATTTCTTTTCAATAAGCAACAAGACATATAAAATATAGAATATTTAGCTAGAGTCAAGGAATGGTTTTACTATTATTCCCGAGTACATGAACTTTGTGAAAGTGAAATACAATTATACAATGTAACCTAAAACGACTCTTATATAAACACAGCCATGAGGGCTGATTCCGAACACCAAACCTAAATAGCATTTCATTTGCACTGGGTAATGTGACGAGGAGCAGGAAAATCTGCAAACAACGTAGCATGAACAATGAAGTTGCAAGGTGGGGCGAGGAAAGATCACAAAGCTTTCTGCGATCGTTTGACGTGTCTTTTACTGCCACGGCCTAGTGCTAGCGAGTCAATACTCTGGCTTACGACGACACTGACTCCCGTCTAATGATGGCCCGGATGTGTTTGAAGTTTTGCGTGTTTTTATTTTTTTTGTTTCCGGAGTTGTTTTTTATTATTTTGGCTGTCAGATGTTTTTTTTTTATGTTCGGTTAAAACTTTGTGATGTTTATGCAGATTAAAATAATGGACGATTTATTTCATCACTACATTGCTAGTGATTTATTTAAGCTTCTAATTTATGTTAAAAGTTATTGTTTTTGTTTCTTTGACCTTTGTGACATTTATTATATAAACAAAGAAGAAAATAATTATGTTCACAAATTTTAAATATAATAAATAATTTAGATAATATAGAAAAACTATAATTCTTGAGTTGAACATCGTACATCCTTGATAATTCACTTTTTTAGTCTCAAGATTTAATCCTTTTAAAAACACATTTTTAAATTTATCAATTTAATTCACATATGCAATTCTGAACTAAATTTTTGTGACAAAATATAAATATATGTGGTTTCTTCTCGTCTTAACGACGTCAATATTAAATATAAAGATCGGAAGGTGCTGTTGTATTTTTTTATCTATATAAAATGAATAAGTACATCGTGTTTTTGTCAATGATTCATGGATAGGTATATAAATCGACTAAATATTAACAACATAAATAGTAGAAACAAATAAATAAAATAAATAAAAATATATCATCACGTCTTTTATCCATTATTGGGTATGGTATTTTACCGTAGTAGATCTCAATAAGTGATATATTTCTTTGCCTGATGTGCGGTTACCAATCGTCAAATCACGGTCCCCAAAGATGTTAGTGGAGCTGGAGCCACAGGGTTAGATTTAATTTAGTGAAGATTGTTTAAATTCCATTTATATTTTTAACAGGAAGTTCAATTAATTTAAATTTGAATTACTAAAGAATCGTGTAAATAGCACTGTTAAAAAACGAATAAAAATCAAAAAATTTAATTTATAAAATAAAAACAAATTGTTATTTATTTTTCTAATACCTTTAAATGTCAATATAATTTCCCATTTCATATATTGAATTGAATACTGAAAAATGAAATTAGTACATGAAGTTATCTTTTTAATTTGAAAAATACAATAAATAACTCAATTCGTCATTATTTAAAATTCTACAAAAAATACAAATAACTACAAATAAACAATAATATAAATATACTAGTTGCTAGTAAAATGCGCATTCCATTCACTATAACATTAAAATAGCAACTAAATGAAATGAAACTTTAATCATTTAAATAACAACTTTAAAATTCTAAAATGATCTCAATAATTATGAATTTATATATAAAATAGTGGACAGCTAGACATAATAAAAAATGCAGCATCCAATAGCACGTATTACCTATTGATTTATACGTCCAAAAAGGCAGGCAATTTTACGATGTTCGTAAATTTTGCTTTAGTTCGAATTGGATTTATGAAGCCAATTTTCAGATACCTACCTAGAGGTAATTGCTTGCGTACTTAATATATCATACGTAAGATTTTGTTGTGTCTGAGAATTTATTAACTAAATTTTATATAGAACTGCAATAATTAACAGAAAAGTGGAGTTGCGTCAATTTTTGAGAATTGAAATTTAGTAGTTTATAATATAAATGGTTTCAAAACTTTCTTTATATGTTATTTCTTGAAAATAAGCTCTATATATTTATTTGTAGACAAACCAAATAATAACTCTATTCATATGTTATGTGATGTGATTTATTAATTAATTTGTGGAAGATTACCAAATGTTTCTGAATTCAAGGCGGTTTCGCATCGGAACACGAAATATGTGTGTTGTAGAAGATTATGATATTTATTATTCATGAAGAAATTGCCAGGATTTGTCATATAATTAATAAAGATAATTTTATGGTAATTAATTTTCTGACCTACACTATATTTAAAAATTAAAGCCAAACAACAAATTTATTCTTGGTCACGTTTTCATTTAAGATATTCTCATGCTAACCAATCAAAATTTTCATCAATCCACTTCTTGTTATTGCTAATTCTATAAATAATTATTTATTTATATGTAGCTGTATAAACAAAATAAAAAAAATTGCATGCTGAAAGTTTTATTAATATTCATTGCAAACTGTCTAAGATTGCTATGAAAAATTGATAATTAAACTTTCATTTATCATCGTAAAGTTGAAGTTTTCTATGGAACAATTGAAAAATAACTTTGTCGTGCGAATCTAATGACAACGCGCGAAAAAGATATTAATACGCACTTACTTCAATACGATAGTTACCAGGGATACAAACAAAACAGAAACTTGTCATATTGACAGAACGAATTTATTATCATAACGGATTCGGTTTTTAATCATGTATGATGCAATTGCAGAAAAAATTGTATATCACGAGCGGAAAGTGTATTTGTTCCTCTTCCACTATTGCCCGAGTAACAAAGAATCACTTTACGCTCTTAAAACAGAAATAACGATTTTCTTGAGGATCTATTTTATATGTGCAAACAAGTTAATAGTTGATTTTAAGATTTGTTTAATAGTTTAAATATGACATTACATATATTTTCAAAAAGATTATATTAATTTGTTTCTAGAAATCAATCTATTTTCAGTCACAGTCAATGTAAAAAATAATCTATATAAAAAAATATTCTGGCGTCTGTAAAAAAAGTCTTGTGTATGTTTCGAACGCAAATATAAATTGTCGATTTCGAGAGATATTCACACGACGTCGACAATGTTCCATTTTGCACTCTTAATACACACATACCTATTCGCCACAATAATTCTTTTCCATTTTAGCGTTATAGGACATCAAACATGAAAATTGTTTATTTCCTGTCACCGGTTATTATCGTAACGTTCAATGAACGTTTGATTTATAGTTACAAATTCGGAGAGTAAGCGTTTTTCTGTTTTGTCGTGCATAAGTGGCAAAGTGACATTTTGCGTTGACTGTAGAAAAAATATATTGTAGAATGTTATTCGATTGTTTTTATATAAATTATAAAAATTAAGGGGTATTGGGGAGGATATGATAAAATATGATTGTGTCCAATATTCTAAAACGGGCCAGATAATAAAATTGTTACAGTCAAAATTATATTTTAACTGATATTTTCATAATATGTTAATACTGAACATATTTATTTAAATAAGAGAGCTCTTGTGTTCATTGTTTCTAAAAACAATTATTCTTTATCTGATATGTAGTGACTATTTTATTTTGTATCCATGTACATTATATAACACACATATATCTCGGCATCATTTCATTGTCAACATACGTTACAACAACAACATTCGTTGCCAAAGCGCGCTCCTAACCAACATTACGTACTAATCACCCGCAGCAGGTACGACAGACAGTGAAACAACAATAAACAGAGTGAACAACACGGTGAACCACAGGTTATTGTACGGGTGGTAGTGATGAGTGCGACATGACGCTTGACGCATCGTCGTCGCGGTGCGCGAAGTGACGTGTACCGGTCGCGCTATTCCTGGCGCATGTATCATACTGCGAGCACACATGTGACGTGCAAGCGTGCATGCACACTGAGGTGCTAGCGGAAAAATTCGACCTTATTTTATCAGGATCTTTAAATTATTAAAAAAATAACAATATCAACGGTATAAAATATACGAGTATAAGCAGAATAGTGAAATTTGTGTCTTTAAATCAGCGGTTTTTAACTTATTCTATATTACAGACCCTCTTTAAAAATCGTTTTTGGCTCGGACCACCAAGGTTCAACTCAAGATTTCATACTCTAAAATACATCAAATATTTATGTAAAATGTGTTATAAAGGGGTTTCTTGTTTGGAGAGAAGGGAAAATCATTTAATTTAATGAACACATTATTTTTACAGACAGTTCCAAAAATAGATGGCAATATTTGGGAATGTATCAGCCATATTAAGACAAGAAAAAAACTCTACTATACTCATGTCCGAAAAGAAACCGTTTCGAATTTAAATATTCTATTTCTAAGTTGTTATAGATTCTTTTCCACGATTCTAAGGCATGTTATTAATTTGTTTAACCACGTTTCCTTGGCAACTTTTATAATTTAGTGTGACTATAATAAAATGGATTTAAAAGGAATAATAAACAGCTATACAAAATCAGAATTAGTCGATATGTATTAGGATTTAAACTTTTTCAACATTTAATTTTTTGTTGCTTATTTATTATTTAATGTGTTCAATCTTCTTTAATCATATTATTAAGTTTCCGTGATCTTCATGTGAGAACAACGCACCCTCGCAAGTAAGTATTAACGCACTTGTATTGTAAAATTACAAATCTCGAAATCCTAAATACGAGTATAAGACAAACGGGTCCATGAATTACAAATCGTTTATAAATATGCATCGAGTTGTACTCGTATCTTGAATTTCGTTTGAAAGATCGCGTAGTAGTTAGCCTAGTACCTAGTGCCCGCACAAATGAATGAACGTAAAACTAGTAAGTACACTTCTCAAATACATATGTATATTTATCAAATATGGGTCCTCAGACTAAAGTTAAATACTGAAATATCAAAGATCTTTAAAGAGTAAGTATGTATTCAAATATTATTTTGAGATAAAAATTCGGTCGTCGCTGGAATTGAAACAGGGCCTAAGACTTTTACAAACAAGATAACGCGAAATTCAAATAAAATTTTTATTCAAATAATTGTGAAATCATAATAAATTATATCAATATATAAAACACTTTGCATTAGCTAAGTCACGCAGACATGTTGAAATACAAAATGTATACATAGACAGAAAATCCACAGACCCGGTCACGATTATTTCACTGTAAGGGAAGATAACAAATTGCTCGTATATCGTCGTGATTTCGGTAAGGGTTATGTAAATATATAATAGTTATTTATGTACCAAGGGCATAAGATACCGTTCATCACCCGAGACTTGAAAATTACGCCTCGTACCTACTTCAACATGCTGAGGGCTATAAATGCTAGATACGCTCTAGTTATAAGTATACAAAGTTTAATTTTTTACTTGAACATTAATTATTATTTATTTTTATGATACGAAGTATAGAAGCAACTCCATAATGACCTGGGCAATGTGGTTCATAACACCCACTCCGTTCATAATCGTTCATTCACTAATCGAATTTAGTTTTATGTGTAAGTAGTGTTTACAAATACATATTTTATTGGTTTTAGTTAATAGGGACATCTAGTGACAAATATTATAAGAACATCTTATTTACTGAAATGTCAAAATATATTATTAATATTTATATGGTTGTAAATATTAGTGGTATATTATTATTACTATATAATAATGTTTATGCTGTATAAATGTTGCAGGTAATGGTGCTCAACAAAAAATTATATTGTAAAAGCAGAAATATGTTTGAGAAAAAACATTTGTCCTAACATAATTTGTCTAAACTTTCGATTTCTTTGAAATGTATCTTTTCGATTATATTTTAAATAACGTCAAACTATTAAAACGAGAGAAAATGTCATCGTTATCTTATTTGCCTTTGGCTATTTTGCAAATAAAAGTTTTGCCATTCTGCTAAATTTTAACATTTCATAAAAATATATATTGTAGTGGCCTGTGCACAAAAAAACTATTGCTGTGAAATCAACTTTCGAAATTGAATTCCTCAATTAAAGTTAGTAGAGGAGATGAAAATATATATTTACACTTTAGCAATAAAAAGAAAAAATAATAATAATTAATATACATATTAAATAGAAAAAATAAATCATCTGAAAACAAAAAAAAACAATAAACAAGCATAAGTAATCGGTAATCGATAAAATCAGATTCAGATATCTATAATATGTTTTCTTACATTTATCTTGATTTAAAAATTTGAGTTCGATCGTATGTATTAGTATTTAAAATTTATTGCTGTTACAAAATTGTGTTTATTAAAATCATAAAAACGCAATTTAAAATTACTTTATTCGAGTTTCATGGTTAATAGATAATTATGGTAGCTGCCCTTAATTATATTCCATTTTATTTTATTATCGCTTTGTAGTAATCATATGAAAAATTAAAAGTATACATTTTTCTTCGTCATAATATATCAGTAGGTTCAATTTTTAATTTGCATATACGTAATTAGTCTGGTTATTAAAAATTAATAAATATGATATCATTTGCCAATTTTGATATATTACCCGATAGTGAATCTCGGTAAATTACCAGTCATTAAATTACAACTCTTAATGATGTTAGTGGAATAAGAGTTTTCAGGGTATTTTTATGTTAAAACCGAACTCGAGCTTTTAGTCTCACAAGGCGATGTTTTATCACTCAAGCTATTTTTCTATTTTCTATTAAGTATTATAAAATTAATATTAATAATATTTAAAATTTGTATTGTTTAAAAGCTTGGTATGGTTGGGCAGAAGAATTCCCGTAATTATTTATATTATTTTGAAATTGCGAGAAAGACTTCTCATTAAAATTTCTTCTCTGCAAAGTATAAAAAGCATTTGTGGAAGATATACTCATGAACATGATTTTCACACCGTATGCTAAAAAAAAAGTAAAACAGACAACTGTCGTAAAAAATTAACGATAAAATAACGGCGCTATACCAGAAAAGCTCGTCTTTATAATTTGACGGGACACAACGAGGTTTCTGCGTCGCATGTATCGTTAACTAACGCAATGTGTGGCCAGAAAGAAAAATTGCTTTGATATAAATAGAGTGAATTTATCTCAATCTATCACTCATTTTAGTTGATTTACGTGTGAAAAAATTTGCAAGTAATTAGTAGCTCTTGAATTGGTTCGTTAAATAATGAAAACTTTAACAAATGACGGATGTGTCACTTACAGTTTATGCGAAGACAAATATTATTACAAATGATATATACTATAAAAATAAACAGTTTCATGTTTTGTTATTTTTTTAACAGGAACTTGGGCTAGCAGGAACTGTTTGCAGTATTTACTTATTTAATAATATTTGTCTGCTATTTCTGACGTGATTCCTTCAACACATTTATCCAACGTTTCTTCCTTGTTTTACGCCCTTTCTTTCTTCTTACTATTTGCAGACGACCGCACATTTATCATCTCAACTTACATATGTGTGACATCGTTGTTTTGAAATTTGAAATTATTCCATTGAATTCTTAGAATTAGAATAATATTTTAAAATAAATATATTATATTCATTTAAGTCTTAAACATTACATTACGAGTAGATATGATTTAAAAATTTTAAATCGAAAAATAAATGTGGATGATTCATACCATATATAAAACAAATATAATATTGTCTATTAAATGTTGTATTATTCATATATTTTTTACGATATAATATTTAGTACTTAATTATAAACGAAAATTAATCGAACGAAATTTAATATTTTTAAAATGTTCATTTTTATGCATAAAATAATTAATCTCGATATTTCATTATTATATAAACGAAAATGTTAAATTAATATGATAGAATTTCAGCAAATTTGCTTACAACACAATTTCTACATTTTATTTACAAAATGTTGTTTCCTGAATACGCCCTGCAATTTTTCACGTAGCAAATAAGGTTTCTGGTGTAATATTTACTTGTTCATAAACTGCCAACTCATTTTACATCATTACCGTAGTTAAATAAATTTTCATTTATCATCCTCTTTATAGTAGTGACGACAAACGTCTAACTAATAAATTGAAAAATTATGTCAGTAACTAAAATATATATTCCTTATTTATTTTTTCTGTCCTACTTTCTTTAAAATAGAAAACATTGTATTAATTTGAAACACTCAAAATACATTTGGTACTAATAATGAAATAAATATTTTAATGAATATAATGGAGATAACTCAGAACTGTTTTTTTTTTGGCTTCTTTGGCGGACCATCTACTCAGGTCATATGCCGCCATTACGCCCTGATCCGCGTTTTTAGGTCTTTTAGTCAACAGCAACGCAGGTTTCTCGGGACGAAGAACTGTTAAAAACATTGATATAAATAATAAAATTAAAGGGCAGTAATTGTTTAATAATTGCTAATTTTAAACTTTTGAGAAAGTTCTATGACTTGCTAAACCAAAAATAAGATGTTCTTGTCTATTTTATACAATATATAAATATGTATGTGCTTGGCAATGTTATTGTGTTTTTTTTTAATATATTAATTTACAATTTATCATACGTAAACAATTAGTAAATGTTATATTATAATTGAGGATATCATATATAGAAAAAATAAAATAATAAGACTGGTAATCGCACTTCACGCGAAGAAATATATCACTTATCGAGATCTGCTACGGCAGAGTGCCACACCTAGTAATGGGTAAAAGGAGTGATGATATATTTATTTTGTACCGTTATGCGCAATAATTCATTGTAAGAACCGGCAAGTAGTGAAGGACCTGTATTGTATTGCTAATGAGTATGATTTTATGTAATTTTAAAAATAAAAAATGAGTACTCACTAACTAAATAAACGTAGCTGTGTAGAAAACAAATTAGGTGGCAGAAACCAAGCACATGTGTTGAGGGGCATCACTCATTAAAAACATCGAAACATCGTAAACTAAAAACTAGTTCTAAAATCGAAAAAATACGAAATCAGTACATAAATATTGATCATATAAAAAATATTTGTTTGAGTTTTTCTAAATGGGTTTTACTTGCCAGGTTTTTCTTGGACTTTTGTGCCAACCCTGTTTCGTGTACTCATACAGGTACGTGTATTGGTGCATTACGTAAATCGGTAAGGTACCTAATTCTAACGTGTATATACTACTCGTATTAATTAATAAATTCACGTCACTCTGGTTTGGATGCACTTCCAGTATTTAAAATATTAAGATAAGATTTCACTGCACAGTTTAATTTTCATCATGTCTGTTGTACCTATTATAGTTTTTTAATATATTTTTGATTTGATAAATTGAAGTTTATCAATATTAAAATGAAATCTCTCCCACTTCTTCTGAGAATTGTATTCTATAATTCTAGATTAGCTTCAATGTTATTTTTATATATTATGTAGATTGTTTCCAGTTGATAATTTTAAATTCCAGTACGTATTCTTTAATTTTATGCCGAAGTATTTGCATTTTAATTTTGAATGTGTAGTTCTTGTTTAATCTCCGTTGTAATATAAATGCATTATTTAGTATTTTATTTGGTTAGCTTGAGTAGGAGTTTGTTTAAGTGTATAGGTAAGTACGTTTCTTTTCTTGTTGTGAAGATTATATGCACGAGTAAATGTTTTAATTCGTTTACATTTATTGTCCATTTTCTTAAGCCTTGTTTTAATTTAAAGTATTGTTGAAGTATTCAATATGGTCTTCATTGGTAGTTCAAATCAAAGTATTATCAGCGAATGTAACAGCTGGGGCGAAACGTTTCCTTTTAGAATACTTGAGTTAAATGTATATAGAGTAGAATATTCACTCCGAAATTTGACCAGTAGGTAGGATTGCAGAATTTGATAAATATTCTCTTGAATTAATAGAGGAGTCTCAGTGCCAGACATTATTAAAAGCTTGAGTGACATTCTAAAAGAATGCTGAAAATAAAATAAAATTCCTTCCGAAGATTTTTTTATTGCTACAAGATGATAGTCAAGTGTTGTGCGTTTCTGTTTAACTCCAAATTGGTAATCAGAAGATTTTTTATCAATATTTGTTTTAGTATATTTAAAACTAATCTATCGAAGATTTTAAACAAGATTGGTAGACTCGATCATAATCGGAAACATGATGAAGAATAATGGTACTAATTTGTAATTCTCTTTAGTAATTGTAGGTACTATTACTGGTTTTCATGGTTATACATTATGCAAGGAAATACATATTCTATATCATACAAAAAGAAATGTAAACTATGTACCTATAGAAATCACTGTAAATTTTACAGACACGAAAAGTTGACATGTTGACAGCGATCACTTTTAACCATAAAGTATTTATTAAAATGATTTATATGTATAGTAAGATCTTTAAATATATTAAAATAATATACCGTTGATGTTTTATTTATTGGTAAACAAAAATCACAGGAAGTAAGTATATATAGATGGTGGTGTTTTGGAGTTGGTAGCCGGAAGGGAATTATATTTATTTAAGAGTAGATTTATATTTATTTTATATTTCTATATTATTGACAAAACACCCAAAATACATGTACACCAGTCAAACGCCGATAATCTACTGCCGAGTCAACTGCTAGCGAATAAATGTGATAAGACTAAACATGTCTTAATAAGCCGTGACTCTAAACATTTTATTCAACATATTACATAGATTAAATTACAAAAATATAAATATGAATTAATAGATTGTATAAATCAATATATAATTTTTATAAAAATTATATGCGTATAGAGAGACGATTATTAAGAGATTAAAAACATAATTCCATTAGTAGTCCAAATGAACATTTTTACTTCCTTGTACGAAGTAAAGGAAGTATTGTAATCGCGAAAATTTTCGGTTCTCAGATTTCAACGGAAATAGGTGTTTTGGCCCTCCCTGAATCCATTTTGACTAATTTCGTCATGCCGTCTGTACGTACGTACGTACGTATCTCGCATAACTCAAAAACGGTAAGCCGTAGAAAATTGAAACTTTATATTTAGGACTGTTATAACATCTAGTTGTGCACCTCCCTTTTTGGTCATTATACAACTACCGGAAGTGGTACTTTACTTGAAGCCTATAATAGATTTTCATGAAAAACTATATTCAAATATAATTTAAAACTTTCCAAATTTGGTATATAAGACTACTATATCAATGGAAATAACATAATAGATTTTGGTTAAAATAGACTAACCGGAAGTGGTACATTACATGAAGCTGCTAACAGTTTTCCTTGAAAAAAATGGTATTATTTTAATTTTAGAAAGGAATGCTGCAAATAAAAGTTTTAGAGAATTAAATTCTGCGTCTAGCACATTAAGAATTTTTAAATTAGCTTTTTGCATAAACGAGATATCTAAATTTAAATATTATATATTTTTTGATTTAAAAAAAAAATAAGTTTGCTATGGATTAGAACAAAAAATAAAAGATTTAATGTCAAATATGTGCAATTAAAAAAATATCTATAGTTTAATACGTGTACAAGGAAGTCATGTGGTGTCCACATCAGATATTTAATAATATTATCATTTAAATAAGTACATACCTAGTTTTACAATTAGATCGGAATTTGAAAATCCATGTAAGACAAAAGAGGACGATTACAGGAGTTCAATTTCGTTTAAAAAAGATTATTATATCATATTATTATTTATAAATAAGAATTTTAAACATAATAATAAAAAATACTAATAAACAGTTATTGATATATTTATAAAAGAAATAATTTTTTTAAATTTGTAGATATTATATTTTCTAAAATATATTCTTATATCCGTAGTGTTTCAACTGTGCATAATTAATTTATTTTATATAATTATCAAATCATCTGTTATATATCTTCACTGTGATAAATAAATTAAATATCAGACAAAACATAATCATTTTCCAGATTACAAAAGATAAATAAATATAAATGAAATGAACTATACCTAACTTCGACAAGCACTGTAGATGGATCCTTTATAGAACAAGTTATAGAATAGCAAATACTGCTGTTTCGTAAGCATTGAATTAACAGAACAATGTAGAATACAGAGTCTACAGAGTGACAACGTTACAGAAGAAAGTTGAAATATGAAATCATGTTAATAATATTTAATTAAAGAAAAATTATAGATATATGAAAAAGAAATAAAAAGTTAATTAGCAAGTGTTCTTATTGAGATATACCTATGTCGACAAGGACAATCTTAGTTAAATTTCAGTATTTAAAATAGTAAACAAGAAACGATGTATTATCTTCGTTAACTTTAAATATGAAAGGACTGACTCGTATATTTTTATAGATACAAAATTAGAGTAGATACATTGACTACATTTTTTAAATATATGGATACTTTTCACGTCTATCATATTTTCAAAATTATTTTTCAAGATCTCCAGTTTTTAAATTAAACCAGATTTCAAATACAACTGCGATCGAACAAGAATTGCGATCGACATGTTTATAGACAGATGTTTTTCAGTGGAAGACAAAATTGATTTAAAACTTAATTTTCTCGTGAAAATTTAATCAAAAACTTTTGCTAATCATATTTGTAGATAAAATGAATTCATGTTGGTTTTGTTCCTAAAGAACATACAAAATTTTTAAAAATCCCAGATAAACAAAAGAAACAAAACATATTTCTTAAACTTAGTTCTAGTACTATCAATATAATTTTAAATTACTATAGACATACATACATACATAACATCACGCTATAACCCATTAAATGGGGCAGCACGTACCCCTGAAACATTCATAGAGCATTAGTTCACATCAACATTCTCATCCTGACACACGATGCTCGTTTCGACCACATTAACACTTCCTCCATACGAACTCTTTCTTTCCTCACAACCAAAATCCATCATCACGCAACAAACATCCATTCATTCGCTCCTGTACACCTGTTTCATAAATCTTCACTTACGCCCATTTCTCTAACAACGAATCTATAAAGAAATAAAGGAAGCATCGCCTGCGCTTGTTTAAAAATACATTTTTTATACAATTGCAGACACTGTAAAGTAAAAACTGAAAATAATGAAAAAAAAGATGGGGCATCTCTCTGTGCTTGTTTTTGAAGTTGAACTCCACACAATTGCAAGTAAGAACTCGAAAAATCTAACCAATGAATCTAAAATCAAGAATCATACGCTTGTCCTTATTCATCATATTTATCCCGCAATAAATTTTCGCCAAACATTCCTATTCTGACACACAACTTTTGCTTCAACCACATTCATAATTCCTTTCATACAAGTCATTTATTCTTCTCGCTCGGAATCTTTCGTTCACGCAACAACCTTTCAATCATATTTATCCATTTGTTCCTAGGTCGTCCACGCAAACTTTCACCCTCAATGTCACCAGTATACACCTGTTTCACCAATCTGTCATTCGACATACGTTCTACTTGACCAAACCATCTCAACTGACTTATTTTCACTCTTCTTACAACATTCTTCCCAATCTCACATTCATCATACACCAATGTATTCCGGACACGACTGCTTCCTCAGCCGCTCACCGGTTTATCACCAACACCCAGCGCTATCTATGGAGCGCCACCACCTAATTTTAGTTTTAGTTATATTTCTCGCTGTTAAATTATTGTAAATTTCACTTGACTTGTAACTCGCTTTCGCTGTGCACCAGTCGCACGTTTTTTTCCATTAACCTGTACGGCCACGTGTTTTTACACAATTCACTTTTTACGCTCAAATAATTACGATCAAGTGTTTAGTGCTAATAATAAACATTATTTCAGCTTTCCGCATACGCTTTTACTGTTATTCCAATTGGGAAAGATTTTGTATTGCTACCAGCAAAACTTTGTCACTAAGTATTTTTTATGAATAATTTGTATTTGCTACTGTCTCGTAAGTACGCTTTATTTATTTGTATTATCGCACATCAATTCATCTCGTTTTTACTTCCTTGTACGAAGTAAAGGAAGTATTGTAATCGCGAAAATTTTCGGTTCTCAGATTTCAACGGATATAGGTGTTTTGGTCCTCCCTGAATCCATTTTGACTAATTTCGTCATGCCGTCTGTACGTACGTATGTACGTACGTACGTATCTCGCATAACTCAAAAACGGTAAGCCGTAGAAAATTGAAACTTTATATTTAGGACTGTTATAACATCTAGTTGTGCACCTCCCTTTTTGGTCATTATACAACTACCAGAAGTGGTACTTTACTTGAAGCCTATAATAGATTTTCATGAAAAACTATATTCAAATATAATTTAAAACTTTCCAAATTTGGTATATAAGACTACTATATCAATGGAAATAACATAATTGATTTTGGTTAAAATAGACTAACCGGAAGTGGCACATTACATGAAGCTGCTAACAGTTTTCCTTGAAAAAAATGGTATTATTTTAATTTTAGAAAGGAATGCTGCAAATAAAAGTTTTAGAGAATTAAATTCTGCGTCTAGCACATTAAGAATTTTTAAATTAGCTTTTTGCATAAACGAGATATCTAAATTTAAATATTATATATTTTTTGATTTAAAAAAAAATTAAGTTTGCTATGGATTAGAACAAAAAATAAATGATTTAATGTCAAATATGTGCAATTAAAAAAATATCTATAGTTTAATACGTGTACAAGGAAGTCATGTGGTGTCCACATCAGATATTTTGGTTATAAGTTAATTCAATTTTGTAATTTTGGTTTATTTAAAGTTATTTCTTCATGTTTGCTATTGTACAGTATTTCGATATTTTTGGTTATTAAAATAGATCCTAGTTTGTGTCTGCAAATTTACCTCTTGATTCCCATACTCGCCTCAGGTTGTTCCGCCCTTCAGGCACCTTCGTTTGCGTTATTTGTGAATTCATTACTCCTTTGGCTCTCTTTTATTTAAAGTGTTGCAATAGCTTATCTTTCCTTCTCTTTGTTGATTAGACCACGTGACTACAGTTAGCTTTGTCACTTCCTGACGCATTATTTGTGGGCCTGCCCCTATTATCCTGTCTCTCCTTCAGCAAAGAGCTACCATTTTTGTGTTAAGTCTTCCAGAGCAGCTCCTGGAAGTGAAGAACGTCCGTACCTTCTCCTTCCAGCATTGCATCACTCTGCCTTACTTTCTGCTCTCATTCTCGCCCTACGCAATCCCCGCGAAACGACCTCTCGGTCGAACATTTGGTCCTTCGAGCCGGATCCGCATTATTCTCTCTCATCGCGACCCCCGCGAAACGACCTCTCGGTCGAACAACAGTTATACGCCGTTCATGTTTCTTCATCCATACCCAACATTCACTACCATACATCAACGTAGGCACTAACACACCATTATAAAAACTTAATTACTATAGACGTAGTTTTTATATTTTAAATATGAAGTAACAAAATACAGTTAATTGCGATTTGATATTGTGAACATCACTCTAAACTAATTTTCAGTAAACAGAAATTTATATTTGTACTTTTTAACACGAAACATAAAATATTTAGTATTACGTTTTATTATCAAGGGATTCAAATTACGTGCCGTATGCACATTTCTCTGTAGTTTAATTTAATAATAAACTGGGAATTTAATTAAAAATATGTATTACTTTGACAGATTGTTATAACAAATTTACCATTTTTTAAATAGTTATTTGTGTATTAAGAGTGTAAAGTGATTATCTGTTACTTGAGCACGGTAATTGCAGCGCGAGTCTAAGGCAAGAGCTGCAATAGTGTATGAGGAACAAAGATACATTACGCTCGTGATACACATACATTTTAAAACGTATACGTAGGTACTGAAAATAAATTCATTCTGTCAATATGGCAAGTTTCTGTTTTGTTTGTATCTAATATCTGTATGGCGTGTTCCCATTGGAAACGTGTGCATTTATATATTTTTCATGCGTCTCCAATGGCAACGCGTAACAAAGTTAATTATTCATTGATCCACAGAAAACGTCCAATTTACGATGACAAATAAGAGCGTAATTTTAAAATTTTAAACTTTTCATAGCAATCGTAGAAAAAATCTATTTTATTTGTTTTTAGTTCTTATTATAGACTTTCTAACTGCAATTGTATGGAAATTACTTATAAAAACAATAGCATGATGTTATGTATATAAGATTGATTTTAGCCTAAAATAAAAAAAATATCTGTAATTGAGTTTAGAATTCAAGAATCTTAAAAAAATCACAAAAAAATATTTAGGTAAAATTAATAGAGGCTTATTGTTCAAAACAAATTTTTGTCCATGAATCCTAAAGAAATGATTAACGTAAAAAATAGGTAATAATAATTTAATCCCATTACTATTTGTTATGGAACATATTTCGGTTTTCATATGTATTTTATTAGCAACAAACATAGTTAAAATATAGTATAATAAAAAATTCTACTAATTCTATAATTTGTATGTCACAACCTAATTTAAGAATGTAAAAAAACTGTATTTCACGTAATATACAAAATAATCGTATCAGAATTAAAACTATCATCTTATTATTAATTCAATATTCAAGCAGAACGATAAACTGAATATAGTTGACAGTCTATTAAATGATTCGAGACTTTCGAGACGAGAGTTGATATTTATCTCGAGAGTCAACTATTGTCTATGATCTCGAGTCTCATAGAATACAGAATATGATAATTGTTAACAGTTTGTAACAGAAAATTATTTTATCCTATTTATTAGGACACTTGGAACGAATGATAAAATTATATATATATATATATATATATATATATATATATATATATATATATATATATATATATATATATTAGTTTTATGTAAATTAAATAGTTAATACATACATACATCAAATAAGGTAGCACGAACATTCACATTGATATTGTTGTGTAGTAAGTGAGTAATAACAAAATTTTAAAAAGTAACTACAAATGTATGTTTAAATGGAAGATTATGATATCAGTATTAGTTTATCAGCATTCCACCTATTATACGGTTAATAAAGTTATCTTCATTTTATCTGCTGTTACCTTATTACTAGAGAGCGGATAAATAAGCACAGTTTTTTTTAAACAGTACTCTAAAATGCTCTTAATTGAAGATAAAAAAATAGAAAAACAGCAAGCATAAATAGTTAAATTTTTAAAAATTAAACAGATAATTTTTTATGTAAGTTTTTTAATATAATTCTGGTTGAAACTGTAAACAAAAGTTAAATTAACACAAAAATCTTTCGTAAATATAATACGAGTAAAATGAAACTTCTTTCTTTTTTGAATGTGTTGATAATTAAATATTTTTCAAAGGCCCTGTTGCATAAACCGATGTTAACTATATAGTCAGCTAACAGTATGGTAAAATTTACCAATGTTTAGATGATTGACACCACAATTTACACATTTTAAGGATTAAAAATAAATTTAAAATCATGTAATAATAACATATGTGTCATATAATTTTATTTTGTGTAAATAATACAACATTTAGTAAAATTAATTTTTCTATAAATAGTGGGGCAAGTAAAAATATCTTCTAATCCATTCCTTACTTATTGCTAATAGTTATTAATTATTTCTCATAATGCAACAATAAGTTAGGTTGGTAATGTTTTGTTTTTATTACAATAAAAAATATTTTAGCCTTATTTTTATGAACAGTTGTGGATTATGACACAATAACCCGATAACACAGTTACTACACTTCATAAGTTCATAGTGGAATAGAACAGATACCAACTAAATAATAAATTTGTAAATATTACGTGTGAATAGAAAATGTACACTAAAGGTAATTATATTGGTATTGCATTTAAAAAATAATTCTAATGTACAAAAAAATAGGAATATAAAATTCTTTTAAAAAACAACAATATTAAAATGTTTGCAGTTAATAGTATCTTAATTTATCATATCAATATATAAGTGATATTTAAAATTAGATTAAGAAAAAGACATTTTAATTTTTCAAACCTCTATTTAATTGAATTTTTTTATCCGGAATTAATATCGTACTATCCAAGTCTAGTACTGATTCCAACTGTTTAATTTCATCAGGCTCAAAGATGTAATTGAAACCATGAGTTAAAAAAATACATATACAATTGTAGATTTTGCCATAGATCTTACGTGCCAGACACTAAAGAAGAGGCTATACCAACAAAATTATCACTCGATCGATCCGTACCATAGTGGGCTGACGAGACACCACCATCACACTGGTCATATTTTTGACTTCAACAATAATAAAATTTAGCACGGAAGAATATAAAAATAAATAACTTATGCTTGAATTACTGCATATCAACAGCAAGAACAACAGTGATCAACAATACTGATTATGATGGCATCATTCAGATTTGACATTTAGATATTTTACCGCCATAATCAAAAACTGTGTCACTGTAGACGAACCCGGTTGTCAATGCCTATATAGGAGTCTCTCGGAACGAAGCTACGCTTAGACACTGTGACAGAAAAATTCAGTTGATGCCATATTTCGAACACAGGTGACGTGGTGTAGCGGTTAGCATCTCTGCCCGGTATGCGGAAGGTCCCTGGTTCGAATCCAGGCGTCATCAGAATTTTTCTGTCATAATATAAATTAACTTTAGTCAAAAACTACAGGTATGATTACCTTTAATAATCACACAACTTAATAATATTTGTTTGTTTGTTGATATTGGTACTGTTACCATAGTTTGGTTCCGGATTCCGTTTCTCATTATTTTATTGTGAATTTTGATTATGTGTCTACAGCTACTGTCTTCCTATTTTTATTAATTTGATACTCTATATCTAATTATTATATCTTTTATTTTTGATATTTGTTTAATCTTTGTTATATACATATCGAATTTATATTGTGACCCAATTTGATTAGTTATGTTTTTGTAGATTGCTGAATATGCATTTCTTTTGAATGCGAAACGTCCGATTAGAAATAACAATGAAGATTGTTTTGTTATATTATTGAATGACTTGAAACTAAATTTAAATTAAAAACACATATACAATAAAATAAATTACGTGCTTCTTTACGATTTACTTTTGGATACAAACTAAATTATAACGAGATAGTTTAATTATTAAGATTTGGTGTTACATATGGAACTGGATTATAATTATTTTAATGAATTATTACGGTTCCAAGAACTACTTCTATTTGAATGGATTAACTTATAATTCCCAAGTTCTTTGTAAAATAGATATTCAGAATATTGAAATTTTAAAGGTCAAGGTTAAGTATATCCGAGGTGTGTTAGAAAAGTAATAAGACTGACTACGTATTTACCAAAGTTTTGTATCTTTTCAAACAACAATATTATCTCCTTCAAAGTAGTTCCCTTCGGCAGCTATACATCGGCGGAGTCGTTGTTCCCAGTCTTTATAGCAGCGCTGGAAGGCTTCAACCGGTATGGCCTTTAGCAAATCTGTCACATTTTTTTGGATGTTTTCTACAGTCCTGAAATGACGTCCTTTTAAGACATTTTTCAGTTTTGGGAAAAGAAAAAAGAAACCAGGACTCAGACCAGGTAAATAGGGGAGCTGGGAAATTTTGAGTTATAACAGACACCACCCATATCATTTTCAACCTGTTCAAGGGCTAATACAACCTGACTATCAATAAGAATAATATTTTGCGAATGGTTACTGTAGCAACATGCTTTAAATAATAATTTCACTCTGAAAGTAATATTTTATGATGAGTCCATTTTCACGCGAGATGGAATACATAATTTTCATAATGACCATTACTGAGCACAAGAAAATCTACATGTTATTGCATGAATTAAATTTCAACACCGATTTTCATTGAATGTTTCGGCTGGAAAGTCAATGGAATGTTATTTGGGCCGCACATACTACCAAATTACTTATTACTTTTGCAAAATAATTTGCCAGAATTATTAGAGGATGTTCCACTTGATGTGCGTAAGCGGACATGGTAAATTTAAATCGCTAGTGTACGACAATCAAAATGCACCTGAAACTGTTGAAGAACTGCGGCAGAGAATTGAAAATGCAGCCGAAATAATAAAGCAACATAATACATTTCGTCAGGCCTCTTCGATATCGTTAATACAACGTGCTGCATTATGAATTGCAGTTAACGAAAATCATTTTGAACGATATTTGTAATAGAATTAGTAGAATTCCTGTTTTTAGTGATACTATCTACGAGAGTATGTGCTGTACATATTAATTAACTGATTCAAAACATGAATACATTATTTCATATTAATTAAAAAAATAATTGATTTATGTTGTTACATTACGCAGTACAGTGTTATATTTGCTTGATCCATAAGTACAGAAACACACATATATATATATATAAACATTTTAATATTCTTGTTTGTAAAAATAATTTTACATGCCTATTTATTGTACATTAGAATTA
Source organism: Pterostichus niger (assembly GCA_947425015.1). NCBI lineage: Eukaryota > Metazoa > Arthropoda > Insecta > Coleoptera > Carabidae > Pterostichus > Pterostichus niger. Next base: position 23,921,514 of record OX380336.1, on the reverse strand, counting down.
TTTTTTAAAGGAAATGCCAATATAATTATCATTATAGTACATTTATCCAACTTTGAACTCACGAAGGGTAGTAACTGTGTTATCGGGTTATTGTGCCATAATCCACAACTGTTCATAAAAATAATTTTAAAAGAATTTTTATTCTAAAAAAACAAAGAACAATACCAATCGAAAAGTTTAAATTCTATAACATAATATAAATGATTGTTGCATTATGAGAAATAATTAATAACTATTAGTAATAAGTAAGGAGTGGATTAGAAGATATTTTTACTTGCCCCACTATTTAAAGAAAAATTTATTTTACAAAATTTTGTATTAATTACACAAAATAAAATTATATGAACACATATGTTATTATTAAATGATTTGAAATTTATTTTTAATCCTTAAATGCGTAAATTGTGGTGTGAACCATATAGACATTGGTAAATTTTACCATACTGTTAGCTGACTATATAGTTAACATCGGTTTATGCAACAGGGCCTTTGAAAAATATTTAATTATCAACACATTCAAAAAAGAAAGAACGTGTTTTATTTGTTTGATCCATATATGCGCCAATCTACATTTCAACTTTTGCCATGTACAAATTGCAGAAAAATATATAATGGTAAGCGAGGCATTGCAATTCATCAAGGAAAAACCAGATGCTCCACGTTGCTAATACAAAATGCCGAGAATATAGTAAATTTGTCATTTCATGATCGCTTACAAATCCGTCGCAGATTATCAAAAATATCGAAACGCATCTGTAAGCCTGCGCGTACTCTTGTTTTAGAGGCCTTGTCTACAAGAATTAAGCAGTGTATTACGAAAACTTACATTGATTCTGGGTGTGCTTTAGAATTGACACTTTTTCATTGCCAGCGAAAAAAGAGAGTAGAAATATATCTTTAACAGAAGTTTTCATCTGAGGATGGTAACCATGCAAGATCTGACTGTATTCAGTAGACATGTTTGTTTGAAAAGTTTTATAGAGAGTAAACTCTAGGAAGATTCTTTCACTGGTGCTATTAGACTATTATCATCAGATGGATAGTATTGCTTTACCTACCATTGAAGTTTGAAAAAAAAATCAGTTAAAACACCTTCCTGCTCTTCTTGACTTACATTTTCCGAATTTTCTTGATGGTAATGAAAATATTCCAGATGTTGAGCCTGAATCAATCGCTTCCAAATGAATCCGCGGACGGTATTGATAGTTTATTTCCGCAACATCTTAAGGATATGCTTGGAGGTAACAATGATAGATCTATGCTGTTAGCAAAAAAATTAGCTTAGTATCCATTATGTTCAGTGATTCTGCTCCTACTGATATTTGTTCAGTGCTTTATGGTGCAACCTTAATTGTCCTAAACAAGAAAGATGGTGGTTTACACCCTATTGCTGTAGGATGTACTTTACGCCGTTTGTCAGGTAAAATTGTAAGTCGTTCTTTAATGACGGAAATTGGTTTTCTATTACGCCCAATACAACTTGGATATGGATCTCGTGGTGGAGCTGAAGCGTTAGTACATACGAGCCAACATTTGGAATGTCGCGCTCTTTTAAAGTTGAATTTTTATAAAGCATTTAACTCTATTTGACGAGACAAGCTATTGGATGCTGTCAAAGCTCACATTTCACTCTATTTTTCATTCATTGAATAGCTTTATCGTCATGAAAGTTTTTAGTTTTTTTGGCGAAAGTAAGTTAAAATCTGCGTCAGGTATCCAACAGGGGCCCCTTCTTTTCTGTTTAGGTTTAAAATCGATTACAGATAACCTTTCGAGCCAGATAAATATTTGTTATTTGTTTGATGGTACTCTAGTTGGACAGCCTAAAGATATTTTAAATGATCTCTTATCGGTTGGTTTGGAACTTAATTTAGGTAAGTGTGAGTTATATGTATTTGGTGGCACATTTTTTCTTAGTCGATTACAGACCATCTCATGTTGCTTAGTGCGCCCTTGAATTCTGAAACTATTCCTTTTGTTCTTGATTATTCCAAGACTTAATATTCTAAAGCCTCATCAAGCACTTTTTCTACGAAAGAACTGTTTATGTATCCCTAACCGTCATTAGAATATCTATTCCAATTTTACAAGTTATTCAAATAATAATCATCATTATTTTATTATTTTGAGCATAAGAAGGTCGAATATATGAATGTGTCAATAACTTTATTGAACAGAGCATGTTTTATATAAAAGTACTCTCTTACTCTGAATAAATTTATTACAAGTATTACTAATTTATTAATATTGATAATGTTAAAAAAAAACAAACTGAAAAAGCGGAAAAGGATACAACATTTTTCAAAGTCATAAAAATATAGTTCAATCACAGAATTCCACTTCCTGCCTTCATAAACTACGGTTCCCAATAGCTCAGAACGATAGAGAAGAGAGAGCGAAATGTGGAAATGATAGAAATGTTGACACAGAATTTCATCATCGGTGGAAGATTTTATACTGGTCCCTTGAGCCACAATCCTTTGCATTACCTTTCTGGTCACCGGAACGGAAATTAAAAACCCTCAATCAATATCACAGAAATCCGATGCTAAACCTGTGAATAAGTCGCGCATTGCACTTAATCAGAACAAAGAAATATGCCCATTATTTCAAAAAAATCGGAATTTAATAAACTGTAAAATATGACATATTTCATATAGAAACTTAACAAAACGTAATTTGTTAAGTAGGTATTTTAGTGTGCTGAATAAAAATTAAAATTTTCTTATTTTAATTATGTAAATGAGTTTATTTATATACATACGTATAATCAACTTTTTTTATTTCAAGTATTTTATATATTAAATATACAAACATTTTCATTTATTAATTAAAAAGAAAGATAATTGCAAGGCGGATCAAATAAGACGAACATTTTTCATCTCATCTTGTCTTCTCCTTGAATTATGAGATGAGAACAAACATTATTATAATTACGAGACGAGAATTAAGTTACGAGAGAAGAAATAATATCTTCGACAAAACGAAAATTATTGAAAATGTCAAAAATGATAGATTAAATTAAATTAAATTATTACATTTGACAAGTAAAACTGCCAATAATTTAATATTTTTGTACAAATATTAATTGAGATAAAAATCATAATACTTATTTGAAAAATAAAAAATATATGTCAAGTACGGTCCAAAAATGGAAGTTTTGAGACAACAAATATATAAAATTCATTCTCAGGGACTCGAACCGAAAAATGGTGATGTTCGGTTATATTTTTGAGACGACAAATGTCGACAAATATGTGAAACGAAACGAACTGGTTTTGTTGTCTCCCGGCATCAGAGACTTGACATATTTAATTAATAAAAAAAATAGCAGAGTAGCATGTGTTTGTTTTTATAGGAAAATATTCAATAAAAACATATAAACCAAAATAAAACATAGTCAAATAAACAAAGATCATGAGGTTAAATAAAAAAGTAAACCAGTAAAATAAATTTCCAAAAGTCAAAACAAAATTTGATACATGTATATTCAGAAACTAAACATTACCCTCTCCTAAATCTTTGTTTAACTACGTTCAGCTGTCGGCATTCAAAGAGTTGGCTTGATACCAAATTCTCACGGTAGCTTTAGCGCTGTATTATTAGCGTGTTGGTGGCTGCGTGCGAATCTCACTCCCTAACAACTTCAGGAAAACGTTTTAACAAACTGCTATTTATAGAAAAATATTATACAAGGACGGCACTAGAATGTTTAGGATATTTAACTTTCATAAGTTAGCACCACTGGATAATAATTCGCGAATGAACAGATGAAACATGTAAATATATTGTTTATTGCTTCGCAACATCGGTAAATTATAAGTACGAGGTCAAGCAAATGCAACCGAATTAACGGCGGTGTTGTACCTATTACAGATCAAGGAATATTATTAAATAAATTCGCTACATCGTAAGCAAGACTTTGGAGATTATATTAAAAAATTCTCATTCTTAATTTATAAATTGCTACTAAAGATGACTGTTTGAAAAGTAAGCTAAATAGTATTGGAAGTTACTATTAGGACCTATGCTTCCAACCTACGTTGAGTGATAAGACAGAAGATAACTATATTTTTGTCTAGTTTCTGCATATTAAAAACGCAAAAAGTATGTTATATGCTACGTATGGAAATGTAAATAGTAAAACTGTAAATTACCTAGAATCTCAGGAATGTATAAATGTATAATCAGTGCCGGATTAATACTAGACGGGGCCCTAGGCAATCGCAAACGAGGGGCACCCATATAAACTTTGTTCATAATTCAAATAAGCAGCGAACATAAAACTTTATATATAATTATTCATAAAGAAAAACAAACATTTGCAATTACTACTCCAACGATCAACTCAGAAGAAGCGTTTTCTGCATTTAAACTCGCTGAACTGTACAATTACCTAGTACTGCCTATTGGTTAATCCAACACTGTGTGCAACCCTATTTAAAAAATGACATGTTTTGAATTTTATAGTAATAAATAAATCTATTAAAATGATAAATCATTAACGATATAATTTACCTTACCCTTTATCAACGAATAATGATTATGTATTTATCATTAACATATGTATATACAGTAATCATAATTTATGCGCATGAAAACTGTCTAATAAATAATTATGCAGTTCCATTAATAACTGTAGAATGCTGTTTCATGTTTGTCAATTGCATATGAATTCTATATTCATATCTAAATAATTTAATCTAGTGCTGAAACGATTAGCATATTATTAGTATATTAACATTTTACAAACATTATATATAATAAAAAAATTACAATAATGTAATAAGTGACTTCTTATATAGTTAATATACGAGATTAATCTTGCGAAGATACTTAATTGTAGGAGTAAACATGTAAATTGGAAAAGTATAAATGTATGTCTTATTGTTTGGATAACTTGACTTTTTTTAATAAGTGAAAAAAATTTAAGTTTTATAAAGAACAACGTTTCCGGACTAAGGATCGGTCACATTTTTAAGTCAATAATATCAAGCAGCACAATTATTTAAGGAACAATAAAAAACATTAATAAGATTGATAGTCGTACATTATTTTTAAAAATAAAAGAGTCTACCCGTCTACCATCGACTCTGATGGTGTCACCACTGATTTTAACTTTTGACTTGTTAATTTATATTTGAAAATAATGTATGGCCATCAATTTTATAGCCTTTTTTATTGTTCCTTAAACAATTGTGTTATTTGATGTAATTGACTTGAAAATGTAACTGATCCTTAGTCCCGAAACGTCCTTCATGTAACTTATATATTTTTAACTTATTAAAGAAGCCAAGTTATGTAAACATTAAGGAGTACATTTTTATTTTTCTAATTTACATATTCGTCTATAATTATTTATCCTACGGTATAATAAAAAACATTTTTAATTTCCGGATTTTTCAATTAATTTTACGGGACTTTCTCGACTATAAACGCAACTGTAAAATTATCGATCATTAATCGTATTGGTAGTAATCGCCGATTAAAATTTATCGAAAATAGCCCGATAATAGGTCATTATGATTAACCTTTATTATAATCATTTGACCCCTAATTTAATCCAAAAAAAAAACACAGCATTGACATTGTACTGATAAGTACATAGTTAAAATAAAGTAATAGAAATTCACTAAAACCGCAAATTTAATCATTTAATTTCAGCTGTCAATTAGCTAATTAAAAATATTGTTTGATCTTGGTATGACAATTATAAAGGTCAAAAGTGGAAACTGAAATTTGAATTTTTAATAAAATTTCTACTGTTATTAAATCTTTTTATGTTATTAGTCGATCTGTAGGTGACATTTCATCTTTTGGTCATTCAACATTGTTACAGATTATCTAATTTTAAATACATATTTCACAGACAAGATCGTAAAATCTCGGTTACAAAATCTTAGTTGGCAAAGAAATGAGTTCGATCATCACAAAACTGTAAAACGTCACTGAAATGAGACAACAGTGTCGAAGCAAAGTAAAATGGCGTCGAGCCAAGCTACACGTCATTTATAGCGGCTGTTAAATAAACTTGTAATGCGAGTCTGTTCTCAGTTCACAAGTTGGAAAAAGAACCAGACTTTTAGTCATATGTAAAAATGTGATCCTGAGTAGAATTTTGTTGAAGGCAAATGTTTTGGGTTGGTTATGAAATTCATGGAAATAAAGTCGCATCACTTCTTTTATTTATGTTGGAGATAGTTCACAAGAAATTATTTTTCTTGAAAATATGTCTGGCTCCAGGGTAATAAAAGCTTGGGATTTGATAGTATTCAATATTTTAAATATTATTATGTTCATATGTCAGAATGAAGTAGTAAAATAAATATTACTACATATCTATAAGCATTAAAAAGTGGTTTATACAATTTAGTATTCTGCAGTATTTTCAAGAATGGAATCTTATTATTTATTTATTTATGTTATTTATTTATCTTTCATTGTACAACAGGAACTTAATCCCAATTACAGTACAGGGTCCGCGCTTACCGAACCGCAATGTAGTAGTTCATATAATTTTTAGCTTGAGTGAGATTCGAACTCGGAATCTCCGGATTTGAATTCCATATCGCTATCCACACCACTGACGGAAATTAATATTATAATTAAGGGTATTTTCTATTATAACAATGAGAATATTTTAAATTCAATAAAGATGTTGATAGTTGAGAGTCGAGGTGTCAATTGTAACAATATTAAATTTGTATTAATACATTTTGAAAATATGTAATGACATATTTCTAAGGGATCGGGCTTATCACTCCCTTCTTGTTATATCTACAATGTAACACATTTTTAAATCCCTGTATTTGTGGAGTCTGAAATTACGTTACTATGATGAAATTGTATTAATATTTTAGTTTTTATTTGAATAATCGGAAAATGATAGTTTTGAGTTTTATAATGAGAATAAAATTAATACAATGCCGCTTATATGCATAGAATTCAATTCGATATTAGAACAATTTAAAAGGTACTGTAAAAATAGGTTTTTTATATGATCGTGCGAAAACTGAATTAATATGTAATAATTTTAAACGCGAAAAGTAATTGTTGATTGTGTACCATGTAATATAAAATTTAATTGCTCCGAAACAAACTGAATTACATAATCTAACATGAAAATAAATATTATTTGATGTTTGAAATATAAATAGTAAAATTATTATAGTAAAAAATATAGTGTACCTATGCAACCCGTGTTAAAAGAAGAGATGGCGTCAGTTTATAATAGCTAGGTGAAAAATATTTAGGCAGGGCCAATAAATGTTATACAGCATATATTATTTTACGTAATTGACCAATGCATAGTTTGTATGCATATATTTAATTTCGTCAAAATAATAGAAAACATAATTTTCCCAACATTGTTCAAATGTGAGGCACCTGGTTTTAATTCCGGTGGAGGCAACTTGATGTTTAAACATTTATGAATACCTATTTTTTTCATTATTATCCTTAATAATAAATTATTTGTTTTATCGCTGTGTATTTTCGAACGACATGCATTAAAATAATCATGTTTTTCTGCACTTCTGCACTTGCTCATTCATTAATCTAGGAGTGGATACATTACAAATTTCATATAAACGTGTAAATTGTGAAATATTCCTTAGAATTCAAACTATTACGATGTTTCGAAAATTAATAATACTAGGATGTCTACAATGTATATAAAATATAAATATTATTCGAGTTAATTTAATAGGGAAAGTATACGAATAAATTTCAATGATTAGAACGCTGCCGCAGCTACTTCAAGGTAACATGGCGCCCGATGGACAATATTTCGAATTGTGCCCTTTTAGTAAATATATAGGTAGAATGTGAATATATGCCAAGACATAAAAAAAATAGCTATTACATGTAACTTACAATTTTAAATTGCACATATACAATTATTATTATCACTATAATTGCAATAATAAGATATATATGCCATTATAATCAACATCTTAAAATAAAATATAAACAATATACATATATTTCCATAAATTTAAATTAAATATGTAGAAAATTTAAGCATTAAATAATACTTTTCGAGGTTTCACTTTATCAAAAGTATTTATTAACTCATATTTAGTTTTATAGAAATCGGAGCTTTTATTTTCCTTTGAAAAATTATTTTCAATAAATACAATAGTTACTTTTGTACCGAGTGCGGATAGAGGCATTGTTTGTCGCACACAGGGAGAAAATCGTTCAGATAAATGCCAAGCCGAGATCAACACGCCAATTTTGACGAACAAGATCTATCGGAAGAAGGTGCACAAATTAATTCTACAATCGTAAAAGTTTAAAATATTAATTGTATGGTTATAACAATTCAGGTAGGTCGATGTTACTATGATTATGATTAACTATGATAACCGATGTTGTTTATGATATTTATAAAACAAACAATTTGATTTTTAATTTAGTGTAGCGAATTCTAAGAGAAACATCCGAAGAGAATTTATGTAGACTGCTGGAAATATCGAAAATTTAAATTAACTATAATTTTTTCGTAAATACACATTTCTTCGTCCACAACATGTTGCACATCGATGTGTATTTACTCGTATATTTTATAACTATTTAGAGCAATTCGGAAAACGATAGGATCTAGCAGATCCACTTAAATATATTGGACATTGCTTTAGACATGTCTCAGCTTCATTATTTGTAGATTCGGGCTCTATAGAGACACGGAGATTGAAAATCTAACATAATTGCAGAAGGTTATATAGAAGATAACCGAGAAAACAAGAAACAAATATCCAGATAAATTTTAGGAGAACAATCAACAAATGAAGTATCAGTAAATACTACTAAACGTTCCTCAGGAATAACTAATTTATTCAGATTCTAAATATTTATACGAAACAAAAAAAATTACATTTATGATAAATAACGAATATTTACGGTAAATAAAATTTAATTTTAATCATTTTTGTAAATGTCGACATAGTAGTGTTTGGTTGCCCTAGTGTAACAATTTTGGCTATTTTCACACTAAAAATAGAACAATAAAGTAGCATTGAACAACAATTGTAGAAAAAATATAATTTTTACACATATGTAGATCAGAAATTTGTAGGTATTCATCACTAAAATAATCGTAGCTACTTCGGAAATATATATATTTATATATATACCGGGTGTAACACGAAAAGTGAAACATAGGCGTTTAACATGGCAAATCAGTTTTTCCGTGCGCATTGCTTCCCTAATTATTTTAGGACAAAATGTTTCAAATAAATGTTGTAAAGCATAAAATTCTACATCAATAAACAAAATTCATTTTGACTACTTCATAACTGCAGAAATTGAATTTGGTAAAATTCACGTAATTTCAATTTAATAGTAATAGCCATGGAATTAAAAACAAGAGATGAACAAATGCGTAACGTTTTATACGTCAAATTATTAGTATTTATTTTGACCAACTATGATATTAAATCAATATAAGGGTTTATTATTATTTATTTATTATTGAGAACCCTGGTTCGATCCCCACAGCTGACAAACAATTTTCACCAATTTAAAAAATCAACCCCTGTGGCTCCTCCTCCACTAATATCTTTGGAGGCCGTGATTTGACGGCTGGTAACCGCACTTCACGCGAAAAAAATATATCACTTACCGAGATCTGCTTAGGCAGAGTGCCACACCCAGTGATGGGTAAAAGGCGTGATGATATATTTATTTATTTATATTATTATCAAAAATGAATAATTATTCAGATGAAGAAAAGTTGCAAATATTTAAGTGGCATTATTCTGGCCATAGTTTACGACTAATTCGTGACTATATTAGCGCTATTTGGCAGCATCATGATATTCCTAGTACGGCAACTATTCAGAGGTTTATAATAAAGTTTGAAAAGACAGGAACACTAAATTTCAAGAAAGAAATAAATGAAAGAATTTATAACAATGAAGAAAATATTCTTGCTTTAATAGAACTGGAGCCATCAATGAGTGTGCGGGAAATTTCCAGAGAACTAAATATAAATTTTATGACAGTGCATAGACTTATCAAAAAACATAAATACATTCCTTTTAAATTTCAAAACCACCAAAATATTTTGGAACGAGATTTTGAACTGCGTGCCTGATTCTGTGAAATAATGATGGAGAAATCAAATTGTAATAGAGAATTTTTAAGTAGTATTTTATTCACAGATGAATGCACATTTACCATGAATGGCGAACCAAACTGTCATAATTATCGGTACTGGTCACAAAATAATCCACATAATATTGTAGAATCGAGGACACAATATCGTCATTCTGTCAATGTGTGGGCAGGAATTTTTGGTGATAAAATCATTGGCCCATTCTGCTTCCAACGAATAAATTCAGCATCATATTTGAATTTATTAATTAATGCTGTTAGACCACAAATTGTTGAATCAAACAAAGAAAATGTGTGGTTCCAGCATGATGGCTGCCCTGCACATAGCACTAGAGAAGTTGTGGAATATCTAAACCATTGAACTTTTTTATTAATTTTGAAAAAGCCTGAAATCCAAATAAATTAAAAATTTAAAAAATCTACCATTCGGCTTATTAAAAAAGAAGTAAAATCCCTTGATTTTACAAAATTAAATTTATGTTACATTAATTAATTTGTTAAATAACAACCTACCTTAAATATTTTATCGAGTTTATTATTTTATTATTCTTAAATAATAAATTAAAAAATATTTTGCCTTATTATTATTAAATTTTTATTTAGAAAATAAATATTTAGTACGTAAAAATGATTTTGACAATTTATTCTGACATTGACGTATAAAACGTTACGCATTTGTTCATCTCTTGTTTTTAATTCCATGGCTATTACTATTAAATTGAAATTACGTGAATTTTCAAATTTAATTTCTGCAGTTATGAAGTAGTCAAAATGAATTTTGTTTATTGATTCGGATGTAGAATTTTATGCTTTACAACATTTATTTGAAACATTTGTTTCTAAAATAATTAAAGAAGCAATGCGCACGGAAAAACTGATTTGCCATGTTAAACGCCTATGTTTCACTTTTCGTGTTACACCCGGTATATATATCTGTCGAAATCTATCCTTATGGAGTAGGTGACTCAGTGGTATCGAATTTGTAGATCTTGACAACCCTGGTTCGATCCCCACAGCCGACGAACAATTTATACCAAATTAAATCTACCCCTGTGGCTCCCCTAATATCTTTGAAGGCCGTGTTTTGACGACTGGTAACCGCAGTTCACGCGGAGAAATATATCACTTACCGAAATCTGCTACGGCAGAGTGCCACACCCTGTATCTATTCTTGTACTTTTTATTTAGTAACATAATAAAACAATATCATCAATCTGAAAATGATATTCGCCTGAAAATTTCGTTAGCGGCCCTAAATTTTGCCTACTATGCCATAGCATAGAGTTGACCCTTGCATTTTGATGTGAAGAAATGTATTTAGGTTAACTTAAAATAACTACTACAATTATTATTATTTTAAATAAATATATTCATTTGTTTAACCGACTATCTTGTATTGTACTCATAAATTTACAACACTCGTCTATGCGGTTCGTTCTTTAAGCTGCCTACTAGTGCAGTAAAGTGACACTTAAGAACACACATCAATGTACTAACTGTCAATTATAAAAAGGTAACAATGTATATTTCAACTTTCCAAAATTTTCACATGTAATAATCTTCCAAGCATGAGTTTTATTTAGTGATGCTGTTGGACGAAACAAGAACTAATTAATTCGGGACGAGATTAAAAATACTTTTATTTTAGTTGTTCTCGTTTCATCTCGATCTGGACGCAAGAATCCACATTTTCATGACAAATATGTTGACGTCACCATTACATGGTTAATATGCAGGGCAGCCTACATAAGTAAATGTGTCTAAGCTTGCAGATAACAAAGTAATTAAATGAATTTTTATTAATATTTTAATTAGTTAACCTTGTGTACCTATTAAGTATATACAAAGCTGAAATGTTTTTTTTTTTATATGAATTCTCATTTAAAACGTTTATAAATGTAAAACAGGTTAGAAGATAGATATACGAATACGTCATTGAATTTAGTTTTATCAGGTTAGATGTACGTTGTTCAATTAGTTTCATTTATAATTTCAATATTATCCGTATGTCATACTACGAGTATGTTTTAATTTATAACGTGCGAACAAATGCTGGAAGTAGTGTCTTGAAAGCTGAACTCTTGCAGCGTCACTAATTTTATTATTCGCATATAGTATTGAATATGAAAATAGGGGAAAAAATCGAGGTTGTTACGAGTTGTTCAGTTTTGAGTATTTTCTACATAAACAAGTGGTTGGTCAGTCTTTGTTCTGTATGTAATTTTATAAAGATTTTGTTTATTGAATTTGGCGCAAAACTATTTAATTTTGTGGCGAGAAAGTTTCATAAAAAAATACGGTAAAATCATATACTATTCAACTAAAAAATATTTATAGGTTAGAAGGCTGTGACAGTGGCAAATGATTTTAGAATGAATTTTACACATTCAGATTTATTGCTAGATTTAAATTAAGAAAACAAAATACAGAAGATCATTGAACGAACGAATTAAGAAGATTGTTAGATTATTGGTATTAATTGGTATATTGTTTAAACGACTTTCTGAGTTCAAAATTACTCAGAATTCATGGTAAATAAACAGATTTGCACCTGTGTCTTCAAATTTCTCCTTAGTTGTTGATGTTAATACGAAGTGGAACTATTTTGTGTTTCAATATATTCCAAATTTATTCAATTATGAAACACGAAGTAGCTGACATTTAACAGCTGTTTAATGTTCCAAAAAATATCGCGACGTGGCGCTGCAAATTGGCACAATCGAAACCCCCTATTATAGTGGTATTGTATCGGTCTCACCCTCTCGTTAAATGTTGAAGGTTGAAGCATCTAGTTGGTTCTACGAAGGCACGCGAATTGCAAACTGTTTTAGTAAAAGCACATATATGAAAGTTGAATTTCATATATTGAGCAATTTGTGAGGTTAATATAGCTCTGCGTTACAATGGATCGAAGTTGATTTGATTGTAAATTATTTTAGCGTTTTTTGATTGTATAGAGTCAAGGTCTCGGTTTCAAATGTAGATTATTTTATATTATAACAACTAGAGATGGGATTTTAGATTAAATAACTTTTTGCGTTGTATCATATTTGTTTTCACCTTTTCGACCAATTGCATCTTAAATTTTATAAATGACGTAGTTTTTAATGTTAATTCCAAATATAAATTTTTTATAATTTTTTTTTTGTATATCTGCAATATAAACTTTTATCGGCGTATTGAAACCTATTTATTTTAGTTTGCCTTTTTTGCCGCAGGTGGCACTATGTGTGTGATTGTGAAACAAAACAAAATCTGCGTTTATCCCAATCATTTATTTTATGTAAATAAACGAATTAAAGTATTAAAAAGCCGAAAATAAAATCGAAAAAATTTACATTATTCACAAAGTGGATAAAAGTTAAAAATACTAATTTGCTAAATATAAATAAATATATCATCATGCCTTTTACCCATTACTGTGTGTGGCACTCTGCTTAAGCAGATCTCGGTAAGTGATATATTTTTTCGCGTGAAGTGCCGTCAAATCACGGCCCCCAAAGATATTAATGTGCTACCAATTTCAGAATTATAGCTGAAAATATAACGAAGTTAGAATCTCTAGATTTGTCACTTACCGGAACAATAAAAATATTTAATATCGATTTAAAATATGTGAAGAAAGGCCCTATACTAAAAAATGAATGAAATAATTTACAAAACACGGGGTATAATACGGTAAACACTCTGTACATAATTTATTGCGAAGAAGAAATTCCATTGCCTTCCGGTCTAAGTATAAACGATGCCAATGCTTTTAAGTTTATTTAAGTTACTTCAGTCGATATCGAGCGATCATTTTCACAATATAAGAATATTTTAGTTAATAAGCAGCATAATTTAAATTTTGATATGCTACAGTAACGGTAAAAACTAAGTTATAACAATTAATAAACATTTAATTTAAATTTTTATATTATTTGTTGTAAAATTTTTAAACCAATTTTATTTAATTATTGCTAATATAACTATTATTGTACCTATTTTGATGTATGAACAATATATATATATATATATATATATATATATTGCAATGGTTTTTATCACCTAAAAATACCATCTCTAATAATAACACTCATTTCTCTTTTTTTATTTTAATGAAGTATACATAATGTTGTTAAAATATGGCTTAGGGTATTGAGAGGGTACTTTCGTTGTGTTTGTTATTTTTTTTATGTTTGACAATAATTCAATCATTTTTAAACTTTTTGAAATAATAAAGTAAAAACAAGTAGTGACAATCATTTTGTTTTATTAGAACGGTGAAACTAATAGTATAGTTTAAAATGTAAACAAAGCATAGTTCAAGTGTCATAAATTAATATAAACGACTTAGGTTTGAAAAACGCAAACCGCTAACAACCGGGAATATCGAAGGCAAATCACCTGGCCATCAAAGATAGTTAACAGGGCCATACCGATAAATTTGTTTTTCCTAAACTAAAATTACTATAGTATATTGAAGATACTCTTACCGTAGCAAGAAGAATGCGATAAACTAAAAGAATCAATTTAATTATAGCATCCAGTGACCTCAGTTACAATAGAGATTCACAGTACATCTGCTGCCCATTACAAATAAAGGGTAACCAACCCAGTTTGAAGTAGTCTTGCAAAGATAATACATGACAATATGTAAAATTCGATCACATCTTTCTTCAAATATATCTTGCAGTGATTTAATCTGTCTATATTATTGTGTTTAGTTCATTTTGAAGAAATTAGATACTCGATGTAACATTTGTGAAAACTACAAGACCATGTAGAAATATGAGGGGGTAAAATTTAAAAAGATCTTGTTCTGTCTCTTTCTCATTTACTCGGGGCAAACTGCATCTGTCTCTATCGAATTATAGAGAGAATTTTTGTAAGACTCCATCGAACGAATAAACTTGTCTGAATTACACTCCGCTAAGTCACTCCGAGTATTTGGGAACTGCATTAACTCACTCTGAAGCATGCAAAATCTGCCCTTTTGTTCTCTACTACGCCAAGATGGTGCTAACAAATAAGAGTAAGATAAACAACTGTTCTCCCCGAAATATGTTGTGATATCTGTTTAACAGATCAATCAAGGATCGAGGGGAGGTGCTTACTTGTATAAAACACCAAGTTTTATCCAGGAAGAGCATCTTGGCTCCAACCAGGATTAGCTACTGTTCAGCTGCGATTCTGCCAGAACTGGCCGTCGCACATCCTGTAAAAACGTTATTATTTATTTACCGACTTTCACCGTTCAGGTTCGATTCTATCAGAAGTGGCCGTCGCACGTTCCATGAATACCCGGTTGAATTCAACACCGATCCCTTCCAGTTCAGTTGCGATTACGTCAGAGTGGGCCGTCGCATGTTGTGAGAGGCTACTGGCTTTCTTCATTTTAGTTCAGTTGCGATTTTGTCAGAATTGTGCGTTGCACGTCCTACTGCAGTAATGCAAACAATAGCTCTTTGAGTATAGAATAATTACCACAAGGGCAAAGATTTACAACCTTCTAACTTGCAATAGATATACAATAGCTCTTTGAGCACATAAATATTTGTGTGAGGAATTAGTTCCTCATTGACATATCTTTTCTCCGACCGTCACTCCGGTGACTCATGGACGTTTATCAATCGTCACTGAAGGGGATCTCATCAGCCGTCACTGAGAGGTTCCCGCTTGCTGCCACTTGCAGGCCGCTAACCGCCACCCACTCTAGCATTGCTAGCCCAACAATGTTCACCGTGGGGATCCCGGTTGCCGTCTCAGCCTACTGCCGGCCGTCCGATCGCTACTTGCGCTAGAGTTGCTAACCCGCCAATCGTTACCGAAGAGTTCATCATGGCCTAATATAAGAATTGCTTCCTCCATGGCATCACACTCCGGCTGTCATTACAGTGACAGCCGGCGATCTCTGCTCTAAGTTTCAGAAGCTCGACGCCACTTGGCTTCTTAACTCGAGATACAGCAATTATTGGCGATATCCGACCGTGTGTAAGAAGTTCGTTCACACGTGGATTTAAAGACATCCACCGTTCGTGTCCATGGGTGCTGAGATACAACAGCCATGGTACTCATAGGACCATATTGTTGGATCCACTGTTCCATCCTATTGACTGATATTTTATATTTTAGTGTCATGTTATCATGTCATGTACAATTTATCATTTGCTGATTTAGAATTCCTCTACCTGTGTGTTTTCTGTTGTTTCCCTCAGGTATCAGGTGTATACCAGAGGATTATGTATCTCGACAGCCGAAATAACTAATAATTAGACAGTTACAATTCACGACTTCAAATTAAAGAATCTGGCGATTAGAAAAAAATAAACAAAAAGTAAATTTAAACAGAACGTAATTTAATGGAACCTTAAAGATTAGAAATAATAAATTATGATACTAGACGATTCCCGCGTCACATTGTACTATATAAATTCGTATTGGGTTTTATTCTTGGTCATGTAGTAAGTTTCTGTCATTTATAGTCGCGTCACTATAGTCAGAAGTTTGTAATGCAGAAGGGATTTAAAATTTTGAAAAAAGTATCGCTCAATACCTTTAGAAGTTCTGTTCTTTGATTACGATTTATTTGTTTTTTATTATTAATTACGATTATTTTGAGCACTAAATTGACACAAAAGTTAAAAACAGATTCAGACTTAATCGTATATGGCCATGAAGGGAAGTTTTGAATTGTCATTTTCAAAAACACCTCACTCAAAAATTTCCAATATCCCGCTAATTCAGTCCAGTGAATATGAGAGACGACATAAAATTAAAAGTAAATATAAAAATTATGGCTGCAAACCGAACCGGAACTTGAACCGAAATCGAACCGAATCGGCTCTTTTTCTAGAACTAAGAACTCAAACAGAATCGTTCACATAGAACTGGTCAATTGAACCAAACCGAATATATGAACTAGTTTGAACATGTTCGAATCGGTAGAATTACGTATATGCACTGAATAAGTCTGTTTTGGACGTAATATAATAATAATTTATGCAGCAAGGGCAGTAACTAGATGATACTGCAAAAACCGTATCAAGAAGAATGCGATAAACTAAAAGTATCAATTAAGTTATAGCATCCTGTGACCTTAGTAACAAAAACCGTGAAGGTATTCATCGCGCTCTTTGTATTATTACTTAGTAAAGTTCGCGGTGCATACAAAATTCTTTTTTTTATTAGAGTAGGTATGTAGAAGTAATTTTAATTTTATAATAATTATGATTATAGTCATACGTATAAGAGTAATAATAAACTGTGGTGTTGTTTTGCCAAGGATATTGTTTCTTTTTTTTGTTTATTCATTTTAAATATCAATTACGTTACGTTCTTTATTTTTGGATATGATGGATAAATAATTTGATATATCGAAATATATTTTAGTCAGAGCAAATCTGACAACTTTGACATATCTAATTTTGATCGTTTGGTGCTATTTGAACTATAGTTCAGAAGGATATATTTCAAAGAAATCGAAAGTTTTGACAAATTAGGACAGTGTTTAGCATCATCATCTACAACATTCATACAATATAAACATTATTATAATCTAGTAATTATAATAAAACCTTTTTACTAATATTAACTTTACAAATATCTATAATATAATCTAACAGTTCAGGAGCTAAAATCAGTAAATAATATCAAATACAGTTTTACCGATTTTTTTAAATTTCATTATAATATTTATCTCTAGATGTCTCTACTAATTAAAACCAACTATGACGAACTTAATTCATTTGCGCTATTTATGATCGTTTCATATGTCATTAAAATTCCTAGTGTCCAATTTACAGACTGGGCACGTAGACTAACGTCTACGACGAGATACGTCGTAATTAGCATAACCTAATAATATAGAATCACATAAACCTCAGTTTTCAAATATTTAAAGGTTTTTTTTGTAACTTAACAGCGTAGTCACTTTCATTTAATTGAAATAAAAGTCACTAGATGCCTACATCTGTAAAAAAAATGGCAAAAATATGGACTGAAATGACCATAATATACGTAACGCAATTCAATGAAGTTGGTCATGAGTCCAACAATAAAATAATAATTTGTGAACAGTATTTATGTACTATATACGATAAAATATAAAACTAAATTTGATTAGAGAACGAACCCTACTAGTTACGAGTAGTGGTATTTACAAATAAAGTAAATGATGAGCGGATCTAATGCATATATGTGCAATAACTTCCGTTCATAACGTCCTCTTTGTTCACGCAACGCAACTATTGATTACAACTTTTGTACGCGTTATTATAAATAAATACTAATTCTACAGATTTGAGTAAAAAATTAAATCTTAAACGTGCCAGGGACATACTAGATGAATATGCGGCCGAATTTCAAACAACAGGCCACAGGATCTCGCACTATATAAGTAATTTTGATGTTTTTCACTTATTTAATTTGTTTGATACATTTTTATTCAGAATCGACAAATTCCATATGGAAAAAAATTGTATGACCCATCGTAAAGCCATGTGGGCTACCTATATAAAAAATGTAAATTTGGCAATGCCAAATCAAACAACTGCTACAGCAGTTATCAGGTAACTGTGCAAATCAATCTGACAAACGTCAAATTATTTTAAATGTTTACTTCAAACTAACAACTTTTTGTAAAAGGTTGCTGAGGAAGGGTTAGAAATATAAAGTAACGATTAGCTACATCAGTGCAATTTTACTCAAGTCTTCTTGAATGTAAAAAGCAATGATATTCTATTAAAGATTTAAAACTCTCGCTTAGTTCTAATCACTAATTTACAAGTTGGATGGCTTCATGTAGATTTACGAAGGGCCGCATAATTTTTTGCATTAGAATTGTCGACTGAGAATTAATCAAAGAATCATTCTAACTGAAACTAGTCAAACATTTTCTGAACGTTTTAAAGTTGTTTCATTTAAATTTTAAAAATATAAATAAAATAAATAAATGTATCATCACACCTTTTACCCATTACTGGGTGTGGCACTCTGCAGTAAGCAGACCTCGGTAAGTGATATATATCTTCGCGTGAAGTGCGGTTACCAGCCGTCAAATAACGGCCCCCAAAGATCTTAGAGGTGGAGAAGTCACAGGGCTAGATTTAAATTGGTGAAAATTGTTTGTCGCCTGTGAGAATTAAACCAGGGTTCTCAAGATCCACAGGCCGACTCGATACCACTGAGCCATCTACCCCTTAATTAAAAAAAAAAATATATATAAATTGTGTTTTTTATTAGTAATTGTGATCAAAAATTTAATATTAATTTTTTTTTAAATACAAAGGTATATGAACGCAGACGTATTGGTATGTATCTAAATTTTAACTATAAACTACAAACATCATACGTTTGTGCAAAAAATTTAAATTAAAATAAATGAACTGAATCGATTTTATGAACCAGTTCATATACGATTCCAAAATTTAATTACTTTAAATCGAAACAGAATCCGAACCGACAAAGTATGATAAATCGCGAACCGAAACTGAACTGTTATTTTCAGCAAAAAAATAAGAATCATAAACTGACATAATTTCCCAGTTCAGTAAGTGAAGATATTCTCGTTATATGGAGGTGAAACAATATACCGGATGGCGTCAGGTCTGCTGCACATAATAATGTGTTATACGTAGGTTGTAGTACGAGTAATATGTCAGGCTATTGCTTTGCTACAATGTATAGTGCACATAATACGTACGAGAGTGTGCTGACTGTAGACTAATCGTATTTCGTCTGCACACCTGTAGGATAATATGTAATCAGGATGTCAACAGGATGCAGCCCATACAGCACTTAATTACATGTCATATCACAACTGTTACAAGGAAAACACTATCACCTTAATGACCAATTGCACCAACAAACCTTTAATTTTAAACTTGGTTTAAATTAATAAAAGAAAATGGAAGTTACGTATCACATAGCATAATATATATATTAGTGTCAAAATATTCAACATACTTTTATTTATTTAAACTAAGTTTAAAATTTAAGTTTTGTTGTGCAAATGGCTGAAACATATTTTATTTATTTATAATATGATGCCATTCATCCCTCCTTTATACAATGAGAATTTGCAAATAATTTTAATGGATTCTTGTCAGACCAAAGAAGGACAAGTGCTATGGTTATGGTTCAAGAAAATAAGTACTTATATTTGATAGTATTAAATAGTGCTTTATCAATGATATATAACAAGGTATATCTCTTCTCCGCCACATATTTCCTTATTAACTAATACTAGTCTATTTATACAATGTTCCAATGTACTAAGTCACCAAATATTAGTATATCGTATATGTATATATTTGTGTTATTATTATGAGTTTACTAAGTGACACACTTTCGTGTATAAAATGTTGCCTCATTGTATTCGCTCTAAATGTCCTGAGTTGGATTAATTACATCCGATCTACAAAAAAATGCTGATCTGTTTTTGGTTCCATTTGATAGTTTTCTTTTGATTCGGATCGCAAAATTAGGTAAACCTGTTTACTGGTAAATCGCGAAATATACCTTTAAATTTTTACCGATTATTATTAATTTTTTACTAGTAATTCAATAATATAAATAAATATATATATATCATCACGCCTTTTACCCATTACTGGGTGTGGCACTCTGCCGGAGCAGATCTCGGTAAGTTATATATTTTTTCGCGTGAAGTGTGGTTACGAGCCATCAAATCACGGCCCCCAAAGATGTTAGTGATGGGGGAGCCACAGGGGTAGATTTCTATATTGGTGAAAATTGTTTGTTTTTGAAGCAATTTAAAAATTATTTGGATTAAATTTATGTAATTATATTTGTACTATTTTATTAAGTTCTTATAATACTATATCAACAGAAAAACAAAATAACCAAAAATGAAAATTAAAGCATTTAACCTATTATTAAATTTGTAAGTTTAAAAAAAAAATGACCATAAATAATTGATACGGCTATTTAAAATTTATATTAATATTGCGTAACGTCGCCTTTAGCTTTTCTAACTACTTCAACTCGTTTTGACATTGTGTTTATAAGTTTTTGGGACTTATCTGGTGTAATTGAATTCTAAATATCTGTAATATTTGGTTTCAAACCTAAAACAGTTATTTGAGGCTCATTTCTTAAACGACGTTTTATTACTGCCGACAAGGATTTTTTAGGATTGAGATCTGGACTAGAGGATGTCCAGTTCAAGACATTTATTCCCTTACGTTCCAACCAATTGTTAGTAATTTTAGCGGTATGATATGAAGCACCATCGTGTTGAAATATATATTCTTCATAGGAAATTAATTGGGTTCCAGATGAAATTAAATTTCCCTCCAAAATATTTATACATTTCTGGGCCTCTACCATGCCTTCAATAAAGTGCAAATTGCCCACACCTTTGGAGGAAATACAACCCCATACCATGATACTAGCAGGAAATTTGACTGTACGCTTTAAACAGTCTTTATGGTATACTTCTTTTTTTGTCCATATTACTCTTATTCTCGAGTCATCAACGCACACATCAAATTTAGATTCCTCACTAAATATAATGGTACCTCTGAATCCAAAGGCCTCTTTCTTTTGCCCATAATAAACGTTTTTTTCTTTTGTATAGTGGTCAAAAAAGGTTTTTCTTTGGCCTGGAAGATTTAAGTTTAAGATTATATTTTTCTCACTTTAAAAATGTTACCTTATAAAAGTCATATTTTAGTTAATGAATATTTTTTCGGGTCCATTCATGTCCCTCGGACTTTCTAATTTTTTCTGACAATTTTTCTGATAAATCACGAACGGTACTTCATATATTTGATTTGACAATGGAATTCAACGCTTGCAAATATCGCTCGGTAGTTTTTGAAATTCTACCATTTTTGTTTTTGAATGTTGAAATAGAGTCATATATTTTATATTTTTTAATTATATTCATAATTGTTGATTTAACTAAATTCAATTCTTTCCAAATTTCACCATAAATTTTACCAGCTTAATTTTTTTCAATAATTAATCTTGGAGTATCTTCAGAAATAGGCATTTTGCGTACCATGTTGAATATTAATGATAGTTTATTGAATATTTATTAATGACAGCTGATTGAAAACAAAGGCAAATCCTACTCGAATATTCGTTAAATATAAAATAATTAGTATAGAGGACAATAGGAGAACACTATTAACATAAGTTTAAATAGCCGTACCAATAATTATTTATAGCCAATTTTTTTTTTCATAACTTAAAAATGTTATGTTACAAATAATAGGATAAATCCTTTAATTTTCATTTTAGGTTATTTTGTTTTTGTATTGATGTTGATATTATAATAACTTAATAAAATATTACAAATATAAATTTATTTCAAAAAAATTTGTAAAATATTTCAAATATTAATATATTTAAAAAACACAGCCGTACTAAATATGAGTGGTTAGGGCTCTATATATACATATATACATGTGCAGTTTCGTTCATAGATTTTTTATTTATTTATTTATTTATTATTATTTTGAGGGAAACCAACAGTCCAGGGACCAATAATAGGTTTCCTCGGTTACATATTAATACTACAATACTTAAACATTGAATTTTAATAAGTGTATATAATGTGTAACAAATGTATTTAACAATTTCTCAAATCAACGATCAATAGGTTACGGAGATGTTCACGTTTTAAATTAAATAAATCAATATGCTGGAACATAGTGTTGTATGTCTCCATTAATCTATTGATCGGAGAATTTTTGTAACAGTTAGTGTGACAGATATTTACATAAAAAAGTTGTTGAGATCTAGTTAATGTAGCTGGTATAGAAAAATTTAATAAATGAATGTATAGTTGACTATCAATATCATTGTTGACGATTTTATGTAGAGTGATCATGTCATTCATGATCCTTCTGTTTTTAAGAGACAGCATACCAAAATTATTTAAGACAGTTTCATAATTTTCATATGGCATATTAAATTTTTTACATAAAACATACAAGAATTTTTTTTGAACTGATTCAATAAGTTTTACATTTTTTTCATAAAATGAATTCCATACACACGTCTGAAATTCAAGTTGAGAACGTACAATGGAGTTGAACAACAATATATATGATTCTGGTTTTGTGAAGCAAGAGGCTGTTCGTAATAAAAAACCTAGTAATTTATATGCTTTCGACACTATAAAATCTACATGATCGTTGAATAGTAGTTTAGAATCATATATTATACCGAGATCTCTTGTTGACACTTTGGAGTTTATGGTGATACCATTTATGTTATAATTAAAATTAATTTTGATTGAGTTACGTGTAAAACAAGTGGAGTTACATTTTCCAACGTTTAAATTCATATGATTAATTTCACACCACTTACACAAATTGTCAAGATCTTGTTGTAAGAGAGAACAATCATTAATGTTAGTTATTTTTCTGAAAAATTTAAGATCATCTGCAAATAGCAAACAGTTAGTGTTTGTAAAGTTGCAATAAATGTCGTTTATGTATAAATTGAATAACAAGGGCCCTAAATGTGAACCTTGCGGTACACCTGACGTCACATATATTAACCTAGATTTATAACCATTACAAACGACTGACTGAGATCTATTTTTAATATATGATTGTATCCATCTTAAGAGAGAACCATGTACACCTATCAAAGACAATTTGAACAATAAGATATCATGACTAACCCGATCGAAGGCCTTACTGAAGTCAGTATATATGACGTCTATTTGTATACGATCATCCATATTGGAGCTCAAAAATTCAGTAAATGGAATTAGATTGGTTAGTACTGATTTCTTTTGACCAAATCCGTTTTGTTCAGGGATGATGAAATGTTTTAAGTCCGTTTTTAATTTATCAGTAATAATCGCCTCAAGAAGTTTGCCAAAAACAGATAATATAGAGATCGGTCTATAATTTGAAGCTTCATTTACATTTCCAGACTTAAATATAGCAGTAATGTAAGCTGTTTTCCACTCGTATGGAAAAACGCCAGTTCTTAATGACTGATTAAAAATGATAAATAGAGGTTCCACAAGGTAATATGCGCATGTGCGGATAAGTTTTGGCGAAATTCCATCAGGACCGCATCCTTTAACAGTATCTAAATTTTTAAGTTTAAACAAAATTTCATCCCTAGTTATACATAATGAACTTAAGTTAATTTGTGTATTTGTACTGGCAATATTTTTTCTAATTTGTTCTTGTTGGAACGTTTGATTTTTTACATACACTGATTCGAAGTGTTCAGCGAAAAGATTGCAAATGTCATGTCCTGCAGTAGCCTCCTTATCATTAAATGTAATTACACTCGGGATAGACTGATTCTTTTTTAATGTTTTGGAATAATTCCAAAATGCTTTTGGGGTTGTTTTGACGTTCTTTTCAATTCTAGAAATATATTCGTTATGATCAATTTTAGTTTGATGCTTAATTCGTTTACGTAGTACACAAAATGAATTGTAATCTGAAATACGTTTAAGTGTTTTCCATTTGTTATGGTATTTATCTTTTTCTTTAATTATCTTTATTAAGGGTTTACTAAACCAAATAGGATACCGACGCTTCTTGCAATCCTTTCGCGGAACGTACAAGTCGAATAAGCTGTATAATATGCTGTAGAAACAACTTACGTTTTCATTCACCTGAGATGAATTTAGGCGATTTTGCCAATTAATACATGACAATTTATGTATTAGTTCTTCATAATCGCATTTATGAAAATTATAATATTTACAGGACTGATTGTTGTCTAGAGGCGTAAAGTTTGGTAAGCATACTTCTATTTCTAGCGGGGGATGAAACATATCTATTTTACTTAAAGGAAAGACACAAGTTGAAATTTTACATGTTACAGAACAAAACATTAAATCAAGAATTTTATTTTGATAGTTAAATATACCATTGTATTGATTTAGATTACATAAATTCGATGCATTAATCAGTTCTGTAAAAATATTATTTCTTGTAGTAGGGGTGGGATCAAAACAATTGTAACTGTTGGGGACCCAATGTAGACCGGGCAAATTGTAATCACCAGCAATGAAAAAAGTATCATCAGGATGTTGGAGGTTTACTTCACAAAGTTTTTTCAAGTGATCTTCATAAACAGTAGATGCTGACAGTGGGGGAATATAAACACAGCACAGATGAAGTTTTGTGTTATTATTGGTAAACACTGTTACCCATAAGTCTTCAGCAGAAGAAACCCATGTGCACTGAACTTTTGATTTAAGTTTGTTAGATATCAAAATCATAACACCACCACCTTGAGTTTTGTTAGGGTCGCTACGATCCCGACGATAAACAAAATATTTATTTAAATCACATATTTCTGAATCATATACACTAGAATTTAGCCATGTTTCAGTAAACAGTATAACATCATAATTAATCGATGAAATTTCATTATAAACATCTTTTAATTTAGTTTTAATACCACGTATATTTTGATAGTACATTGTTAATGCCATTATTAAAGCAAATTATATTTGTTTTAACTTAATGAATTATTTAATTTTGGTTGATTTTAGATAGGTCATTATCAGATTTTATTATTATAATAGGAGATGAATCAGATTTACGAACGAAAATTTTAAATCCTCTCACCCACACATATTTATAGTTGTTATTTTTTGCAGCCAGTTTACAACGATTTAAAAGCATTTTGTTTTCAGGACTTAGATGGTCATTGACGTAAACATTGTTGTTTTCGGTGAAGCCAAACTGGACAGATTTTAGATCTTTCATTAATCTCGCATTAGATACAAAGTTGTCCCTCTTCCATCGTGAAACAAATCTTACTATGATATTTTTTGGTTTAGTCGCATCATGTTTAACAGGTGCAACACGATGGATTGCATCTATATCATTATCTATAATTGGATAGTTTAGTTTCTGGCCCATTGTTTTTAAAATAGTAAGTAAATTTTCGTTTTGTTTTTCAGGGATACCGCTAATTTCTAAGTTGTTCAGTCTAGATCTCTGTTCTAAATCACGTAGTCTATGTTTTAAGTCGTCATAGTCGGTTTTCAAGTTATCAATTATTTTTATTTTGTCAGCCATCGAGTTAAATTTATGTTCGAAATCATCTATTTTATTGGAACAAAACTCCACTGAAGTTTTTAATTCCATTAGTAGTGCGACAACGTCAGACAGAGAATGTTGTGACTTATTTGTAGTAATTGGCGTTTTAGGTAGTACAGGTTGCCCTTTACATGTATCGCAAAGCCAAGTTAAGTTAGAGTTTACTTTTAGTAATGCTTTTCTATCGTCGCTATTTAAATTAGTACAAGAAAAATGATACATATTTTGACAAGTATTATTGAAACAAGTCACTCCAGCATTTTGTCTGCTATTATTATCGATTGCAACATTACATTTCAGACAAAGTGAAACCATGATGAATATTAGGACTTAAATTTATTTACACGGCCAAAAATATTAGTAGTGCGGCCCTGGTAACTTCAATAAAATATTAAATTAAGTTAGTTTGACTTAAATGTGTTTAAAGTAAACAGACAGCGAGTGAGTGAATGAATAGTTGTACTTAACAGGTTACGACGACCTTCAGTTGAAACACGCACTGACAACGAATTTGATTCTATTCACACTGACAGTTATTTAAAAACATATGATTTAGAATTATTTATCAAAGTTCACCACTAATTAAATCGGTACGGTAGAATTAATATGATGTATTACACAGTGTTACACCAAATATCACTCCACACTTTTTATTGAAGAATACAAGTAAGATTTACCACTCAAAAACTGAATATGACTGCGGAGTAAAAAATTATACGTCTGCACAATTCAATGAAGGTTATATAGATGTTACAAGTTTGCGTATTTATGGTCTTTGTCTAGCCTAGTGCGTCCGTCATTGTACGCTTTTGGCAAGCTATAAAAATGACTTTTAAACTTGACCATAAAACTACATAACAAAAACAGAAAATATGAAACACGAGATGAAAAACTATAAATAACAGCCGTTATTTTTCAAAAAAATATCATTCTTAATAAAAACTTTTCTATTACTTTTTAACTAATTAATTAAATTTCATTATAAATAGTATCAGCGGTTTTCATAAAATGGGACAAAATATATATTTTTTAAATGCAATCATATATATTTTGTTCTGTCATTGGAGAGAGTATTATTCTCGCTTCAATAAGATAGTGTTGTTTAAATACAATTTTGTCAAATAAATATGTTATTTCCTATCATTTTAATGGTAGTCTGTTTAATAATCATTTGTAATTTAATTTAATAACTTTACAGACAAAGAAAAGTTAGCCATGCTCTTGTTATGGAAAGTATAATAAGAATTTTGTTCAAGCTTGTGCGAAATATAGAAGAAAGTTTCTGCAATAGGAAACACAACTCGTGCTTCGCACTCGTTATGTTTCCATTTCCATAACAACTCATAATTTATGTCAAAATATTTTAAGCAATTTTCATACTACTTGTTATATTATATATGAAAATATTCCATTTATCTATTTACAAAATTTTAAATATTTTCAACAAGATGATGCTTCCCCACATAATTCGCATATTGTTAGAAATCAATAAACTTAAATTATCCTGGTTCCTAGATTGGAACTCATAGTTCTACAGCTTGGCCGACGAGGTCACCTGATGATATTACCCCAATGGACCTTACCTTATCTACTATGGTTTGCCAGCACTGATATATTCATATGCAAAATGTTTCTTTGCGAAATTCAATATTATTTATATGATATATTCTGTGCTATTTTAATAATAATAAAAAAAACTTTATATAGAAATTACAAATAAAGCAGAAAAGATTTCTTTTTCTAGGTCATCGTCATGAAGCCGGAGACAACAACAAAATAGTTACCGTCGCTATTGCAATGATTGTGGTGGAAAGTATGCACGAGATCAGTGCAAAATGCTTGGGACTAAATGCCACAATTGTGGTAAAAAGGGCCACATCGGTAAAGAATGTAGATCCAGAAACCACAAACTAATTCGGTTTCAAAAATTTTAAAACTGGCAAGGTCCACGTTGTCAATGTAGTGAAATCAGTAGTTAATCAGGTATTTAAAATATAGATCGATGACCGCAAACTAGATATGTCTCAATCTAGGCATCGGAATACCATGCGGAATCATAAATCAGATAAAACCAATATAAAATTTACCAGTTGTATGATACTGCATCTAAATTCCAATGGTCGTGTCCAGATCATCGCCACGATCCGCACGACAAATTGAAAACTAAATTTCTAGGTCGTGAATAGTGATTTAAATACGTTGTTTGGGCGAGAATTAATTTCATAGTTCGTGCATGAAATTAATTCTGACTGCCATCAGGTACCAACGCTAGTCTTAGTTGCGCCGCCTATATCACAGGAGTAGAAGATTCTACTCGACCAGCTAATTATCCGATATGAAAACATCTTCAGTGAGGTAGCAAGCAAACTTACTAGATCGCCTGTTAAGTTACACTTTAAGTCTGAAGAAGCACCTATTTTACACTTACACTTACGTTAAGCAGATAGACGCTAAACTCGCTTCAGGATTCTATAAGAGAGTTGAAAATTTCGAATTAGTCTCAATAATAAAAGTTGTGATCCAGAAGAATTACAAGCTGCATACATCACCGGCAATTATGAGCCAATATTAAATCTATTCATGATCATCGATGAACATTTGATTCCAAGAGTTGAACATCTATTTAAACGTTTGAAACTTGTTACTATTTTTTGTCGCTTGGATATCACAGATGTGTACACGCATTTACGAGTCGATAAAAAATTTATTATGCACTCACTTTCTATACACCGACGCGCAGACTGGTTTATCCAACGCTTGCTGTTTATGGTACAGTCTACTGGAGACTATCTTACAAGTTTTGCCAAATTTACCAAATTTTTTTTTACGAATTCTTAATTTTTACAAGTAAATTGCATAACCTAATTCAAACTGTTGAGGACGACTAATTTCACACGATCTCTGTCTTAATCGTGCAAAATGTATGTTTGCTACTCTCACAGTTATGTTTCTGGGACACAACATAGGTGCCCGTACTGTATACAAGTTAAATAAGTACAAACTTTGATACTTGATGGTTCGTGATGCATCGAAACTATTCATATCTCAAGAAATATAATTGTTTTTAGATAAAGCAATGAAATACATTTATATTGGATCTTTGCAAAAGAAATCATTCACTACTAGATAGTATATTATTAACTGAATTATTTGATGATCCAGCACTACCTCTACTATTTAATTAACAGACGAGATTAATCGCTGTCATCTGTAAATATATCTAATTTTACATAAAAGAACATAAAATAACTGTCTGTTTCTATACCAGGTATTACACAAATAATGTAAAATACATAACTATTACAAAATTATTTAGAACGTAATATTCATATGGCGATTTGAAAAATACCGTCTGCATTTGTGATCTCTGGTTCAATGGTAGTAATAACTAAGAAACAACTAACACCAAAATCAATTTGTGGCATTATTATTTATAAAAATAGCAGGGATGTGCGTGTAGTCTACTGCAAGTAATCTACGCCATTCTCTACGTGTAAACAATCATGTAGTCTACGTCTTCATTTTTCATGTATACAATGTAGACTATGTAGACAATGAAAACACCTGTGTTCACTTAAGTCATATTAAAATTTTATCCCTAGAACTAGGGAATTTTAAATGTTGGTAGAGATTTTTATTTTTATTCTAGGGATTACATGAAAAAAAATTAGTTGTGCAGCGCAAAACGTTCAAAATTTGTCTTCTGGTTACTTTTAAAAATAGCGCCAAAGAAAACTCCGTCTAGTGAGATGGCGCGTTGATCGATTTTAAAAATATGACAGTTCGCCCAAGACCCAAGACAGACATTCGTCTAGTAATGTACGAGCACTTGCTTTATTAGTTTTATTATATAAAGACCGATAATGACCTGAGCTCACGAATACGAATACATGTAATAGTTACAAAGGAATAAATTTAGGTTATGTTGAATTTTAAAACTGTCAGATGCATTATCTACATTGTTTACATTGTCTACGTCGCTAGAATTGTCGACGTATTTTCTACGTGTAGATGTAGACAATTAAAGATTACACGTAGATGCACATCTCTGAAAAATAGTCATATATCATAAAAATGAGTCTTACGAGTATTTTATATAATATAGTCTGGTCCATCGGTCTGTATTTTGTTATTCGATTATATTAAATATTACCGTAATTTTTTCAAAATTTATTTTAAATAAAAGTGCCCATATATATGCAATACAAGTTTTTCTACCGGGTGTTTCATTTTTGAGCAATGATATGCAACTTGATTTTTTAAATGGAACCTGCTATATATTTTTGCAAAATTTCAAACATCTTTTCTCTTTCTCTTTAAAACAGTTTTTTATAATTATTATAGTTCTAAAATGATTAGTACAGAAACTATTTATGTTTTCATGCCAATGTATGCCAAAATTCGCCAAGAATAAATGTAAGTTAATTAATTTGTCTATTGAAAAATTCATTTTTACATAAACAAATTTTATAAATTATAAAAAAGAAAAATTGATAAACTAAGTGAGAGAAGCAAATAATAATTATTAAAGATCTGTCAGTAACTAATCTTATTGTTTAAACAAGTGAATTCACTATAATGGTTTAAGAATTGTTTTAAACAGAAACAAAATATTTGAAAAGTATATAATGTGTTTCAATTAAAAATATATACTGACGGAGCAGTTGTATATATAAAATTTAGTGTGTTTTTTTTTTAGTTCTGATGAACTAATAATAAAATATTCAAAATACTAAAAAATAGGACTCTTTTTTTCTATTATTCATTAAGTTTTACTCATTAGAAGGACCGATAATATAACAATATTGTCTATAAGGCAAAAATTATATTCAGATTCATCTTCATGACAAAATAATAAAAATGGAGCAGAATATAGTTTACTACATACTTCAAGATGTACTCGTACATACCTATAACTGTTATCATGACAACCAGGATAACCGCGACGATTTTGTACTTATAAAATATATCTTCACGATTTTTACCCATTACTGGATGTGGCACTTTGCCGTAACATATCCTGGAAGGTGTTATATTTAGGCGTATGAAGTACGGTATCCAACTGTCAAATCACGGCCCCCAAAGATGTTTGTGGTGAGGATGTTACAGGGGTAATTTTATTGTTGTGAAAATTGTTTGTTAGTTTGGGGAATCGAACCTGTGTTCTCAAATCCACAGTCCGAATCGATGCCGCTTAACCACCTATCCCATTTTATACTATGAGCTGGATATCGCTATATTCACTTGGGACAACTGTGAGACCAACATGCTCATCCGGCCGGTAATGAGGACCGAGTGCTGTGGCTCAGAGGTCACACGTGTCCAGCCAAAGGTCACCACACATTGTGCCACAGTGGGTCACTATCACTAGCACGCTTGACCTGTCGCGACAGGATCAGCAGGCTACAACAGGATTGACCACACGACACGCCGAACCTGGAGGTAACGCGAGGATTATGTCAGATCGTCAGAACCGGAATTACATGTATTTATAATGCTAGGAACGTACTACTCTAATTTATAATCATAATTGGATTATAACACGACATATTTGTTAAAGTTTACCGGAATTTAATGTCGCTACGCTGTGGACTAAGGCCCTTTCTGAAGCTGTCCCAGCTACTTACTAATTTTGTTAGCGTCAGCTTTATGTTTAATTAAATTTTGATCATATTATAAGTGTGCTTAATGTATGTGATTTAAACATAATTTCCAAAAATTTATATCTACTTAATGTGAATGAGACATCTAGTTGGCAATAAAGCAATGAAAGTAATGACCTAGGCGATTGTAGAAATTATTCTAAAGTTATGAAATATTTACCTGAATTCATTGTGATATAGTAATTGTATCACGATGAAATATATGAGCTCAAATTACAAAGAATAAAAGTTTTAATACACAGGCAATATAAAGAAATTAAATAGTTACTAGGCATGAATTTATTACAATCTAAAATACAAGCAACCAAAGAGTTACAATATGCGATATAACTCAACTGTATAGTTTTCATTTTTAAGCTTTATATTACTTCAAACTAAAATTTATTATACTGTAACAATATAATTAGTAAATTTTACATCTTTCAGTTTTTCTGAAAACTAAATTTTCTTTTCGTTTACGTTGCAATTAAATTGTACAATTAAAAAACTTTCGCTTGACGATTTACACAGAAGTAAGAAATAAAATAAGAAGAACAAAATAAATTGTAATTATACGTAGATATATAATTATTATTTTTTATGCAACAACATCCTTATTTTAGAAGTTAGCCTTTACGTTTAATAGTACAGGTTCTTACCATAACCGAAGAAATGGACGAGGCACAAGTAAGGAGTCTTTTTATTATTATATGGTTTAGGTTTTTTCATTTTATTATTTAGTATTTCTGACTACTCGGCACTTCTTATTCTCTTACATTCTTCTCTAACCCTGACTTCTCACTACAAACTACTATTCTACTATTTACTCCTCACACTCTAACTTGACTAACTTATAATTGACCTAACGCTAATATATCTCTAATTATAAAATTAAATTAGTGAATAACATCATAATAATTATTAATAAATGCATTCATTTTAACATATTCATATGTATTCAGGCAGTACGGTGATATGGATAACGTTACGGAATTCGAAACTGGAGATCCCGAGTTCGAATATCACTCAATCTAAAAATTATATGAACTACCATACTACGACTCAGTGAGATCGAAATAAATAAATAAGTAAGTACTAGAAATGTGCTGACTTTGACTTGTCACATTAATATAAGACAAATATTTGAAAAATAAAACTATAATCATCCAAAAGGAATGAATACCATTCTCTATCTTCTATAGTGTTGCATAGCATGGGAAATAAATTTCCATGTCGGTGATTAACTGATCACAGTAACGAAGTTACAAAGTAATAAAAAGTACAATTTTGGGGCCCTGCTTGGGTCATTTTTCCGTTTTTACAGATTTTGGATCTCTTTATATATGAAGATCGGAATATTACTTCGGAATTGATTTTTTGAATTACTTATTTTTAAATATTTCATCAAGACACAATATATGTTTCTCGCGGTCTGAACGTGTTTTTTTTCAACATAAAGCGACAAAATCAGAATAGACACCTATGAGTATCAATGTAATTTTGTAATTTTCATACAATATTTTATTTCATTTATATAAATAATCATCAGTGTTTTCAAATAAATATATGTACGAAATATATTTGCATATATTAAATTTATTCAATCAATGCGCTAAGACTATGTTTGGGTCCACCAGGCCAAACAGATTTGACGTACGCTTGCAGACATGCGCTGCAAGGTATTAAGGTTAGACCGCGGACCATAAATAAGGTGTAGCAAAACATTAAAACATAAATGATGTGTCTCAAAGCATACGGGAAAATTTTAGTGATACGAGTAAAAATATTTCGATAAAAACCCTACTCCTCTTTCATATTCCTATTCATATTCTTGTGATATATAGATACGGTAACAGTACGTAAAAAATAAACACAGAAATAAGCTCTGCATTAGCATTTTTGGAATCGTTATATGACGGCTATTAACCAATATTTTTACGCAAAAATATGTCATATTATAAATTGAATTATTATACCTTGACCTAAATAGATAGGATCTTGCATATACTCACAAACAAGAAGATTTATGATCTACGAGTATTATATTGTTCTATCTATATACAGATTCAATCTTCCCAAATCTCGTTCATTGTTCCATACAGGCAAGTGTCACTGTATTGGTAAACATTATCTTGGCACCGCACAACAAGGATTAGCGACATGTTCATACAATTCTTGTTCATGTGTTAGTGTTGCTTTACTAATTGCATTGTTCGCAACACTGGCATTATTGCTGTTCGCCGTCTATTGAAATATTTATTGCCATTATGGAATGCGCAGCAACCGCAAATTCCGGAGATGCATGTGTGTAGCAGGAGCTTCCGTGACATAAAAACTAAGGGGAAGATATTGGAGCAAAATTGATTTTTAGTTGAATTTCCGGGCGTATTAAGAGGATGCTATTTCAATTCAATCCGCAGTATCCGGATAAGAACCGGTAGTCGGAATGATTAGTTTTACCTCCTGTCACACATTTACCTGTAAGAGTGATTTCTGATTTTTAATATCTAGTACAGGGGTGTAGAGTACGTTTTTGCCTTCAGGTACTACCCTATTCTGTACTTATCTGTATTTCTGGTTGCTGTGAGTGAAATTATAAAATGTTCATGGTAATCAAATTCAAACATTAATATTAATATGGTCGTTGATTTATAATTAGTTTTAATTTGACATAGTAGTAATTACTTATCTTATTTAGACCGAAAAAAGTTGCATGATTTAACATTACATTTCATTTTATGGGTACCTCAGTGTCCATTTGATAACCTCAGTTCGATTCCCACAGCCGACAAACTATATTTACTACAGTAAAATTACCTATGTTTACTTTGCGGATCGTGATTTGACGATTAATAATCGTACTTCACGCGTGTAAATATATCACCTATTTTATCTAGTATTATTTCAATAGTTTGATGATGATTTTTGCTGCATATCGGAATGGATTCATATGTGATGCGTGCACTAATTGAGTCAGTAAATTTTACATGTTAGTTCAGATTATGTAACGTCATAATTGAAAAGTGTTTTTATTTCGCAAAATTAATTACACTTTACATGAAGTAAACATTCCTAATGTCACTGGTTAAAAATTATTTCTAATACATTAATAATTAAATTAAAAACCCTACAATACAATTTATCCATATATTGGAAATAACTCTAATAACCCAGTGCATTGAAAATGTGTTTCTGCCATTCTTTTTATACTGAAGATGTGAAATTTCCTATATATATATAAATAAGAAAAATATAAAACTTAAATATACATGTGTCATAGAAAACCTTGTGTAAATTTATTATTTATTGACTAGTGTAATTAAAAAAGTACTAATTCAAACAAAATCTAACAATTTACAATAAAAGATATCTTTTCAAGCAATTTCAAAATGATGCATTCAGTTATTTTTATTTTAGTAATATATAAACGAAAAGTACAGATGATATTTCAAGTATTCATTAAATAGGTATTAATCATAATATAACCTTATTTTTTTACATTCTTCCTACATGCAATAAATATGTAATTAGTATGAGAATTCACCATACGTCACTGTCAGCCAATAGGATCACGACTTTGTTTGAAAATGAACCAATGAAATGTACATTTCGTCGGAAATTCATCGCTGGTGCAATAGATAACGGAAATACCACTGTTAATAATATCCTTGGTTACGAATAAAATAAATGATATTTTCAATATTTTCATAAACTTCAATTGAAAAAATTCTAAACCGAATCAGAAACTGCAGCACCGACTTGAATTCTGAATCCACCAGCACCAGCACCAGCAACGTGTGTTCTGGATCTAATATAAACACAACTAATATGAAATCTGGATCAAGTGAAAATTCTATATTGTTTCAGTGTACATTTAATATTCAAAATTTTCATCACTGTAATACCTAATTAATAATGTGCAAATAAATACCTAACTATTCTTGTTAATTAACTCTTGTTTGATAAGCCAAATACAACTCGTAGTATGAAAATTGACAGATAATATTTTGACATAAATATACATTCGTTGTTACGGAAATAGGAAACACAACTCATAATTTATGTCAAAATATTTTCAGCAATTTTCATACTACTTGTTATATTATATTTGATATATTGGTTAATCGCCCGCATTCATTTTTTAGTTCGTACTTTCTGAACTCTCATCTAAAGGGCCTCGCAACGTTTTAAGATTTGGAAAGTATTATTGAATCCATATGCGTAGGTTGTCAATTTTAATTAGCTTTTGTTAAACGTTAAAATTATGGCAACTGGGTACTATAATAATATGTAAAATTACATAGAGTTTGCATCACAGTGAAGGGAGACATCTTTATAAATATGATAACCCATATTCTATATATCGGAAACTATAACAGCTACGACATCGCCTAATTTAAAAAAAGTTGCTACACTAGTAGCTCAATTTAATGATGTTTTAATTTTTCCGAAAAAAACACTAAATTCGAGTAAAAACGGCGATATTTTAGAAATAATACGTATTTTTACGGATATGTTTTAATAATATTTAAGATAGCTATGGAACATAACGAAGACGACATAAATTAAGATATACAGGACGTTAATGAGGCCAATAACAATATACGCAGCAGAAGTACTAACAATGACAAAAAAAAATGAAGAAGAACCAAGAATAACGGAGAGAAAAATAATGAGAACAATGCTGGGGCAAGTCAAGACAGAAAACCATGTATACAGAGCAAGGATGAATCATGAAATAGAGAAAGAATTAAAAGAAGGTGACATAGGGAGGAAAATTAAACAGCAGAGAATAAGATGGCTAGGACACGTGCTCTATAGCTGACAACCATGTTAGAATGGAATCCAGGGGGAAGAAGAAAAAGAGAAAGATCGAGATAAATATGGATAAAAGAAGTAGAAGAAGACATAAAAGCAGCAGGAATTAATAACTGGAGAGAAAGGGTACAGAAATTTTAAATTTTAAGAAATGGAACCTGATCCTCTCCAAATCATAGAATCTAGAAAGCTTTACCGGAAGTGGCACAACTCCTCATGGAGGATATATATATATATATATATATATATATATATATATATATATACTGATATAATTCTTGTCTTGTGTCATTTATTCTTCATATCTAAAATAATCTAAATCTTAATCATTTCAAATGATGATAATTTACGCTAAGTGTAATAGAAATTCGGTGCAGATGGTACGGATATATGCTAAAACGAATCCACTCAGAATTCATCCGAATCGAAAAATACTTCAACGGTTGGAACAAAATTTGAGAAATTTTCAACATCAGTTTAATTCTAGATCAAATAAAACCAAATCCATAGATAGGCCTATTCGTTGGCTTAAATGATCACCAGATCTTCCAGCGTTGGATTTTTTAATGTTGGCGATTTAAAAAACAAAATACAAGCAGCAGATTTCATAACACATGCAATAATTAGAAGAATGCAAAAGTCATTTATTCAAAGAGCTAGATTTTATTAATCAATATAGTACTACAATTTGAACTTTTGATTTAATAGTGAGTTTAAGTTTATTTACAATTTAATATGAAGTATCTATAATTGTTTCATACCACTTGAACATAATTGATATAAATGATAAATAAAACATGATTTTTCAAAAAATAACCTATTATTTAAAGAAAAACAAAGTAATATAATATATTATTGAAATCAGAAAAAAATATGCTAGTTAGTGATATTATTTTCAACTATTGATATAATTTTAAATATATACAGTTGTGTCATAAATTGTTTAATTGTACCTCAGTGTAAAGAGGGCTTTAAAAATTAAAAGTTCTATTTGAAAATTTTTACTGCCTCTGCTGCTATTTTGGAAATAAAATTATTTAAAGAATATCTTTTATTACATTTATATTCCTGGCCCTGTGAATTTTTTCGTAAAGATTAAAACATCAATAAATTGATCTACTAGTGCGACAACTTTTATCTACTTAAACTGAAGTGGTAGATCTTATTGATGGTAAGCGAGGAGTAGAAAACACACTGTACACTCAATACAGCCCGGTATCAGACATGTATTTTATTTAATTATGAATAGATAAAATTCAGAATAGAAATATTTGCGATTTTATTAACTAAGTATAGCATTTGATTCTTTTAAATGAAATTTGTTATGTAGATGGCAGCTGTAGTTTTCAAATCAGAGTATTAACAGATGTTGGTAGCGAACAAACCATACAGGTCGAAGGCAAGTTTAAAATAAAAAATACGCGTTCTATAGTCGTAGATCTTTATATATACGTAATGTAATTTGTAACATCCAGATTAATAATATTGTGATAAATATTATGACGATGCAATCATTACGTTTAATTTTTTTTTGCCAATATGACACTTTCAACACGAAATGATATTCAAACATAAATTTTAAGGAGTGACTTTCTCATAAAAAAAAAAGACATGTGATAGGTGGCTGAGCTATAATGCCGCGAGTCAACCATAATTAATCCCCAGTGAGTGACGTTCCGTCGTCATGGGGTGTCGTCTCATGTTCCTGTCTCCCGCCGGCACTGATTAATGACCACCGATCAAGGAAGTGAACCTGGACTACAATGTCAGGTGTGTGCTGTCAGGCTATCGGTTAGCTGTCGACGCACTCTGCAGACGTACTGTGATTTCCCCTCACATTAATTCTACATCACCGCGTAGTTGTTCCAGTGTCCGGTGGTACTTTACTCTAGTGCAGTGGTTCCCAATCGTGACCCTTTTTAGTTTTTTAAAAATATTCGCGACCCCCCTTTCGCATATTTGATCAATAAACAAAAAATAAAAGGTTTGACAAAATATATTTTAGGACTTAGTGATTATATTATTTCCCTCAAAAAAGCCAAGGCCACACCCCAAAAAAGCTAAGGCGACCCCCTTGTGGGTCGCGACCCACCGGTTGGGAACCGCTGCTGTAGTGGAACCGAACGTATCCTGACTGGGGATTTTAAATAAATAAGGATTGTGTGAAAATTGCACTATGAGTAAAGCTCAATTTCCCGTTTAAATACCAAAGTTAGTTTTATTTAATATTTTTGTATTTGAGATGGAATTATTATTATTATTATTATTAGCCCTTTATTCCACATTTAGCTTACATTCCTTTCACAATGTTAGTATTTGTATATGTATTTTAATTTAATGAGTATAATGTTACAATAAATTGTGTAATATTAATAAACCTATAAAAGTATAAAATAAATATATTAGAAATTATATGCTAAGAATTTTCCTTATTAAAATTAAGTATTACTATTAGAATTTAAATTTCAGTTGAAGTTGCTTCAGTGGATATCGCCCCTAGCGGGCATAGGCCAAAGTTCTCAATTTTTCTCGGTTTCTAGCTTCTCTTGGCCACAACTTTCCTGCCATTTTCTTTATGTTGTCTTTCCATCTTGTTTTTTGTCTTCCTTTTTTTTTTTCGTGAAATGGTATCCATTCTGTAATTATTTTATCCCAACCATCTTCTTTTCTCAGAAGAGCTCCATTTTAGGTGTTTTATTGTTTTGGTTATATCTGCTACTTTTATTGTATTGTATAGTTCTTCTACTGTCTTTTTAACATTCAATATGCTTTTCAGCATTTTGTTTTGACATGTCTTTATTCATGTGTGAAATATTGTTCTTTTTAATGGAAGTTGTATGTTTCTATTTTTGAATATATGTTTCTTAGACCAATATTTTCTCCATGCCATGTCGATTCTTCTGCTTGTCTCTTTTTCCATCTTTCTGTCAAAGGAGATTAATTGACCTAAATATATGAAGTCCTTTACGTAATCTATTTGTTCGTTGTCGATTGTTATTGGAATTTCAGTGCTATTGGTCATTATCTTTGTTTTTGACTTGTTCATTTTTAGTCTTGCCTTTTCTCAGTGGTTGCTTAGCTTTTCCAATTGCATATGTAGCTCTTTATTTGATTTCGCAAATATTATACGGTCGTCAACGAATCGTAAGTTGTTTAAATATGTACCATTTATTTTAATTCCCGCGTTGCTTATATTTTTTAGTGATCTCATTCTTTCCGCTAACACACAGTTAAAGATATCAGTTGAAAGAGGGTCTCCTTGGCGTACTCCTTTTGAATCTTTATCGACGCTGTGTTGTTTTCGTACAGTTTTTTAATTATGTCAATGTATTCTTCTTCAACACTCGCTATTTTAAAGGCTTTTCAAATGTATTCATGTTCGATAGAATCAAATGCCTTTTCAAAGTCTATCAGACATAAATACCCTCTGAAATATTACTCGACTACCTTCTCTATTATCTGGTTTACTGCTTGAAGATTATTCAGTATTGATCTATTTTTTATGAATTCCGCTTGTTCTTCTGATTGAAGGGATTCGATCTTGCTTTTCATTCTATTTTGTAGCAATTTCGTTCTATCACCTTTTTTGAATAATAGTATTATTTGTGAGTTTCTCTATTGTTGTGGGATCTGTTTTGTTTCTAATATCTTGTTAAACATCATTTGTATCAGTGTTGTTATTTCTGAGACGCCGATTTGTATAAATTCGTTTATGATTGTGTCTTCCCCTGGACTTTTTTCATATTTAAGTTCTAAGATTATCTTTTCTATTTTATGTTTCAAAAATATGGGGCTGTACGCAATGACGTTATATGATGTTGTTCTCGTGTGCGATGGTTGTTGCTGGAGTAGAGTTCTGTGTAGAATTTCGTTGCTGCTTCTAGTATTTCGGTTCGTTTATATTTTTCTCTATCTTTTTAATCTATTTTGTGTATCCATTGTTTTCTTTTAAGAGATTCTTGTTTACTCTTTTCTGTGGACATGCTTTCTTCTAAGTGTCTCTGTATAATTTTTTCTTCCTCTATTCTTAGATCTTTCCTAATAT
This sequence comes from Pterostichus niger, assembly GCA_947425015.1. Lineage (NCBI taxonomy): Eukaryota > Metazoa > Arthropoda > Insecta > Coleoptera > Carabidae > Pterostichus > Pterostichus niger. The sequence goes on along the minus strand of OX380336.1, from coordinate 23,880,847 downwards.
ATTTCCTTACAAGTTTTCAAATTTCTGCTAGTTCAATTTGTTCGGTTATTGTTTCGTTCTTTTTTCTCTCCAAATATGTTCTTTTCTTTATTAAATCTATTGTTTCCTCGCTAAATCTTTTTTCTGCTTTCTTTGTTTTCTCTAATTCATTATATATTTTGAGTAAGGTTTTTATAAAAATGTCGTACATTTCTTGTACATCGTGGGTTGTAATATCCTTTAAGATTTGTTCGATATTGAATTGCAGAATTGCCTTATATATCTCTTGTTGTTTTATAATGTCTGAGCTGTTAATCGTTTTCTGTTTGTGGTATTTTGTTCTAGTTATTTCTTTATTTACGTTGATTTCTGCTCTTAGTAATCTGTGATCGAAATAAAATTTGAAATTATTTAGAACGTCTATGTTTTTTATGTAACTTAGGTTTTTAGTTAGTATAAAGTCTATTTCGTTAGTGTGTCCTGATGGGAACTTCCATGTCATTTCCTTACTTGCGGTGAAAAAAGATTTTACTATTTTTAACCAGTGTTGCGTAGAAAAGTTTATCAGCCTTGATCCGCGTTCATTTCTTTCACCATAGTATTATTTTCCTAGTACGTTGCTCTCACCTTGTTATTGCTTGCCTATTTTTGCGTTGAAATCTCCTATCAAGAAATATTGTGCTTTTTTTGTATCTTCTTCTTCAATTATATTGTCTATGATGTAGGAGCATGGACTTGGATAATTTTTAATCTTAACTTTGAGCTTATATTTAGTGTGATTGATGCAATTCTGTCACTTATTGGTTTGAATGTTTCTATTGCGTTTTTCCATTTGGCTTTTATTAGAAATCCTACTCCGTAATTGCTGTCGGTTGCTTTGCTATGGCAGAATATAGCCGATGAATCTTTTCTCATCATCAGTGTTTCATAGTTGCGCCTAACTTCAGCTAATCTGACGACAACCCAGTTTGTCTCGTTTAGTGCGTATTCTATCCTATTTTCAGATTTTAGTGTTCTCGTATTCAGGGTACTTATATAATATAGTTTGGGGAGTTTTGGTTTGAGTCTCCCGCGGTGACCAACCGTGTTGGGAGATGTAGTTGTTGTTTTTGCTTTCTATTATTTGTTCCATTTCTGCGGAGCTCAATATTTGTTTAGCTTGCTTATTTAGAAATAGTTTCTTGTTATTCTGCTTAGTGTTTCTTTTGCCTTGTTTTGTTACTTGTGTTGTTTCCGCATTGTTTCTAAATTTTGTCTTTGATTGCTATTTGTCTTTATTTACATCTTGATTTACATTTTGAGGCAGAATATTTAGCATTTCTGATATTTTGATCTGAGTTCGAAGTTGTATTTGTATTAGGGTTGTTTTTAATATTATGTATTGAATTTCTCTGGCTATCTGTTCGAGTTTTTGTGGGGGAAGTTTCAGATGTTCAGTTGATCGTGAAGTTTGAGGCATCTGTTTTCTTCATTATTATCCTCAGATCTATTTCGTTTTTTAAGTCTTTTATCTGTTGTAGTTCTTCATCCTTTAGTGGTTTTCCGTCTACTATGATTTTATCATATTTTAATAAAGCAAATTTTCCAGTTTCTCGAATAATTTTTAGAAGCGGAATCAGTTTTTTCCTTGTTTCCTGTTCATCTTTAGGTATATCTTCAATTATATAAATGTTGACTTCGCTTTCTCTAAGGTACTTTTTTATTTTTAAGAATTTCATGAACTTTTTTAAGTTCTACAAATTTTATTAATATTGGTCTTATTTTGTTGTCTTGTTTCAGCCCTATTCTATTAATATTGTAAATATCCGTAATTGATGTAGATATTTTCACTTGGTTATTTAGTATTTGTATACAATTAAATTCAAGTTATTTATTGTTACTTTCTGTTTCAGGTATTCCATGAATTAGTATATTGCATTGGCGTTCTTTTGCTTCTCGTTCGTGCCACTTTTGTTCCTGCAGGTTAATTTTTTCCTTGTTCTCTTCTATTTTAGTATTCGTGTTGTTATTAAGTGTTTTTATTTCTTCTTTCATTGAATCTATGAATATTTGGAGATTTTTAAATGCTTCTAAAATGTTTTTGTTGTCTCCTGGCCATATTTGTTATTACGCCACACTTTTAACAGTATTGATTTGCGGGTTGCGTTTCAAAATTTTGCTGTATAGAATTGGATTTCGCAATTTTTGTTTTAATTTTATCTTTTATACCTGCTCTTTCGAGATAGCATTTTGGAAAATATTTATTTCATATCAAGTGAGTCTGTTGTGGAGCTGTAAGTATATATTTATTCTCGGTAGAGGTTGTGCCTCTTGTTTGTTAAAGCCGTTTGTGATCATATTTGCTGAAGTAAATTCCTGACACTTTCCGGTATAAATAAGGGTTGTTTGAAAAATGCACTATGAGTAAAGCTCCATTTACCGTTTAAATGTCAAAGTTAGTTTTATTGAATGTTTTTTATTTGAGATGGAATAATAGATTATATAAATGTTAAAAGTTTCAGAGTTAATTGGATAAATGGTAAATATTATTTATTGTAAAAGGATAACTATGTATTTTGAACCATAAATACTAACTAAACTTATTAACAAATGGAAGAAACAGAAATTAGCTATGTTTATCATATTATTTTTCGAATCTGTTGTTGTTTCACTTTTTACGAGATTAGCGTAAAAGATGTAAGTCTGGCATGGGCAAGCTTTTAAATAACTGGTACTAACGAATAATTTATTTACACATCGCGGGTCACAAAGAACTTTAAATAAAACTTATCAGTTTTTGGACACATTTTTAATCAAATTAAAGAAAGAAATATACATATTTTCAAAACACGAAAATAATACATAACTTGACTTTTAATCATATCTCATATCTGGGTGAAATTTTGTTCTAAATGAGTATCAATAATTATTTTATATATTTTTTGACACAACGTGATATTTTTTAATTGTTCGTAACAATATGTGCTGCCAAATTGATCCATTTGGGTACATATCTTTGGGAAAATATAAGTCTCACCTCGAAAGTCCGTAGGTTGCCCCAGTAAATATTGTAGACAAATAAAAAAACATATTTCGTCCCAAATAATTGATTATTTAAAATCCGTTTGTTCATCTGATCAAATATTCAAATTCTACTTAATTAACCATCAAAACTAAAATCTTAGTGAAAATTAATCATATTGTGTAGAGGGAATGACAAAGAAATATTATAGAACTCAGGTAAGTACCTGCGCATAATTATTTATTTAATCACGTTTTAACCAAAATTTACTTATATTAAAATTCTCCATTGTTTCTATTGAATTTTATAAATACAAATTCGTATGTCTTATTTGCTGTATTATTGTAAACCTTTCTTGAACTCTGTATATTCCTAGAACATAAATGGGTCAATATTGCAGATTAAAACGAGGCGAAGAATTTAATTGTTTAATTAAAATGTAAGGCATTCCTGCCATTTGTAATTTTGAACTTCCTCGCTGTGGGTTATAATATCTCAATTAAAAGGGTTGAACAAATTTAGCAAGAAAAAATTAACTGAAAATCAATTAAATATATTTTTGAAAAAAATTGCATATTTTACTACTCGTATTTGCTAAGAATCCTGCGATTCACAATAGTGATATCATTAAATTTATATTACTCGTATATCTAAACTTTTGCTATCATTATTTCTCCAGAATACAACAACATATTTCGTTTGTACTTGAATTACCATATGACTACATAAATGTAATTGTCCAGTCTTTTACATTACGTATTTTTAATTTTATGTGATTTATGCTAGCGTTGTTTTTTAAAATTAGAGACGGCTTTTGATAGAATAGACTGATTAAAATTAATGGAAATTTTAAAGATGAATAGAGTAGATTAGAGAGAATTAAGACTGAAAAGTTGTATGCAGAACAGCATGGCGTAGTAAAAGTAGATGAATTAATTAAGTTAACTCAAATACGAAACGGAGTAAGCGAAGACTGTTGTCTGTTTTCCATGTTGTTCATCTTGTATCTCCAAGATATAATCAAAGAAGCTCTAAGTGAATAAAGATCTTCAGGAGCAAATATGTGAGGCGGGAGAAATTAGTGAATAAAGTTTTTAGACGATACGGTAGTTATTGAAGGAAAAGTCTGAAAAGAATGATATAAATTAAACATATAAAAGGTATGGTATGATCATAAACAAAATGAGTACGAAGACCTTAAGGGTACGTAATAACAAATTGAAAGGTTTAGTAATAAAAGAAGAGGAAATCTAACAAGTAGAAAGATTTGTATACTTGGAAAGTGTGATAGAAAGAAAGTAAAAAGTTAAATGGATATTGAAATCGAATTATAAAGGCAAAAACAACATTTAAAAAATTTAAACTTACCCAACGAGCAAGATGAATTTAGAAATACGAAAAAGACTTATGAAATGGTAACAATGAAGTAAGTTATTATTTGCATAAGAAACATGGACAATGCGAAAGGCAGAGAGGAAAAGAATACAAGCTTTTGAAATGTGAACTTGGAGAAGGATGTAGATAATTACGGGGATAGACAAAGTAAGGAATAAGGAAGTATAACGAAGAAAAGGAGATAATAGAAGACTATTGGAGTTCGTAGTAAGAAGAAAAAGAGTGGAGAACGAAGAGAGTCAGAGAGGAAGGAGGAGAATGAAACTATAAGATGAGCTGTTGGAGATGGAGGAGTAGTAAATGAGAAGAAGATACGAGCACAGGATAGGGAAAGTTGGTAGACGCCATAGAAGGACAGAAAATTTTATGATGCAATGAAAGCAATATGAATGTATAAACGAAGGACCTGTATCGAAACTATTATCTCAGTTTTATAGCAAAAGTTATTTATTTCAGATGATAATGATAACCATTTCAAAAAGTGAAATCAGCCCATGGACACCCATATACTTTTTTTCAGGATAGATCAAAATTTTTGAATGAGATGAAATATCGGTATCAGTAATATCAAAGTCATTTCAATTATTTTTATGTCATAAATTTTGAATTTTTAATACTAAAAAATATCATATAACTAATGAATAAATTGAACTGAAGGATTAAGTCATTTAAATATCACATAAAAATAAAAAGTTAAGTGTATACTAATATATTAAAATGAACATAATACTCTACTCTTACTAACAAATTTAATAAAATCACATTTGCTTTATTTCTAATATAGGAATCTAAGGAATAAGGAAATAAAAAATGTATTTGAATATTAATGCTAGATCTCTAATAAATTTATAGCTTTTTTCATTTAATATCAGATACAATTAGGCTGACTTCAATTTTTTTTATAAATTCCACCTAATCGTAATATAAAATACGAGTATGTGAATTGGATAGATAACTTTTGTAATAAAAATGCGGTAATAGTAATGGGTTCGACGTGGCGTCTGGTGCTTAAGATTTAATCTAACATTAGGTATAATATTTCTATAAAGTTTCTCTAGTAATAATTTAATATTAACGGACAAATTTCAGAAACATAACGATCTGTATACCTAGACTTCAATGCAGATATTTAGGTAATTAGCGCTAATTACAAATATTTACCATGCAATAATAATTACTAGCGCTTATCATAATTAATAGACACTAATTAATTTAATTATTTCAAATGAATTATAGAGCTTAGCAATTTCATTAGGTTTTTAAATATCCACCAACGAGACAATATTGTATAAATATGTGAATTAATAAACTGTTTTATATAATTAAATAAATAATCAAATATTTAGTAGTATACATATATATATATATATATATATATATATATATATATATATATATATATATATATATATATATATACGAGCCCAAAATCATAATAGTTCGGCCGGCACAAAATTTTCCCTTATTGACATTTCATTTATTACAAAAAACCTAATAAATATTTTATCCTTACAAAAATTATATTACTACCTTAAAATACATAATCTTAACTTTAAATAGCAACAAAAATTATATAGTTTTAATAACAATTAGGTTTTAAATAAAATAAATTAAACTATAATAGACGATTCAGAATAGTTCGGCCACTTATACAAATTGCATAAAGTTGTCGGTGTTTGATTCAACTGTTGACATAACAATTGATACATTTTTAAAATCAACAAGATACTTGTCATTTGTTGTAAGTGATAAGTTTTTACACTAAAATGGCTCGAGGTAAAGCACTTAGTCAAGATTTAAGAATGTCCATAATTAATGCGTATAAGAATGGAAAAATTTCGATTTCACATTCGATTCCGCGATCTACAGTTCAAGATATTACTAATTTGTTTAAAGAAAATGGAAATGTCATGGAAGGTAAAAAAAACTGGTCGCCCATCATCAACTTCTAATGCTGATCATCGAGCTTTAAGAAAAATTGTAAAACAAAATCTCCGATCAAATGCTCGAGATATTACCGTACAATGGCGGGAAATGATTGGAAAATAAATTTCTGTATCTACCACTATAAGAAAAATTAAACAAATAGGATACAAGTTTTATAAGGTAATTTATTTTCCCGATATCTCTGTTAAAAAGAATTATTACTTTATTGTACTTTTTAATAGGCCAAAGAAAAATCTTTGCTTACAAAATCGCAACAGCGTAATAGGATGAAGTGGGCTAAAGAGCATACAAATTGGACTCAAAAACAATGGCATAGCGTTATTTGGAGCGATGAGTCCAAATTTGAAGTTTGCGTAGGAGATTGTAGAAAACGCACATTGCGTACTTCTACCGAGACATACCAGACAGACTGTTTAGTTAAAAAAGTTAAGTTTCCTGCATACGTTATGGTTTGGGGTTATATGTCTGCGAGGGGAGTGGGAAAGCTACATTTTATAAACGGCACTGTTAACGCCGATAAATATAAAAAAATACCCAAAGATGTTTTTTAACGTCGATTCCTTTATGTGAGTCTATCGAAGGGAGCTATGTTTTCCAACAGGACAGTGCCCCATGCCACATGGCAAAAACAGTTAAAACCTGGTTTGAAAATAATCATATTCCAACTCTAAAGTGGATTTCCAGTAGCCCGGATCTGTCGCCAATTGAGTCCCTTTGGCATAAAATGAAGGAACTGCGTAAGAATCCAGCACGCACAATAAACGAATTGAAAATAAAATTACAACAAGTATGGGATAATACTGAACCTGATGAGTGTGCAAAGTTAGTTGATACAATGCCAAAGAGAATCAAAGCCGTTATAGTCAATAAAGGAGGCGTTACGCAATATTAAAATAGTGGCCGAACTGTTTTGAATCGTCTAATATAGATCATTTTATTTTATTTAAATCCTAATGGTTATCATAACTATTTTCTTTTTGTTGCTATTTGAAGCTGAAATTGTATATTTTACGGCAGTAATATAATTTTTGTAAGAATTAAATATTTATTGTTTATTTTTTAATAAATGAAATATCATTAAGGTAAGATTTTGTACCGGCCGAACTATTATGATTTTGGGCTCGTATATATATATATATATATATATATATATATATATATATATATATATATATATATATATATATAGTATGTATATAGTAGTAGTATGTGTATATATCCCGCATATTTTATTGGCTAAGAAAAGTGTACACGTTTAATTATATTTTGTTTAAAAATACTGATACTTACTGTATTTTGTAAGCTTCCTCCATAACCCTGTAATTGTAAGCTATAGTTATTTTATAAATATTTATAAAATTATAAATTCCATATAGCAACAAATCAATATAATAAAGTCTAAATTATATTATATTTTACCAAATTATAAAATCTGAAATTATAAGCTTTTAAAGGTTTAGATTTTGTAGTTAGGTAAATTTCTGTACAGAATTTTCTTACTGTACATTACAGAATAGCACCATTATTATCAATAATATACTTACTCAAAAATTTTATGGAATCTACCTATTTATAAATTATCACTGATCATACTATAGGTTATTTAGTATAAACTATAACATAAATAAAATCCTATATCGTTATGATAACAGTTTATGAGACACTCCACGCTGGAAGTAAGGCGCACCTGCAAATCACGCGCACGCAAGGCGCCAACGGCGAGACATAAGTAAATGCAATGACCGTTCCCACACGCAACCAAGCCTGTCTGTCCTCAGTTCGTCTTCAAAGTTTGCGTCAGGACAAAACCGGAAAATATAAATCCGTAATGAAACGAGTCTGCGATAACTTTAAATTGTTTTCAACGAAGTGAAATCGAGTTGAGAAAGAACAAAATTACATTTTAAAAGTTCAGGAACGTGTAATTTAAAAGTCGTATTGTCACAGGAACTAATTTAAAAAAGAATAACTAAAACGAAGAATAAGCAACAGAAGTAAGGACTTGTGATAATGATATATACGAATATAAGATCTTTTGTCTTGTCAATTGAATTTGATATTAAAAATTGTTTTACTTGAAGTGATTGTACGTCAGTACTGGGGACTGTGGTGTGGCTAGCGATACGGAATTCGAATCCGAAGATCCCGAGTTCGAATCGCACTCAAGCTAAAAATTATATGAACTACTACACTGCGGTTCGGTGAGTGCGAACCCTGTACTGTAATTGGAATTAAGTTCCTGTTGTACAGCGTAGCATAAATAAATAAATAAATTACAAGACTCAATTTATAAAAACGTATATTGCTAACGAACGTTTAAATTTTGTTCCTGAAACATTTAAAAAATTTTAAGTAATTTTAATAAGCCGAAAGATTGTCGTCAGAAGCTTTATTCGTCATCATGTCATACCTTCAATTATATATTCGTACATATATTTACAAAAAAAAAACACACATACACCAACATAACTTACTCTCCTTTATTTATTTTATTTACATAATCATAAGATAACTGCTAGTATTTTGTTAGTAGGTTGATCATAAAACCAGCATTCATTACATTCATTATATAATTGACCTGAGAGATCAGTGTTGAGAAGATGGCTTAAGAATACATGCGTTCCAAATAACAATTATATATATATATATATACTCGTATTACCGTACTTCTGAGATTATATATTATATTGATGAGATGTGAATTGAATGAATGGTGAATCACGATTATCGTATAATTAAAATAGATGTACAGAGATGACGAAATATTAACTGAGAGTTAACAATTATACAAACTGAATATATGCTCAGGGCGTGTGATGATGTTGTGGCGTGAACAAGAAGGTCTTCACGTAGCGTCAGGTGAGTCAGGTGACTCAGGTAAAATAATTAGCTGTCTTCTTTAAATAAAGGTGAGTTTGAGACATAAAGCTCAGTGAGAGTGTCATCGAAGATTCACGCATATCAATCCCCGCTATTGGGGCTCTGCAGGTTAATTAGACTGGATTATCAATAATATACCTCTTTCAGAAGCAGGATAGGAATTCAGGCTACAAGATAGGCCGTTTGGTTCTCCGGCACAGCTAACTACCAACTGTAGTGAACACCGATGCATTTCTCGTCAAAGGATTTTGGTATACACATACCCCGCTCATCACCGCCGAACCGACAGGATAATGTAGCCCCATTGCCATCACATTCCCCAGGTACAGGAAGCTAGCAGTGGTTTAACTCCTGTATGGCGTCACCTATGATAGTACCAGTATCATAATGACGCACCACTGGTCTCGTAAGAGTTGTTTCCGAATTCTCTAGACAGTGTTTCAAATAGAGAACCAGTACATCCACACATGGATGGATAGAAGCTGTCAGGTAATCCAGGATACATTAGTTGATTAACCAGTCACGTAATTACAAGTTTATATCAACAATAACACTGCACTGTATAAATGAACTCTACAAGACCAAGCCAAGCATTCAAATAAGTCAAGGACGCTGTGGCGCATATTTGCAGCCCTCAAGAATCTTAAAGTACTAATAGATACAGGTAGCACAAAGTCTTTCGTGAAACCTGATATTGCACATAATTATTTAAAAAAATTTATTTTTAAAGATCCCTTCCAAATCTCTACAGCACACGGGCACCTCCGTAGAACAATTTAGTACTCTGATACCCACTTCAAAACTTTTTAATATGAAACAAAATAACAACTCCTGCCTAAAGTATCACTTATTTCATTTCCATGATAAGTTTGATTTACTATTAGGAATAGACAACCTAAAACTATTAAAAATTGTTTTCGATGTAAATAACGATCTACTAATAACTTCACTCATTACCTTATAATAATAATAAAGTAAATTCAAATAATATCTTTGTAATGATTAAAATCATTTTGGAACCCCAATCCGAAAAGATTATTCGGACATTTTTCATTTAGAACACAATGAATTAACATTTACGAACCAAATTAAACACGAAATTAGAACAAAAAACTAATTTCCTATCTACACAAAATCGTATAGGTACCCTGAAATTCATAAATAGGAAGTACGTAAGCAAATTACTAAAATGCTGGTTCAGAATTTAATAAGACCATCATTCACCGTGGTCATCACCGATTTGGATCGTTCCAAAAAAGCTTGATGCCTCCGGCAAACGCAAATGGCGTATCGTAACCGACTATCGCAAGCTTAATGACAAAACTATAAAGGATAGATATCCATTACCCAACATTACCGACTTACTAGACAAACTCGGACGTTGTTAGTATTTCACGAGATTGGACTTAGCATCTGGTTTCCACCAGATAGAGATGAACAAGAACGACGTACCAAAAACGACGTTTAACACTGAGGACGGCTACTACGAGTTATTATGTATGCCATTCGGCTTGAAAAATGCCCCAGCGACGTTCCACCGGGTCATGGATAATATTCTTCGAGGCTTAACCAATGAAAAATGCTTAATCCTTGACGACATTATTATTTTTAGTACCAGTTTACAGGAATATATTCAAAATTTAAAACTAGTTTTCGACAGACTTCGTAAATTAAATTTCAAAATCAAAATTGATAAATCCGAGTTTCTAAAAAAGGAAGTCGCTTATTTAGGACAAGTAGTAACTAAAGAGGGCGTAAAACCGAACCCAGACAAGATAAAAGCCGTTTTAGAAAATCCTATCCCAAAAAATACAAAGCAAATAAAAGGGTTTCTCGGGTTATTAGGCTATTACAGACGTTTTATACAAAATTTCGCAAAAATTACAAAACCTCTGACGAAATGGTTAAAAAATTGATTGACACAAACGACCCTGAATACGTAGCATGCTTCGAGCTATGCAAAAACTTACTAACAAATAAACTATTACTCCAATATTCCGATTTTTCGACACCATTCAATTTAACTACTGACGCAAGTAATGTAGCAATAGGCGCAATACTATCACAAGGCCCTTTCGGCAGCGATAAGCCAGTTGCTTACACCAGCAGGACACTGAACTTATCCGAGACAAACTATTAGACAATTGAAAAAGAGCTATTAGCTATCATTTGGGCAACGCAATACTATCATATCTCTTCGGACGAAAATTCACTATAATAACCGACCATAGTTCCCTCCAATGATTACACTTGCTTAAACAATATAGTCAAAAACTTATAAGATGGTGTTTAAAACTAGAAGAATTCAACTACGAAATTATCTATAAAAAAGGCAAACTAAGCACAAATGCAGACACACTTAGTAGAATTCTATATGGCTCTCAAAATTAATCTCAGTCTAAATTAGAATATAATTATTTATTATATCAAAATTATTTAAATTTTAAACAAACAAATAGTAATGTCAAAACAAATATAATTGAAATTAAAGACGATTTATTTAATGCACCTGTTAATAACAGCTTAGCACATTGCGTAAGTAAAGATCTCGGTATGTTCCAAGGAATAGCATAGAAATTTAAAGATAAATTTTAAAACATTGACAAGTTGAAAAAAAACTAAATCCCTTATTACATAAATTAGTATATCTAAAAGATAAAACTAGATTTATAATCTATCTTATAATGAAAAACCACTACTTCGATAAACCATCTCTTCTACACCCTGTTAAATTTCAAAGAATTTTGTTTCAAACATAATATCAAATACCTAAGTATTGCCAGACTCGCATGTGGTAAAGCCTGGACAGATATAAAAATGATGACTCAGTACATTTTTAAAGATACGAACGTAACAATAACTGTGTATACTAGAGATGAAAAACTATCGGTAATTTCAACTATCGATTGTTCGATAGTGCTATCAGTAAACTATCGATATATCGATAGTACTATCGATAGTCAATTTAATTACTAAACGATAGTTTTAGTTACTAAACGATAGTTTTAATTACTAAACGATAGTTACTAAACGATAGTTACTAAACGATCGTTACTAAACGATAGTTACTAAACGATAGTTACTAAACGATCGTTACTAAACGATAGTTACTAAACGATAGTTACTAAACAATAGTTACTAAACGATAGTTACTAAAAGATAGTTACTAAACGATAGTTACTAAACGATAATTACTAAACGATACTATCGACAGTTTTTTTCTTTTAATTACTTATCGATAGTATTTTTTTTACAAAAGTATAAATATTTTTTTTTTCAAAATTAAAAAATCTTTGCCTATACAGAGTTTTAAATCATTTATTAAATTTGTTCCTTTTTTGAGAGAGAGGTAAAATAAAATTTATAATTTTTTAAATGTTACCCTCATCCCCTAAAATTTAAAACTGTTGATGTTGCTCTATATTAAGGGATGTTTGCTAAACAATTTCTGTGAATATGGTTTTGTTACAGTTAATATTACGCGCTCTAAGGTATGTAAAATGGGAGAAATAAAAATAAGGAAATATACAATAAATGTCAAAAATTTATTTCTTTAAAATTTAGGCTTAATAACAAGATTTCAGAAGTTACAAATGTGAAAAATAAAAATCAAATGCAAATATGTACTTCTATCCCTAGGTACTCGTATATATCATTTCTTACATTAATTTATATATTTGTCGACATCAAGATATTAGAAAACTAATTGCAATTCGAAACACCTTTTATATTAATTTAGATCAAATAAAAAAGAAATGTGGTGTTGTGATAGTATTTTTGGAGTTGTGATGCATACTGGTTGAGTGGTAAGCGGAGACTGTCCTGGTTAGAAGGAAAAAATGGTGGATTTTGGGGTGAACAAAGAAGTTTGGAATGTAGGTAATTGAAAAACAGATGTTGTTAGGTTCGGAGAAAGCGGGCGAAGTTACAATAGCAGGTAGTGGAGAAACATGAAAATTGTACAGTAATGTTACTTAGAAACTACAGAAAATGAACGAATATATACAGAGTGTTTTGCTAAGACTATTACAGAATATATACAAGGTGTGTAATTATTTGTGTATACATGTGTTTTGTGTTTTTACATATGTGTGTATGACTGTGTGAGCATGTGTGCTGATGTACTGGCCGCCACATGACCCAATAAAATTCACTACAGCACAAACTACAATGAACATCAGAGAACAATTGAATTTAAATTACCTCGTACCATAATATTTCTTAGAAATCCCACTTTGTCTTTCATCCCTTTAAAGTCTTCCGACAACCAATCGATTTACAGCTAACATTTGTGTACAGTTACTGTACAATAACGATATTGAATATAATTTGAATTATATCATTTAAATGCAGATGAAATCTTTATAAGTCATACTTAACACGTGATCCACAAAAAACACACGTATTCGAATTGCTCCGGGAACATAAGATAATTTGCTTGTCAGTACTCACAGCCCAGCTCGTGTTATAAATTTATTATTTATTAATTTTTATTTTTAAATTATTTTATTTTAAAGATAGTTACTAAACGATAGTTACTAAACTATAATTACTAAACGATAGTTACTATACGATAGTTACTATATGATAGTTACTAAACGATAGTTACTAAACGATAATTACTAAACGATAGTTACTAAACGATAGTTACTAAACGAAAGTTACTAAACGATAGTTACTAAACGATAGTTACTAAACGATAGTTACTAAACGATAATTACTAAACGATACTATCGATAGTTTTTTTCTATTAATTACTTATCGATAGTACTTTATTTTTAAAAACTATCGATGTATCGATAGTACTATCGATAGTTTTTTCATCTCTAGTGTATACAGAAACGGACTTAGAATTATTGACACAAGTAGACGACTTTGATGAAAAATTACTAGAAACAAACGATAACAATACCTCTGTCAATTCTCAATCCTTAATAGTTGAAGCAGCCAACGGCAAACAAAATTTCAATGATGACGTATTTGAAAACGAGTAAAATAAAAACTAAACACGGTAACACTAATAAAAATATTCACCTTTCAAATATTAAAGTCCCAGGAAGACAACTTATTCTTTTAAAAATCTTTCAGGTTGTTCGCAATCGCACAAGGAACGGACATCAAAAATGTTACCGGATATTTAGGGATTTTACCGATAAACTTAGGACCAGCCAATTTAGAAAAATAAAAACACACTTTTGTACACTATTATCACCTGACACCTTTATACAATGAATATGACGATTTAAACGAACAATACAACAATCTCAATACAACCACCACAAATAAAACAATTTATAATCATGAACTAGAGAACTACAATAAAATAATTAAATTCCTTCAATCTAGCATTAATGACAAAATTAATCATATTAAAATACACTCGACTAACACTAGAAACAAAAGAGGATTAATCGATGGTCTAGAAATAATATTTAAATCTATAACTGGAAATTTAGACGCGGAAGATTGAAAAAGATTAAACCCAATTTAGGAACACATGCAGAATAATAAACAAAAATTACAGAATCAAATAAACATGGCATATAGTGTAAGTCACCAAATAATACAAAAGTTTAATGGTACAATTCAAGATATTCAACATAACGTATTATTATTAAAAACTAAAATTCGAAATTTGCATAACTTGATAGAGAATAAAATTGATCTTGACAGCATACTAATGGTCAAAGACTTATATAACCAATTTATAATTTTATATAATATCATTTTAAACATATTTCAAAACATCGAAAATTCTGCAACTTTCTGCAAACTAAAAACTATGCACCCCAGTATTATCAGACCAAAAAAAATATATTTAGAATTACAAAAGATTTCATCTCAATATAAAAACCAACTACCGTTTGAACTGAAATACGAAAACATTTTAGATTTTGAATCAGTAATAACAATTAATTGTAAAATATCACAATCACAAATAAATAACTTCATATCATTACCAATAAATTTCGAAAAGCAATTCGAACTCTATTATCTGCCTTCTATACCTACACCTATACAAAAGTGAACATCAAAAGAAACCACATTGAGATCGTTCCCGAAATCAACCAGTACCTCGCCATATTTCTCGAAGAAGAAAAACTCGTTTAACTGCCAGCAAGGCGCAGAAGTGAAAGTGGTGTGTATCTCATTAAATAAAATAATTGTGAAGTGTTGTTCAAAGATCAAAAATTAATTTATCTAGATAAAACAATTGGTAAACCACTACTGTTCGATAAAATTTGAACAAAAAACAAACAAAATATCAAACCTTACAACAAATTTAAAATCACTTAACTTGGAGAAAATACCAACAAATCCCTTAACCCCGATAAGTAATCAACCTATCAATTGGTACATGCCTAGCATTTGGACAATTTGACTTTATACTGGACTTTTAATTATAATGTCATATTATGGACTTCAATATGTCAGAAACAAGTAGATCCAGCGCAGAACCAAGGTCTCATCCCCAAACGAAGATATTCGCCTTCCAGAAGGGGCTCAATTTTAAGAAGGGAGGAGTTATATTGCCGTAGCTCCTCTATAATAATGCTTAGTAGTATAATATTTATAATCATGTTCATGCTGAATAGTTGTTTATGCTTAGTCTCTTGTAAAACATTGTTTAGTTTAGAATCAACATTGTACCAAGCAACATCGTTGCTAATGGTAAAATAAATTCTTTTTAAAAAGTCAACTTGCGTAGATCGAAACCTAATTTATATATATATATATATATATATATATACTGCTTCCAAATTACGTCTTACAAGTGTTTATTTGAGATAAACTTAGGTGTGGGAGTTGTTATCTTTGAACCAAATTATAACACAATTTTGCTTTTTAAATTCATTTGAAATTTTTAAAGATTTTATTAATAAATTGACGTTCGCCGCCGTGGTTCATTCTTTGTCATTTTAATATTAAATTATAAATAATTTGTAACTTTTCTAAATGCACCATCGTACAGCCAGTGAAAAATAAATAAAAAATAATTCGTAAGTTAATGTTAATCATCAATAAAATCTACATATATTAAAGAATTACAAATATTAAATAGAAATGGATACAATGAAAACAAAAATTAAAAATAAAATGATATCAAAATAAAAAGTATAAAATAAACACTTGGCTCAGTTTCACAAAATTCAGCCTCCAAGTCACCTTATGAGGGCATCGTCAGAGGCTGGCCAACACAGTTCAGTTAGTAACCATAGACGCGTTTCACTCTTATTAGATCTCATCAGTATGGTATAACTCACTTCTTCATCTAGAACAAAGTTCATGTGAAGAAGCTGGTGACGAAGAACTGTGCCAGCAGAGAATAAGATCTCTAACAAACTAGTAAGATGACATGAGAAGTTTTGTGGAACTGGTCATGCCATCTACCGAGAAAAAGGGAAAGCTACGCTATAGAAATTTGTTGTTATTGATATCAAAATTCTATGGGTAGTGCTTTCATGCATTACACGTTAATGTCAATTAGCTTTATTCATTCGGTATTGCATTAATGTTTAGTTGTATTATCGTACTTAGATTGGTAGCAAATTTCTCTCGTATGCAGACCATATTAAATTTCAGCTTTAGTTCACAACAATCAAATACTGAATTACGATAACGCCCAACGAAGTTTCGATATACTTGTAGGCACGATAAACAACGATGCGTAAAACCTCTTCAAGGGTTCAATATAAGTTCCCTACGTGTGATCTCCGCAAGTAATAAATGAGTAAGCTTTTAAGCTTTACGTACATTTTTCGCTAAAAGTAAAGACAAAAATGCAAAAGCTTCCATCTTTTATTTTCAAACTTTACATTTAATTCCAGGAAATATTTTTATTTATTATTAATATTTCTGGTATTATGGTGATGTTGGTGGTAAGACAGTTCAATCCGAAGATCTTAAGTTCGAATACCAGTTATGTTAAAAAAAATCAGATTGAGTCTGGACCCTGAACTGTAATTGGGATTAAGGTCCTGTTATACAGAATGGTATATATATAAATAAAATGATTACTTCTCAATATTAATCTACGAATTTATGGAAATATAGCATTCAATTTGTACGCATATGTTTAGTGCACCAGCATGGTGAATTAAATATTTATTTACAGAACTTAAACCAAAAATTGTTTTATTTATTTAAAAAAAAAGTTTTTTGGTTTTATATATATATATATTAGAGATGGGCGAATATCAAAGTTCTTGAATTCGAATATCGAATACGAATATTAATCAGATCTCGTATATTCGAGGTACTCGAATATTCGAATACTCCTAAATGTTAATTTATTTATAATTAATAATTATTTAATTATGTCCTTTTCATTATTTGAATGAAATTGTTACGATAAAATAAAATTAAAACAAAAAGTACAAACAAAAAAGAAAAAGACGAAAACTTCAAATTTAAGGTGAAACGTACGGGCTGATGTTGGCGAAAAACAAATTTGAAATATGGTCTTCATGGTTTTGAAACAAAATATCTTTGTTATTAATAACTTCAAGGTATTGTAATAGCTTTAAGTTTATGTACAAATGATAAAGGAAAACATAGTCAAAAATTGAGGTCAACATATGACGCGATATTCGAGGTATTCGAATGTTCGCTATACTGACGTTAAAATTCGAAAATCTCGAATATCGAATAATGTCAATATTCGCGGCATTCGACTATTCGCGGATGATATTCGCCCATCTCTAATATATAATAATAATAATAATTATTTATTTCCAAAAGACCAAAAAAACATTGGCATATGGTATGTCAAAATACAAAAAAATATAGTAAATACAATAAAAAATGTTACAAGATGATACATATAATATAAAATTACAAAATAGATGAGTCCTGTATATATTCTTCTACTGAGTAATAACATTTATTAATAAATACATTTTTTAATCGTCTCTTGAAATTATTAAACGAGTTTACATCTTTTATTTCTGATGGTAACAAATTGTATAATCTTATTCCTATTACAAAGGGATTTTTTAGGGTTAGCGATAATTTACATTTAGGCATTACAAAGTTATCCTTTCGTCTAGTATTGTATTCATGATTATCTTCATGTTTCTGTATTTGGTGTTGCTTGTGCCGTATCAGTAAAATAACATTGAATAAATATAAAGATGGCAGCGACATAATTTTCTCTTTGATCAAGAAATCTTTGCAAGAAGTGCGATATCCTAGGTTATACATGTTTCTTATTGTTCGTTTCTGAAGTACAAAAATGCGGTGTGCAGTGGGTGAGCACCCCCAGAATATTATACCGTAAGACATAATGGTATGGAATTTAGCATAATAAAAGGATTTTGCAGTATCTACGTTTGTAATTTGTCTAAGTCTTTTTATAGCATAACATAGAGGAGCAAGTTTTGTACAAATTTCATTTGTTTGAAGGTCCCATTTAAGATTTTCATGAAAATGAATAACCAGTAGTTTTTGACTATTTAACTGAGGAATTGATTTTTGATTACATCTAGTTAGAATACTTGAGTCACGTTTAACAGTAGAAAATTTAATGATAGCAGATTTACTTGCATTCAGGGTTAAAAACAGATTTGCACACCAATCAGAAAGATTCTCAGTTAACAATGAGAGATTTGTAGTATTTGCTGTTGTCTCTTGAACAATAATTGAGGTATCATCAGCATAAGAAATAAATTTATGGCCTTCAAGTGTTTCTTTTATATCATTTACATACAGTGTAAATAGCATTGGACCAAGTATGGACCCTTGGGGAACGCCCATTTTGACAGGTTTAATATCAGATCTGCAATTGTCATAGTAAACAATTTGTTTCCTATTACATAGATAAGATCGAAGCCAACTACTACAAATGCCAGGCAAACCATAGCGTGATAATATGTTCAACAATGTATTGTGGTCCACGCAATCGAAAGCTTTGGATAAATCAACAAAAATACCATAGGTGCTAATGTTGTTATCCAAGTTGGTGTATATAGTATTGAGTAAATCGATCAGCGCAGTGGTAGTGCTGAAGCCCTTACGAAAACCATGCTGCTCTGTAATAATTATCTGATTTTTCTCTAGAAACGATGACATTCTATTTAGCATCACTTTTTCCAGAAGTTTGTGAAAAACAGATACTAAGCAAATCGGACGATAATTTGTTACTAGGTCTTTTGGACCCTTTTTATGCAACGCAATTACTTTGACAGTTTTCAAAATATCAGGAAAAATTCCTTCAGAAATAGATCTGTTGATGCAGTGCAGTAACGGTACTATTATTACGTTATAACAACGTTTCAACAAATTAGCCGGAATATCATCTGTTCCTGTCGATGAAGAATCATTTAAAGATAATATTGCCGTAATCAGTTCGGATTCAGTCACAGGCTTCAAATAAATTGAGTTATTACTGAAAATGACATTGTTTGTTTTATACTTAGAAGGCTCATTGATATGTGGAAGTTGTTTTACCAAATCATGTGGAATATTCGAAAAGTGGCAGTTAAACATGTTGGCAATATCTAAGTGTGTACTTGCTATGCTATTATTATCTTTTAATGCCGTAATGTTTGTCATTTTAGAATCACCCGTATTTAAATTTCGTTTAATTAGCCTCCATACTTTAGCAGTATTATTACCACAGTTGTTTAAGTATTTAGAGTTGTACTTTTGTTTTGCATTTTTTATTGTTTTTCGGAAATCGTTTTTCTGAGCATTATAGTAATCTTTGCTCACAAGCTTTAGTTTATAAAATTCATACAATTTTTTTATTTCAAGTGAAAGAGCTTTTATTGCATTCGTAATCCAAGAGTTGCTTTTTCCACTGTCTATTGGCACACTCATTTTAGGGTGTGTAATATGAAAATTATGTAAGAATTATTCTAGAAAATTATTAAAACAAATGTCTACAGTATCTGAGTTAAATATAAATTTATTTAAATTTTCTTCTGAAAAATTGCCTTTTTTCAATTTTAATGTCATTTATTGCTTTTGTTGACAGTTTTATACAAATACTTTGAGCCGAGTGATCTGACAGTTTGTTATGAATAACTTTTGATGCATAACTAGAAGGATTAAAGTTAGTAAAAATAAATAGTTGTGTTACATATACGGGTAGGTTCATATATAACCTGGTGTAGATTATATGAATTCATTACATCGAGTAGCTGTTTTTTCTGTAGATTATCAGCTAAAAGATTGATATTAAAATCACCTAAAACTAATACATTGATATGATTGTGATTTGACATTATTTTTGACAAGCACATATCTAGTTGTTTTAAAAAACTATTTAGATTAGAATTCGGTGACCTGTACACAGTTAAAATAAAATTAGTAACATTGTTTTCTGCAAATTTAATAGCACAGCACTCGAAGATTAGCTCAACATTAAAGTCGTTAATTAAATGTACTGTTTCGAAATTAATTTTATTATTACAAAGAATCATTACACCTCCATGACGGTGAGATTGTCTATAAAATCCTGCAGCTAAAGTAAAACCTTTTAAAGTATATTTTTTCATCTTGCTGCAGCCAATGTTCAGATAGGCACAGAATGTCAAAGGAATGTAGACTTAGAAAAACTTCTAGCTCTTCCATTTTGATTCGTACACACTGTATGTTTTGGTGTAGAACATAAGTGTTATTCTTTGACTGATGTCCCTGGTTTACGAAAAAAATTAAACCTGCGCACCCTTATTCCTTTTGGCCAGAAGGCTTCAGTATTTAGTGTGTCAAGTAATTCAAAGTCAGCTTTAACACGGAAAGAACTGTTTGCAGATGATTCGTTGCACACTTTTTCCACTTCGAAAGTTTTACTCGGACATTTAGTAACCAGAAAGTTTTTCAAGTGTTCTTCCGTTGTGTCAGAGTGTACCTTACTAACATGCAACCAAGCATATTTATTCGCACTGCGAACAGATAAGTTATTAACACTATTTCCTATTATTACGTTGGAGTTTGCTGAATTGTTTTTACTATTTAGGTTAGTTTGTTTATTATTGTTATTTTGATTACCGTTTGCTACAACAGGTTGTTGCGTTACCGATTTTGTCAGTTGTTTATTTTTGTTGTTGCTCTTCTCAACATATATATATATATATATATATATATATATATATATATATATATATATATATATATATATATATATATATATATAATCATTAAACTGACAACTTTTGTCTAATTTAACCGTAGCTATTATAATTTTTTGGGTTTTTATTTGTTTCTTTGTACTCTATTTTATTTTGTATGTATTAGACAGCTGAACTATTAAAATAATATAAACTCTCTATAGGAATAATGTTGAATTTCTCGTCGAATAAAATGTTTTACTTCTGTCCCGATTTTTGTGTCATAGAAACGGTCAAATACTCCCGGTCGTGAATGAAATTATCTGATACATTTATAATTTTTATTTTAAACAGACAGCTTACGTATATTCTTTAACATCCGTCAGTAAGGTGGTGTGGATAGCGAGATGGAATTCGAATTCGGAGATCCCGAGTTCGAATCGCATTCAAGCTTAGAATTATATAAACTATCACACTGCGGCTCGGTGAGTAAAATAAATAAATAACTACTTGAATGAATCTAACGACTGCGCCCTTCAGAATTTTGTGTCCGAAACAAGTACCTCACATGTTTATCATATAACTTTTTATTAATATGATTTGATGACATCAATAATATTGTTTTTATATAACTGTTAAAAAATGTTAATTTATGTTATACGATAGCAATTTTCGCAAAATAAATTTGTCAAATATAAGGATAAAATGCAATTCGCCGAGCTGTGTATTTGAGAGTTCAATTCTCGTAGGTAACTAAAAAACAGATTTTTATCACATTTAAAATTAATCCTGAGGTGTGCGTTTTTTACTATTTATTATATTTGTTCTAATAGTACTGAAGATTCTGCGATACGAGTGTTAATCACTGGAATGTATACTATTTGGAACAAACTTGTATTACTAAAATAAAGACCAACTGATACCTGCAGCTAGGGACAATCGGTATGTTTCGTGAATGTTCGAATGTTTGGTGTTATATCATTCCGTGGTCATGATGCAAGTTTTAAATAAAATTATGCTGATAAGTTTTATACGTTTAAGAGGTTATACTAACAATTTATTTATAATAATAAGCAAAAATATTGAAAACAAACGGACGTCAGATACAAAATATATCTACAAATTGAGAAAATAAAGCGTACATGTTAGTATAAGACTTATTCATTCAAGTTGGTTTCGACGAAGATATCCAATAGACACCAGCCGTTGTTATTCAATATGGCTTCAGTTTAATGAATGTAAACAGAAGGTTTATGCGAGTATATATTTCAGTGATGCCAACAAGTTTCCCATATCTCTTCCACTAAAACATCTATAAGTACTATAGTATACCGATAAGAGAACGATTTTAAATGGTATGCAAAATAAATTACGATTATTAATATTACTTTTAATACTAATAAAATACTATTATTATATATTAAATAATATTATAATTAATGAAATAAGTTATATTACGAATTAATAACTTATTAAAAATAAATTATTAATTTAATTTCATATTTTTTATAAATTTCAGTACGAATAGCGGAGAGACGGGTGAATGATGATCGCTTCCTTTGAATACTATGCTTACACGACTATCATAACGCCAAATTATTATGGACAGTCCCAATAATGTACACAGTATACGCAAAATTTTAAAAAGTTTCCCTTGAAATATAGTTTTTACGCTCTCGTTATCATAAGGACAGAAATAGCCGAAATATTAGTGATATACATGGAGTAATAGTATTAGTTCAAATTTTCTATAACTCCACGATATAAAATTACCTACAAATTTGTTATATAATGGTTTATTTCAAACAAAATGTATATGTAGTGATATGCTCATGTCACCATGGATGCTTCTCCATTGCTGTAGATATATGAAACAGTAGCTAATGTAAATTATATCAAACTAATCCTGATTGTAGGGTAGTTAACTTAACTAATAGTATTTTATTACTAGGTTAATAAGAAATACGTACTGATAACATAAGTTAGAAAGCAAGTAATGAATACTGAAAGATTAGTACTAAGCAGATTTTATGCGTTTCAAACAATCTTAACTGATATCATATGTTAAATATGTGACATATACAAATGGATTCAGTATATTTATACAATAAAAAATTAAGTAATCACACTTCATAAATTTGTTTTCAATAAAAAAGTTAAATTTAAAAGGTAATTTCAACTATTGATAACACGTAACATTAACATGGTTTAATTATGTATAGAAATTTTAAAAATAAAAACATTAGGTAGTTTGGTAATCTTATTTTTACCGTGGACTCTAGTTCAATGCTGTAATAATAAATACCTAAAAGCGAAAGTTCCTGATCAGACACTTATGGCTCTCGCCTATTCTTCGTGCCGAAAATTTCATCCTTATTAATTATTACATTAACAACACGCTCGGTAAATATTATAGTATTATCACAATCATAGTAATATGTGCGTTTTCAACCAATAGAACAGTCCGAAAGTGAGCCATTGTTTACTTCACTTTCTAAGCTACTCGTAGCTAGTAATTTTTTCCGGCTAACAAGACCCGCGTTAGTGGCGGACAACCCGGATATTTATCTAAAGGGCGGCATTTTACCTGTGAATGAAAGGGGGCCCCTCGTTTGCGATTGCCTAGGGCCCCGCCTAGTGTTAACCGGCACTGCATATTACCCCGTTTGACAGTAGTAAAAATTATTACTATTTTGTAATATTTGACTGTTAATTTAATGTTACACGTAGCTTTATAAATATATGTTTTTATTATAATTTAAAACCATTTGATTTATATTTAAAATAGAGATTTTTCTTTTTAAAAAGTATATGTTCAAGTATATGGCAATTATATTATATCTAAGTTAATGTGATTATATGCGTGCTCTAATTATGACTTTTACAACTATTTTATCTCATATATATTTTTATACAGTAAAACGCTTTTCGTCGCTTGCAATATTCAATAAATTTAAAAAGGTACAATTTATATTTGTGTGCTAACATATAGATATAGAAACGGAAGTAAATACTGTTTATTTACTTTGTAAATGCAAAACTAGTCTACTTGAAAGATTTTACTCTGGCAAACTAACAAGTCTAATATTGATTCTTGACGAGAATATTCTAGAAGTTTCACAAAACAAATATAGTTTTTATTTACTTTCTTGCAAGCTTAAGATTTACTCTTGTAATACCAATCATTTCTCTAGTCCTTGATTCACAGTTCTCTGTTTGTACAAAAAAAAATAAGTGGCCTTTATTTCCGATCATTTTTTGCTAAAGGATTCGACATAATAAATCGTTTTGGAAACAGATGTTCTATTTTCAATCTCATTTCTGATATTCTTTGTCCAGTTTTTGCTTCATTGACATATTGAACATTTTTTATTTAATTCTACTCTTTCAGAATATATACCGCAGATATATTTTGCATAGTTATTTTCATCCGTATTATTCATCCTGATATTGAAAATGGACAAAATATTTTTGTACAATGTTATTAATTTATAACATCTACAGTTAAATAAATATTAATTAGCATTAATCTAATTATATATCTATATTCTTGTGTATTTAACAGTAAACTAAATCTAACAGTCGAATGAAAAACTGGACAACAATGATACAAAATTAAGAGTTTATTAATGAAAATATAAATTTAATGTCCAGAAATAAACAAAAAAAGTTATGAATATATTAACTTACATAACTGCAGATAATGGATAAGTAAAAGTTGAATGAATGTGGTTTACCTGAAACAAAAACATATTAATTAGAAATCAAATGTTTATATTAACTTTGAGTATAATGGTTTAAATACTAATTATTATATTTAAGTAGAGTGCATAACATTCTAGCATCTTAATCTCTTTTTACTTAGATAAATAAAATCCTAATTATGTTTTCGTAACTATATCGAAAATTGTTATTGAACAAATACAAAATAAAAGCTAGATATGTTGATTCTTTTTTATTTAAAATAAAGAAAATATTACCAAATATACAATTAAAGAAGTTGCCAGTTTAAGCAATTGTTCGAGGAAACGCAATAAAAATATTTGAAGAAAGTTAAACCAAAAGTATCTTTCAGAGACCATATCAGTTTTCAAGGTAACAAAAGTAAATCAAATCTTATCCACTTCTACGAGAGCTGATTGATATATACCTGTAATAAACAATTCATTTAAACCAGAATATAGGTTTTATTTAACAAAATTCTTCGTACAAGTACGAATGACAGTTTATGAAATAATAAGGTTGCTAAACAACACAAACAAATGTTAAATAATATATACATAGCTAACATGAAGTAATACAACCCCCCCCCTTCCTTAAATTTAGATCATAATCTTTTAGATAATTAGGTAGCCATCTTGTACTCTGAGGTCTAACAGTTAATTGCTTTAGACTCGAAAAATGAGATCCATTTTCTATATCCTCTTGGGATGGAGAAATTTTACTAGATGTGGAAGTTGTAGGATTGAAAAATTGAACTTCACTAGTCTCGACTTGATGGATTATATGGAATTAACTCTAATGTGATATTATCTCCTCCGTATGGTGGCAAATGTGTCAATGACACAGTCGTTTTTCTTCCATCTGGATGTCTGACATGTGTATAATTAGTGCTGGTTTCCAAGAGATCTATTTCATCAACAAGTGGTTCATATTTGCTACTCCGATGACTGCATAAGAACAGAACCAGGATTAGTAACCAATTGGGTAGCGAAGAACCACTAAAACTTCTTCGAGAATGCTTAAACATTCGTTCATGAGATGTCTCATTAATTGCAGTACAAAGTAGTGATTGTACAGAATAAAGAGCCTTCGGTAGAATTGATTGTCATTGTGCCACAGCAAGTTCTTGATCTTCCAAATAATTCCATTATATCTTTCAACTTGTCCGTATCCTTTAGGATTGATTGATGTAAACCGACTGGTGGCAATACAATTTATGTTAAAAATATTATGATTTCACCTGACTTGATTAAGATTCCTTGATCTAAATGTCAGTAGCACGGCGTATAAAAAGTGTGAACAAAAGCTTTAAATTTTTATTTACAGGAGATGACGACATATCAGAACAAAAAAACACAAATCTAGAAAATTCATCAACTACTGTGCATATAGTGGCTGTTTGTTCGCGTAGGTAGATACTCTTTAGAATAGATATTTAGGCATACAAAAGGTGCATTAACTTATTTCGATTAATTTATCTCAAAATTTGGTACAACGTTGTTTGACTTCATAGCATACTTGACAATTACTTATCATCTCACGCACTTCCTCAACAAAAAATCAAAAAAATGAAACATGCGTGTTATTCCAGGGTGACAGAATGATATGTAAATCAATTAAAGAATATCCAGAAGTTGTTGATGTTGCACATATCCGCAAAAGGGCACCCTCAACTGAATTTTCTTTGCCTGATCGATAAATGATATATAACTCAAGACGCCATAGTAAGATTTTTTCATTCTTACTTTAATTATTTATTTTAACATCAAACATCAAGGCTACTGAATGTTGCTTTGTGATTAATTTGAAATGGCATCCAATTTAAAGCTGTTTAAAATTTCTTAATGATTAAATAATTGCATAAGCCTTTCAGGTTCAGGTTTGTAAAAGAATAGAACCAATGCACAAATGTATCAGTTTCCACTGTGAATTCTGCTTCTTTATCAATACTAGAAACAAATGAGTTGCCTATTGAAGACTTTATATCTTTGAATGCATTAAGGATAAGCCTGGTAAGCTACCTTAACTTCTTCTTCTTTTACCGAGAGAACCCTATTTCTTTTATCTTTTGTTCTAATGAGGAATAAATGGGCGAAATTTGATGAATGTAAGTTTGGTACGTGGAATGTTAGGGGTATAAATGGAAAAGAAAATGAATTGGTGAATATAATGCGTGTGTATAATGTAGATGTTTTGTGTGTGAGCGAGACAAAGTGGAAAGGCTGTAATGAAGAAGAGGTAGATGGATTGTTTTGCTTGTGGTCGGGTGTTGCAGAGAATGAACGGGCAAAACATAATGTAGGAGTGCTTGTTAGTGAAAGGATGAAACCGTTTGTAAGAGATTATAGTTGTATTTCATCGCGAATTCTTTGGCTGAGACTTAAGGTAGGCTTTCATAGAATCTTCGTTGTGTCAGTTTATGGCCCAACTGAATCCGAAAGTGATCTTGAGAAAGATCAATTTTGGAATTTGTTAGATAGTGTGATTGATTCGTGTGATCCAGGTGAAAAAGTTATCGTATGTGGTGATTTGAATGGTTGGGTGGGAGTAAAGAGAAACATGTCTGGGAATGTACTGGGTAAATATGGTGATGTGAGAGTGAATGAAAACGGTAGGAAAATAGTATCCTTCTGCTTAGAGCGTGATCTTTTCGTTTCCAACTCTGTCTTTAAACATAAATTAGCTCACTTGTATACATGGGAGAATGTGAGGGAGAATAGGCGGAGTGTGATTGATTTTATTTTGTATGATGAACGACTAAGAAGTTTAGTTGTGGATACGCGTGTGAAGCGTGGGACTGAATTGGGTACGAATGATAATTATTTGGTGGTGTCGCGTATACGTCTGGATAAATGTTGGCGAATGAGGGTAAAAGGCACCGAAAAAATGTTTCGTGTGAAATCTTGTGTACTACAGAATGAGGATATTAGAGATATGTTTGTTGAGAAAATAAATGAATCTTTGCCTGTATGTGAGCCTAATTTTGAATGCAGCATAAATGATGTTTGGATGAAATTTAAAGATACAGTTCTTAAATGTGCAAAAGAAGTTTGTGGTGAATCCAGATTAGGCTCTTGTCCAAGGAATGCATGGTGGAATGATGAAGTGAAAGAAGCAATTGAAGAGAAAGAGAGAGCGTATTTGCGATTTCTACATGTAAAAGATGTGCCTGGAAGTTTACGTGATGAATGTTTGCTAGAATATAAAAGGTTAAATAAACATGTTAAGAGAGTAGTGAGAGAAAGTAAGGCGCGTTTTGATGATTTGATGAGTGAAAGAATGACGAATGATTTTACTATGAATAAAAGAATGTTTTGGTTGAGTGTGAAGAGATTGAGAGGTGGTAATGTAAGGGCGGTAAAAGCGATTAAGAGTGCGAATGGTGAGTTATTGTGGAATGAATTAGACGTTAGAAATAGATGGTGTTAGTATTTTAGAGGTTTATATGGTAGCGTAAATGAATCAAATTGTTGTAGTGAAAATTCAAGAGAAAATGTTAGAAGTGATGAATGGGATATAGATGAAAGTGATGTTAGTTTTATATTGTTACGTTTGAAGAATGGTAAAGCTCCTGGTTTGGATGGTATAACGAATGAGATGTTAAAGTATGGTGGTGAGAGATTATTTGATTGGTTAGTTTATTTATTTAGATTTTGTTTGAAACTGTGTGTAGCTCCTGATGATTGGAAACGTGCTATCATTTGTCCTTTATTTAAGGGCAAAGGTAGTTCGAGTGATTGTACTAATTTCCGTGCGATAAGTTTGTTGAGTGTGGTAGGGAAGTTGTACGGGAAGATTCTTATTCACAAGGTACGAACCTTAACAATCTCCAAGTTGAGTAATATGCAAGGTGGATTTTTGCCTGAGAGAGGGTGTGTAGATCAATTGTTTTCTCTTCGTATGATTGTTGAGAAATCACTTGCTAAGAACAAGAAGGTGTTCTGTGGCTTTCTCGATCTTAAAAAAGCATATGATAGTATTCATCGAGTTATTCTGTGGGATGTACTTCTAGAGTACGGTATAAATGGTAATTTGTTGGGAGCGATTCATGCATTATACGAAGATAGCGAGGCTGCGGTGAGAGTTGATGGTAGATTGAGTGATTGGTTTTCTATAGATATTGGCGTGATACAAGGTTGTGGGATGTCCCCGTGGTTGTTTAATTTATATATGGATGTGTTGTTACGAAAGTCGCTGAATGGGGCGGATGGTGTACATATTGGTGGCAGTGTAGTGCCTGCGTTAGCTTATGTGGATGATGTAGTATAAATAAGGTAGGAAAAAGTTTAAATCTATTACTGAATGTTGATAAATGTAAAGTGTTAGTATTTGAGAAGAGTGATTTGGTGACTGATTGCAATGTTTCGGTGAATGGTGTGAGATTGGGTCAAGTAAATGAGTTTGTATACTTGGGGAGTGTGTTTTCGAGGGATGGACGTATTGATCGAGAGATTAAAAGAAGAGTATCTGCTGGATGTAAGATATTGGGTGCTCTGGGAACCTTTACTTGGAACGTTAATGTATCCAGAGATGCTCGATTGAGCGTTTATAATGGTGTGTTAGTGCCTACGTTGATGTATGGTAGTGAATGTTGGGTATGGATGAAGAAGCATGAACGGCGTATAACTGCTGTGGAAATGAGATATTTGCGGGGTGTGTGTGGATATACTAGAAGAGATCGTGTCCGGAATACATTGGTGTATGATGAATGTGAGATTGGGAAGAATGTTGTAAGAAGAGTGGGAATAAGTCAGTTGAGATGGTTTGGTCATGTAGAACGTATGTCGAATGACAGATTGGTGAAACAGGTGTATGTTGGTGAAATTGAGGGTGAAAGTTTTGCGTGGACGGCCTAGGAACAAGTGGATGAATATGATTGAAGGGTTGTTGCGTGAGCGAAAGATTCTGAGCGTGAAGAATAAACGAGCTTGTATGAAAAGAATTATGAATGTGGTTGAAGCAAAAGTGGTGTGTCAGGATAGGAATGTTTGGAGAAAATTAATTGCGGGATAAATATGATGAATGAAGACAAGCGTATGATTCTTGATTTTAGATTAATTGGTTAGATGTTTCGAGTGTTTACCTGCAATTGTGTGGAGACCATCTTCAGAAACAAGCGCAGTGTACACTAGCGAATGGATGAATGTTTGTTGTGTGTTAATGGATTTTGGTTGTGAGAAAAGAAAGAGTTTGTATGGAGGAAGTGTTAATGTGGTATCGTGTGTCAGGATGAGAATGTTGACGGGTTCGTGCTACCCCATTTAATGGGATATAGCGTGATGTTATGTATGTATGTATGAATGCATGTAGTGGCTTGTTGTTTAAAGGGAATTTTTAGAACTCAACTATAAGTTTAGTTTTTTTTTAATTTGGTATCCAATTTGCATATTGAGAAAACATACCTATCGCGCGTTTTAGGGAAGCAGAATCTATAGATACAGGATATTCTAGTACAGGTCGAAATCTTTCTGGATCAGGTTTTACTTCATAATTAACAATGATATGTCCTAATAAATTAGTTGAAGTGGTTAAGAATTTGCATTTGTCCTAATTGAGGGTTGAACCATCTTCGTCTACCGCTTCAAGAAAATAGCTAATTTATTTCATACTCATCCAGATTATGACCACATACAGTAACATCATCCAAGTAAGTATATGTACTTTGAAACATTTCTTCGCTAATACTATTATTTATAAATCGTTGAAAACATTGAACCTCATTAGTTACCCCAAAAGGAATTCTATAAAATTGATATAATATCCCATTAGCTTCAAAACCTATATTAGGCAGATCTTCTTTCCAAATTGGAACCGAATAATATCCACTTTTTAACTCAATTGTGTTTAGTTACATTTTTAACAATATCCTCAATTCAAGGAAGTAGAAAAGCATTTAAAAGTGCATCTTTATTAATTATTTGAGAATAATCTACACAAATAAGTATTATAAGTTTTCGTTGTTTATTTTCTCTCTCTGGTATTTTCCGTCTATAGTATTTATTATAACATGGGTAAACCCGGGGATATACCGGGAGGTAGCAGCGCGTCGGACCGAACCACAATACAGACGGCGATTAAAGCAGAACTAGAGACATTATTCGCTGCAAACAGGTTTCAGTACAGTGTGGCGGCGAACGTATTAGATAACTTTACAGGGCAAAATCATTCAGAATATTTCGCCAAACTACAAATTCGGGCGGAAATTGAAAAATGGTCGGACTCGAACACAATAGACTTGATAAGACTAAAACTGACAGACGACGCATTTGACTTTTATATGTTGACTCCAGAATTATACAGTAAAAAGATAACATTAAAACAATTCAGTAAAAAAATTGACGGAGCGATTTTCGAAAAAACAATAATCAGGTCAGATCTATCGCGACTTGACGAATTGCGAACAGAAGATCGGTGAAAACGTCAAAAATTTTGCACAAAGGCTAAGAAAACTCAAGAAAGAACTGATATCGGAAGAAAATATAGAAGAAGAATCGGTGGCGAAGATATGTTTAAAACCGTACTTTATTATAAAATCAATGGGGCCCGTAAATTATAAAATTAAAGATAAAAAATCGGAAAAAATTCTGAAGGTACATGTAAAACGGTTAAAACCATTTAAAGCGGACATAGAAGCAGACAAGGAAAACGAACCAGCAACTGAGACAGAGAAGAGTAATGAAGATACCGGGACGAACACACAACAAAAAGACAATAATTTTCAAAATTATCAATTAGTTTTGTAGGACTTGGCAAGCAGACAAATCGTAAAACAAATAGCACCACAAACACCCACACACCATATCACACGCGAAGTAGAGGACCAGTTCAAGACCACCCGTGGATCTTAACACCAGGAAGATAGTAGCATATTAGTTTGTTACAGATAAAGGCAACTCTACTTTTGACAGCAGTAGACGTGCCGATTAACGCATCTCTTGCGTTAATCGCATTTGACTGCAGAGGGCCAAACACAAACATCATCACCGTCAGGGCCGTCTTAAGCATATTCTGCGCCGGGGTGCCGGGTGGTCAGCCTGCCCCCCAGCTCTTGTCAACCAAAAAAACGTAATGTAATTAAAGGCTGGACATTTTTAATTTTTCTGAAGCCAAAATTATTGATGTTATGGAAAATAAAAAGCATAGACTTATTTTTGAAACGTTACATATAAATTTACACCATGATACCTCGATTAATTATCAAACTGATGCGTATCAAAATTTATTATACTCAAAATTTTTTTAGGGAATTTAACAATTTAATTTTTATATATTTTATTTTAATTATATTATTTTTTGTTTTTTCTATTTTTATTTTTCATATGTATCTTTTTTCTTTTTGTTATTATTGACAATTTACAAATATTGTTTTATATTTTTACGTTTTTTGAAAGTTTGACATTTTGATTAATTTTATATTATAATTATTGTATTTATAGGTTAAGGTGCTAAAGATGAGCTAATATTTTTGCTCGAAACGTCCACAAATAAATATTTTATAAAAACATTGGATTCTGAAGCCTTTTTTTATTTAATAGATTATTATTATTATTCTGATCCATTAGCAACTCGAATCTCTCATTTAATTTCGAGATAGCCGTGTCAAGTAAATAAAATAAAAATTTATTTTAAATTTTTTCATTGGGTCTAAAATGGGCTCATCTGTAGCCTCGTGATTAAAAAGTTCTTTTTCGGGGACGTGGACGAGCAGTTTCGGTAATTGTTAGATATGTAGTAATAAGAGCTATTTTAACTTGTACATTGTGAGCGGTATAACAAGTGCCGAAAGCGGTATGAGGTGTGTTTAATAACATAATTTATTATTGGTGTCTATATTTTCATTTTGTGCACGAAACGGTACAATGACGTTGTTATTGAATGACTTAGGGTTTCATGAAATATCGAAATTTCTAGCGCTCGGCTTGTGTGCGCCCCTAGGACTCTGCGCCCGGGTGCGCCCGCACCCCTTGAGCCCCCGGGTAAAGACGGCCCTGATCACCGTGGCTCTAAAGTACGTGGCGGAGTAGTATCAGTAGTATTTTGTTTTGTTTTGTTTTTTTGTTTTTTTTAAAGGAGTTATAAATCAAATATTTGATAAACGGGTTGCAAGACCACAAGAATATAATTAGCAAATTTAAACAGCACTATACCACTAGCACAGTATGCAGTAAGCACCTTAATTAAAAATAAGTTACGGTACGTAGGACGAGTTATGGGTGAAGTCATTCATATAATGCAATGCACACCAAGGATAAGGAAGAGTTCTCCATGAATCCGAAGACACATATTTTGCAGGAAAAAGTAGAGCAGATAGATTGCAGTCACCTTGCGCCGGCTCTGTATTACGTAGAAAACAAATGGCTAGGTTACAGTCCGGAATTAACACAGGGCATCGAACCGGAAGTCTTGGAGGGGCAGCAGGAGCCACAGTTTAAATTCAAGCCCTTGTACGATATCGGCAATGCTAGCATATACTCCAAGACGGAGATAAGCCATCGCCAACATCATAACAAGAAGAGTGGTCGGGAGAGACACAGCAGACCAAGGCTTGTCTACTCTCGACTTGTTTACGATAGGAGAGTTACAGAGCCTGGCCATGTCTACTGTAAAGCAAATGTGGGGTTGATTCTCCAGTCTGGGTATGTTTATGTCAGGATTCGTCGGGGTCTACACGATTTAAAAAAAATTTAAATTTACATTAGACTCACTTTTGAATGGATATAACTTATATAGTACGATAGGATGTACGTTTGGATTAGCAGCTTGCTTGTGGAATGCACTGACGCATGTGGTGTTACATAACCACCACAGGAAAACGCGATCAGCAAGAACTGGAAACAATCGTTGTAAACCGGGATGAGGAGAAGGAAATACCCGGGGTTGTAATACCTAGTGCGCCCCCTGAAGAACCGAGTCCGAAAAATATGTGGCAACGTTATAGATAGAATAGATATAAGTTTATGCAAGTTTTGGGTTGTTAAATTTTAAGAAGAGACCACTCTTCACCACAGTTTTGAGGGAACCAACAGCTAACAGCCAAACAAGAGATGACGTCGCCGAAAACCAAGGACAGCAGAAGGGCATGCAGGGCAGGGCAGAATAAGGGCTAACGAACCAAAAAGTGCATGTCGCAGCCAAAATGTGCAGTCCACGACTCGGTAACGAAGTGGCATCATTCTAAGGAGGAGGCAGCCTCATCCCAAGGAGATGAACCACGCATCCAGAAAGGCGCAGCTGAGTACAGTGTTTCAAAAATATTTAGATATACAATCGTGTGAAGTGTAGTGGTCAATAGAGACAATAAGTTTTAGATTTAAGGAAATTGTGCCCCTATACGGAAGCAAATTTCTAAGAAGGGAGGAATGTAACAAGTCTAAGTCAGCACAATTAAGACATACATATTAAGTAACTTCAATAACTGGGTCATGGTGTCACATGTAATATATAAACATTATAGTAGAGTGTAATACTTATTTTGCTAACTTAACATTGTTCCAGTATACAAATTATGTAGGGACACAACCCCTATTGCATCAGCATTGCACCTTTCACACGGTACTTTTCCATGACATATTTGTAATAGGATATATTAGATAAGAAATGTTATATGTAGACAAAATGTAAGACGTAGAGTCAGTTGTTAGAAGATAGTCAAGTAGAAGAGTTCACTGTATGTACTTGTGCAGCAAAATAAAATTCTTTTTAAAAATCCAATCTTATTATTGATTGATTTAATTGGCGCAGTCCTGGTAGGACAACTGACAAGTCTGTAAATTCCGAAGAACCTCAAATTTGAGTTTCCAATTCGTTGAAGAATTTCAGTCGTCACTTTCAAGTGTTAAAATCAGTATCACGAATCAATACGTTCTCAGAGTGATTAAAATCCGAAGTCTCACTATAACTCTTGATGAGACTAATTCGTTAAAGATTTCTACACTCAAAATAAAACGTGACAACAAGTTCAAGTGCATCAGTGCCTCACAAACTGCAAACCAACATCAAAAACTACATCTTCTCTCTACAACTCCGACGAGGAAAGGCAAATCATATCGTCGTTAATTCCGAGACCGTCATCGAGTGCTGACCAGCCGCTGAAGACGCCTCACCATCATCCGTTGAGCGAAAATCAACACCCACTGCCCACCTGAGCGAACATCAGGCCTCACCTCACCAAGCTCCAAGCTTCAACCCAAGGACCATGAAATTGGCCATACTTAATTTAATCCTAATATTACTGTAAGTAATTTTATTCATCTCTGTATTGTTTGTTGATCGAATCACTGTTCCTCACTATTAACGTAACATCAATACATTTAAAATAAAACTTACACAATTATTAATCTATTCAAATTTATATACTAGACACTATTATCAAATATTAAAAACACAGCTACAAAATGTCAACACCAGTAATTCAACCCGCTACAATTAATCTCATACCTAAAGTTCCTAGTGAAATTAAAGATCTATTAGAAATAATCCCAGAATACGATGGAAGTACAGGTACTTTACCCCATTTTATAAATATTTGCAATGAAGTCCTCGATATCGTAGACAAACAAAAATTATCTAAAATTGTAGAAAGAATTATTTTACATACAATTAGAAAGAAAATTATTAAAGAAGCTAATGCAAAACTAGCTACTAAAACATATACTAACTGGGCAAGTTTAAAAAATTTGTTAATGGAAGAATATGGAGACAAAAGAAACGAAGTTCACTTCTTAACAGAATTGTCTCATTTAGAACAAAAATCTAATGAAGATATTTTCATATACTTCGATAAATATGAAGATATTTTCAACAGAATGATGAGTTTATTAAGTATAAATTTTGGCAATGGATTTGACAATTTATCAATATTTATGTCCACATATGCTTCTCATAATTTCATAATAAATTGTAAAGAACCATACCGAAGTCAACTAGCAGCTAGAAATCCTAAATCTTTAAATGATATACAAAATTTAATCAAAAATGATTTCCAGTACATTCATGCAAATATTAATAAACAAAACACAATAAGACAAAAGATAAGTACACCAACACCTGCATATAAACCACACAATCCGAACATACACACGAATCAATATCGATCACCAATGATTCGATATTCACAACAACAACAACAACAATCACAATTCAAAACAAAACAAAATTATCCCCAACCTATGTCTATTAGTACTAATACATTTAAACCACATTTAAAAAGACAAAGACAAGATTTACAACTTTTAGATAACCCTATCGAGTTAAATAATGAATCAGAATTAGAAAATTTTGAACATTTTGATGAAACGCAAAATTATGAAAATAATACTGAGAGAGAAACAGAAAATGAAAATTTTTCTTTGGACCCGACAGAAAATTCGAATCCTTAGCAAATTATACTTCTAAATTACCGTTTATACAATTCAAAAACGCTAGAGTTTTAATAGATACAGGATCATCCGAAAATTTTATCAGCCAAGAATTTGTAAATGAGAATAAAAATAAATTTCAAATATTTCCTGAACATTTCGAAATTCAAACTGCCAACGCTGTTTCCCACGGAAATTATTTTACATTTGTAGAATTATTTAATAAAAAATTGAAATGTTACATTTACGAATTTCACAAAGATTTTAATATTGTAATAGGAAATTCAGGGTTAAAGTTATTAAATGCAAAAATAAATTATTCAAATGAATCCGTCATATTAGATAAACATACATTTAAATTTAATTACTTTCATCAAAACAAATTAAACTTGAATATACACGAAATATCAGACAAACTAAACCTTAGAACTGAACATCTCAATGACATAGAAAAACACGAACTAAATAAAATAATTCGAGAATTTGAAGATCTAACGATTACAGATGACCAAAACCTTTCTTGTACTAATAAAATAAAACACAAAATTAATGTAACAGACGAAACGCCTGTATACCAAAGATCATATAAATATCCAATAGTTTATAAAAATGAAGTAAATTCGCAAATAAACAAATTATTAGAGGAAAATATAATTCGCCACTCCTATTCACCTTGGAGTAGCCCAATCTGGATTGTACCGAAAAAAGCAGACGCTTCCGGTAAAGAAAAATTTCGTATGGTAGTCGATTATAGAAAACTTAATTCCAAAACGATAGATGACAAGTTCCCGATCCCAGACATTACGGATATTTTAGATAAACTGGGTAAATCGAATTATTTCACAACAATTGACCTCAAAAGTGGATTCCATCAAATTGAAATGGATCCCGATTCGATAGATAAAACAGCTTTCTCGACAGACCAAGGCCATTTTGAATTTCTCAGAATGCCTTTTGGCCTCAAAAATGCACCTAGCACTTTTCAAAGACTCATGAATTTTGTCCTAAAAGATCTTATAAACAAAATATGCTTCGTTTACCTAGACGATATCATTATTTTAGGAACGTCATTACAAGAACACATACAAAACATCAAAACTGTCTTTCACAAACTACGCGAAGCGAATCTCAAATTACAACTAGATAAGAGCGAATTTCTCAGGAAAGAAGTCGCCTATCTCGGGCATTTAATCACAACAGATGGAGTAAAACCGAATCCTGATAAAATTAAAATAATACAAAAATTTAGCATTCCGAAAACACAAAAAGAAATTAAATCATTTTTAGGTTTACTCGGTTATTATCGGAGATTTATACAGGATTTTGCAAAATTAACAAAACCACTTACCCAATGTCTAAAGAAAAACACAAAAATTAATTTCGAAGATAAAGAATACATTTCATGTTTTGAAAAATGTAAATTATTACTTTCAAACTCTCCAATTTTACAATATCCTGACTTCTCAAAACAATTTAGATTAACCACTGACGCTTCAAATTTTGCTCTCGGTGCAGTGCTTTCACAAAATATTGACGGCAAGGATCTACCCATAGCGTACGCTAGTAGAACCCTTAATGCCCACGAAATTAATTACTCCACCACCGAAAAAGAATTGCTCGCAATAATTTGGTCAATCAAGCATTTTCATCCATATCTATACGGACATAAATTCAAATTAATAACGGATCATAAACCGCTTATTTGGCTTAGCAGTTTAAAAGAACCTAATCAGAAACTCATCAGATGGAATCTAAAATTATGCGAATATAAATATGACATAGAATACCAAAAAGGTAAACAAAATTACGTTGCAGATTATCTGTCTAGAATTCCAAAACCCTTCGAAATAATTTATAAAAATTCAAATATTTTCGACCATAACGAACCAATAGTACATTGCATATCCGAAGACTTTAAAATGAGTCAAGGCTTTGCGCAGCAAATTAATGAGAAATTTCAAACAACAAATAATTTAGATAAATTATCAATAAAGGAAAATATTGCTATTCAAATGTCACCAAGACCCATAATTCATTTAATTACAAAAAAGAAATACTTCCATGAACCAAACCTAGCAAACATAGCAAACTGTTTAAAACAACTACGCGATTATTTAATACAAAATAATATTAATTCAATTAACATGCCTAAAATAGCTTCTGACTTAGACCAAAAAAATTGGTTTGAAATAGAAAATTTACTAAAGCAAACATTTGAAAACACAAATATTCAAATAAACGTATTTACTATAAATAATATTCAAAACTACGCTAACTCTGTTAACGCTGAAAAAGACACTGATAGTTGCACACAACATTCAGATGATGAAGCACCAGTAAACGGTCTTTCTTATATTGAAAACCCAATTAACTATGGAAAAAATCAAATAATATTTAAAGAAACAAACTCAAAAAATACATTTGAATTAATTAAACTATTTGGAAATGATAAACAAAGAATGTATATGCATGTCAATAAAGTAAATTCCAAAGACACATTATTAAAATTTATTAAAAGTTATTTAGTACCAGGAATTAAATATTACTGCTTAGTACCCGATTCTCTGAAATTAATGCTAAATTCTATTTTACAAGTATACTTTCAACCTGGCACTTATATATTAGTTAGTTGTAAAAACCTACTAACAGACATAGAATCATCGGAAGAACAACTGAAATTAATTCAAAACTATCATCTTGGTAAAACGAATCACCGAGACATAGTAGAAACATATAAAAAATTAAAACAAAAACACTACTGGCCTAACATGCAACAAACTGTCTCTAAATTTATAAACAATTGCGATGTATGTCAGGAAAACAAATACGAGCGAAATCCAGTTAAAATTCCCATAATAAAAACACCCACAGCATCAAAACCTCTCGAAATCATTCACATTGATATATTATCATTGAAGAAAAATAAATTCCTAACAATAATCGACAGTTTCTCTAAACACGCACAAATATATCACTTACCAGAAACCAATACAATAACTGTAGTTCAAAAATTAATCAAATATTTTTCAATATTCGGACAACCGAAATTAGTTATATCAGATAACGGTCTACAATTTAATAACCAATTAATTTATAATTTCTTATCAACAAAAAACATTCGTATACATTTAATCAGTGTGAATAATCCCAAAAGTAACGGCAATATAGAAAGATTCCACTCTGCCATTATCGAACATGTTAGAATATTAGAACAGAATAAAGATTTTAATGATTTAAACACAAGTAATAAAGCCCGATACGCAGTTCAAGCATACAATCAAACTATTCATTCTGCAACTAAAAGAACACCAAATGAAGTACTTTTTGGCCATTATAACGAATCAACCGAAGAAATCTCAACCGAAATTATAACTGATAATTATATCCAAACTCATAAAGACATTATGAACAAAATTTACGAAGAAAATAAAATTTTATTAGAAAAAAATAAAACAAAATACGCAACCTCACAAGTAGCTAGCTGTAAATTACAAAAAAAAGTGTATGAAGAACAAGCTAAACGAAATACCGGTAAAGTAGAGAAACCGCGCTATAAACAACAAGTGGTAAAAACATACATTCGAGACAGAGCACAAATAACTACCGATAAAGACAAAAAAATAAAAATTGATAAGCTAAAACCTTATCGTAAATTTACAGAATCATGCGAGCTAGCACAACCATCAACCTCGAAGATGCTAGAACCAACCCCGGAATCAACGTCCTAAAGCTAGGAGAAGCTCTAATCTCCACTAATAATAAGTATCTTTACGTAAATATTAACCTTTATAAAATTAAGGAATTATATAATAATCTAA
Organism: Pterostichus niger; assembly: GCA_947425015.1. Taxonomy (NCBI): domain Eukaryota; kingdom Metazoa; phylum Arthropoda; class Insecta; order Coleoptera; family Carabidae; genus Pterostichus; species Pterostichus niger. The sequence continues at coordinate 23,840,694 of OX380336.1, read as the reverse complement.
CTATTCATTTTAATAATATTAAGTTAGAAATAAATAATAATTATAGTAACGATAGAAATAGTAAATTCACACAAAGTCTAAATAATAACTTTATAATGCTAGAAAACTTCCTAGATATAATAAGTAATAAAATACAAATCACTTTATACGACAATACTAGAAATAAACGAGGACTTATAAATGGTTTAGGCTCCATTATAAAAAGCATAACAGGAAATTTAGATGCAACAGATCAAGAAAGATACGATAATGCTTTAAAATTAATAAATGATAATGAAAACATTCTTAAAGATAACATGAAACAAATTATTATTTTTAACAAAAATATATCGAATCACTTTAATAATCAAATAGAAAAAATTAATAAGAATAATAAAGCAATTAAAGATAAAATTAGTGAAATAGGAAAAACAATTGGGAAAATTATAGATTATAACGATATAATATATTTAGAAAATATTATCACTCAATTGACATTTATGGCTACAAATTTAATTAGCATTATTAACGAAATCGAGACTACCTTCGCTTTTTGCGAAATAAACACTCTTTATTTTGGAATACTGTCTAGAGATGACATCAAATTAGAAATTGATAAACTTTTGCCAGATAGTTTCAAAAATCTCATAATAAAAAATTGGCAAAATCAACAATCAATCAAAACTTATTGCAAATTCGAAAAACTCTCATTAAATATCATAATAGACATTCCCATTCCTCTCGTACAAACAGAACTCTTACAAATTACACCTATACCCACTATACACAATGAAACCTTTGTTACTCTAAATGTACAACAAGGATATTATTCAAAATCCAACACACAAATTAGTTATTTAAACAAATGTACCCTCGTAGAAGATAAACTTTATATTTGTAGTCAAGGAAACTCCATTCCTGACAGATGTTTAGAAAATATGTACTTTTATAGAAATAATAATAATTGTAATTATATAAATTTACTTGATCATAACGAAATCATTATAGTTCCAAACTCTAATATTGTATACCTTTATCTACCCCATAAGGAATTAATAAATATTGAATGTGGTCACGAAATAGAAGAAAAGGTAATTTCTGGTATCTATTGTATAAAAGATTGTTTAATTAATAAACAAAGACATTATAAAAATATTAATTATGACAAAATAATTAATTTAGATATTGATAATAGTAAAGAAAAATTAATATTTAATAAAACCTTGAATATTAAAAACTTAGAAACTATTAAAGTTCCAAGTCAAAAGATAATTCATTTAAATCAAATTAGTAGTTCTGAATCACATTCTATATTTTACGATGTATTATTGTATACGACAATCGTGACCGTTGCAATGCTCTTACTGATAAAAATCTATTCGGCACTTGCTAGAAAATTGTTAAACTTAAAACAAAAACAAAATCAAAATCAAACTTGCGAAACAATACCTGATGAAAATACCATAGGTATTCTTTCGTCTAACAGGGGAGGAATTATGTAGGGACACAACCCCTATTGCATCAGCATTGCACCTTTCACACGGTACTTTTCCATGACATATTTGTAATAGGATATATTAGATAAGAAATGTAATATGTAGACAAAATGTAAGACGTAGAGTCAGTTGTTAGAAGATAGTCAAGTAGAAGAGTTCACTGTATGTACTTGTGCAGCAAAATAAAATTCTTTTTAAAAATCCAATCTTATTATTGATTGATTTAATTTACATATATAAGAAATGAATATACTCGAGGATAGTTAGTGTGAGAGTGCTGACCGATTGGGCCAGCAGAAAAGAATGTAAATACAATAGAGTCAACACATCAAGAGTGTATCGAGTAGTGCTGTGTATAACGTATGTAAAAACCTATTTATTAAATATATTTATATTTTTATACTTTAATACTTGCATCCTTCAATCTGACAAGAACCCGTATATTATTTCTTAACTCTCGTCATAACGAGGAGGGTTACAATAGCTAATATTAATAACTATTGATATAAGTACTGTCTAAATAACAGTTTTTGGTTTTAGTTCTATGAATTTTTTACTTCCTTGTACGAAGTAAAGGAAGTATTGTTATCGCGAAAATTTTCGGTTCTCAGATTTCAGTGGAAATACGCATTTTGGCCCTCCCTGAGTCCATTTTGACTAATTTCGTCGTGACGTCTGTACGTACGTATGTATCTCGCATAACTCAAAAACGGTAAGCCGTAGAAAATTGAAATTTTATATTTAGGACTGTTATAACATCTAGTTGTGCACCTCCCTTTTTGGTCATTATATAACTTCCGGAAGTGGTACTTTACTTGAAGCCTATAATAGATTTTCATGAAAAACTATATTTAAATATAATTTAAAACTTTTCAAATTTGATATATAAGACAACTATATCAATGGATGTTGTGGTGTACTCAACGAGTACCTTCGTCAGGAAAAATAATAAATAACAAAACATAACTATGAAGAGGTAATTAAATAATAAGTAAACCAGCAATTATAATTTCTTGATCAACGAAAGTTAAATTTTATTCATTTCACAGCCATCACAGTTGTTCATGTTGTTCTTGTTCTTGTAAATTTAAATAGTTTCTCAATAGATCACTCATATACGAGTAGTTAGGGTTGTCACCGATTTTTGTGTCTTGAAATTTAATTTTATGTAGTAATTGTACTCCATGCTGAGCAATCATAGATTTATCACGATAATTTAGTCAAATGTAGTGCTTATGGTTCACTAAGTCTTGTTGAAATTGTTCTTCCCGTTTATTTACTAGAAACTTTACCACATACAAAAGGAGTATAATATATTCTAGAAGACTGAATAGGGACAATATAGTTTGCACTTTTCAATACTTGCAGAATGTTCATGCGAGGGGATACAGAAACTATTATTTCTTGTTAATATTCAACTTATTTATACTTTAACATTGAACAAATTAATAATATGACTTCAATTTTATTATTCAAATTTATGTTATGTTATGCCTCAATAATAAATAAATATGATTAAATTCTTTAGACAGAAACTTATTACTAAACACTTTAAAAGAGTTTTATGTTACTATTGAAACTAGTGACACTTTAAATGTGTACTTCATGTTAAGTGAAAATAATTTTGCGATTTAAAAAATAATCTTTTTAATTTGACAACTGTGATCTATTTTCTACTAAAAATATTAAATTACTCTATATAAGCGCAATTTCTATTGTTTTTAGCAGCAAAATGTCATATTTATTATAACTATCATATTATATTGCGTTGCACAACATTATGTTGCCTATTCATAATTACAATTCAAGCAAATTGAACTTATAGCCTATAGTATCACTCACATCCACTTGTATTGTTATATTGCCTAGAATGAATTTCGCCAATTCTCTTCTTTGAAGTGATTGTGCTAACTAGTTATTTCGCATATTATCTAGTAATAGTTTATAAATTTACTAAACATGGTTGACATTTAATTTACCTTTAAAATCAACACGTCGTACCTAAATACACAACACTCTGTATAAACTACCCAGTCCCCATTGGGCAAAGAAAACAGTCTTCTATCGTTGGGAGATTGAAAATTACGAACAAGTGGCGAGTAGCTGTCCGCCGCAAGTTTGCAGAAGTAAAATAGTGGATGTATAACAGTCTACGCTGAATACAAATTCGAGGATTACCCTTGGGTTTTTCTTCTCTGGCGATTCGCCCACAACGCGGTCGTGGGCCTGAATGAAACAACGGCTAAAAATTTGAAACACGTCCGCATTCTCTTAAAGCGCTGGTCGGGAACTGCAGTCTCCAGTTTTAGTGGTCCTGAAGTTATTCGACTATAACCAAAAAATATTCTGTCATGACTCATGAGTGTCGTAACAGGGCAGTTGGGCAATTTGTTTTAAAACTTTTTATTTAGGTTTAATTAAACGATAAGATTTCAAATAATTCTCTACATGATTAATTCGTTTTGAATACATTTTTGCAGTTAAATATAAAATTACAATGATAACTTAACGACGATACCATTAATTCCCAAATTTTTATTTATTATATTTATCTCAGTTACAGACATTACATAAATTTTCGTTTAGGTAGATAAAATTTTCTTCAAAGTGAAATAATAATAGAAATTGATTTGTAGAAAATGAAAATAATTTGAATTAAATTATTAATCCATTCTTTATTGACAATATTATAGAAATTATATTAGCTATATCAAAATATGGTAAGAGTATAAGTACGAGAGTACTGACATTGTCAGTAAGCTGTCCTCAAAGAAACTTTAAGTGTATTTTTAAGTACTATTTGTATCTGAATACACTTTGCTAGAACTTATAATTCTTATGGCAAGTAAGTGTAATTTATAAGTTCTATCTGCATTTATAACATTGTAAGGTATTTTAAATTCTGTATTGAAATACGAATTTAAATTTATAATAACGTAATTTGTATTTAAATAAAATAAATAAATATATCATCACGCCTTTTACCCATTACTGGCTGAGGCACTCTTCCGTGGCAGATCTCGGTAAGTGATATACTTCTTCGCGTGAAGTGCGGTTACCAGCCGTCAAATCACGGCCTCCAAAGATGTTAGTGGTAGGGGAGCCACAGGGGGAGATTTAAATTGGGGAAAATTGTTTGTCGCCTGTGGCGATCGAACCAGGGTTCTCAAGATCCACAGGCCGACTCGATACCACTGAGCTACCTACCCCATGTAATATTCTCATGCTAATATTAAATATTTTATATCATTCTATAACTTGGTTTTTGGAATTTGTTCAATTCATTTCTCAGTTATTCATAATACTGCTACATTTCTTCTATATTTCGTATTTTAAAGATGATTGAAGTATTGAAAACGGCAGAATTATAATATTATACGACACAATTCATAAAATGAACATAATCTTGCTCCGTATTCCTTCAGTCACTTCAGAGGAATAGAGAAAATATTCATTTCAAAATACTGTTTTCCAATACTTTATATGCCAACGTTAGAATAACTTGAATAAACTTTCTTTTATATCCACGTACCTACGTTTCATATATGGAGTAGGTGACTCAGTTGTATCGAGTCGGCCTGTAGATTTTAAAACACGGATTCGATTCCCACAGCAGACAATACATTTTTACCACGTTAAAGCTACGTCTGTGGCTCCTTCACTACTAACATATTTGGGGGCCGTGATTTTACGACTGATAAACGCAGTTCACGCGAGGAAATATATCACTTACCGAGATTTGCTAAGGCGGAATGTCACACCCAGTAATGGGTAAATATTTTATTTATAACATGAACAATTTTGTACCGGATGTTTACTTTTTAAAACTATATATAATAAAATGTAAAATTTTTAATTTCCCTCTAAATTTTTACCTACAAATTTTGAAGTAATGGATAATTAGAATTAGAAACTGCCTCCAAATAGCCCTTATTTATTGAAATAAGACAATGACATATATTTGTATGATTTTGAGTTGAACATTTTGTGTTTATTTAATTTCTATCTTGATTTTATTATTATTAAAAATAATGGATGATCTAACTACAAATTAAAAGATTCAATGTGTAAAATATTATTTTTCTGGAAATTCGGTAGTCAAGTAAAAGGTTTATTGAGCTGAATTTACGAAAATAGTCCTATTCCGTACACTGCCACTACTACCTCAACTTCAATCTCTACTACTTCTTATGAACCTTTTATAACTAATCTAACTATATATTTAATTACAAAAGGTAGGTCAGTAAAGCTTAGTGAATAACATAGAACAATACTATTATGAATAACTGACCACATTTAAACATATTGGCTGGTAGCACAAGCTCTGTTTTTGCCTGTTTTAAGAGAGTGTTTTAGCTATCTCTAACATGTTAAAATCGTGCTCTTAAAACACGCAAAACAGAGCTTGTGCTACCAACCATTCTAATTACAAATTAAATATATTTTTGTATGTAAAAGAAGTTTAGAATGCGTTAGATTGCTGCTGAATTAAATTAAATTCAACAGTGCATAAAGTGTTAATAAAGGAAATCTATCATTCTTGCAAGTACTCCTAACACCATCAAATATTTGAAGCTGATAAATTTACAAGCTTGTTATATGAAACTACGAGATCAAGAATTCTAATTTAGACAGAAACTTTTTGTAAATGTTTTGTTTTACAGAATAAAGCACTATACATGAGAAACCTAATACCCCTATACTATATCCAGAGAAAGTTACTGTATGGGCTAGAATACTTAGATATATTACAAAATGATATTGGTCCATAACTAGAAGAATATGCAAACGAAAATAACAAAGTCTGGTATCAACTCTAGATGGATGCCCAGCACATTGTAGTATAGATATTAAATTTTATTTAAAGCAATGTTTCCCCAATTCTTGAATTAGTACAGGTGCTCCAATTAATTCAGCCTAGGCTGCTCTTACACTGAATTTTTACAATTATTGTATTGCGTTATAGAATACATAATAAAACTCAATATATACATAGTAAATAAATAAATGATATGAACAAGTGTACGAAACAAATATATGATTCAAACTGATCCAAGAATTTCAAGACTTAATAATACATATTTTTTGGGAAAAATATTTTATATTAAATTTTTAGATATTATCTGGAATCTGATTATAGACAACTGGGCAGTTGTAGCTGAAGCAGCGTTGGTAAAGGGCAGACTGATGTGACGGAATATGCAATAAATGTTGATTCCTTAAGTTTCTGTCATGCAAGTCAGATTTAATAGTGATTTTTGCAAAAATATATTAAGGTACTTTAGTGTGGATAGTACGATGAATTAGACATGCTAAGTGGTGCTTTCTTCTGTTCTGCATATTTATCCAATTTAATTCTAGCAGTCGAGTTGTTCCTGAATCGAATTTTCTCAGTCCTAATACAAATCGTACACAGCAATTTTGAACTTTCTCCCGATTTGGCGCCGTGCGATTTTATTTATATGTTAGCTGTATTTCAAGGAGATTGTTTATAAACACCGAATGAATAAAATTATGTACTTAAGAAATGCAATTGTAGAAGAGTGTAACAATATTACTCAAGCAAAATTAAGGTCAGCATTAAAAGTTTGGAGTTTTTATTTTTATATCAATAAATAAGAGCTCGGTGGATGCAGTTTTTAATTCTGAACATCTTTTATATTTACAGAATTTAGTTTCATTCAATACTAAATAAATATCAGTTCACTACAAAAAAAGCATCGTTGTGTTTAATTTTTGGTTCATATTCAGTTTTGATTCGAATATTTCATATGACTACACATGTTTAAAAATAGTGTTGTTAAATAGTTTATTTTATAATGTTACATACAGTTTGTTATATGAACAATGTATGTATTTACATTCTTATTAAAAAATCATTAGCAAACTTTACATTTTCTATTGTAACTAAAAATAAAAGCTCTCTATACGTATTATGTAAATTATAAAATAATCATTTCATTTATGGAAATAAGCTAGAAATTCTCCAGGATAATATTCATTTAATCTAAATTAAAATAGTACATTGACACAAGTAAGTGTATAAATATCTCTGATTAAAACAAAACCATTTCTCAGTAGAGTACACAGTGGTGAAACGCTCGATGTTCAGTGACAGCGACAGCGTGTAGCATCGAGCGGCGGGCGCACGAAACGATGCGATCCGGCAACATTTCACTCGCACCAGGACAATGACCCCAGTCCGGATGTGACGTCACACGTGCATCGCTTTAGAAAGGGGAAGTTCCAAGTTCCAGTGAAATATGATGGCCGACACCGGAAGGCCTTTAAAACAGATAAGGATAATCCACCAACACGGAGATTCAAAGCTTTGATTTTATCGGCATCAGCACTCAGACATTAGATAGTCATGTCTGAAGCGTCACGAGTTCGTTATGTCCTCATCGTTAATTCGCTGCACTTTTCACCTAGCTAAATTGTGCTTTGATAATTCAATTAATCTATATAGTTATTTCCAATGGCAACGCGCGAAAAAGATTATAAATGCGCGTTACCAGGGATACAAACCAAAACAGAAACTTGTCATTTTGACAGTTGACAGAACGAATTTATTTTCAGTACGTATACGTTTTTTAATAATTTTAAGATGCAATCGTAGAAAAAATTATGTGTGTATCACGAGCATAAAGTGTCTTTGTTCCTCTTACACAGGGATGTGCGTGTAGTCTACTGCAAGTAATCTACGCCATTCTCTACGTGTAAACAATCATGTAGTCTACGTCTTCAGTTTTCATGTAAACAATGTAGACTATGTAGACAAAGAAAACACCTGTGTTCACTTAAGTCAGATTAGAATTTTTATCCCTACAACTAGGGAATTTTAAAAGTTGGTAGAGATTTTTATTATTATTCTAGGGATTACATGAAAAAAAATTAGTTGTGCTGGGCGAAACGTTCAAAATTTGTCAACTGGTTACTGTTAAAAATAGCGCCAAAGAAAACTCCGTCTGGTGAGATGGCGCGTTGATCGATTTTAAAAATATGACAGTTCGCCCAAGACCCAAGACAGACATTCGTCTAGTAATGTACGAGCACTTGCTTTATTAGTTTTATTATATAAAGAGCGATAATGACCCGAACTCACTAATATGAATACATGTAATTTAGGTTATGTTGAATTTTACAACTGTCAGATACATCATCTACATTGTTTACATTGCTGCGTCGCTAGAATTGTCGACGTATTGTCTACGTGTAGATGTAGACAATTAAAGATTACACGTAGATGCACATCTCTGCTCTTACACTATTGCAGCTCTCGCCTTCGGCTCGCGCTGCAATTACCGTGTTCGAGTAACAAAGAATCACTTTACGCTCTTAATACACAAATAACTATTGTGTATTAAGAGCGTAAAGTGATTCTTTGTTACTCGAGCACGGGAATTGCAGCGCGAGCCGAAGGCGAGAGCTGCAATAGTGTAAAAGGAACAAAGACACTTTACGCTCGTGATGCACACATAATTTTTTCTACGATTGAATCTTAAATTATTAAAAAACGTATACGTACTAAAAATACATTCATTTTGTCAATTGTCAATCTGACAAGTTTCTGTTTTGTTTGTATCCCTGGTAACTATTGAAATAAGCGCGCATTTAATATCTTTTTCGCGCGTTGTAAAATTTTGATTCCATTTTGCCAAACACGATAGGTTTTAAAGTAGTTTTAGTCAAAACAATTGGCGATCAATAGATTTTAAATTTTACATGTGAATTATTTACAGGTCCAACATGATCTGTTAAAACATTTGGTTCAAATTGATTGAAAACTGTAGGAGAGTTCGAGAAACAAAACAGCGAATGGCTCAGTAACTAAATGAATAGCACGTATACGAGTATATACGAATACATTCACCGTACCGTAAACAAAATATTCTCCTTGTATGTCGGCGTCGTACATTTTCAGCAGAAGCTCCAAATCATGCTTCAATAGCCCAATTTACCTGCGCATGTCAGAATAGTCCCTCAATGAAAAATATTCCGGCGTGCCTGATTTTATTATACGGAAATAATAAACTCTGTGTTCTGAAGGTTTTTATTGTATTAACCAACTTTAACAGCTAATATTCCTTTACAGTTATATTGTGTGAGATCAGACCTACGTAACAGAACAAAAAAAAATCTTGGTTCCACTCAGCACTCATGCGCATTATTTAAAGTTTTCAAAAATGTGTCTAATAATTTTCTATTTATTTTTACTGTCTTGTTATATTATTACTGCTCAATATTCATGATTTAATTATATTTTATAAATCAAATTATTACATATTACATATTATTTGTACATTAGTTTCATATCAAAAATCAAATAATTTTTGCAATGAACTAAAATTAAATATAAATTGAATATAAATGTAAACAAAATTAAGCTATTGACATTTTTTACTTCCTTGTACGAAGTAAAGGAAGTATTGTAATCGCGAAAATTTTCGATTCTCAGATTTCAACGGAAATAGGTGTTTTGGCCCTCCCTGAATCCATTTTGACTAATTTCGTCATGCCGTCTGTACGTACGTATCTCGCATAACTCAAAAACGGTAAGCCGTAGAAAATTGAAACTTTATATTTAGGACTGTTATAACATCTAGTTGTGCACCTCCCTTTTTGGTCATTATACAACTACCGGAAGTGGTACTTTACTTGAAGCCTATAATAGATTTTCATGAAAAACTATATTCAAATATAATTTAAAACTTTCCAAATTTGGTATATAAGACTACTATATCAATGGAAATAACATAATAGATTTTGGTTAAAATAGACTAACCGGAAGTGGCACATTACATGAAGCTGCTAATAGTTTTCCTTGAAAAAACTGGTATTATTTTAATTTTAGAAAGGAATGCTGCAAATAAAAGTTTTAGAGAATTAAATTCTGCGTCTAGCACATTAAGAATTGTTAAATTAGCTTTTTGCATAAACGAGATATCTAAATTTAAATATTATATATTTTTTGATTTTTTTTAAAATTAAGTTTGCTATGGATTAGAACAAAAAATAAAAGATTTAATGTCAAATATGTGCAATTAAAAAAATATCTATAGTTTAATACGTGTACAAGGAAGTCATGTGGTGTCCACATCAGATTTTTTAAATATTTAAAAATAAACAATCTGTTTTATCATTCATAATTACAAAAATAATATTCAAAACACACAAGTACATTTTTTTTTAATTTTGATTCTCAATAACATATAAATAAAAATAATAGTTTCTTATATGAACATAATTCCGACATAGTAGTGTACTATTAGTTGACACTATTTTTTTAAACAGTAATATGCTTATATATTTTACTTGATCGTCATATGATAAAAATCAGTAATATGACCGCTATCATACTATTAGGTACCAGTCCTTACTACAAATGAGATTCTAGGCCCCCAAGATTACCATTTGCTTTTGTTATACGAAAAAATAACACAATCTACTGTTAGATAAATTTTGTTTTTATATAGATTTGTAATTCTAAAACATATGTATCTACTGTTAGATAAATTTTGTTTTTATATAGATTTGTAATTCTAAAACATATGTGTCATTATATAGGGTACACGAATATTTTAAATATATCTGAAATTTATAATACGAATCGTTTACTGCTTACTATTATTTATTTACACTAAGCATAAATCTTGCTTTTGATGCAGCAACAATAGGTACGAAATTAATAACAAAACATGTCCCGCGTGATGGTCGCGCGGGTTGAGGGCCTGACTCGCAACCATAAGGTCGTGGGTTCGAGTCCCGCCCGTGGCGACCATACAAAGGACATATCGGCATATGACCTTAGTAGTTGATCCGATATATAAATTAAAAAAAATAATAACAAAACAAAAATATTTATGACTAACGTTATTATTTAATATAAATGTAATAATTAATTAAAATAGAAGGTAACAATTATTATACAATTTATATGTAGGTACAGCTACATAATTGTTTTGTTCATAACTGATAAATTTAATAAAAGTTAGGATAAACAATACAATACAATAAAATTATAATATTTGTTAACATAGCAGAATACGTACAGTTTTATAAATGTTATTTAATAACAATAATTGACTACCCATATTATTTTTACAAAATCGTTAAATACACCAATTATAAATGGATATTTTTATTCAGAACAGAATATGTATATATATACAGGATGTTTCACAACTTAGAGCAAAAAATTAAAGGGTATATTCTGTACGATGTGCTGATCATGAAACAAAAAGATTTTTTTTTAAATTCGAAAAATTAATGGTTGTTAACCTAAAACATTTTTTGTAGTACTGCACAGGATTCGTTTTCCTATTAAACACAAACAATGAAGTACGTAGGTATCAACTACGAAAGAATAATTACACAATTCAATTATTAGCAGTTATATATAATAGAATACTATTTAATTAATAACTTTAACATAATCATCCACCCAGTGTCAGTGGCAACGAAAAATGTTGGACTGGGAAACATGGAAAATAGTTTTGCGATTTAAAAAAAAATGCTTTTTGTTTCATGATCAGCACGTCGTACAGAATATACGCTTTAATTTTTTGCTCTAAGTTGTGAAACATCCTGTATATATATATATATATATATATATATATATATTCAATTTAAAACAGGTTTCGCTTTTCTTCATACTACAAAAAATGTAAAAATATTAATTACGTATATTAATACAGTGTGGTCCAAATCTTTGTTTTCTATTTTAAATAACGTAGCTTTAAAACGTAGTATATATATATATATATATATATATATATATATATATATATATATATATATATATAATTTTTAAATAGTGTTTAGAATTACAATTTTAGTTTAAATTAATAAATTGATAAATATTATTGCTTATTTTTTCATATTCTATTTTTATAAATTGTGACCTACGATAGATGGCAAGTGTTTTGCATGAAGTAAATTTTTCATAAGAAATTATTAACTGGAAAAAGAAAACGAAAACTACATTTTTTATTTTCCAAAAATAAAATAACAAAATAAACAATTGACAATCGTTGTAATTCATATACAAATAAATTACTATACTATCTTTCCAAATAAGAGTTCTTTACTTGCAACTGAAAACGTAATTATAATCTTCAGGATCATACCATGTATGATAAGAGTTATGTTTTTAATTTTTTTGTAGTTTTACTCATTTACTTTTATTAAGAGTACATTTTTTGTCAGATAATAATAATCACAATGTATAACAAAGTGAAAAATAACATAACTTAAACAAGAGTTGTCTCCAAATTGCTATTTGCACAACGATTTCAGTTTGTTGAAATACGTAAAGTTCCAAATTGTTACAGGAAAATATATAAATTAAATGTAGTAATGACAGCTGCAAGCGGCACGTACTGATTGCTAATTATTTGATTGAGTTAACACGTGACCGCGGGCAAGAGAAATCCGGTCGGCAATTTTAAACTAAAGTTAAATGTACACAATTTATTATTCCTTTTTCATCATATATAATTGATATTAAATTGAATTTTTAATATAAAGATAATATTTCTACATAAGGTTTTTTTTTCCAATTTAAACAATCACACACGATATCTATGTGAAAAATTTTTCATAATTAATTTGAATATATTTTGCAAGTTTGGCGTTTTTTAATTGTGAAAACAATTTCTTTTTAAATTGCAAATATAAAAATAACTCATTTTTATGACTTTTCAACGATAAACTTGAAAATATTGCCAATTTAACTGTGTTGTGTGAGTAAACATTTCAAAATATGGAAATGCAAATCGATGAGTTTTTTTTTGTTTATATTAGATTACAATATCGTCGGTCTTAACAAAAGAATAAAATATTCATATACCTACTTATATTTCAGTCAAATATTATATTTATTGGCAAAAGGGTTTCAACGATGTTATTTTATTAATTATTACTCATTCTCAGAGAAATATTATTTAATTACGATTTACTGAATGTAACTAGATTTAATTTTTTTTTAATTTTTCCTCCACAAATTGACTTGGGGATTTCCGGGACGGAATAGTTTTATTCTCAGTTGTTTGAGATCATTGATAACCTTTACACCTGACAGCTGAAAAATAGCCTCTAATTAGAGGTGATAAAAAGACTTTTATACGGACGCCAGCAAATTAAAACTTGCAAATAGAATTTAATTAGAAAATGAGTTTAGTGAGTCGCTGTCACGGATTTAATCCGGTTTGAAAAAAAATATTTGGGAAAGAAAGAAATAATAAAAGAAATATCACTGCGTGAACACCTAAGTCTATTTTTCAGCACATTGCTTATTTGTACAACAAACAATAATATTGTTAATAATTAAAACAGACAATATTTATCAGTCTTTATCAGCAATACAGGACATCACTTCTGTTAAGATAAACACTAATTTGTTGCTCGGATTACTTATTTATTTAAATTTTATTTTTAGGTTAAAGGAAAAAAGCTTTATCTAAATTCCGGTACTAGCGTGCTTTCTTCATGAAAATAAGATTTAAGTTTTTCACCTTTTGTGCGAGCATGTTGACGTGGTCGTAGCAAAACTCCTTAAAGAAGGCATACACTACGGTTTATCCAAAAGACCTGACAGCCAGCATGTGATCCAAAATTTAAGAATTGAGCTAATGAGTTTCGTGTAAATGTCAGAGTAGCTGGCAAACTCTTTGGAGGAGGCACACACTACTATTAAATTACTTTGAAAATATTGATAGCCATGGAATTGAATAAAAGAAATAAATAAATGCTTGACGTTCTATCTGTCACAACATCAACTTTTGACGTTGACGTAAAAGTAATTCTGTTTATTGATTTAGATGTAGAATTTGATGCCGTAAAACTTTTATTTGACGCGTTTTTGCATAAAATAATTAGGGAAGTAGAAAATTGCAAAAAACTGATTTCCCATGTTATAGTCCTATGACCGTAATCAATCATTCGCTTTTGGTGTTATATATAGGCCACCCAAATCTAATTGTCTGATATTCATTGATGAACTTGAGTCCTTGTATTCTTCACTGTCGATTAACTTTGACTTTATTGTAAATGTTGGTATCTTCAATATTAATATGTTACAATTAGTTAATAATATGGTTTTAAAATTCAATAACATAAATATTTGCCTTAAAACAATTAATTAATGAACCAACTAAAATAACTGGTAGGTACCTGTTCTACTTGATATTATTGCCACAAATTGTGATTTTATTTATTGTCATGGGACGATTGCTCTGAACATTTCTGATCACTGCTTAATTTATATGCTTATCAATGTTGAAAAACCACATACTATTAATAAATTATTCACCTTCAGAGATTTCAACTACATTGATTTTGATTCCTTTGAATCTGATCTAGCTAATTTAAAAATGGAACATATTTACATGTTTGATAATATTAACGATAAAGTTGATTATTTAAATCCGCGTCTGTTAGAATTGTTTGACAAACATGCGAAAACAACTCATGTACAAAAACGTAAATCTCCGTGGATCACGGATACCATTAAACAGATGATGCGATTACGTGACAATGCTCTTCTTCGGTATAAACGCAGCAAAAAAATTCTGCACACTGAAATTATTACAAAGAGCTACGTAATTACACAACAAGTACCATCCGCAGAAAAAAAACTTTCTTTGAATTCAAACAGCGTGGACAAATTTACGTCAATATGACATATATTCAAAAATTGAGGTTGTCATTCCTGATTATTTACGCAATGTCGAAGAAATAAATAAATTCTTTACAGCTCAGTTGACTGTAAATAATGCATCTCCTGAGCTCTTGCATTATTATCGAAATGCGAAGTTTCACCCAAATTTTTCGGAATTTCAATTTGATTTTTGTAATAATCTAGAGGTGAACAAATATTTAACTTCTGTAAAAAGTAAAGCCATAGGTGTTGATGGACTCTCTATTACTATGATCAATTTGTGTGTTCCTTTTAATACCTCTATCCTTGTCCGTATATTTAATTATTGTATAATGCATTCCGTAACTCCTACTGCCTGGAAAATTTCACTTATTACTCCTATAGCGAGAAATAGAAATCCTTCTTCAGACAATGATTTAAGACCTATTAGTATCCTTCCTGTTTTGTCCAAAGTGTTTGAAAAACTTTTGCATGAACGCTTATTGCGTCACAGCAATAGGCTTCTACCATCTACCCAGTCTGGATTCAGAAAAGGCTTTAGTACTTGTACGGCTCTTACAAATATCACAAACGATATTATATAAGCTACTGATAAAGGCAATATAACAGCTTTAGTTTTACTAGATTATAGTAAAGCATTTCATACTGTCAGTCATTCGTTGCTTGTAACAAAAATACATTATTTTAATTTTTGTAACAGTGCAATAGCTTTGTTGCAACCTTACCTTCGTGCCAGATATCAGTATGCAAAATTTAATGAATCTTCTTCCCCCTCTATACCAGTATCTTCTGGTGTTCCGCAAGGAAGTATCCTTGGTACTCTCCTGTTCTCTTTATACACCTCTGACCTCCATAAATCCATTCGATTCTGTTCCACGCATTTCTATGCTGATGATAATCAGCTGTATGTATCATATAGCCTTGTAATGCAGTTGTCTATATCTCACGGATCAATGAAGATCTAGCTAGTCTCGTTCAAATTTCTAAGCAACATTCACTGCAATTAAATCCTACAAAGTGTGTTGTTAAGATAATCGGCACTAAGGTGCATTAACAAGCAGTTCAAAGTATACCTAGTCATATTTATTGAAAACAGGATGTTACCTGTTTCAGATTGTAGTAGAAATTTTGGCCTGCCTATGGATGATAATATGTGTTACATTAAAAACACTACAATCTCTTATACAAAAATATTATTGTACCTTGAAATCATTATGGCAACATACAAATTACTTAAGTACTAAAACTAAAGCTTACCTAGCGTATTCCTTAAATTTATCACATTTTTTTAATATTACATATATCGGACCAACTACTAAGGTTATATGCCGAATATATCCTTTATAAATGGCCGCCACGGGTGGGACTCGATCCCACGACCTTATGGTCGTGAATCAGGCTCTAACCCGCCTGAGCTTCACACGGAACAAATATCACGTTTTAATTATTGTGATGTTGTCTATGGATCAAGGTTAAATAAAAATCAGGCACAAAGGATCCTGTGTTCACTTTATTTTTGTCTTCGTAAATTTGATCACGTTAGCGGTAAAATCAATGATCTTGGTTGGTTAAACATTACTAACAGACGCAAATTATATCTTTTATGTTTTACACATAAAATTTTAACGTCTAAACTACCTGATTACCTTAATCGTCAACTAGAACATCGCATTTCCATTCATTTCATTAATACACGTTTAAATTTTATTTTGCATATTCCAAAATTGTCCACTGCTAGATTTAAATCCTCATTTTCTTATTCTGCGCTTAAAAGTCATACTGAACTAGCTCATACATTGAAGACTTTAAATATGTCAGCATTTAAACGCATCGTGAGAATAGAATTACGTTACTTTTTATATGTTCAAGTTTCACTTATTTATGTACCTATGTACTATGTTCTGTTCGATTATTTCATGCCATATACATGTGTGTGTACATGTATATATGTTTATGTATGTATATTTCTAATTAATGTAAATATATTTTTCATTTGTTTATATGTATTTGTTTTTAGCATAATGGTTAAGTGTAAGAGCAGCTTTGGTTATTTCGCCATTGAGATATAATTAGTATTTTATTATTATTATTATTATTATTATTCAATGTACTGATTATGAAACAGAAAGAATCTTTTCATAATTCACAAAATTAAATGCATTTAACATGAATGAAACATTTTAGTGCCACTGGTTTGAGAATTTTTTCTAATTAAAATCTGTCCATAAATATAAACTCTACAATAGTCCATTTATTCATTATACAATACTAGTTTATTAGTAGTGTTATAATTTTAATTTAATTATAAATATATTAGAAATAACTCTCAATCCAGTATATTTTGTGTAACTCTTTTAATTGAAATATTAAATTAATATATATAATAAATGAATATAACAAACTAAGTAACAAAAAACTAAACAACAAAGTCAGAAATAAAATTCAATGCAGTGTACTTGTGCCGGTTATAAACAATAATTTAATAACGTTTTTTGTAGAAGTTTATCAATGTCATTCACACAGGTGATTTTGAGATTGAGTTTATTGAACCTAGCGTAGATCTATCCAGTGCGAGTCCACAATTGCAGAAATGTAAATTTGGTTGCCGCATGTCTATAAATTTGCTGATGAATTTTAGTTAAATCTTCTTTAAAAACAATGCCCGACTTAGTTAATTTAGATTTATTTTTAAAAACAGACTATTTGTCGTCATAGTCCACAAATTTCACAATTATGGCACGGGGTTTGTTGGTGCTAGGTTTTCCTACACGATGAGAGCGCTCGATGGCAGTGAAATTGAGGGGTACACCAAGATTGTCTTTGCAAATTGACAAAATGATGTTATTGGTGTTCTCATTTGCAGACTCGGGAACGCCATATTTACCAACCGTCAAATCAGGGCCCCCAAAGATGTTAGTGGAGGAGTAGCCACAGGGGTAGATTTAAATTGGTGAAAATTGTTTGTCGGCTGTGGCGATCGAACCAGGGTTCTCAAGATGGAATTAAAATAAGTGCCATAAGTTGTGAAAACCCCTGTACAAATGATAGTGCATATTTTTCAAATGTGCAAGAGTAATTTATTCGCATCTGTCACACATGGCCTGTATTGATTTTATTTCACCGTAATTCAATTCAACTGAACACAACACAACTATGTTGGCAGTTACACGCACACTCTTGTAATGAAACACCCACACAGTCTAGCGTATCCAATCCCTTTTAAACTTGCGTTGAAGTTTGCAAAACTCGACCAGACGTTCCCGATTCCTCCTTCGACCTTCGCAGTTTCTCCGCGGCTGCAAGCTTGTACGCTTTTGACACCGATACCCCTGAAACGTAAGTAGGATATGATTGAGGATATCCGAGATCCACCTCGCTCGATACAGATATCTGGGCTTACGCTGTGTAATAACGCTTGCGAGATTAGTTACAAGAGCGTGCCTGAAATGTTTTGCCATTTATAAGTCCGATTCTAGCAATTGGATTTTGAATCAATGTTTGACAGCACAGTTGTAATTAGGTTTTATTGTTGTGTTTGTTTGATTGGAGTTTCGACATGGTATTATTATTATTTCATATGAGTTAATTATTATTTGCAGCACCTATCAGATTTAATTAATAAACTTTGAATAATTATTATTTATTTAACTATGCAAAAAATAGCAGATATACTGCCTAGACTATGAATCTGGTTAAGGCAGTAAATCTGCATTTTCATTTGTCAAACACATTTGTTCTGTGGATAATTTAGAATTAATATTAATTTTGAGGTTATCGTCAATATTTTCAATATTATCGGCATCATCATGGCCATCATGCTTGTATATATTGGTTAAACGGTTGCTATAACTGACATTTGTATTTTCATAAATGTCATTCTACTCTTTGTAAATGTTGTCATTTAGTATGAATTAATACATTTTCAATATACGGAGTGACTAATTTTTTAACTATAGAAAGCACAATGTTAAAATTTTTATTTTTTTTCTATGTTTTCAACTATTAATTTCAGAGCAAAGGTGTAGATAGATTTAAAACTCTTTTTGTTTCATTAATGCTTTATTGCTGACGTGTCGGTCCCAGGGATTGGGCCATTATCGAAGCAACAAATCGAAACAGGAAAAACAATTATAGAAATCAGTGCAGAACAATAAATTAAATTACATACCTGTGGTAGACAAGTTACATATAAAAATTAAATTACAATTTAGTAAGTCAATTATAATAGCAATTTGTAGTAAAATATATATTTTAAACAAAGTTTGTTAACAATTTGTTTATTTATAAACTTATAATCGCAAAATGAATAGTTTTGGAAATTTTCATTGGAAAACATTGAAAAAGGCATATTTATGGTAACAATTCAAAATAAATTGTAATTAAAGAAAATATAAATGTGATAACGCAACTTCGAATAGTTTATTGGCAAAAATTCTGACTGGGCATAGAGTATTCGTAAAATAAATGGTGAAAATTACAAAAAAGTTACTGTGAAAACTATTTGGAACACTGCGGCTTAAATGCTAATGGAAAATTATTTTTAAAAATAAAGGTGAAAAATTAACCGTTTGAAGCTATGGAATATAAGGAAGCAAGAGAAGCTCGAAATACTAAAAGGAGAGATTTACAACAAATTCTCGTGAAGCGTAAAGAAATTTCTGTATCCTATTTTTTAGTTTACGAAACTTACAGATTTTGCGACGAAAATATTTCTGACGGTCTAAAAAATATTTTTTAAATGTTATTTCTTATGAATTAGCCTGGAGAGGAGATGAAGGTGTTAAATGTTTGATAAATTTTTGAACAGAAGAGTACAACTTTTTTTCAAAAACCGCACAAGGTGGAGCTATAAAGTGTACAGAATCAAAATGTAAGTTTGCAAAAAATTATGGATAAACAGGAAATATAAAAAGCAATCGCCTATTCTAAACTAATAATCATTATTGACGTTTAAGTGGGGCATAAAGATGTCCCTGTTGGGAGAAGCGAAATTTTGAAATGGAAAAAAGCGAAAGAAGTTGGACTTGATGTTTTGAACAAAAAATCCCAATCACTCTGCAATCATCTGCAGTTTCAACATTAGCTAAAGCAGGTGTAGATGAAGGGCAAATAATTAAAATCTCAGAACACTCAAGTTCAATCAAATCTTACTTCCAATTAGATGATCAATATCATGAAGAAATGATAAATAAAATAAGAGGAGAAGAAAACGCAAATAAAGAAACTAAGACACAGCAATTCAGACTTCGACGTCTTCATCGGCTGAAATTGAAGACATGCAAATCAATTTAAATTATTCAAATTTTACACGTAAATAAGTAACAATTTAAATAAAAGTGAATATGTTTACGACTTTTTGTTCTGGAAATAGTCTAATATATCACGTGCATTGATCTGAAAATTCTGCATTTTAATAGTGTTATCTGTAAACAACCACATTCGTCTATTTTACTTATAATTTTATCAAAAAAGTGTACTCGACTTTGTTTCAGACACTTTTTACCAAATTATGATCAAAACAGATTTAAGCAGTTTCTAGGCACCACATATTTTCATGCAAAATTATCGATAATTTTTAATGCATTTAAGCATACATCAGTAAAGAAAAGTCTTTTCTTGATTATTTTGTTCTTATCGATTTTATCGTTATTATTAATATTGATACAGTGATCAGCAGATCAGCTATTTGATTATGATCATCCTTAGAAGTATAATTGATCCTATAAAGATTTACAAACATGTTATCAACTAGTGTTTTACAAAATTTCGTGTCCCGACCAGGTAAGGTAAATTAAATGCATTAATAAGATAAAAAATAAACGTCTGTGTACTTTCTAAAATATTAATGTCAGAATTTCTTGCAATGATAAAGTTATTATTATTATTTCGGTTATTATGCAATTTTGTTAGACACTAGTCCATTTAAATAAAATATATCTAATATTAGAAGACCGTGATTCGCATGTCTCCATCACAACGAATGACGTATCATGATGTTTAAAATATAGCATAAACCTCATATACAAATTCTATATTACATTCTTTAATACTGTCTATTATATGATAATTAATGTTTTTTTTTACACCTCCACATCAATGGCATTGTCTATAAAAACCGTTAGCTACACATACATTACTTAATAAATACGACTTTTCTCTGTCATTAAACCAATGCTCAGAAATAAACAACACGTCACAAATTTGGAAGTCAAAAATATTTCTATGCCTTCAATCTTTTTCCGCAGATATTAAATATTTCGGTATACGATGTTGAATGATGGTCTGCTGCGGTTTGATCTAGATATGGAGTTCTTGGTTTGTTGTAGTGCAGAAGGTTGTATTGATGTTGACATGATTCTTGCTTGGTGAAAAAAAATATATCTTCATATGACCAAGCCACCAGGGATGTGCGTATAGTCTACTGCAAGTAATCTACGCCATTCTCTACTTGAAAACAATCATGTAGTCTACGCCTTCATTTTTCATGTAAACAATGTAGACTATGTAGACAATGAAAACACCTGTGTTCACTTAAGTCATATTACAATTTTATCCCTAGAACTGGGGAATTTTAAATGTTGGTAGAGATTTTTATTTTTATTCCAGGGATTACATAAAAAAATTAGTTGTGCAGGGAAAAACGTTCAAAGTTTGTCAACTGGTTACTGTTAAAAATAGAGCCAAAGAAAACTCCGTCTGGTGAAATGGCGCGTTGATCGATTTTAAAAATATGACAGTTCGCCCAAGACCCAAGACAGACATTCGTCTAGTAATGTACGAGCACTTGCTTTATTAGTTTTATTATATAAAGACCGATAATGACCCGAGCTCACGAATACGAATACATGTAATAGTTATAAAGGAATAAATTTAGGTTATGTTGAATTTTACAACTGTCAGATACATTATCTACATTGTTTACATTGTCTGCGTCGCTAGAATTGTCGACGTATTGTCTACGTGTAGATGTAGACAATTAAAGATTACACGTAGATGCACATCTCTGCAAGCCACATGGCCAAAACATGTCCGTATGAAGAATATCTAGTAGACTATAATCAGCTTTGGTCCGAAAAGAATTGTTAGTTAGGTAGTTGAAAATTTCTTAGATATTTTCGTAACCTCTTATTTTTTATCCGGATATTTTTGTTGTAAGATCTTATCCATCTGTGATTCAGTAATTTCAAGATGAACGTTTTTTTTCTTTTCGGTTAATTGAGATTTGTTTATTTCCTTTGGCAAAAAATTTGTTTGCAAGGTCAGATTGTTTCGACTGTTTATTGTTACTAGTATGCACTGATCTATGATTCTTTGTTCCAAATGGTGGTTGAGTTTTTCAAGTAATAAATACTTTTTACCAACACTGGCACAGATTTTGTTGTCACATTCAAGGTTAACCGTTGCGTTAAGTAAAATATAGTTTTCGCCGTCGTCACTATTTGTGTAACGATTTTTAAGAAAATGTTTCAGATATTATTAACTCAATAGGAACCCTTTTTTAAACTTGTTTAACTCGGTAATTATTACCCTTGTTGTTACAGACGCAATCACATAAAAAATAAGATAAACGTTACTATAATACGATATGCAACAATTCCATGTCTGTGCCTTATTTAATAAAAAAAGTGATTTGCCTGTGCCTTTTTATGTAAGGTATAATTAAAAGTATTCTATACATGCATAGACGAAGAATTTTTACTAATTTAAAGTGCCGTAGCGTAGTGGTAGTGCATTTTCCCGGTGAACAAGAGGTTCCTGGTTCGAGTCCAGGTGTTGATCGAATTTTAGTCACTTGAAATTAGTGAACGAAATTTGTTTGCAGAGAGGTGGGATAATATACCGTCAATACGTAAAGAAAGAAATATCGTACAGATTTTCATTTCTGCGTAACACGTCCTACAACTGAACAGGATACAAGTTGTTTGTCATAATATATATTTTCATTATACTATAAGGTAGCATTATTATTTTATTGTTAAATTAATCGTAATAAGTACAGGGTAAAGTCTAAATTTATAGAATTTTGTCTCAAATGCCAACACACTCGATTCTCCCCTATTGAGGATATATTATATAGCTATATAACAAATAATATTTCGTATTCAGTGTTTACATTTAGTTATAAATTATAAAATCTAAATTGTGCATGTGCATAACTCTGCCATCTCGGTGAGATATTTTATGGGCATGCGGTTACTGGCCTGCTGCCAAAGATGATAGTAGAGGAGAAGCCACAGCAGTAATTTTAATGTGGTGAAAATTGTTTGTGGAAATCGAACCCTAATTCTCAAATGCACGGCTTGATACCACTGAGCCGTCTACTCCTATACAGGCTTTTTATTTTTATAATATTCAAATAGTAATTAACAGTTATCTGCCGGATATTATATTACATCCAATATAACGTAAGAAATGAATAATATAAGTATATTTTTTTAGTTTTACTTCTTATTTACTAATTGAAAACTATTACATTTTTACGCTTATAAAAATGGACTTAAATATACCTATAAGCTAACTATAAACAAATATATGTAAAATTAAGTTACAATGTTGGTAGCATAATATGATAGAATTGAAGATAATATATTTCACTCACTTTTATATTTTATGTGAATGTTAAATATTTTCACCAAAACAAACTGAACATAGCCGTTCAAAATGGCAGGATTAGATAGTAACATTTTTTCGTTGTCATTGTTACCTAGGTTGTTTTAAATACAACGTCATTATGGACATTGCTTCAAATTGTTAATTAAAGTTATTTTTGGTCAAAACAGATTTTTATTTTATTAATAACAAACTTTTATGGATGAAATTAGTACCCATAATCTGCGAGATTAAGTTGCTTATAATACTTATGTAAAATAAAAAAAAAACATTACCGAATATTAGTGACAAAATAAGGACAATGTCGGCATTAGTAGCAAATACACTCTTACTAACGAAGTCATTCGGATTAAAAAAGGAACTATAATTAATTTTACTCTACCTTTTATGTAAGTGAAACTTTATAGGCATTTATGGTTACTAAGTAAACCTGTAAAACTTTATAGGCTCATAGAAGAGACCTGTAAAATTTTACAATGTTCATAAAAAACTAATATAAACTAATTAAAAGTTATTACTTGCATCTGAAATATTTTGTATAGTTAGTTAAACTGCAATAAAATCGCCTTCGAAATCTTCGTCGACCAATTAGTCCATTATTTCAAATTTTTATTTCTAGAATTCATGAAACTGTTGACAGTGACAACAGTTTTTTTCTCATTACAAAAGTCACAATATCATGACAATGTCTAGCTATAAATTGTCCTACCGTCAACAATTGATTACAAAATGTAATGTATCTTTTTATAAAACTAATAAAGTAAAAATAAATAACGCTGGCAAACGTGGAAATAAAACTTTGTATGCGCCACGCTTGCAAATAATCTTTACTGGGCTCACTGAATTATGGAATTCCAGCTAGACCGTAAAAATTAATTTAGTATGCTGACCTCTATTAATTCCATTCCCAATGAATTATATATTATAATAAGATTGATATTAGAGTTTAACCATTTTTTTATCTCTTCTTCTGAATGTACGAGTAAAGCCCTATAGACAACATATTTCTGTAAGTAATTCAGTTAACAAATATACTTTTATACACTTTACAACTGTAATGATCAGGATTTGGATTAGTTACTTTGAGTATAATATTGTTAAGCTAATTTCAGTAACGGAATAATATAACGCACAACAGAAATATATTGTATTGAAATGAATATCAAACTGTTTTCTCCATTCGTACCAATGTATCTAAAACTTAGGTAAAACCTTAAATTAGACTAACAAAATTTGAAATACCGAAAATATAGATTAACTATAACTATTTTAGAAAAGTTAATATTATTATTTATGCTCATATGTGAAACTGTTTATAAACGTAGGGTACAATTGACAAAAACAAAACTGAGAATCAAGAGATAAATAGTTCGCGCGTATATTGAAATTTACAAAAACTTTTGGAGACGTATTGACATAACAATCGTCGAGCAGGCAAGAGAGTGGAGAGGTTAGGGTACGAAACTGAGAAAATCCACACGGCGAATAGATTAATGTAGGCAGAGGCAATGTGTACAAGCACAGTGGACTTCGCATTGCCTCTGCGTTATTACGCATGCAAATGCATTCCACAGCCCTACAGCGAACGATTTGCACATCTGACACTCCAGATTCGTATTCTAAACTCACTGCGAAACGCCGAGAATTTTAGGAACGCTTGCGGGAACTGTTCGGTTTGCAGATACTCGTATTACGGATTTGCATTCACTTTTTCCTGGTTTTAGTGATTGATAATTAAGCTGGTAATCTGGTAAAATATTGTTAAAATTCAGGTCTTTGAAAATGTAATCTTTTTAATTAAATTTGCTTTCGGAATAGATTATCTTCTTTGCAATATGAAAAGAACATGCGAAGATAGGATAAATTCTCAATTATGCTTTACACTATGATTTTAAAAAAGCAACTCGTAAAAGTCATTTTAAACATTGCGTGCCCTCAATGTAAAAAATAGTATAAATACGGAAAATTTTGTAATAGAGAATTTGTAAATTTACCTATCACTTTTCATGCCAGTCAACATGTGGGTTTGTAACAGTTGTGAGTGTATTTTATACGACTCTTAAGCATTCTAATATTAAAGGAGATTGAAAAAATGAACAATTGCATCAATGACTTAAATCAAGAGGTAAGTTATCTTAAACAACACAAGTCGTCAATATCAGAGACTAGTCAACCAGTAATTACTGCAGATTTTTTACGATAATACAAAGTCTCCACTTGCCGAGAACGCAAAATCCACAAAAATAAATGCAATAAATTCACCAATAACTGTAAAATAAAATGAAACCTATGATGTACTGTCAATTAAAAATATACCACTCCAAGTTAAAAACTATACTGAAATAATTCTAAGATGAGCCCAATACAAAGCAAAATGACTTTAGAGAAGTAAAGAACTTTATATATTTTAGAACACAAGAATAGACCTCATAATTTATCTAAATATTTATAGCTAGTTGCACCGGCAGAAGTTACATTTTACAATCATAATTTAAATAAATAAAAGCAAAGTGATATTTCATCTCAAATGGTTTCATTGACATTCAATTTGCTCTTATTTATATAAATTATATTTATGGTGTAGGTGGATTTGAGAACCCGGATTCGATTTCCACAGGCGACAATCAATTTTCAACACTTTAAATCTACCCCTGCGAGAAAAAATATATCACTTACCGAAATCTGGTTAGGCAGAGTGCCACACCCAGTAATGGGTAAAAGGCGTGATGATATATTTATTTTGTTTATATATATATATGTTTGATGTATTTATTATAAAATATTTACGCTCTAAAGTGAATAGGTAAAGAGATACAGTAATATTTAAAAAATAACATTGAAATCCCTATACGCCACATTTCATTTCTACACCCTGTATATATACTCATATATACAAAAAAATTATCCTTAACATATTTTTCATATTTTTTGATAGAAATATTAAATAATTACTTTTAAAATTATTTTACTTAACCCTCGAGCGGGCGCACTATTAAACATAGCATATATATATATATATATATATATATATAGGGTGTAGAATTGAAATGTGGCGTATAGAGATTTCAATGTTATTTTTTAAATATTGCTGTGTCTCTTTACCTATTCACTTTAGAGCAAAAGCGTAAATATTTTATAATAAATACGTCAAACATTTTCTGAAATTTATTCACTATTTCCTTACAACATTCTTCAAAAACTTGTTCATCAAATATTACAACACTGTAACAAACAAATGTCAAGCTATTTTACAATATGTCAAATATTCAGTTCATTTGTTTAATTTTCCAACGCAATCTACAAAAAATTTGAATAAATTTCATTTAATTAATATCTCGTGAACTATTCACATTTATGTAATGAAATTTACTTTGTAGGAAGCGTTTTTAATTTCTGAACAATTTTTGTATTTACGCTATTGCTCTAAAGTGAATAGGTAAAGAGATACAGCAATATTTAAAAAATAACATTGAAATCCCTATACGCCACATTTCAATTTTATCCTTAACATATTTTTCATATTTTTTGATAGAAATATTAAATAATTACTTTTAAAATTATTTTACTTAAACGAGGAATACTTTATAAATAATTTTTCATTTCATTTAGACGGATTGAAACCATGTTTGTATTATTCAATACTTCTTGCTTATTCGTTCAAATTTAAATAAATATATGAAATTATTTTTTCAAGTATGTTTTTGCTACAGCTACATTACAGAGTAATTAGGTATATGAAAATATAATAGAAACAAAACGGGAAGATAACTCATTTGTTGTACCACAAACAAATGTTATAATGTAATGACCTTCGCATTTAACATAATATTTTTCCTTTTGAATTTTGTACTTTTCTTATTATATTTAACGACATTATTTTACCTACAGAAGTTAATATAAAAATATTAGATGGCATTGGGAAAATATTATGTTATAAATATTGTGCGGTTATTAAAGTTATAATTTTATATTGTACATATTTAATTAATTATCAAATTCATTCATTTAGTTGCACTATAAATTTTTTTATGGATTAGTAATATAGGACAATTTTAGTACAAAATTTATTTTGAACATGCCATTAATTTGCTGTTCTGATTTATTTTAATTTAATTTATTTTAATGATATTATTTGCAATTTTAATTCAGAATACAAGAAATCTTTTTACAATGATATCTTTTAATTTATGGCAATTTTTTATTACACCAGCGGGAACACAAGAAATTTATATAATTTGTTCGACTAATTTGAAACTAGACTTCAATCATGGAGAATGTCTTTTAATACTGTCAGATTTTTGGTATACAAGATGAAATCTTGAAAGAACAACTAAGTGTAGCAGGATGGTTTTTAAAAGAAAAACATCTACGGCTGTTTTGACGTTTACCAGTTAACATGTCACATTTTTAATTATGACTTACCCAAATATTAGAAATATTAGAGGTGTTTTCAAATAATTTATGTATTTTGGAGGAATAAGGAATCATTTATATTATAATTACATAATTCAATTATTTACATTTGTAAAATAAATTTTTGAAAGTCTACTATGCATATGGTTTTAAAGCAAAAGATTAAATTGACAAGTTTTATAATGTATACAAAAATTTGGCCTCGGTAATAAAATACAGTAAAATCAAACTAATTTTGTCAACGGTAATGTACATAGAAAAAAAAACAAATAACTAGAATTGGACTCAATTGGGCAGTCCTTATTTTTTGTATCGACAAGTGTTTTTATTGAAAGTGCTTTATCATCTATCCTAGTATCAAACGAAATGTTTGCTGAAGGGCTCACGTGCAAAATTTAATTTTATTCGGTAGGCAATTGTTTTATTGAAAGTACTTTAGTATTAAATGAAAAGGTATTTGAAAAGCTAGCATGCGGCATTAACAGTTTTTCAATCAGTAAATTTTTAATAAAATTTCTCTAAAATTTATCGTGTCTGGTATCTTTGGTAGGGGTCGCATACGAGACTCATTTTCCTGTTCGATCGGCAATTGTATAAATGAATATGAATCAATAAATACCGTGTTTGCTATCAAATAAAAGAGTTCGCGTTTAGAATTAATTAATTAATCAAATGAAAGATTTTTAATTGATATTTCGAACAAAATGAAATTGTTTTTCAAAAGTAATTAAAAATCTAATGTGTTTGGTATGAAACTATAAGGTTTACAGACAGATTTCGAACCAATTTATTAAAAATTATGCTTAACTTATTGTCAATTATTTTTATCTGACAGTTATTCGAAATACATCGTGTTTGGTATCAAAGTAAGATTTTGAATAGAGATATCAAACTCAATAGTAAAAAATTGTTACCGGCTATTGCCAATTGTTTTTCCTTGAAGTCATTAGAAATCTACTACGTTCGGTACCAAACTAAAGGACAAAAAGAGATTGTCAATTATTTTTATCTAAAATTTATTAAGAACGTATTGTGTAGTATCAAATTAAATGGTTTGAAGACAGTTTTCGAGCAGAATAATAAAAAAATGAAACAACCGATTTTCAATTATTTTTCCTAAATGTCATTACAAATCTGTCGTGTTTGGTGTCAAATAAAAGGTTTTAAATAGAGATTACGAGCAGAATGATTAAAAGTTGACAATAGACTGATTGTCAATAGTTTTTCATAAAAGAGAGAATTCGAGAAGAATGATAAACATTATAACCAACTGATTGTCAATTATTTTTTAAAAAATAAGTTGAAACCTATCGCAATATATGGGGTAGGTAGCTCAGTGGTATCGAGTCGGCCTGTGGATCTCGAGAACCCTGGTTCGATCCTCACAGCCGACATACAATTTTCACCAATTTAGATCTACCTCTGTGGCTCTATCTCCACTAATATCTTTGGGGGCCGTGGTTTGACGGCTGGTAACTGCACTTCACGCGAAAAAATATATCACTTGCCGAGATTTGCTTAGACAGAGTGCCACGCCCAGTAATGGGCAAAAGGCGTTACGCTATATTTATTTTATTTATATATATACTAGTATAACATACTCGTATATTAATTACCAGAATAAATTTAGCTGATACTTAAATATGCTCTTAATTCAACTGAATTCGAAATTTCAATCTGCATACAACACTCGGAGTGTTTACAAATAATTATGTATAGTGCGGCTATCAATAAATTTAAACTACCTAGGATTTATCTAAACCACATTTTGTTAATCTTTTATTTAATTTTTAATTGAATAATACAAGAATTTTGATACATTGTTATTTTTACAATTGAACTTATATTTAAATAATAATACAAAATTTATCCATTCTATGTTTATTGCGCACTTTGTCAAGAGATGAAAAGACTGCCTTTTAATCTCATCATAATAAAATAATTACATTCTGAAAGACAAAAATTAACAACATAATATACTAAAATAAAATATGTACTTGTGGAATATTAATATGTAGATAATGATGCAAACTTAAATGCGACTTATTATCTTAAAATGCCATAAATTTACTAAACGTACACTAGGATAAGTGTAGAATTTATAAAAATTTTACTAATAAAACCTATAAATTTGTACCCATAAATCAATATACGAAAAACAAACAACAATGACTAATTAGTTACAAATAAGTTTTCCAATCCTCAGCCTCATCAGTCCAAACCAAAACAAAATCATTAATTTACGAACTACCTACCTATTGGCATTAAGACATTATTTTCTTTTATTACAACTCATTTCTCCGCAAAATTACATCCTATTTTTCTTATTAATATCCGTTTCTGTTTCACCTGTCACTCAATCTTCCGTTGCTGTCGGGATGAGGATCGCCGAACAAGAAAGCCTGCTCGCGGGAACGCGAGAGAAAATTACTCTAGAGAGAAGACATTTCGAACCAATAGTTCCAGGATTTGTTCTATTATCCATTCAATTTATTCGGAAGAATGCGTATACCCAACCGTTGCGCGCTATCGGCCAACGGTGACTCGGATCCTTAGATACTGAAAGGATTTGCACAAGGAGGATGAGGTTTTAGAACTGTCTTGGATCTGGATGCTGGACTTCCAACCTTGTACGCAGTAGTTTAGGCGCGACAGAATGGACTTGTTTGTCCTTTAAGAATTACATGTTACATTCTGTTATACGGATTTTCTATTTGAAACTATAGCACGTACCTATTTAATTAAAGTTTAAATAATTAAGCAATATTTGTGTTAAAATTGCTTTATTATATGAAATATGAGTTCGGAAAAATTTTTCATTAAAATTTATTAAAAAGAAATGAAATTGTTTTGATTTTACTTTTCATAAGTATGACACAAACGTAATCATGCATGATATTGATATTTGTATTTATTTATATATCAATCAGTTATCAATATCTTAGCATTATGAACAAAATCTATGAATATTATTAAGAAACACACACATTTTGCAGATTGGCAAAACATAACGAAAATATTTACTACAATGCATGTTCTACAATATGAATCCATGATGTGATCAAAGTTTTAAAGTAAAATCAAATTTGAACATATGTACGTCAGATAATACAGTTTACATATCTAAAAAAAATAATTAAATTAGGTAGCTTCGTACATCTTAAACATAGTACATTATTGAAATAATGAAATAAATATTAAGAACAAATAACATTATAAAGTTTATATACGAATACAAAACAAGATTCTTTGGCATGTAAAGATAAAACATTATTTAATGCATTTTCGTTATGCCTATATGATATAAGGGTGATATAATGTCGAATAAATTGATAAGTTTTATGTTTTATTCCTTTTAGAAATTAGAACATTATAATTGTTTAAATTTTATCTAATAATTACAGAATTTCAAATTGAGGAAGCAGGAAGAATTATGCTAACATTGTGACAATATATACGGTTCCATAGAATACGTCTTAGTATTTCATAATTTGCATGAAATATTGATATAAATGATGAATTGCAAATTCAACCTTATGCTGAAACGCAAAGCAGAAATATTACACAATTGCCAATTTGTCAGTAAGTTCTTTAGACAATCCATCTTATACATTGATTCGAATGAGGTAAGTATTTATAATATAAATTCCGGCAATATGAACAAAATCATTCAAGAACAAGATAATTTAAAATCAATTTTCACAATTTAATTTAAGTGTTTAATACTTTTATTCGGATTCTATTTTCAAGAAATATTTTAATTCAGAAAAGTATAAATTTCAAATATTTGTTTTTCTATCATCTTATCATAAATGAAGCTATTCTATACCTATTAACGGAAAGCAGGAATCCGCTTTAGGGTAGAAAATTAATATTTCTGAAAGTATTATGCTATCGTATCCATGAGTGCACGAAAACAGTTAATCTTTTTAAAAGAATTTCAAAACAAAGCTTATTAATAAAACAACATAATTATATTTGGATTAAATTGTTAATATTTTACTACATAAGACTATTCTACAATATTATTACATTTAAATAGTCCTAGCCATTTTTTGTTTCTTTTGTATTATTTATTGCGTTTATCTTGTTCGAAATTCATTATATTTTGTTGTATTAAGATTAACAAGTAAATCTTTATTTAAATCATATTATGAGACTGTCAATTCTTTAATGATAGTGAAAGATACCTCGTAATTTAGAGTTCCTACAAAAGTACTCCTAATCACTCAATACAGCTCTAAAATTGTACTTATTTAACGGATATTCGTATCTTGAACTAAAAGGAAAAGATCTGTTTCGACGTAAAATTTAACTACGTGCTGTTAAATTTTCAATTACTTGTAAAACAACGTTGTTGCGGACTTTTCAATTTGTAACGCAGCGATTGAAATTTTAGTAATGTCTCATCATTAACAATTCTCAGAGGAAGAAGCAGGCAAAATGTTTTACGATATTAACTTAAGCTATACATTAAATAATGTAAGCTAACTTTATGATTAAATTTTCTATATCAATGTAAAATTTAGCTTACAGTATACAAATAGAAAATTGAATGTAGTATAATGTACTAGATATTTGATGTAAATAAGTTGTCGAGATCTACACAGAATTGTGTCAGTCTTAAATAGTCTAATTGATATATAATTAAAAACTAATTTTTCAAATATCATTTTAATCTATTGCATTTATCAAGCTACATTTTAAAACTTGATGTCCTACAACTCACAGAGGCCCATAATATATTTTGAAAAAATACTGACAATCGATTATATAATTTTGAATACACTAATCAATCTTATTCCCTAATTGTAATTACTTTGATTTAATTAACTTAAACTATATATATATATATATATATACGAAGGACAGAAAAAAATGCAAATCCTTTATAATAGTTACTTATGATATAAAGATGAAAGAGAAGCATTTTCGTCCGCTCAATTTTGCATTCAATTGTAAGGAATGTATTTTTTTAAGATCTTTTTTTTATTTAAATATTATTTCAGCAACTAAAACGCACTTTTTATCTTAGGCTGAAAAATCTCTCTATTTTACGGTAGTATAATACCTAGTAACTATAGCAAGTTTAATACAAATATCCAAACCACGTATGTTTCTATGGTTTAATTGGTATAACAACTATAGCTCAAGTGGGAAGTCCAGGTGAGGGTAACATAATCTTTTCAAAACATTTATAAGTTGAACAAATTTGTTGACATACGTCGCTATCTCTTCATAGTATTTTCCGATTATAATTGCTTTATTAGCGAAGTTGTACTTAGCCTTACACACAGGAATACGAAAAGTATAGAACAAATAAATTATAATGATATTAGAAGTTAGCAATTCAGTTATATAATACGAGCAAATAATTATTTAATTTACTCACTTATAGGAATTTTAAGAATATCAATTTATGCTTGAATTGTGAGCAAATAGATTTGGGACTTTTTAAAAATATTTGTACTTGTAACATTTTGTATTTATCTGGCAGTTGATTGTACAGAACTGTAGTGCCATAAATGAAATAACGATTAAACAAAGCTGTGTGATGTAACGGAATAGGTAACAGATATAATTTCTTTAAATTTTTTTTTCTCAGATAAGATAAGGTGGAATACGTTTTTTAAGTGTGCGGTATATTAAATTCTAAATAGTATACTTCTATTTTCCATACTTAGCCAACCTAGTTAACGCAGTCTCGCTGTTACTTGATCATAATTATGTAGTCCAAAAACAAGTCTTACACAATAATTTTGTAATTTCTCTATTTTTATTTTATCATTGAGAATCAGACAACGTTATATTTCTGTGACAAGACAAAAGATTCATAAAAAGATTTTTGAGAGCTAAATAAGTTTTTCAATTTCAAAATTACATGCTCAGAAAAGCGCATTGCACTATCAAGTATTAAACCTAGATTTTTAGATGACAATTTTAACTGTACTGGCACATTATTTATTTCAATATTAATCACGTTTCTCTGAATCAGATAATTTCTCGTGACTATGTTTCCCAGTAGTATGAATGTAGAATTATTCTCATTTAATTTCAAATAGTAAGAATTGAGGTCGTTATAGATTTTAAAAACAGATTCCTCATAATCAGTATATTTGAAAGGTAGATATAATTGTGTATCTTCCGCAAACATGTAAATTACAATATCTAGCACATTTGCACATGTCGAACGTATACAACGAGTAGAAAAGCCGACCAAGATCAGGGAAGTGTTAAAGTATAATATTTTTTCAATTAGAACATAAATATTTGAGTTTGTTCAAGTGAAGAAGCACAGGATGTATGGATGAAATCATCTGAAACTAAATATTTACTAACATGTTAAGGTAGTAATAAATAAACATTAAATTTTAATCACATTAATCAATATTGTTCACTGTTTTCAAACAACATAAAATAGAAGTGAGCCCTAGGGTATAAAATGATTTATTTTTTTTCAAATATACAGTATGTATTTTGTTTGAGTAGATAAATTTTATATTTTGCTCTTTTTTATTATTATACTTGATGTTAAATAATACATAAAGCATTTTTTAGAAGAAAATTTATTTATATAATTCTTCCATGAGAATTTATGATCAGTTGTTCAGCTGTACCTGGTTATGAGAAAATAAAAGCAGACACGTGGAAAATGATCAAAAATAAATTTAATGCAGATGCGGATAATTTAAATAAAATTGTTTTTATGTAACAATTTTTAACGTTGGCAACTATTTTAGTTATTTTAATAATCATAAATAAAAACTAAATTTACCCTATTTTTTTGATACATTCTTTGGAATCAGGGCCGGATAAACCTCGGAGCCATGAAGCCATTTAGGGGCCCCTTGTAACGGATATCTATTTATCAAATTATGTAATTTTGATATCCAACAACTTATAGTAGAGAAAAAATTCCGTGCTCTACTGCCATTTATTTTCCACTGCGCAATACATAGGAGAGGACATAGGAAGGAGATCAAAGTCGCGAACAATGTGGATGTGGCAACACTGTGTCTAGGTCTGTGACTTCGGTGCACTGCACTTCGGAAAACTCATATGTATAACGTTAATAGTTATTTACGAACTAAGAGCGGGAAGACGATGTTCCCGCATGAGCGTATTTTTGAAGCACGAGCAACTGCAAGGAGCGAGTGTCTTTAATAGCGCGAATGAGCGGAAGACGTCTTCACTAACGTAGTTTGTATAATATTTTTGATCGAGTACTGGTATTTTAAAAAAATACATCTTTAATTTCAACTTGTGCGACTATACCAGATTCTGCAAATTATAGACAATCCTTCTCAATTGCAAACCAAGCTGTTCCAGGAACTTCGATTTCAAATTGTCAAAATTTTACTATAAATGTTTATAATAACACTTGTAACAATTGTGGCTCTTCCCAATCTAAAAATATTGTTTTTTTAATTCAAATATCAGACCTAACCTAAAATAGATAAATTAATTTAAGCATTTTATGTTGTTATAATCTTAGTTTTCTATTGAACTAAGTTGATATATTCCACAATGAGTTGACTTTTTTAAAAACAAAGTTCAGTTTAAAAAGTTCGGAGGAGGGGGCCCAATGATTAATTTGGCTCCAGGTTCCCGATTGCCTTCATCCGACCCTGTTTGGAATGACTTAATTATGTGATCCAAGAAATAGTGAAAGCAATGTAATGTTCAGACGTTAATTAACGTTCATATTCACAAAATTAAACAAAAGAAAATGTAGTCTCTAAAGCTAAAATCGGAGTTGTAAATTTTAGAATTACAAAAGATTTAATTAAGAACGATAAAACCGTGTCATTTATTTTACAAAATCTTAACCTAAATACTGATGAGTGAATACAATATAGTAACATATAACAAAATTAGTTAAAATAAAAAAA
This sequence comes from Pterostichus niger, assembly GCA_947425015.1. NCBI lineage: Eukaryota > Metazoa > Arthropoda > Insecta > Coleoptera > Carabidae > Pterostichus > Pterostichus niger. The sequence continues at coordinate 23,804,644 of OX380336.1, read as the reverse complement.
AAACAACGAATAAATAGCACACATGGCGGTAGGAGAACGAACAGATGTAATTATTTCGCTGTAGTCTCAAACAGCATGTTTCCAGATCGTGAGTAGATTAATGCTTGAACAAAACCATCGACAGCAGACTTACACGTTACACTTACACTATTACACATTTTATATACCATGCAAGCATCTATTTGTATTTTATAATTGTTACCATTGCTACGTTAGTTAAACAACGCTTTACATTGCAATCAGAATAATTTGTGCTGTTATTAAACGTAATATAATGTATTAATTATTTTGGTCTTGATGAGATACCAATAGGAATTCATTTGCTGAGAACAGTCTGAATGTTGCTGGATGTTGTATAGAAAATTTACATACGTAGGAATATTTACATTCGCTTAATTAATTATTTTGCACAAAAAATTATAAATTTTAATTCTAATAATATTCTACTAATATGAATTATAGCTTGTAATAATTAATATTAGCATGAATTCTTTAATATACTTTATCTACGATCATGTGTAACATTGATTTTTAGGTAGCTGTTTTCAGTTCTTAAAATGACTTCTTAATCACAAGATTCCATTAGTCACGGGTTGGCCAGCAACGAATGGTTAAATTTACTTTACGAACAGTTACCATGGTTGCCATGGTTAGTTCAATAAAATAATAATGAATTTTTCAGTATTCCCGAGTGACATTTACGCCAATAATTTTGATATTATTGCTAATATTTTTGGTCGTAGGTAAAATATTGTACGATACATATAGGTTGATGGAGGTAAAATACGAACATAGGGAAATGTATGACGATGTTAATATACTTTGTAGTATTGTCACAAAACAAAGTAATGTTAACAAAAAATGTAATGAAAATGTGGCCAGCAACGAGCAACCATTTAATGAAAATGTGGATTCATTCGTAAAAACAATATTACTAAGGAAATTAGCATCATTGTTCTTTTCATCATACTTTCGTGACAATGCATACATCTTATGTGGTCATTGGGATCTATTACCTAATTTTTTGATAATTTGTAGAAGCGGTAGTCATTTTTCTACCAAAAATTATAGAACGGTAATATGATGCACATTTTCCAGTTCTGCAATCCATCTGGAAGATTGGTATGGAGAATCTTCAACAGCAGCATACATTCTTGTTTCATGAAGTTTATAGCTATAATTTCTAGTTTTTCTACGATTTGTGCCAATTACACTCCTATACTCTTTTTGTAAAATTCGATGAATTACACAGGTAGATGGATTCGGACGATTTTCGAAAGTTATAGCAAATAAATCTCGTGTTGCGCGTATTGTGCTGCTACTGTAAAATCATTTAATAATTTGCCATCTCTCGCTCTTCTTGTACACAGTCATTACTCGTATAATGTAAAGAAAATATTTTAATTAAAATGAAAATTTCAATAATATGACATACTAGAAAGTATATTAAGATACCTGGCATGAAAGTTCGATTGCCATACGTTCACCTATGTTCGCATTTCATCTCCTCCAACCTGTATATGTAAAGCATCTTTAACTATGAGCGGGTTAAATGAAAACGCGAGCGAAGCGAGTGTTTTACTCTCATCCGGTCGTGGTTAAAGACTAACTTCACGTACTAGCATCGTAACCTTGTGTCATCACCTTAAAATTACCCTTGTGCTCCCACCCCTTATGTAACGCGATTTGACGGCTGGTAACCGTATTTCACATGCATAAATATATTATTTAGCAAGATCTGCTACGACATAGTGTCACATCCAGTAATAGGTAAAAGACGTATTTATATATTTGAAATTTAGTTGGCCAGTAAAATAGTTGTTCCATGTACAAATTCTTAGTTTAGAAATTTATATACAACGTTTAACTATAGTATTTTTCTACACTGTGGCTTAACTGTCCAACTGCCTATACATTCTCCCCCAGTTAAGCATTGTAAATATTTTGTTAAGTCAGATATATGTATGCGGAACTATTTTATTTGGAAACTACGTTGGCAATAACCTTCCATATACCGTTTGTCAAATAATTTTAAACGTTCTCAGATATATTTCATATCTGCAAAGCATATTTGCGTGAAACTAAATTTTCACAATAGCCATCGATTAATATGTATAGAGGGATTTAAAACTAATTTGTTTAAATGATTGTTAGATTAACTGTACTTTTATCCTATTGCATTATCAGAACACCGCTGACCACTAGCTGATGTTCTATCTTGTTGTATGTTAGCTATAGAAACTAAAGTACTAATATTTGGCAATTTCAGCTCACAATAGCTGTATTCCAGTTGCTACTTGGTGTACTTAAATCAGTTTAGATAAATTAGACAATGTAACTAAATGAACTGAACTAAGCAAACTGATGTACTTATTGGGGTGGATTACTTTAAACTAAATTGTAGATAGTAAATTTAGTATACCGTGTCCAAAGTTATATTGCATTCAGGTACAAGTCTTAATAGATAGACTTCACTATATTTTTGTATATTCTATACTAAGAATAAAGAACATATAAACATATATCACGCTATATCTCATAAAATAGGTTAGCACAAACCTTTTAAACATACATAGAACATACACTCTTCAGATTTTTCAAGAATCTGGCTTCGTCCAACATTCTCATTCACACACTATACTCGCTTCAATCACATTCACATTCTCTTATTGTCTATTATGCTATGGCGACGGCATAATGTACTCTTTTTTTGGTTCTTACACCCATTTCATACCTCAATTCTTCTCAATCTTTTTCATTAATTGAAACACTGCTCATACATTTAAATTATTCTAATAGAATAATAGTAACGAAAATATTTTATCAAAGTATCGTCAGTCTTTTCATAAAAAATTACAGTATAAATAAATACAGTGAAATATCTTTTAATTAACATCTTTGGACCTCTTTATTGACACTATTCCGGATCAATTTAAATTCTTATTATTTCTACGAGTTCTAATGTAAAATAAATATTTTAATTACATATAGAAATAATTATTTTCAATGTACATCAAACTTTGTAGGAATTTTTTATTTAATACAGGCATATTTATGTTTATAATTACAAAACACATTTCAATTCTTAAATAAAAATTAAAAAGCAATTACTGAAATGAACTTTGTAAACAAGTATGAACTCAAAAACGGATTCAGGTTAATTAATTTGAAACCAATCAAATGCCATTAATTTTTTATATAAGCATGCACTTTTTCCAATTACAAATTATTAGGTTTTTTTTTAATTAACTTCAAATTCCAGACTCACCGAGCCGTAGTGTGGTATGTAAGTCATATATTCCAAGCGTCGTGCCTGAGTAAGATTAGAACACGAGATCTTCGAATTCTATACCGTATCACTAATCACAGCACCATACTGTCCGGGCAAATTAACGTTTACTTTGTATCGGTCTGGAAACATGTTAGATAGAGAGATATCTATATGAAAAAATCTTTTTATATAAAATTAATTTTGTCATTTTCATATACAAAATATATGAGTATCTATATAAAGATAAAAATCAATTACCTAAATTAATATTGCTGTTAATTTTTCATTACTTTATCGTCATTAAAATTTTAAAACCGATAATGATAAAATAATATTTTATTTAAATTGGAGTTTATAAAGGTTAAATAACATAATTAATAAATTGATAATAGAATAACAAAAGCTATATAAGTACTAATTTGCCATTTAAATAAAATTAGAAATAAGACTTGCTGGTGGAATATTATTATAAAATAGATGATTCTGTTTTGGCAAAACCAATGGTATTATACCATAAAACTGGTAGTTTGTTCAAAACAAGTTGCATTTGACATATTTAATGGAAAATAGTATTTTCATGAACGAAAGTTTTGTTAACAAGAGTAGCACGACATTTTTGTAAGTAACAAAAAATTTAAAAAATACATCTCTTGAGTAATTGTGTCAATCACATCGTCAGTTAATAAAATGTCAAATGCATAATAAATTCATATCTCTGCAGATCTGGTCTAGCCATTTTTTCTCTTTACATCATTACAATGTCAATTGTTATATGCTTTGTCATCATCATTAAGTCCAACACCTACTAAAACAGAAAATATAGATATCTAGTTGATTGCTAACTGTTAGTACTTAGTTTTGACTATATGTTGTTTCATCCTTAATGCGAAATACTCTCATTTAATATCTTTATGCCGACCATAAGGGTTTTGCGTTCACACAGATCTGTATTTCCCAGAGGCTATCATGTCTATAATTTTCTATACCATGTTTGTTTATTATACATACTTAACTCATTCATATCTTTCACTGATTATTTTATAATATTTCATTTCATGTAATTTTCATATTTTTCCCAATAAATTTGTTGATTTTTCTTTATATTTTAATTCAATATTATCACATTTTTTTTCTTATTTAGAGTAATTTTTAAGAATAATTTGAACGCTATTATAAGAAATTGTAAATATAAAATTTTTAAGTGTACGTTATATGTACAAATAGACTCAGTACGAAAGAGCATAGACCTCATAGTCGGGTACGTCAGGTATACAGGGGTGGCACTACTTTACTCTAAAGACGAGACAACGTGATATGAATCAATACTTTTAGTTTTATATGTAAATTTGTTATGCTATAATTTTAGTTTAATTTACAGTAACTTTTACATCCTAGATTTTATAGCTTAATCTAAAGATATCATGCGAAATTATGAGTCAACTTTTATTCTCAGACTTCTGACATATTGGATAATAAACTATGCTGAGTAGTAGGAATATTTTTTCCTGGAACTACAATGCGAGATGCACACATGGATTGTTTTCATGATATTCGCACTTACAAATTTAGTTTTTTGTAGTATCAGCGTATAACAGTTTTATTACATAAACTTGATAATAGCCAAAATCAACAATCGAAACCTCATCACTTTTAAAATTTAAATAATTCTTAACCTAAAATTTGTTTTGAAATTTATGTCACCTTATAATAATCTAGTTTTCGGTTTACTAAAATTAAAAAATATAAATGATCGTAATTCGAACATAAAATTGAAAATAAATATATTTGTTGTAAGGCAAATTATTATTAAGTATATGTTTTATATTATGATTTGTGACTTGAATCTTAATTTATGATTTATGAAGTATTAAAGTAAATGTAAAATAATAAATAGGAACTCATGGATAAAGTTGCGGTACTGAGAAATAAATTTACTTTCTTAAATCTTGAAATGATTATATAATACCAAAATACAGGAGGATTAAATACTACAATAAATCAGTTTTACAATTCTGCTTGCTTTAATTTTGATGCCTGCAGAGACCTAGTTGCAACAGTCTGTACTTAATCCTAGACTTATGAATGAACAATAAATACGTATACATTATCTACAGGAGGGACAGAGATATTACAATTAATTACAAATCACGAGGTAGATGTATTCTTTGCACCATTAGTAATGAATATCACACCACGCTAATTGATCTAAATTTAAACCCTGTGTATTTATGTGATATATGAGTATGTGTACGTATTTAAATATCGCACTCCAACAATTTTTTTCCCCGTTATTAAAATGCTATTTAACGTACTGGTTTCCATGACACTTACTAACATCTTTATCCCATGTTGACAAGTCATGGCTTCAAACCTTTTAGTCACGACAATATTAATCACATGGTGAAGTTAGCTTGAGGCATCTGTCATTGTAACTTAACTTAACTTTTTAAATAATTCACAAAACTGAAACTTTGTTGTTGTCTTAATTTCCGATTATGGAAAAAGTAGAGTATGTAACTTGTTTTATAAACTCTTTATACACGCGTAACTAATGAGATGTTTATAAACCTTGTTACATATTATACTATTATATTATTCTAGATTATTGCCCCTCGCCGATCTCGTTAACGCAACATGAATTTATTTATGAGTGTCTAGTCACGCCACTATTTGCAATCTAACAATTTCATAGTTCTACCTATTTTCAAAATAAGTAACGTAATCGACTTTTTAACTATGATCATCATAATACTATTATCTCAAGGTTCTATTACAATATCATTGTGTTGTTAACTATATCAACAGATTAATCCTTATTCATGTAACGAACTTAGGCCTGTCTTTTTTGTCTCTAGCTCTATCCTGTCCCACTCTTTTCGTCTTTCTTATTTTGGCTGATCCAACTTTCGATCCTAATTCTTCTTCCTATGTCTGTGTTTTGTATTTCATCCAGCATCGTTGACTCGTCTCAAGTATTTCATTTTCAATGCTTGTATTTTACTTTGATTTTTCTTGATTAAATCCATAATTCGCAACGATAAATCAAAATCGCTCGGTAATTTATCTTGAAAAACTGTTATTTTTGTTATTTATATTATTTTTTCTTAACTATGACCATGCTCTTTAGCACATGGAATATTTTTGATGTCTTGTTTTGTCTTCATTTTGTATTCCAGTACATATTATTAGTACTCCTTTTATGTGATCCTTTTCAATTGTTGTTGGTTGTTTAATTTTCATTGGATATTTTCATCATTTTAGTTTTGTCATATAAAACTTCTGTAGTTTACGGTTCCAAACATGTGACGGTTTGCTTCGCTGCTAGCATAAATTACTACATCGTCTACAAAAACATATTCTCCACTTTCAACTGTTTGTATTTTTCTATACCCTACTCTTAGTTTCTTCATTTCTGGTTTATATTATTGAATGATTTTGTCCATAAATACTGCAAAGAGCACTGGGCTCATTACTCCACCTTGTCATAGTTCGCCTCTAGCTTCATGAATATCAGATATTCTATTTTTACTAATGATATAGTTTAGATTTTTGTTAGACTCTTAATTTCGTTTATTAGTTTTTTATGTACATTTTTTGTTAAGCAATTCCATATTTTTTTGTATTCTGTCAAACGTTGTGTCTAGTTTCTACGAATATAATAAATACTTTGTTTTTGCTCATTAGGTTCTTTTGAATTATTTGTATAATTTTAAATACTGCCCTGTCTAAATCCATGTTTCTTTTAAAGTTAGTTCTATAATCTCCATTAATCTATTTTCCAGTATTCGTTCATATATTTTAGTGCAGTGCTTAGCAGTGAGATTCTTCGGTAGTTATTGCAGTTTCTAGTGTCTCCTTATTTATGTATCGGCATTACGATGGCTACTTCTCAGGCGTTTAGTATTTTTTCTTTCTTCCAAGCATCTTTTAATATACCTCGTAATAGTAGTAAAGTTCCGTCTTTTCCAATATACTTGAGCATTTCGCCACTTATTTTGTCATGTCCTACTAGTTAATCATTTTTGAGCGTTTTTATCTCTTCTGTTATTTTTCCATCGTTATTTCTGTTATGTTGTTCTCTACTTGTATGGTTATTTTTGTCACAGTTTCTTCTGTTACTTTCAAAAGTCATAGTAAATATGCTTTCCATCTGCTCATAATTTGTCTTTCTTCTGTAAGAGGTTTTCCCGTTTTGTCTTTTATTTTATCAGTTTGGTTAGCCTTTTTTTTTAGCGTTTTGAGTATTTTATAAAATAGCTTTTGAGTTTCCTTGCTTTTTTCTCCATTTTTCACCAAATTGATTCTAGCTTTTTTACTTTTTCTGTTTTGATCAATTCTTTGACTTTTCTGCACTTTTCTTTATATGTATTGTAGTTATATTGTGTATTGTCATTAGTTATTTCATGCATGTTTGCTTTTCTTCTTTTACTGCTTTTTTAATTTCTCGATTTTACCAAGCTGTTTTCATTGTTGTTAAATGTAAAGTATTTGGGCTGGATTTAATATTTCCTCTTCGAATTTTTTTGCTATTATCTTCTCTTTAAGTTTGTATGTTTTTATTGTTTCAAATACTGTCTTTCTTTCTTTCATTCCGTCTTTGAATTTTTTTCTCTGTTCCATTATAATAATGCCCCAGTTAATCTCTGTCATGCAGATTTATAACTTTTATATTAATTGTTATTTGGAACTAATTGGGAAGCCCTAAAAATCTTTGAAGACATTAATAGTGCATTTTCTAAATTTGACGAGATGTACTATAATATATTAAATATCTTTGTTCCAGGTACTAGAATCTTTCAAACTAAACCTCATCCATGGTTCAGTAAAAAAATTATTGACGATATAAAAATCAAGACTAATTATCATAAACTTTATAAAAAAAAACAGGACACGCTACATCGTAGTTCAGTGGATAAAAGTGCCGTAAAAGCAAGAGGTTCTCCATTCAAATCTCACTTCAACTTATGCCCAAAAATTCAAGTTTGTCTGAGTGGTTCTGATTACACTTTAAGTTGTAGGCCTCCTGTACTGTAATTGGGATTAAGTTCATGTTCTGCAGAGTAACAAATAAATAAATATATCTCTGAATTTAAGGATTTAAGATCTATAATAAAAGCTGACATTACATATCAAAACAAATTTGTATCATAATCCGCAACAGCTTTAGTCATTCGTTAACGTAAGATCACAGTAATCCCGTATTCCTGACGTAATGCACATGAATATTACATTTCAAATTGTCGATGCATTTGTAGACTATTTTTCTAATCTTTATCAGAGTAGCACACATGACCATTTTGTTCTTTATATTGAACTTCGAAATATATGTGACTGTATCTCTTTTGATTATATTTTAAAAGCTGATATTCTCTTCGCAATTTGAAAGTAAGTTGTCGCGAAAAACTAGTCCTGAATATATTCCGACTTGTAGCTTATATTATCAAAGGATGCAGAGATATGCTAATTGATCCTTTATTTATATTATTCAATTTATGCGTTTCTCGACCAACTGAAATTGAGTCGTATTTGTTTTATATTCAAATCGGATGATAGTTCAAGCATAAATAATTATCGTCATATTAATATTTTGTAATTTTGCTTATGTTTTTCACAAAATTATGTATAACTCAATTTATTTAAGTGAACATAATTGATATTATATACACTGACGATTTGACAAGATTAACCATGCTGTTTTGTTAGAGAAACTCAGGTATTACTTTAATTTTGTTGACGCTCTAATCCACCTTATTGCTTTATACTCAATGATACTAAATTCTGTGTTAACTAATATAATTTTACTTCTGAACAGGACAGTATCTCAGGCTCTAATTTGGGACCTCCAGCTTTTTATAAATAATATTATCAATGTTATATAGCACTTTAATATCTTGTTTAAAATTATAAATCAATAGATGACTGCAAAGAACTTTAATCTAACATTGACTAACTTCTACTTTAGTCTTCAACTTCGAAACTTCTTCTTAATGCAAAATTATGTATTATTATACCAAAAAATCTATGATATTTTACACATATCATATGCATAATATTATATTAGAATGTATCAGGGAATTTGTTAAAATACATTTATTTCAAAAGATACCAGGTCTACCCTAATAATAAATTTAACAATACCAATTAAATTAAATTTGGAATTCTGTTCATAAGGTTATCAATAATTTAATTGATAATACTAGTACTCTCTCACGATTAAATTTTCACATTTCCCGCAAGATGACTTTAGCTACTCAACTCCAAGGACTAACTATGAACTTCATTCCTCTGTTGGACAAATGTGTTACAATTATAATAACTGTATATCAGAACTGGAGGAATTGGATATCTTTTCAAACATTATTTGAAGATTTAGGAACATTATAATGCAACTATTTCTTGAAATAAATAAATAAATTTATGACTTCTGCGGTAATTTAGTTAATAGTAACTACATTATATATACATGTGTATAGATAAGTTGGCTTATATTTAAATATTATTTTGTAAGAGTAATCTCACTCTACGTTTAAGTTTTTGTTATTTTTATAATTTTAAACAAACATTAATCTGTAAATGGGATGTTATCCTGTTGAGTAAATTAAAAATAATAAATACATTGATACTGACTTAATTAAAATGAATAAAACAAAAAATTAGTTTCTTTGGGAGAAATGCTGCATAAATTTATCTTTTATTATTACGCTTTTGTACATGGGCAATAGTATTATAGTACTTTTAAGAACACTTACATAACAATGTATTTATAAAAAAGGCAAAATATATGATTTTAATAATAAAAAATAGGTATCATAAGCTTCTACGGGTACATCCTTGGTTATGTATTCAATTCGGTCAAAATATCTTTTCAGCCTTTAGGGGAAAATAATTGAATTAACGCAAAGAGCGTTTGTGGGCGGTGCCCTTTGAAGATCATTTACCAGTTCGGCGCTTATATAACCCCCACTCTTTCCTGGTACACAGCCGTGGGAGGGTGGTGGAGCTAGGAAATGTCAGCGCTTCCAGCGCCCACGCGGTCGCGACCTGTACTATAATGCCGTGTGCTCCGCGTTGCTATATTAATTACGACAGTTTGGCCCTGGAGACCGCAGGTGTCACGTGCACTCCAAGATTTAATATTGAAATTTTAATATAACAAGAGTCAAATTTCAATTTATGAAGTACATTATATTTAACAAGCCGTTAATGTGTTTTTAATTAAATTACATTCTGTTTACCCTGATTTTAGTATGAGTAATGTGCTCTTAAAAGAAATACATTTATATGTACCGTAATTGGTAATATAAGTTTACTTGATTCTTGTAATTTTGACGCTGATATAAAATAATAATAAAATGTTTATTTAATTGCATAGAGTAGGTTAGAGTCTATTGTTAAAATTTATATTACATATTAATTTTATCCTAAAAATAATATTCCACATTTACAAAAAAAAAATTACATGCCATATGTAACAATTTATATTGAATTAACTTTTACTTATTTAAACAAAGTTTAAGATTTAAGTTTTGTTGCTACAACTAGCCATAGATATTATTTTTCAAAAAGCCGGCTTTATGATATTTTATTTCTTATTTTTTAAAGCATCTTTGTAATGTATTATATTTATCTTTATCTTATATTCGTTATGGAATATAATACCGTCGTTTATTACTTATATTCTAATAATTTCCTGTAGCAGTTATTATCAAATCTCCTGTTTCACAAAAAAAAATTGTTATAATTTGCATAGTTTATCACTGAGCATATCCAATTACTAGAAATAAGATTTTTAGGTGATAACAATCATTTAACTAGTTAGGGCAAATAGGTTTCAAAAACCAGAAACTATGAGGTATATTGTTAACCATAATTTTAAAATTAGTAGAAATATACCGAATCTGATTTTGCACGTATCTTTTTTTTAAGAGTTATGAATTTTGTGTATTGAATGTTGAATTGGGAAAGAACAAAAAAAAGTAAACGCATGCTAAAAGAAGAATCCTTTATTATAAAATCTAAATTTTTTTATAATAAAAACGGTGATATTTAACTATGTCCCATGTTCCTCATCTGATTAGTACGGGAGGTAAAAGCGTATTTCGTAAAATAGTCCAATATCGTTAGACTCGCATAAAAGCTTTTGAAAATATTATTTTTGCATTCGAAATTATTTTCGTAAAATTTAATATACACAGTTAAATTGGATAATTTAATAATAAAAAAATACAATTAGGTTGTTATCTTAAAGAAATATATATATATATATATATATATATATATATATATATATATATATATATATATATATATATATATATAACAAGATATTAAAGTGCTGGATAACATTGGTAATGTCATTTATGAAAAGCTGGAGATCCACATTAGAGCCTGAGATACTATACTGTTCAGAAGCAAAATTATATTAGTTAACACAGAATTTAGGATCAGTGAGTATAAAGCAATAAGGTGGATTATAGCGTCGACAAAATTAAAGTAATACCTGAGTTTCTCTAACAAAACAGCATATATGTATGTGTATATATATATATATATATAATATATATATATATATCTCCATACATTCTTCTCTGTCCTTACATTTCCTGTATTCTTCATTCAAGGTTCTTTTCTTCCTGTGTCTTTTATAAAACAAGTTAGCTCCTTTGGTTCGTCTGTTACATGTTCATTTGTTCTTTTACATCTCTCATCTGACGTCCCAAATTTCTTTCTATCTTGCCCTACACAGTTCTCTTTTTCTTTTCAGTTATTATTTCCCTATTTCTTCTATCTATTCTAAATTTCATGTTTTCCTCTTATAGGCAACATTTATTCTATTCAATCTGAAGCTTTTTGCCATCGTTGCTGTATTTTTTATAAAACCAGTTAGCTCCATTGACTCGTTTGTGATATGTTCATTTATTATTTTACAACTCTCGTCTGACATCTAAAATTCCTTTTTATTTATCAAAGTTCATTAATTTGAAAAGAATTACAGAAGATATATTACATCTGTAACCAGTTTCATTCAACTATAACTAAACAGCATATTTAACTTTTCGATATTATCTTGTAATTATTATCCTTTAGGTTGTTAAATTTTGGTAATATTTAATTTTAATCTAATATGTAAGGTTCGTGTATATATATTTATATATATATATATATATATATATATATAAATAAGGTCGAATGCGAAATTGGAAACAGCTTTCTTCTCGGAAGTTATTATAGGTATTGAAAAATTGTTTGAATAAAGCTGGTAGTACTTTTAATTAGGTAACTAAATTTTTTTTCGTAGATATTGCCATATTTGTATATTTTTTAAATGGAATAGCCTATGTATTATTGCATTAGTAAATAGAAAATAAGTTTTGCTTTAAAAAAGTTACGGGTTCTTACATTCTAAACTGATATTTTTTGAGATATTAATGGAAATATTTAAATGTTTCTTCTCAAAATAAAGTGTGCGTTGAAAACAAAATTTGTTGAGAGTTGAGTTTTTTTGTACTGTATTTGCGCAAAATTTGTTGACAGTTGAGTTTATTTTTCATATCTGTGTAGCATCCAACCCGTTACGTCTTCGCTGAAGCACGCCCGAAGACCAGGTGCTACCAGCCGGCTAATACCGGAGTCGACTGTCACCATGCTGCTCAGGACACCGCTCAAGCCTGGAAAGTCATCCTTGTCTTCGTATGTAGATCAGATTGAAAGTTGGTATTCGCCGGGAAGTAGCAGTTCTCGACCGAAATTTAAATAGGCAGGAGAGTATCCCGTGGATTCGTGGCGCCTCGTATTCATAGCTAACAGGAACTCAGGGAGATACTGGTTCCACTTCTTTTAGTTAGTCCCTCAGAACTGGGCCATTATTGGTTTTAGTACTCTGTTGACCCGTTCCACGGGGTTCGACTGCGGAGTGTAGGGTGGTGTGAGTTGGTGGTTTTATTGAATTTGGCATTCTCAAATTCCGAGCCGTTATCGCTAATGATGGTTCGGGTATATCCGTAACGGCATTCTGCCCATTTCGTGAGGCGATCTTGAAAAACTATTATCCATTTATTTCCTTTTCTAGAGATAGGTAGCGGACCGACAATGTCCACTGAAACGGTTTCCCATGGGCCCCTGAAGTTTGATGCTTGCATCTTGCCGGCGGCTGCTTCTTGGGACGGCTTGTACTTTTGGCACAAGTTATATTGACGTACATATTGCGTTATTTTACGATACATGCCCGGCCAGTAGCTTTTGCCGGCGTTTCTCTTGTGGGATACATAGCTTCCATGCATTAACAGCTGGTTGGTCTGTTAAGTTGGCCGGGTCCTAGAAGTGTCGATATAGCTGACCATTTTTATACAGTATTCAGGGTGGTCGGTGGGTTTTTCTTCAAAATTTCTGAAAATTTTATGGTACCACTTGCATTGCGGTGGGTCGGTAGCACATAAGTCGGCTGGATCTGTGCACGGTTCATCTTCCACCGGATGGCGAGAGAGAGAGCATCTACCAGTCCATTCAATATCCCCTTTCGGTACTGTATATCGAAAACAAATTGCTGGAGATATATTGCCGAACGCGCCAATCTCCCGGATTGTTTTTGCATTGTATGGTAATTACGGTGAATTTATATCCTTCCAAGTAGTGCCTCATTTTTTTGCATTGCCCAAACTACTGCTAAACATTCTTTTTCGGTGGTTGAATAGTTGCGTTCAGCATCACTTAGTGTCCTACTTCCCCTTTTTCTGTGTTACAGCGGACGAGCAGACCACAGACTTACTTGATCATCTTTTAAAATGATGACAATGACGTTATTCATAAAAAAATATCAAAAAATTACATTTATTAATAACGTTAACGTGTTTATATTCTGAAACTGGTAAACAATTGAACAAAACACGAATGTTATGAGTCGTAACAGATTTTAGATGTCTTAAAATCCTAGCTCTAGGAGCATTAATGTTAAAATATTCATTCCATTGATTTATTATTAAATCTTCGCGAATAATACTTTAGGAATTACATTGTGTTATTTATTTTTTATTTAAGAAAATTACATTTTGAATTTATGTTTAATAACTTTATGTAAATTATTGTCTAATGCCGTCCAGGATTGATAATCAATATTATTTAAATTTATATACATATATATATATATATAACTATTACATATTATATTTATTTAAATATTCATAATTCATTGTTTGTAATCTAGTTCATGTTCAATTATTCTTTTATGTTTCCTGAATTATACAAAATTACAATAAATGTATTATATCCAGTCTCGTTAAAAGATCGAAACTTTCCTTTATTTCCTTAAGAGTTTTAAAATCACACGCGGAAAAGTTTAAGGCGGAGAATAAAATCATTTTATCAGTAAAATAAAACCTTGCCAGCGCTTTTTTTTAAATGTCTAAATCTACGACCCAATTTAGAAAGCTACCGCATGTAGCATAAGAAATTCGCAAATGTTCATTTCCTGTTACGTTCAGTCACCGGAAGCATGGACTTTAAATGCGAAATTTAGTCAAATCAGCAAACCACAAAACAGAATGTTACGTTACGTTACAAAAGCTTTCGTCCCGAATCAGCAGTGGATAGGAACAATCGATGTATGATCACAATGGCTCTACCATTGCCGTTACTCGTACTAGATTCAGCAAATATTACTCCCAGTAACTATATAGCTACATTAACTCGTTGCGAAATCATAAAATTGTATAATAGTATTATTTTCTTATTTAAAGTAAAATAAAAAGAAAAGTTTTGATTTTAAGCGAACTAGTGGTAAGTAAGTAATTTCAGCAATACAATTTAAATAAAAGAAAATATTTAAACATGTATGCACCTAACCACCATGTATCCCATTTATGTTATAAATAAAACATTTCTAGATCTAAATATATATAACGTGTATAACTTTACACGACTTTATCTGATGTGAATTTTATGTATTTTAATTATAAACTAAATTATTTATAGAAATATCTAGAAATCGTTAATAGTATTTTTAATATACGTATTATGGTTTTTATTTAAATTAAAATCAATATTTTTTTAAATTATGTATGTTTTTATTAAATCTCTAATTATATTTTAAATTATCACAAAAGAAAGAAATCGCCAATGCGTTTACTTTGTATAAATATATATATATATATATATATATATATATATATATATATATATATATATATATATATATATAATTTTCAAATTAAATTCTGCTGTTATAAAGTATTATTGATTTTTAATGTAGAATTTTATGTTCTACAACATTTATTTGAATCTTTTGTCTCTAAAATAATAAGGAAAGCAGGATATTATAAAAATATGATTTTACATGTTAAAGTCTTATGTGCTGCTATCGCGGTTATCATCCTTTATACGAGTGTTTCGTTGTTAGATTTAAATTGATAATGCAGAACCTTCTAAATTGGTTCAGCGAAAGCTACTACAATTTTTGCATTTCATGTCAAATTAAATTTCGTCAAAATTTATGTTATTATTAATTATTCAGTTATTTGTTTCAAACTGACGGTTTTTGAATTTCAATTAATTGGATATGTAATGACGACCTCACGGTATTTATACTGATCTTTTCGGTCGGTTAAATTAGCGAACAATTTCTATTTTATAGGACTATTTTAATAACCTAAACTATTTTTTTACACCAGTGGTTCTCGAAATACAGGGTGTAACTCTTTTATTTTAAATGGATATCTTTTTTATTTATTTACTTATTGAAAAATATATTTTTATTGAATTTAACGAATACAAATTACCTCATATTTCAAAATCTTTGAGACAACTGCATATTTAATTAACAATAATGTACCCCTGTGGTTCCCTCTCCACTAACATCTTTGGGGGCCGTGATTTTATGGCTGGTAACCGCACTTCACGCACATATATATATATATATATACAGGGTGAGTATGAGAAGACGCCCCCCCCCCTTTAACTTTTTTATTATGAGTAATAGAAAAAAATGGTTCATATGAAAGTTTTATTATTTTAAATATACTATTTGATGGCAGATGTAGATATTTTTTATAAAGTCAGGTTTACAAGATACGACTATCAACTTTTATTTTTTAAATAGTAACCTATATTTATTTTACTAAAATAAAAACCGCCATTTTTTTATCTTTTCAACGGTGTATTAGTTTTTATTAATGTATCTGAAAAAATTCGAGAAAAATAAGAAAATTGAGAAATACTAGAAATAATGTTTATACAAATATTATAGGTGGCTATGTGAAAATAAACAAAATGTAACAGTGTTAAATTAATGTCAAAAAAGTATACATTTGCTGGTTACTTTATTTAACTTATTTTGCAAACAATAAAAAAAAAGATTTCAAATGTTTACGAAAGAAGAATTAATAGATATGATTCTAATAATTGGTGAATCGACTGGAATCATGAGAAGGGCAAAAAGAATTTACCGGGAGCGGTTTCCTAGACGTCGGCAACCGAGTTTAAGATCACTGAGGAGGATTTTTACCCGATTTCGAGAAACAGGTTCAGTAAAAAAACCAAAACGAAATACATTTAATATTATAGTAAATGAAGAAACCGAAATTATGGTTTTGGCTTCTGTTTACGAAAATCCTCATGTCAGTACGAGGAATTTATCAAATTTAATTGACATTAGCCAAAGTTCTGCGTCTAGAATTTTAAGAAAACATAAATTTCATCCTTACCATATTAACCTTACACAAGAATTGCACGGTGAAGATTTTAATAATAGAATTCGATTTTGCAATTGGGCGATGGAAAATATTAGACGAAATCCGCTGCTATTATCTAATATTTTATTTACGGATGAGGCTACTTTTAAAAGTAATGGTTGCGTAAATAGGCATAATATGCATTATTATGCAACTGAAAATCCTCACTGGATGCGGAACGTCGACAGCCAGAGGGTATGGTCCTTGAATGTTTGGGGTGGCATAATAGGAGATTTTGTTGTTGGTCCACATTTTTTTGAAGGTCCATTGAATGGAGACGGTTATTTAAATTTTTTAATAATGATCCTCCCGGAATTATTGGAAGATATTCCATTAAATGTCCGCCAAAATTTGATATTCCAACATGACGGAGCGCCACCACATTATGCCGGTAATGTTCGGAATTATTTAAATAATCACTGGAGGGGACAATGGATAGGACGAGGTGGACATATTTCATGGCCAGCAAGATCTCCTGACCTTACGCCTATGGACTTTTTTCTTTGGGGATACGTCAAGGATCTTGTCTACCAGAAGATACCTACAGATGCAGAAGACATGAAAGAGCGTATTCGAAATGCTTTCCAAAATATTTCGCGAAACATGCTGGCAGATGTTCGAACACATCACGTTCAACGCTTAAATTTTTGTATTACAGAACATGGTCGTAATTTTGAACATTTGTTTTAAGTTGTTTTTGTTACTGAATTTGTTGCTTTAGTTTGTTAAGTTGTATAACACTGATACATTTTGTTTATTTTCACATAGCCACCTATAATATTTGTATAAAAATTATTTCTAGTATTTCTCAATTTTCTTATTTTTCTCGAATTTTTTCAGATACATTAATAAAAACTAATACACCGTTGAAAAGAGAAAAAAATGGCGGTTTTTATTTTAGTAAAATAATTATAGGTTGCTATTTAAAAAATAAAAGTTGATAGTCGTATCTTGTAAACCTGACTTTATAAAAAATATCTACATCTGCCATCAAATATTATATTTAAAATAATAAAACTTCCATATGAACCATTTTTTTCTATTACTCATAATAACAAAGTTAAAGGGGGGTGGGGGCGTCTTCCCAGACTCACCCTGTATATATATATGTATATATATATATATATATATATATATATATATATATATATATATATATATATATATATATATATATATATATATATATATATATATATTAGTGAAAGCATGAAGCCGTTTGTAAGGGATTATAGTTGTCTTTCATGGCGAATTGTTTGGCTGAGTCTTAAGGTAGGCTTTCAAAGACCTATTTTGGAATTTATTAGATAGTGTGATTGATTCGTGTGATCCAGGTGAAAAAGTTATCGTATGTGGTGATTTGAATAGTTGGATGGAAGTAAAGAGAAGCATTTCTGAGAATGTATTGGTGAAGTAAGTAAGGTAAGAAAACGATAGGAAAATAATATCCTTCTGCTTAGAGCGTGATCTTTTCGTTTCCAACTCTGTCTTTAAGTATAAATTAGCTCATTTGTTTACATGGGAGAATGTGAGTGAGGATAGGCGGAGTGTGATAGATTTTATTTTGTATGATGAACGACTAAGAAGTTTAGTTGTGGATATGCGTGTGAACCGTGATGCTGAATTGGGTACGAATGACCATTATTTAGTAGTGTCGCGTATACGTGTGGATAAATGTTGGCGAATGAGGGTGAAAGGCACCGAAAAAATGTTTCGTGTGATATCTAGTGTACTACAGAATGAGGATGTTAGAGATATGTTTGTTGAGAAAATAAATGAATCTCTGCCTGTACGTGAGCCTAATTTTGAATGCAGCAGAAATGATGTTTGGATGAAATTTAAGTATACAGTTTTTAAATGTGCGAAAGACGTTTGTGGTGAATGCAAATTAGGCTCTTGTCCAAGGAATGCATGGTGGAATAATGAAGAGAAAGAAGCAATTGAGGAGAACAAGAGAACGTATTTGCGATTTCTACGTTTACGTGATGAATGTCTGCCAGAATAAGAAAGGTTAAATAAATATGTTAAGAGAGCAGTGAGAGAAAGTAAGGCGCGTTTTGATGATTAGATGAGTGAAAGATTGACGAATGATTTTAGTATGAATTAAAGAATGTTTTGGTTAAGTGTGAAGCGATTGAGAGGTGGTAATGTAAGAGCGTTGAAAGCGATTATGATTGCGAATGGTGAGTTATTTGGAATGAATTAGATGTTTGAAATAGATGGTGTGAGTATTTTAGAGGTTTATATGGTAGCGTAAATGGATCGAATTGTTGTAGTGAACATGCAAGAGAAAATGTTAGAAATGATGAATGGGATACAGATGAGAGTGATGTTAGTTTTGCATTATTACGTTTGAAGAATGATACAGCTTCTGGTTTGGATGGTATATCGAATGAGATGTTGAAGTATGGTGGTGAGAGATTATTTGATTGGTTAGTTTATTTATTTAGATTTTGTTTTAAACGATGTGTGGCACCTGATGATTGGAAACGTGCTATCAATTGTCATTTACGTAAGGGCAAAGGTAGTTCGAGTGATTGTACTAATTTACGTGCGATAAGTTTGTTGAGTGTGGTAGGGAAGTTGTACGGGAAGATTCTAATTAACAGGGAACAAACCTTAACAATCTTCCAGTTGAGTAATATGCAAGGTGGATTTTTGCCTCAGAGAGGGTGTGTAGAACAATAGATTTATCTTTGTATGATTATATGATAGTGTTCATCGAGATATTCTGTAAGATGTAATTCTAGAGTACGGTATAAATGGTAATTTGATGGAAGCGATTTGTGCATTATACGAAGATAGCGAGGCTGCGGTGAGAGTTGATGGTAGATTAAGTGATATGGATGTGTTGTTACGAAAATCGCTGAATGGGATGGATGATGTACGTATTGGTGGTAGTGTAGTGCTTGCGTTAGCTTATGCGGATGAAGTAGTTGTAATGGGTGAATCTGAAGTACAATTGAGAAGAATGATTCTAAATATAAATGATGTAGGAAAACGTTTAAATCTATTACTGACTGTTGATAAATGTACACTGTTAGTGAGAAGAGTGATTAGGTGACTGATTGCAATGTTTCGGTAAATGGTTTGAGATTGGATCAAGTAAATGAGTTTGTATAACTTGCAAGTGTGTTTTCGAGGGTTGGACGTATTGATCGAGAAATTGAAAGATGAGTATCTGCTGGATGCAAAATATTGGGTGTTCTGAGAATCTTTACTCGGAACGTGAATATATCCAGAGATGCTCGATTGTGTGTTTATAATGGTGTTAGGGCCTACGTTGATGTATGGTAGTGAATGTTGGGTATGGATGAAGAAACATGAACGGCGTATAACTGCTGTGGAAATGAGGTATTTGCGGGGTGTGTGTGGATATACTAGAAGAGATCGTGTCCGGAATACATTGGTGTATGAAGAATGTGAGATTGGGAAGAATGTTGTTAGGAAAGTGGGAATAAGTCAGTTGAGATGGTTTGGTCATGTGAAACTTATATCGAATGACAGATTGATGAAACAGGTGTATGCTGGTGAAATTGAGGGTGAAAGTTTGCGTGGACGATCTAGGAACAAATGGATAAATATTATTGAAAGGTTGTTGCGTGAATGAAAGATTCCGAGCAAGAAGAATAAACGAGCTTGTATGAAAGGCATTATAAATGTGGTTGAAGCAAAAGTGGTGTGTCAGGATAAGAATGTTTGGCAAAAAATAAATGCAGGATAAATGTGATGAATAAAGACAAGCGTATGATTTTTGATTTTAGATTCATTGGTAAGATTTTTCGAGTGTTTACCTGCAATTGTGTGGAAACAAGCGTAAGAAGATGCTCTCTTCCTTTCTTATCCGTTTGATTCATTTTCGGTTTTTACTATAGAGTGTCCAACGGCAATTGTGTGGAATTCAGTTTCAAAACCAAGCGCAGTGAGATGCTGCCTTCATTTCTTTATAGATTCGTTGTTAGAGAAGTGTGCGTAAGTGAAGATTTACGATACAGGTGTACAGGAGCGAATGAATGGATGTGAATAAAGGTTTGTTACGTGATGATGGATTTTGGTTCTGAGGAAGGAAAGAGCTCGTATGGAGGAAGTGTTAATGTTTGCGAAACGAGGATCGTGTGTCAGGATGAGTATGTTGACGTGAACTGATTTTTTTATGAATCTTTTAGTGGATGTTCTATGAATGTGAATAACGTGATGTGATGTACGTATGTTATTATATATATATATATATATATATATATATATATATATATATATATATATATATATATATATATATATATATATATATATATATATATATATATATATATATAGGTGTGTGTGTGTGTGTTATTGACTAACAAGATTAAAGTAGCCAAATAAGTAGAGATTGACAAACATTTTATATGGAAGACGAGTTCATCATTTCCTAAATTCATTTTTGAAAGTTTTTATTTAACAAATTTTATTGAAATTAGGAAATAAAAATTGCTCAACCGACAGGAAAAAGTGTATTAATTTTACAAAACAATTAAAAACATTTTATTACACTTCTACGTGGTCACATTTACTGCCAAACAATTCTGTACACGGGGTCTAATATTTTTGGTGATATTATTTAATTGCTGTGAAATATTATTATTGCAATTATCGCGAAAAATTCTGATCAGCTTTTATTTAGACCTTGATTGAGTATCATAAACTCTGCTTTTTTCTTTAAAATATGTCCGAATTCCGATAATTCTTTAATTCAAACATGCCATTGGATAAAAATTTAAATGGTTCATAGATTGAATTGTTTTGACTGATTAATACAATAATAATATTTGATTATTCGTTTATTTACAAACGTTAATGCATTACATTTATATTTATTTAGGCTACGTTAATATAATTTAGCGATATGTAATATAATGTTGAATACGGGAATCGAATTATAATTAATGAAATTACTAAAATATATACTGTGATGAGGTAGTGCCACAAAATGCATTATAAAACAAATGGTATTTTAAAATAATTATTTTCGATAATGTCATAAATATTAATTTATGATTTGTATCTAGCGCTGAAATACTTGTAAATTTAAATATATTTTGAGATTTATAATAGTAAAGAAACATTTACGCATTGACTATATCAACGCCAATTCCCATTTAGATCTACTTGTAGATCCAAGACGTGCCTTGTTAAATATTTGCAACTAATATTATAAAAATATTTGTTTTTTTCTTTAATTTCAAACATCAAATGCGTTATGAATACTAACATTAAATTTTTTCAGTCGTTTTTTTGTTGTAGTTTACATAGTATAATCATATATTTTATTTACCTTTATAATATGATGACAATTTATTGTAAACTAAATTTTTCTATACAACTCTGCCTCACTAATGTTTTAGAGCATGGACCGCCACTATATATTTATGTTACACACTCAGTGTTTATCTATTTTAAAAGTATCTTTAATCCTAGTTTAGCTTTCTTAATCTTTTACACGCTTTCAATAAACCCAAAAATGGAACTTAATTAGATGTAATTATATGTAAGTGCAAACATAAATTATATAAAAGTAAAAAATATGAATTATAAAATTGAATGTTATAGATAAAAACACATCATAATTAGTGACATAAAAATCTAGACGTAATGAAACCTTATTATGAGGTATTTGTTCGAAAAGAAATACGGAAGCCGAGAGATACGAGCTTTTGCAAGGAACTTCTGAATGATAAAAGAAGCAAACCTTTGAAAGATGAAAACTTTACAATTTAATGGAATTTTTAGATTTCCTTTTCCGACTTAACTTTTTAAACGAATTTTGCGTGGTTTCGGAAAGAAATTTAACCAATTTAATCGTTAGACATTAATAACATCTGACCAATATTATGTCCGTAAAATCGAAATTTCAGGCTTTTTACTTAACTTCACAAATAAGTTAGAGAGGTATAGCATTCTTGATAAAATACGAACCTAATTTTTCAATGGATAAGCAAGCCTTAGGTCTATACAACACGATTTTAATGGATTCGCGAATACATCTGTCTGTATTTCTATCTAGGGGAGTAGTAACCGTCTCATTTTAATTGTGCATGGAAGAATGGGTATCTATAGAAGGCAGGGTATATAATAGTAACAATAAATAAGTGGAATTGCTATTGACGAATTAACTTGAGCATTTTATAATTTAATTATGTGGCTATAGAAAAGTAATTGATCTAAAAGGTAATCCACAATGAATAATGACGTTTAGATAATTTTAGTTTTTCCAAAAAAATGCTCTTGATCACAAAATATGAGCAAAAATTCTTAGGTATTAGGAAACAGAGAGAAAAGTTTTAAAAATTTTGGTACTAAAACACTTTTTGTACTAGAGAATCAATATATTTTTTCAGAAGGCTGTTTTTTACATATGATTTAAAGTTATATATTTTTTAAACAACGGATAGTTAAATATTACATATTTTTCTTTTTTCAACGACACATACCTTACTTTTTTAATTTTTAAAATTCTTTAGGAAATACGGCTTATCAATAAATTTTATTAAAATGAATCTAATAACTTATCCCTATGGTTTCCATAATATATGAAGTCTTCATCCTTTCTTTACTTTATCCAAGAAAAATAAAATTCGTAGGTTACTTGATAATCAAATAATGTAATTTTCAACTATTTATTCCATTTTTTAAATGTAATTGTATGTCATATCTCAAAAATGACCAACAGAATAATATATTTTAATTATATATTGCAAATAGGGCGTTAGTTTGTACAATTTTTATTTGAAAATTTTTGCTACGTTTTTAATTTAAATTATTTGAGGAGATTTACTATTTCAATATTTCATGATTTTTTAAATCCCGACCGAAAGAATGTGTTTTCTTTATACAAACATATAAAAAAATTATATTTTATTTAAGAAAAATCCTGTTGAATAAATACAATTTTACAGATTTTTACCCTAAATAGAATTTAGTTGCCATAGATAACATAAATGAAAGTCATAGAGAATGCTGTTATTTTCGCCATGACATTTTAATCAATAATAGAGACAAGAATTTTAGATAAGTCATACTATTCATCATCATAAACGTTATCAAAAATGGAGGTAACTGAAATATAAAGAATTGACATTAAACATGGTTGGGTATGATGATCGAGCTCGAAAACTAAAGTTCGCCATTTTGTTAATGACGTTAATTCGGATCGAAGTTAAAATTTTCATTCTACGTCTAAATTATTTATATTTTGAGCACGTATTATAAAATTTTAATTTCTTTTATTAGTATTATTAATAGAATCATTATCGAAGATGGATTTTAGTTACCATAGATATACTATTGATAAAATTAACAGAAATCCTAGAGACGGATGTCATTCTCGCTACTTTAATCATTGTCTCTGTAAACAAGAAATATAAGGCAATCACATTTTTCATCATTAGAAACGTAAGCAGAAATGAAACTAAATGAATAAGAAAGAATTGAAAAATTTATTAATTTGTTACAAACATTCAATAAAATCAACCGGAGACATAAAAATTATGATAGTAAATAATTATTAGCAATTAAAATTTTATAATTTGTGTTCAAAATAGAAATATTTAGGACACCGTAGAATGAAAAATTGGTTCTCGATCAGAATAAACGTCATTGAAAAATGGCGAACTTCTTGTTTTCGTGCTTGTTCACCATACCCATTCATCCTTAATATGTCAATTCTTTCTATTTCAGTTAGCTCCATTTTTGCTAACGTTTCTGAAGATGAATAATATGACTTTTCTCAAAATAATAGCATTCTCTATGATTTTTTATTATTTTATCTATGGCAACTAAAAACTATTTCTGGTAGAAATCTATCAAATTGCTTTGATTCAAAACGACGTTTCTCAATTTTTTTCAAATAAAGTATTATTATTTATTGATATGCTTGTATAGAAAAAAAAATTCTTTCGCTTGGAGATCTTGCTACAATATCCACACTCATAAACCCTCAAAACGTGTTTTTTTAATTATTTAGATTAAATGACAATTTCACAAGATAATATAAATTATCCTTACTTACATTAAATTCTGTATGTACACCAACAGATGTAATACAAATATCAAGATCAATTGAATAACTGCGGCTGGGGGAATTCGGTATATTTCATGAGTGTTCGGATAGTAGTTGGCAAAATTCAGACATTACTTAATGCTGTGCTCATGACACAAGTTTTAAATAAAAATGTTGTGATAATACGCTTAAAAATTTCTTTAGAAGTCAGTCGTGAAATTCAAAACAAACTTATATCAGGTACAAAATATATTTTCAAACTGAAACAATAAAGCATACATGTTACTAAATTATTCGGCCAGGTTCGTCCCGACGAAGATGCCTGTTAGACAACTAATATTACTATTCAATAGGCCTTCAGTTCAGTGTATGTAAATAGGTACACTATGTACAGTGGTGATCTATGAAAATTTTATTAATGGGCTCACTAATTTTATTTTCGGTAAAATGATAATAAAAGCTACAGACAAATGTTAAAATATAATTTTTTACAAACATACTTATAGTTAAACGTTATTATATTATTTAATTAAAATAAGATACATTACAAATATGACTTTAAAAAACCGTAAAAAGTTAAATATGACAAAGGTGGCTTTAAAAAAAATGCATGTAGGGCTAGTGCGGTAACAAGACTTAAATTTTAAATTTGTAATAAATAAATAAAAGGATATCCATTGTTAATTATTTTATGTGACATGTAATTTCAAATAGTTTTTATTTCCTTTAACCAAATTTAAATTTATATTTTGTTGGTACAACTGATCATTATCTACAAAAAATAAAACAAAAGAAACTAAACAAAAAAGGCCAAATAACACATATAAATACTGGATTTTTATAAATGTGGAATATCGTTTTTAGAATAAAATATAGCACTGGGTATGCGGGGGACAGGTAGAAATGTTAATGATTTGAACTTACATCGGGACGGATGGACTGAATAGGAATATATGATATTCTCTTTACAGTGTATTTAGAAACATGAAAGTATCAATTATTTCTTAAAATACCAATATGAATATCAAAGTGTGTTCAAAATTACTTCATTGTTATTAATAATATAACAGCACTATTATGACATAAAATTTAATATTCTTTTGAACTTGAATGAAAAAAGGAGACCTATATAAATAACAGGTCTTTGCGAGCCACTGCTCTTTCGGTCAGATTAAAATTGAAGATTTTAATTAATAACTATACTTCAAAATCCATTACCGGTCATCAAAGGACGTTATTGTCGAGATTCGATCATGTGAAAGAGTACGCACCAATAGACAGCACGGGCTAGCGACCACGCAGGTAATTCAGGCAACCTACTCTGCCTTCACCAGAGCCTGTGTCAAGTGTCCTGTTATCGAAACTAAAAATATTCAATCACGCTATTTTTATTAATTCCCTTTTTGTGATTAAATTACTCGTACTAGGTGTCAGATGCGAGAAACTGTACAAAATAAAATATTTTTATAAAAGTTCAATTTTATTTATAAAAAAAATTTTAATTGAGCATCCGTTATGACGTTAGATATAGAATTACCTTTCAGTAATAGATATCAATTAAAATCTTGATGTTTTATTTTTGTATATGATTTAATATTAATTCTTATTTCATATTTTTATAATGTGAAATTAAATGAAAAGCTTGGTAATTTCTAATATTAAACTCAAGTTTACGAAATGAAATAGCGTCCAATGGAATTATATCAATAACAGGATATAGTAGCAATTTAGTCAGAGGAGAATTAATGAAACACTTCTTGTAACTCGAACGTTTTGACAATATTATCATTCTCAGAGAATCTAAAAATGTACATAATTTTACAATATGATCTGTTCACAGTAAATAATTTAAAAAAAATTGTACAGTAGATGAAAATATTTAAAATTATCTACACAAACAACAATATATATACATAATAACATATCCGTTGGACAGAAGTTATAAATTATATAAACAAAGTAGTCATCATCACGGTGAACATATTTGAAAAAAACTAAATAGCTTTAAAACGAATCTACAAGTTTATGTTAATAGCTTGGAAGGCGGCGAAAGACTATGAGCCAACGTCACAAGCCGTTAACAGATAAAACACGTTAAGAAACTCGCTACACAATTGGGAAAACATCCTCTGATTAAAAGAAAACAAAATATGATAACTATAGGATATTCGTAGACATAATATAAAAAGTCCTTTTCTTATAATTTTCTTCTTTGTCTAAAATTTAAAATTTGTCAAAATCAAATCAGTGACCAGTTTAAAACTAATGTATTAATGCATTCATATAAGCCTTCATATGACAATTTATAAATTTTTATGATTCTGAACCCGTTTGAATAGCCAATTTTTAGTTTGGCCTATGTTACAATCCATACAATCAATACATTTGTCTTGGAAACTTAGGGTGTTTTATCCTATAAATAATTCTTTCAATCTTTTATAGAATGCTAAATTGATATATGTTTGTAAAATTAATCTTTCTAGTATATCAGACAACGTATGAACGAATGATATTTTAAAATAACATGGCTTTGTTGGCCTATCAACTACATTATTTTTAGTGTCTACGTTCTGTTGCAATACGTTGTTAATTACTCAGGATAATTATTCTTTATCAAACGCAGACGTAAATTATTAAAATTTTACTTAACAAACATTGTATTTGATTAATGTTTGATTAGTTGGATGTGCCGAGTTGAAATTTAAAATGCGATTCAACGTAATCATTATATTACAAAAATCAGAAATCAAAAAACCATAATTATTTCTAATCAGAATAATGTACAAGAAGGGCAAAATTATGCCTATATCGCGACTTCAATGGTAAATTGCATATAGGTTAAAATGATGTAAAATAGTATCAACCGCATTATTTGTTATAATGGCAAAAATATCATCTACATATAGGGTGAGTCTGGGAAGACGCCCCCCCCTCTTTAACTTTTTTATTATGAGTAATAGAAAAAAATGGTTCATATGAAAGTTTTATTATTTTAAATATACTATTTGATGGCAGATGTAGATATTTTTTATAAAGTCAGGTTTACAAGATACGACTATCAACTTTTATTTTTTAAATAGCAACCTATAATTATTTTACTAAAATAAAAACCGCCATTTTTTTCTCTTTTCAACGGTGTATTAGTTTTTATTAATGTATCTGAAAAAATTCGAGAAAAATAAGAAAATTGAGAAATACTAGAAATAATTTTTATACAAATATTATAGGTGGCTATGTGAAAATAATTTGTTTTAAGTTGTTTTTGTTACTGAATTTGTTGCTTTAGTTTGTTAAGTTGTATAACACTGTTACATTTTGTTTATTTTCACATATTTGTATAAAAATTATTTCTAGTATTTCTCAATTTTCTTATTTTTCTCGAATTTTTTCAGATACATTAATAAAAACTAATACACCGTTGAAAAGAGAAAAAAATGGCGGTTTTTATTTTAGTAAAATAATTATAGGTTGCTATTTAAAAAATAAAAGTTGATAGTCGTATCTTGTAAACCTGACTTTATAAAAAATATCTACATCTGCCATCAAATAGTATATTTAAAATAATAAAACTTTCATATGAACCATTTTTTTCTATTACTCATAATAAAAAAGTTAAAGGGGGAGGCGTCTTCCCAGACTCAGCCTGTATAATTTTTAATATAATATTTAAAAAGGTAACTTATCAATAATTGTTTTTAGTACATTGACATAACCACACGCAAAAATAAACAATGCAACAGTACAATACAATTTGAATTCACCATTAAATTGGAAATAGTTGCTGTCAAACATATATTCAATCAACCTCATAAATAATGGTAGTGAAATTTCCGTATAATCTTGGATAAAATTCCAATTTTCTTCAACAGCCTTAAGAACTAATTCTGTAGACATATTCAAAAATTACTTGATTAAAGACTTATATACCTTATATATATATAAACAAATAATTTTAGCAAACGCCGGGATTTGAACCCAAGAATCTTTAATCCTAGAAAAGTGTTTTCCAACTAGGGTCTTAAATTGTCATTTCAATGTCATTTAAATTTTACTGTCTAAAATAACCATTTACTTAATCACTGATAAGTATTTACTTAAAAAATAATACTAAAAAAATAGAATTGCAGTTTTTATGTTTATAATTTTAGAGTTGACTGATAATTATAAACTCTCGGAGTGTTTAATTTTATATGAACAGGAAATGAAGCTGGACGCCCGACTTTAAAGAATTAAAAATGAGTGTTTGCATTTTTAACGTATCTGCTTCATGTTATTTGAATCAAGTAACCTAAAAATTTTAATCGAGCTTAATTTGCAATATGTCACCGAACGAATATTTTATTTCTATGGCAAAATATATTTAATCTAGAAGGCAATATTTTAATGTTTCTTGAAATATGTGCTTATAAATTATATCAGAATATACGAACCGTCATGCAAAGAAATTTAATTATACGGTATGCCTTAACCTTTTATATGGAAAACAAATTTTAGACAAACACAAATTAGCTAGCTGTCATCTTTCTAATATTTTTACAGTGGATATGTTGTTTACCAAGCAAGATTACTTAAAACATCTTAACAACTGAACTAGGTACACCTTAATTTTCTCAACAACTACATAAGAAGTCAGCGGGAGTCACAATCTCTTGTAACTTTCTTTCATAGCGGTGCAGTCGCCACTTCGCGCTCCGTTAATCATATACTCCGAGGGGCGTTCTCGCTTCACGCCGCGCTGCGAAGACTTATATTTGTATTGAAATTCATAAAGTTACGAGCGATATACGGTATTATATGACTCCAATGTGACTCTGCCGCCTGATTTATAGCTGTACCCCCAAGTAAATATTATACCTCGTGGGAAATGTACGAGACTGTATTGTTTTCTTGTTGCACTTGAAACGGGCCGTAGGGGAGACTCGAGTAACTTGATGCAGAAACAAGTTGATACAATGCAAATTGTGCACTTATATTGTTATGTTTACGCGTAGATTTATGCCACCTACGAGTATATGTTTCTACAATCTTGTATCTTTGATAAGTATGAAGTAGACTACCGTGGACCATAACATGAAAACTATTGATTTTTTTTGTCATATAACATGACTGAAAGTACAGTGATGATGATAAATTTAAAGTTAAATTTATGACAGAAAAATTCGGGAGACGCCTGGATTCCAACCAGGGACCCTCTGTTTGCCGGGTAGAGATGCTAACCGCTACACTACGTCATCTGTGTCCGACGTGTGGCATTAACCGAATTTTTCTTCATAGCGTCTAATGTAGCATCGATCCCAAGACTCCTATATGTTAGGTATTGACAACAGGTTTCGTCTACAGCGACACGTGTCTGATTTAAAGGAAATCATACCACGAACTAATTTTTGTCATATGACATGACTGAAAGTACAGTGATGATGATACATTTAAAGTTAAAGTTATGACAGAAAAATTATCTTACTACTACTTCTACTATGTACTAATGTAAATTGTTTTGATAATGTAAAATAAATATTTTATACATATTTATAGTTCCCCAGAGTATTTCGATCAAACATATTTTATGTCATTCTATAGAGCAGATATAACGACTCGAATTCGATTCCCAAACTGAATTTCACAACATTAAAAATATTCTGTGACTTTTTGGAAGCCATAATTTGACGGCTGGCAACTGCAGTTCAATATATCTCTATATCTGCTTCGGCAAACTGACATACCCAATAATAGATTAAAAAAATCTGATGTGGACACCACATGACTTCCTTGTACGCGTATGAAACTATAGATATTTTTTTAATTGTACATATTTGACATTCAATCTTTTATTTTTTGTACTAATCCATAGCAAACATATTTTTTTTTAAATAAAAAAATATATAATATTTAAATTTAATATCTCGTTTATACAAAAAGCTAATTTAAAAATTCTTAATGTGCTAGACGCAGAATTTAATTCTCTAAAACTTTTATTTGCAGCATTCATTTCTAAAATTAAAATAATACCATTTTTCTCAAGGAAAACTGTTAGCAGCTTCATGTTAGTCTATTTTAACCAAAATCTATTATGTTATTTCCATTGATATAGTAGTCTTATATACCAAATTTGGAAAGTTTTAAATTATATTTGAATATAGTTTTCTATGAAAATCTATTATAGGCTTCAAGTAAAGTACCACTTCCGGTAGTTGTATAATAACCAAAAAGGGAGGTGCACAACTAGATGTTATAATAGTCCTAAATATAAAGTTTCAATTTTCTACGGCTTGCCGTTTTTGAGTTATGCGAGATACATACGTACGTACGTACGTACGTACAGACGGCATGACGAAATTAGTCAAAATGGATTCAGGGAGGGCCAAAATACCTATTGTATACTTAATATATTAATAATTGAGTGATTATAATACAATTGTTATCATTATTATTTATTTTATTGCATACCTTCCAGCAGTTTAAACTTCCCGTAAAACCCAAAATTGAGCAAATAGTCTGTCGCATAAGTACGTATTTATGGATTTCAGTTTCTGATTTTACTCCTTGAAGAAAGATTGGTTTCTAAGAAAATAAATTACATTACAAAATATTCGAAGTAAAAGATAAAAAAGTTACGAAACCTTTAATCCCAAAACAGCAGTCAATTATTTTACAATAATACCATATATTTAAAAAACACTGTTCAGACAAATAATAGAATTATTTTATTTTAGAATATAGCAGTCAATTTATATGTTTAATAACTTTATCCATGACAATTTTTTTATTATAAAGTATAACTTGTCATGTCTATCATCAGGGGCGCCGAGAGGAAAAGCGGGCCCCGGGAAAAAAAATTCGGGCCTCCTTTAACTTTGAATATTTATTAATTAAATATAAGATACCAAAAAAAATATATTTATAAATATATGTATGACAACAATAAGAATTATTAATATCTAAATAAAGTTATAACAATATAAATAAAATTAAATACAAAATTCTGAGTTAATTGGTGCAGCGATGTGTATTGTATACTCACTGTATGACTATCTAATATCTAGTTGCATATTCGATAAATGCAGGGGATACCAAAACAGCACTACGCACAAATGTATAAAGCCTTTGCCTATGTGTGTTGTATACAATGTAGTAATATAACAAACAAAAATGCAACAATGTAATAATGTACTTTTTAATAGTGTATAAATTTATTTAAAATTTGCAACTGGGGCCCTTGATCAAGCATTTTGTAATTTTTATACAATGTAATAAATTGTTGGAAACGTGTATCAGACATTTCGTTATACATGTTTTAGTAAAGAATATAAAAAATTGATGAAATAGTAGAAAATTAAAAGCAATTTATAAAATAGCATCACATCCGGGCCCTGGGTATTTTATCCTCCCTACCCTCCCCTCTCGTCGGGCCTGTCTATCATCCTATAATAATAGCGGTATAAAAAGAAAAAGAAAGAGAGATTTGTTATCAAAAAAAGTAATGTAGCAATGATTATTGAATGTAAGAAGAAACTTGTGACATGCTAGTTTTTCTGTGCAGCATTCAAAATGAAAAATAAAATGAATGAGTGTTATGAGTTATGACAGTTCTAATGCATTGGAACATAATGCTATGTAACATTTTATGAAATGATTATATCGTAGATATTTAATCCTATTCAAACAAAATACTCCTACAGCAGAATGTCACACCCAGTATTATTTAAACGTGACGATATATTTAATTATTATATAATAATTCAACAATTATATGGATATGTCAGGATTGTTATTTTTATTATTATATGCATTAATATTTAAATTATTAAAAAAATTATAATTTTATTCTTGGGAACAGGTTATTAATTTTATTTCAATTATAGGATGGCTGCAGCCTATGGTGATATTAGAATTACTCGAATGTAATCGTATTTATGAAATATGAACTGAAAGAATCGAGGTTTGAACTCGTAAAACTTTTACTTATAAGATGATTGTTCTACCCATGAACAAATGATTGCACATATCTATTGCGAATATAAAATAAATACGGCATATTTATTTCAAGAAATAATTTGGTGGATTTAAATTTTAATTCCGACTAATGTCATAATTAATATAACATAAGATTTAATAGTCTGTTTATTGTTACTAAACCTTAATAAATAACAAATTAAGTCAATTAGCGCTACAAAATAATTCTAAAACAATCATTATCGAATTAATAATAAGACAATGTAATATTGCAAAATTCTTTTTTTCATTTTCTTAATCGTACATTGCAAATAAAAGATTCGTTTGCAACCGTATACTGAATAATTTTGTGTCATAAGACATGACTAAAAGTACAGTGACGATGATAAATTTAAAGGTAAGTTTATGACGGAAAAATTCAGGTGAGCCTGGATTCAAACCAGTGACCTTCTGCTTACCGGGCAGAGATGCTAACCGCTACAACATAAAATTACCTTTAAATTTATCATCGTCACTGTACTTTCAGTCATGTTATATGACATATCGTGGTATGATTTCCTTTAATTCAGAAGATGTGTCATTGCAGACGAAACCCGCTGTCAATACCTATCATATAGGAGTCTTGGGATCGATGTTACGTTAGAGACTATTACAGAAGAATTCGATTAATGTCATACTTTGTACCTAGACGACGTGGTGTAGCGGTTAGCATCTCTGCTCGACAAGTAGAAGGTCCCTGATTTGAAACTAGGCGTCACCGAAATTTTCTGTCATAAATTTACCTTTAAAAGTATACTTAATATTATAAAATGTACTTTTAAGGATTTTTTTTCAAAGCTTTGCGTGATTAATGAACACAATTTAAAATACATCTACCAAAAAATGCATTTTACTTAAGCCAATACGAAGAAGTGTAATTTACTTATTTAACTGTAGTTTTCCAAATGGGAAATAATTTTTCTATATTAAATTCGACTGCTAAGTGTTTAAATGATTTGAAAGGATTTTTAAATATTCAATAAATGTGATCCAAGATAAAAAAAATAATAATACTTTAATTTTTTTAAATTGTTGAGTCTAATACAATTTTCTGAATGCCTTAAATATTAAAAAAAAAACACATGAATACATCTGATTCAAAAAATATTAAGGTAAATTATTTGGGCTGAAGTTCCTGGATGAAATTAAGACGTGATCTTTTTGAATCAAAATATCATTGTATTTAAAAATGAAACTTCTTGTATAGCATATAATTTTGAATTTAAAGATAAGTAATAAGGTTGATAATATAAAAATTATTAATAAATTTATTTTTTTAAATAAGATTCAAAATTTTTGTATTTTACTTAAACATTCAGTATAATTTGGTGGATTTAAATTTTGTATATTATTTTTAAACATGAATAGTATTTTTACGTTTTACTAACATTATAAATAATAAAAAATATACAATAAGATAATAACTGAATTCTTTTTAAACATATTGATAAAATTCTTCAATGTGTATAAAATTGTCACTTATAATCTCCCTAGAGCATTGCTTTTTTCTGTAATTTTTTTTTAGTGCAGGTTACGTTGTTGGATGCACGATAAAAAATCCAGATATGAATTAATACTCGAGGACAGGACAAAATCGTAATGACCAACACAAGTAAAAATAATTTAGGTTTTATATTTTGTTTAAAATAATAATAATAACATATCCGCGGCAACTTATGACAAGTAAATAAAATGGACAATAACAATTTATAATAAAATAAAAATGAAAATACGAAATTAAAACACAACTTTACATTAAAAATAAAAGATTTACTAACCATTTCGATATCGATATAAGTACATAATTTTAAGAATAGTTGTAAATCTTATTCAAAATCTTAGAAATTATCCTAATATGGCTACGGATACAAACTTCAAATTCGTTTTTAGCTTCACGTTTATTCACTAGCGATCTCGTGTTTTTATGTAATATGCTATCATACTAGGTCACTTCTGATTATAAAAAATAATTAATATCTGATTTGCATCTATGTCTCTCTTTATTTGGGACTTAATTATCTGCATGCAATTAAAAAATACGCATTTGATTTAATTGCATAGTGTTACAAATTACGTTATAATTGGATAGCGGATTATAATTTTAACGAATATAGTAGGGGCCCTAAGAAAATATATGTATCAGAGCACCTGATATTTGAAGTTACGCCGTTGATATTATATCACTTGCGTTTTTATTTAAATCAAAGTAAATAATATAATAAATATTTCATAGAGATTTAAATTTTAAACACGTGATGTGTACTTTTGACATACAACCGATGCACAGTCAGAGTTTGTTAAAGGCTGTAATAAATAATTATATGAATCGTGATTTAGATTGTATAAAGACAATTAATGAGTTATTTACAATTTGAATTTTTAATTGATTGGCAATTAACAGTCTATAAGTAAAGTATATGACAATAATTTAATGAAAACTTTTTATATGCTAAAATATATGATGTTAAATTACTTAGAATTATTGATGTTTTATATTTATAAAATTTTGTAAATAATTTTCTGATGTATTTTTAAAGAATATATGAAACATGGTATACAAAGGAAGAGTTTTTTAAAGCAACCAATCTTTTTTGCTGGTTAACTAATAACTTTAGAGAAAAAAATACACAAGCTTATGCAAGAAAGAGGGAGACATAATAATATGGTTAGTAAAATAAAATTATTTGGGGAATGTGACGAGGGGAATTAAAGTTATATTTTCTTAAATGAAAAGGTGTCTTTTTACTTGGAATGAATAGCCAGAAATATTCCCTCCTTACGATGTAACATGTTCCTACATTTAAAATTAAAATTAAGGTCACAAAGTTTAAAAACATTAACTTTTTCATATGGAAAATAATAATAAAATAATTATATTCGAAAATTTGAATAATTTTATTAGAGTGTGTTCATCAACATATCCTTGATTATGAAGACACGTCTATACTTTTTACATTAATTGAATTGAAATAACAGACATGATTACCTTATAATCTAATTCGCGAGTAGCTACACGTATCTTATTTTTACATTCATCTTCAGTAGAGAAGAACGGAGAAGACTTTTCTAGGTATCCCCAAAGAAAAAAGTCATAGTCATCAAAATATTGTTCAATACTAGATTCACAACATGCGCATTATGCGCTGGAGCTCCATCCTGTTGTGTTGTGTTTATATATTCTGCTGTTAGCAAATTTTCCATGTATTATGTTTAAAAAAGCTTCAATGAATTTTAAATAAACGTCTCCAATTTTTGCCGATGAAAAGCAATTGCTTTGTGTCCCTAATTTTAATTTTAGGTACAGAAACATATTTACGACTATCTATTCCAAGAAAAAGGTACCTGTATCTATTTAAAAAAATATAACTTTAATTCCCCACTCCATAACCCTCTCATAATTTTATTTCACTAACCATAAAATTTTATTTTTGTTCTCTAAAGTTATTAGCTAACCAGCAAAAATGATTGGTTGTTTTAAGAAACTCACCCTGTATTGAGATTAAAATATTCAATGGAACAGGTACTTCAATCTTTTTGGCAATTAATTTTATATTAACTTTTCAGTCGGCAGTACGGCAGTGTGGTTAACGTGAGAGCGCTGTGATTAACAATGTTAAGCACGCTTCACAGCAGTTAGCACTTGGATAGAAGACCGTCCAATAACTAAAGTAGACAACCTATATTGCGGATCGGGTAAAACATAATGTAATGTATGTAACTTTTGAAATTAGTTTTTATTTTTAATTAAAATACTTTCTAATCTGTACGATTTTAGTTTCTAAAATGGTATCATCGTATTTTATAATATATTTTGGGGTTCAAATTCCCAAATAAATATTAAAATCAAATAATATTTTATCATATCAGATAATATAAACCTTGTATGTCAAATAAATACATAGAAACATCCTACAAACTCCGAAAACATGACGTCAGGATTGGTTTTAAATTTTAAATAATTAAAAGTAATCTTTAATAAACCTATTTAATTACTGTGAATGATTAATCAATCGTTATATATTTTTTATAACTTAGACATTATCACTTTATTTATTATTATTTATTTATCTTATCAGAAATGCTTTATCGACTTGACTCCAAAACGGAACTGAACACACTATTCTCGTGTTCAAAAAACTGGTTTCGATGAACAAACATTTTTAATATTTTGTGTCATACAGTAGCAGATAATTAAAATAAGATTGCAATTTCGGATTAAAATAATTACCGAGATAAGTAATAATATTATGGTACAATTAAACATGCATAGCGTTTCTATGTTAATTGTTATTATGGATTTTTGTATAATTATTCACATGCTAAAATCTGTTCTTCAATTTAATTAATGTGTACCTTATATTCAATTGTAAATAACGTTACAAATAATAATATTAAATAAGTACCATATAACTTCTTTTAATTATCAGAAAACAATTTTATATTTACTAATGATTTTATGTAAAACAAGTTAAAAAATATATAAATCTTAAGAGGCAATAAAATGGATTTGCCAGTAACATCTAAAAGAAAATCCAATGTAAAACTAATAGTTCAACAAAACCTAATAAAAATTCATTCATTGTTAAAAGTAAGTTAATTAACATATTCTTTTTTTATATAAAATTTGTTGTTTGTGAATATACATTTAATGCAATATTTTAGAATCACAGAGTATATACATTTATTTTGTAATCATTTTTACTTTAGCTTTAATAGTAATTTATGTATATGATATTGCTGTATTTTGTTTACAATTTTTTTATCAGTACAGTTGAGTTGAGATGCATCCAAGAACAATATTTTACATATAAAAAAAGTAAAAAGAAGAGTGACAAAGCCCAATATCAATAATTTTAAATTTATCAGCCTTATCATCACTTGAGCCACTTTTTTTGTTTAGGTTAATTTAGATTATTTTAGTTACGATAATACTTTCATAAACACAACTTAAAAATATAATAGTTCTTCTCAAAACAATACTTCTTCCATTAAAGTGAGTAGCTCAGATTATGTTGACTTTATTTTGCTTGCGGTGCAGCACCAGTAAGGGGGGATATGAGTTATCTCAGTTCATCTTAGCTCGATTGTAACAAAAAGAACAGCAATTTATTGAGTTTATCTAAAGTGAGCTGAGACGAACTGAGATTTTGACCAAAAAGAATACAGCTAATGCACAAGGGAGCGATGATATTCTGTCCGAGGGATAAGTGTCACCTGAGGTCATTGTCATCTAGTCCGTGGTGCATATTAAATTTTAATTTTCAATAGAATATGTATAATAAGTTTTAAATTATAATAATTATGATTATAGTAATGCGTATAAATGTATTAATCAACTGGGCATTGTGTTGCCAATGGTATTGTTTATTTGTTTTTTTTTTTAATATTAAACA
Source organism: Pterostichus niger (assembly GCA_947425015.1). NCBI lineage: Eukaryota > Metazoa > Arthropoda > Insecta > Coleoptera > Carabidae > Pterostichus > Pterostichus niger. The sequence continues at coordinate 23,766,232 of OX380336.1, read as the reverse complement.
ATAGTTGCATTACGTTCTTTAATTTTGTAGATAATAGAGAAAGAATTTGGTATTTTGGAAGATATTTTAGTGAGAGCCAAGAAGGAAATATTTAAATTTCCCGTTTTAATTGCTATTTAAATAAAAAGTCAAAAGAACAAATTCCAAAGATATCGAGAGATACATCTTTTGTTTTCCTTTAGCATCATCACATATAGCATTCTTGCAGTATAAACACTATTATTATTAATACTTATAATAACATACCACTAATATTACATCTTATAAAAATCAATAATATTTTTTACTAGATGTTGCTACCAATTAAAATTAACAACAAAATTGTAATATATATATATATATATATATATATATATATATATATATATATATAAATAAAATAAATAAAAATAAATATATCATCACGCCATTTACTCATTACTGGGTGTGGCACTCTGCCTAAGCAGATCTCGGTAAGTGATATATTTTTTCGCGTGAAGTGCGGTTCCAGCCGTCAAATCACGGCCCTCAAAGATATTAGTGGAGAAGGAGCCACAGGGGTAGATTTAAATTGGTGTAAATTGTTGGTCGGCTTTGGGGATCGAACCAGGGTTCTCAAGATCCACAGGCCGACTCGATAGCCACCTACCCCATTATATATATACATATAATGGTACTATATAAGAAACAGCATTAACAGTGTTCGAGATTTTTTGAAAAATTTGAATTATTGCAATAAAAAATGGCCCCATCATATTATTCCTTCCCGAACATTCACTTTACCATCATACTATGAACGATTATTTAGTACCAAATTTTTATTTTCCTTATGCCAATTTTAAAAGTTCTGAATATTTGGCTCTTCATTTATAATGAATGTATATTCAACAGAAAAGCAAATAGTCTTGATAAAGTTTTCATATCTTTTACACTTTTTCTGTAAAATGATTAGAGAAGCAGAAAATTGCATATTTTATTTATTTATTTTTATTTAAAATTGCATAAGTACGAGTATTATTTTACATGTAAAACGCCTATGACCGACTAAGTCAGAGTATGTTAAAACATAAAATAAACTACAGGTAGTGTTAATATACATTATTTTAATTGCTATGACATGAGTAAGTTTACGAACGACTCTTTTTGACAATAAAATAATTCAGTAAATGCAGAGAAAGAGCTCTAAATTGTTATCACATACATTGTGATTACGATAGGACATTCTTTATTGCAGATGTAATATTGTCACATTTTGCACGGGATATTACAAAGTATGCATCGCTTGCATACAAAGTTCGCGGTTTGGTTTATATAGAGTAATAAATCGTTTATATAGATAAGAGGAGAGGTCCTAGGACCGTCCCTTGGATTAAATTACTTTTTATTAGACCCCCAACTCTGGCCATACATAAGATATTAACTTTACATATTTGTTTTATAGTTTTACCACTTGTCGTCTTCTCTGAAGATTCGACGCGAACCACGAATAAATAATTCCCCGAACGCCGTATCATTCAAGTTTGCCTAACAAGATATTATAATTAATACTACCAAACGTCACTAGAAATCCGAAGAAGACTTTAAGGACTGTCAAACTGAATTAAAATCTCTTGATTAAATGCATAGGCTGAAGTTATAGTTGATCTATGTCTTAGGAAGCTGTACCAAGAGTCTGCTAAAAAGTTGTACTTTTTTAAAAACGATTTGAAAGCTTTTGCAAAGACAAATAGAAATTAAATTGGCCGGTAATTGCACATGTGGCCATAATATTTTTTTTAAAATAGAAACCACGTACAATTTTCTTCAAACCGTTGGATATTTTTCCATATTGATTTATTGTAAATTTTGCATAGATAAATTTATTATTCCAGTTGCAATTCAATTAATTCGAGTGAATGATATGTTATCTGAACCTGGAAATTTATCTTTAATCTTGCACAATATTTTTATACTTTTCGCAATCCAATTTAACTATTAGTTTTTCTTTCTGGGAAAGCAGTTTCAAGATATATATATATATACATATAGTTCGAATCGCACTCAAACTAAAATTTATATGAACTACCACACTGCGGCTAGGTGAGTGCGGACCCTCTACTGTAATTGAGATTATGTTCCTGATGTACAGCGTAACGTAATTAAATAAATAAAAGAAGGATACAGTTTACTATAGAGTAATGGAAGAATATATTGTCAATATGTAATTTGCCGACTTGTTTTACTTGCAATGACAATATTTCCGGTATTTTCATAACTGACAACATATGTTGCTGTGATGCTAGTTACCTCTGAAATATTGATAGAGAATTTAAACGAAGTTAGTAATGAACTTAAAGTTGTAGATCGAGTTGTATCTTTCAGCATATTTACATGAAAGCCTCGCATAGGCTGAAGTGTAACTACTTTTTATTGAGTTATTTATTTTCACCTTTCAGTTGAATCATTTCATTCTACTATCACTATCAGTGTCAACAGTTTTTAATATTTGGAACTATGCATCGAACTGATACATTGCAACCCCCGGGATCATTATTTTTTTATGTTTTAAAGAACCTAATGCATTTTAACAAAAGAGTAGTTAAAAAATAAACAAAATAAGTCTGTAATTAAAAAATAATAATATTTATGATACATTACGCTATTTTGTGACAAAATCATTTTTTAAACCGATGAAGGGTTAAATTTAATATTAAGTACTTATAAAATCTGGCATTAAATAATGTTATATATATATATATTTATATATACAGGCTGTTATATTTTAATAGACCCAGCAAATACCTCGCTTATTTATCAACTTAGCAATTTCTTTCATATAACATGATTTATACAGCAACATGAAAGCTAGTTGATGACGGATGTACATTCATGATATCATTTCCGGTTTATTAGTAATTAATATCAACTTTGAAATTTCAAATGGAACATACTATATTTTTTACAAATTTGAAAAGTGCATCAAATTTGCTTTACAATCATGTAAAATAATCCATATGTTACATTATTAAAAAGTAAAATGGCGGGCACTTTATTATACACCAAATCGGAAAGAGAATAGTGAGCCATGACTGGCTTGAAATAAAACAATTAACTAAAACAATTGTAACTATTATTATTAAATGAAATAATATTTTAAGGAACACTTAATAACAACAAAATGATTTTATAACAAATATTCAAAATGACTCCCAGCCTCTTCAATGCATTTTATTTTTTTATCTCGATATGACCACTTGATTTTTGTATGGAGCTTCGTGAAATATTTTGTTTGTAATGAACCAGTAAACACATTAAACGGACTGAAGAATAAAAACGAAGCAGCAATTGAATCTTTATCTGCTAACCAAATATAAAGGGCTACTTATTCTGTTTCAAAACGTTGTGCAAAATGTATTAAAGAGGAGCCATTTTGAATATTAGTTATAAAATCATTTTGTTGTTATTAACTGTTTCTTATTCTTATTTCCTGTATTATTATGACAAAAAAAAATTATTACGTTTAATAATAATAATTACAATTGTTTTAGTTAATTGTTTTATTTCAAGCCACAGTCATGGCTCACTATTCTCTTTCCGATTTGGTGTATATTAAAGTGCCCGCCATTTTACTTTTTAATAATGTAACATATGGACTATTTTACATGATTGTAAAGCAAATTTGATGCACTTTTCAAATTTGTAAAAAAATATAGTATGTTCCATTTGAAATTTCAAAGTTGATATTAATTACTAATAAACTGGAAATGATATCATGAATGTACATTCGTCATCAAGTAGCTTCCATGTTGCTGTATAAATCATGTTATATGAAAAAAATTGCTAAGTTGATAAATATGCGAGATATTTGCTGGGTCTATTAAAATATAACACCCTGTATATATATATATATATATATATATATATATATATATATATATATATATATATATATATATATATATATATATATATATACTATATATATATTTTATTTAAAAAACTTGAAATAGATATAAATGAATTTTTTTTATAATGAAATTAGAAATCATCTGGTATATAATTTTGTAGAGTGGATATCAGGTTTTAAGTAATAAGAAAAAAATGTAAATAAAAAAAATGATATTTCTTTATAATAAAAAGTTGAATATCATCTATAAAGTCGTCTTGAATAGATTTCAGACTTAAAGTAACGAGAAAATATTTTTAAAAAATTCAAATTTTCATTTAAAATGGTGTCCCATTCTAATATGAATCTTTAAAAAATAATTGTTTTTGACTTTATTATTAAGTTTTTATAATTAACATGTAAGCACTTTATTGTACTTCACTTTAGCTTGAAAATGGCAGAAATATTGCCCGACGGCTGGACAAAATTCTTTGTGACCGCTTCATTGCTTTGCCTGGTCGGATGAAAAAACTACGTGTTGGACGGATCACACTTCACTCATCATCCAAATAATTACAATTAACCTTGTCTGAGACCCTTAAGAACACTACGCCTTCTTGGATTTTTCTTATAAAAAACAGCAAAATTTAAACTTGATGATGTTAAATATCCAGCACTAATTCTGAATCATAATTATATTAACAAAATAAATGGATGATACATAATTCAACTAACTAAATTGCACACGAGATAATACCATGGTTTAAATAAATATCATAACAAATATTTTTTTCATAACATAAAATTTTATATAAATAGTTGGTCGAAAGGTCCAGGAATATAGCAATGTCTTCATAATTAGAAAATTGCGTTATTTTTATTTTGTGTTTCAGATAAAAGAAGAAAAATAATGTTCAATTAGTAGTTTCATTTATGATGTTACATATAATAATAAATAATAATTTTTAACCATGATTCAACGTTATATACAGGGTGTATCATAACTTCGAATGCATACGTTAGTGGTATATGTTGTTTGATATGCTGATTACGAATCTAAAAGAATTTTTTTTAAATTCGAAAAATTAATGGTTGTTTACCTAAAACATTTTTTGTAGTACTGCACTGGATTCGCTTTCATATTACACAAACAATGAAGTAGGTTTTCAACAATTTAAATTACATAATACTAGTAAAATAAACAAACAAAATTTAATTATTTTTAATGAAACGATAATTATAGTTTATTATGTATACAAAATAATTGACATGTCAAAATAAATAAAACACATACAATTCGAATAATTTTTATAAAAATTGCTCAAAATTGTTGTCATTCTCTGCCATACATAATGCAGCATGGTGAATTAAAGACACACTGCAAGCTTCGTTGAACGAATTATGATGTCTCATAAAATTAGCAGCGCTTTCAATCCGTTCCCTCAGTTGTTCCAGAGTTTCAGAAGCTTACTGGTTATCATAAACTAATGATTTGAAATAGCCCCAAAAATAAAAATCTAATGGATTTAGATCCGGAGATCTAGGAGGTCATTGTACAGGACCACCACGTCCTATCCACCTATTCTCAAAGGTTTGAGTTAAGTATTGCCGCACATTACTCCGGCAAATTATTTTGCAAGAAAGATAAATAATTTGCACCATTCATTCTATTAGGTAGAACATAGGGACCAAGTAACGTTCCATTTTATGATTCCAGCCCAAATCGCTGCTGGAAATTGCTTCTTACAATAAGATAAGGATTTTCAATCGCCCAGTGATGTAAGTTATGAAAATTATAAACTCCGTCTCTCGTAAAATTTGCTTCATCAGGGAAGATTATGTGCGAGGTGAAATGTTGATTTAGGGCATGTTGTTGTAGAAGCCACTCACAAAAATTTACCCGAGCTGGATGGTCAGTTTGTAGTAGTCCATGCACTCTTTGAAAATGGTACGGATGATAACCATGATTCCGACTAGTTCTCCAAACACTGGAATGTGGAACATGTAAAAGTCGTGATATTCTCCTTGTGCTAACTGTAGGGTCAGCATGGACGGCGTTTAAAATTGCATTTTCAACAATGTGACGATTTCTTACTTGGCGAGGGCCTCCCTCTCTACCACGATTAGGTCGCAAAGATCCTGTGTCACGCAGGCGTTGTGTTTTTCCAAAAATCATACGGTGGTTAGCATGCCGTCTTTGAGGAAAACGTTCCGCAAAAATACGCTCTGCTAGTCTCGCATTTTGTCTCGCCTCTCCATATGCTAAGCACTATGTCCACTAATTCACTGTCACTAAATCCGTTCGCGTTATCCATTTTTAACACAAATCACCAATTCTTTTACACTGTTATGTATGTATCATTCACAGAAGAAACAATAAATTGACCTACTGACGTACTACGAATGAATAATTACACAATTCAATTATTAGCAGTTATTTATAATAGAATTTTATTTATTTCCACCCAGTGGCAACGAAAAATTTTAGACTGGGAAACATGGAAAATAGTTTTGCGATTAAAATAAAATCTTTTTGATTCGTAATCAGCATATCAAATAATATATACCATTAAGTATGTACCTGAAGTTTTGAAACACCCTGTATAATAATAAAAGAGAGAGAATCAATAAATATTTAAAATTTATTGTTTTATAAGTCACGGATTAAAAAAAAAAATTAAATATTTTAAAGAAATAGACCTTCTACATATACTGACGAAGTACAATAGTAAATATAGCACAGAAAATATAATAATGTAAGATACCTCCTGCCCTATTGCATTTTATATTACTATAAATTAATATTTATAACATGCATTTCAATGTCGCGAATCGATATATAAAGTACCTACCATTTAAAATGACCTAGAATTTAATAACGATTTGACATATGTTGAGTTTTACAGAGTTGAACAAGTATTTATTGCTAGTGTTGCAGTTTCACCCATAAATGCAAGGGCGCAGAAAGTTCCAAGCTCGACGATAGGTAATGCACTTTATACAGCTTGCAAACTGTGCATTACACGATCATGATACGGGGTGTATGTACGTGTATGATTCAAGTTCCACACGTCGGGCAGGGTATGTTATCAGCGTAAATGTGCATCGAGTAGCGCTGCTTCTGCTTTGCGATAGAAATGCTGTCTAAGTGAATTTTGTCAAAATACATTTTCCTACATAATGACATTATTTTCGTTGGTATTCAAAATAACCAAAATTTAACAACAAAGACAAAATTAATTGTCGTCAATACACTTGGTGAAATTAGGTTTAATAAAATATAAAATAAACACTTGGCTAAGTCTCACAAAATTCATTTTATATTTTATTAAACCTAGTTTCACCAAGTGTATGGACGACAATTAATTTTGTGTTTGTTGTTATTTAAATTGCTATTGCGTAGCTTTTCCTTTTTTCGGTAGAAGGCATTGCCTGTTCGACAGAACTTCTCATGTCATCTTACCGTTTGTTAGAGATCTTATTCTCTGCTGGCATAGTTCTTCTTCACGTAAACTTTGTTCTAGGTGAAGAAGTGGGTTATACCATACTGATGAGCTCTAACAAGAGCGAAACGCGTCTATGGGTACTAACTGTGCTGGCCAGCCTCTGACGATGCCCTCATAAGGTGACTCGGAGGCTGAATTTTGTGAGACTTAGCCAAGTGTTTATTTTATATTTTATTAACCAAAATTTGTTTTAGACAGTTTATGGACATAAAGATCCCTATAATGTAATACCAGAATTTCGTCCTAAAAAAATATATGCATATGATAATTTTTAATTGCATTTCGCTGTAAATAACATGTTATCTATAGCAATCTGTTTTTGCAGAAGCAGACTGCAACTGTTCACATTTTAAATGAATAATCAGGAAATTTTTACACATTTTTATATATATTTTTTTTCATTGAACGTAATTATCTAATAATATTTGATAGTGTAACCAATATTTGTATGTAGGTACCGATTTTATTTAATTTCTGTTACAAATAAAATTGCTCTTATTGAGGAACAGAATATACTAATACATGAGAGATAAATTAAACGAAAAACAATACATTTATGCTTGATTAATAATTATTATTTTTTTATGAGATTAGGTGTACTGTTATTAGTCTTTACAATATATTTCAATTAGTAATTTCTATTTAGTAGATTATACACCAATTTCTTTTTTTAAGAAATTATCTACAATCGTGTCATGATCAACAAAAAATAAGTTTAACACCCACGAAAATCCATGAAGATATATTTTCCATATAAAAATTATTGGTGATAAGAAAAAATAGTTTTAATAATTTAAATATTTTTACTTATGTAAAATTTCATAACTTATGCCGGAGATAAAATAGGTACCTAATAAAAACAATTTTGTTTCAAAATGTAATAAAAAAAAATATATTCAGTAGTAAAAATAATTTTAAATAAATCAATATTTATCATAACGCCTTTTACCCATACTAGATGTGCAAATGTTGTGCAATTAGTTGCTCATTTTAATCATATAATTGATATCCGAAAATAATACTAACAATAAATTACTATACACAGATAGCAAACTTGTTACATTTTAGTAGATAGAAAAATTGTTGTCGCCTGTGGGAATCGAACCTGGGTTCTTAATTCCACAGGCCGACTCAATACCACTAAGCCACCTACCCCATATAAATTTTTGTATACGAGTAAAACATATAATTTTTACAATCGTTATTTGTGTACCAGAGAATTAGAATTTTTATAAGTAGTAGGCGTGGATTGTGTGGGCATAAATATAGTTATTATAAAGCATAGTGTTAAGTGAGTATATTGACAGCTAATAAAATTGTATAATTTTGTACCCTAAAGTATTATGTTTTAGTTAAGTTGTTTCAAACTAGGTTTCAGCAATTTTATCAGCGTTCAAAAATTGCATTACCCGTATGATGCCCACAGCTAAAAGTAACATTTGTTTACACAGATGTGGACAAAATAGATTATAGTTAGGTTTCAAACAAGATGTTACAAGCAATAATAAGATTATTCGCCCTAATAACCGTATTCTGTAACTGACCTTTTAATTATTAAGAGCTCGTCGCAATTTTTAGACAAAGATAAAAGACAGTTACGGATTAATAATAATGATAGTAGCATAATGGTACATATCCTGATGGACGAAACCTTTTGTAGTTCCTTTCTTGTTGCTCTGCCTCTTGAGGTTCTGAACCATAAGTTTTTGGCTGGTTGTCTTATGTCATCATCCAATCATTTAAGTGTCCAACATCTTCTTAGCTTTTTATTTCTTGGTAACCAGTCTGTAGTTCTTTTGGCCCACTTGTCGTCGGTCAATCTTTGAATATGCCTGGCCCAATGCCTTTTTTGTTATACACAGTAGTTTTGTACATTCTGTGCGCGCAGTTTTCTTCTTAGTTTTATGTTTGAGTATCTATCTTTTATAGTTACACCTACCATGATTCTTTTCATTTTTCGTTGTGTGGCGATCAGTTTATATCTCTTTGTCGGAAACAAAATTTAATAACTGTAAAACATGATAGCTAGTAAAAACATTTTTTTATATTTCTTGAGAACAATTGCAGAAAACTCTCTCGAGAAGTTAAATTAAAAAATTTGTTTAAATGTGAATAATTTGCACAATAATATTAAATCATACAGACACAAAAGATTAATATAACAAATATAATTCTATTTTCTCTCTTTAATTCTGTTTTGATATATACATACCTATAAAATAATAAAAGTCCAGATAAATATTTACATGAGCTAACAATTTTGATTTACAATATTTATTTATCAAATGTGACGTTTTTGTGACAAGTCAGATAGCCATGAAAATTAAAAACAAACAAAACAAAATCTCATTCGGTTGGTTCAGTCAAGAATTACTGATTTTAATTGTTGTATCATTTGTATTATTTTAGTTCGTAACTTTACATAAGTTTTTTTTTTAGCTAAAATATGATAAAATGATGAAATCTTTTAAAATAAACATTGTAAAATGCATTCAAAATTCACATTATTTATTAACAAAGTATTATTTGGATTAAAGTTCTGTATATATTTTTTTGAAAATAACGTGTCTGTTTATTTATAAAATACGTTACACAAATTGAAACAAAACACAAAACTCAGATAATTGATATTTACAATAAAGGTTCTGTTCCTCGCCAAACAATAACCTAATCTATCGTAAAAACAACGCCTTACATTTGCTAATTGATAACATGATATTTTATTAAATCTAAAATAGAATAACTCTTCTATTCTTTAATGTCTCTATATTAGGTTATTAGGATATAAAAAATAATTCGGCACTAGCTCTGGGGACCTTGCAGATCAATGAACTGGTCAATTTCTACCAATCCAGGTATTGGGAAATACTTTGTCAAGATATTTGTCTGAGTATTATATCGTTATGCGCTGGGCAACCGTTTTGTTGAAACCATATTATTTGGCGATCATCAGCGAGATCGTCTATTGCTGGTCCAATATTTTTTTCTAGCATGTCGTAGTAGCACTGACCATTTAAAGATCCATGAATAAAATATGGTCCAGTAATATTATTTTTTAATATACCTATCCAAACATTTACTTTTTGATATTGAGTATGAGTTGTAACATATTCGTAAGTATTAGTTTAACCCCAATATCTAAAATTTTGCATATTTGGCTTATTATGCAGAGTAAAAGTGCATTCGTCGGAAAAGCAAATATTTTCAATAAAATGTCTATCTGTATTGGCCTTTTCCATCATCAATTCGCAAAATGTTGCTCTTTGAAATTTATCTTCTTCTTTCAGTGTTCGTAATACTTATAAAAATTATATTTCTCTTCTCTCAAAAACTTTCTTGCAGTACTAAATGGAACAGATATTTCTGCTTCTATTTCACGTAACCTTAAATTTCTATTATTTTCTATTGCCGCAATGACATTTAGTTTCTTTCCTTTCATTTCTTCTTTTTCTTCAATTTGTTTTGCACACTTACAAGGTTTTAAAATACTACCTGTTTCGTTAAACTGATTATTTGCTCGAAAAAATAGTAGATTTGCTGGGAATCGGACGGCCAGGATAAGTTCCATCAAACAATGCTGAAATATCTTCGTAACTATTTGCACTAGAGACTAGAGTACAATTTTACAAACAAAATTTTCTCTTCAATAGAATATAACTCCATTTCATAATTTTTTTAATGCAAATTATAAAATATAGTAATATAAAACAATGTACAATCAAGATTAGTAACTCTTGACTTGACTTTTGCTCTAAAATGTACAGGAGAGCCAATTTCCGCATATTTTTAAAATCCTATGGTAAACTCCTTGTTCCGCCTTTCAGTGCACATCCTAAATATATATAAGATTATGGTGATCTTAACTGATCTCGAGATTTTATTGATTCTGTTAAACCCTATTGAAATTAAAAATAAAAGTCTCTTTCTCGATAGGCGCTTTGTTTTATACAAAACATCCTAATATTATATGCAATACGGTGATGTTAGCGTGACGGCATTTGAATCCGAAGTTCCCAAGTTAGAATCCCATTCAAACTAAAAATATATGAACTAGCATAAAGCGGTTCGGTGAATCCGGACTCTGTTCTGTAATTGCTACTTTGTTCCTGTTGTATAATAGCATAAATAAATAAATAAATTTGTTATATCACTGATAATTTTACAAAGTTTATTTAAATTTTGAATTCAACTTTACCATAACAATTTATTTTAATATAAAAGTAAAATAGTCTTTATTTAAAAAGTATTTTCTAAATAAATTAAATTAAATATCAACACTTCATTTGAAATTCTAATATTAGAACTACTAAATCTTTCTTCTTAACTCAACATCTAATTATCCAGCAGATTTCAGTATCACAAGAAACTAATTTCGTTCTCGAGTCAAACAAAAACTGAAAGAATTCATCGTGAAACGAGCCAAGAAGAACAAACAGTTCTCAACAAACTTCACCTGCTCTCTAAATTTGCTGAATTTCTCTATTTAGAGAGCCGTGGGAAGATTCAGCGTTCGTTCATCGCAGACGCTCGTGGAAACAGGAACAAGTGCCGCCTGGTATTAATGAAAGTGATGCGGAGCTGGGAGCAAAAGCGGGACTTAGCGGTACACGCCTCGGCTGTTAGTTCACGGGTGAGGCGCTAGAGTGCTCGGTTGCTGTCGTGAATGAGACTGGTAGTTTTATTTGTGCTGTCTCCTAGTCTAGTGGAAAAGTTTCGTAGTTTGTATTGAACGTTTGTGGCACTAATGCCCCTCAAGATTACGCATGTTTATATGTCTGTCAATACGGACTTTACTTCCCAAATAGCAAAAGGTACATGACATCTCATGACAGATTTGTCCATTTAAGAAGAATTCTGGAAAGAATTAATTTTTTATAAGTTTATTATTAATAAATAATTATTGATAACTATATAAGTAAGAATTGCGGACAACATAGAAACTTTAGTTTTATATCAAAAAATTAAATTTTTGGTTTTGTGAAAAATAAAAAAGTAAGGTGAAATACCGGTTATAAAGTATTTAATGAAAACAACTACGAGTAGCTATATTTGCAAAAAGTAGGTACTTATTAAAAAATAAATAAAAATAAATAAATTTTAATAACCACCGTATAAGTATTTACAAATGACACGATAAAGTATTTTTTTCTTTATCATATATAAATAGTGTTACACATTGCTCAGAAGGAACGTTAAAATTTATATATTTTTAAAGAAAAAATTAATCAGAGAAAATGTTTAACATACGAATACAGAGTTTTTCAGGACTAGTAAAACAAAATTGAATGGCTTAATCCTGAGACCATTTTGACTTAAAGATGTCATATGAATATAGGCCCTATCCTTTTTAGTTACCAAAATATAAGAGATACAGTTTTATAAATAAACAAAATTTTAAATTTTGTAATCAAGATAATTTCAAAAACAAAGTGTACAGTGACAAAATTATTTAAATTGACATTGTTGAACCTTATTTAGTCTATAAGGGATGGATTTAATACTGCGGAATTGTTATTGTTGCATGTATGTATAGAAATATTTGGGGCATGTAAAACAAAAACTTGACATTGTAGAAATAAAAAAAAACACGTGAAAAATTTATAATAATAATAAAGGAAATTATTGGATACAGGCTTAAAGTGTTGAATGTATTTCTTTACTTCATTAGTGTAGACGTTTCGGACATAAATATGTTCATTATCAATACAACCTAAAAATAGCACAGTTAGTAGCGAGCATCTATTACCAACAACTACCTAAATATCATTAGCACTAACTAGTTTGGTTATTGCTGAAATTTTTATTTCGGTTGGGTTTTACCTTGTTGGCCCCCAAGTTGGCTTAGTTAACCTAATTCCTTAACGACCATGAGTTCATGAATTGATTATTTTGGACTAATTCGAATTTAGAGCACCTTGTACAGTATCTTGTTTTCGTGTTTATTATTTTGTGTTGTTTTTCCTTTTGGCTATTTGTTCATTTTCATGGTTTGTTCCTAGAAATTAATATTAAAATTGAGATTAGTGTTAATTTAGTTATAACTCTTATAATAAATTGTTGGGCTCAATTGAGAAATTATTTATTGTATTTTTTAACTGTGTTATTTTTAGATTGTATTAATAGTAGACATATTTATGCCTGAAACATCTATACTAATGAAGTAAATAAATACGTCGACCACTTGAAGCCTTTATTCAATAATTTCCTTTCTTAATCTACATTGCGGCTTAAGAATATTTTACATAATTGAACGAATTATAAACAATGCATTTGCTGTCACGATAAAAATATATTTTTCGAATGTATGATTCACTGATTCGCCGATGTCAAGTGTGTATTTGAGTTCAAAGCGCAACATTTTGAAGAATTGAAACTACTATGTGCATATGATATTTTATTATACTAGTCTTAAAACATCTGTATAAATCTCATGATTAATAATATTATATTTAAAGGAACCAGGGATCAAACGCTCAAATTCAATAAACGATTGCTCTCGTCGTATCTTCAATCTGAAAAAATTACTGAAGACAGACGAGCACACTGCGCTCTTAGATTGCAATACTTCAATACCGCATATACCCAAGAAGTATCATCAGAGATAATTAAATATTGATTTGCTCATTTTTTATTATCATATTCAAATTTATTTCCTCGTATCTTCTAATAAATTTCTTAAATGTGCTAGGTATAATAATAATTCTAGAATATTGAGCCTTAAAAATACATATAGGTTAATAATAAAAAAGTGTCAACGGCCATGGCACAACTCGTTGGTACCGATCCAAGCAATAACGCGAATTAAGTAACGTTGCGCGCGGGGAGTACTTGTATGGGTGACCGTCCAGAGAAACCCGCGTTGCTGTTGACCATTAGACCTGAAAACGCGGATCAGGGCGCAATGGCCGGCATATGACCTGAGTAGTTGGTCCGCCAAAGAAGCCACACACAAAAAAAAATAAATAAAAAAGTTAGTTCCTGTCATAAACTTTTGAATATATTCACGCAATATTTTTTTCTAGCTTGTCGTAGTAGCACTGACCATTTAAAGATCCATGAATAAAATATGGTCCAGTAATATTATTTTTTAATATACCTATCCAAACATTTACTTTTTGATATTGAGTATGAGTTGTAACATATTCGTAAGTATTAGTTTAACCCCAATATCTAAAATTTTGCATATTTGGCTTATTATGCAGAGTAAAAGTGCATTAGTCGGGAAAGCAAATATTTTCAATAAAATGTCTATCTGTATTGACCTTTTCCATCATCAATTCGCAAAATGTTGCTCTTTGAAATTTATATTCTTCTTTCAGTGTTTGTAATACTTATAAAAATTATATTTCTCTTCTCTCAAAAACTTTCTTGCAGTACTAAATGGAACAGATATTTCTGCTTCTATTTCACGTAACCTTAAATTTCTATTAGTTTCTATTGCCGCAATGACATTTAGTTTCTTTCCTTTCATTTCTTCTTTTTCTTCAATTTGTTTTGCACACTTACAAGGTTTTAAAATACTTCATGTTTCGTTAAACTGATTATTTGCTCGAAAAAATAGTAGATTTGCTGGGAATCGGACGGCCAAGATAAGTTCCATCAAACAATGCTGAAATATCTTCGTAACTATTTACACTAGAGACTAGAGTACAATTTTACAAACAAAATTTTCTCTTCAATAGAATATAACTCCATTTCATAATTTTTTTAATGCAAATTATAAAATATAGTAATATAAAACAATGTACAATCAAGATTAGTAACTCTTGACTTGACTTTTGCTCTAAAATGTACAGGAGAGCCAATTTCCGCATATTTTTTAAATCCTATGGTAAACTTCTTGTTCCGCCTTTCAGTGCACATCCTAAATATATACGAGTATAAGATTATGGTGATCTTAACTGATCTCGAGATTTTATTGATTCTGTTAAACCCTATTGAAATTAAAAATAAAAGTCTCTCTCTCGATAGGCGCTTTGTTTTATACAAAACATCCTAATATTATATGCAATACGGTGATGTTAGCGTGACGGCATTTGAATCCGAAGTTCCCAAGTTAGAATCCCATTCAAACTAAAAATATATGAACTAGCACAACGCGGTTCGGTGAATCCGGACTCTGTTCTGTAATTGCTACTTTGCTCCTGTTGTATAGTAGCATAAATAAATAAATAAATTTGTTATAACACTGATAATTTTACAAAGTTTATTTAAATTTTGAGTTCAACTTTTTATTTCGGTTGGGTTTTACCTTGTTGGCCCCCAAGTTGGCTTAGTTAACCTAATTCCTTAACGACCATGAGTTCATGAATTGATTATTTTGGACTAATTCGAATTTAGAGCACCTTGTACCGTATCTTGTTTTCATGTTTATTATTTTGTGTTGTTTTTTCTTTTGGCTAGTTGTTCATTTTTATGGTTTGTTCCTAGAAATTAATATTAAAATTGAGATTAGTGTTAATTTAGTTATAACTCTTATAATAAATTGTTGGGCTCAATTGAGAAATTATTTATTGTATTTTTTAACTGTGTTATTTTTAGATTGTATTAATAGTAGACATATTTATGCCTGAAACATCTACACTAATGAAGTAAATAAATACGTCGACCACTTGAAGCCTTTATTCAATAATTTCCTTTCTTAATCAACATTGCGGCTTAAGAATATTTTACATAATTGAACGAATTATAAACAATGCATTTGCTGTCACGATAAAAATATATTTTTCGAATGTATGATTCACTGATTCGCCGATGTCAAGTGTGTATTTGAGTTCAAAGCGCAACATTTTGAAGAATTGAAACTACTATGTTCATATGATATTTTATTATACTAGTCTTAAAACATCTGTATAAATCTCATGATTAATAATATTATATTTAAAGGAACCAGGGATCAAACGCTCAAATTCAATAAACGATTGCTCTCGTCGTATCTTCAATCTGAAAAAATTACTGAAGACAGACGAGCACACTGCGCTCTTAGATTGCAATACTTCAATACCGCATATACCCAAGAAGTATCATCAGAGATAATTAAATATTGATTTGCTCATTTTTTATTATCATATTCAAATTTATTTCCTCGTATCTTCTAATAAATTTCTTAAATGTGCTAGGTATAATAATAATTCTAGAATATTGAGCCTTAAAAATACATATAGGTTAATAATAAAAAAGTGTCTACGGCCATGGCACAACTCGTTGGTACCGATCCAAGCAATAACGCGAATTAAGTAACGTTGCGCGCGGGGAGTACTTGTATGGGTGACCGTCCAGAGAAACCCGCGTTGCTGTTGACCATTAGACCTGAAAACGCGGATCAGGGCGCAATGGCCGGCATATGACCTGAGTAGTTGGTCCGCCAAAGAAGCCACACACAAAAAAAAAATAAATAAAAAAGTTAGTTCCTGTCATAAACTTTTGAATATATTCACGCAATATTTGTATTTGTTGATAAATAACATAAGTTCTAAATCTGAATATGGAATGACATCTGTTTAAACATAAATTATCTTATTGAACTATTATGTTCTTTACGATTAATTTCGGTTGACATGATTATTTCTCTCCTGAATATAGCCATATTTATTAAATAACAGTTTCAATTCGAATTTATATAAATATAGTGTAGTGTAATAAAGGGTTGAATTATCCCAATGGAAATATTAATGTGTTATGATTAGAACCCGAATAGAATTTACAATTCAGAAATCAGCACATAAGGTCACGCCCTCGGGATATTCGGTTCATACGCAATTCCTACTACTATTCATGTATATTATACAGATATATAATACAAAATTATTGTTTGTCAACAAATAATGGCAGGTAGTACTAGTACGACTTAAATAATACGAAACATAGTCACTGATACTTAATATATAGAAATGTAGTTAAAATATCCCTCATCCCCCGACACAATATCAAGATTGTAAATTAAAAGAATGATTTACAGAAAAAAATTATTTTTTAGGATACTGCATATAATAAAATTATAAAGATAAAGCGAAAGTCATGTAGGATAGAATATCTCATGAAAATTAATTGTAGAATAAAATCTAATGAATATATATATATATATATATATATATATATATATATGTGTGTGTGTGTGTGTGTGTGTGTGTCACGAGCGTGATCTACCATGTATGAATAGGCGTAATTAAACATAACTATTCGTGAGCAAAAATTTACTCACGAGCCCACCTCTATCTCCTAGAATATAATACTTTGCTTCAGTACACATTTTGTGATGGATCTATTTATAGTTATATACACAATGTACCAATGAGAATAATTAGATACATGAAACGCGTATCTACAATTATGCATTGTAAACCACTATTCAGAGAAATATTTATTATACGTGTATACAGACTGTCTCCTGTATGAGAGATCTCGAGAACTATAGAGATATGACTTCGGTTAAATTAGACAAAAGATGTCACATTAGTAGGTAGACTTAACGATGTTTTTCTTTTCCCAAAAAGATATCACTAGATATAAGTAAAAATGTGGAAATAGCGAATCGTTATTCTTAAACAGTAGAAGATAGAAACAAAAGTTTCAAAATAAAGTTGTAGTTACTAAAGTTCTATTTACAATAGAGAATTAATGTAATTTTTTTAGTCGCCCATTTTCAGATATATATAAAGATAAATTTTTTAGTGAAATTACATATCCTTTTTCTTTTTATCGATGTCAATCATGCATGATTAATCAACTGAACTTTGAATTCGCTTTTTCTTTGCTTTAATAAATACAGTATAATTAATTTATATATCATCATAGAAAGAATAAAGATGACAAATCATTTGATTAATTTATTTCAAAATTTATTGAACTATTCTTAGACATATTTTCTAATGAATCAACAAAGAAACAAACAAACAAGCTTAACATCGTTAAAAAATGTATAATTTGCAAATATCCATTCCATTTTAATTTTTTTTAACTTTGTCATATCTCAAAATTATGTCGCGAAAATATTATATCCATTTTTTAATAATACACGATTTACTAAACTTTTATAGTATCTATCTAGTTTATCTCTACTAATATTCAATTATTTTTATTGATTTTAAAACAGCGCTCGTATTTATGCCTAAAATACTCGTATTTAAAAAAAGAATTTCATTGATATCATTCAAGTAGGTTAATTTCCACGCCTATACATATTGTTGTTAGTATAAAATGAATAATGTTCATCCGACTGATATTTTTAAATGACTAGTATGGTGCCGTGACTTTTGAGCTCTTATACATGTACGAGTACGAAAAACATTGATATATATAAATATACGAAAAAGAGTATTACTTGACAGAAGAAAAAAAACAAAGGATTTTTAGAGAGGAACAAAAAATCAAATCATCATTACATGATTTATCAAAACACAAGTAAATATTAAGTTGTAAGTAGGTAGTGAAATAAAAAAATTATAATAATATTAACATAAAAGTAAAAAATATATATTTCGCTCTTCGTCAGGAAGATAAATTCGGAAACATTGTACCAATTTTAGAACATTTATCGTAGATACGAACGAACGAGTAGACGAAATAAAAACTTTGAAATTCGCGTCCCATTCGTTCTGGAGCGTCGCCTGAACACCAAGCATCGAGCAGCACTCCCTGCACGCCGTTATCGCTGTTTACTATCGGTCTCGACTGTCAACTTCCCAAATTCCCCCGCAGGGAAGTACGTTGGCAACAATGTTTCCACTGTTCGGGCGTGTATGAACCGTTATCTCTCCTACGCTGTGTCCATTATGCGTCGCTGTGATACGAAGCCATCTGGGGTGGGTTGGAAAAATATACAAACGTGTGTGAGATGAATGATATTAAATGAAAATGGACGTTTTATGCAATATTAGTTTCTGAAATTTTCATTTTTCAAATGGCAAGTTGAACAGTAGTGAAATGTGAAATGGTTAAGCTAGCTAGGCTCGACTAAACTGTTCATAACTTGATTATATTTGACAACGTAGCATTATCTCTTATTTCAGGTAAATGATACCGCCATATTGCCAATATATTTAAAAAAAATTGAAGCGGGTTATGGATCAATTGAAGTAATACTATTGAATTATTGGTGTCCATCAGTTATTATTTTGTTGTATAGTTCGTATAATTTCTACATAGAGAGAATGATGTATGCTGTATTCTTTCACTTCTCGCCTCTCGTCTTCTTCACTCTCAGTATATTCTCTATAGCTTATATTTTTATTTACACTTCAGTTTGCATTCACTGTGGATCGCTTGATAAATTTTTCAATAATTTCCGTTCACTTCTGACAATGACAACTTTAACTCATATCGGAATTGACCTATTATCTATTATTATAAAAATTTGAGTACTTCTGCAAATTCACTATGGAAAATTGTCTTAAGAAAGTGTAAACCAAAATCTCGTATTATTTCATATATCAAAGTTATATTATATTATATTTTTGTCTACATTTAGTGACCTATGCATTTAATTGGAAAAACAAGTACATGTTTTAACTGTCATACTAATGCGGAAATTTGTGTCTATTTTAACCAACCTCGTAGTTCTTACAATTCTCGAGATCCTAATACACCGCATCATAAATGAGACAGCCTGTATACAAATATAAGATGGGTGTATAAATTTCTAGCTCTTACATTTCTTCTTCAATTATTTTCTTTAGAATTATTGCGCTAGTAACACTTATGCCTCTGTAATTCTAACTTTTTTTTTGTTTCCTTTTTTTCTAAGTTAAGCTGATATTTGCGAGATTCTGTTCTTGTGGAATATCGTCTTCTTCTCTCATACATTTATTAAACAATGCTCACAGAATATTTTAATGTTTAAATCCATGACAACTATAAACAATTAAAAACCTACATCAATGTATTTAACTATTTTGATAACATCTCCATTCAATAAAGTTTTAAACTGATTCTAATTCTAATTTTATTGTAAAACAACCGATACTGTAAAATAAATCTTTGTATATCACCATTGAATATAGAGACACTATAGTGTTTCTATATTCAATGATATCACATGTAATTTATATGTCATTGTGAGAATTATCACTCGTGTACAATGACTTATTTCTCTCACTTGGAATATAATATACTATTAAACAATCGACAGAAAAATTTTGTGTTCAACATGGCAAAACACAGAATTACTGCCTTGCTAGATCCATAGCTTTGGTTGTAAAGCTTGTCCCAGAAAAAATTGTCGCTTAGATTTGGGCCTTTTCGTATTCTGCCTTTATAGATATACATATTTTTTATGTGATGCGTTTTATTAGTAGGCTATGCATTATACAAAAACAATTAGTTGACAACTTTAATACTAAATTCTACAAAGTTGTCTTCGAAACACGAAGAATTACGCGAAAATATTTTGTACAAATGTGTTCAAAATAGGCATATATCCACAAGAAAAGTAGCTTCAGAGTTAAAATCTACAACAAGGACTGTTCAAAGGGTGTTAAGAAGATATAATGAAACGGGTAATACACAAAAAAAATGTGGAAGTGGATGCAAACCTGGATTTTTAGATTAAAATATTGAGAAAATGTCTTGAAGGCTTTGTGTAAAAATAAAAATCTTTCTGTGAGAGATTTGGTTAAGAAATTTGGAACTGCTCAATCAATAGTCCAGAAAATTAAGCTAAAGAATTCTATAAAGTCATTTAAAAAAAACAAAAGTGCCTAACAGGAATGCTAAGCAAGAAACTAACAAAAAATCAAGATCAAGAAAACTTTACTTTCAAATGATATCAAAAAAATTATGTGTTATCATAGATGTCGAAACGTATTGTTAACTTGTATTAAAATCTCGACCAGGTCATTATTATTATTCTGGAAAGTTCAGAAAACCTGTTAGTAGCTAATTGAAGGTAATTAAAATAGAAAATTCTCAAAAAAGATGCTTGTATGACAGGCCATTTGTTCCTGTGGCAGACTCAGTATGCCTTATTTTTCGACAACGACTATCAATGCCGATAGATATTTAAGCGAGTGTTTTTAAAGACGACTATTGCCCTGTATAAGGCTTCATAACACACCAAAACTATTTTGGCCAGATTTGGCAACATGTCATTACACAAAAAATGTCATAGATTGGTATAAAAGAAACCACATAGGATTTGTACATAAATCTGAAAATTCTACAAATTGTCTTGAATTGCGCCCAATCAAAAAATATTGGCCCCATATGAAGCAGAATTTATTAAAATATAATAAACAAGCCAATTCTGTCGCTAATTTCAAATATAAGTGGAAAGAAATTACAAAAATGATATCTGATTATGCTTATTTATTATTTAAAGGAAATTGCGCAACTTTTGGATGAATCATAAATAAAATGTAAATATTTGCTATTATGTACTATTTAGTTCAATAAAAAAAAATTCGCTAAGCCACTGCACACGGTAATGAATTTGTACCGTCTAACAGGGGAGTCCCCGTTTTTATTTGCGTCGAGTCTTAAATTCACTAACCCCGTTGTGCTAAAGTTGTTCGTGTGACAGTGTAAAGTCCGTTCGTAGTACAATGCCAAAACAAAAATCTACCGTAGAGGAATGGATCAAAGAATACAAGGAATTAAAATACAAACGCAAACAATTATTTTGCCAAGCGTGTTGAAAAATCGTAAGTTTTATTTGCAATTACAATTAGAATTATTGTGTTGACGTTACTTTCATTTAACAGATTAATTGTGACAAGAAATACTAAATAAAGTAGCACGTGAAAACGTCATTGCACCAGGAAAAACTTAAATGAATTAAAACTCAAACTAAGAAACAACAAACTATTGGCACATTTATGCAATCTATGACATCTAAAATTTAATTTTAATCTTTGCAAAGCTTTGATTAAAGCAAATATACCCATTTATAAATTGAAAAACAAATATTTCAAAACGTTTTTAGACACATATTGCGCACTACACATTCCTGATGAAAGCCATCTCCACAAAACTTATGTTAGTTCAGTATACAAAGAAGTTATTCACGAAATAAGAAATATTATTGAAAATAACTATATATATAGACGAAACTACAGATGTATGCGGACGATACGTGGCAAATTTAATAATCGGAATATTAAATGATGAAGATTCGTCAAAAAGTTTTCCTATAAGTACGAAAGAATTAAGTAAAACAAATAATAATACAATAACAAGATTTATTCACGACGAATTGACCCAGTTTTTCTTGTCGGAGCCGGTACCGAGTGATAAAATTTTACTCCTGCTGTCAGATGCAGCGGCATACATGGTAAAAGCTGCAAATAATATGAAAATTTTTTATCTGAATTTAATACATGGACTTCTTACCGCACGTGTAGCTGAAACTATAAGATTTCAGTTCATGTTAGTAAATAAATTAATAAAATGTGGCAAACAAATATTTGTTAAAGCTCCTTTAAGGGTAGATATGTTTAGAGATAGATTGCCAAATACCCCATTACCCCCGGAACCAATTCTAATAAGATGGGGAACACGGTTAGATGCCGCTATTTAAATACACAAATTCCTTAGACAATTTAAAAAAATTAGTAAATGAATTTACAGCAACAGCTAGTAAAGCAATTCAAGATTGTCAGGCCGTATTAAAAGAAGTAGAAGTAGAAGTGGATCGATATAATCACTTGAGAAGCAGAATTTGCCTTTAGTTACTGCAGTGCAGATCATTAAAGATTTTAAAGATAACACGTACATTGTACCTGGACATAGTGGTCAAATAATTAAAAATACATTAAACAACGTTCTGCGTAAAAATTAAGGATTCGACACTCTACAAAAGATTGCATTAATTTTAAATGGTGATCATGTTCCCAATTTTACTATGGATCCCGGTATAATTACAAAATTCAAATTTGCACCAATTATAAGTGTCGACGTGGAAAGAAGTTTCTCAGCTTACAAGAATATGTTAAGTGACAGAAGACACAACTTTTCAATGGAACATTTAGAACAGTATTTAATAATCAGTTGTTTTCGGGACTAGTAGTTTTTCTTTTTATAAAAGTTTTGTTTGAAAATATATTTTTATGTAAATAAACCTTTATAAGATATTGTTATTATATTATTATTATAATAATTTTTGTGTTATTTTTCTAATTTATGCCTTTTTAAATAATTTTATGTCTTTTTTAATGCTTTTTTTGTCTAAATTTTATGCCTTTTTAAGTGCATTTTTCTGCTTTTTTGGCGACTTTTAGTGCGATCCCTACTCATAACATTCGAGGCAACATAGCGGCGTCGCTGAGTTACTTGTTATTGTGAAATGAATAAATCGGTGTGTAGACAATTTTGTAGGTTCTTTGTTAGCTCTACAGCCCGGGGTGGGCCTTGGCTTCCTCCACAACTTTCCTCCAGTCATCCCTTTCTTCTGCTTTCATTCTCCATCTCTTAACTCCCATTGCTCTTATATCTCCCTCGACCTCGTCTATCCATTTTCTTCTAGGTCTACCTTTTCTTCTTGCAGAGTATATTTTGCCATTAAGTATTTTCTTCGGCATTCTTTCTGGCCTCATTCTTATTACATGTCCTACCCATCTGATCCTTTCCGCTTTTATGTATCTTATTATATCTCTTCCCTCGAGCAGTTCGTCTAGTTCTTTGTTATATCGTATTCTCCAGTAATCCCCTTCTCTTATTGGTCCGAATATTTTCCTCAGTATCCTTCGTTCGAAAATTCTTAGGTTGTTTGTGTCGGTCGTTGACAGCGTCCATGTTTCACATCCGTATGTGAGTACTGGTCGTATGAGTGTTTTATATACCATTAACTTTGTTTGTTTAGATATTATTTTGCTCTTGAGTAATTTAATGTTACTAAAATATGAGCGGTTTCCTACGAGAATTCGCTCTTTGATTGCTGGACTCATACTTCCATCATTTGATATCTTCATACCAAGGTATACGAAGCTGGAGACCGATTCAAAATGTTTGCCTTGGATATTCAGACTTTGGGTATTCCTTCTTCTTTCCTCTACCGTCGAGATTTTCATATATTTAGTTTTCTTTATGTTCGTGGATAGGCCTGCGGCTTCTGTATTTTTCTCCATTTCGATGTAGATATCTTTAAGTTTCTGGATGTTCTCCGTGATGATTACCACGTCATCTGCGTAGGCGCATACTTGACATGCCTTCATAAATATGGTACCTTCTTGGGCGATGTTATTAATGGCTTCATGTAAGGCCAGGTTAAACAGAGTGGTTGACAATGCATCTCCTTGTTTTACTCCGGCATCAAATGTGAAAGACTCTGTTAGTTTGCCTCTAACTTTCACTTTTGCGTTCGAATTTTCCATGGTCATTCGTATAAGCCTTACTATTTTCCGTGGTATGTCTTGTTTCCGCAGAGTTTTATAGAGGTTTTTCCTATTTATACTATCGAATGCTTGTCTGAAATCTACGAATAGTATATTTAGGTCCAGTCCATATGCGTAGTATTTTTCCATAATTAATTTAATAATAAATAACTGGTCGATTGTACTTCTTTCCGGTCGGAAGCCGCATTGGTAATCTCCAATCACGCTTTCCGCAAATATTTTTAATCTTTCATTAAGTATGGATGAGAGTATTTTATAGGCTACGTTCAGAAGAGTTATTCCTCTATAGTTTTCACACATTAGAGTATCT
The DNA here is from genome assembly GCA_947425015.1 of Pterostichus niger. NCBI lineage: Eukaryota > Metazoa > Arthropoda > Insecta > Coleoptera > Carabidae > Pterostichus > Pterostichus niger. The sequence continues at coordinate 23,741,248 of OX380336.1, read as the reverse complement.
CCTTTTTTAAAGATGGGGCATATAATACCGGTATTCCAACTTACTGGTAGTACTTCCTCTTCCCAGATTAGTATGATTAAATGGTGTAGGGACTTGATAATCATCTCGCCGCCTTCTTTCAGTAGTTCGGCTACTATACCATCTTCTCCTGGGGCTCTATTGTTTTTCATTTTGCGTAGCGCCATCTGGATTTCTTCTTCGGTTGGGTGGTCAATCACGACATCGTCTTCTTCCTTCTCCAGGTCATCGCTTCTTTCCGGGTTGCTATTTGTTTCATTCAGCAGTTCGCTGAAATGTTCGGCCCATCTTTCTAGGACAGATTTTTCTTCTAGTTTTAGCTCTCCTGTTTTACTTTTACATCCGTTTAGTCTAGGTTGAAATTCTCTTTTGTAGTAATTCAGACTTTTGTAGAATTTCCTGGTTTCTGGACCATTTCTTAATGCTTCTATTTCCTCCAGTTTCCTCTTGTACATTTCCTTCTTCTTTTTCTTACATAATTTGTTCGCTTTATTTTTTAGGAACAAGTATTTACCATGGTTACTTCTGGTTGTTCTCTGTAACATTTTATTTCTTGCTTCGTTCTTTGCCTTGATAGCTGCGTGGCATTCTTCATCAAACCATTCCTTGCTTCTTTCTTTTTGTTTTTCTCCGATTGATTTTGATGCGGCATCATTAACTGCTTTTTCTATTTTCTTCCACATGTTATTTATATCTTTTTCTTGTTGTATGTTCTTTCCTCTTAGTTCCTTTTCTAGCAGTTCTTGGTACTTTCTCGTTATCTCTTCATTTTTAAAGTTATCAATTTTCCATGCTTTTTGTTGCATGCTTTGTCTCTTCCTTGTTTTGACCAGTCTTTCTCTAAAGCGTGCTCTTACTACGTAATGGTCCGAGTCACAGTTGGGGCCTCTAAGACTCCTGACGTCAATGATCGACGATTTGTGTCTTGCGTTTATTAAAACATGGTCTATTTGATTGACATTATCTGTCCCGGGCAATTTCCAGGTTCCTAAGTGGATTCTTTTATGTTCAAAGCATGTGCTTTTTATTACTAGATTATTTCTTTCTGCAAATTGGGAGAGTAGTAGGCCATTTTCATTTGTAGTGTCGTGTAAAGTGTACCTGCCACTTACATTATTTAGGAAGTCTTCTTTTCCTAATTTGGCGTTAAAATCTCCCATGATGATCAGACAGTCGTAAGCTTGTATTCTTTGGCACGTTCGCTCCAGTGTGTCATAGAATTGTTCTTTATCGGGTGTTTCTTTCTCTTCGGTTGGTGCGTATATGCTTAATATAGACACGTTTCTGAATTTACCTTTAAGTCTGATTTTGCAGATTCTGTCATCTATTGCTTCAAATTCTAATATCGTTGTTCTGAGTTCTTTGGAAATTATGAATCCCGTTCCATTTTGTCCAGTTTTAGTTTTTGGTCCGCTGTAGAGTACTGAGTAGTCTGGTTTATCTATACGTCCATTGCCTTGCCATCTAATTTCTTGTAGAGCTGTTATCCCTAGGTTGTATTTAGCGACTTCGTCAGCTATTTCTCTCATTTTTCCTGGCTGCATCATGGTTCGTACGTTCCATGTAGCTAAATTATAATCATTTGTCCGTTTTCCTTGCTGGGGTTGTCTTCTAAAGCTTCCGTCCGGTGTCCGAGGCAGTTGTGTTGGTTTCGTGACAAGGTGTGTTTTCTAATTTTGTAGGTTACATGTTCTTATACAACACTAACACAAGGGATGTACATAGTTATTATATTTAAGGATTTCACCTTTTTAATGCGTATTATAGATTTCTAATTCAAATTAAAAATTCATGTTTCCTAATATAAATGAAATATGAAATAATTTTCAATCATTTTTGTTCTTATTTTTTTAATATAAAGTAGACTTAAAAATGTAGTTTGAGTTTTTTTAACTGATAAAATGCACTTGAAAATAAATATAAATTTATAAACCAATAGGTAAGGTAGCCAGTTACAAAAAGTATTTTATAATTTATTTTAAATAAAAGCAATTATTTCAGATATGAATTAGTTTATAATAATTTTTTTATTTTAGATTTATTTGCGAAAAATATATTAAAGAAATAAAAATTTTAAACACCGAACTTAGCAAAACAAACATTTTTAAAATTTATGAAATAAAAGTTTATATTTCAATTAAATAATTGTTGAAATGTCAATTTTGATTATTCATAATATATATTCAAATATTATATATGCAATGCAATATAATATTGATTTTGCATCAATAAATCTACAAATACTTATATTTGTATCAGGAAATTTAAAGTCAGTTGAATGCTCGAACATAAATTCAGTTTCTGTGAATGGTTTCAAATAACTGGCGATCAATCTGCAGCAACCAGCACCAATACAAACGTAAGCAGAAAATGTATGTGAATACGTTCGCATCGCGAATAAACCGCATTGGTCTGGAAAGGTTTAGAAACCCGTGCTTTACGGCCAAAAGTTCACCAGTTCGCGGTTCCGAATACTAACTTGAAGCTTAAATACTAATACTTCATTCAAGTGCTTATGCTCATTCCTTCGGTTTCATTTCACAATTAATTTTTTTTTTTCGCTGTTTAATTTATATGTTTAAAAAGTCTTTTCAAATTTAACACCCGAGTAATTATTTGTTGTTGTAACTGATTTCGTGTTTCGTTTAATTAAATCAGAGTTTATTTATTTCATGTTTTAATGAAAGGTAGTTAAGGTACATAGTAATACATTTTAATTCGAATTTGTAACAAAAATATTTTCATCGTATAGTTTTCACAATTCATTCTGCGCAAATGTATCAACAAAAAAACCATTACAACTTGTCATCTATTTATAATTTTTATACATTATTATTAATAACCGATTCTATCCGATTTAGAGTCGCATATCGATTCGAATTCGAAACAAATTCTATCCAAACTTTTAATAAAATATCCGATCCAAAGTTCGAATATAATTTCGAATTCAAAAATTAGATAAAATATGCGATCCGAAATTCAGATAAATCATCTGATCCGAAGTTCCGATAAAACATCCGGTCCAAAGTTCAGATAAAACATCTAATTAGTAGTTCGGATAAAATTTATAAAAATATGCAAAATGATTAATATTAGGTTTTTCCATCTTCGGATAAAGTTCCAGATAACTACCAGTAGTTGATAAAATATTGCATTTAAAAATGGAACTCAATATAATTATTACTATTTAGGCTATGATTCTGATGCTATATTACTAACTACTTATTTAAAAGATAGATTAATTCTATAATATTGATATAGGTTCCTTTAAGAAAAGAAAAAGTTGTATTATTAAAATTTATCATTTTGGGGTCTCTATAAAATCGTGGACCTCAAGCGACCGCGTTACTCGCATTATGGCCAGTACAACTCTGCATACATATGTACTGCATATTCGTATTTACACATACATAAGAATACAGAATCAATTAATCATGAAATATTTATTTTTTCATAAATATCAATGCTAATAGATAACAGAATCAAATTATATATCTATATATATATATATATATATTAATGCAAATCTATATTTTAAAATATATTTATGCTTCTCCGAACTCACCATGCCCACACTACGGCATGGTGAGTACTTCATGTCATTTTATTCGAATTCCGTAACGCTGTCCATACCACCATATTGCCGGTTAATGTGAATATGAATACATATAGAATAATTATATACAAAAATATAGAAATAAAGTTGAGTAATATACTTCTGTTAATATTTACATTTCAAACGTATCCTGTCAATACTAATCAAAGTTTGCAACCAATATGTTTAAAGATAATTTTATCTTTCTAATGCAGCTAGTGTGTCTGAGATACTAAACTCGCGGAAAAATTTGGAAGATGTTATATTAAAATAATATAATAGAATGATATAGTTTCTAATATTCTACTTGAATTAAATTTTACTAAGTAAATACGCATGACATTCCATAATAAAATTATTTAGTATGAAAAGTGTGATTATTGCATTGTTAGGTCACTTATACTCGTACTCGATTATCATGCGCAGTTATTCATGTTATATTTGGTATGTTGTATGTGGAAATCATTTTCTATTTATAAATTTTAAACAAATGTCATTTTTTGCAAGTCATTATCAATTAAAATTATACGTCGGATAGAAGATTTGTAAGAAACTCTTTATTTTGACTGTATAAAAATGTTCTCGTTAAGTTTTTTATGTTTTCGAAATGAAATTACGTCTCAGATTAAAAGAGGGTAATTTTTTCTTTTAACCTTAATTTATTTAGCAAACCCCATTTCTTAAAACTCATTTATTCTTTAACTGCAAATATTACTGCTCCATTTCCTCAGCATTTATTTTCTCAATCTCATTTCAGTCAAAATGCCGCGACGCCCATGACATTTATATGAACAAAGACAAAGAAATACGAGGCAAGAGATAGAGACAGAACACCGGAAGTCATTCAGGAGCGATCAAGTCTGTTTTCATTTCCTTGGGTGCATCCCCTGCACTAGGTGAGAAAAGACTGTTGAGACTAGGGATCTTCCCCTGCTGTCTACGCACTTCAAGTTAGTCCCGTTACACTCATAAGCAAAATTGTAATGAACCATTAATTTCAAGCAGCGCACATTTAGGAGAATCATTATCTGAATGTGTTTGCGTATATGTGGCTGTGATATTGTCCCATTAAAAAGTTTATGACCAATTTATATTTAAGTTGTTTTCTAGCATTGTATATTAAATGAATAATTCATATTTATAATTACTCTCTCATATTAATACAACTTCCTTTATTGTTATTTTTCATAATTAATAGTAGTGAAATACTATGTTTATGTTTTTTGTGGTTACTTTAAAGTACCGGTATTATTTGAATTGCTTTTTCAATTGAATCATTACCTAATAGAATAAACCTCTAAATGTATATTTGAATTGCATTTCATTCGAATTAAGGTGATTCTTGATTTTAATTTGGTCTGAAGTTGATTCCAAAACCCTGATCTTTTATATAGGTATATATATATATATACATTCTGTCAGTAAATTTTGATCTATGTCATATATTTCACTTGTACTTAAATATAATATTGTAGGGGCAAACAGCTGTATACAATAAACAGCAGCAAAATCATTGATCTAACTAAGGCGGATGCAAGAATAGTGTTATTGCAAATAATGGTCAATATTTTATTTATTTAATCAAGTAAAAGTCATACTAAAACAGTTATAAAGACAAAAAGAGCTCCTCAGATAATATAAAATGAATAATTATTTTCAAGAAATTGTGTTTGTCGTGTGTTAATTTTATGCTATTTATATGTGCATGAATTTTTTTTTAGTAAATATACTAACAATGTACAGTTAAATTCTACCTAATAGCAAATTATTTTTATATTATATAATTAAATATATTAGCTTTTAAATAATAAATTCTGCATTTAAGTACTAGAAGGTTATCGTCCTTGGTGAATAAAATATTTGTTGTTAAGAGCAACGATCTTATTATTTGCCGCTCTTTTCGTTTCCTTTGTTGTCAAAGCATTGCTTTTTTAATTTCTCCACTGTCCAATTATTTTCTGTGATGTATTTATTTTTGGTATATCTATACGCAAGTTCTTTCCTCTTTACTATATTTTCTATTTGATACAAGATTCTTTTATACTTTGGAAAAAATATATAATATATTCTTCGAAGCTCCCTTGATCCTTGTTACAGGCGCAGTGGTGTTTAAACTTTTATTAGTATACTATAGTTACTTATTCCACATTATTTTGAAATCGACAAGTTGTAAGAAAAATAAAACAAATAAATTAGAATAATATTATATGCATATTTGTTGATTAATTTAGAAAAATGTCAATATTTACAAAGATACATAAATAAACAGTCTTATTTATTATACAAAAAATAATGTGAAATTTTACATTGCGTTGATAACGTAATACTCTCAAGTTGCAATGAAAACAACATGTTTGTGAATGTCGTTGTTGACGATTTTTTTGGTACACTAAAAAAAATTTAAATAATTCTATTTAAAAAATAATGCGTTGATATTTACTTTTCTATTCTTGTAAGCATAAACGTCGACAGAGATCCGAGCAGAGAATATTCCCACTCACCGCTAAGTACGTATGCAGTGCAGGATTTACGTATAAGCTACACAAGCTATAGCTTAAGGCCCCCACTTTCTTGGGAGCCTCCAAAAACAATTGTCCGAGTGAGCAAGTGGCATATTTGAATATCTGGACTTATAAAGGGCCTCATATCTCAAATTGCTTAGTCCTTATCAAGTCTAAATCCAGCTCTGTAAGTATGTAAAGTATAATAGCAGCATGTTATTCGCAGACTAAACTATGTGACTGAGACTCGCTTGACTCCACCACAGGGTTCCCTGTCGAGCGCTATTTGTGTGTAACATATCAAAGTCTCACGGAGGTTGATACTGCTAGGTGATCAATCAAAAATTGATCGACAGATTGAACACCACTGTATAGGGCGAATCACTCTCTTTTTCTTTCAGTTCATATTTCCTTGCTTTTTTCTCTTAACTGTTTTTAATTTTTACTTTCCAATTGGTAATTTCTGCATTATGTAGATCTTCTTTAACTTCCGGGTTTCCATTCTAGTATTCTGTGCCCGTCTTTCTTACATCGCGTAACCATTTAAAACGTTATTGTTTTATCTTTCTTACTACGTATTTTTCCATGTCTTGTTTAATTTCATAGTTCTTTCTTCCTTTATATTCAATTTCGGCAATTCTTATTGGCCTAAATGTTGTTCCCAATATGAGAATTGTCTGAAAAGTTTTCGACCTCAACATAAAGCTGGCAGTACTCGTCAACAAAAATGGGGCAATGTGTTTGCGCATGCGTTGAAACGAACTCATCAAAATTTCAATCATTTTGGACACGCAGTTGTTGTGGAATTAGTCGATGAGAGTGTTGTTGGACAATCGTTTGAGTGAGTCGATTTTAGTGTTTTGTGTGAAAATGGAAAAATGTCGAGTATCGAGCTGTCATTAAATATTTGTTTTTGAAAGACAATACGCCTACGCAAATCAAAGACGAATTGGACGCTGTGTACAGGGACCCTGCACCATCATTTACCACCATGAAATTTTAGGCAGCTAAATTTAAACGTGGCCGTACCAGCTTGGGTGACGATGAACTTTCGGGACGTACAAAAACTGAAACCACTGACGATAACATCAAGTTCACCAAATTATGCTAAACAACCGTCAAATTAGAGTTAGAGAGCTAGCAGAGGCTATGAATATGTCCAAAGAACATATTTGTCACATATTGAATCAAGACTTAGGTATGAGTAAGCTCTTGGGTGCCACGTTTGCTCACTTTAGACCAAAAACGTGTTCCAATGAACATTTCCAACGCTCTGTTGGCGCAGTTTAAGCGCAATAAATTAGAGGTTTGGGAAAGTGATGGCGACTGTTTTCTGGGATAGTCATGGAGTTATCATAATTGATTATTTCCAAAAAGGAAAAACCATTACAGAAACACACTACGCATTACTACTTGACAAGCTAAAATACGGAAATTCGGCCACATTTGCAGAAAAAAATTGTTTCAGCAAGACAATGCGCCGTCTCACACTTTAACGGATTCAACTGCTTTCAGACAACCCTTGTATTCTTGTTTTTATTCTTAATTTCATCTATTTTAGGTAACTGTTATGGTTTCCGCATCGTACATTAGTGTGTGTCTAAACATATTGTTGTAGATTTCCATTTTAGTTTATTTTGTTAGTATTTTACTTTTAGCAAATTTTAGTACATATTGAAAGCTTTGTTTGTTGAAAAAATTTTGTCTTTCATTTCTGTGTCCCTATCTCCTTTATTTGTTATCTTTACTTCTAAGTATTTATACATTTTATCTTCTTCAAAATCGTATGCTCCTATTTTCATCTTTATATTCTTTACATTTTTTCCATGTGGCATTAGGTTTGTTTTGCTTTCATGAATTTTCAGGTCTATTTTTTTCTTCGGTAAATATTGAATTTTTTTTTATTATGTTTCTTCTTTTAGCAACGGTTACCCTGTCATGAACATATGCAATCATTTGTCCAACGTTTATTCTAATTGAATTTCGGTTCATTTTTCTTGTTACGTACTCTAAAGCTATATTAAACAAGGTAGATAATAGTGCATCTCCTTGTCTCACTCCTTTGTTTACTATAAATTTATTCGTTTCACCTATATTTGTTCTCATGTATGTACATTGGTGTATGATGAATGTGAGATTGGGAAGAATGTTGTAAGAAGAGTGGGAATAAGTCAGTTGAGATGGTTTGGTCATGTAGAACGTATGTCGAATGACAGATTTGTGAAACAGGTGTATGCTGGTGAAATTGAGGGTGAAAGTTTGTGTGGACGACCTAGGAACAAATGGATAAATATGATAGAAAGGTTGTTGCGTGAACGAAAGATTCCGAGCGAGAAGAATAAACGAGCTTGTATGAAAGGAATTATGAATGTGGTTGAATCAAAAGTAGTGTATCAGGATAGGAATGTTTGGCGAAAATTTATTGCGGGATAAATATGATGAATAAGGACAAGCGTATGATTTTTGATTTTAGATTCATTGGTTAGATTTTTCGAGTGTTTACCTGTAATTCCTTTCTTATCTTTTTGATTCATTTTCTGTTTTTACTATAGAGTGTCCAACTGCAATTGTGTGGAATTCACTTTCCAAAACAAGCGCAGGCAGATACTCCCTTCCTTCATCATCTTTTCTTCTTCATTTTCAGTTTTTACTATACAGCGTCTAACTGCAATTGTGTTAAATGTATTTTTAAACAAGCGCAGACGATGCTGTCTTTATTTCTTTATAGATTCGTTGTTAGAGAAGTGGGCGTAGGTGAAGATTTACGAAATGTACAGGAGCGAATGGATGGCTGTTTGTTGCGTGATAATGGATTTTGGTTGTGAGGAAAGAAAGAGTTCGTATGGAGGAAGTGTTAATGTGGTCGAAACGAGTATCGTGTGTCAGGATGAGAATGTTAATGTGCACTGATGCTCTATGAATGTTTCAGGGGCTCGTGCTGCCCCATTAAATGGGATATCGCGTGATGTTATGTATGTATGTATGTATATATTTTTTATTAACCCTCTTAATATCGCTTCTATTTTTATTTCTTTTAGCCCTTTCATAAGTTTTTCTATTTTGATAAATAGAATTAAATTCTTGTTGAAAAGTTGTAAATAATAGTTCAATGTTTATCTTAGCTACGTGCACTTTTTATATAATGTGTCTTATTGTACGTATTGCATCGATTGTAAATTTGGCTCTTTTAATGCCGCATTGGCACTGGCCTATTTTATTTCTTATTGATTTTGGTAGTTTCGCTTATATTATTGTTGACAATATTTTATAGGCATAATTGAGTAGTGCTATTCCTTTGCAATTCTGACACATTGTCCTATCTCTTTTCTTTATAAATTGTCACAATTTGGCGTATCTCCCACTCTCTCGGTATTTTTTTTCTCTGTATATTCTGATGATTAGACTATGTGTTCCATATTTATTCCATCCTTTCCTAGTGTCTTTCCATTTTTACTGTTTCTGATTACTTGATTGACTTCTTCTGTTGTTGGTTCTCTTATTGTAATCTTCTCTTTTCTTTTCACTTTCTACCGTGTCTTCCTCCTCTTCTGAATTTGTTACTGGTCAATAGCTCTATGAAATAATCTTCCCATGCTTGTTTGTATTGTTGTTCTGTTTCTGTTATTTTTTCATTTTATTTTTTTACATAGTTTACATAAATTTTATATGTATACTTTTGTTGTTTAATGTCTTGCTAGCATCGACTCGTATTTCTATTCCTTCTCTCTGCTTTTATACATTTCATTTTATTTACCATCCATTTTCCCTTCCTTTTCTTATTGCTTTATTGCACACTTTTCTTATTTTGTCATAATCTTTTTTGTCTTTTTTGATTGTAACCAAATAATTCTTGCTTTTGCTTTTCTTTCTGATAATGTTTCACATACACCGTTGTACCATTTTTACGTTATTGTTTTGTTTGATTATTTCTAGTGTTTGTTTTTTCAGATGAATTTATTTTGTTTGACTTTATTTCACACCATTCCGTATCTATAATTATAAATACTACAATACTCAATTTATAGATACGTCAGACACATAACTGTTTGCAGTGTAGGCCAGTGGCATTAAAAATATATACTTCCAGAACCATGCTCTTAATTTAGATTTTTCTTCTGTAATTAATACGTTATATAATATATACTCTTAATTATTTCCCCGAAGCATAAAACCAAAACATCCCGTATAAAGTTGTGGGTACAACCACCACGTATGTCAAATTCGTACAGAATATACCCTTTAATTTTTTGCTCTAAGTTGTGAAACACCTGTGTGTGTGTGTATATATATATATATATATATATATATATATATATATATATATATATATATATATATATATATATATATATATATATACTTATATTTACGGACACATACATGCAATCATACACGCATTCACACACATTAGCACATGAACACAACATAAATATTAATGTAAATAATTAGTATATGGTTTAGTCGTTAAGTTTTGATATATTTAGTTCGTGTTTTTTGTAATATTCTTGTATCTTTATACCTGCTCTTGTCCTCGTAGTTTTTCCAAACCTTCCTAAACTTTCCCAACATCTGACATCTGCCTGTTTTCCAAATTGTTTAAGTGCCTTTTATGACTGTTCTCCTCTCAAGTCAATTTCTTAGAAAAAGAGACATTTATATATATATATATATATATATATATATATATATATATATATATCATCATCTGTGGCGCAACAGCCCAAATCGGGCCTGGGCCTGCCGGACACACCGAGCCGCAGTTTTTACACTGCCGTACTGCTGGTTTTCGTAGTCAAATGCTACATTATTTAAGGCGTATAAGTGACTAGCTTATAGCGCCCGAGTGTGATAAATACATGTAACTGTATTTTTTCATATTTTACGACAAATCACACATTGTCGACAGGCGGATTCGAACTGACGAACCTTGGCTCGGGTGACGTCACAGTATGTTAAGAGATGTGCCTTAACACGCTCGGCCACCGCGCCTGTATATATATATATATATATATATATATATATATATATATATATATATATATAGATATATACAGGATGTTATATTTTAATAGACCCAGCAAATATCTGGCTTATTTATTAACTTAGCAATTTCTTTCATATAACATGATTTATACAGCAACATGAAAGCTAGTTGATGACGGATGTACATTCATTATATCATTTCCGGTTTATTAGTAATTAATATCAACTTTGAAATTTCAAATGGAACATACTATATTTTTATACAAATTTGAAAAGTGCATCAAATTTACTTTACAACCATGTAAAATAATCCATATGTTACATTATTAAAAAGTAAAATGGCGGGCACTTTATTATACACCAAATCGGAAAGAGAATAATGAGCCATGACTGTGACTTGAAATAAAACAATTAACTAAAACAATTGTAATTATTATTATTAAACGAAATAATATTTTTTTGTCATAATAATACAGAAAATAAGAATAAGAAACACTTAATAACAACATAATGATTTCATCCGCATACAGCCGATATATACAATATCAAGGTCCCAAGCCTTGAGGCACACCGGAAAGAAGTCAGAAACATTATTTTTGAGATGATCACACTAGTGACGCTTAGCAAGGTACGACGTACGACACGAAAGTGCAACAGCAGATTGATCAAAATTAAAATACTTTACAACAAAACAAATCATGGCTGATAGTGTCGAATGCTTTGCTATAATCCAGTGAAACGAGCGCGGTAATCTCCCAGTGTCAGTGGTTTGCAAAACATCATGTCATTTTTAGTAAGGTTGTCATAGTACTATGGCCTGCTCAAAAGCCCAATTGTACTGCAAGTAATAATTTATTTTTAGTGATAAAACCTAATAACCGAGAAAACAATTTTTTTTCTAAAAATGTAGACAAAGCCGGCAGAATGTTTATTGGTCTCAAATCATTATAATTGATAGAATCCTTAATTTTAGGCAAAAGAGAAACAATTACCTTTTTCTTAATATTAGGAAAAGTGCTAGTGTCCAAACAATAATTAAAAATATGAACAAAATAAGGTACAATACAAAAACGAATCATTTTTTCATAAATGCTATCAAAACCCACCGCAGTAGTTTTTAATTTCAAAATAATATCCTCTACTTCATCTATGCAATAAGAATTGAATTTAAAATTACACTGAGTATTATTTCGCTGATTATTAAATACTAACTAATTAAATCAGGATAATCATTATTATTAATCAAATGAGAAGTAAAAATTAAGTTGATATCATTTACATTATGTAGTGGCGGAGAAATGTTAGAATTACGAGAAGAACAATACCAAGTTGACATAAAATTTTCCATAGATTTTGACCCGTATGTTGTTAAAGTTCATAGTCAATATATGTCATTTTAGAAAATTGTAATATATTAAGATAAGCATAAAAACCATAAAAAGCATGTAATAATATGTGTCAAATAATTTCGTTTTGTGTAATTGAGAGTTTTTCAGCCGGTGCACAGCAAAATTCTTTAATACATAAATTAATTATAAACTTCAATATATCGTGAAGACTATGATAAAAAGTCTAGGCCGTAGATATTATTAAACATATTTCAGTCATATTTTTCTTAACTGACTTGCTGTAAATGTATACATTATATTCATAATGTGATTTAATTTTTATCCAATCATAAAGTTACTACATATTTACGGAAAAGATTTAAATGCTTCGGTCATTCGTGAATATATTTATTTAAAAGCACATTTAAAGAACAAAAGTGAAGGCGGATTAAAAAAAAATATTTCACAATCTGTTGATTTAACATGGATTTCTCATTTTGTGCGTCACTCATATTTATATATTTCTTTCTACCCCAATTACTGACTTGATTAGAATTACTTGGCAGGAATTGAGAAATTCATTATTCATAGTCTACATGTCTATTTAATCAATTGATGAGGTTCTAATAACTATTAATTATTGTTTAGCACACGCCTATTCATTATACATTTCTAATGTTGATACAATACGACCGTAGAATAATAAAACTGTTTTAATATTTGTATTATGTGTGATAGGAATGTAATAATATAGTATATGATATTTATTAACTGTTTTATATGTATTTCGATATCTAGAAATGTAAAACAAACTTATGAACAATAATTTTTTATCACAAAACTGAAAGCCATAATCATTTAACAGTCAATTTATGTTTCATAGTGTAAAAATCTCAGACGTAAAATCGAATAGGATGGCTTTTATTAGCACTTAATGAGAACATTACATATTAATAGGGTTCAAATCCAAACTCCCGACGTAGTGCGTATATCGGCGAGAATCCAGCAATAAAATACACTTGATGGCCGTTGGTGCCCAATCTCTTTGCTATCTAAGGATGTCTGAAGTGGAATATGAATTAATTACTTATGAATGCATAGAGGCGGTCTGTGTTAGCGACTAAAGATTATACGGATTACGCCGTCTTGAAAATGTATGCTAATTTATTTAGTTAAGCTTTTGCTTTTATTAGAGAAAAAGTCTCTTAAACTTTAGTAATGGAGGATTAACTCGAGATTAATAATATTGCAATATTCTTCTAATAATGCAATTACCATTTTGTTATTCTTACCATAAAGGATTATGTTGTAATTATTATCACTCTTTGAAAACTAAATCTTTACTGTATATATATATATATATATATATATATATATATATATATATATATATATATATATATATATATATATATATATATATATATATATATATATATATATATATTACCAAGTAGATTTATAAAGCAATTGTACAATTGCCAACATTATAACTCAGTATCAAATTAAACTAATTTCGTGATTCAGCTTGAGTTTGAAACGGAGTTATAAAGGTAGATATTAAAAATAGTGCTACCTCATTTTATAAATTTGTATGTTTAGTAGGTGGGATTACAAATGAGAAAAAATATATTTGTTCAAATATAACAATTATTTCTATAATTTTGGAATATCGTATTCAGTGCCGTATATAAAATTTAATAATGGAAAATATTATTTTGAATTTTTTAAATATATTTTTAATTATATAGAGATCTTTTCTCTAGTAAATCGAAATGTGTCTACCGAGACAGAAAAAATTGAACTATATTTACGGATACCAGATGTCCTGCTATGTCGGGATGTCCCAATTTTTGTTCATTGTTTCAGTGTCCCCAAGATATATACTCATAATTATTATTTATCCTATATTGATAATTTACAATAATAAAATGTTGATATTTCTTTAAAATGAAAAGAAAATAAGTCTTTATGGCACAAGGACGAAAAATGCAGTTTAATGATGCTGAATTATGAAATTAAAATCGAGCCTAGTAATTTTAAAAGATAATTGACGTCCAAAATATAATATTAAAAATTATTAAAGAAAGATAAAAGTCATAGACTTCGGTCAATCAGTAAAAGATTAGTAATATTTAATAATATGTCTCGAATTTTAGGTGTATTGATATGGTTATTCTAACTATATTGTCACATCACTCAATATCATTTATATTTCACTATCTTTCTTTTATTATTTAGTATAATAATAGCAATTAAGTTAATAATGCATAAATTAAACCTAAAATTTGTAGAAGAGATGAATATTGTTATTTAGTTTTAAAAAGAAACTTAAATGCTTAAGTTATGTTGAATACATGGAAACGATTATATACCATCATAGTCTACATGGCACATATACTTATATTTTGTGTACGTAAAACCTGAAGATTGTCATAGGTACCTATTAAAATATTTGTGTTGTTATAATTACTAAATTATAGTTGGGAACATTTTTTAAATAAATAATTTAAAGTATCGATAACATAACTTAGAAAGTTGTCAACAATATAATTATTATTAGGAAAGTACTGAACGTAAATTACTTAATTTAAAACTATTTATTTCATTAAACATCTCTTTAAATACTTATTCATCACTTGGTTCTCATTTTGTCTTTTAAGCTTTATTTATTACTACGTTGTCCAAAGGGTTTTTGAACTGTCGTGTGCGATTTTAACTCACCAACTTACGAATCGAACATACTAACTAGTCAATAGCAATTGGGAAAAACAGATTTAAAAGATGGTCAAAACATCATAAACTTTCTGAATAAATGATATTTACTTAATTATTAATTCATAAATACATATACACTCCTGACAGCTTACAGCCAAACAGCATAAATATTAAGATTTCCTTTTCATGTATTATTTTATTTATATATTTAGATTCTCTACAACAGGAATGTAATCTCAATAATACACAAGGCTTAAAGCTAATAATGGAAACCGAAGCAATTGAATACAGTTTTATTTTTTAAAACGATTTCTCGCTTGTTTTGCAGAAAATATTCTGACAAGATCACAACTACTCATAATTTATGAAAAAGAATTTGTACAGCCTAAAATAAGTATTCAATTTTCCTTTTAATTATTTCATCAATTTACACGAAATACTTTGTCAGTTACGTCAAAATTATTTCAATAGAGTGCGTACATTCACGAAAACATGTTTGCACACAAATGTATTCATTAAGGATAATGAAGTATGCTTGAAAGTTACTTTATAAGAGAGAAAATAAGTCTAAAGAAAATATGTTCTACATTTTCCAATTTAAAGTAATGTGCAAATTTCGCTGCTGGTTTAATGAAAACATTTTGTATAGTAGCTGAAAAGCTTGTATTATATCATAAAATGGAAAAATAATACAAAGTTTTATTAAATAAGTTACTGAAGTACGTGTGCATTTTAAATATTTACTTTTGTATAACTACTATAATTTATATTTAATAATGTGTTACATATAAGCTCATAAAATGCCAACGACGTTAAATTTTGTACCTATTCTTCACATCAAAATATATTGTGTATTTGTTAGATACTTATTCATTTAAATTATAGTAATCGAAATAAATTATATATTTATGCTGTTTAAAATTTACTAATAAAAATATCGATATAATATTACCACTTAAAAATTCTACCTGCATTAATATAAATACAAATCAAATTCAAAATAAAAGCGAATTTATATTAATAATTAATATAATGTCCATATTATGGTTTAGAGCTTATAAGTTTGAATAGCGTATTCTTCAATATAAATATAAATGAATAAACTTAAATTTTAAATTACGAAAGTCTTATACGTATACTAAAGCATGATATTAAGTAAATTTGTGGACGTACTTTATTTTTAATACATATCTACATTCCAACCACAAAATATTCAATTACAAAACACATTTTTAATAGAATAAGGAATACTGAATTTAACCTATACCTGCAGCATGTATAGGTTTCATAATGAATTATTTATATAATATCAAATATATTGTTAAGTATCTATTTATACAGATCTATAAAAAATCTATATATAATATAAAAAGAAGAATAATAAAAATTTTCATTGTTTTTCCTATTATTTCACTATAACTACTTGTGTTTAACAATTAAATTTGTTCTGGCCCCATTTAGTTGTACCTACCTAAATATAAAGTTTTCCAAATAAAATAAATTTAAACTAAAGACATTATTTTATTTACTTAATATTAATAAGTTCAAATCATTTTTGTTAAAAATATAATAAATACTTAAAAACAATGATTTACAATTGTAAAGTGCGTTTTTTTCATATATCTTTTTAACTATGACAGTAAATGAGGTGTTTCCATTATTTTGCTTATACTTTACCTTTTGTTAGCAACCGTCTGTTAGCCACAATATAATACCATCACCTCTAAAAACTAACAGTCACTTCTATTTAGAGACCCTCTGTAAACAATTTTAAAGATGACTGTAAAATACCACCGTCCGTTTCCAGGGTAAATACATAACAAATAATGCCCTCGGGCATTATTTTACAAAATAACATCCAGGGGCATTACAAAATTGACGTTGCTATATAAAATACAAAACTGTTTTACTATTATAAATCAACAAAATATACAAATAGATATTATATTCGAAAAGCATCAAAATCAGCGTAATTTCCGTCGATATCTCCTGCTAATTTGTTGTAAAAATTCCTGCAATTAGGAATAATTACAACATTGAAAAATTTGTCCATAAAGAATTGATAGAGAATGATTCTCACATTTCTTGAAAATAACCCAACATGACAGTTTCATGTATTACACTTACACGATTTTCCGTCATGCATTCTTTAAAATGGTTGAATTCATATCATATTTTTGAATTTTTTTACATTTACAATTGATTTTATTGCTTTTGTATCTGTTGACAAAACTTTATCCGGTATTTTTTCACTAATACGAAATTATTTACAGATAGAAGTTAAGAAATCGTCATTATAAACCAATAAGAATATCGCGTAGCCTAGTTACACCACGGGAGTTACGTCGACAATAATACCTACGGTCAACGTACACACTCGAGTTAGAGGCCCTTGGAAAGTACATTGTTAACCTCTGGAATTATTGTCTTTATAACATCCTTGATACCGTATTTACTGTATATATGTTATTGTACTCTTAATTACTATATATTAAAACTAATTTTACACATTCTAGCGAAAAATAAAATTTTATGCACCACGGACGTTACTAGATGATAATAACGTCGGGCCTAAGGCCCTCGGACTGGAAACCGCCACTTTCTGTACATTATCAAAACGGGTAAAATATCACTATTGGCACCGAGTATTTTATTGAGATTTTAATTGTTTAAATAATTTGTTTATTGAAATTCGGACAGTATTTGTTACTTACAAAAAAATGGTACGCAACGGAATAAATTTGAGTTTAGCTGACTGTGTTGAAGCAACTAAGTTGTACGAAGGAAGATGGAGTTACCGTGTTACTGATGAAAGACTGGAAGTCTCACATACGACTATATCTAGAATGATACTATAACAAATGTAACAGACAAGTCTGCACTGGCCGGTCTGCGTCATCTTACGTGTCCGCAATCGAGAAGTCTGTAGAAGGTTCCAGTAACAAGGAGGAGAGATAAAAAGGTAGCGTATCTAGAAAGCGGGGTAGTCCGTTCGTGTATTGTTTAACGTCATCATAAGTGTTAGTGTGTAAGATTTTGTATTAGTTATTTTAGTTATAAACAGAGTGTAAACTTTTATTTCTATTGTGACAATTATTATTACTTGTTGTTATTAACATTTTTTTGTTTAAATAAAAAGTGTTTAAACCCACAAACGTCACAATATTACGTTTTCAAGACACTAATAGTCATAACCAATATCCTGCCAAGGTAGGCATCGAATTACAACACCATATCAAGAATGCTTCCTTAGAATGCGTACTCTGCGGAAACCATTCACAACAACAAAAAACTTACAAATGCAACTTTTTGCTGTACATATTGTTCAAATCAGTACGGATATAGTTCACAAACGTCTCACAGAACATGACATATTTTCTACAATACTCGTAACGGGCCTAAAATTAACAGCACAGCATCGTAGAACCCGATAACAATTTGCTCGGGAACATGTTAATTAGAATATGAATGATTAGGGTAGAGGTTTGTTCATATACGAAACAAGAATTTGTCTAAATAGCTGTGATCGATGTCTGGGAGATTTCTGATGTCCAAATGAGCGTTACGCTTAGTACAATATACGCTAAACAATTTAATTTGGTGGTGGGTCTATAATGGTGTGGGGAGGAATATCTTTAACGCCCCGTACAGGTCTTTGTTTAATAAATTAAGATATGCTGAACAGTGTGAAGTATGTTACAAAGGATTAAAATCAATAAGTTATCACTTTCATACCTTATATTGGCAATAACGTTTTTTATTAATGCATGATAATGCTTAACCTCACACTCACATAGTGCGGAACAATAAATTTAGATGACCAATATGTAGCCCAGATCTTAACCATATATAACATCGGACGACAAGTTCAATTTTCCCCAGTAAACCATAATGAAATACAAAAATGTTTAACAGAAATCTGGAATAAAATAGACCAAGAGCAGATTCGAAGTTTAATCTTAAGTATGAGACGTCGACGTGAAACAGTAATACGAAATAGAGGAGAAAATACCCAATATTAACAAATTCATGTAGGTGTTACATTTTATATTTTGTAATAAATTTTATGATTTTCAAGTAAATGTAGTTATTGTTTCCCAATATAATTTCCGTTTTATCTATTTAATCTATGATTTTAAGATTTACCAATTTGTTTGCACTATCTTAAAAGTTAATTTCAAAAATTTAAGTCATGCGCTAATTTAGCGGAGCAGTGTATATTTGTTGATAACAATGATTAATTTGTTATAAAATAAATATATATCATCACATCTTTCTCTCATTAATGCGTGTAGTACTTAGTCGTAGTGTAACAAGTCTAATTCAACACAATTAAGACATACATATTAAGTAACTTCAATAACTGGGTCATGGTGTGACATTTAATATCTAAATATTATAGTAAAGTGTAATACTTATTTTGCTGACTTAGCATTATGCCTATGTATATATATATATATATATATATATATATATATATATATATATATATATATATATATATATATATATATATATATATAGTGCAATTAAATAGTGCTGTGGTATAAACATATGTAATAACTTATTTATTAAATATATTTATATTTTTATACTTTAATACTTGCGTCCTTCAATCTGACAAGAACCCGTATATTATTTGCTAACTCTCGTTATAACGAAGAGGGTTACAGTAGCAGATCTCGGTAAGTGACGTATTTATATGCATGAATTGCGGTTACCAGTAGTTAAATCACGGCACTCAAAAATGTTAATAGTGGAGGAGCCACAGGTATAATTTTAATGTTGTAAAATTGTTCGTCGGCTGTGGTTGAACCCGGGTTCTCAAATTCCCAGTCCGACTCGATGTCCATAGCAATAATAAGAAGTTTAAATTATTTGCGATTATTAATGTATTGTTACCAAAATATCAATTATTTTACCACCCATGGGCGGTAAATGATTCATTACACCCCTATATTCAATAATGTTTTTTTTTTTAAATATATCACTTCTGTCGACATTTACCTTAAAAAAAACCAATATATTATCAAAGCATAAGATATTTCGATTCAAATACACTCGATATAATATGATTAAAAACCGAAGATGTAATTTGCAGGAAACAAACTATCATTAAAATTTATCTCTATGTTCTACGCTAAAATATTATTACCAAAGTAAGTAAAACTAAGAGCATAAAAATGGCAACTGCATTGAGAATAATTTTCCTTAGTACTGATTATTCGATTATACAATTGCACCTTTGTGCTCCTGATGCCATACTTGTAAGTAACAAAAGACAAAGGCAGAACGGTACAGTTACCGTGACTTACCAGTGAGTGCTGGGGGCTACCGGGCTGGTGGAGTGGGGATGTCGGGCTGCCGGGTGGGGCGGATCTCTGTCGCAGTCGGGCCAGGGCGCTGCGCAGCCCTTCCGTTATAGCGCCTTTACCATCACCCCTGCAACACACATCACATGCCTGCTGGTTATACACGTACTAACATGATTTTCTTTCATTAGGCTGGTCTGCACTCTTTGAAGTTCGTATATTACGTTTCTAATTAAATTCCACACCAAATGTTATTTTGCATTCAATTAGTTACATACGAACTTACATATTTCATTAATTTATTATTCGAAAGTGTTTATTCATCCAGCCAGTCGGTCTAGTAAACACAAATACTATTTGCGCACCAATTCAATGAAATTCTAAGTTGACAAAACTAATTCTTCACTAGGTTTGCTTCACTTCACTTGCTCCACTGACTACTCAAGCTACTTAAGCCGCTTTCTATGAACAGTATATATGTATATATAAACACTATAGTTGTAAAAATTAAACTTTCTTGATTATCGACCGTCAATAAACAATAAATAATTCAGGTTGTATTTAATCATTGAATCAAGCACCGAAGTCATATTGCTTTGATTTTCAAATATTTAGCATTTTTACATCCCAAATTAATAAATAATCTGTACTTAAAATAGTTAAACAGATAAAATTTGTATCCGACAAAAATCATATTTAGCACAAGAATATAAAGATGGGGATATCGATAGAAAAATTCAAATTTTTAAAATTTAAATAAAATATTTTTGCTTTAAATTGTATTTTTGTTGTACCTAAAATCACCAATTTATTTACAATAATTAACAAAAATTTTAATTATAATTGATGAGTTTTTAAATTGATCAAATAAATTCACTATAATGGAAATTCCTGCATAGCTGTAATTATGTATTTTGAATTACTTTATTGCAAACTGTTATTTCATTAAAAACCCAAACCTAAGCTAAGTGTATTTTTTATAATTTTCTATCTTAAAATGCGTTTAACATATTTGGTCCCAAAGAAATCTTTGAAATTTGAACATTTTAAATAGACAATATAATAAAAAATAATTGAATTTAAATCGCTATTTTAATCATAACAGCCTTATATTAAAACACCAAAGCAAAGCATTAAAATGTATTCAATTGATACCTTAGTAAGTTGAATTTCATCTTTTAACAATATAAAGTGAAATAAAAATATTTTATTTTTAACTTTAATATTATTTGTTGTCTATTGCTACGATACGAAGTATATAAACAACACAATAACGACTGGGGCATAATCAGCGGGCCCGCCCCGGTCATATTTAAGTTTTAATTTTATGTTTAAACGTATATACATAGGCATTGTTCACAAATAAATATTTTGTTATTGATTTTATTGCGACGTCTAGCGTAAAATATTATCCGGAAATTTAGGAGATTCGATAACATTGTATCGATATTATTTACTGATTCGAAAACCTATCGTCTGAACTATCAGAAGATATTTATAAGATAATATTGATGGTATATTATTATTTCTATTACATAATAATTGTGTATATTCTGTATGAATGTTGCAGGTGAAGATGCTAAAGGAAAGAAACATTATGTATAGACAGAAATATTACTAGATGATAATGACTTTGGATAACACCCAGAGGTCCTTGGGTTGGATAATGATATCCTTTTTGCATTAACAGCTAATTATCGCTTTTGGTACATAAATTACTATTGCAACAATATATAAAATAATATAGCGGCCGTAATCTTTCTCTTTGGCTACTCAAATATTCGAAGACAAACATATTCGTATTCGAATAGTTTGACTAACGACTAAATAGGTATTCAATTTTTCGAATAAATAAATTCATAAAAAACGTAAATATCTCTATTGATTTAAAAAAAAATAATAATAAATATGTTAAACTAAGAGGTTTTAGTTTAACACTTCAGAAGTGGGATTTCAATCCAATTGGCGAAATAACATATATGAGTAAATAAATATGTCTAAGAGATTTCGCAAATTTAGTGATGAAGATAGTGACAGTGCTAATTGTGCAGGTAAATTTGTGAGGAATATGTCGTTGGACGATCTTGTCGAAGATAAACTGAATAAAATTTTAAAAAGAAGTATGCAAAAGAAGCACGCAGAATTTGAATCCTCAACAAACTACAATTTGCGGGGATGTGATATCATACCTGTGTTTAATCCTGAGAATACTAGTGTGACTGTAACTATTTGGATAAACAAAATTGAACAGATGGCAAAAATTCATAATTGAGACGAAGAAACATGTGCATATCTTATGCAATCTAAATTAGAAGGACAGGCAAAATTGTGGGTTGAACGTAGGGAGAAGACGGTTGTACGAGCCCAAACAACTTAATGTTCGGACACTTACTATTTTCGTAAAAAACTGCGTATAATCTAATCAAGCATATATAATATTTTATATTACACACAGTTTTTATCAGAAAATATAAGTGTCCGAACATTAAGTTGTTAGGGCTCGTATTTGTAAAATAAACATTCTTTATATATATATATATAAATGTTGTTTCGATTTGTATTTATTATAAACTAAAACCACTTAGTTTAACAAATATATAATCACTCGTTTTACCTATTCCGCCAAGGTAGATCTCGGTGAGTAATTTGTGTGCATGAAGTGGGATTACCTGCCCAAAGATATTAATGAAAGAGAAACCACGAAGATAACAATTTTATTGTTGATAATCAGTTTGCTGCCTGTAAGAATCGAACTTGAGTGCTCAAATCTTAGTCCGACGTGTTGCTACTCTGCTATCTACACTAAATGTTTTAAAAAATTGTTAAATAGCCGATAATAGATTTGTAAGCGATAAGATAATATTTTGGTAGATAACCATGAATTATTTTATATTGCCATTCCATTTTTTTGGAGGATAATTTACTATTGTTGGTTATATGGATATCAAAAATCATATTTAAAATTCATTTAGTATTTTTGGTGCTCAATTATTATTTCAGATTGTGACACCATAATTTTACTTTTTATGCTTCGACAATAAATTTGTTGTTAACCTTAATACAGTGCTAATTTATGATTTTTTTGTGGTTTTTTCAAAATGTTAGAAAAAGTTGGGGTTCAATAACTATTTCCTTGCTCATTTGCTAAATAAATCTAAACTAGAAAAAGTACTTACTAAAATAATTACTGTCAACCACGTCACTAAGGACGGTTTTAACATTATTTTGGTTATATATTTCTTGCGATTTATTATTTTTCAATTTCCATTAGATTAATGCAACCTATATTAATATTTTCATGCAAATATATATATTTTTAAATATTCCAATTAAAAAAATTTTATACGTAAGTATTGTCCCAACTCACCCCGTCTTTAGGGGGACTATAAACACCCATGTATTTTAAATGAAAACGACAGTTTCCGACCAGTGTATGTCCACCCGGGACATGGAAATATTAAAAAAAAAAGTGCTATGAGTAAAGAAAAACAAAGAAAGTGGTGAAAAATGGTCTGTTTGTTCATAAAAATCAATATTTATTCCATAAAATAGTGAGAAATATCAAAATAACAGTCATTATCACAGGTACGAGTGTAATAATGCTGTATAAAAATAAAATTGTATTCTTGTAAATAATCTAATTTTGAAAAATATTCAAATTCACGTTCTCAATAAACTGATATCCACCTCGCCGGAATTCCTTGGGTGGTGATAACTTTTTTATATCTTACTAGTTTATTATTGTTTAATATCATAGATACGAGATACATTATTTAGTACATAATACCCGCGCGGGCATTATTTTATATAAACAGTCCTAAGGCATTATAAGTTACTATAGTAATATTGATAACAGTGCTACTTTTTATTTTCATTTATGTTAAAATTACAGTTATGAAATGTCCCTTTAAAAATTATATCGCCAGACGTGATTCTTGATTCTATAGTAGATGTACTGGTAGACGTAGTTTTCAATATCGATATTCTTTTTAACTATAATCATCTTCTTCAATGTGAAATATTTAGCAAATTCGGGGAAAATGATTATGACTATAAACAACAATTAGTTAAGTATAAAATACAAGTATGTCAAAAATATTGATAAACATACCGATTCCTCGAAATAACCAAGTAGTGTTTCATTTATAATTTCCACAGATTTATTTACCAGCCAGCTTTGAAATTTATCGAATTCATTCTCTTACATGTCTTTACACTTCTTGGGCTACAAACTTTGACTAGCTTTTGCCGCTTTTGCTATTATTTCTTCTGGAATTACACAAGATTCTTTATTCATCTTCACGTAACTACAAAAAGACTGAAAAAACTTTGTTGTTTATCAAAACAAAGTGCATCACCTAGATACCGCTGTCATTTCATAATATTTTTAAAACTTTCTAAACTTAAAAAAAACACTAGTAAGGCATAAAGTAGTGTATGCACTACGGGTATTACTTGATGTTTATAGCCCTCGGGCAATTTACAAACCTTCAGGCCAGAGACCTTCGGCCTTGTAAACTTATTGCCCTCTGCCGGGCATAAACATCGACTTAATACCCTTGGTACATAAATAACTATAATAACATCCCTCTTGTCCACATTACATTCATCTGATACGTTAGGATAAAAGAACGTATTTCTGAGTTAATTGTTTCGCCATTAATTTTCAATATTTTATTATCGTAAGCTTTTAGAAATTTGCACTCGGTGAATTTTACAATGATAAAATAATTTTCTTTTAGTTCTGTGTCGTTATAGGATCTGACTTCATTTTTTCCTGTGCTGTTGTTTCCGGCATTCTCTATACTGAAGTTTTCCTCGGAATCCAAACTTTCATTTTCTTCAACTAATGGAATACTTTTTCCTGATTAAACTTGATTTTTTCTTTTTATTACTTTTGTTTCTTTGGGTGTTCTTTGACTTTGAAATAACTCCACCATAGAAGTTGTCAACGAATTTTTTGATTCCAATTCGTTAACTGTTCTTGGTAATCTATAAAGAATAGCATTTCTGTCAAGAGGAATAAGGCCAGTTGCCCTAAATCCTGATTTTATATTTTCTTCTGTATTGGCTTCAATTTTATCAAGTGTTGATTTTAGTAACGAAGGGAATATAGGCTTAGGCAATACACGTTTATGCCTCTTCTTCCACACTGTTAATATTTTTCTCCATGCTAGTTTTATGGGTCTAAAATAAGAAACGTCCAAAGGTTGAGTCAATTGTGTACTTCGCTGGCAGTAGAATAAATTGTATGTTTCGTTTTGTACACTCAAATATAACATTTTCTGATATGTGACTCGCTAAATTGTTCCCGATTAAAGCCTTTGGACCTTCGAGTCGTCTAAAGTACGACAAAGCGATGGAAAGAAACCACTTCTCAAAGAGCATATGATCGAAGTACCCACTTTTACTCCATCCATATCAGCAATCTTCAGGTCCGTTTCTTATCCAGTTTTCATATAAATGATCTGACACTACAAAAGGTGACAGCATTTGACCTGAACCACTTACAGCAAACATTACTTAGACTGCAGTCTTACTAGAATCCAATACCCTTTCAGCATGTTTCGTGGACCTTCTTATTATTACTTTTGGCCTGCCTGAATCGTCTGTGAAATTCTATTCGTCGTAATTTACTAAATTAAACGGTGGAACATCTTTTAGATAAATTTCGAGATTATCAAAGTATAAATTGATTATATCGTCAGAAATCTCCCCCCTAGTTCTTTTAATATTTTCAGTTAAACGAATTGTTAGAATATTTTTGTGCCATTCCAGAAAAGTAATCTGTTACCGAAAGGTTATCTTTTAAACGTTTAATTCGAATTCCTAACCTGTCATAATATTGCTTTACTAGAAACTTTACGTCGATTGGATCTAGCGGAAAGCCCCAATCGGCGGCGGTTACGAAACATTTTACTAGAAGAGCTTCTTCACCTTCAGTCACAACTGGTTGACCACCTGGTTTTTTTAAATTTAGATGTTTAACTCTTTGATAAATAGTATTTCTAGGAACACCATATTTTTCTTCTAGAAATCGAAACGAAGTTCCTTACTTCAATCGTTCTTTGATCGCCTCTTGATATTTTCTTGTCATCATTAATATATATCCTGGTACCCGGGCGCTTCACGTAATGTCGTGGCATTACCCAAATCACCCCGAAAATTACGTATTTTGAAAAAAAATTGTTTAAATAAAACATTAAATAAAATTTATTTATGACAATGTGACATAACCTTAATAAAATATAATAGTATAAAAATGCAAAACACTTTTAAAAATATGCAGTAAATGTTAGTTCTAGTAGAGAACAGAAAAGTGTTATCAAATTAACAAAATTAATATACAATTTAAATAACACAAACCTTTTTCATATGGCAACACAACAAAAAAATACAAGTAAAAGATACTGTTGCCAACAACTTAAATGAAAAGTCACTAGCTTCATCCAGCGTTTCCACAATATAATATACACCTACGTCCTGAGCCACCCCGGTTGATGGTATATTTTATTCAAATATCTACTTGTGTAGAAGTTTACTCGACAACAGGAAATTATTCCCAAATCCTTTGCTACAATACAGTTTATATCGGTGAATGTACATGTATTTACTTTAATTTTATATTAAATTCTATTGTTAAAGGTCTTTCTTGAAAGTTGAAATAAAGAGTTGGAAATAGATCATCCAGTTTGAAATATGTGAATTTTTGGTTTGTCAGTAAAAATATCCAAACTTTTTCAAACTCAATTTTTGTCATTTTAAAACAAATGAATACTACCATCGAAACTTTTTACATTATTTTGAAGAAATTTTCAGTACACACAATTTGACAATTTAATATTTAAATTAGTAGGGTGTATCCTATATTTTAAATTAAATGACAATATATCTTAATAAAACACTATATTACTATTAGATTCGAAGTTTACAGTCGAATATTTGGAAAATCACTCCGTGATTTTTAAAATAAATATATCTATATAATTGTTTCTAAAATCTTTAATTATGAATTGAGAACACGGGTTCGATAGCCACTTCCTACAAATAATTTTCACCACGTTAAAACTATACCTGTACCTTCCCCCAGTAACAACTTTGAGGGGGAGGGTGATTTTACAGCTGGTGACCGCATTCTCGCGAAGAAATAAATCACTTGCAGAGATCTGTTATGGGAAGTACTGCACTCAATAATAGGTAAAAGGCGAGGTGAATATTTATTTATTTATTTTCTTTTAATTTTACGAGTGTCTTTTTACTCTAAAATTATTTTGAAGTATTTTGTATTGTAAATAACAAATAAACCGAAACAAAAGCAAGATAATTGTCAAAATAGGCACAGCTCATTACACCATCTCTGGATTCATATAAGTATATCAAATTTTTTATTTGGTCTCAGGACGTTTGTCGAGAGGGTGACACTTCTCCCCCTCATCATTTCCTCTTAGATCCATAACTGTTATCAGCAGCTATATTTTATGCTTATACATCACGGTATTACTAATCCTATTATTATTATACATATAAACATGTATATCATCACGCTATATCTTATAAATTTGAGTAGCACAAACCTCTAAAACATTAACAGAGCATCCAATTATTAGATTTATTAAAGATTCAGTATTTGTCAAATAATCTCACCTTGACATTATCGCTGCAACTACATTCACGTTTCCTCTATAAATGCTCATTTATTGCTCACACTCGAAATCATTTATCAAGCAACAAACCTTCAGCCATAACCATGAATTCGCTTTTATACTTTTATTTTATTAATTTTTCATTTGCTCTATGCTCCACATCCTCAAATCATATCAACTCAAGGAAGGGAATGGCGCCCGACGTTTGTTTTTAATTGTAAATTCCACGCAATTGCAGTTAGAGAATCTATTATAAGAAATGATTACGAATCAAAAAGATAAAATAAATAAATAAATAAATATCATCACGAATTTTTTACCCATTACTGGGTGTGGCACTCTGCCTAAACAGATCTCGGTAAGTGATATATTTCTTCGCTTGAAGTGCGGTTACCTGCTGTCAAATCACGGCCCCCAAAGATATTAGTGGAGGAGGAGCCACAAGGGTAGATTTAAATTGGTGAAAATTGTTTGTCGGCTGTGGGGATCGAACCAGGGTTCTCAAGATCTACAAGCCGACTCGATACCATTGAGCCACCTACACTTGTTTTTAAAATAAATTTCACATATTCTAAAGAAATAACTTAACAACAAATCTAAAACCAAGAATCCTGAGCAACGGTTACCAGAGTACCTAATATCATACATTCCGCAGATATACTTCTTTCAATCTCTCGGTCAATGCAGCCATCGTTCGATAATACGAGTATAGTGCTCACGTATACAAACTCATTTCCTTGTTCAAATCTCACACCAATCACCCAAACATTGTAGTCAGTCACCAAATCGCTCTTCTCAAATATTCACACTATAAGTTTATCAACAAATTTAAATCTTTTCCTACTTTATTCTTCTCAGCGCCTTTCATAACAATATATCCATATACAAATTAAACAACCACGAAGACAATCCATAACCTTGTTTCACCACAATGGTCAATCTCTGTATTAAATGCAAAACCAACATAAACCGCGCTAATTTGTGGTTCACATGCGGTGGTGGTTGTATACAAAACTTCCATTTCAACTTCCTGCCAATTTCGCCTGCGGAAAAAAATATTTTTGCATCTAATATTCATTAAAGTTGGATTTGCAACGATTGTAAATCTTCCTTAAAACGAACCGGTGATGATACTTAGCTGAGTTTGACCGATATTATGAAAGTACTAAATGAATTTAAAAAATCCGTTGAGTTTGTGTCAGATAAGATTGACGATTTTGAAGTCAAACTAAACAGCTTTATAGAAAAAATTAAATTAGTAGAATCCTTAACGGAAGAATGCGCTATATTGAAGCATAAAATAGCGGATATGGCACAACGTTCTCGCTCAAACAACATAGAAATAGTGGGAATCCCACATAAACCGAATTAAAACATTATTAAAATTATTGAGAACAATAGTAAAAGAAATGACTGAATACAAATTTTTTTTGGTCATATACAAAAGGCAATAAAGAAATATCTTGGAATTCCCAATATTGTAAAGCATAATAACATTGCAAGCTCAAACAAGTCCTTATATATGTAATGCATTTGCTGTTTTCTTTGAATCTGTATTTGTTAACGATAATAACACTCTACCAGTCACCTGTACGAACTTTAATACTCAAATAGTGAAATAAATATAAGTTCAGTCTTCATACAGCAGGATGATAATATAAATTATTTAAAAACGTAAAACACATCAAAATGATATGGACCTGATCAAATTCTAGCAATATTCATAAGAACTAGTGCTAATTATCTTGTGGCATCTTTGACAATTTTATTTAAATATTACAATCCGGAAATTTTCCGACTAAATGAATAATTTTATATATAACTCCTGTTTACAAATCTGGGGATAAAACTAAATTAATAACTATAGGCCTATATCATTTTTGTCAACGTTTGGTAAAATATTCGAAGCTTTAGTAGAAAACAAATAAAAGAATTAACTATTTCATATTATAATACCAGAACAAAACGGATATTGTCCTAATAAATCAGTATTAACTAATATTGTTTCTTTCACTGCATTCCTATAGTCTCATATGGACCAAAAATCTTAAGTTGACGTAATTTACACGGATTTTAGCAAGGTCTTTGATAGAGTTCATCATCTAACGTTATTAATTAAGCTTTAAAAACTTAGCACACACGGCTCTCTACTCCACTGGCTAGAATCTTACCTCATAAACAGTTCGCAGCTAGTAGGTATGTAACGGGTTCAAAACAAAAATAATAAAAGTAATATCTGACCTACCTCATGGATCCCACTTCGGCCCTTTGTTGTTCAATTTATTTATAAATGATATTGAAACGTGTTTCAAAATTTCACGTTCCCCAATTTATGCTGACGATATAATTTTCTTTTAAATAGGACATGAACAAAATGCTGTAAAAATGCAAAATGATTTGAACAATCTTATAGTGTCTAGCTTTAAATGTTTCCAAGTTTTTTGTTATTAATTTTTCGCGTAATTAAAATATGACATCATTTAATTATAATATTAATAAACTACCATTAACAATTAAATCAACAATAAAGGACTTGGGTATACTATATAATAATAAGCTACTATTTAATGAACAAATGGATTTAATACGTTTCTCTTATAAGATCGAAGTTAGAATAGGTTTGCCCCATTTGAAATCCAGTGTATAGCTTGAATATTAAATTGATTGAAAGTATACAGAAAAATATCCTGTTTATCCTATGTTCGAGATTTAAAATCGTGACAACCGATTATCTATCGGGGCTACAAATGTTCAATATACTATTATTAGAAAATAGAAGAATGCTCATGGATATGATGTTCCTTTATAAAACATTCAATAACCTTATATACACTAATCTTTTCATTTCTATGTTAGTTACTTTAACTCTCACACATATTTATTGTACCACATACTCGTACTAACATTTAGCGTAACTCACCCATTAATATAGTGATGTTGACCTATAACTCAAAATTTGAACAACTGCTCCTTTTCAATCATTAAATATAAAACCTCAATAATTGATTATTGACTATTTTCATGCTTTAATTGTTTTACATATTTTTTGTAACTTAAGTAATCTCATATAAATTTTGGCACCTTTTGTATGATTTAATTTGTATTTGCTTTTATAATTCGTGACAGCATAGTCTTGGTCAGACTATGACTGTTTGTTCTCCTGTATCGTAATAAATAAATTAAAAAATATCATTCAAACCGGGATCATTTTTCAGACGCATTAATGCAATCATTTTCATTTATATTCCATTCATTACCTCTAACACTTTCGCTTTTATTTTCACTACAACCTAAACTACTTCATTCGTTCTCTTATCAAATCATCAAAACGCGCTTTGCTTTCTCTCGCTTCTCTTTGAATATAGATATTTATTTAACGTCATATATATATATCAGCGAGCAGTCATAATGTAAACTTTGATGCATATCTTTTACATTTAGGAATCGCAAATATGCTCTCGTTTTATCCTTAATTATTTCTTTCAACATCATTATGCCACTACGCATTCCTAGGACAAGAGCCTACCTACATTTACCGCAAACTTCTGTCTTTCTCTTTCGCGTGAATTGCGGTTACCAGTCGTCAAATCACGGCGCCCAAAGATATTAGTGGAGGGGGAGCCACAAGTTTAGATTTAAATTGGTGAAAATTGTTTGTCGGTTGTGGGGATCGAACCAGGGTTCTCAAGATCCACAAGCCGAATCGAAACCACTGAGCCACCTACCCCATGCTGCATTCAATATTGGGCTCACACAAATATTCATTTATATTTTCAGCAAATATGTCTCTAACATTCTTATTAATTGTTTCGAGATCTTTCACCGTCATTATTATAATTTATCGAAATGGTCAATCTAATATTATAATCCTTTACAGATCAGGAAATGGTCACTATGGATAATAAATGTAGTTACAATAGGAAACAGAGGCAATGTAAAAATTGCAACTTTTCACAAATAAAAACAATAAATTCAATTCTTGCACTTTTGACAACTTCTAGTTTATGATTGTTCCCATAGCAGCCTGATTTACTTTTACTTTTGTCAATTAAATATTATTAAAAATAACAATTTTCGGTTATTTTTCTCTTAATTATAAAAATAATGGGGTAAGTGGCTCAGTGATATCGAGTCGGCCTGGTTCGATCCCCAAAGCCGACAAACAATTTTCACCAATTTAAATCTACGCCACTAATATATTTGGGAGCCGTGATTTGACGGCCGGTAACCGCACTTTACGCGAAAAAATATATCACTTACCGAAATCTGCTTACGCAGAGTACCACACCCAATAATGGGTAAAAGGCGTGATGATATATTTATTTTATTTATACATATATCCATCTAAACCAAAGTCGGAGACTAGAGACTATCAATAATTTATATAATTATTGTAAAGATTACTTAATTTCGTCTCTTTGAGAGTCGGTATTACATTTCAATTATGTATTTATTTATTTAGCACTTACCACTCTTACATCGTTGTCCGGGGATAATTGTCAGCTAACTCCGTTGTACAAATAGCAAAAATTTAACCGTTGAATGCCGCCATTATTAAATGTAAATAATTATATGCATAGTTATAATAACGTCCGAGGTTCATGTACAAAGCAAGTTTTATAATTGTGTATAATAGTCAACAGGTACTTACGTACTGGTTTTAATCAACGTGCCACGTGTGGCAAGTTTAAATATTTATGCATCTGTTTACTATTGTAAATCAATTTATTATCCATAGTGAACTTTTCCTGAACAATAAAGGATTGTAATATTAGATTGACCATTTCGATAAATTATAATAATGAGGGTGAAAGATATCTAAACGATTGTTCGTGTAAAATCCAGTGTGCTACAATATAAAGATGTTAGAGACATATTTGCAGAAAATATAAATGAATTTTTGTGTAAGACTAATACTGAATGTTACATAAATGATGTTTGAATAAAATTTGGATACAATTATTGAATTTGCAAAAGAAGTTTGTGGTAAATATAGGTAGGCTTTTGTCCAAGGAATGCATAGTCGAATAATGAAGTGAAAGATGTGATTAAGGATAAAATGAGAGCGTATTTAGGATTCCTAAATAGGTATCAAAGTTAACATTATTATTATTACTTGCTGAAATATACGAAGTTAAATAAATATATTCAAAGAGAAGTGAGAGAAGGCAAGGCGCGTTTTGATGATTTGATAAAGAATAAATGAAGTACTTTAGCTTTTAGTGAAAGTAAAAGAGAAAGTGTTACAGGTGATGAATGGGATATAGGTAAGAGTGGCAATGTTCTCGGTTTGGATGGTATACCAAATTGTATGTTAAAGTATAGAGGTGAGAGGTTATATGACTGCTTAATTTATTTGTTTAGATCTTGTTTATGACCCTTGTTGATTGTAAACGTTCCGTCATGTGTCCTTTATAAGGACAAACATAGTTCTTGTTATATGGTAAGATCCTTATTCTTAAGATCCGAAAATTGACAATCTATAAGTACCCGTGAGGGGGAGTGTAGATCAATTGTTTTCAGGTATTATAATTGTTGATTAATTACTTATTAAGGACTAGATGCCCTGTGGCTTTCACGATTAAAAAAAAGCATATGGTAGTGTTCATCATCAAACTTTGTGAAATGTACTTCTAGTGTACAGTATGAATTTGTTGGGAACGCTTTAACCGTTGTATGAAGGTAGTAAGGCTGCGATGAGAGATTTAATGATTGGTTTAGTATAGGTGAAATCAGATTATGGAATGTCTTCGTGGTTGTTTAATTTGTATATGGATGTGTTGTTATGAAAGGCGCTGACTGGGGTAGATGTTGTACGTATTGGTGGTAGTGTATTGCCTGTGTTAGCTTATGCGGATGATATTGTTGCAATGGTTGAATCAAACGAGCCATTGAGAAGAAGACTGAAGTAGGAAAAGATTTAAATCTGTTGATTAAATTAAAGTGTTATTGTTTGAGAATAGTGATTTGGTGACTGACTACAATGTTTCGGTGATTGGTGTGAGGCTTGATAAAGTAAATGAGATCGAAAAAATATCTCAACAAAGTATAGTATTACGTGCTCTGGTAACCTTTGCTCAGCGCAGGATTCTTGGTTTTAGATTTGTTGTTTAGTAGTTTTTTAGAATGTGTGAAATTTATTTTAAAAACAATTGTAGGACATTCTCTTCCTTTTTTATCTTTTTGATTCGTTTTCATTTATTATAATAGATTTTCTAACTGCAATTGTGTAGAATTCAAATTAAAAAAACAAGCGTTGGGCGACTTTCCCTTCCTTGAGTTGAGATGATTTAAGGATGTGGAGCGTACGACAAATGAAAGATTAATGAAATTGGTGTATAGAAGCGAATTCATGCTTGTGGCTGAAGGTTTGTTGCTTGATAAATGATTTCGAGTGTGAGCAATAAATGAGCTTTTATAGAGGGAACGTGTATGTGGTTCCAGCGATAATGGTGTGTCAAGCTGAGAAAATTTGACGAATACTGAATCTTTAATCAATCTAATGATTGGGTTCTCTGTTAATATTTTATAGGTTCGTGCCACCCAAATTTATGAGATATAGCTTGTTTATATACATACACACACATATATATATATATATATATATATATATATATATATATATATATATATATATATATATATATATATATATATTGTATAATAGGGTGGTGTGGATAGCGTTATGGAATTCGAATCCGGAAATCCCGAGTTTGAATCTCACTCAAGCTAAAAATTATATAAACTACCACACTGCGGCTCTGTGAGTGCGAACCCTGTACTGTAATTGGGATTAAATTCCTGTTGTACAGAGTAACATAAATAAATAAATAATAATAATCGGATTAGTATTACCGTGATGCACATACAATACAGTTGTTGATAAGAGTGGATAATATGAGGAGAAGGAGTGTACTTCTTCTCCAATACATTCTGAGATGATGCAATAAGCTGTGCATAATTTTACAATAATTTTGATTTTTTTTATATATATATATATATATATATATATATATATATATATATATATAGATAAATATTTCTATTAATTTCATATTGATTGTTTTCATATAAATAATATTATTTATTTTAATCCTATATCAATAGGAAATTAATCACTATATACTACATACAATTTATGCTGGCATTCGAACTACCTGAAATTTCATGTTTTGTTGCATTGAACCCATGAACTCTTGTTTGTAAGGTTATAGCGCAATCATAGTGCATGCCCGTTGTAAAATAAAAGAAATAAAAAAGTGCCAAAAATCAACATTAGAATAATTTGAAAATGAAAAAATACAATCACATATGTAAGAAAATTATTTTACTGTTACAGTAATTCACATTAGTACAAGCATTTTTTTGGTGTACTTAAACTTAAATAACTAAGAAATCAGACTTTGCAAACTTATTTCTATGAAAACTTTATGTACTGTGCATAATATCTAAAATTATGGTTATAAGTGCCTTGCAGTCTTCTATACAAAAGGGTGTTTATCCGAATTTGGCACTCGCGGTTGAAATTTTGATATAAAAACTATGGTGTCACAATAGATTGATAGAAATTTTTATGTTCTGCAAGTAAATACAATATCATATTTAGAAAATCTCTTTTTTTCTCTTCCGTTATTTTACTCTTGTATTTTAGTTTGGACAAAGAACACTCAGCAACGTAACCCAGAGTCTTTCCTCTCTTTAAAAGGTTTACACGATTCCATGGTTCCAACATATTGTGTGTTTCTTTCACTCAAACTGAAAATGTTTTTTTTTTCGAACTAACTTGCTACTTGAAACATATTCCCTGCCAGCATCCTTCATTTCTTTCTTGCATTTAGCACACTATTTACACCTTTCTTTCGCCTTTTTGTAGTACTACTTTGCACAGCATTAGCAGGTATCATAAGCTCGTGATCCCCTCTATTCTTTGATGGTAGTGGGCACTTATGTCATAATTTAGATTGATAGCATTGGTACATACTACATATGTAAGAAAAAATAAAAAGAACGATTTTTTTGGCAATTACACCTTTTTTCTTTCGGGTATTCAATTGTTTATACTGAATGTTTTTCTCAGATAAAAAGAATCGGCAATTCCACGTTATCAGTCAGTGAGCCCCCGGCGCGATGTAACCTTGATATGTGTAGTAACAAACTCGGATTCTTTTCACAGTATGTGTTGTTCTTTGTGTCTGTTTTCTGTTCATCTTCCGACAAAGCTGTCTGCCACCCGGCATAAAGATATAGCTGTCATAAAATATCCTGCGAAAGTTTTATAAAAGTAATTTAAGCATTTACATTAATTTACACGCATATTATTTTGGCATTTTTCATGCTCATATATCTTGACTTGTAAGTTGTATTTTACTTTAAGTATAGCTTTATGGAATCTTCAAACATAAAAATAAAAAATGAGCACAGATTCTCTTCGTAGAGGTGAGCATGAGTAGTGATTAAAAAAAATATATATTGTAATCGTAATTCAAAATAAAACAGTTTTACGTATATAAAGTTGCATAACTCGACTACAATTTCAAAAATCGAGATATTATTGTGGTAAATTTTTCACATAAATTTGAATTTAATATGTTGTTATTAATACAAGTTTAATATTATGTCTAAATAATTTTTACTTGGCATGTTAATTTAGTTTAAGGTAACCAATGTTGAACGCATAATATTTTGGTATTATTTAATTTCATTTACAGCGATTTTTGCTTTTTGGGGTGGTTTGTACCTTTCAAAAGCAACTTAAAGAAGAAAAAAAATAGTGGTTCTATATTTTTTAGAGTTCTATTAAAGTGCCAAGTTTCATTTAAATCGGGAAACAGTTGAGTAGTGTTACTTGTAAGTGCTTCAATCTTGCGATCGTCATCAGATTACTGAATTAGGGTGGTTAATTACTATTTAGATAGTTTATACAAAAGTTTTAACGGTTGAAAGATTACGTCCGATTGACTATTAATGATAAATGATTATTGGCTCTTGTTTATTTAACAGTACGGTTTTAAGTTTCTTCTAAATGCGATATATTTAAGCTGTTTAGGATATTTTGAAGTCATTTGTATTATGTTATCAATTTATGTGAGTTTACGGCGAATGATATAATTGAATTAATTAAATAATTTAGAAATGATGAAATCGAAATGATTGATTTTATTGTTAATTTCTTCTTTCAACGTAAATTTTATATTATTACATTACAGGATCCACACTCACCGAACCGCAGTACAGTAGTTCACATAATTTTTAGCAAATAGAGCTTGGAATCTCCAGGTTCGAATTCTGTAACGCTATCCATACTCCATACAGTAAGAATATTTCGGATAGTATACCGGATAAGGGACTTACCATATTTAAACCATTGTTTTGTTTAAAGTAGGCTTTTATTATTATTCAAAGTATTTTTTATTAAGTATTGAGGTAAGTTCATTAACTGTTTTATGAATTTAGGTTTAAATTATTTATGGCTTAATATATTATCTATTATGTTTAATGTAAAGGGGATTGATATGTTAGTGTACATATACAGGGTGAGTCTGGGAAGACGCCCAACCCTTTAACTTTTTTATTATGAGTAATAGAAAAAAATGGTTCATATGAAAGTTTTATTATTTTAAATATACTATTTGATGGCAGATGTAGATATTTTTTATAAAGTCAGGTTTACAAGATACGACTATCAACTTTTATTTTTTAAATAGCAATCTATAATTATTTTACTAAAATAAAAACCGCCATTTTTTTCTCTTTTCAACGGTGTATTAGTTTTTATTAATGTATCTGAAAAAAATCGAGAAAAATAAGAAAATTGAGAAATACTAGAAATAATTTTTATACAAATATTATAGGTGGCTATGTGAAAATAAACAAAATGTAACAGTGTTATACAACTTAACAAACTAAAGCAACAAATTCAGTAACAAAAACAACTTAAAAAAAATGTTCAAAATTACGACCATGTTCTGTAATACAAAAATTTAAGCGTTGAACGTGATGTGTTCGAACATCTGCCAGCATGTTTCGCGAAATATTTTGGAAAGCATTTCGAATACGCTCTTTCATGTCTTCTGCATCTGTAGGTATCTTCTGGTAGACAAGATCCTTGACGTATCCCCAAAGAAAAAAGTCCATAGGCGTAAGGTCAGGAGATCTTGCTGGCCATGAAATATGTCCACCTCGTCCTATCCATTGTCCCCTCCAGTGATTATTTAAATAATTCCGAACATTACCGGCATAATGTGGTGGCGCTCCGTCATGTTGGAATATCAAATTTTGGCGGACATTTAATGGAATATCTTCTAATAATTCCGGGAGGATCATTATTAAAAAATTTAAATAACCGTCTCCATTCAATGGACCTTCAAAAAAATGTGGGCCAACAACAAAATCTCCTATTATGCCACCCCAAACATTCAAGAACCATACCCTCTGGCTGTCGACGTTCCGCATCCAGTGAGGATTTTCAGTTGCATAATAATGCATATTATGCCTATTTACGCAACCATTACTTTTAAAAGTAGCCTCATCCGTAAATAAAATATTAGATAATAGCAGCGGATTTCGTCTAATATTTTCCATCGCCCAATTGCAAAATCGAATTCTATTATTAAAATCTTCACCGTGCAATTCTTGTGTAAGGTTAATATGGTAAGGATGAAATTTATGTTTTCTTAAAATTCTAGACGCAGAACTTTGGCTAATGTCAATTAAATTTGATAAATTCCTCGTACTGACATGAGGATTTTCGTAAACAGAAGCCAAAACCATAATTTCGGTTTCTTCATTTACTATAATATTAGATGTATTTCGTTTTGGTTTTTCTACTGAACCTGTTTCTCGAAATCGGGTAAAAATCCTCCTCAGTGATCTTAAACTCGGTTGCCGACGTCTAGGAAACCGCTCCCGGTAAATTCTTTTTGCCCTTCTCATGATTCCAGTCGATTCACCAATTATTAGAATCATATCTATTAATTCTTCTTTCGTAAACATTTGAAAACGTTTTTTTTATTGTTTGCAAAATAAGTTAAATAAAGTAACCAGCAAATGTATACTTTTTTGACTTTAATTTAACACTGTTACATTTTGTTTATTTTCACATAGCCACCTATAATATTTGTATAAAAATTATATCTAGTATTTCTCAATTTTCTTATTTTTCTCGAATTTTTTCAGATACATTAATAAAAACTAATACACCGTTGTAAAGAGAAAAAAATGGCGGTTTTTATTTTAGTAAAATAATTATAGGTTGCTATTTAAAAAATAAAAGTTGATAGTCGTATCTTGTAAACCTGACTTTAAAAAAATATCTACATCTGCCATCAAATAGTATATTTAAAATAATAAAACTTTTATATGAACCATTTTTTTCTATTACTCATAATAAAAAAGTTAAAGGGGGGGGGGGCGTCTTCCCAGACTCACCCTGTATACATACAGACATAATATCATGCTATATCCAATTAAACAGGGTAGAAAAAAATCCCTGAAATATTCACAGAACATCCTTTAATATATTCATTAAAAAATCAGTCCTCGTTCAACATTCTCATCCTGATACACGATACTCGCTCCCTCCATATAAACTCAAGCATGCCTCACACTCAAAATCCTCCATCACACAACAAACCCTCAATCACATTCGCTTCCCATACACCTGTTTCATAAATCCTTTATCTACGCCCACTCATCTAACAACGAATATATAAAGATAGAAGGAAGCATTGCAGTTAGAACTTAAAAAGAAACAGAAAGTTAAGAAAGAAAGGGAACATCAGAATAAACTGCAACAACTCATTGTTACAAAAATTGTCTAAATTATCTCCTCCTGCAGCTAAACAAAATGCAGCACGTTGTATCAAACACACACTAGTGACACTAAAAATGTTCGCTTGGAATGAAATACACTAATATTTGCGTATATCAAAAAAAAATATTTTTGTTCTACAATCAGTATAGGTATCAAATTATATATTTTCCACATGGCCAAATTATCTCAATTCTTCTAACAACATTCTTCTCAACCTCACATTCAACATACATCAAAGCACTAAGGACACGATCACTTCCACACCTCGTAAAAAATAGCAGTTATATGCCATTCATGTTTCCTCATTCACACCCAATATTCACTATCATACATCAACGTAGGTACTAACAAACCATTATAAACAATCAATCGAGCATCTCTGGATACATTCGCGCTTCGAGCAAAGGTTCCTAGAGCACCCAATATCATGCATCCCGCATCTACTTTTCTTTAAATCTGTCGATCAATACGTTCATCCCTCGAAAACATACTACCCAAGTATACAAACTAATTCACTTGACCCAGTCTGAAACCATACACCGAAACATTGCAATCAGTCAGCAAATCACTCTCCTTAAACACATACAGTTATCAACCAGTCAACAACAAATATAAAGCCACAGAACACATTGTTCTTAGCAAGTGACTTCTCAACAATCATACGACGAAAAACAATTGATCTACACATCCTCAATCAGGCAAAAATCCACCTTGCATATCGCTCAACTTGGAGATTGTTACGGTTCGTACCTTGTGAATAAGGATCTTTCCGTACAACTTCCCTTACCATACAAAATAAACTTATCACATAGAAAATGATATATTCACTCGATCTACCATTGCCCTTAAATGAAAGACAAATAATGGCACGTTATCAATCATCAAGTGTCACACACAGTTCTAAAGAAAATCTAAACAAATAAACTAGTCAATCAAATAACCTCTGACCATTGTACTTCAACATATCTTTCGATATATTATCCAAACCGGGAGTATTGCCATTCTTTAGGCGCAACAATGCAAAACTAACATCACTCTCATCTATATCCTATTCATTACACTTTCTCTTGCATTTTTACTATAACTATTCGGTCCATTTACTTACCATATAAACCTTTAAAATACTCACAGTATCTAATCCTAACAATCATGATCGCTTTTACCGTCCTTACATTATCACCTCTCAATCTTTTCACTCTCAACAAAAATATTATTTTATTTATACTAAAGTGATTCGTCAATCTTTCACTCATTAATTTATCAAAATGTGTCTTACTTGCTCTCCCTAATATTATTTATTTAATTTCATTTATTCGAGCAAGCATTCATCACGTAAACTTCCAGGCACATCTTTTACATTTAAAAATTTAAAACACGCTCTCTTTTTCTCCTCAATTGCTTCATTCACTTCATCATTCCACCATGCACTTCTGGGACAAGAGCCAAATCGACATTCACCACAAACTTCTTTTGCACATTTAAAAACTCTATCCTCACATTATATCCAAATATCATTTATGCTGCATTGAAAATTAGGCCCACATACGAGCAAAGATGCATTTATTCTCTTCATTCATTCTGCAGTACACTCGTTTCCACATAAAACATGTTTTCATTGCCTTTCACCCTCATTCGACAAAATTTTTCCAGACGTATACAATGTACAATGTATACAAATGAGCTAGTTTATATTTAAAGACAGAGTTGTAAACGAAAAGATCACGCTCCAAGCAGAAAGATACTACCTTCCTACCGTTTATATTCACTCTCACATCACCGAACTTACCCAATACGTTCTCAGGCATGCTTCTCTTGACTCTCACACAGCCATTCAAATCACCACATACTGTAACTTTCTCATCTGGATCATACGAATCAATTACACTATCGAATAAATTCCAAAATCGATCTTTTTCAAGATCACTTTCCGATTGAGTTGAACCATAAACTGGTACAACGAAGATTCTATGAAAGCCTACTTTTAGTCTTAGCCAAAGAATTCTCGATGAAATGCAACCATAAATAAATAAAATAAATATATCACCACGCCTTTTTACCCATTACTGGGTGTGGCACTCTGCCTAAGTAGATCTCGGTAAGTGATATATTTTTTTCGCGTGAAATGCGGTTACCAGCCGTCAACTCACGGCCCCCAAAGATATTAGTGGAGGGGGAGCCACAGGGATAGATTTAAATTGGTGAAAATTGTTTGTCGAGTGTGGGGATCGAACCAGGGTTCTCAAGATCCACAGGCCGACTCGATACCACTGAGTCACCTACCCCATAATCTCATACAAATGGTTTTCTTCCTTCACTAACAAGCATACCTACACCTTGCTTCGCCCGTTTATTCTCAATAATACTCGATCACTAGCAAAATATTCCATCTACCTCTTCCTCTTTACAGCCTTTTCTCTTACTTTCTCTCACACACAAAACATCTACATTAAATTAATCTATTCATTTTTTCTACGATTGCTATGAAAAGTTGACAATTACGTTCTCATTTGTCATCGTAAAGTTGACGTTTTCTGTGGAACAATCGAAAAATATATTTTTTTTGCGCGTCTCCAATGGCAACGCGCGAAAAAGACGTTAATGCGCGCGTTTCCAATGGCAACGCGCGAAAAAGATTATAAATGCGCGATTATTTCAATAGTTGCCAGGGATACAAACAAAACAGAAACTTGTCATATGGACAGTTGACAGAATGAATTTATTTTCAATACGTATACGGTTTTTAATCATTTGAAGATGCAATCGTAGAAAAAATTATGTGTGTATCACGAGCGTAAAGTGTCTTTGTTCCTCTTACACTATTGCAGCTCTCGCCTTCGGCTCGCGCTGCAGTTACCGTGTTCGAGTACCAAAGAATCACTTTACGCTCTTAATACACAAATAAGTATTATTTACCATTTAAACCCCTCAAATTCCGCGTACCAAACATATATTCATCAAATTTCGGTCATTTATTTCTCCATGTGAACAAAAAATAATAGTAATAGGGTTTTCTCGGTAAAAGAGTAAAAGTTGCAGTAGCTTACCAGGCTTATACTTAATTATAAAGACAACAGAAATAAATTAGATTAACACAATTTTCAAATTTCAATCAAAATATATATCAGAGTTTCTAAGCACGTAACTAATATAAATAAATAACAATATAAAAGAAAATATACTACAAAAAAAAAACTAAACTATTATAAAAATCAAAGGTAAAACTTATCTTAGTAAAAGAATAATTAGGATGTCCGGTGACAAACAACATATACCAATCCAACTCAATGTTCCCAGTCCCGTTTATTATGTTAAATGATATTAGTCGCGTAGTTTCGCTGATATTTATATTTTTAGTTTTATTTCTTAATTCGATATTATTCTTAACTATGTATTTATTTTCCAAGTTTAGCGTTTCTTTTAATTATTTTATATATTGCAGTTCTTATGAAATTTATTAAAAAGCTCTATGAATTTTAGGAAATTTTTATTAACTGAGCTTGGGAGTTTGTATTTAGTTGTAAATATATTTTTATATTTGCAACAATTATTAGTGGTAAAGCTTTAATTTCCTTTTCAAAATTTTGTTTATATTTGTTAGTTTGGATCATTTCTTAAATCGATGCAATTATTTTTATTGATAAAGTCTAAAGTTTTATTAATGCACTCGTCTATATACAGGCAGTACCATAATTAAAAAAAATAAAATTTGAATGGTATATATTTATCGTACTGATCACGAAACAAAAAAATAGGTAATTTTAATCTGAAAACGTTGTAACAAATTAATATCTTATATTTGCATAATACAATAATTTAATTTAGTTTCAAGTAGCCGATCACATAACTCTTTCAATTTTCCTGATACAATTAAGGCAACGAATTGGAAATTTTGCTTAAAGAACAAGATACAAAAATGCACTTCAGCGGGTTTAAATTTCTTTAGTTGTTGAACCAAAGAAATTTCAATGTTTAGCTGTTAATGGAAATAATTTGAAACAGTTTTTGTAAAAAGAAAATACCGGGTGCCTGTTTTAAAAGTGTATATAGGAGATTAACATGGGAAATCAGTTTTTTGCATGCTGTTGCTCGGTGTTCTACCGGACAACAAAGATTGAAGTGTCAATCGAAAGATATCATTTTTATGAATCAAAAGATGTAAAACATTTTGATTTACTAGTAATTTGGTCCCGTAAATTAATTTTTAAGTTTTATAAATTCACCGATTTATTCAATTTTTAATGAAAATAAATATCGATACCTATGACTGTTTTGTTTTGATTTCTTGCGAGCGATTTATTTGACGTTTCTGACGTTTTTGGTTATTTACACTAATGACGAGCGTATTTTTATAATAAAAATGTGTAATGGGGGAAATAGTTACTTAAGAGTGCGAAATCAATTTTCTATTAAGTTTATGGATCAACCGATTCCAAGTGTAACCACAATGGCTAAATTATTGGCAAAATTTAAAAAGATGGCAGTTGTATCCACGAAAAGTACACATGAGCTCTGAAATCGCAATTTGGCTAGAACAGAAGAACGTGCGTTATTGGAACAAAGGGTTCTAGGAATGATAAAT
This sequence comes from Pterostichus niger, assembly GCA_947425015.1. Lineage (NCBI taxonomy): Eukaryota > Metazoa > Arthropoda > Insecta > Coleoptera > Carabidae > Pterostichus > Pterostichus niger. The sequence goes on along the minus strand of OX380336.1, from coordinate 23,696,759 downwards.
GTAGATCCTTTGTGTAGCACTAGATTTATTGCAAATGAATTGGGAGTACATCATAGCATCGTATACAGTATTTTGAAAAAAAAATCTTATTATTCCTACAAAATGCAGTGTCATCAAGAACTTTTTCCATATGACGAAGAAAGTAGAAGAGTATTTTGCGAAGATATGCAAAACAGGGCTAAAGAAAGTTCAACACACACTTTGTTGGACTACCGCAAATCCAAGAATTAATATTACAACTCTATCCTCAAAAAATTAATATGTGGGCCGTAATTTTGGGTCTCCACATAATTGGTCCGATAGAAATACGTGGCAATCTAAATTCCACAAATTTGGGATTGTTGCAGAATGATATTGGTTCTGCAATAGAGGATGTTGCGCGCTCAAATCAAGAGGTCTGATTCCAACAAGATGGATGTCCAGCACACTATAATAGGAACGTCCGAGAATATTTGGCATTTCCTGGACGCTGGATTGGACGAAGAGGTGCTATTAACTGGCCTGCTAGATCTCCAGATTTTGCTCCATGTGACTATTTTTTATGGGGTCACATAATAAGTCAAATTTATAAAAAAGTCACGAAGATATAAATACCTTTAGAGATGTCATAGTTAATTAATGTCGTCGTATAACTCCACGACAACTACTTAATGAGCTAACAGCTTTTTATACTAGTTTAGGTTATTGTCTTATTGAAAATGGTGGTGTTTTTGAATATTTATTATAATTATGTGCTAATGATTTTTTAATTAAAAAAAAACACATTTGTTGTTTGTTTGTGTACCTAAATTTTCTTGTGCAATATTTTAAAGACTTAACCTTTAATAAATTAATATTATGTAAACAAAAGTGTTTTTTTTAATTTTTATTTATTTAATAAAATTTGTATGCACAGTAACTAACGATATTTATTTATGTAAATAACCATATTTTATAAATTGTCAAGTCAAAATGTCAGAAACGTCAAATAAATCGCTTGCAAGATATCAAAACAAAACAGTCATAGGTAACGATATTTATTTTCGTTAAAAATTGAATAAATCGGTGAATTTACAAAACTTTAAAGTTAATTTACGGAACCAAATTACTAGTAAATTGAAATGTATTTTACATCGTTCGATTCAGAAAAATGATATTTTTCGATTGACACTTCAATCTTTGTTGTCCGGTAGAACACCGAGCAACAGCATGCAAAAAACTGATTTCCCATGTTAATCTTCTATATACACTTTTAAAACAGACACCCGGTATGTAATTCAAGGTTTTTTGCACCTACACATCCCTAAAACTTAAATGAATTAATATTGGTTCTGCAAAGTTTTACCTAATCACATAATTTAATTTCATTTATAAATTACTGTAAGTAATAGCGATAACTAATTTATTTATATAAAATAAATAGTGTCCAGTTGTACTAAAAGTATTGTCCTTAAATAAACTACTCTTATTTATAGGAACTACGAAAAAATATTTTTGTTCTGTAATCAATACGTTTAATACTACCTATGTGCCATTACAATTTGTACCTAAAGTTATGGTACAACCTGTGTATTATTACAATTGTATTATCATTATTATCTTTAGTTATTATTTGATATTTTATTTCTTATTGATTTTATCGTTGAATTATATAATTTATTATTATGATTATTATTGTTTTTATTGTTGTTCTATTGCATTGGCAGCGATATATCTGATTTCATCTAGAATTTCAATCTGGCAACCCTGTACGCTACACAAAACTCATTATAGATGACAATCATAGCATAGTGCAAAGAAGAGATAGCATTATTTATTTTTTTATTTATTTATTTATGTTACGCTGTACAACAGGAATTTAATCCCAATTACAGTACAGGGTCCGCACTCACCGAGCCGCAGTGTGATAGTTTATATAATTTTTAGCTTGAGTGCGATTATCGAAGCTAACTCTCTCTTACAGATCAACGACGAAAGTATGCAGTTTATGCATAACGACTGAGACAATGACTAAGACTAAAACAGTACCTAGCTGAAAACACCTAGCTGTCTCAGATACGACAAATTCATAAGATTATATTGAAAAACAAAAATAGAGACTATGGTAAGAGATGGAAACACAACCTAAAGATAAAAAATAGGTCAGTTTTAATAATTTTGTTTCAAATAAATACTTCATAAGAATAATTTTACATATGTAAAATTTTAGAACTTATACCGGAAAAACCATTGTATGTTGAAAAAAGTAATAAAATAACAAAAAGTATTATTTTCAGTAGAAAAAAATGTTGTATATCAGTATTTTAAAACAATCTGAATCTGCACTAACACTGACAAAAAAATGTGCAATTGATTTAATTTTTTCTGTTAATAGGCAGAAATTATTTTTAAAATGTTATAGTATTAAATTGTGCCACGAGCGTGATCTACCATGCATGAATAGGCGTAATAGGACATAATATTTCGTGAGCAAAAATTTACTCACGAGCCCACCTCTATCTCCTAGAATATAATACTTTGCTTCAGTGCACATTTTGTGATGGATCTATTTATAGGTATATATACAGAGTATTTATTACAATTACGCATTGTAAACCACTATTCAGAGAAATATTTATTATACGTGTATACAGACTGTCTCCTGTATGAGAGATCTCGAGAACTATAGAGATATGACTTCGGTTAAATTAGACAAAAGTTGTCACATTATTAGGTAGACTTAACGATGTTTTTCTTTCCAAAAAGGCATAGATCACTAGATATAAGTAAAAATGTGGAAATAGCGAATTTTTATTCTTAAACAGTAGAAGATAGAAACAAAAGTTACAAAATAAAGTTGTAGATACTAAAGTTCAATACAATAGAGAATTAATGTAATTATTTAGTCGCCCGTTTTCAGATTAATATAAAGATACTTTTTTTAGTGGAATAAATAGTTGAAAATTACATATCTTTTAACGATGCCAATCATGCGTGATTAAACAACTGAACTTTGAATTCGCTTTTTCTTTGCTTAAGTTTATATATATATATAATGGTATGCAGCACCATGTAAAGAATATACTTATATGAATATATTTAATATATTTTAAATTACTGTTTTAAAAGTAAAATAAATTTATAAGATATATTTTTAATTTAAACTTCAAGCAGGAGAACCTCTTTCGACGATTTCATGGACTGCAAATAACATATAATAACAGGCAATTATAATAAACTCAATAGATGGAACTAAAATCGAAGAATATGCAATTGCGATCGGATATATTGTAACTCCAAAAAATGTTATTTTTGCGTCAAGAATATCAAACAATAGAATTTGTATTTACCTTCACAACACAAACCTAGTCGACCAAGTTATTCGCCATACAATCTCAAAAGCAAACCACAAGCTAAATATTCGAAGATTAATTACCCCAACAAAAAGAATAATTCTATCTAATGTTTGTCCTTCAATCCCGCACTCAACAATAGAAAACGAACTCAAAACACTCGGACTAAAATTAGTATCAACTCTAACATTCCTAAGAGCTAGCATTCAAAACACTGAATATGCACATGTACTCAGTTTTCGCAGACAAGTCTACATTACGCCAGTGGAAAACTCAAAACTCCCAGACTCTATTGTTTTAGACTACGAAAGCACTAGTTACAGAATATTTATCACGGAAGAAAATATGGCATGCTTCATATGCAAAAAAAAACAGGCTACAAAACTAGCGAATGCAACACACCCACCCCAGAAATACTCCAAGTACCAGCAAACAATACACAAAACTTCCAATCAGCTATTCCATCCTCATCAAAACAAGTTTCCAACCAAAAACGAACAACAATAAACTAAATCGACAGCCCCACTCCTGTAAATTTAAATAAAACAATTCCCGAAAATAAATAAAAAACACCAGAATCGAAAATAATGGAAATAGCTCCAAATACGGAACCAGTATTACAAGCAACACAAGTAACCCAACAAGAATTTATTATCTCAAAATACACTCCCCCTACCCCGAATGTATACAGAAAGGAGAAAGATGACTCTAGCGATACAATATTACAAAACAACAAACGTTTAGCATCAGAAATATCCTCATCTGGCACAGTAGAGAAACTAAATGTCTCCAGTGACTCCTCGTTAAACACTGATATAGAAACAGGAAATAAAAAAACAGACCAAACAAAAAAGAAAGCAAAAAAAGAAAATTCAGACATACAAATAGACTCTTTAAAAGAAAAAATGTTAAACAAAACATACCCACTAACATTTACCCAACTAGAAAAATTCCTAGAAGAAGGAAAAGCTGAACAGGACCAAATTAGCCTAGCGAGAAACTACACAAACGACATTCAAGGGTTGATAAACATGTTAGTCCAACTACACAGCCAACTTAAACACTCAAAGACTAAATCACGATTTACAAGATTAACCGTACGGCTAAAAATTCAAGCAAAGAGTGAAATAGAAGACGCTATCTACTCCAGTCAAGAGTCAGTAAACAAAATACCATGATTATAGCTCAGGGGAACTGTAACGGATTCCATGCTCATCTAGGTGAAATTCAAAAACTAATTCAAGATACACAGCCGAACTTTATTTGTCTACAAGAAACCAGAATCCACCCACACCAACAATCAAAGTTAAAAAACTACTCAGTATTCAGAAAAGATCGAATAAATGACAGAAACGCAAGCGAAGGCATCAAACCTAAACCACACAGAAGAACTCAATATCCAAACCAATCTAGAAGCTATAGCAATATCAACTTTTTCGCCTTCTAAATTAACAATATGCAACATCTATTTCCCACCAAACCAAAATATAAAAAGAAGACATCGAGCAATTAATACAACAACTCCCGGCACCATTTATAATCACTGGAGATTTTAACGCCCACAACATATGGGGATCCATTCACAGCGACAGAAGAGGCAAACAAGTCAAACAGACCATAAACGACTACAACATAGTGTTACTGAACGATGGCTCCCCCACCCACTTCTGCACAAAGAGTGGAAACTTTTCCAGCATAGATCTAACAATTTGTGAACCAAGACTAGCCTATGACCTTCATTGGGAAGTAATTCCATTCCTATACAACAGTGATCACTTTCCCATAAAAATCTCCACAATTTCCATAATAGACACTGAACCAGACCCCTCATACAGTTCCTGGACAATAAAACCCGACAAATTGAATATCTTCAAAAACAGGCTGGATGAAATTATGACAGAAAAAAAATATATCGACGAACAAAAAAATATCAATGAAATAACAAACTCCTTCATAAGAGACATAAATAAAGCGGCAGAAAGATCCTTTGAAACAAAAACCATATCATCCAAAAAACCTTTAGTCCCCTGGTGGAACAAGGAATGCTGTATAGCAGTGAAAAATAATAAAAAAGCCTTAAACGACTATAGGAAAAATAGAACACTAGAAAACCTCATCAATGTTAAAAGAACTAAAGCAATCGCCAAGCGAACCATCACAAAAAGCAAAAAGGAATCATGGCAACGGTTCGTATCTTTAATATCTCCAAGCACTCCTTGCCAGAAAATGTGGGAGAAAATACGGAAAATAAAAAACAAAAGAAACCCAAACAATATAACAGCGCTTATACATAATAACAAAACTATCACATCTCCACAAGAAACAACAGAGATTATAGCGGAAACGTTCCGTGAAAATTCAAGCAACGAAAACTACACTATCGAATTTCAACAATTCAAACAACAAAAGAAACAGAAAACCAAATTTCCATCATAGATGACGATGACGAATCCTGTATAAACAGTTCATTCAGCAAAAAAGAACTACTTGACAGCATCCAAGATCTAAAGCCTAACTCAAGCCCCGGACCAGACAAAATAACTCCAGCGATGATAAAAAAACTTCCCTGAATCAACAGCCATGCATCTTCTAGACATTTACAATTTCATATTGCTAAACAATACATACCCAGAACAGTGGAGCGAAGTATGGACAGTACCGATCCCAAAACCAAACAAAAGTAAAATCGACCCACTAAACTACAGACCAATCTCATTGTCAAACTGCCTAAGCAAACTCTTACAAAAACTAGTAAATAAGCGACTGCGTTGGTACATGGAAAGTAAACAGATGCTCAGCACAGTACAGTACAATCCGGATTCAGAGAAGGTAGAGCCACAAATGATCATATCATACTATTGGAAGAAGAAATACAACGAGCATTTATGAACAAACAACATCTAATCGCAGTTTTCTTTGACATTAAAAAAGCATATGACACAACATGGAGACAATACATCATAGAAGGACACATGATAAATTACATAATAAACTTTCTTTCAAATCGGTCCTTTAAAGAAAGAACAAACAACTGTGTATCGGTACAAAAACAACAAGAAAATGGCGATCCGCAAGGCGAGATACTAAGTGTAACACTTTTCCTGATCGCAATGAATCAAATTTCAACATTCGTCAATGAACTAACAAAAATTGTAATCTTCGCCGACGATATAGTAATATTCCAACGAGATATCGATACACAAAAAATTAAGAATAATCTACAGTTATCCATAAACAACTTAGAAAAATGGTCACAAAGCACAGGATTTACATTCTCCCCGTCAAAAACCAAAGCAGTACACTTCAGCCGATTAAAAAAACACCTAGAAAACCCGGAACTCAAATTATATGTTGAAAACATCAATTACGTCAACAACATAAAGTTTTTAGGTGTAACCTTTGACAAGCAACTAACCTGGAAAACGCATATCGATAACCTGAAGAAAGAATGTACACAAAGAATAAATTTAATAAAAATTCTTGCCAGTCAAAAATGGGGAGCCCACAAATCAACACTCATCAACCTGTACAAAGCTACTATCCTATCAAAAATTGATTATGGATGCATCGCATACTCTACAGCAAAAAAATCTCACCTGAAATCTCTAAATTCAATCCAAAATACGTCATTGAGAATAATAAGCGGCGCATTTAGAACAAGCCCAGTACAAAGCATCCTATGCGATGCAAACGAACTTCCACTTGCCCAGAGACGTATTCAAATAACCCTAAACTACATTACGAATTTAGCCAGCCGCCCAAACATCCCACTTTATAACAACATTTATATCAGAGAAAACCATAACGAAAAAGTATATATCCAAAATCAAACACCTTTACAAAAAACTATTAATCACCACCTAAACCAACTTAACGCACAATTTCCAGACATTTACCCAACCCTCCCATCAAATACCGCTAAAAAGCTACCAAAAACAAATACTACTCTCACCCAATTTAAAAAAGAAGATACCCACCCAGAGCTCTACCGCCAAGCATTTATATCAGAGAAGAACAAATTCAAACACTTCAAAGACATTTACACAGACGGTTCTAAAACAAACAACAAAACGGGCGGAGCAGTAATCACCCAAGATTCCATCCTCAAATTTCATCTCCCGCGACACTATAGCAACTTCTCAGCAGAAAGCTTCAGTATATCAGAAACAATAAAGCATATAAACAACAACGAAATAGCAAATAAATATCTAATATGCACAGACTCCCTCAGCGCAATACAAGAAATAAGCAATATGTACTCCAGAAAAACGATAATAATGCAAACCCAAGACCTAATAAACATTAGCGTAAATAAAGGCAACGAAATAGTACTCATGTGGATCCCTAGCCATATAGGTATAATCGGAAATGAAAAGGCAGACCGGGAAGCGAAAAACGCGACAGAAGAAATCCAACTAAACGTGCCAGTCCCAAACGAAGACTTAAAATCAGAATTTAAAATGGCAATAAAAAAACATTAGGACAAGCAGTGACAAGACAAAACAGCAACAGAAAATAAAATGAGGGAAATCAAACACATAACTGCCAGATGCTGGACGCCAGAAGAGAGAAGGAAACAAGTAGTTATCACACGATTGAGAATCGGCCACACCATCACCACTCACAAATTCATCCTAGATCGTGAAAATCCACCAATGTGCGATCTATGCAACCAACAAATAACAGTGAAACACATCATAGTGGAATGCTAAAAATACGCCAACGAACGCCGCCAGATGAACATCCCAAACTCCCTCAAAGAAGCCCTAGGTAACGACCCGGACACGCTAGACAAGACCCTAAAATTTCTTCAAACAATTAATGTATACAAAAATATCTAGCATAAATCAAATAAAATGTAACCATACATAGTAACAAAATGTAACAAAACCAATGTACCTGGGTGTTAATGGTCATAGTTACCGAAACACCCATTATAATATCCTCAAATAAAAAAAAAATTAATCGTGTATAAAAGCAATATCCTTTGTTTCGTTATTGATTAAGAATTGATTGCTGCATAGTTACATGACATATTATCATTATCGCCTTTGTTAATTAACAATATTGCATTTAGGGAAATGCGTATTAAATGAATCACTTTTTCAGCAGTTAAAAATTCGATAACAGCACGCTGTTTAACTCGCGTTGATATAGCATTAGAACACGTCTCCATACTTTGCATGCGTATTGAGGAGAAATGTTACTTCACATGCCACCTGGCGCGCGCTTCTAAAGGTCATTTCGTTCACGCTCTACAAGCATGTGTGCATTACTTTTCAGTTTATCGTCGTACATTTAATTTCAAACTAATCGTACATCTGCAATTTGCATATTGTACCTAATATGTAATACTATAGTCATACAAATTTACAAGTATATTTATTATGGTGTTGATACTGAGTTGATAGAATGATTATTTTAACGATCAATAAGCTGTATCCAATAACTGCATATGCGTATTTATCACTAATTTACACAAGTATTATTATATGATTTTATTTCGCACTAATTCTTTTTTATCTGAGATTGACTTTACCTACAAAATATCTTAGTTTCGTGAACCTTCATTGTTAACTTCTAAGCTGTAAGAGCAACGAATGCACTTTAATTAGACTTTTAGTTTACATTTACTAAGTAATCTATGAATTAAATGATACAGATAAAAAAATTACTTAAAACACAGCGAGCTACAGAATTGTGAAAAAATGCGATGAAGTCGATGTAAAATAAAATAAATATATCATCACACATTTTACCCATTATTGAATGTAGCACTCTGCCGTAGCAGATCTCGGTAAGTGATATATTTATGTACGTAAAATGCGGTTACCAGCCGTCAAATCACGGCCCCCATATCTGTTAGTGAAGGGAGAGCCACAGAGATAATTGAAATGTGGAGAAATTTGTTTGTCGGTAGTGGGAATCAAACTCGAGTTGTCTGATCCAGAGTCTGATTCAATACCGCTGAGCCATCTACCCCTTGAGCTTCTTGAAATGTACGAGTACCTTTATTTTTACCTATATTTTACCACCCATAATTTTGCGAAATTTGCAAGAAAAAAATACATTCTAAATTAATAATATATTTTTTAATATTTTTTCTTAATTGGTAACATTCGTAAGTAATTAATAAAATAAATTCCTATTCTAAAAATAAATTTCATAATATTTTCATTCCTAATGTATTAAAAGTATAATTTTGGACACAGGGTGATACGATTTATGACATAAATAGGTTTCCTAAAAAGTATATTTTTTAATTGTATTTAGAAATGTTTTATAATCAAATAAAAATTTAATAAATAGTGTACTTGATTAATCCTTTAATTTAATAATTAATTAATTTTATCATAGCAAGCTTAGCTACGTTAAGATAAAAAACGTTCATTTTAATAAAATTGTATTAAAGCACAGGTTCAATTTTTTTAATCATAAGATTTTATTATATTAATGGGCATTAATAATAATAAATGCAATAATTTGCGAATTAATTGAGAATAAAAAGTAGTCCGTAATCTGTTTATTGCCAAAAACACTTTTGAGATGGTTCCCCCAAATGTGCACAAAAAGTATCATTTAATCGAATATTAGCTCTTATAGGGGAGAGTTGCCTAATGCGGACTGGTCACTTAAATCATACCTGGTGAAGTTTTCTGTAGTTACTTACTTTTGGCGACATTTATTGTTAAATAGATTAAGTAAATGATATATCGATAACATATGCAAAAAATCTAAGTAAATCATGGTGGCATCTGTGAGATCTAGATACATAAAAAATGAGGTAAGTATAATGTAAAATTTTAACGACCTTATTTAGCTGATATTAATTACAAAGTAATAGTTTTCTATTACGATATAATTAATGTTCAAATAAAATTCCAATGTAATATTAAATAAATACATAATAATATTAAAATAATAAATATATATCTGATATTATCTAGATGTTTGAAGCGAATACATAATTTGTTCGTTAATAATACAGTAATTTTTTTACCGGTTTCAGGATATTAAACCTATGTTTACCTGCATAAAAGTAGGCTGGTAAGTAAGTAATAACTGTACTCTGTACGGTAATATTACCATACTGACTTGTCAAAACAGTCAAAAAATTAAAATAAAACACAATGATAATATAACACTATTAATACAAACGGAACTCAAAACAACAGAATACAAAGATTATGTCTCCTGCTTATCATAATTGTAACCATGGCGTTAAATAAAAACATAACCATGGGCTGAAAAGCCCCGGGCCTAACAAAAAAAATTTTTTTCGTCCAAAACTGGCTTTATTCATCAATATAATCTCCATTAAGAGCAACACAATCATTCCAGCGCCGCTCTAACATTTCAATACCACTTTTGTAGAACGATTTGTCTTTTGCCTCAAAATAGGCCTCAGTTTCAGTAATAACCTCTAATTTCGAGTGAAATTTCTTACCGGTGTGCATTTTTTTTAGGTCTGCTTACAGCCAGTAGTCGCTGGGAGCCAAATCTCTAGAATAAGATGGATGCGGGAGCAATTCAAAGTGCAATTCATGTAGCTTTGCCATTGTTTTGATTGACTTGTGACACGGTGCGTTGTCTTGATGAAACAATTTTTTTCTTTGCCACATGCGGTCGCCTTTTTACAATTTCGCTATATAATAGTCACTGTTGATGGTTTTTCCCTTCTCAAGATAGTCGCTGAATATTACACCTTTCATATCCCAAAATACCGAGGCCATAACCTTTCCAACTGATTGTTGTGCTTTCGGGCGCTTTGGACGAGGTGCACCAGTTGCTGTCCACTCAGATGACGATCGTTTTGATTCCGAAGGGAAGTGATGGATCCAGGTTTCATCCATTGCCACATATTGACGCAAAAATTCCAGGTTGTTACGTTTAAACATGGCCAAACACTGCTCAGAATCATCAACACGTTGTTGTTTTTGGTCAACAGTGAGCAAACGCGGCACCCACTTTGAACAGAGCTTTCTCATGGACAAATTCTCATGCAATAAAAAGCCAACACGTACTTTTGATATCTTTACGATGTCAGCTATCTCACGCAACTTCACTTTCCGATCATTCAGAACGATTTTGTGGATTTTTTAAATGTTTTCTGGTGTTACCGCCTCATTTGGACGTCCACTGCGTTTTGCATTATTGGTGTCTCTACGACCACGTTTGAAGTCAGCAAACCCAAGTTTTATTGTGGTTTCTGATGGTGCGATAACACTTTTCAAGCCATTGCTTCGCTTGAACGGTATTTTTTTCATCAAGAAGTAGTGTAAAATTAAAACACGAAATTGTTTATCATCCATTGTTTTTAAAATAACAAAAGTAGCGTCACTCTTAGCACAATAACTCGCAAACTAATGAATAAAATGTCATGAAATTTTAACAGCTGTTTTTTGAAGGTTAGTACTAACTGAAAGTGAGGTGAATGCAATAAAACTAGCACCATCTATGTTTGAGGCCCGGGACTTTTCAGCTAAAGACCACAGACTTACTAGTTCACCTTCTAAAATAATGACAATGACGTTTTCATAAAACAAATTAAAAAAATAATATTTATAATGACGTTAACGTGTTTATATTCTAAAACCGGTAAACTATTAAACAAACCACGGATGTTATGGGTCATAACAGGCCTTAGATGTCGTAAAATCCTAGCTCTACGAGCTCGGATTTCAAACTAACATCTGCGGCTGTAATGATGGTCATAACATTCCTACGTATGTTAATAGTTATAAATATGATACTGGAAATATACTTACTGAAAAAATAATAATTCTGTCAGTGTTGAGTGGCAATTACACGATAAATAATTGTGGCCATTTACGTTACAAACGAACGTTACATAGGTTTTTCATTTCAGACAAATTTAATCAATTATAAATAAATATAAATATATCATCACGCCTTTTACCCATCACTGGGTGTGGCACTCTGCCTAAGCAGATCTCGGTAAGTGATATATTTTTTCGCGTGAAGTGCGGTTACCAGCCGTCAAATCACGGCCTCCAAAGATATTAGTGGTGGAGGAGCCACAGGGGTAGATTTTTTAAATTGGTGAAAATTGTTTGTCGGCTGTGGGGATCGAACCAGGGTTCTCAAGATCCACAGGCCGACTCGATACCACTGAGCCACCTACCCCATTAAATTAATAATATAATTATTATAATTATTATAATATAATTATTTGCAGAAAAATTAGGTTTTAATAAGAAGGTTTCAGGGTATGCTGGACACTGCTTTTAATATTATGTTCTATTTATTCATTTGAAGGAGACTATGAGAAATGAAAATCTTGAGTTCTATCTGTAAGACACAAATTAATCACCAATTAACATTCATACAATGTTTTCTCCCAACAATTGCACAGCGTTCTGCTTGCATATGAGAGTTCGATAATTGAGAAAAACAGCAAATGTATCGATAAAAAGGCAATAATTTCACAGTATACCAGGCAACTAATAGCATCAGTAAGGGTTCAGCACTGTTCAATGGCCGCGTACAGTGCTCACATCACGTTACCCGGTACCGATTCACATGGAAACCACTGAAAATTACCAGGTGGAGAGCATGTCGATTCTGTTTAACATGCAAGGCTGTGTCTGCGGTAATGGATTTTACCGGTCTAAGCTTCATTGGAAAAAACGATACAGTAACTGTTACCGTTTGTGTATTCCCGATGCGAATGTCTGATTTTCCAAAAAGTAAATAGTATCTATTTTGCAAAGGTGCCTACTAACAATTATGCAATTTAATCGATTTAAGATTTAACTATTACAAAACCTTGTAAACAAGTTCATAAAAGAAGATGAATTTTGTATTAATTAATTAACTATATAATACTTAAGTGAGCAACGTAAATCATTATACCAATACGGCAGTTCATAACATGCGATTAATGATTCAAATCCCGGTGCAAATTGTAAGTTTGCTTTTAAAATTGGATTTAAATCAATTATTAAATTTACTATTTATTTTTTACGGTATATAACAATTTTAAGTTAAACTTTATTTATCAGATTTTATAAACTATATTATTCTTAAATTATATTTTAAAAAATCGTACTGCTTTGTGAATCAAAAAAGATTTAGCCCTGATTATAATCCACCAGCAGAAAAAAAATGATTTTGTAATAAAATCATAGCAGTACTCATATAATTTAAATAAAAACGTAAACTTCCACGGGCTGAGTCAAAATTTTGACACGGTCCAAATCCGGAACTCGTTTAATTTTAATGACTCATATAATGTATTTATTATTTTTAGATACAATTTGTTGTTTGTTAAAATGATAACTCCATGAACTCGTAATATCAGTACTGTAATATCACAGTGTTTCAGGACTAGTGTAACAATATTTAATAACTTATTCATGACGTCATTTTGAGTAAATAATGAAATATAATCGTAGATCATACTCCTTTTAGTTACCAAACTATACAAGATGAAAGTTTTATAAATACCAACAATTTTTAAAATAAATATCAAATTTTAATTGAACAAATTAGGTAAAAGAAAACTTGATATGAGCAACAGAACATAATGAAACATAAATAAATTAAATTGAATATGAATAACGTACCAAAAAATATATAAGATTAAATGTAATTAAGTGAAATAATAGTTGGTAATCTACTTTAATATTTTACAAAAAAAGTAACAAATGTAAACTTGTAACTATTCTATACCTATGTGTAGTTGGACCTATACTTTGTGTCATTGTTATTTTATAACGTAGCACAACATAGAGATAACATATCTGAGACGGTGTTTGGCTGATCGCCTTAAAGGATATACAATGTAACAAAAAGTACAGTAATGACTACGAGAAGTTACATTCATTTGTATTTTTTTTATTTGTCAATCAATACAAAATTTTCATGGTGTTACTCAATATTCTGATTGTAATGATATTCCGAAGAGTTTTACAATTTCTTTCTAATATTTTTTTGCTGTGTAAATCGATCTACTATAAAGTTATGGCGAGACAGACTGTATTTGAACTAACAAAAATACTTTCAGTGAACAAAGTACTGGCTTAAAAGCTTAGTTATTATTATCGAGATAACATTCCCAAAATAAATAAATAAAATTTATATTTTTATTTAGATACAATGACAGATAAAGAAGAAACAAATATCTAGGTAAGATAATAGATAAAGTTAAATTACTTATCTAGATAAGTAACAATACTGGTTATTTAACAAGTGCATCGCACCTATGCAAAAGAAATTTATAAATAGTGTTATATTAGATTGTCGATGTAACACGAAATAATGTAGTTTCAATGAATCTTTATTATTGATTGAAATTTAATTTAATTTAATTTGATTATAGTATATATATATATATATATATATATATATATATATATATATATATATATATATATATTTATATATAATTACTGTTATTATTAATTACCCAACTAATTAATTTATTATTAAAAATACAGTATAATTTGCTATCTGCAAGTTTAAACACGTTTCAACACGTTTACTCATGTCTACCGTGTTGCAAATCACGCATATAGAGGTGATCTCGCTAAATTTTCTAGAGAATCGGGAATCTCCAGTTGAGAACGATACGGGACGAGATAAATTCTGTCGAGACGAGAGTACACTTAACCTTTTCTTGAATTTTCAAAACGATACGAGAATTAACTATATTTCGTCTCGTCTCGCAGCAGCAGTATCCCGTAACCGATAACTGCCAACTAATATCTTTGCAGGTCGCAATTTGACATCTGATCACGTGCAAAAATATATCACTTCTTTGGCATAATGCCATATCCAGTATTAGGAAAAAAGCGTGATGACATATATATATATATATATATTTATTAACAATTATTAACAATGTGATGTTTACCTAGTGCAACATTTCATAATAGTGGCCATGATGTCCTAGTCATAATTGGTTGAATTTAAATTAAAAGGCGTAAATGGGGTAGATGGCTCAGTGGTATCGAGTGGATCTTGAGAACACTGGTTCGATCCCCACAGCCGGCATACAATTTTCACCAAATTAAATCTACCCCTGTGGCTCCCCTACACTAACTTCTTTGGGGGCCGTGATTTCACGGCTGGTAACCGCACTTCACGCGAAGAAATACATCACTTATCGAGATCTGTTTCGGCAGAATGCCACACCCAGTAATGGGTAACGGCGTGATGATATATTTATTTTATTTATTTATTTGTAAATAAATAGCTGCAAAGAAATATTAAATTACTTATTTATTACATCCATTCAATATCTCCAAACAAAGACTTTATAATCATATTTCTAAAATATCTATGTAAATTTTTTGTCATATGACGTAACAAAGCTGGATTTATAATGAAATGACGTAAGAAGTAACGCAAAAAGTATTGGTAATGTAAAAAGTTGAGCGTGTATTACAGCTAGTAATGATTTATATTGAAGTAAAGCAAAAAGTAAGGTAAAATATGTAACGCAATAGTTGCCCAACATTCATCTTTCTACCTTGCCTTAACTAAAACTTTCTACCGCTGGCCAATAAGAAATCAGCAGTTTGAACGTTGCGCAGAAATCTTTATTATCGACATATCCACCATTCTCCATCTGTTTATCTGTCAGATTTCATTTTATTAGTCGAAATATTTTCTGTTAAAAATAAATAATGCACCGAAGAATCATCGAGCAAGTAGAAATGTATAAAATATTGTATGATAAGTCATCAAAATATTTTAGAGACGGTAAAAAGAAAAAGCAGGTTTGGGAAGAAATAGCAACCATCACAAAACCGCAGCTATTACAATACAAATACAATTTAAAAAACTAAATAAACATAAAACCCAGTAAACAACAAGTAACCTAAGAAAAGTTATATGATATGACAGACGTACATAAATTCAAACTTCATGCCGAAGTTAAACGAAAAATACCGAAATAAATGTGAAGTTTTTATACAATTACCTGATTGGCTAGCAGCAGTGGGACTACTTTTTAATATAAATCAACTATTTTCGCTTGCTTTACTTTCTACTTTACTGCAACTGCGTTACACTTTGCGTTACTTCATTATGAATCCAGCTTGAGAGTACAGTGACGAGTGATGATAAATTTAAAGTAAAGGTACAACAGAAAATTTCAGGTGATGCCTTGACTCGAATCTTCTGTTTACCGGGCAGAGATGCTAACCGCTACTCCACGGTTCCCAGATATGAGGCATGGCATCAA
The DNA here is from genome assembly GCA_947425015.1 of Pterostichus niger. Classification (NCBI taxonomy): domain Eukaryota; kingdom Metazoa; phylum Arthropoda; class Insecta; order Coleoptera; family Carabidae; genus Pterostichus; species Pterostichus niger. The sequence continues at coordinate 23,680,235 of OX380336.1, read as the reverse complement.
TCTAATTCTTCTGTCATAGTGTCGAACGCAGCTTCGATCCCATGACTCCTATATGATAGGTATTGTCAACGGGTTTCGTCTGCAACGAAACATCTTCTGATTTTAAAGGATATCTGTTAAGTTATTTACCAAACTTGTTTATTTTCTAACCCAAAAACATTACAACCACGAACGTAACTATCTCACTGTTACCAACAGTATCATACAAAAGTAGTTTTTCAAATATTACAACATCTCTTCCTCTTAATTTAAATAATTATAAATTCAATTTAGATGGAGGTCGGCTTTGTCTTGAACTTCGGCGTATAAAAGGCTCAGCACTTTGTTTTGGTTCTCCTGATGGTGGAAGTTCTTGATTTTTCTTAACTATCGGTTCTGGTTTTGGTTCCCCTGATGGTGGAAGTTCTTGTTTTTTCTTAACTATCGGTTCTGGTTTTTCTCCCTCTTGATTGTCTTCTTTGATGTCTTCAGCTGGCTGATTATTGGCTAGTTCAGGATTTTCTGGTTCTGAGGAACATGGTATAAGATATTTTCGATTTCGGCATATGGATCTTTTATTTGTTGATATGATATAAGAACGAGGAATGCTATTTTCTTTTTCTACTTTACCCCATCTTCTCAAATCTGTTACCCATACACGCTCTCCTTGTCGTAGGGGAGTGAGGTCTCTTGCATTATGTCTTCTATTAAAATAATGAGCTTGAGATTTTTTTCGACGATCTTGAATCTCTCTATACAGTTCTGGGTTTATCATTTTTGGTCTCAACAATTGCGGCAGTCTTGGTAGTGGTGTTCTCAGTTTTCTTCCGAACATCAACTCTGCAGGACAATGATTGTTTACACAAGGAGTGTTCCTATATTCTAAAAATCCCAAGTTTGGATCTTTATTTTTCTTTAATATATTCTTCGCAATTTTTACCCCTGCTTCAGCCTGCCCATTTGATTGTGAGTGTTTTGGACTGTTAGTTATGATTTCAAAACCGTATTCATTTTTAAATATATTTAATTCTTCGGCTATGAACTGAGTTCCGTTGTCTGTTCTTACTATTTCTGGTATTCCAAATCTTGCAAAAGTAGCTTTAATTTTACTAATTATGTAGGCTGCTGTAGTTTTCTCTACATAAAGAACTTCTAAATATTTAGAATAATAATCCATAATAAGAAGATACATCCGTCCTTCTAATTTAAATAAATCCATGCCTACCATTTGCCATGGTCTGTCAGGCAATTCAGATGTTATTAATATTTCCGACTTGTTTACACGCTGTTCACAACATATTTCACATCCTTTTATTATAGTTTTTATCTGGCCACTAATATTTGGCCACCAGACTGTTTCTTTAGCTCTCTCTCTACACTTGCTTATACCTAAATGTCCTGCGTGTATTTTTTCTAAGATTTCTTTTCGCATACTTTTAGGAATTACAAGTCTCTGATTTTTTATCAATATTCCTTGATGAACTGTTAAGTCTTCCTTCTCTCTAAAATACGGTAACAGAGATTCTGGAATATCTTCCCAACCATATTTTACAGCTTCCATTACTCTTTTCAAGGTTTCATCTTTTTGTTGTTCCAATTTTATTCTTTCAAGTTGTTTATCCGAAATCGGTAGTTCTTTCAAATTGATAGAATTTACATACCTCTCAATTTCTTCACTTAATGCGTTCTCTTTGTTTTTCTCTGACTTAGGAATTCGTGACATAAGGTCAGCTGTATACAAGTATTTCCCTGGTACATGTCGAATTTTAAACGAATATCCCATTAATTTCATCTTCATTCTCTGAAGACGTGGTGTTAATTCATCGAGATTTTTCTTTCCCAAAACGGTTATTAATGGCTGATGATCGGTTAAAACTTCAAATTCTTTTCCTGTAATATATTCCCTGAGTTTTTCGCATGCCCACAAAATCGCTAAACATTCTTTTTCTACTTGCGCGTACATCATTTCTGTTTTAGTTAAACTTCTTGAGATGTAAATTACCGGTTTCCACTGGTTTTCATTTAACTGTTCCATAACTCCCCCAATTCCATACGCAGAAGCATCGGCAGCCACCCTTGTTGGCTTGTTTGCATCATATTTTGCTAGGATTGGTTCGCTGGTAAGTATGCTTTTTACTTTGTTAAAAGATTCTTCCTGCTTGTAGCCCCATGTCCATTGATTATCTTGTTTTAATAGTTCTCTCAATGGTTGAGTTATTGTTGATAATTGTGGGACAAATTTCGCAACATACTGTACCATCCCATTGAATCTTCTTAACTCCGTAATGTTGGAAGGTGCGTCCATTGTTGAGATCGCTGACAATTTTTCCGGATCAGGTTGTATGCCACTTTTATTTATAATGTGACCTAAGAATTTTACTTCTTCCACTTCAAATATACATTTTTCATTCAATGTGACTCCTTCGTTTTGCAAAGTCTCTAAAACTGTGCATAGTCGCTCATCGTGCTCGGATTTTGATTTTCCATATATTAATATGTCATCTGCATGACATATTACACCATCTAGCCCGGTTAAGATCTGTGACATTCTCTTCTGATAATGTTCTGGGGCAGATGAAATTCCAAACGGAAGTCTCTGGAAACAATATCTTCCAAAAGGTGTTATAAATGTCGTTAGAGGTTGACATTCTGTAGCAAGTTTGACCTGCCAAAACCCACTCTTGGCGTCTAACTTAGAAAAATACTTTGAACCAGCCAATTGTGCTAGACTTTCATCTACGGACGGTAGTACATAGAATTCACGCATAACCGCCTTGTTTAACGGAATCAGATCTACGCAAATCCGTACTTCTCCATTTTTCTTTGGTACCACTACCATACCACTACACCATTCGGTCGGCTCATCTATTTTCCTAATAACTCCCTGTTTTTCCATCGTTTCTAATTCTGTTTTGACTTTTTCTCGTAAAGGTATTGCGATTCTCCGTGGCGTGCTTAAAGTAAAAGGTACTGCATTAGGTGTTAGCTTTATCGTGTACTCACCTCGCATGAGTCCCAATCCTTTGAATAATTTAGGATATTGCTGTTTGATATCTTGTGTTACTGAACACAATCTCTTTATTATTTTTAGATCATCAATTGCAGGACTTCCAAGTAAAGATTGTTTTAATTGATCCAGGACATATATGGTTTGTACAGAACTTCTGTCTTCAATTTCCATTTTAACTTTACATTGCCCTACGACCGTCAATTTTTGGTTAGCTGGACCCGTTAATCTTTTCGTTGGATTCGGCTCTAACTTCAATTTCAATTTCTCTGCTAAATGTTTCGATATAACTGTGACATCAGCACCAGTGTCAATTTTAAATCGTACAGGTTCTCCACATACTTTAATTACAGCATTCCAATTACTTTTTCCTGTTTCAGTTACAGCCTGAATTGATCCTAAGAATTCATCTTCGGTTTGCCCTTCTGTGATCATTTTAATTTTCTTTTCTTTTGTCTTACAACAAACAGCATAATGTCCTTTATAACCACATTTGTTGCAAATTGCATTCTTTGCCGGACAGTCATGTTTATAACTGTTCTTAATTTTATAGCATTGTTTGCATCTTTCACCTTCTTTCTTCTGATAATTAATTTTCTTTTCTTGGTTTCTTTGCTTTATCACTCTGTCTATTTCCTGTAAACTTACTGGAACGCTAGATCGTACCGTCGCTTGTTGTTTCTTGACTGCTTCACTTTGGCGTGCTTTGTTTACAGCTTTTTGTAAGGTTAGATCTACGTCTAATTGTAACTGTTCTGCTAATTTAGCATCACGCAGTCCATGGATTACCTTATCGCAAATCATTGTTTCTCTTAAATCCCCGTATTCGCAATATTCGCTCAAGCTATACAGTGCTGTTATAAAGCAATCTACCGATTCATTTTCTCCTTGCATTCTTTGTAGAAATTTAGCTCTTTCGTAGGTTCCATTTCTTCTCACTACGAAATGTTTTTCAAATCTCTCTACCACTTTTTCAAAATCATCAACTTCCTCTTCTGACAAGCTGAAGGATTTTAATATTTCTTCGGCAGAAGGTCCCATTAGGTAAATTAATGTATTTACCTGAGTTGCACCATCTGATTGTTGCATTTTTGTTGCACATCGAAATCTTTCAAACCTTTTGATCCACGCCGGCCATTGTTCCGGCTTGTTGACATCAAACGGTTCAGGTGCTGAGATTTGATAACTTGCCACATTTCTATGTTCTGGTTGTGATTGTGACATTTCCCCACCCGCTCTCGGTGTTTTTGGCATTATTCTATGCTTATTTATGTCGTTTTTTTTTAATTAAATTCTGGTTTTTTCTTATCACAACACCGCTGTCACCATGTTAAGTTATTTACCAAACTTGTTTATTTTCTAACCCAAAAACATTACAACCACGAACGTAACTATCTCACTGTTACCAACAGTATCATACAAAAGTAGTTTTTCAAATATTACAACAATATCATACCACTAAGTAATTTATTTGTCGAGCAGAGATGCTAACCGCTATACCACGGCACTCCAGTAGGCAGCATGGCATCAATCAAATTATTTTTTATAGTACATGGGTGACGTGATGTAGCGCCTAACATCTCTGCCCGGCAATCAGAATGTCCATGATTTGTGTTCCGGCGTCACCCGAATTTTTCTGTCATATATTCAACTTTAAATCTATCTATGTTGTTTTAAGGTCCTAATTTCTTATTTTAACTTTAGCCGTTCAACCCGTAAACGATCTATATAAATATCACGAACACGGTTATATTTTCTTCTAATGAAAAATGCAATCTCTTATATATAATGAAATAAAGTGGTATATGCCTTTCAAAATCCAATTAAGCCTGAGTTTTTATTGATTTTTCATTCCGGTTTCATTTATATAACTGCACTTGAAATATTATATATACGAGTACAAAGCGAAACAAATGTCTAGTAGGCTTAAAAATATTAGGAAATAAAAGAAACTTGTTTATCATCCGGCCATAGGCGAAATTAATTTCATACTATAATTGTTTTTGTACTTTGTCGTTGCTTCAGGTATAAGACTATTATTTACTTTGGAGCTTAGCACAAAGCAGACAAGACTTTGTGATCGTTATGAAGTTATATTTACATTTATTAATTTTAGCGGAATAAATTTTCTGACTAACAATTTTTCGTATTATTAAATTTAAAACGTCCACCCTTTGCTAAATTATTATTTTCATCATCATGAAATTTATTTTAAATTGCAGATATTTTATAGAACAATTATTTACATAACAGTGTTGATTTGATTTCAAGGTCATTATATATTCGAATTTCTTATTAATATAGTTTTGTTAATAATGCTAAAAGCTACTAGAAATTAACTAGAAATTTTATTCCGAGGTTGCCCGGACTAAAATTATAATTACAAAAAAAAATTTAATGCTGCAGATATATAATTGCAATTCATATTTCAAGTTCGATTCTTACATTAAATTTATTCTTGTGGTTCCCTCTACATTAAAAAATTAACATAGTGTATCGAATGGCCCTGTTTTCTCTGGAACAGTCGATATGACGTAATACGTCGCGCGTCAGAAGTTGAATGACTCACCGTAATGCGTTAAAATAATTCTATAATATACCCGTAATATGCGTTCTGGAATATATGGTGACGCAGGATATATTGCAATCAATCCCTCCAGAAGAGCGACAGCTAGTTAAACGCTTGGAAATGCGTTATGAACACGCACATCTGCAGCGAGTGTATCACCAGTAGCTGAGAAATAGATGTCAGGAAGCAAATGAAAACCTGTAAGAATTTAAATCTGATATAATTAGTCTAGCGGATAATGTGTTAGAACGAATTGCTGTACAAGGATTCTTTGATAGTCTCCGAGATAAAGAAACCAAGCGGGCCCTGATTTTGTTTCGTTCGAGTAACCTGTCCATTGCCTTGGCCAGGGCATTGAAATTCGAGGCGGCAGAACACGTTTCAAGGCGGCAAGACAATATTCGCACAATATAGGGCGTGGAGGAAAATCACAGTGAGTCCACGGAAGAAACAGCACGACGTGTGTTGACTGAGATATTGCCAAAGAAAAGAAAACTTCGATGCTGGAACTGCGGTGAACTAGGGCATATGTGAAGCCGATGCGGGGAACAAATAAAGAACAATGCAGCGGAAAACTAAAGCGGGTCGACGCAAGGGGGCGAACGTCGATCCATCATAAAGATGCCCTGAAGCTCAATGGACATGTCGCATTCCTACAACCTAGAGTAAATAGCATTTTTGTGGATAGATTGATCGACGGGAAACCACATGCTTTGCTGATTGAAACAGGTGCGACAAAAACCATCATCATATCTGATACTCACAAGAAACCAATAAAGATTGAATCAACAAAATGGCGACTACGCACAGCAACAGGGTCTGCGGCTACCATCCATGGCGAAGCAGACATTTCCATCACCATCGGAAATACACGAATTAAACACCGAGCGCTGGTAGCTGACATTGAAGACGAATTTATTATCGGGATGGACATCATAAACGCAAATGATGTCGAACTAAATTTAAAACACGGAATACTTAAGATCAATGGTGAAGAGATCGTTTTAAATCCCCCAAGAGAAGTGGGATGATTTTGGATGCCCACCTGGAACTCAAACTTCCAACAGAATGTACCATGATGTTAGAAGCCGAAAATCATAATGGAAACGACTACTCGAGAAATACTGGTGGGAAAATCTCCCGTGCATACTGGAAAGGTAATAGCAGATCAAGTAATGTATGTGAATGATTCTCCAGTTACAATAAAGAAGGGTACCATCTTAAGACATTGTTCATCAGTAACTTCGATTATCAGACGAACATCCGTTACACAAAATCCACCACAGAAGCTTCCCGTAGAACTGGACAATCTACTGCCAACATCTTGCCAAGAATTAAACCCGGACCAGAATATCAGAATGAGAAATTTAATAACGAAATATCAAGACATTCTCGACACCAGCTGAGGGACAAGAGTAGAACCAACATATTCCAGCACTAAATAAACACCGGTGATTCACGCCCCATCCGCCAAGTACCGAGAAGATTACCAATGGCCAAGAGGGGGGAAATCGAGACAATTATTCAAGATATGGAAAAAAAGGTGTCATCGAATCCTTAAGCACTCCGTGGGCCTCATCAGTGGTGTTGGTAAAGAAGAAAGATGAGACAACACGATTCTGCGTGGACTATCGTCAACTCAACAACGTGACAAAGAAGGATAGCTACCCGTTGCCCTGAATAGATAACATATTGGATACGCTTACCGGGTCGACAATATTCTCAACATTAGACTTGAAAAGTGGGTACTGGCAGGTTGGAATGGCACCAACGAATAAAGTGAAAACTGCGTTTTCTGTCGGTGTTAGGCTGTGGCAATTTACAGTAATACCGTTCAGACTCTGCAATGCCCCCGCCAAGTTTTAAAGACTCATGGAAATGATACTGCAAGGGCTATCCAGGAAAACTTGATTGGTGTACCTTGATGATATTATTGTGGTCGGGAGAATGTTTGACGATCACATGAAGAATTTAGAGGAGGTAATTCTGAGACTGCAAAATTCTGCGATGAAATATTATCTCTTCCGCAAAAAGTGCAGTACCTGGGACATATTGTGTCCGGAAATGGAATAGCTGTTGACAATCAGAAGATCAGATCAGGGAAAAGATGGCCAATACACACTGACAAACATGAATTGAGAAGCTTTCTTGGTATTTGTACGTATTACCGACGATACGTCTCTGGATTGGCCGACATTTCCAAACTACTGACACGACTCACGGAGGAAGGACGGAAATATGTGTGGGAAGAAGTCTGCCAAGACTCTTTCGACAACCTCAAGCGAGCCCTAACAACAGCACCAGTCCTGAGTTATCCTCTACCCAACAGGGACTTCATATTGGATACAGATGCCAACAATGTCGGAAGATGCAGATCATACTCTGCAAGAAAAGTGTACCGAAGGTACTGAAGGAGATTTATGATGGAACTGCTGGTGGCCACTTAAGAGTAACGAGGACAGTTCAGAAGCTGCGTGAGCGAATTTACTGGGTTAATTGTCGAGAGGACGTAAAGGAGTGGGGCAAGAAGTGCGCAGCCAGCAACGGCCCGCAAAGACGTCGGAGAGCTCCAATACGTCAATACAATATCGGGAGCCCAATTGAAAGAATCGCAATCGACGTGGCCGGTCCATTTCCAGAATCCGATAAGGAAATAAATACATCATAGTGGTCATGGAAGTGCCTACAGAATACTCATTGGCGCATTGCGTGGCCCAAAATTTACAGCTGTCTCGAGGAATCGCTGAGGTTTTTAAGAAGTTCGGCCAACTTAAAGAACTCCGGCAACAACATCCATGTGTCGGCACAGAGCTACAGATAGATGACAGACAGTAGAGCTGAAACAGAAGCATATTTTACCTGGTGACCTAACATTTGCCCCACGAGAAACCAACTAATCGCACCGTCTTTGACGCCCTATGTGATCTACGAGATATGCTGCTCGATGAGGATATCCTAAAACTAGCTGTACCAACGCTAGGCTGTGGCCTTGATGAATTGAGCTGGAGAATTGTAAGAAACATGCTGGAAACTATTTTCCAATATACCGGAATTGAGATCCTGGTGTGCAGCTATAATCCCTGTGGGTCAACAGTAGTGAAAAGAACTGTGGACTGTTATTTTCACCAAACGTCACAGTGCTCGGGGGGTCAACGTGCAGATATCGACATGGCGCAGGAAAGTTTCGGAACGAAACATCCTTAAGGATGGGGTAATGTAATGAGTACGGCCCTGTTCTCTCTGGTACAGTCGATACGACGTAGTACGTCGCGCGTCATAAGTGGCAGTCGGTATTGAAGTGTTGTGAACAGTGCAAGTTGTTACTTAGTACTTTAATGTGAATATAAATAAGTAGTGTAAATAAATATATGTATATAAAGTAGTTGTACTACATTGTTTTCGTTTCAAATAAATATTATGTTAGTGATTTTCATTGCTCGTGTTCTATTTAATAATAAACTCGCCACATCCAAAATTGTAATAAACGTTACAATAGATAGATTTTAGAAGTATAATTATAAATTCTTCGTTTGGAGATATTGAATGGATATATTAAATAAATAATTTTATATTTGTTTGCAGCTATTCATTTGTCATTTAATTTTTATTTAAATTCAACAAATTATGACTACGATATCATGGGCATTATTATCAAATGTTGCACTAGGTAAACATCAAATTGTTAATAGTTGTTTCAAATACTCCACTATAAAAGAATGAAAATATTAAATAATTACGTCATCACGCCTTTTGCCTAATACTGGATATGGCATTATGTCAAAGAAATCATATATTTTTGCACTTGATCTGATGTACAATTGAGACCTGCAAAGATGTTTGTTGTCAGTTATCGGTTACGGAATATTTCTCGTATCATTTTGAAAATTCAAGACGAGGTTAAGTATACTTTCGTCTTGTATCGTTATCAACTGGAGATTCTCGATTCTCTGACAAAGCGAGATCACCACGATATGCGTGATTTGCAACATGGTAGACATAAGTAAACGGGTTTAAACGTGCAGATAGGATCATATACTGTATTTTTAATAATACATTAATTAGTTGCGTAACTACTAGATGTGCAAAAGTGTTTTCTAATTTTAATCTTATTCAATTAATTTATAAATGTTTTATTGTTTGTGGTTGACACTAGAGATGGGCAGTAAGTAATTAATTGCAAGTAATTAATTACGTATTTTTTACCGCAATAATAGATACTTAAAAATGTTTGTTCCATTTGATCTGTAATTAATAACATGATTTTTTTTTTTAATTCTGGCTTCCTGGCGGACCAACTGCTAAGGTCATATGCCGCCATTACGCCCTGATCCTGCGTTTTAGATCTTAAAGTCAACAGCAACGCGGGTTTCTCGGGACGGTCACCCATCCAAATACTCCCCGCGCGCAACGTTGCTTAACTCGCGTTATCGCATAGATCAGTTCCAACGAGTTGAGCCATGGCCGTTGACTAAACATTATTTATTCATGTAATTGTTTAATTCCGTATATTAATAATGATTTTAACCAACTATCGTCATCTACTAGTGATGTATTGAACTACAAAGTGAAGTAGTTATGGTTATATTTTGAATATTAGGCGAATGGTAGTTCATAATAACAAGCAATGATGTACATCTGACCTTGACTACGGCATTAAATAGGTGAGTATTCGAATCCGCCATCTAGGTGCATGGTCAGAAGAAACGTCATTATTCGTCAATAAAATTTACAGTTTTCAGACTATTTATTTTTTTAAAAACTTGTTGCAGTTATATTATAAGTTTTTTAAAATTGATTTTATTTTGGTCTTGTAAGGAGATAGGTTTTTTTATATGAATTAACACTAAATTACTAGCTGACTCAGTGATATCGAGTTGATATGTAGGTTCGATTACCACAGCCGACAAACAATTTTGCACTAAATTAAAATTACCCCTCTTGCTCCCCCATTACATACATCTTTGGGGGACGTAATTTGACAGCTGGTAGCTGCAATTTACCCGTATAAATATATCACTTACCGGGTTCTGCTACGGTATAGTACCATGCCCAATAATTCACTAAAATTTTAACGATTTAACTTTACAGAACTACATTTGTTTTTTATGGACCGCCATATATAACCCACAGTGAGTTACACACCAAGATAAAGGATGTGAATACCTACTTCTATAGTACTCTATCCTAACTGTCCTTTTGATTTTTTTATATTTTTTATAATATTGTCTAAAATTGATTCAGTGAATACACGTGTATCTTGTACAAATCTGTTGCAATAAGTATTTAGTTTTGCCTGTGATTTATATGTTAGTTTATAGTTATTGTTTAATCAAAATATCATAAAAGAATAATAATAAATATAATAAAAAGAGAGATCCTTTTATTTTAGTAAAAAAATAACTGTGATTTGTAAAAATTTCATATAATTTAATTTCATTTTGGTCATGTAATTAAGCAAAAATTATTTAGCTAATTTTTATATTGTAAAGTAATGTAAATGGATGATTGTAATTTAATGAACTTGAGACATTAATTTCAAAAAAATAATTAAATGCTCATTTTATTCCTTTTAAATATGTACTTATTTCGTTTATATCATCCGGCCAGTTGACAGAAGTGGCGGACCCAGCAAGAGGCACAGCAGACAGTTTCTCCTCTTGAGAATTTTATTTTATAATTAAAAAATAAAATGGATTTTTCAGTTTAAAACGTACCTAAATCTAATACCTTGTTTCGTCACTGCCTATACCTACATTTTAAACAATTTATCTATTAAAATTTCAATATAATTGTTGAAATTATCTTCTTACATTTTAATTAGATAAGTGTCCCGCGTGATGGTCGCGCGTGTTGAGGGCCTGACTCACAACCATAAGGTCGTGGGTTCGGGTCCCGCCAAGGACATATCGGCATATGACCTTAGTAGTTGGTCCGATATATAAAATAATAATAATTAGATAAGTTTACACGAGTATGTTATGGTGTGTGTAGGTGGATCAATGGTATCGAGTCGGCCTGTGGATCTTGAGATCCCTGGTTCGATCCCCAAAGCCGACAAACAATTTTCACCAATTTAAATTTATCCCTGTGGCTCCTTCTCCAATAACATCTTTGGGGGCCGTGATTTGACGGCTGTTGACCGCACTTCACGCAAAGAAATTTATCACTTACCGAAATCTGCTTCGGCAGAGTGCCACATCCAGCAATGGGTAAAAGGCGTGATGATATATTTATTTATCTTATTTATATATATAAATACAGGGTGTTAAAAAAGTTCCGGGACGGTGAAATATCTCGAGAAATATACATCGAATCAAGAAACAAAAAAACACGTGTTTCATATTTTGCAAAAACCTATATATGCACACCAAACACAAACCCCAACTCCCACCCCCAATTACAATTGTTTTAGTTAATTATTTTATTTCAAGCCACAATCATGGCTCACTATTTTCTTTCCGATTTGGTGTATAATAAAGTGCCCGCCATTTTACTTTTAATAATGTAACATATGAATTATTTTAGCAAATTTGATGCGCTTTTCAAATTTGTAAAAAAATATAGTATGTTCCATTTGAAATTTCAAAGTTGATATTAATTACTAATAAACCGGAAATGATATCATGAATGTACATCCGTCATCAACTAGTTTACATGTTGCTGTATAAATGATGTTATATGAAACATATTGCTAAGTTGATAAATAAGCGAGATATGTGCTGGGTCTATTAAAATATAACACCCTGTATATATATTCTGCAAATGTGGCCGTTTTTCCGCAATTTCTGCCTGCAGCTTGTCAAGTAAAATAGCGTAGTATGTTCTGTAATGGTTTTTCTTTTTTAAAGATAATCGATTAAGATAACTCCACCACTATCCCAGAAAACAATTGCCATCACTTTCCCAGTCGAAGGAACAGCCTTTGCCTTTTTCGGAGCCAAATATCTGATTTGTTGCGCCTAAGCTGCACCAACAGAGCGTTGGAAATTTTCATTCGCACACGATTTTGGTCCAAAGTGAGCAAACGCGACACCCTACACGCAGACAGCTTACTCATGTCTAAATCTTGATTTAGTATGTGACAAATACGTACTTTGGACATATCTGTGCTATCTCTCTAACTTTAATACGACGGTTGTCTAGCACCATTTGGTGAACTTGAGCGATGTTATTGTCAGTGGTTGCAGCTTTTAGACGTAGCGAAGGATCATCGTCACGCCAAGCTGGTACGGCCACGGTTAAATTTATTTGCCATAAATTTCACTATCGTAAATTATACTGCAGAGTTCCCGTATACAGCGTCCAACTCTTTGTTTTTCGTAGACGTATTGCCATTCAAAAACAAATATTTAATGACAGCTCGATACTCGATTTTTTCCAAATTCACACAACTCACTTAAACGATTGTCAAACAGCAACTGCGCGTCCAATAGGGGTCAAATTTTGTTGACGAGTATTGCCATCCTCATGTTGAGATCGGAAACTTTTCAGCTATTCCTAATAAATAAGAATAAATCTGGTCAACAAGACTAACCATTATTTTTATGCGAATCTTTGCAGATTTTTTTGTTATTTTACACTTCACTCGCATTGTTACTATTTTTATATTTTCACTACCCTAGATTAAAAGGTTTTGTGGTTTTGAGCCTTCTTTCTAATCCGTTGTTGTTTAGGAGTTAGATCGCTTCGACATTGATGTGCTTGTGTAGTTTTGCTTCATATTTGGCAGCAGAATTTTTTATCACCGTTGGTTATTATTTCGTTTGCTACTTTTGTTGGATTATTAATTTTATTTTTTTTCTTTCCTGATTGTCTATTTCAAATAATATGATGCTATTATTTGTTTCATTTGGCCCGAAAGTTTCCTTAAATTGATCAGTGAAAGCCACAACTTGTTGCTTGCTATCTTTTGCCCATTCCCAATTTACCTTTCTGAATAAAAGAGTTTGATTGATGGGTCTTTTTAGCTTTTCGTCGCCTTCAATAACGAGTAAATTGTTTCTTTGTTTGACGATAAGTTAGTGAGAGTTTATTGAGTTTTCTTTTAGTTTTTCTATTTCTCGTTTTGGCTGTTTTGTTTTGTAATTAAGGGTTGTTTTTTCTGTTGGGTTTCTAGTCATTTTTCATCTTCTCCTTGCCTTTCTTTTTTACCAGATCCATTATTTCTACTGGGTAGTTATTTCCTATTGTTCTGTGTCCTAAGTTGTCATAGTGAATTTACCTGCTGCCTCTTCTAATTGTTGCTTTCTCCTTAATTGAATGTTTAGATTAATATTGTCCTCCATGTATATTGTAAAGCTTGCCGAGTCGGTTCTTTTATTAGGGAGAGTTGGTTTCTTTTCTTTCTTGATTATTGTCCCATCCTTTGTCATGATAACCGCTGAGTTATCGGAGCTTAAGTCAAAGATTTCTTCAATATAAATATATAAAGTTGGGTGATAACTTTTCAAAATATATAGAAATTCATCAGGTTTGGGGTTTTATTTTGGTTTGTGGGCCAGTATTTTGATTTTTCAGTGGAGTGGAAGTTATGTACCTTTTATCTTATTGCCTTTCTGAGTTTAATTCCTTTAGTGGTAATGAATCGAGCTTTTCAGTCTGTATGTTTGGTGTTAAAGTACTCACTTGCAACAAATCTCTCTATACAGTGATGTAGGATATTTGAATAATTTTATTTTTTATGTTGTGTTTATGTGGACTCCAACTGTTATTTTTTATTAGTGTCCGTAAGTCCTACCATTAATAGTTGTACTTCTTCCCTTTCGAGTTGCTGTTCGTCCTTTTTCTCTTGCTTGGTATAGTAGATAATCGTATTTGTTTACTTTATAGCCTTCCAGTTTTATGTAATTTTGACTAGTGAAATGTGTTTCAAATATGAGGCATGTGTTTTAATATCCAGAAGTATTTGTAATTCTTCGCGTCTATTTAGAAGACCATTGTCGTTCCATTAGGCTAGTCTTATATCTTCTCGTGTAATTTTTTAAATATTTATAAGCACTGTCTTCATTGTTTCTGGTCTTGTATAATCTATTATTTAGTGATTTTCTCTTGAGTTTCGAAATTGGTTAGAAGTATTTATATTATTCAGATTAATGATTGTTGTTCATTTTGATTCTGTTGGGCATGATTGTCCCCTTCAGTTGCTTGGGCAAACGATATTCTCTCTTCTACTTGTGCAAATGTAATTTGTCTTCATTATTTTGTTTTTTACCGACTATACAGTTGCGATAAGGTCACTGGGTGTTTATTTATGCTGGTTCCTTGCAGTCAGCGGTAAGATGGTCCGTTGCAAAATTGACACATTTTGGGGAGCGCTAAATCACTTTTTATTTCTTCTGTTTGGCAAGAAGAGTATAGGTTTCTATCTATTATCCTTATTAGCTGTAATAGTTTATTTTCATAAGTGTGCCATTGTTGATCATTTTTGATCATGGATTTAATTAGCGATCTGTATTGTACTTCACAGTCTACGTTAATTTTGTCCTGGGTTGGTTTCATATTGTTATACATTGGTGGTTGTATATTTGACAGGCTGTTTAGTGAAGCCCATGAGCTATTTATTTGTGGTGGATTCATTTTGCGTAATTAATTGGTGGACATGGAGATGGGCCGCCTGACATCACGCATTATGATATTACTTTTAACTGTCCCGTAACTGCACAAATCTATTAATTATAATTCTATGATTACCGAAAATAAATATTAGGTAACAGATATAGAGATGATAGCAAATAATGTCTGTTCACTACGATAGGTGACAGTTAACTGCAAGTGAGTAAGTGAACGAAATACATACACATATCTACTTAAATCAATATTGGTTTCGTTATCTAGGGGCTCCTCAGGATTATATATTTTTTTGCCGCTAATGTACACACTATACCAGTCACTTGAGCTCGTGTCTTTGAAAGTTTAAGAGCTAATCAAATGAAACAGATGCAGAACTAAAAACAAATACTTGAAAGTAATTAAATCTTATTTGCATATTCAAATGTTCATATCTCTTAAATGAAGCATTTGCATGATTTTATAGCTGGCTTATATAATCTGCTGCCCGTCAGACAATTTTATGAGGTCAGCTAACTGAATATACACTGCAACTTAATTAAATAATGTACTATTCATTTTACTGGTATCATAATATTTATAAAATGACAATAATTTACATTATCTTCATTACTGTACGTTCAGTCGAAGTCATATGTTAAAAAATTTACATTAAATTTCGAATTGTATACAGTTGGCCATCGAAAGTATTAATGCAATCGGCTACAGTTATGACAAAGCAAATAGATACCTATCTTCAAAATACGAATTTTTATTTCAAAAGCCTATTATAATTTATTCTATTCTGTAAGAAAACAATATCATCGACATTTGTTACCGCAAAGTGCCTCGTCCAATAATGGATAAAACTCCTGATATATTTACGAGTATATGTCAGTTGTATTGTAACTTCCCATTTCATATATAATAAAATGGTCATAAAATATATTAATCTCCTTACATTTCTCTCAAAATTCTGAAAGTGTATAACCCCCACTAAGTAGTGACATTAATGTAAAGTGATGCTAAACAGCTAAGCGCCTGCTGTTTAAAAATGAAATGGAGCTCCAGCTACACAACACATACACAAGTCTAGCAAACTATAGCAGTTTTGTCGCGTAAAAAACCGAAGCAAAATGCCTATAAATGTTATAAATATAAAATATAAATGTGTTATATTATAAAAATATATACATTACATAGTTCAGAGCAAAAACGCTACGGCAACTTTAAGTTTAAGAAAATGGCATCAATTGTTACATCATTATTTTAGAGCTATAGAGGCAAAATTACCAAAGTTACAGCTAAAGCTAAATAAATTGTTGCTAAACTATAAAAGTAGCTAGCTATTCGCCAGCGCGACGAATTAAATTTTAATGAGATTCCTAAAGGGATGCGTTAGTAGGTTGTAATATTATCTTTTGTTAAAAATGTCTCCACAATCATTGAAAGAACAGGGACTAAACGATCGATATATCAATTTAATTAAAACAATCTATGATAACAGTACTACAAAAATCAAAACAGGAAACATGGTACTATCTTTAAAATCGGTAAAGGGGTGAAACGAGGGCAACCTCTGTTCCCTAAATTGTTCAACTGTGTCTTGGACACCATCTTTTGCTCCATAAACGACAAACTAAAAGGAATCAGAGTAGATGGTAAATATTTATCGAACGCTGACGATATCGTCCTGTTTGCCAACTCAAGTGAAGATCTACAAGATGCAGTACAATATCTAAACCGGTGATTTAAGCAATGAGTGCAATAATCCACATACACAGATAGATTTGTTGCTTAGTTTTTACGTGAAAACGTAAATACAATACAGTCGTGTATGCAAACTTATTTTCGCAATTATAATATTAGTAGCGAAGTAGGGACTATATAATGCGCTATTTTATTTTATTCAATTATACATTAATTAAATTTAATTTAATTACGTAGTAATTAATTTTTATATTTCATAAAGTTGTGTAAGTATTCGTTAGGGCTTAACTAATACTTGCAGTTACAGGGTCACAGTCTAAATTTGATTAAAACAATGTTCATCATTTCAGTGTTTCTTGGCAGAATTAAGCTAATGAAGTAAAATATTGGACGGCGCGAATTTGCCCAATGTCCCGATTTGTCACTGACAAACTCTGCCTGGAAGATGACGTTTCAACCTACGTTCAATATTTAAATGCCCTCTATTCAGATTTTAAAACTAAGTTTGAGGATGTTTTAACTCTGATAATTCCACAGTGGATAATGAATTCATATGGTGACATTGAGGAAATGGATGTTACATTAAAAGAGAAACTGATTGAAATAAGCACCTAACGAAGAACTTAAGGTACAATTTAGAAACGGATATCTGCAATTCTGGCTTCAAACAGACATAGATGTTACTTATCCCGTATTATGGAATATCGCGAAAAAAATTTAAATGCTTTTCTATCCTCATATCTAGTGGAAAAGGATTTCTGCGGTTGCCAATCTCTTAACAAAAAGTGAAACAGAATAGATATCACTAACCGAGGAGATTTTAGATTAAGCCTAACTAAATTGATGCCAAATGTTGAAAAACAAAAAAGTTTGGAGACCTCTGCTCTAAATGAACAAAGTATAAAAAGAGGATTGCATATGAATACCGCCAAAATAAAAATAGTGTCAAATGTACGTCGATGATTTTATCTACTTCAACTCATTTCATTCAAAAATAGAACAACAAAAGTAATAAATCGCAGAATAAAAAACATATGGACAAGATTCCGGTCCTTGCCTTACTTAACAGAACACAGTATTCCCATCAACCTTAAGAAAAAAACTCATCGACTTATGCCTACTACCGACACTCTCATACAGTACTCAAACAATGAATTTCTCAAAATCACAGATTAATATATCGCGGGTATGCCAAGGTAATCTAGAAAGAAAAATCCGATCTATAAGCAAAACACAAAAAATTAGAAACACTGAAATTAGAGCGAAAACTAAAATTACAGAAGTCATTAAATACACTAAAATACTAAAATGGAAGTGGACTGGTCACATAATGTGGTGCAGAGACCACAGATGGGGCACGCAGTGCACAGTATGGATAGCAACAGAATGACAGAAAAACGGAAGAAAACCTAAGATGGAAGGACGACCTGACTAAATTTAACAACTCCTAGCCAACAATGACACAGGACAAAGAGTGATGGAAGAAAATTATTATTATTGTTGATAATGTCGAACTCAATAAATTCAATCAGTAGCGACGGGTGCATTTCAAAATAAAATAAGCACCAAACAATGGCAAATAAGTTCTATTAAAATAATTACAAATATATTATTTTCAAAGTTTAATTAAAATAAATTTGATACAGAAATATAATTTATAAATCACTCGGTCCTATTTTAATATTTACTAATAAATTTCTTTATGTAAGCATTACAAAAACTGCTTTCAGCGCAGTGTATATGGCGCAATATTTAGAAGGCTACATGTGCGGCATTGTTCAGTATACTGTAAGTATCGACATTGAATGCTATCGAAATTTTGTTTACCTACATGTATTGTAAGACAGTAAGATCGTAATAGTTCATATGCCAGTGATTAGCTGTGCGGTAAGCTCAAGCAGATACATTTCTATTAAGGTTATAAATAAATATAATAGAAATATAAATAAAAAATAAATTAAAAGATATAAAATACAAAGGCAAGCATCGCTTGGCTTGATTACATGGAGAAAACGCCATCGAATTTAAACAGTTTCAATATATATATATATATATATATATATATATATATATATATATATATATATATATATATATATATATATACAGGGTGTCGCGTCGGAAAATGCACCATAGGGATTTCAATGTTAATTTTGAAATGTTCAAATATTGGTTTCCCTAATTGTTTCTCAGCAAAATAAATAAATAGTTTTTTTGCAGAGAAAAAAATTCTGCATCCAATAATATTTTTATTCATAATTTCCTTTTATCCGGAACAGGAAAAATGAATTTAATATAAATGTTAATTTTAATCAAATAAATAAAAACCAAATACATACTTACAATTAAATACATTTGGCATTTTATAATAAACATTCATAGTAAAGCAGAAAAGAATAAATATTGTATTTAATATTGTACAACAATAAATAACAATTATAATAATTTTTCAAAAATATTTCCATTTACTGCTAAACAGTATACTAATCTGTCTAACATTTGATAATTGATAGGCTGATATTTTATTGCATTCTACTCGAATACTTTCTTTTAATACTTCAATATTTTCGAATCGCCGACCACCATAAATTTTAGATTTTAAATGACCCCATAGAAAAAAATCTAATGGTGAAAGATCGGGTGACCTAGCTGGCCATTTAATGGAAAAATTTGGTCCAATTACTATATTATTAAAACTATTGTTCAAAACTTCCCGCACCATAGCACTATTATGAGCGGAACAACCATCCATTTGGAACCAAATTTCGCGGTCGTCTTCTACAATTTCAGTCATTGCCGGCGCTACTTCTTCTTCAAGAGATTGTAAAAATCGTTCACCGTTATATTTCCTCTTAAAAACAAAGGTGCTACAATATGGTGACCAAGAATTCCTGCCCATACATTAATTTTTTGATATTGAGTCCTAGTAAATAAAACGTTATGTGGATTCTCCCTAGCCACATTCTCCAGTTCTGAACATTTGATTCATAATGCAGTGTAAATGTGCATTCGTCAAATATTTATTATAAACTCGCGATCTTGATTTGCCTTTTTCATTATTTCGAAACAAAACGCGCTTCTCTTTTCCATATCATCTTCAAACAGTTCTTGGTGGCATTGGTATTTATATAAATGAAATAATTTTTTTTCAAAATGCGGTATACTGTTGAGTGGTGAATCGAAAAATTATCCGCAAGTTGCCTCAAACTAATATTAGCAGGGATGTGCGTGTAGTCTACTCCAAGTAATCTACGCCATTCTCTACGTGTAAACAATCATGTAGTCTACGTCTTCATTTTTCATGTAAACAATGTAGACTATGTAGACAATGAAAACACCTGTGTTCACTTAAGTCAGATTAGAAATGTTATCCCTAGAACTAGGGAATTTTAAATGTTGTTAGAGATTTTTATTTTTATTCTAGGGATTACATGAAAAAAAAATTAGTTGTGCAGGGCAAAAACGTTGAAAATTTGACTACTGGTTACTTTTAAAAATAGCGCCAAAGAAAACTCCGTCTGGTGAGATGGCGCGTTGATCGATTTTAAAAATATGACAGTTCGCCCAAGACCCAAGACAGACATTCGTATAGTAATGTACCAGCACTTGCTTTATTAGTTTTATTATATAAAGACCGATAATGACCCGAGCTTACGAATATGAATACATGTAATAGTTACAAAGGAATAATTTTAGGTTATGTTGAATTTTACAACTGTCAGATGCATTATCTACATTGTTTACATTGTTTACGTCGCTAGAATTGTCGACGTATTGTCTACGTGTAGATGTAGACAATTAAAGATTACACGTAGATGCACATCTCTGAATATTAGGATTTTCAATTACAGACGCCAGTACATTGAATTCGTTTTCGTTTTCGTACCGATCATTATTATTACGTCTACACTAACAGTCTTTTAATAATGTTCCCGAACGGATGAGAGGATATTGTTAGTAAGGATACTATTGGATGAAGATTTTGTTTCTCTACAAAAAACTATTTAACTATTTTGCTGAGAAACCATTCGGAGAGCCAATATTTGAACATTTCAAAATTAACATTGAAATCCCTATGGTGCGTTTCTCGACGCAACACCCTGTATATGTCAGTACGGTGGTGTGGATAGCGATACGGAATTCGAATCCGGAGATCCCGAGTTAGAATCTCACTCAAGTTAAAAATTATATGTACTACCACACTGCGGATCGGTGAGTGCGTACCCTGTACTATAATTGGGATTAATTTCCTGTTGTACAGCGTAACATATATATATATATATATATATATATACCGGGTGTCTGTTTTAAAAGTGTACATAGGAGATTAACATGGGAAAACAGTTTTTTGCATGCTGTTGCTCGGTGTTCTACCGGACAACAAAGATTGAACTGTCAATCGAAAGATATCATTTTTCTGAATCAAACGATGTAAAATACATTTCAATTTACTTGTAATTTGGTGCCGTAAATTAACTTTTAAGTTTTGTAAATTCACAGATTTATTCAATTTTAACGAAAATAAATATCGTTACCTATGACTGTTTTGTTTTGATTTCTTGCAAGCGAATTATTTGACGTTTCTAACAGTTTGACTTGACAATTTGTAAAATATGGTTATTTACACTAATAACGAGCGTATTTTTATAATAAAAATGTATTATGGAGGAAATAGTTACTTAAGAGTACGAGATCAATTTTTTATAAAGTTTATGGATCGATCGATTCCAAGTGTAACCACAATTGCTAAATTAGTGGCAAATTTAGAAAGACTGTAGAGTTGTATCCACGAAAAGTACACATGAGTTCGAAATCGCAATTTGGCAAGAACAGAAGAACGTGCGTTATTGGAAGAAAAGGTTCTAGAAATGATAAATGTAGATCCTTTGTGTAGCGCTAGATTTATTGCAAATGAATTGGGAGTACATCATAGCATCGTTTGCAATATTTTGAAAAAAATCTTATTATTCCTACAAAATACAGTGTCATCAAGAATTTTTTGCATATGACGAAGAAAGAGAAGAGTATTTTGCAAAGATATGCAAAACAGGGCTAAATAAAGTTCAAAATACACCTTGTTGGGCTACCGCAAATCCAAGAATTAATATTTCAACAGAGACACTCCGATAGAAATACGTGGCAATCTAAACTCCACAAATTTGGGATTGTTGCAGAATGATATTGGTTCTGCAATAGAGGATGTTGCGTGCCCAAATCAAGAGGTCTGATTTCAACAAGATGGATGTCCAGCACACTATAATAGGAACGTCCGAGAATATTTGGATTTGACATTTTCTGGACGCTGGATTGTACGAGGAGGTGCTATTAACTGGTCTGCTAGATCTCCACATCTTGCTCCATGTGACTATTTTTTATGACGTCACATAATAAGTCAAATTTATAAAAAAGGCATGAAGATATAAATTCCTTAAGAGATGTCATGGTTACTGGATGTCGTCGTATAACTCAACGGCCACTACTTAATGTGCGAACAGCTTTTTATACTAGATTAGGTTATTGTCTTATTGAAAATGGTGGTATTTTTGAATATTTATTATAATTATGTGTTATTGATTTTGTAAATAAAAAAAAACACATTTGTTCTTTGTTTGAGTACCTAAATTTTGTTGTGCAATATTTTAAAAACTTAACTCTTAATAAATTAATATTATTTATGGGGTAGGTGGCTCAGTGGTATCGAGTCGGCCTGTGGATCTTGAGAACCCTGGTTCGATCCCCACAGCCGACCAACAATTTTCACCAATTTAAAAATCTACCCCTGTGGCTCCCTCTCCACTAATATCTTTGAGGGCCGTGATTTGACGGCTGGTAACCGCACTTCACGCGAAAAAAATATATCACTTACCGAGATCTGCTTAGGCAGAGTGCCACACCCAGTAATGGGTAAATGGCGTGATGATATATTTATTTATTTTATTTTATTTAAACAAAACTGTTTTTTGAAACTTTTATTTATTTAATAAAATTTGTATGCACAGTCATTCATAACTAACGATATTTATTTATGTAAATAACCATATTTTACAAATTGTCAAGTCAAACTGTTAGAAACGTCAAATAATTCGCTTGCAAGAAATCAAAACAAAACAGTCATAGGTAACGATATTTATTTTCGTTAAAATTGAATAAATCTGTGAATTTACAAAACTTAAAAGTTAATTTACGGCACCAAATTACAAGTAAATTGAAATGTATTTTACATCGTTTGATTCAGAAAAATGATATCTTTCGATTGACAGTTCAATCTTTGTTGTCCGGTAGAACACCGAGCAACAGCATGCAAAAAACTGTTTTCCCATGTTAATCTCCTATGTACACTTTTAAAACAGACACCCGGTATATATATATATATATATATATTTAAATTTCTATTTGTGAAGTTTGAATTTTATTGTATTAGTGCTGGGCTGTATCTGAGCATTAAATATATATATATATATATATATATATATATATATATATATATATATATATATATATAGACCTGAAGATGGCAAGTGAGACCTTGCCGAGACGTCGTCTAAACAACGGTTCTTCTCAGAACCAAACCAGACCAACGCGAGAAGATACCCGGAAGAATTCAAGTTACATCAATAACACTCGCGGAAATTTAAAATTCAACATATATATATATATATATATATATATATATATATATATATATATATATATATATATATATATATATATATATATATATGAAATGTAAATCTTATGTTTTAGTATAGTAAAGATAAGGACCAGGTACGCCCAAAACATTACCGTTTAGCCGGCAAAATAATATACATATTTATACTAAAAGAAGAATATTGTAGTGATCCTGCTGTAATGTTCATTTCACAAGTCAGCTGACAGCGGCACTAACCACAAACCGCAGGGCGGTAGGCTGCAACGTGCAGGGCTCACTGAACTTCATGTCACAGGGATGCGTGGTATGTTTAGCATAGTTGAAGGTGTTGGCGGAAAGTCTATTTAACTACCTGGCCAGCACCAACGACAAAATAGGAGCGCTCGCTAACTGAACAAAACTGTTTTACCGGTCCGCGGTGAGGTGTGGAGTAAAACGGAAATAGTTTACGGTTACGACTTCATCGAAGGAAAAATTGAAAGGAATATTAATTCCGAGTTTTAGTTGTTTATTCAGTATACAGAATTTATTATATTGTATTAACGTTGTTATACTAAAACACAAATATTTAATACAGACTTTACATAATTTATCAAATATTAAAGTATATTAAATATATTTCACAAACTTTAGAGTTAAAATTGAAATACTTGTTCAAATGGCACAATAATTTTTAAAATGCAGTAATTCACTTTACATTTTTTCTGAAGACTACTCGTATAAGTAATTTATGTACATGATAATAATTTAAATGTTAAGGGTTTTGTGGCATGCTCTACCTGTAATCGAATATGATTGATTTTATAAGATAAAAGAGTAGTTTATATCTTCATAAGGAAAAACATCTTTTATAGTTTATTAATATTATGTAAATATACGGTTTATTATATTAACTTGTTTCTGTTGTATGCTTCAATTTTATTATACTTGTATAAAACTTTTTTCACTAGATTAAATTTTTTTGAACCTTTCAAATTTTGGAGAAATTTGTATTATGGTATTTATACTTTATTTATCTTTCCTGACGTACATATTATGATAATGCTTTTCACTCATCTTGAGATTTTGATGAATCTTTACATTTTAAAACTTATTTAATCTAAAAACTACAATTTTAAAAAAGTCGGTTTCTCTATCAGGCAGTATGTATGCTACTACAAGAATACATACATGTCTAACAATTTCAAAGTAATACAGAGATTATCTATTCTCCTAGAACTTGATTAAGTTACCTTAAGTCAGCACTATATAACTGATGCACTAAAATATTTATGTTATGAAATAAAGACGGTGTCTCTACATATCTCCTCCGCCCTTAAGAGGAAACTGATTTAATAAAAAAAATTTCTTTCATTTATAATTATACTCTCGGTTATTCAACACAATTCGGATTAAGTTCGTTAGATAAACTTTGCATATACATGGCTAACATTTATATAAAATATGTATAATTATTAAAATACTTATTTTTGTAATAATTTGATTATTTGTGCCATTATTTTGAAGTCCAACTAAATTTCCGAAATGATTTATTAATTCTATTTGATTACTTATCTTACAATTTTCAGTATAATATATTCCTTCAATTTCCTGAACTTTTAAATCATTTTTACAGATATATTTAACTTCTTTCTTGTCTCTTAATAACATACAATATTATCTATAAATTTATTATATTCATTAATGTGTGAAAGACAAAACCAGAATGAAATTTTGCCTGTGGGTTTTACACCAGATTGCCGATAATCCAGAATTCGTTGCGAATATTCTTTTTACAGATGAGGCTCGTTTTACTAAAGATGGAATATTTAATTATTATAATAATCATGTTCACGAAAATCCTCACACCGTTGTCGAATTACACCATCAAGTGCGTTTTAGTCTCAATATCTGACTCGGCATTCTAGGAGATACTTTAATAGAACCAGTTGTTTTGCCCAATAGGTTAAATGGTGCCGCATATCATGATTTCCTATAAAATGAGTTACCATTGCTCTTAGAAAATGTAACAATTAATCAGAGGATGAATATGTGGTTTATGCAAGATGGAGCCCCGCCACATTTTACGCTTCGTGTTAGAGAACACTTAAACCACAGGTTCCCTGGAAGATGGATAAGAAGAGGAAGTTTCGTTCCACGGCCTCCTAGACCCCCGGATTTGACACCATTGGATTTGTTTGTATGGAGTTATCTTAAAAGTTTAGTCTACGGGACACCTGTACGTAATTTAGAAGAATTGCAACAACGAATTGTGCAAAGCTGTGGAACAATTAATAATAATAAGAATGAAATCTTTATAAAAATCAGGGGTATTGTAGTATGGGGTCATTAGATAAAAGTATTTTGCAGTATTTAAAATAATAAACATATTTTTTATTATTGATATCAATTTTGTTACCTTTCTGAAAATATTTAATGAAAGATTTTGTTACCTTTGAAAAATTATTGATAAATCACCGATAATAACTGAGCAGACTAAGGAATGACTTTATTTCTTTTTTAAATATTGAAATTTTTATCGAAATTGAGATTAATTCCGTCTGTCGTTATTATATGGCCAAGATACGCGACTTATTTTCATAAAATGCACATTTGTCAATTTGAATTTAAGTCATTGAAATAGTGTTTCTATATTCTGCAAGGACTCTTGAAGCGAGATATCGAGAATTACGATGTCGTCATATACACAAAGCAGATTTTATTAATTAAGTCTTACAGAAAGAAATTCATTAGTCTTTTGAACGTTGAGGGTGCATATTTTAATCCATATAGCATGCGTAAGATCTCGCAAATGTTTAAAATCGATCGAAAATGCTGTTTTTGAAATATCTTCTTTATTTACTTCTTTACCTATTTTATGAAAGCTAACACTTAAATCTATTGTCGTAAAGTAATTGGATTTGCCTAATTTATAGATAATATCTGTTGTCAGGTATCGGGAACTTATTTATCATCTACTGTTTTTTCGTTTAATTTTCTTAAATAGACTAAAATTCGATATTTTTCTTTATTACTATTATACAGTTTTCTGGGAACTACTCAAATTGGTAAGGGCCAAGGGGAATATGAATGTTGACTGATGTTATCGTTAAGCATTTGATTTGTACGTCCTCTCCGAAAATTGTTGACTATTTTTTTGAATAGATAAGGATGTTAGTTTTTGTGCAGTGTTTTATCTGGCTTGTGAAAATTAGTTGTTGGTTTCCGCGATCAAATATATCAATATATTTATGTATTACTTTATATGTAGTTTGTTTCTCTTCGTTATTTAAATGATAGTCACGAATTTGTAAATCTTTAATTTCTATATTGAAATTTTTATCTTGATTTTAATATTAAAATTTTAATTAAATTTATTTAAAAACGTTACTTCTCCGTTTATAAAATAAAAATTTAGTATTTTACAGTAATATTTCTGGAACGCCTAATAAAATATCAAAGTCTTAGTGAAGTTTATAAACATAAGTTATAATTTTTATATTTGAAAATGTCAAATTCGTTGAGTGATGACTTTTCGTTGAAGGTATGGATTGTAAATAATTCTGGGAATTTCATAGTATCAGGACTAAGTACCTCAGGATGTACGTAATTTTATGTAGACCCTATATCTAATAAAATTTTGTATTGTCTAATTTTAATAAATTTATTATTTTCAGTTGTTTCATTATCGGTTTCTTGTTGAGTATAATCTTGATCTTTTATTTCAAAATTTTGTTCAGTTTCAAAATATTAATTTTCAATTTCGTATTCGTTATTATCATTATATAGAATAATTTTTCTGTTGTAATTCTACTGTTATTTCTTTGTTGATTGTAATTTGATCTTAAGTGTTTGGCAGGTTTGTGTGCTCATAGGTGTTGGGTTTCTAAATCGAGAGTTTCGGACATTTTCCCATGGTGCAAATTGTCTTGGCTGCAATTTAAATTGTCTTAGAATTTATGCTTGTGTAGAGAATTTTTGCATTGGAGACTGATATGGTTTAGGTGTGTTAAATTGGATTTATTTTTTTGGAATTTTCGCTGATTTTAACTTTGGTACCGAAATTGTGATTGTGTTAGTTTTTGTTGTATGTGTATTTATTGTAAATCACAGATTTTGAATCTCGGTTAAACCAGGATTTCTTGCAAATTTTTGGCTTCGGAATGGTTCTTTGCAGTTATTTATAAAATGTTCTACGAAATAATTTAAAGAGTGATCTAATATTTTACTAACATTAGCTGTATGTTTACATTCAATTTTTTATTTGTATATCGAAAACATGTCTTGAAACTTTGTAAAATATTCTTAAATACTACTTTTATCTGTTCATTATGACTAATTTCATATATTATGGTATTTTAGAAACCGGTATCTGCGAAATTGTCTTTAAGTTTGCGTCATGTTCTAATTGAGCTTAAATTTAAATTTTGTGCTACTTAACCCCGTATTTTATTTTTAATAGTCATTAATACAATTCTTTTAGTTATTTCAGTAAGGTTAGTTTGATTTATAAGTAATATCATTTCATCTACGGTTATAGTAGTAATGAAATTAGAGAGACTTTTTACGTCTTCATCAAACGTAGGTACTAATTCTAAAATTTTTAGTATATCTGTAAGGTTTGGAAAATATTTGCAGGTGCTTGCGACTGATTATTAATAATTTTGCTTATATTGAGTACAATAAATTTAATAATTGAAGTATCCAGTTGGATGTAATTAATATATAAATATGTATGAGTTAAAATTTATAACATAAATTACAGTATTAGTAGAATGACTGTAATTACATATATTGATTCTTCTTCACCGATGAGTGTTGTTTTGACTGTAACTGATATTTACTCGATTGAGTCATCGACCGGGTTTGAGTTTTAGGAGTTGTTTCTGCTATTTTAGTTTGTAGAAGACAAGAACTCGTCTCGAACTCGTGATCCTGTAGTTCATGAACTCGGTGTTGAAGACGGCTTGCAACGATGAGTTGATGTTAATGTTAGATTGAAAATTGGAGCTCTAATTAGCGATGGCTCGATTTTTCGTAAATTGTAAAATTAACTTAGCTAAGATTGCGGTTTACTGGCTTCTATCTTGTACTATGCACACTAATTGTTAAGAAGTTTAAAAACGACACACATAAATTTTTTACGAACTGAAATCATAGATCTTTCAAATTTAAGGCTAATGGCATTCTAGCGACTTAACTTTATTTGAATTTGTAACATACAAGGCCGGTTGGCGGCGGTTGGTACAGTACAAGAATGCATACATGTCTAGCAATTTCAAAATCATACAGAGATTATCTATTCTCCCAGAATTTAATTAAGTTACCTTAAGTCAGCACTTTATAAATGATGCAATCAAATATTAATATTATGAAATAAAGGTGGCGTCTCTACATAACTAATATGTTATGATCATTATGATGCAATTTTGACAGAATCTGTCAAATCTGATGTAACAGTTTCTTAAAGAAGATATTATTTTCCATATGATGTATAAAGTAATATAAAAGGTGTCAACGACCATAACTCAATTCGTAAGAAATGATTTATGCGATAACGCAAATTACTTGTAAGTAACAAGTTGCGCGCAGGGAATATTTGGATGGGTGGCCATTCAGTGAAACCTACGTTGCTGTTTAAGATCTAAAACGTAGGATCAGGACATAATGCTGGCATATGACCTTAGCAGTTGGTTCACTAGGAAGCCAGAAAATTTAATAATAGGTGTTGTACTGAATTTATCAACAATTAAGATTCCAGTATTATTGATTCACTAAATTTAATAGATAAAAAAAGATATTTAAAAAAGTTTTCGAATCTTATTTTCCTGAATGTTGTATTTTTTAAATAATAATATCTTTGAAAGTATTATAAAAATAAGGCAATTTAGCTAGTATTATTATTTAATGAAATCAATTTACCTCTGCAGTACTCAAAATTTTATTTAATTTAGGCAAAAATAGTTGCTAAATAAAAAAAGCGTAGAACTGACAATACTTTTTATAATTCACTTATTATGTGATATTTGTCATTAATCTATCAATTGATTCTTGATTGTTTTATAATGTATATTTGTTTAAATTCCCTAACCGCTTTGTGAATTTTTATAAAGATAACATTTAAAATCGCGTACAGATTTGCAATATAAATTAGCGATACAATACGTCATTCATTTATTTACATTTTTGAATAATGTAAGCTAATACCTTGAACGTTTCTGCACTAATAAATATTACTTTTTCCAAGAAACCAAAATTTCCAAATTATTCAAATTTTACATTAATGTGAATTAGATGTGACATACTTATACATTTAATTGATATCTTATAATGTTTATTTGATTTTATTTTTATATATCACAATATAAGCGGAAAAATATACAATTTTCGAAGTGATCATTGCAAATTTGCGTCCTGTAAAGTTTATAACGCAATAAATATCAAAATTTAAATATTGTAATAAATAAACATTAGGTAACATTTACCTAATATAATGATTGTCAAAAATAATCTTTACATATTACAGCATTTCTCCGAAAATATAAGTCAATACAAACTGTCCGTGGGTATTAATGAAATATGCGGACATTTTTATAAATGGCACGTGAAAGTTTGCGTGTATAAATCTGGTGTTTTCATTAGGGTTTAACGGTAAACGCTAACTGTTTCTCTGAACGTTCCGCACTGACGCAGAAGGGTAACCAGGAGGAATTTCGTCTTCCTTTATCTTTCATCTAGCTTTCAATACTATGACAATAATAAAAATAATGTAACTGCTAATATTTGTCGTCATCTTTAGCAGTTTTTTTTCTTTGGTTGCCATTGTACTGATTCTGGCTACGCTACTGTTAACTATAAAGGGTACCGGTAATTTTTTATTTGAAGCGTAAAACGGTTTTCTTGTTCTAAATGCTACTTATTCCAGACGATTTTTTTTCATAAAGAACTTAATGTGCTTCCTTAATTTGTAGACATGCTAAGTTAAGATTTTTTACTTTTAGGTAGAACCGTATAAATATATATAATACGCCTGGGATGAAGTTAAATTTTACTCTCAGAAAATCTAAAATGAATGAATATCATTTATTTATTTGAATTAAATAAATAGTATTATCATTATATAAGTGTTTCAAATTTGATATAGAAACAAACTCATAAGAACAGAAAGAATAATGAATTTCTTTTTTTTTTATATTTTGCTTGAAAATTGGGGAATCATTACTAGCGGAATTTATATCCCGAAATTATTATTTATTAAATATTCCAGATTCAGTCAATATTATACAATGTGATTGAAGTTAGTGGAAACTTTTTTTATTATTACTTTTACAACAGAATTTATTCTTTAATTAGTATTTTCAGAAAATACTGTACTATTGGTAAAATATATTTAAAGCATAAATGACAGAAACTCATAGATCCCAGGTTCAAAACCTAAATTTTTCTGTTTGTATATCAATTTGTTTTTAAGTTTTTGCTTTTCTTCAACCGTTACAAAATGTAAAAATATTATATTTATCATATACAATATGGCTCTTCAGATTAGATTTATGTTTTCAATTTTAAGTAAAATATCTTTATTTGAAAATACAGCACAGTAATTTATTTGAAAATGTTTAGAAATACTCAAATATAATAATTTTCTAGTTTTTCACGTTTAATTTTTATAAATGATTACGTACAATAATAGTGTACAATGGCAAGTGTTTTTTAAATTTTTTAATAATTATATTAACAATAATAAATAATTAACTAAAACAACAAAACAAAAACAATAATATAAATAAATTTTTATTTTACAAAGATAAAAATAAAAACTAAACAATTGATAACCTTCACATATTTTTGTATTTAAGCTAAAATTATAATTCTAAAAGGCAATCCGATCTTCAGATCAATGTAATATATTTACATTTTTGGTAGTTGAAGAGAAAAAAAACTTTTATGCGTAGAATTTTTTGTCAGATTGATAAAAAAGATGCGCATATACAAAAATAAATATATCGTCACGCCCTTTACCCATTACTTGGTGTGGCACTCTGCGGTATCAGATCTCGGCAAGTGATATATTTCTTCGGGTGAAGTGTGCTTACCAGCCGTCAAATCACGGCCCTCGAAGATGTTATTAAGACATTAAAATTTGTGCAAAATACAACCCAGATAATTCCTTCAGTTTCGTGCTAAATTTACTACGCATTGGCCACAAAATAGAAAGATATTTTATAAAATTTATTAAATTCTCAACTAAAATAAATAAATAAATAAATAAAATAAAACGAGTGAACTTTTAAATCTTTCTATAAACACTAATCGAAGAGGCTCGGTGGCCGAGCGTGTTAAGGCACATCTCTTAACATATTGTGACATCACCCGAACCAATGTTCGTCAGTTCGAATCCGCCTGTCGACAATGTGTGATTTGTCGTAAAATAATAAATATAAACTAGTCACTTATACGCCTTAAATAATGTAGTATTCGACTACGAAAACCGGCAGTACGGCAGTGTAAAAACTGCAGCTCGGTGTGTCCGGTAGGCCCAGGCCCGATTTGGGCTGTAGCG
Source organism: Pterostichus niger (assembly GCA_947425015.1). Classification (NCBI taxonomy): domain Eukaryota; kingdom Metazoa; phylum Arthropoda; class Insecta; order Coleoptera; family Carabidae; genus Pterostichus; species Pterostichus niger. Next base: position 23,648,236 of record OX380336.1, on the reverse strand, counting down.
CCACAGATGATGATGATAAACACTAATCGATGATATTGACAATGTTTTTTTCTGACAATTTCTTCAAAATATATTCTCTTCGTAGCTTACAAAACTTATCTAAGAAACATGAAGACTGCTTGACACTATGGTTCTTACAACACTAGCAAGTTTTGGTGCAGTTTTTATTTAATTGTTATTTCATTATTTTTTAAAAATTACCAATATTTCCGTCATTTTTCCGGTTCTATATAGAATAAAATTATAAATATTAGTATCAAAAATATAGACATTTTTAAATTTGTAAGTAAATCAATTATGTTTTTTTTCTTGTCCAGGAAACTATTACATATTGAATGCCGTAAAGACTGGTTTGCAATTAGAATTAAGTTGTGCTGCCTTGGTTTATTTAAAATAAATTCTTTATTATACAAAGAGTATCAAACATGCAATTTTTCTTTGAAATCTTTCTCTCTACCATTGTTTGAGAATTAAAATTATTTTCTAAAAATTCACATTTTTCATGAAACTAAATATATTTTTTTAAACGTCAAATGAAATTCATAATTAAAATAGCCCATTCAATGTCAATTTTATCTAATTTATCTGGAGGTGCAATATTATATTTTTTTTTAATAAAAATGGTTCTAGATAGATAGACTATAGCCATAAAAAATTTAACATGACCGTAGCAAAATAATGCCAGTCCTAGTCTGTTCAAAATCAATATCTATATGCCCTTCCAAATACAAAACAAGTCAAACAAATTTCAATTTAACTCAACTAGCTATTAAAACAAAACAAAAAAGAAAACGAGTGATGAAAATAACAAAACATATTGATTGCATCAGTTCTATTCATTTGTTTTAAATGAATATTCTGGCGATTCCACGTAGTTTTAACAAAGGTGACTTGTACCGCCAGCCAGCCTGCGCACGTCGTACGTAATTTACGTTACAATTTGCGGGGTAAATGCACCAGTTTAATTATCAAACTGCTTTGTAACACTCCGTACCAACGGGACTCATCGACCTGTGCATATTTACACCATCTCATATCCTCTTCGCGCTCAGTTACACATAAACAAAACATGTTATTCCCACGTTCTACATGATCTGATAGACGGGAGTATTTTGTGTAATTATTTATTACAATGTATGGTGAGTGCTAAATGATGTGAATAATTTCACAAATGTGATAAATTATATTATTTTTATCCGAATCATTTATTATTTTAGAACAAATTACGGTAGAATAGACGTTTCATTATGACATGAATTTAAAACAATTAGTATCAGTGATCTACATATAATTTTGAAATGAAAATTTACTAAAAAAAAAATTAAAAATGTATATGATCGTGTGTAAGATAAAATTTTTGGTACGCAAATTATTGTGTAGTTAGACATTGTAACTCTAGTAAATAATTACTTTACTCACCGTTTTTATGGATTAAAACTAAAAATAAGGCCTAATGTAAGATAATACGACTACCTACTAGTATAATGTGGAAAGGAAATGTATTATTTTCTCTCACACACAAAGGAGGAAATGATAGTTACGCCTGTGATATACATATAATTATTTCTACTAGGATATAAAGATTAATAAATAAATATTTGACTCTGTACCACACAACATTTTTTGGCAAAAAATATATTACTCCAGAGTGAGTGGAAAGATTACAAGAACATTAAAAAATATATATGATGGGCAGTTTTAAGACTATGTAAATCATGAACTATCTGATGAAATCAACATAACGAAAGGTGTATTGCAGGGAGAATGCTCTAGCCCAATTTTATTTTCTCTGTACATATCAGATTTAGAAATCTTCATGAGACAAAAAAAAACTCTGTCTGCAATATGCTGACGATATAGCTATCTTTGCTTACTCGCAGCCGGACATCCAAAGCAAATTAAATGCCTTTATCAAATACTGCAACACGTATCAACTCACTATAAATAAAGACAAAACGAAAATAGTTCACTTTCATAAAGGGAGACCACCCAGGAGGAGAATGAGACATTGTTGCCAGCTGAAAGAAATAATGTTTACAAACTCATACACTTAGCTAGGGGTAACTTTTACAACATTTGGGTCTTTTAATATGAACAGCTATCTTCAAGTAGAAGAACCTCAGGCGCATTAAAAAACACCTTACTCAAAGCTCAAATGTACTGCTGGGAACTTATATGAAGCTGTACAACTCAGTTCTTCTACCCGCATTACTATACTTTTCAAAAACATTGGGCCTCTTGCAAGCAGATCAAATCGAAAAGGACAAACTTTTAACTTTAAATCCTTTTTAAACTTGTCAAAAACAACCCCAAATTAATTGATCAGGGGAGAAGTATAATCTACATTCAATAATACTTAAAAATAAAATTTCTTTTTGTTTTCAAATTCTACTTATGTCAGAAGGAAGTTACGTTAAAGCCTGCAACAACCGATTAAAATATCTAAATAATAAACCGCAAAATGCATTTCATCAGAATTGCAAAGTAAGCATAATTGGGAACGAAAAATTGTTACAATACTTTCAAAAACAAATTTCCACTGAGTTTGGGACTAGGGAAAGCAATACCGGGATCCCGGGATCCTGGACATGATATGTCCGGTATTCAAACCGGTGTTTAGTATAAAAATACCGGTTTTTCGGTATTTTTTCAATTGAAGTAAAAGATATAATTTAGCGGAATGTTATTATTATTTATTACTTTAACGTTTAACTCCTTTTAAATATTATGTTATGGAAGAGTTGGCAAGCTTGTTGCGCGGAATCCCAAATTATGGAACAGTAGAACTTTGCTTATTTGTCAAGTATTAGCTTGCCGATCGCCAATTCGTAGTTGTTTCGTAGTCGTTCGTTAGCAAATAGCAAAAAGCAAAAAGCAAGGAGTTGAGCAACTAATCAGGAAGGAAATGATATTTTTTGAAGAGGAAGGTATTAAGGGCGTGAATTTACAATTAACATACGATTATTTACAAACAGTAGCACCAACAAGTGTGGAATCAGAAACGGCATTTTCAGCCGCATCTCAAATATATACGAGAATAAGATTCAGATTAAATGACGACACACTCGATCATATTTGCTTACTAAAAGATTATTTTAATTTCATTGAAGCAAAAAAGTTAAAGTTTATGTTGTTTATTTTACATATATAGAATTACCTATCTTTATTTTTGATGTTGTTCAATTTTATTTATATTTTATAATTTTTGATTAAATTTGACATTTCCTTAATCTATATACCACACGCACACAACACACCCCACTGTAAATAAATGTTAAATAGTCAATTTTAAACAAATTATCAATACCGGTATTAATACCGGTATCCCGATTCTCAAAACGAAAATACCGAGATACCGGTATTGCATTCCCTATTTGGGACAAACAAAGCTGCATTATACTAAAACTCGAAATAGACAACATAGTTAAATATTTCAATAATATATTATACGAAGAAGATAGTACAAAAATTGTCAATTCTACATACCCATTTTACCAAAAATACATAACCAAAAATTACTTCTCCCTCAAAATTTCTTTTAAAGCTCTAAAAATATACAGCAAACTAAGATTAGTCAACATTGAAAATTGTTGTCTCTATCTGAATGGTTGCAATCACAGATTTAAAGAAGATAAAATATGTAGTATATGTAATTTATACGAAGATACCCATTTCCTTTTTAAATGTCCTCTTTTCAACCCAGTCAGAAACTTTTACTTACAGAAAAACTTCACACCTGGAAACCCAGAAACGGCAATAGTGATCTACTTGCTGTTCCATCCAAGCAAAAGATACTTGACATATTTCATTATTATAACTCTGCACTGAAAATCAGAGCTTTCATCTTAAACATTTAAGTTGTAATTAATTATTCTACCTTATGTTATCTATTTGTATGAAATTATTTTTCTTAACAAATAAATCTTACTATTATTATAATTATTAAATAAATATTTCAGATTGTGAAACCAAACATAAATAAGGAAGAAAAATAGTAAAGAGTAGCCAATTTTCTTTAAATTCAATAACCACTTCATTTTTTTCTATCAAGGGTGAAAAATGTATTCAAACGTCTTATTTTGAAATACAAACCCTGCGCCACTTCAGTTGACCCGATTCTTGTTCTTTCGGTAGCTACCTACTTTAGATTGTAAATTTATTTCTTGTGCTCAATGCAACAAATTTGAATGACATTTTAGTGAAGCATATACTATGTTGTTATGGATTGACATACATTGAAAAAGAAAATAAACACTTCTGTATTAATTAAAATTTATTCGTTTTATTCAAACACTATATAATAATAAAGTTTGTTTTAAATAATAATTAATAATAATAATAAATAATTTGAAATCATGTACCAAACTGCCTACATAATTATAATTTGTGTGTTATATTAGTTTTTTTGTAAGAAAATATATGCTAGTACTATTTAATATGTATTATTTAAATTTTTAACGAAAAATGAGTTATGGGCCAAACAATCTGATTTTAAGCTTATTATGCTTATTTACGATGGGGCGGTAAATAAATCATTCTATCTTTGGTAACAGCGGAATAATAATAAAATAAAATAAAAATATCATTACGTCTTTTACCCATTACTGGGTGTGGCACTCAACCGTAGCAGATCTCGGCAAGTGATATATTTTTTCACGTGAAGTGCGGTTATTAAATCACGGCCCCCAAAGACGTTAGTGGAGGGGTAGATTTAATTTGGTGAAAATTGTTTGTCGGCTGTGGGAATCGAACCAGGATTCTGAGGATCCACAGGCTGACTCGATACCACTGAGCCACCTAAGGGATATAATGATGTATATATTATGTTGGTGAATTAATTATCGACATCTGCTATGGCAGAGTGTCACACCCAGTAATAGATAAAATGCGTGATGATATAATTTTTTTAATTTGAAAAACTAAATGATAATAGCAATGGTTGTATTTTGAAAATTAAATATTGAAATTCAATCAATTTCTGAAAATGAAAAATGGTTTGCGCCAATATAAAGTCCTAAACCAATATAACTCAAATCAATACAAATCTGAATAATTTAGAATTTTTTTAATATTTATAACTATAAAAAAAATTGGTAGCGAAATAAAATATCTTCATATAAAACCAAATATAAATAAAATCCAATAAAAATATAAGTTATAAAATTGCAAGTTAAAATGCTAACGTTTTTAATTAAATAATTTATTAATTTTTACTTATTTACATATCTAGTATGTACAATCGGTTTTCGAATTTCGCAAAAAACATCCAAAAAACCTGTTTACTAAATTTACTTTTTAAAGACCGACAAACCCTAATATAAAGGTATATGAATACTTATCCGCAAAAATATTCATAATTATCCCTTCGATACACCGACACAGATTGAAAAAAAAGATGCTCATGTACATAAATAAATATATCGTCACGCCCTTTACCCATTACTTGGTGTGGCACTCTGCCGTATCAGATCTCGGCAAGTGATATATTTCTTCGGGTGAAGTGTGCTTACCAGCCGTCAAATCACGGCCCTCAAAGATGTTATTAAGATATTAAAATTTGTGCAAAATACAACCCAGATAATTCCTTCAGTTTCATGCTAAATTTACTACGCATTGGCCACAAAATAGAAAGATATTTTATAAAATTTATTAAATTCTCAAGTAAAATAAATTCAATAAAACGAGTGAACTTTTAAATCTTTCTATAAACACTAATCGAACAGGCGCGGTGGCCGAGCGTGTTAAGGCACATCTCTTAGCTTACTGTGACGTCACCCGAACCAAGGTTCGTCGGTTCGAATCCGCCTGCCGACAATGTGTGATTTGTCGTAAAATATAAAAATACAGTTTCATGTATTTATCACACTCGGTCGCTATAAGCTAGTCACTTATACGCCTTAAATAATCTGACTAAAGAAACCGGCAGTACGGCAGTGTAAAAACTGCGGCTCGGTGTGCCCGGCCCCTATGTTCCGACACGGAATGATGGGACTCAAAGAAAGAAGTTGTACGTTTGTCTTCAGTTCTTATATGTAATAATAATAATAATTTATTTTCATAGTAACAAGTGATTAATCATACATAGTCCAGAAAAATACACGATTTGTGAAGAATAATGATACAACAATTATAGAACAAATTCAATGACATTATAAAAGCTATTGTCAATTAAATATGTTTTGACAGCAATTTTGAACAATTTTACAACAGATATACATTTTTAGCTAAGAAATACGTTGAATGGTATAATGGTGCTATAATAAGGAGATTTGTAAAAAAATAGGCTAAGTTTAGGGACATTTAGGCTTAGATTATGTCTTGTTGTCATATTGGGGTACATGTCTTTATTAAATGTTTATATATGATGATTTTTCTGAACAAACATAACGACTTCAAAGATATAAAGGGATGCAAGCATCATAATACCCAGTTCAATGAATATGTTTACAAGAAATTCTGGTTTCCAAATTTACATCTAAGCATTTTTTTGGTGTAATCAATATGTAATGAGTATGAGTGCAGTTGCCCAAAAAAAAAAAATTCCGTACCTATCCTGCTTTGCACATACTCGTATGAAAAAGAATACGTTTTTGAAGTATTCGTACAGACAATGTTTTTTTTTTTAATTACATATCGGACCAACTACTAAGGTCATATGCCGATATGTCCTTTGTATGTAAGCCACGGGCGGGACCCGAACCCACGACCTTATGGTTGCGAGTCAGGCCCTCAACCCGCGCGACAATCACGCGGGACCAGACAATGTTTGTTACTTCATGAAGTGCAAAGAATGGGAGGACAATGTAGAATGCAATTTTTTAATATGTGAATACCAAATTACACCACTGTTAATCAGAGTACTCAAAATGTTGGTATTAGGTGAAATAGGAATGGGTTTAGATTCCATAAGCATTAAAAGATTTTTAATACATTTAATTCAAACAACATAATAAAAGTATTCTTAATATTACACTTTATTTTATCGGAGGACATTTTCTTGATAGACTCTTGAATTTTAGAGAGAAGATACGCACATTAGTAAGAAATATATAAAAAGGTATTGAATCTAATATTTGGGTAATTTTTTGCTGTAATATTACACCATGTTTCACTACTGAATAAGAACATAAAATAATTGTTGCTGGTTTCAGTGAGGTGTCTTTTAATTTTAACTCGTTCTGAAAGTGGTATATGATAGTGAATTGTTAAGAGTTGATCGTAATGATCTGACCAAGTACAAAATTAAATTGTGTCATCTCGGTTTTCTGGAACTATATTTCAGAATATGTAAATCTATTTGGGTTCTGGAAGTGCTACATACTCAAGCATAACTTAAGACATAGACAGAGATATAAATCATAGAGTGAGAGAATGTTACATAACATATCGTAATTTCGGCATGTAGATTTATAATTAATGAAGTCTACACATACAATCACAAAATTATTTGAAACTAAACAAACAAAAGTTCTGATCAATTTTGAAAGAATAAGCTAATATTACTGCAATATAATTTTTATTCTTTACTTCAACATAAAAATATTCGAAATATTGTTCAATTTACGTAACTTTACATGTAATAATTTCAGTATTTATGATCTGGAGAACATATATTGCTGTGCACCCTCTTTGTAGCGTATCGTGGCAGTAACAGTTTACTAGTCTATAGTTTCTGAATTGATAGAAACTGATCTCGTCATTGCATAGCCAATGTTTTGTTAAGTATATCACACTGGGTAATACGCTTAAGTCTCAGATCTTATTCTCCAGTATACACTTATCCTCATTCTGCTTGACAGAGATACATGTCATATAAAAGACTTTGCCATACTTTTCACACACAGATCCTCACATAAATTTAAAATTTCTTTGCATGCAAGATAAATTTGACCTGGCTGATCTGCTATCTTGACTTGACTTTTATGTAGGTATTTAGTGAAAACACAAAACTCTGGAGGTGACAATTTTGAACATATTTTGCAGTTAAGAATAGATTATAACAATAATTTTATCAATTGAACATTTTCCATCATCAGATATTTCATGAATTATAATATACCTTAGGTATAAAGTAACCCGTGCTCTATCAGAAAACCCTTTGCCCTAATTTCAAAAAGAAAATAAGAAGCGCGAATAGATCGAGCAGGTGCTCAGCTTCTGCCGTTTGAAAAGATTATGGACTTCTTATTTTCAACGCATTATCTAAATTAGGATCCGCCAGCATCTTTTTATCAAACTGGATTCTTTTAAATTCACTTCAGCTTTGTTAAAAAGTTACTAAGTAATAAAGGACTAATATCATCAGAGAAAATATTATGGATTGGTATTTTTTGCCAAAATCATATGCGTCCCTGAATAAAAAGTCATTTTCTAAATATATTTATTATTCACTTGAACATCATTTGTTGTTTATTGCTATTATATTAAGTATATAAACAAGTTTATATCGGCCGGAGCATTATATGTAGGCGTAACGTCTACTCCATTCATAACGTACGCCTATAATGCCCACTCCGCTCAGTTAAATCAATATATTCTAGTGAAAACACCCTTGATGCATAAATTACTATTGGAGTATTACAAAAACGTAATGAAGCAGAAATATATATATATATATATACAGGGTGTTAATTAAAAATCTGGCCATAGGCGTTTAACATGGGAAATCAGTTTTTCCTTGCGCGTTGCTTCCCAATTGATTTTAGACAAAAATGCTTCAAATAAAAGTTGTAAAGCTTAAAATTCTGCATGTAAGCCACTAATCAGATTTATTTGTGGCATTTCATAACCGAGAAAATAAATTTTAAAGATTTTTGAAAATTGCTTATTTGTAGCGATAGCCATGGAACTCAAACAAAATTACAAGCAATTGTATGACATTGTAACTGTCAAAAAAAGTTTGTGTTTTGTGATTTTCATTTAAAAACAAATATTTTTGAAAGTATGGAACAGTTTTCTCATGGAGAAAAGCTTCAGATCATAAAATGGTGCTACTCTGGACAAAGCTACAGAAAAATACGTGATTTAATAAGTGTAGTCTGGACACATCGACGAATTCCAAGTAAAACCACAATAGAAAATTTTATTAAAAAAATTGAAGACTGGAAAATTCAATTTTAAGAATCAAGAAATTAATCATGTGTCTTATAATAATGAAGAAAATGTCTTGGCCATAATTGAAGCAAACCCTACCCTTAGTTTAAGAGAAATCGCTACCGAAGTCGGAATTAGCCATGTATCAGTATACAATATTTTGAAGAAATATAAATACTATCCATACAAATTCCACTGCCATCAGGAACTTCTTCCAAATGATTATGAAAATCGTGCCAACTTTTGCGAAATTATTATGGAGAAGGCAAATGAGAATAGAAATTTTATAAAAAATATTTGTTTTACGGACGAATGTACGTTTACTTTAAACAAAAAGCCAAATCTACATAATTGTCGGTATTGGTCACAGCATAATCCGCACAACATCTTAGAAACAAATTCTCAGTACATACAAAGGGTAAATGTGTGGGCTGGTATAGTTTGGTAGCCATATAATTGGACCGTTTATTATTGAAAAAATCTATTCAAACAAATACTTAGAACTTCTTATCGAGAAGGTGGGACCAGAGATTGCTACTTTAAATTTGGAAAATGCGTGGTTTCAACATGATGGATGTCCTGCACATAATGCTCATGTAGTACGACAGTATTTAAATGATACATTCCCGAACAGTTCGATTGGCAGAGGAGGAACAATTAATTGGCCTGCACGGTCACCCGATTTAACACCGTGCGACTTTTTTTGTGGGGACACTTGAAAAATGTTGTAAACAGAGAAAGATTTGAAAATATTGAACAACTTAAAGATGCAATTTCCAATGAATGTAGAAAAATAAATGCCAGACAGATGCATAATGTTAGAGACGGCTTTTATAATAGACTTGGGTATTGTTTTGCGAAAAATGGAGGGTTATTCGAACATTTAATATAAAATTATATGCATCCTTGTTTTCTGTTTATTAAATAAATACATTATTCTTGTCTTCATTTCTGTTTTATTTTGTATGTGTTGAGAGCTATGTAGGTATTCTATAATTATAACAATGTATTTAGGAAACATATTTGTTTTAAACATAGTTACATCAATTGAGTTAAGCATAAAAATTTAAATTATAATTCTTTGTAAACATTCGATTTGCCCTTATTTATTTAAACAAAATTTTAATTTTTGGCTGTATAACTGGCCATAATTCAATTTAATTGTCTGCATATTTAACTTCTATTAAACGAAAATCACAAAACACAAACTTTTTTTGACAGTTACAATGTCATACAATTGCTTGTAATTTTGTTTGAGTTCCATGGCTATCGCTACAAATAAACAATTTTCAAAAATCTTTAAAATTTATTTTCTCGGTTATGAAATGCCACAAATAAAATCTGATTAATGGCTTACAGGCAGAATTTTAACCTTTACAACTTTTCTTAGAAGCATTTTTGTCTAAAATCAATTAAGAAGCAACGCGCAGAGAAAAACTGATTTCCCATGTTAAACGCCTATGGCCAGAATTTTAATTAACACCCTGTATGTATATATATGCAAACTGCATTTACCGAGATCTGTAAAAGGCGTGATGATATATTTTATTTTATATACCGGGTGTAGAATTGAAATATATTAAATAGAAAAAACTAATTAAATCAATGCGTATCTACTTGTCACCCATTTTTTTTATGCAAGAATAATAAACAAACAAAAATGGTTATTATAAAGAAAATTTGATATTAGTGGTGTGGTAAACAACGAAACAAAATAATGTTTATGATACACTTTTACAGTTATTTAAATATTAACGTCAAATGGTTGGAAAATAACACTGAAAGCTTTAATTAACGTATTAATTGTTGTGAGCTATTTTAAATATGGATTATATTTTCTAAGAAACATAAAATTTAAATAACAACAAAGACAAAATTAATTGTCATCCGACACTTGGTGAAACAAGGTTTAATAAAAGTATAAAGTAATCACTTGGCTATGTTTCCCAAAATTCAGCCTCCAAGTCACCTTATGAGGGCATCGTCAGAGGCTGGCCAGCACAGTTCAGTTAGTAACCATAGACGCGTTTCGCTCTTATTAGAGCTCATCAGTATGGTATAACTCACTTCTTCACCTAGAACAAAGTTCATGTGAAGAAGCTGGCCAGCCTCTGACGATGCCCTCATAAGGTGACTTGGAGGCTGAATTTTGTGAAACATAGCCAAGTGTTTACTTTATACTTTTATTAAACCTTGTTTCACCAAGTGTTGGATGACAATTAATTCTGTCTTTGTTGTTATTTAAATTGCTATTGCATAGCTTTCCCTTTTTTTCGGTAGATGGCATGACCAGTTCCACAAAACTTCTCATATCATCTTACTAGTTTGTTAGAGATCTTATTCTCTGCTGGCACAGTTCTTCGTCACCAGCTTCTTCACATGAACTTTGTTCTAGGTGAAGAAGTGAGTTATACCATACTGATGAGCTCTAATAAGAGCGAAACGCGTCTATGGTTACTAACTGAACTGTGCTGGCCAGCCTCTGACGATGCCCTCATAAGGTGACTTGGAGGCTGAATTTTGTGAAACATAGCCAAGTGTTTACTTTATACTTTTATTAAACCTTGTTTCACCAAGTGTTGGATGACAATTAATTTTGTCTTTGTTGTTATTTAAATTGCTATTGCGTAGCTTTCTCTTTTTTTGGTAGATGGCATGACCAGTTCCACAAAACTTCTCATGTCATCTTACTAGTTTGTTAGAGATCTTATTCTCTGCTGGCACAGTTCCTCGTCACCAGCTTCTTCACATGAACTTTGTTCTAGGTGAAGAAGTGAGTTATACCATACTGATGAGCTCTAATAAGAGCGAAACGCGTCTATGGTTACTAACTGAACTGAGCTGGCCAGCCTCTGACGATGCCATCATAAGGTGACTTGGAGGCTGAATTTTGTGAAACATAGCCAAGTGTTTACTTTATACTTTTTAACATAAAATTTTATTTATAAAATGGTATTACGAAGAATATTCGCAGAATCAGGTGCGTAATCTATTTTGTGCCTTGAATCCTTATTCATATATCCCATTTACTGCGATCATTAGTAGAGTTGTAAAACAATTTAAAGATACGGGTAGTGTACTAAAACCACGTAGAAAGTGTAAAGATCAGAATCGGATTTTAGAGATAATGACAATAAATTAAATGTTTTGCTATTTATTGAACAGTATTTAAATGATAATGTGCAAAATATAGCTGGACAATTAAAACTGCATCACATGACTCTCATAAATATTACACCAAGATATTTATGAACAAGACACAATAAATAGAAATGATATCTGTGAAACTATAATGGAAAAATAATATTTATTTTTATTATTTTTCATTAAATAATGAACCCAACATAAAAAATTTTAAATATTGGATCAAAGAAAATCCATGTTTGATGGTCGCAACTCACAGACAGTATCCAGAAAATATAAATGTATGGGCTGGTAATTTTAATTTACAGAAAATTGGTTCATATTTCAATGACGGGTCTCTAGTTGCAAATAAATATTTAGATTTACTTCAAACTTTTGCTTGTCCAAAACTGAAATACAACGCTGGTGAAAATGATATTATCTAGTTGCAGCGCGATGGCTGTCTTGAACACAGTAGTATTATGTAAAAATTATTGAAACCATTGCTTTCCTAATTTTTAGAAAGTCAAAGTAGTCAGTAAATTGGCCAACGAAATTCCTTGATTTGGCAACTAACAATTTTTATGGTCCTACTTAAAAAAGATAATTAATAAGCAAACTCAGGCTAACAAGAATTCAATAAAAATGGAATAAGACAAGAATGCAACAAAATAACAGTAAATAAAATAAATAAATATATCATCACGCCTTTTACCCATTACTGGGTGTGGCACTCTGCCTAAGCAGATCTCGGTTAGTGATATATTTTTTCGCGTGAAATGCGGTTACCAGCCGTTAAATCACGGCCCCCAAAGATATTAGTGTAGGAGGAGCCGCAGGGGTAGATTTAAATTGGTGAAAATTGTTTGTGAGCATTAATTGCAGTTCCCCGGGATTTTTTCGACAGATTAGGCCATTTCTTAACGGTGAACGGAAACATTTTTAAGCATTTATTATAAATAATAATTTGTGTTAATTTCAAATTATTTATCAAGTTTTTATTTTATTATTGTTATTATTATTTTGGGGTATATTAGTATAATGAGGTAGGTGGCTCAGTGGTATCGAGTCGGCCTGTGGATCTTGAAAACCCTGGTTCGATTCCCACAACCGACAATTTTCACCTAATCAAATCTACCCTTGTGAGCCACTACTAACTTTTGGGGCCGTGTTTTGAAAACAAACAAAATGTAACAGTGTTATACAACTTAACAAACTAAAGCAACAAATTCAGTAACAAAAACAACTTAAAACAAATTATTTTCACATAGCCACCTATAATATTTGTATAAAAATTATTTCTAGTATTTCTCAATTTTCTTATTTTTCTCGAATTTTTTCAGATACATTAATAAAAACTAATACACCGTTGAAAAGAGAAAAAAATGGCGGTTTTTATTTTAGTAAAATAATTATAGGTTGCTATTTAAAAAATAAAAGTTGATAGTCGTATCTTGTAAACCTGACTTTATAAAAAATATCTACATCTGCCATCAAATAGTATATTTAAAATAATAAAACTTCCATATGAACCATTTTTTTCTATTACTCATAATAAAAAAGTTAAAGGGGGGGGGGCGTCTTCCCAGACTCACCCTGTATATATATATATATATATATATATATATATATATATATATATATATTAAGTGTAGAATTGAAATAAGTAAGATAGGATATACAATGGTATTTTTTAATATGGTGATTGTTGCTACCCTAATTAAATTAGACCAAAAGTATAAATATGTACAAAACATGTTTAGAATTATAAACTGCATCTAATGACTATCTATTTATTACTCAATTGTTTTTTTATGTAAGAGTAAAAAATAATTTTGATTTTAAATTTTGACAGTTACTACAATATTTACATCAAATGATTGTTAAATAACACTGATAACTTTGGTTAACGAATTAATTGTTGAAAACTGTTTTAAGTATGGAAATATTTTCTAAGAACGATAAAATTTTATTCATTAAATGGTATTACGTGGAAAATTCATTGCATCAAGTGCGTGCAATTTAGTGCGCTGCATCCTGGTTCACCAATCCCATCTACTGCTATCATTAGTTTTAAAACAATTTGAAGATACAGGTCAAGTACTAAAACCATGTAAAAAGTGTAAAGATCAAAATCATTACCAAGATGTTGAAGCTAATCAAAATAAATTAAATGTATTGCCTTGCATTGAGGAGAATCCAAAGAATAGTACACGAAATATGGCTAGACAATTAAATCTGCATCACGACTGTCCATAAAATATTAAAACTCGAGTGTAGATAGAAATTGTTTAAAACTTATTTGTTTCTCTGATGAATCCAAATTTTCATTAAATGGTGAACCCAACACATAACATTTCAGATATTAGAGTAAATAAAATCCACATTTGATGGTCGCAACTCACGCACAGTATCCTGAAAAGTAAATGTATGGCCTGGTATTTTTAAATCACGAATAAATGGCCCATTCTTTATTGACGGCTCTCTAAATGCAAATAAATATTTGGATTTACTACAAAATTTTATTGGTTCGGAGATGGAATACAGTGCTGGTGAAAATGATACTGTCTGCTTCCAGCAAGATGGTTGTCCCGCACACAGTAGTATTGATGTAACCTATTATTTGAACCAATGATTTCCTAATTCTTGGATAGGTCGTGGTGGACCAGTAAATTAGCCAGCGAAATCTCCTGATTTGACACCTAACGATTTGTTTTATGGCTCTAGTTCAAAGACAAAATTTATAAGCAAAATCATGCCGACACAAACTATAAAAACTACAATAAGACAAGAACATGACAAAATAACAGAGCGAAAAATAGCAACAGTTCGCCAGGAATTTTTTTACAGATTAAGCCATTATATAGCTGTAATTGGAAATATTTTTGAACATTTACTATAATCAATATTTTGTGTTTTCTTAAAATTATTTATGAACTTTATATTATTATACTTGTTATTATTTTTATCATCGATAAAAAAATATGACAATACACGTTCAAGATAATGAAATTAAAATAATAAATAAAAACACGTGTTTCATATTTTGCAAAAACCTATCTAAGCACATCAAACACAAACCCCAACTCCTATCCCCAGAGGGTGGGGCGGGGGGCAACTTTGAAACCTTAAATGGGAACCCCCAGATTCGTATTCTGCGAAAAAAAATAAGTTAATTTTATGGGACACTTTTTTCCAATTCGGAATAGATGGCGCTCTAATCGCAAAAATAAGTTTTGACATGATTCTGAAAGAAAAGTAAAAAAACGGTCTAATATCACAAGAAATAAATATTAAATCAAATTAAAAAAATCAACATAATCACAAAGTAGCCACAAGCCTTTCCCCGACTAAATGCTTGAAATAAATTTGCAAAACGATTTTATAAAATAAACGTTATTTTATTCTTTTATTGTTTTTTGGGGTGACTTTATTTTAACTTTTATTTTTTTATTTATTTTATTTTATTTAATTACAAGAAAGAAGAAATATATAATTTTTAAATTTAGATATCTCGCTTATACAAAAGACTAATTTAATTTTTTTTAATGTGCTAGACGCAGAATTTAATTCTGTAAAACTTAATTGCAGCATTTATTTCTAAAATCAAAATAATACCGTTTTTTCAAGAAAAACTGTTAGCTGCTTCATGTAATGTATCACTTCCGGTTAGTCTATTTTAAAGAAAATCTATTATGTTATTTCCTTTGATATAGTAGTCTTATATACCAAATTTGAATAGTTTTGGATTATATTTGAATATAGTTTTTCATTAAAATCTATTATAGGCTTCAAGTAAAGTACCACTTCCGGAAGTTATATAATGACTAAAAAGGGAGATGCATAACTAGATACTATAACAGTCCTAAATACAAAATTTTAATTTTCTACGGCTTACCGTTTTTGAGTTATGCGAGATACATACATACGTACATACGTAACGACGAAATTAGTCAAAATGGATTCAGGGATGGTGAAAATGGATATTTCCGCTGAAATCTCAAAACCGAAAATTTTCAGGATTGCAATACTTCCTTTACTTCGTACAAGGAAATAAAAAACACCAAATTTACAAGTTTTATAATGTGTATAGATAAAATTTGTCATCGGTAATACTATACAGTAAAACCAAGCAGATTTTTTCCACGGCAATGTACATTTAAGAAAAAACAAATAACTCGAATTGGAATCATTTGGCCACTTATAATTTGTCTATCGACATTTGTGTTATGGAAAGTGCTTCACAATCTATTGTGTTTACGAGTAGTATGACCTTTCATGCGTTATTACAATTTTCGATCAGCAAATGTTGCAGTAAAATGCTCTAAAATTTATCGTGTTTGGTATCAAATAAGAGATCTTTGCAAGGGCTTGTATACGGAATAATTTTTTGTTTCGATCGGCAATTATTTTAGTGGATGTGCTTCATGCCTACCGTGTTTGGTGTAAAATGAAAGGCCTTTGAAAACGCTCGCGTTTAGAATTAAATTTTAACAATCGGATATTGAAATCAACTGATGTCAATTGTTTTTCTTAAATGATATTAGTGTTCTGCCGTGTTTGGTATCCTAAAAGTTTCAAAGAGAGATTTCGAACGTAATTATTAAGAAATGAGATAAACTCATTCTCAATTGTTTCTTTCTAAAAGTCATTAGGAACATATCGAGTGGTACCAAATGCTCTGATTTTGCCTGTTTTAAGAGCAGTGTTTTTGGGTGCTATCTCTAACATGTTAAAACCGTGCTTTTAAAACACTCAAAAACAAAGCTTGTGGTAAAAGCCATCGTGTTTGGTATCAAATTAAATGTTTTAAGAGAGATTTCGAGCAAAATATTTACAAATTGTAATCTATTGATTGTCAATTGTTTTGCCTAAATGTCATTAGTAATCTCTCATGTCTGGTATTAAATGAAATGTTTTGAAAAGAAATTTTCAACAAAATAATTTAAAATTCTAATCGACTGACTATCAATTTTTTTGTCATTACAAATATGTCATGATGGTGTGAAATAAAAGGATCTAAAGAGAGATTTTGAGTAGAACAATTAATAGTTATAATCGATTGATTGTCAATTGCTCTTCCTAAAAGTACCAAGAAAAATATTGTGTTTGGTATCATATGAAAGCTTTTGAGACTTCGAGTACAATTATTAAAAATTGTGACCGACTGTTAGTTCATTATTTATCCAAAAGGCAATATAAACCTATAGTATATGGTATCGAATTAAAAGTATTGAAAAAAGACGTGGAGTAGAATGGTGTAAAATTTAAATCGATTGATTGATAGGCAATTATTTTCTAAAAATTAGTAAAGAACAATTTTTCCCAATACGAGTACTCGACTAGATGATCTATAAAGTGATAAGCCTAAAAAAATGCTTTTCTGCAGGGTTCGAGGAGCCTAGCTGTAGGGTCTGCGAAACCGACCTGATCGCTCCTAGTTCAGTACTAAATGAACTTTTAATATTTTTCTTTTTCTAATAGTATTTTTAAGTAAGTAGTTTACGTTTACATTTATAAATTTGACATATATTGATTATGGTTGATGAATCCATTAAAATAGTTTTAGCAAGAAACATGAGTTATAAATAATTAAACATTTAATTTTTAATGATTACTTTTTATTTTAGAAAAATAAAACAGTATAATTTCTGTTATTGAGGTTGGCTATATTGGTGCATGTTTCTACATGTCATATTTTTTTAATATAGATGTCATTGATCTGTCAACTGATACGTGATTGTGATAATGTGTTCATTTGTTTCAAATCTCTTGCCCTTTTTCGAATTTTTGAAAAAGATGCAATATATTTTTAAATAACAACAAAGACAAAATTAATTGTCGTCCATACACTTGGTGAAACTAAGTTTAATAAAATATAAAATAAACACTTGGCTAAGTCTCACAAAATTCAGCCTCCAAGTCACCTTATGAGGGCATCGTCAGAGGCTGGCCAGTACTGTTAGTTTAATTTTGTGAGACTTAGCCAAGTGTTTATTTTATATTTTATTAAACCTAGTTTCACCTAGTGTACGTATGAACGACAATTAATTTTGTCTTTGTTGTTATTTAAATTGCTATTGCGCAGCTTTTCCTTTTTTCGGTAGATTGCATTGACTGTTCGACGGAACTTCTCTTGTCATTTTACCGTTTGTTAGAGATCTTATTCTCTGCTGGCACAGTTCTTCGTCACACAGCTTCTTCACGTGAACTTTGTTCTAGGTGAAGAAGAAGTGGGTTATACCATACTGATGAGCTCTAATAAGAGCGAAACGCGTCTATGGTTAACTTACTGTGCTGGCCAGCCTCTGACGATGACCTCATAAGGTGACTTGGAGGCTGAATTTTGTGAGACTTAGCCAAGTGATTATTTTATATTTTATATTTTTAAACACTTATGATCAGTTATAAAAGTTAAAATCATGAACTTATTTTAAATAAATGAGAGCAAATCTAAATTATTACATATCATATGAAATAAATGACATTGCTATAAAACAATCGATTTGCTTTAATTTATGCAAACCTAGTTTAATATTTATCTATTCTTAGCTAAAATTATTTTAAAAGCAAAATAATAATGAAATAATTATATGTACTCATAGTAGTATTATAATTCATTTAATTATTGACTTTTTATGATGACGTAAGTTAATTCCATAAACATTTCTACTATAGTGAACTTTTGCGCAAAGGAAAATCGATTTCACATTTTACAAGCCTATGGCGCCGCTTTTAATTTACATTCAATATATTGTAATATGAATATTGTAGCGCCGGATACAGTGTACACTGACCAGGATATAAGAACCCGCAGCTTATTAATAGTATATTGTATATCAAGTAGGAAACGTGAGGCATTCCCGGCCGACTGTAGTAATTGATGGACGAGGCGAAATGTAGTGTAATCTTCAGGAGTACGGGAATGTCCGTATCCTACAAGATATACATACTATTTTTTCTCCGATCGGAATTACGAATAGTTAATTTTAATTCTAAATGAAACGTTTTCTAATTTTAACCCCACAGCTCTTGTAAGCGTATTGGTCGTTGCTTAACTACGGTAACTATGTCATTGTTAGCTACAGTAACTACGGGTGTTTGTTTATTTTTGTTAAAGTATGTGTCAAATTTGCGAAGTAAATTTTTTAAATAATTGAATTTTGTCGAGTAGTTTTAAAAAATGTCAGAAATGTGCAGTGACGATGATTTTTAAATTAGTGACGACGATTTTTAAATTTGCTTCCACAGAAATCCAGGGAAAAATATGAATTTGCGTATAGACGTTTCATGGATTATCGCCGAGGTAAAAAAATCCAGTTTTTATTTGGAAAACGTTGTTATTGCATACTTTATAGATTTATCTAATATTTTGCCAATGAATGAAATAATCAACACTAATAATGTCGCTAATTTTTCTAGTAATAATATGCCATCAATGTTTACTAATTGTACCATATCTGTAAATATGAATGTTAATAATTAAATTTAGTTTAGTTATCAAGTAAGTTATTTTTATTGAACTTCATTTTGTTGAAGATTATGTACTGCATGAATTTTGTACCAAATTATCGGTCCTCGGACTATAGTCTTTTTGTTATACGCAATTATGTTCAAAATTTATAACAAATGATGTGTTTTTGCAATAAATACTCAACCGTATCATTGCCGTCCCAGGAGCCTGATTCTGTATCTTGCGTGACTACTTGCGGCACCCATACTAACATAGATATGTCACATGCATATAGTAAACCATCTATCGGACATTTGAAGAACTAATGGGTATGACGTCACTTCTTGCGAGACACGCAAATATAGATGCGTAACCTCCGTAGGTCCTGTTTCTTACTTGCGACACTACCTGTCTCATTCTAACATTATGTTTGTCTTACTTTCTTGTCATTTTGCGTTATCAACGCCATATCTGCCATAAAGTTTATTAAAATTTGTTTTTGCTCCTCTGTAGCGTTCATGTCACGTTTTCTATCTTCTGCCATAATAAAATCGTATAAAAAACTACAAAACGATGTTGACAAACAATGACATGTGATTGCAACTGACAGTTATAGTTTCAAAACCATTACCAACACTAAACTTGGCGAGAAAACGTAAAGCACGGAATTCCCTATGCTCGACACCAGAAAAGAATAGGTGACGTCATACATTGTACTAACGCAAATGTATTCACGCAACTGCTCACGCAAGATACAGAATCAACCTCCTGGTCGAGAATGTTATTCTCGGACTGTTATCGCAGGTTGCCTGGTAACAACTAAAAATACAGGAGTCATGTATTTTGTGGTTCGAAAACAAAACGGGAACGTGTGTCACGTTTAGTCCGATCGAAGAAAAAATTACCAGCCAATGAGATTATTTTTCTGAATAAGTTTCCTATCCATGTTTATTTATGTACATAAATATATACTTACTACATACATGCATATATCATAAACAGGCCCGACGAGAGGGGAGGGTAGGTGGGGTAAAATACCCAGGGCCCGTGGAATTCAAAGGGCCCGGATGTGATGCTATTTTATAAATTGCTTTTAATTTTCTACTATTTCACCAATTTTTTATATTCTTTACTAAAACATGTATAACGAAATATCTGATACACGTTTTCTACAATTTATTACATTGTATAAAGTACTAAATGACGAAATGCTTGATGAAGGGCCGGCCCCAGTTGCAAATTTTAAATAAATTTATACACTATTCAAAAGTACATTATTACATTGTTGCATTTTTGTTTCTTATATTACTACATTGTATACAATACACATAGGCAAAGGCTCTATACATTTGTGCGTAGTGCTGTTTTGGTATCCCCTGCATTTATCGAATATGCAACTAGATATTAGATAGTCATACAGTGAGTATACAATACACATCGCTGCACCAATTAACTCAGAATTTTGTATTTAATTTTATTTATATTGTTATAACTTTATTTAGATATTAATAATTCTTATTGTTGTCATACATATATTTATAAATAGATTTTTTTTGGTATCTTATATTTAATTAATAAATATTCAAAGTTAAAGGAGGCCCGAATTTGTTTTTTCCCGGGGCCCGCTTTTTCTCTCGGCGCCCCTGATCATAAAGCTATATTCCATGAATGGGGTAGCACGAACTCCTGAAACATTCATATAACAAAGAATTAAGTATCATTCTCACCTACTGCGCATGTTTTAATTTTAGTTTTTATTCTTCATTATTTAACGGAATTCTTCACAAAATAGTAGCAATGATATTTAATAATTAATTAATCAAATAAATAAAAATATTATGATTTTTTCATTTATTTCTATCATAGCACGCTGAATCCATTGGGATTTGAATTAAATTAATGTCACTTTAATATGTAAATTTCTCAAAAATTTTCGAGACTACTGAACTTTGTGTTCGTTGATTTCGGACTAAAATATCCTTCCGCACAAAAGAAATAGTTATTTACATACCAAGTGCGGGAACCTAGTTCACGCAAGAGGTTTGTACAATATTTTTTGTACGAAAAGTGTAAAACTATATAATCATCATCATGTGCAAGTACTTCAATAGAAACTGCTGCTGCTGATATAAATGTTCATGTGCCGCCAGCTTTCAATCCATTCAAAGAAACGAAGTTGTGCCAGTAGTTAGTATTTCAAATTGCCAAAGTTGTACTATAAATATAAACATTCATAATAACATTCCACAAAACAATAATTAACATAAACAATAATATAACATATACACATAACACTGCCTTGTAACCATTTTATAACTACTTTCACAGTAATGTCAAATTTCAATTGATTTAATTTTAATGTAATGAAAATAAAGAGTGTTATATTATTTACTAATTTGATTTGTAGTATACAGTAAATTTAATAAACTTGTTTAATTTCATATATGTTGTTACAATTTACCTTACGTTTGTAGGTTATGTGTTTCCACTGCTGTCGGTGCTGTCACTTCGTTGCCACTAAATTTATTTTTTTTAAATTAAATTTCATTCAATGTTCCATCATTTTCTTTTATTATTATTACGCAAAAGGGTGTTTGAGATACAATACTTTTTTATTATAAATAAGGTTTTTTTAATAAGTGCTTTAGAAATTGGAGTGTTTTTTGCAAAATTTCCCGAACGAGTGCGGGAAATTGACGTTTCGGTCACATTTTAATGTATGAGTACAAAAAATAGATTTTCATTAAAAATAAAAAGATTGTACTCCGTATTTTGAGACCCACTGGTCTAAACAAATTCTTGTTTCGGTCGTTAAAGTAGTCTTAGAAAATAGAAATTGTTTGATAATTTATCCAATTTCGTTGCTTCTATACTTCTCGAGATAGCAATGGTGCGGCATTTAAAATGAACATCCTATATATTCATCCGGTGTGAGATTACAATGTGGCACATTGGGTATTTTAATATCAAGGCATATTTGTTTTACATTGTTAAAAACAGTAGAAATGATGTATTCAACTGTTCTATAGATTAATTTGAGGTCTATATAAAAATTTAAAGTTAGTATAATTTTCTCGTGAAGGATACAAGATACGATAATTTTGAGTACTGCTGTGTATTTCTTATAAAAGTGCCACTACAAAGTACAAGTTAAAAATCAATATACGTTCAAATAAAACAGTTATTAAAAATATAAACAATTCTGCAATTTTCACTTTTTTGTTTATATCCAGCGACATGGATTTTGTCTGAAAAATAGTGACATAGTTAAAGTAGTCCTTCAATGCGGCAATTTTTCTCTATTATCTTGTATCTCTGACTGTTCTCGAAATCCCCATATATTACACGCTACTGTGGGACAACTCTACATAAAATACCAAAAAAATGCATAAAAAAATAATTATTTAACATTGCTTTATTTCATTATATTCGCACTTGCCGTCGCCAATTTGAATGTATTCAAATATTTAAAATTTTCGTATAAAAAAGTTATAGTACGACGTTCTAGATTGATTTTGTTATTTTTAAAAATCGACCGAAGGTGGGAGGGTTTGGTAAGTATTAATCGCAACTTTTTTTAAATCAGTTAGAGATTTTCAGATAACCTTTAAGTTATAAATAGCAAACTAGGCATATACTGAATTATGTAATATGATATTTTTTATATAATTATATTTTAGACATTTTTTTTAATATCTGTTCATATAATGTATGGAGAAACTTGTCCGTTTATTTGCAAAATGAACAAATCTAAGAAAACTACTAAAAGCTACGAGGATCTAATATTAAGAAAGATTATTATAACATAATAAAGTAGATATTTACTTTTCTGTCTAAACCAATTTAAACGGTATAGATTTTTTTTTTAAATATATAAATAGTAAATATATATATATATATATATATATATATATATATATATATATATATATATATATATATATATATATATATATATATATATTCGAATACATCACGATTAGTTGCTCATTTCTACACCAATTCAATTGAATTTTTTTGTTAGATAGAGGTCAAACATGGGGAGTTTTCATGCACATGACGTGCGAGTAATCTTAAAAAATAAACGTTTTGGATCAAAATCAACTAAGAGGCTTTTAAATTTTAAGAAGAATATTCACGGCTGCTTCGACTATTCTCAGTGTCGCATTTTTCATTATGGATTATTTAAATATTAAAATTTTTAGTTTAATTCCGAAATAATTTACGTAGGAATGAGGGAACGTTGTTATTATAATTACATATTTTTCAAATATCTATATTTAAGCAATTTATTTTTCTCATGACAGTGCACCATAAAATTGACTATATACAAATATTGACGGAAATAATTGTTACACCATTAGCTTGGCTGGGTATTTCTACAGCAAACCCAAGTTAAATTTGTTTTTGATGAAATATTCTAACAGATTGATAGTCTTTAGAATTAGAATTATGTTCGACTGATTGTCAATTATTATTCCTCTAAGTCCTTAGAATCTATCGTGTTTGATATCAAACAAAAAGGTTTAAAGAGAGCTCTCAAACTGAATTATTAAAAATTATGATCAATTGATTGTCATTTGTTTTTTTTTTTCTAAAAGTCATATGAAATATAGTGTCTTTGGTATCAAATGTAAAGTTTTAAAGAGAGATATCAAACAGAATAAATAAAAATTATAATATACTAATTATCAATTGTTTTTCACAAAGGTCAATAGAAACCTATCGTGTTTGGTATCAAATACAATATTTGGAAGAGAAATTTGAAGCAGAATAATTACAAATTATAATCGATTGATTGTAAATTGTTTATTCTAAATGTCATTACAAATCCATCATGTTTGGTATCAAACTAAAGGATTGGAAAAGCTTTCAAACATTATTAAAAATTGTGATCAACTGATTGTCAATTGTTTATTTCTAAAATCATTAGAAATATATCATGTTTGGTATGGTATGAAAGATTATAAAAAGAGATTTCTAACAAAATGGTCAAATATTCTAAGTAATTATTTTTCTCAAAAGTTAATTCGAATCTATCGTGATTGATATCAAATTATATGTACTGAAAAATTATTATCGACTGATTTTAATTGTTTTTCTCTAAAAGCCATTAAAAACCCCCTCAAGTTTCGTATCAAATTAAAAGTTTTGAGGAGAGATATCCAATAAAATAGTCAAAAATTGTAACCGACTGGTTGTCATTTGAAAGAAATAAAATAAATATATTATCACTCTGGCGTAGCAGATCTCGGTAAGTGATATATTTCTTCACGTGAAGTGCGGTTACCAGCCGCCAAATCACGGCCCACAAAGATGTTAGTGGAGGGAGAGCCACAGAGGTAGATTTAAATAAGTGAAAATTGTTTGTCGGCTGTATGTATCTAACCAGTGTTCTCAAAATTCACTACCCGACTCAATACCACTGACCCACCTACCCCATAACTAAAGAAATGAAAGGTAATAAAAATAAGTTCAGAAATTTGAAGAAAAAAACACGTTATTAAAAGAATGGCATCGGAAAATTAGGAGGGACGAAAAGAATGATAAACTAATGAAATATGAAATGAAATTAATATTACGAGAGATATGGATAAAAAAAAATAGAAAGAAGAAGAATTTTTGATATACACATAGTTATCAAAGTAACTCGAAGGGACAACAAACACAGCAGCAAACAAAAATAGAAGTAGCATACCAAATAATGATTTAATATCTAACACCCTGTCACGATATTTAAAAAATAATCGAAGAAGAATTAAAACGATCACAGTTCAGATTATGCCAATGAGGGAAGGAGAAACTTCTACTGGCTCACAGCAGAAGAAAGATGATATAATTTATGTGGGCGGGAAGAGGAAATTATATGACATATGACGCAACACTGCAGAGAACTAAAGAAAGAAGACAAAATGTTAACAGTCATGTTAAATGACAGAGGAACAGAAGTGTCTTATGAAAAAGATGAAAACAAATATATAAAATAAATTAATATATCATCGAGCCTTTTAACCATTATTGGTTATGGTATTCTGCCGTACCAGATCTCGGTAGGTGATATATTTCTTCGCGCCGTCAAATCTCGATTCCAAAGATGTTTGTGAAGGGAAAGTCACAGGAGTAGTTTTAACATGGTGAAAATTGTTGGTCGGTTGTGAAAATTGAATTTAGATTCCCACATTCACAGGACGTCTCGATACCACTAATCCACCTACGTCAACAAATATAAGTAGGTTTAATATACAGGTAATTCTTATTTTACTTTTTATAATTTTTAAACAAATATATCATCACACATTTTACCCGTCGGTAAGTAAAATAGTTATGTGCATGAATTGCTGTTACCAGCCGTCAATTCACGATCCTATAAGATGTTAGTGGAGAGAGAACTACAGAGAGAGTTTCGATGATGGACTAATATAGAATTGTTGACCAATTATACACGATTATACATGATTGGTTTTGACGGATTTGGTAGGCAAGTATAGGCTTATTAGCGGACAAAATTAGATCAAACAAAAACAAATATGTTGTAAAATGAGTGTCATTTATTCACATTTAACTAATTTTTATAAATGTCATAACTTAAATGGGCACCGCAGGCTTGTATACATTTTTACGAAAGTAGGTGAAAGTCATTCATGACCCTCGAATTGTAAATGTTTTTTTTTCAGTTATATCACCGTCTCCATTTTATTTTCGACTACACATGTAATAGTGTGTACAACACCGTGGTGCTCATTTAAAATATAAAAATTAGTTCAAGATTAACAAATGGCACTTACAGTATAACATATTTGTTCTTACCTAATAAAAACAATCCCTCCCTATATTACCAATAGTTAAAGATGACTTTTAGATGGAGATTCAAAGACAGATGATACGAATAAAGTAAGTACGTTCATTAATTTAATATAACAATGACAAACTGTTGCCATTTATATTTAAAATTAAATATAAACAATAATTAATTCTAGATTTGATCTTGTCGTTGTTTGAAATATTATCTTTAAACTTGATTATTAGCTATTTGTATTTCTGTATACACACAGACTAGTTGGCTAGTGCTAGTATTGATTAAACAACGAAAATTATACTATTTTTTAATTAGGATAATGTATTGCTAATATGTATACATCGATTTGTGTCTTTTGGGTAGGTAGGTAGGTATATTTACGTCTATCTGTGGAATATACTGTAAAAAAAAATAGCGTTAGCTATACTTAATACAAATATTAAAACAAATACTTAATCTAGAATTTATTCAATTATATTCCAAAACAATACTTTTCTATAATGTTGATTTATCAAGAAGAGTTTGATAATCTTAATAAAATCATTATAAAATTATAGTTATTCTTGTATACTCGTAATCTTCTTCTGAATATCTTGTAAATATTTATATGAAAATCATGTCTAGCATTATGCTTCTAACTTACAAAATATTATACATAGTCTGTCTACAATTAAATTCTATATAGATTTGGTCTCGGATTTGGTCAAATAATTTGTATCTGGTAGGTTCATGTTGTTAGATATTTTCATTTATTATTATTTTTTTTTAAATCGAGTACATACAAATCTATAGTAAGTTGTATTATTGCATAAATGAATGTGCTAAATTAGTATAGTACTCTACATAATTTAGATTAAAATATAAATATCCATATTTAATTAGTAAATAATTTGATAAATTTTCGTGTTTCTATTTAAATACAGAGATTGCTAATATATTGTACAAAACTATCTTAATCTCACAAGATTTTTAGTACATAAAATATTTTTACATTTTATTTTCACTTTTCTTAGCACGTCTAGAAAACGACATGTAAATTTCCTATATCTTGTATGGCCAAAAATTTAATGAGAAATAAATAGAAAATTACAATAAACTTGTAAATAAAATGGTACTCGCTATTTTTAAATTCTGTTAAGGTGATAGATGGCAATAGGTGTTTTTTTTTTATATATGAAATCTGCTTTGGCTTACGCAGAACTTCTTTCGTTATTTTAATTTTATTATATTTTGTACTACTCTGTACAACAGAAACTTTATCTCAAATAGAGTACAGGATTCGGACTCATTGAGTTGCAGCGCGATAGTTCATATATTTTTAGCTTAAGCGGGATTCGAACTCGAGATCTTCGGATTTGAATGCCGTACTGTTGAATTATTGGGATTTATAAATTTGTCACTTTTACATCAGCCACAACTTATTTTGAAAAATAATCATAAACAAATTCCATGTTGGGGAAACAAACCTGCATATAATTTTGGTCGCAGGCTCCCGATTTTCTTTTATTCTTCTTTAAATCGTGAACCATCATAGTCGGTCGTGGTTACGTGTATAATATTATATTTCGTAATATACGGAAACCAACAGGCATGTTTCGTGACTAAAAGATGACCATTTTACATAATTTCAATTCGTCTTACTATTTTGCTGTAAAATAAATTAGTACTGCATTAATGGAATATATTATATACCGGGTGGAACATCATACCTGTGTACATAGACGATTAACATGAAAAAACAGTTTTTCCGTGCGCATTGCTCCCCAAATTATTTTAGTCAAAAATGCTTCAAATAAATGTTGTAGAGCATAAAATTTTGCATCTAAATCAATAAACAGAATTACATTTACATGCATTGTAACGACAGAAATTAAATTTAAAAATATTAAAAATTACGTTCAAAATATCAAATACCCATGGAAGTGAAACAAAAATAGATAAATGCTTGACGTTTTTCTGTCTATTTGATATTTTACCCCCGACAAATTAATCATTCAATAAAATTCATACAAAAAACTCCATACCTATGATTACAATTTAATAATAAATATAATATAATTATAGGGTTGGTCATGTAAAAATTATAACCTATCTATTATAATTTAAATATCAAACAATAATTCTGTCAATAAAATAATCACTATAATTTATTATTACAATAAATATTCAAATAAACCTCCATTTTCAGTCAAGCAATAACCAAGTCTATTGTAGAAGGAATGTCGTACATTAGCGAGCTGTCTATTTGTGATTAAGGCGCACTTATCCACGATAGCTTCTCTCAAAGAATTAATATTTGCGTGGCGTTGCTTATAAATTTTACATTTAAGATGATTTCATAAAAGGTGTTAAATCAGGAGATCTGTCAAACGTCAAGCATCTATCCATGGCTATTTGATATTTCCAACGTAATTTTTAATATTTTTTTATTTCATTTCTGTCGTTATAACGCATGTAAATGTAATTCTGTTTATTGATTTAGATGCAGAATTTTATGCTCTACAACATTTATTTGAAGCATTTTTTACTAAAATAATTTGGGGAGCAATGCGCACAGAAAAACTGTTTTTTCATGTTAATCGACTATGTACACAGGTATGATGTTCCACCCGGTATTTTATTAGACGATTTAATAATTTTGTAGTAAAATTATGATAAACTAATAGCAATATTTGGAAATCTTCCGCTTTTTTTCTGGTTTACCTTCTGATAACGCAGTCTGTAACATATTTCACTAATAGACAATTTTTTGTTTGTAACATCTTTATGTGGATACTAAAAACCTACCAAAGTTTTGTCAAATTTTAATTTTTATATAATTTGACACCAATAAATATAAGGAATCGGTACGTTACCAGATTTAGCACTTATTCTTAAAAAATATAACATTTTAACCGTTTTAACGGACGTTGCTTATAGGAGTGGACAATAAAACCATTGTAAGTTCGAGAATAGAACCGTGTATGTACATGTTAAATTATTTTAACAATTGAATAATATATTATTTAGTATACATTCTTCAGAATGCTTACTTTGCAAACTATACCACGGTATCGATGTCATAATGAATTTTATGATACGCACCTGTATTCGTAGATAACTACACCCTAACCTTTAACCGTAATTTGACGTATGAACTGAACGCTGTGTTTTTATTGAAATATTAATAATAAAATAGAGTAAAAGTAATATAATGCAAATGGAATTTAGTAATTCAGATGAACAAAAAAACTGTACGCTTCCGAAAATTTCAGCACAAGCAGCACATACAAGTTTAGGTTTATTACTTAAAAAGTCAAAAAAGCTATACAATGAGTTTATAGTGTGAGAGAAACAAAATAAAAAAAAACATTCTGAAAATTCTTAACTTGCTTATTTTCCTCAGCAAAGGAAAATCTTGAAACCTTCTTCGATTTGGTCTATTTTCTTTATATTGAAGTCCATACTTGAAACTAAACATAATGTTAATATTGGCTATTAGTCGTAACCATTCCAAAAAATAAAATCTATCAACCAATAACTTTTACTGTGATCAATAATAAAGGTTTTTGACATTGATTATCTTATTTTTTATAGAAAATATGAAGCTTTGGCATCTCATAAAACTGCTGCAGAAAAATGATGCTTTTAAATATATATATATATATATGGTCACTGTAGCAACCAAGTCATAGGAATTAATACGTTCAGACGCCTACCGTTACTAATTGCATAATATTTAAATCTAGAGAATCCTAACCTTTTTACGGAACATTGTTTTCGGCGGACATCAGCGACCTGACTGGGTAATGCAAGATCTGATTTGATATAAATTAAAAAGCACGGTGGCTGGAAATCATCCAATGTGGCTGAAAGCTACATAGATGATTCACTATTTAACAAGATAGAAGCCACATCAAAAATTTTGAGCGTAAAACCAAGTGCAACTTCAAGTGATTTAAACATATTACATGTACATGCACAATAATCGCCAATACTAAAATTTTTATAAATCCAAATATTACGTTTTCCCTTCATATTTCATGAATAAATATTCAAAATTGTTAAAATTTCACTAAATATAACCGTCAATAAAAATAATAACTTACAATGATAAATAACATTTCCTTATACGAATATAATACTGTATGTTATCAATAAATTTTCACTTTTATAAATACTGGGTTTTTATATTCTAAACTGTGGTCGTAGATATAATTTTGTAACTTGTAAGTAAACTTAGTTTTATGACGTTCATCCGTATTGATGTCATAAAACTAATCATTACACACTTGTCACATAAGTAACTATTACACACTTGTCACATAAGTAACTATTACACACTGTTTACCATGGGTGCCATGGATAAGTAAATAAAATAATGAATTTTTCAGCATTCAATAATGACATTTCCTTATAATATTTTTGTTAATGTTTCCGGATATATATGTTTAAAATAATTAAAGTATCTTTAATCACTCGTGAGTCTTAACACTCCCTTCTCTCGCGTTTTAAATTTCAGCCACCCGTTACTAAAGACTTGCTTTACGTACAAGTATTGTAAATAATAATTATTAAAATTATACAGAAAACTATGTGTTACGTTTTTCAAATTTCATTTATGATGAGCATTTTTTAAATAGAAATATTTGTTTGAGAGTTATGAGCTACATACATCGTTGTATGGGTTGCATACTTGTTCGCATATCTTTCTGTTCCAAGGCCACATTTTTGAAAAAGTAACTGAGAAAATACTAAATCTAGTTTTTACATTTACCTAAATACCTGAATTAAATAAGAATAAATGTTGTTTGATTTAGGAACGGAACTTTAGTCACTACAAAGTTTTTGAAATATTTTTTTCTAAAATAATTTAGCGCAAAAACGAATTTTTCATATAAAACATCTATTTCCATTTACAATTTAAAAAATTATATATAATAAAATATACTCCTAAATAGAAAAGTGAAGAAGTATCATGATAGATTGACTTAATCCAGTAGTAATGGCAATATATTAATCATATACAGCGTCTAATACTTCATTTAATGTCTCTTATGAAAACTGTTGAATGCTACGATCATATTTGACAATTTTCTAATACGAAAGAAAAGCATCGTAGTAATTAAAATTTTACAAAATATACGAATCAACAAACATTGTGGAACTTAATATATTTAGATTTATCTACTGAACCGAATGAACATGATTATTTAATTGGAAATATAAGATATTTTGCAGTGATACAAAAAGTTTACATATTAAAAAAAATAGACATAATAAAAATTTAGAAGTGTATAAACAATAATAATTGATACATTAAAAATAAATTTATGAAATCAATATCAAATTCGTGTAATACATATTTGACAAATGTTATATGAATCTATTTAATTTTTTACACTAATCATTTTCCGATATTTTGCGAAGTTGGCTCGAATTCAACATAAATACCTATGTGAATTTGCGGGATGCCTCGAAACAGATCAATCAAAAAACCTGTGCAAAGTTTGATTACTTGTACTGAGTATAACGATATGTCAGAATTAGCAATTTTGTTCTATATATTTATATTTGGACAAGAAATACTTCTGAATTGTGAGAGACATCTATTAGAAAATAAATTATTTTGTAATCAAATAACTGTTACTTACATTCATTTAGCGAAGAATAAAATGAAAAATATTTGTTTTAGTAAAATATTTATTTTTAAGATAAAAACACAAATATTTAGTTTGATGCATAATTTGAAAATTACTATTCATAAATTTTTTTCTTGAAATACAATTTTGCGAATCTTATTTATTACTGCTTAATGCTGCTCTTATTTTTGTAGCGAAAGAAAGTGACATTAGTCAAAAACATGCGATGCGATATTTTCTAATAATGTAAATAATTTATTGCGTACTTTATCTGAGCTTGAGTATACCGTTTTAATTTTACTGCAGTATATAATTGAAAAGTAAATATATTACAAATTCATAAATTCCCGTATACTATAAATAGCTATAATGTTTATTTATAATAATGATAGGAGTTATATTTTGATACCTAGCAATAAACACACTATTCTTTTTGGGTGGAAATATCGATTTAGTTAAATTGTAACGAATTGAATAAAGCAATATAGAAAAATGCTTGTAACATGAAATATTGAATCTGTAGACAAATATTGTACTTACCCAGTTTGAACGTAGATGTATTTCTTGCCAGCATGATGAGGCCTAGCACTCGTACACTTAACCTCAAATATTACTTGGTATTTCGTAGTTGCTGATAATAGTAACTACCATACAATATAATCAGTTATTATCGCATATTAAACAATTGTTCATTTTTGTCATTATGTCCCATCACGTAAAAAAAGGTAAAAACTCCAAGAAAACAAAACGAACAAAAATATATTAAAACAAAATTACAAAAAACCAGTTACCGTTCTAACATGTTCATAGTTCAAAATCAAATCATGGTGTCGTGCGACGAGAACGCATTTTACACACGCCTAGTCGGATCGACCGTCCGCAGAACACTGCCGGTCTGTGTGTGGCATAGGTATGGTACAACGTCAACTGTTTATGTGCGCATGCGTGTTTAAAATAAAGATGGAGTTACTCACAGGACAAGGAAAAAGATTCTGCTTCGTATGTAAGGTATACATACGAGTAAATGTTTTCAGGATCACATTTTGTCTTTATTCCATGGCGATCGTGTTCTTTTCTTTGAAAGTTTATTGTTTTAAATAAAATATAAAACTGCGTCTTACGCCGCACATCCCTTTACAGTGGCTAGTGACAAAGTTACGAGTATGGATCACGCAATTTTATTTATAATGTGCGCATTATTTAAATTGATTACTGTTATTATGCATTAATATGTTATTTTTTAATCTAGATATGATGAGTAACAAAATGCAAGTATTTATTTGTTTACGCAAATGTAATGATAGAATTACATTATTTAATATTTTTAGAAAGTTCTCCAGGGTGCAGCTCTGACATGTTGCTCCAGATTTAGAATACAAACATGTCGTTCTAAGCTTAATTTAAGGAATTTATTAGATTTTAAAATATCATAAATGGTATAGTAAAAATATTACAAATTTCTTATACCATATAGTTTTAGAGATTTTTAATATTATTTTCTAAGCCAAGATTAATAAGATGATCATTATTGACCCAGCGCCAAGATTATATCCCGAGGTGAAATCAAGTACCTACTACAAGGCCCTGGTTTATAAGGATCTTCTCAATCGTGGCTTATATCCTATTTTTTCACTAATTGCTCATAAATCCTATTTAACAAATTTTATATTTATAATAACATTATGATATGAATATTTGTTAATATCTATAAAAACTAAGCATGCAGAATTGAAATTCTTTTGTTTTTAACATTGTTTTTACTATTGAAATAGTTAGAGGCCCACTCCTGACATGATAAAAATTCATTAGTTTCTGACATGGCAAACCTACAAGACAAAATATAGGGCATTATACAATCAGCAAGGTGTCAAAAATAGTTGCAACATTTTTAAGTTTAAATAATTCATAAACTTACACTGGACATTTATTGCAATGTACTTCTACCAACATATTGGCAGAGAAATGGGGGCGACACATAATTTCTTAAACTCATGTTGGGTGGAAATGCGCCACGGTAGCAGAAGGCTATATTGAAGTATTTCTCGCTGATAAAAATTGCTGGAATGGTATAAGGAGCATCATTTCCGTGAGTATCAATTGTTCCTATAGCCAGTGAATGTGAGTCTCCGATCCCTTCAATATCTTTCTGTCTAAGCCCAATACTTCAACCAATGTTGCCAAAAAATCAAAACGCAACTATAAATATATTCTCGTGGGTAACCTGACTGCAACTTGATTAAATATTCTATGATTAAACTTTATGTAATACGGATTCTGCAGCTATAAATATGACTTGCCACAAATGCGCAATCAATTTCTACTGTAAATTTAAAAAATAGTATGTTTGCCGGTTTTTTATTTAGAAATGCAATGATATCCCTAAAAAAACAAACTGTACAATGTAAGATTATTAAATATTATAATTACCTTTTTGCGAATTTAACAATAAATATTACAATAAATAAATACATAAATTCATATTTCACAATGTAACAGTAGAGTATATTCACGTAAACTATGACAGATAAAAAGGTAGTTAGCGGAATACATAATGATCAGATAAACTAAGTTCATTGTCACGAATTGGCTTTGATAGCTAAAATTCCCTAGATTAATTCCTAAATTAATCATTAGATTTATTGTCACGAATGGCATTTAAAACTTAATTCTCTAACTTTGACAGATAAATTACAAGAAACTTCGTTGTTACGAAGTTAGCCACAAATGTCAAAATTGCGACTAGTTAGGACAACCATAGGAATAAACTGAAATAAATATCAATTGACAACATTTTCTCAATTGCTCTACTTCCCATTTAAGTCTTTATTTGTTTACTTTATAGGTCTATTTTCTTTTTTAATTCAAAATTACACTATTGCAGCTCTCGCCTTCGGCTCGCGCTGCAATTACCGTGTTCGAGTAACAAAGAATCACTTTACGCTCTTAATACACAAATAACTATTTTTACAGTCCTACTTATCAAATATACTCGTATATTTCGATATTTCCCTTTTGGGAATATCAAATTGAATAATAGTATAAGCATTAAATATATTTTTTTAAATATATTCACAAAACTAAATTCAAATCTGGTATAAATTATAAAATGAAAAAAAGACACGTGCGTCTTAATATCTGTAAAAAAATATTTTAGATATTTTACTCTGAATATGGATTCTTGTTACTGGTTTAACGAGGCAAAATTAAAGAAGTCTTTGATTCTGAGTTATAAATATATTTACTTTTACTTTTCTCACTACTGACTGTCGACTTATTCTTAGCTTGCTTATATTTTATTTCATTGTAAGTGTACTACAAATAATGACTTGTAAATTTTCTACCGGGAAAAAAGTACAATTACCATGTTATCCTAATGACATAAATATTTCTAGTCTCAAAAGAGTTACAATTAACACTCTTAACAAGAAAACTTTTAAGTTGCCGTGTCACACTGTTTGTATTGAAGGCTCAAATTGGAGTTAAATTACTGCTATAATTCAATAGATATTTATTTCTTCAGAGTCTATTAGAATGCCTTGCTTAGTATCCATTACGTGTTCAAACAGCTTTATATATAAAGTAATAATTTGAAGTTCGAACGATTCTTTACTATACTATTCTATTAAACCCAACTACTGGGATTGGCTCATTGTTTTTTCCTGATTTAGTGTAGTACTCAACATTTGTATTTATGTTTGATAGTTATTTTGAAATTGACAATTTTTTTTAACAATAATATTGAAATCTTAAAATATGGTAATTAATCATCCTTAATATTTAAGTCATTGTCATGATAAGTTAATCAATAAATATCTGAACACAATTAGAATAAAAGTTAAACAGGAAAATTGGTATCTTTACATTTTTAATATGTAAGATGTTAATGGCACTAATTATCATGTTGATAAGATTTACTTTACATGTATCAATTTAAGCAGCATGTAGGGCCAATATGTTATTGAAGTTTTTTTTTCAATATAGTTTATTATAATTGAATAAAAAAAAATGTATGTTCATTCATTTATGAAAAATCCTCCAACTTTTGATAAGTATGCATTTAGATTGACGTTAAGAAAATTTGTAATTTAAAATCTACCAAAAATTTGATTAATTTGCTGGCTATATAGAAGCTAAAGAACTTATAAAGGAAATGCCACATTTTTTAGGTACAAGGCGATTAAGATCGAATCAAATTTGAACAAAATTCTATTCAACTAAAAACTAAGTTAACAGACAATGGTTCGTTTTGAATTTGCATTACTTATGATATTGTTGTATTATACCTAAATATTTGAAAATTTGGCAAGCTTTTACGTTTTAAGTATTTAAATTTTTTTGAATACAATCTAAGGAATTCAATCTAAAACTAATTTTTATCGAGATAAATCTGCTAAGAATTTCGTCTTAGTTATTCGTTGACCTTGCTCAACACACTCTATTAATGCAAAAATTACAAATTATTCATAGATTGTTGAAAACAGAAAGAGTCAATAATGTTGGTACAAAATTTGTTTCTTCTTACTGAGATAAGACTTAATACTTTCCTTGGGTTTGTTGAGTTATATAAATTTAGAAGCCTGAATATCTTTGAAAAGTCACAGTTCTTATTATTTTTTTAGGTCCATAATTAACCATTATTGTCCGTTATTAATTTCACGACTCAAAACGAAGTCAATAATGTAAATTGGTTCCATATTGTTAGATTACTTATTATAGTATTTTTTAAAGTAGTTTCAACAATTTTTTGATTTATTTCCGTGCTTCAAATAGAACGAAGTCGACCTTTTTCTCTCATTTTTCCTTGGGTTAACAATTTTAAATAAATATTGTGCTACAGATAATATTCCCGCAGTAAGATCTTATTCACACTATAATAATGACATGATTGGTTGAAACGCAAACCCGTGACAATAAATAAAACATTTCATTGGTTTAGAGCAACGCCAAAAAGTAATCACTGTAAAATTGTTCTCTTGGTGCAAATGAAGAATTCTGATATACAATGTAATGAACGATATAATCTTTGAAATTATTATATACCATAAGTAAATTTAGTATTTTAAATAACAATATGAGGCCCAAAACTTGGCAGGCCCTCTCAAGATGGGGTCTGCGCGACCTTAGCTACGCCACTGCCAACTGGTTTCATCGCCTTGCACTCGGTAGACAACCTAAGGAGGATAATTGTTTTTTGCGAATTTTTTTATAAAACATGCCTTGAAAGCAATATAAACTTCGTCAGGACATTTTCTTCCATTTACTTTTATTTATTTAAGTCAGATAAAATTAAAGTTTGGTTATATTTATTTCTATAAACCATTTATACATTTACAAACCAATTATATTTTGTATAGTTAAATTTTGTTTTTAATAAAAGGCCAACTTATATCTAATGGCAACAAAAGTTAATCCTTAAACTTGATTTAAATAAACAAAAATAAATCGAATATTTTATAGCAATATCAATTGAATTCCGATTTGCTTTTATTTATTTAAACCAAGTTTAAAATTTAACAACTATTGGTGCAACTGGCCATAAAACATAGAAATTGTGAAATTTAGTTCATGTTCTTCTCGTTAAATAGAGCGCGCAGATCATTATTTACAAATAGCGTACATACATCTTTTAATTATACTGAGCCATGCCTATCTCTCTTGTAGTAAAATAGCATCCAGAAGAAAAAGCGATGAAACATCTTTTTTCTCTCTTAATAATTTTTTTGACTAAAATACGTATACTCACAATGCAAAGACATGAAGAACACCAGGTGCGTGAAGTAAGTTGTACTAGGTAATAAAAATTTGTCGAAATTGTTTTTAATGTTTATATTTTGTTTGTATTAGACTGTATATCTAATTAATTTATTTCTAGTAAGTAAACAGTTTCAACAAAATAAGATTATCTTTATACAGCTAAGTTCACTGTAGTGGTGGATTCTTGTTAAAAAATCTAAACTTAACAGATCGTTTGTATTTCGTTAATATTTGATTGTGTATCAAGTATCAAGTTTACAAAAAATTCTACAATTAGTTATAACAATTTCATTTTAATATCCTTAGGTTCTCGCCCATGTTAGCGGTGGTCATTTGATAAAAATAAATTAAAAGTACACAGATTGTTTTTATGTCGTTAGTACTTGATTATTCATCAAACCAATTTTTTTTCAATAATTGTACAATTAGTAATAACCATTGCATTTTTATAATGCCAATAGTCGTTAGTACGGTGGTGTGGATAACGATACGGAATTCGAATCCGGAGATTCCGAGTTAGAATCTCACTCAAGATAAAAATTATATGAACTACTACACTTCGGCTCGGTGAGTGCGGACCCTATACTGGAATTGGGATTAAGTTCCTGTTGTACAGCGTAATATAAATAAATAAATAAATCACGATAATGGGGAATTTTACTTAAAAAAAAAACAAATAAGAGAATCATTTTTATTTCATTGTACATTAAAAAGTATCAAAAAATATTCTTGAATAGTTTATAACAATTTTGTAAAATTGACTCGTAGATTGTTAGCATCTTATGTGTGAGGGTGAGGTATTAAGCTAATTTAAAATTTTATTACAATTTAAAGCATAAAATGTATTTTCAAATTTTGTGGTAAAATCCAGTAATTGGGGTTGTATCTTTTTTATTTGTGCTATAACATACATGTCTGGGTAAATACCCAGAGTAAATACCAGGGTATTTACCCACACGTGGGTATAAATTTAGTAATTACAAATAGTAAGAATATGGGTTTGCAATACGAGTATCATTGTAAAATATTTGAAGTCACATAAAAGTGCGTTATTAAAAAATATTTTGTTTAATTAATAAAATAAATACAACGAATATCACAGAAATAAAAAAATATATATTTAGACATGTATTATGTTATATTCATATATACATGTATATATACCAGCATAGGATATTTCAGCACTCTTATTTCTTTATACATCGATACTTTCTTACATAATATTTACAAATGTACAAACATATTTAAATCTTTATAGATTGTACTGTTAAACGTCAATAATAACTTCCTAATATCATGACGTCTTTTACCCATTACTGGGTGTAGAAGTATGCTGTAGCATGCTGAATTTGCCCTCAAAGTTCGAATTATATTGAGGAACGGGAATTCTTCTACTGTGCATTTTCAGCTATTATTAAATGAATAAACCTAATTTAGACGAGTAGAACTACTGTTTAGTTTACACAATTCAAAGCTCAAACAATTATTTCAAGAAAGAAAGATTACAATGCTCTGACATTAAACAGAGAAATATGAGAACCAATCACATTTTTAAAATTTTAATCGTGTTCTGTACTTTTTGTTTTGTTATTTTTGCGTCTATTCTTAATATAAATGAGTAATTTACTATTTCTTGACTATAGTGCAGGACCTCATTATCTAATTATATTTTTACTTGAATTTGTACTATGTGTACAAAATTGCGCTTTAATTATTCTTTTCGTGTCGCAGGCTATACACTTAAATTTTTTGGTTATAATAAAAAATGCA